>CAWUFW010000138.1:0-1342500 GCA_963921515.1 Calotriton arnoldi
GAATGAACCCCTAAGGTATAATGGTTCATGCATAATAGATGAGTCCTTGAAGAAATCAATAGTCCTGTGCTAGGAAATTCCCGAAGCCTAAGGGTCTGTTCTTCAAGTACTCGTTGTGACGTTAGGTTGGACGGATGTCGGAGACCATGCCTGTATTTGGAGTGCACGGTTTAATGCCTAAATAAGGACTGGGATTTTATGCCTATATAAGGGCAGGGCGAATTGTGCCTATATAAGGACATGATACAGGAAAGCCCGTGTATGGACACCCTAAGAGGAATACAACAATGCTAAATATTGATAATTTTTTTAAAAAGCGCCTTGAAATAGTAGCAGGCGGGACATTGGCACTTTACGGTTTTGTAAAAAAAGCCAATGTTCTCATAAAGAAATAGAAGCAGGGCAGCAGAAAGGTCAAACCTGAGTACCCCTCACCCTCACGTGATGCAGTAAAAAATGTAGTGGCGACGGTTATTAAATTTGTAGGTAATGAGTCGGCTGCCGGAAACAGAATAAAATATCAGCGTTTGAGATTGTAGTCTCTGGGCAGTTTTCCGCAAGAGCCCCCAGGAAGCAGCGTGGGGGAGAAATGAATATAGCTTTAGATGGGGGTGGATGAGGAACTGTGCGGAGGTGTATTTCTAGCTGCAGTTCAGAAACCGAACGATCAGCAGGGGGTGGGTGGATACGCAAATTTAGATCACATGCGGGCATAGAAAAAAATCGTAATTATATTAAGCAAGAATCCTGCAAAACATGGAGGGCGGCGGCAAAGACTCTTCTGGATAAGACCGGAATCCCTCAACAAGACAAGCTCGGAAGTGGTGCGCGCGTGAGCGCGCTTGGCCGCGAAAGTGATCGCGAGGGTGCCCGCGAGCGATGCGCTTGAGCGATGCCCTTAATGAGGAAAAGATAGGAAAGCCAGATGGCGGCTCTGCGCGTAACCGCACGCTCTAGGCCAGACGAAACACATGTGGTCGGATTTTTAAATCCCACTCACTAAATGTCTCGCCAGAGCAGCGCATGCGCTGGCTCAGGCGAGACCTAAAAACCACAAAGCAAGCCTTCTCTGTTCATGGTTCCAGGATCTGGAAAAGCATCTCTATATACTTCAGATCAGCACCAACTCATCTACGATTTAGAAAAAAGTTGAAGACAACTCCTCAAGGAGCAGTACTGCTGACCCACCAGACTACCCTGATCTATCCCCAACAATTGTATCTTTCCAGGGAGCCAAGCCCTTGTTCAGCATACTGCCGCTCTCAATCTAGGTTCGCACTCTACAAATATTCACACATACATTACATTTTTTTTTTAGCGATTTATTGCAGACCCCAAGTTTAATTACTTGGTATGTTCGGCTACTAGCTCAGCTCTTCCCATCCTGATAACGTGCGAAACTGACCAGGTATCAAGGGCACACAATTCTATTAGTGCCTAATAGAGAACAAAGACTGGGCAGTAACTGACTGAAGCACAGCACTATCAAGACTCATCAGCGGCTTTCCGCGGTTAGAGGAAGACTTAGCATGAACCACACATTTGCATCCGGTTTACTGGACCCTGCAGTTAACCAGTGTCTGGGCACCCTTGTGGCCTATGCCGCACTGATAATTCTGATAACTCTGGTCACTCTAAGGGTGATCAAATATCAGAGGAGGGTATTAGCCTGCACGGTCTGCTGCAGAAACGGGAAAAAGGTATTTTTATGTGTTCAGCCAAGGCCATGTTTTTTATTTGAAAGAATAAGCTACTTACCTTCAGAAAGGCCTTATCTGGTAGAGACTAGATCTAGGTGCCAGACTGGTTCTGGAAATTTTTCTACAGTAGTACCTCTGCATGTCGGTATAGGGCGCCGAGCGACTCCATAACGACACCGTCCATCGGATGTGACTTCATCAGGGCCCATATAAGCTCTCCCCTGACGTGCTGACGTCAGTTTCTTCCACAACTACTTTCCGCATTAAAACACAAAGCCACGTATAGAAACTGCCATGGAAACAGTGTGCCCTAAAAGAAACCTCTTCTTGGAAGACGATTACATTAATTATTAGTGGTTGTTTGGTTTGTCTTCCTTTTTTTTTACCAACGAAAGGCACAAGGTTGCACAGAAGGTATCTGAAAGAACAGGAGAATCAGTTTGCAGGAAGGGTGGGTCGGTAAGGAATCTGCGGCTAGATATAGACTATACCAGATAAGGCGTTACCGACGGTAAGTAACTTATTCATCTGATAGAGACGTCTAGCCGCATATTCCTTGCCTAAGAACAGATACCCAAGAAATACCATCCCGGAGGAGGGTCGGCAAACTGATTCCAAGAAAGATCCCTAACTAGGCTATCCGGTCTGCATGAGAAAAAGAAGAGAGAACGCTTGCCAGGAAGGGAGGGGAGGAAGAAAACATCCAACCAGACAACTCGGGAGAACCCCATACCAAAAGAAGCCGCAGCTGTGCAAAAACATGGGAGAAAACACCATAGCAGAAGAACAAGACGAGTGGGAGGAACACTCCATATAAACATAGCACTACAACGCCCTAAGAAAGTGAACCAGCCCAAGAGACCGAAGCGGAAGGCCAAGGACAACAGCTAACACCACTGGGCCAAAGCTGCTAGCCACAGAAGCAGGTAAGGCAGAGAGCCCCAAGCAATAGCTGAAGAAAAGCATTGCAAGCATTAGCAAAAATCATGGCCACAGAGCATGTGAAGTAGAGAAAACACTTTGCGAGAGAAGGAAGCCCTCTGGAACTATGCAACACACAAACCCATGAAAAGAAGGTATAAGACATATATAAATCGAGAGGTATGAATATATATATATATATATATATATATATATATATATATATATATATATATATATATATAGATATATCCGAGTCAGAAAACCAGTAATCACGCACTCTCAGGGGTCCAGATATAATTACCATAAGTTTATTTAACCGCTACGCGTTTCGATCGTGTGAGCAAGACACTTGCTGTGTTGAAACGCGTAGCGGTTAAATAAACTTATGGTAATTATATCTGGACCCCTGAGAGTGCGTGATTACTGGTTTTCCGACTCGGATTATGATGGCCGGTTTGGGTTTGCCGGCAGCACCACGCACCACCTGACAACGGGAGTGATCTCGGAAAGACCCGCATTGGAACAGATATATATATATATATATGATATATATAAACAGAAACATATACAGAAATAACAATGTACAATAATATGCGCCCAAGAAGGGTACATACAAATGACCACAACAGTGGTCATGGGCCCAAGGTGAGAGAATGGCGAGTTGGAAACCAGCCACATGGCCCCGCCTAAGGGAAAGGGTGGGGTGGAAGTCACACAACCCAGACAACCCACGGAACAGACACAAACAGCACTATCGACTGAATGGGTACGATTAGGCAGTCGAGAGACAATTGAAAAGAAAACCGCAGGGGACAAACAACCCTGCTAGAAAAGAGAAATAGGACCACAATGAAGGACTGGAAAAAGGGTCGAGTGGAACAGGGCCAAGACATCGGTGGCCTATTCAGACAACCTGGCTACATCATAAAAGAGATTAGTATTGGAAGACTAACGCCAGAAATCAAGGTCCAACCTAACGGCCAGTATAAAGAACTGAAGTAACAGATAGAAAGGCAGTGCCCACATGAAGGTCAGAAGCAAAGGAAAGTCCAAGATTACATGGGAAACCCCATGCCCTGCCAACAAGCCAGGGAACAATGTGAGTGAGGATCCTGAGGTCACCCAAGATCGTACTCGGTATGCTTATTAGTACAAGGAAGACCAACCCCCCAAAGGGGTTAGAACTACAAATGCGCTCGCAAGAAGTGGAGGTAATTCTCTGGAAAAAAATCCTAAGGGATCACAAACCTCCGTACGATCCAACTTAGAGTGGACGGGTAAGGAGCCCATGTCCGAGAAGAACGGAAGATGAAAATTAGCCATAAACACCAAAAGGGTAGAAGGCACTCCTGAAGAACAGCCAGGCCAGTAACAAAACATTGGGGTTGGTATCGGAGGTGTCATGGAGACAGCTTCAATCAAAAAGTGAAAGCAACCGCAGCTGCGCACAAGGCAGAAGAAGTGGAAAAACAGGCCATGCAGAGGCATAGAGGAGGTACAGCGGCCGAGTTAGCCACCCATGTAAAAATACGGACAAGGGATGACTACAAGGAATGAACGAGAGAGACAGAGCGGGCAGGGGCCAATAATTAGCACAAGAAGTGCTAACGCCTGATGAGAGAAAGAAGGACTACCACTCAGGGCAGAACCAGAGAAAGAACCGTAGGCCAAGAACCATGCCCCTTCCCTTGCATCTGCTAAGACAGAAGGGCAACAGGCAGAGTGGAAGGAAGAATCCCTTGGCCAGTGCGGAGAAATATCCCCCCCAAAAAAAGAAGGGGTCAAAAAGAACATCCCGTGCACCATCTTCCAACTTGCAACCGTGCACCAAGCACAGCATGTGGAGTCCCCTATAAGGGGTTTCATAGCATCAAAAACATATTGAGTAATACCTGTAAGGCATACAGATGAAATAAATAAAATAAAAATAAAAAAAATACCCTGTCAGACAGGGAATAAGGCAACAGTGCATCCGCACAATACCATAAAAAAAAACCACCTCAATCAGAACTTTGGTAGAAAGCAAAAGAACACTTTGCAGCCACTGGCATAGACACCAAACACGGTAAGAAATTAAGACGCGTCCCAGAAAATAACCAGGGACCACAACCTGTCATTGACAGGGTAAGAATGCAAGAAAAGAAAATAACTGCCAGGGCAGGGCACCACACAGGATGGCACGTGAGTGACAAGTGAAAAGAAGAAGCCAACTGGCACCACCCTATGACAGCTCACACAGAAAGAAATGAAGGAGACAATTTTCAGCCAGACTGAGTACGGGGAGAAAGAGGACGGTATAGCAATTAGGGATTAAGATTTCTCTCTACTTCGACTATCCCAAAAATATTGTAAAGCGGAGTCAGCTTGTGAGCCAAACAGATAATGACCATCGAAAGGCATGTCCACCAAGGCGGACTGAACACCCTCAGAAAAGCCGGAGGGACGTAGCCTGGCAAGGCGGCCAAGAGCCACCAAAAGCATCATGGCCAGTTCAACACAATCTGTGGTATTCATGCCACAACGAATCAGTAATGTAGCCGCCTGACAGCCATCCTGTATCAGCTGAGAAAGTGTGTCCTGAGAGTCATAAGGGACTAAGGGGAGAAGGTGCGAGACCAAATCCCACAACACATGAGAAACAAAAAGGCCCAAAAACACAAGCCGTATTAAGGGAACATAAAGCGGAGCTGGCAGCAGAAAAGATATATTGACCAAAAGCAACCAGACCTTTAGACTCTGTCCGTAGGGGCGTCAGGCATGGCGCCGATGTTGGGGGAGGCTGTAGCAGCCTGAACCACAAAGCTGTGCAGAGTAGGCTGATGGGAAAGACAAAGAGAGTCTCCAGGGGAAGGATGGTCCCTATGAGCTTTAGACCAGTCCATGGAGGCATTTATAATGGGTTTATTCCAAGTGCACAACAGAATATCAAAGAGAATTTCACTGAAGGGAAGCACAGGCTCAGTTCTCAGCTGCCCATGTTGAAGCACCCCAAGGAGGGGATCAATAGTCACTTCCACAGAATGAAGCTGCAGCCCAAGAACTACATCAACTCTCTGCAAAAGTTGAGCAAAAGCCAAGCTAGAGAAACAGGCCAGAGGATGGGGAAGAATCAAGGCCACTAGCGTCACCAAGGGCAGAAACCCAATGAAACTCCAGGAGGCTCTGTCATGTGATCACCCACATCACCAAAATACCGGTGTGCCAGGGAGAAAATAGCAGGGGGCTCCTCCAAAGGCAGAGGAAGGTAGCCCGAAGAGGACTGTTCACCGAATGTCGATCTGCGTCGAGAAGATGACACTTTGGTGTCGGGGAGAGACAAAGTAGGGGGAAATCGGTGCCGTTGACGCCGAAGTAGGTGCCGGCAGATCCAACACGGGCATCAAAGGTGGGAACCCCCGAAGGGCTGTGCACCAGAGCTGAGAAGGAGTCGATCACAGATTCAGAGGGCCCCGCTGATACAAAGGGAGGTCCCGCCAGTTTGGAGTCAGTCGAGGCCTCACTGACCTCCTTGGGGCCTAGAAGCACATGAGAGGGAGGCTGAGAGCCAAAAATTGCATGGAGGGAGAGATGGGAGTCCCTCATCTGAGCCAGAGTCGCCTCGGCGCCGGGAAACACCAGTAGGCGCGGCCAAGATTCTCGCTCCGACTCCAAAATCAGAGGAATAGGAGGCGAGTCAGGGACACCGTGCGCATGTGGTAAAGTTGGAAAAGGCCTACGGCGTGACTTATTAGGCGACAGTGAGGATGAAGTACTTGGAGAGCTGGTCTTCGGAAGGAGAAGAGGACCGCAATCGATGAGAGGCCGTCGACCACCACGCTGCTAACAGGGTCATGTGGCGTCCCTGCAATGCCGACGACCGAACACAGCTGCACCATTTGGAATCAGGATGCGTGCCCAGACATCACATGCAAGTTGGATGAGGTTACAGGTCGACATTGTAGTTCACAGGACCCTGAAGATATCCAGAAAAAAGCACACTTTCTTCAACAACAACAAGGTAGGCCAAAAAATGGCTGGTACTACTCTCGGGATTCAGGTGGAAGCACGGAAAGGAAGAAACGGACGTCAGCGCGTCGGGGAAGGGCTTATATGGACTCTGATGACATAACATCTGGTGGATGATGTTCTACAGAGTTGCTCGCCGCCCTCTACCGACGCGCAGAGGAACTGCTGTGGAAAAATGTCCGATCCAGTCTGGCGAACCTAACTGCTATAAAAATAAATTCAATTATCTTGCACTTACCAACATGAAGCACGTAAAAGGTGGCCTAACGATATTAGGAGAAAACTGGAGCCATAGAAAAATTATGTGTACCACATGTTGACTACCACATAGAAGAGGTATATTCCATGCTGCTTCATCTACCTTGATTTGCGAGCATATTTGGGAAAGGCCATCCTTCTTCATATCGTGCCCTTCTATGGGGCCAAATTGCTGCTGTGCTCAAGAGTGTCTCTAGCCTACTGCCTCTGCACTGCAACTACATTGCTTATACAAGCACACTCACAGTATGCCCACTTTAATTCTTATCGACAGCTGATCAACTAGCACACAGATTTTTTGCTGTTATAAAGCTATCTTTTGTACTTGAATGACCACAATCATATTATGCGAAACGAGCTGGCCATGGTCACTTTGTACCACTGCCTACTAATTGGCAGCAACATATTCAAAGTGTCTCTTTCAATCTCAGAAAACTATAGACACTACTTGGTGGTGCACCCTTCTTCTCAAGAAACCTTGAGGTCCATTCACAAAGGTGCCCAAAACCCTGAAACACAGAACCCAAAACAATGCTGTTTCTAAAGATCTCTCCACCTACAGTATGCAAACTGCAAGCTTCTGAAAGGCACTAAAGCCCCTGGTGACCGAAGGAGGAGCACAAGTGCTCATAATTGGCAGGGGAGTCATTTTGCAATCCAGCGTGACAGCGCAGTCATGGGTTTCTCACAGTCCGTTGGGGACACTGATGCAGAATCTGACCAGGAGGAGCAAAAAGATGGCACTACGTTGTAATGGTGGTTAAGCCTTCCACTGAATGAAGACAGATACTGGGAGATGCAGTGATGAGTAGAAATGGGAGCACGTTGAGACTGGCCCTTTTTGGATTGCAGTTAGGCACCTTTCTACTTATTTATTATGCAGATACTCAAGTAGAGCTCACCAAGCCACCAAGAGGAGTTATTAGACGGGTACTACAGAATAACTTGGCTTTTTAAACAAAAGAACCTACTTTTATGGAACCATATGGATGACAAACAAGAGGAGAATGAGACTGTACTCTGCAGAAATCTACCCAGCAGATTGAGGCGAAGTCGCACTCAATAGAGGGGGCCAATAAAGAATTCAATTACTGCTTAGCAAAAATCTGCAAGATATGGGCCTCACTGACGAGCGTATTTAATGCCACATGGGAAAAGCTGAGGACAAACGCAAAGCCTGATCACTGAGACTTATTCAAGGAGTGGGCCATTGCTTCCATTACAAATCTAGAAAACAATATGGAATCCCTGGAGAACACAGCATAAAATGCCTAACTTAGGATGCTCCAAATGCTCCACCCTGCCGAATGTGAGGACCTAAAAGATATAGTGGAAGCTTTCGCATAAGAGGAAGTGCTGGGGACTACTTAATATCATCTTGTTCTCCACAAATGGCCCAGGAGGCAGAGAATCTTGAATTTGCAGGCTGATATTGGAAATGGTGAAGATCAATCAAGGCGATTTGACAGCCAAAGCAGCAGCCAAAAAAACTGATCACTGCTTCTCTGTAGTGAGGATTTCTCAGGTCTATGCGAGGTGATAGTTCTGATGAGGCCAAAAATGAAATAAAAAGTTTATTTCAAAAACTATTTGTAGTTTCCTAAGACATTAGGGGTAACACAAAGGGGAGATCTAAATTATTTGCAGCATGAGACCATTGATGTATTCTTATGATCACCTAGCTGTAGTGCTGCCAAGGAGGATTGAAATAACTGAAACCCTCTCCCCCTCTTTCCTACTTTCCTTGATCCAATGTGCTGGAACCTTCTGAGACTATCCTCCTTTTCAGGCTGACAGGAAGGCTTGCAATTTAATAGGGTAGGTTATCCAAGGTAGCACAAAAATGCCAATCCATGTGAGTTGGCCCTTTGAGCAAATCTTTGTTCAATGGTCATACGCTAGTGAGGTTTCATAAAGTAATGTTCTGAGCTACTGTACACCCTGTATTGCACTTGCTGTGTTACCAAGCGTTTTTTGGTATCAGCGTTCTTTTCAGCATTCTTTCTTTCGCTGCCTCGATCATTTCTTCACTATTAGACCCCTCCCGTGCGCTACCTCAGTGTCTTTGTGAGTTTAATCATCGCTCAACAAACTCAGATCCTTCACCGTTCATTGCTTGTGCTGGGACTGTGCCATGGCATATTGTGCCCACCTCTGAATCTCTCTTGCTTTGAGGCTATTTGGCTGGAACTCAGTGAATGCCTCCAGCTTGTGATCCTTTTATGAGGCAAAGGTTGCAAATGTCGTGGTTGTCCTTTTGTGTGAATTTGTGGTGGCAGTGGGGCAAAATCTGAATGGGATGTGCTCCATATGTTCTGCCCAATCTCTTACCCATGTGGTCGATTTCTCCCTTCTTGAAACTTCAAACGATCTTTGATTTTCCTCTGTGCTTTTGTGCTCCTCCTTTAATGGGCATCGGTAAATCAGTTTAAAAAAAAAAAACTATAACCTTCAGCGTTTTCTTGGATCTTTCCACAAACTTTTTTCTTTCTTCAGCTATGGATCCCTCGGCTGTGCTTTCAAACCAAGAAAAAAGAATCTGAAGATGGCGACAACATCAAGGGTCCAGGGTGTACATCTGACGTCATTCAGGGAGGGATAATGCACCAAATTGTTGAAGAAGCTCAGAAACACAAAACAACAGAGAGAAATGACTTAAGGAGACAATTCCACATTGTCAGACCTGGCACCATTGGCGTGGGTCTCCCTTCCCTTTTTTGCCTTTACATCCTGTGTTTTGCTGTGTGTTGGACTCCATTTTTGCTGGTCTAGATGCTTTGGGCACTTTGCCACTGCTGTTCAGTGCCAAAGTGCAAGTGCTTCCTTTGTAAATTATTGTTATGGATTAGTGATTCCATGATTGGCTTATCTGATTTACTTGTCAGACCCTAGTACAGTGCACTATGTGTGCCCAGGGCCTGCAAATCAAATGCTGCTGGTGGGTCCCTTGCTCACTGTGCCACTGGATTCAAGCTAGCCTGGCTGAAGAAGGGTGACATACCCTGAAACCGGTCCCAGGATGCTTGTTTCCGGTCCAGGGAGGACCTGGCCTGGCAGTTCGGTCTGGACTGTTCCCATGGGGCACAGGGTCAAGACTGATTTGCAGGGGCGTGGCCACGGAGCTGATGAGGGAGGACGTGTGAGCTCGGAGCTCCGCGCCGACCCCCGACATTTCTCCTGATTCGGGACGCCGCGGGAGGCCCTGAGTGCCGGGGAAGCAGCAGCGGGACGCTGGGGGGCTTCCGTGGCTCATTTGCAGATAGCGTGCTACCCTCCGGCGGACGGCCGAGCGAGGGGCCTGGCCTGCCTGGTGCGGGAATCAAGATGGCGCTGATGGCTGCGCTGCGCTGCTGGTGAAGGCACCGCGACACGGCACAACTGATTGCCGTGGGGGCCGCGGCCGGCTCATTGGTCGCTGCAGCGGTGAACCTGGGGAGCCCTTAGGAGAAGGAGTGGTGCAGAGGGGCCTGATCACGCTGCGGCCAGTTGGGACTGGGTGACCGCCTCGGACCTGAGGGTGCGGCCTGCTGCCGGGAAGAGGCCCCGAGGTGACGGCGAGGCTGGAGTGAAGGGGCCGGCGGGAACCTGTCGGCCGCAGAGGCGAGCGGTCCCTGGGAGGGCGTCCCGCCCTATTGAACCAAGTGGAGGCTGGAGTCCGGTGAGCAGAGGTGAGCCGCGCAGAGGGTGATCGTGCCGGAGCGGAGTGCAGCTCAGAGGGGAGCACGAGGAGGGAGGCCCCAGAGAGAGACCCCTGGGGGCCCCTGGTGCGACGAGAGCGATGACCGGAGGGTGGTTGCTGGAGCGGCTGGAGCGCGGAGCGACTGCGGTGAACCCTGGGAGAGCGCTGAAGCCAAGGAACCCTTGGAAGAAGGAGCGGTGCTGCGGGGCCTGATCACGCCGCGGCCTGCTGTGACTGGGTAGCTGCCTGGGAGCGGAGGGCACGGCCTGCTGCCGAGGGGAGGCCCCGAGGTGACGGCACTGCTAGAGTGAGGGGCCCAGCGGGACACCTGTCGGCCGCAGAGGCGTGTGGCCCCTGGGGGACGCCCCACCCCACTGAACCGAGCGGCGGCTGGAGCGCGGGGAGCAGAGGTGAGCCACGCTGAGGGTGGTCGGGCCGGTGCAGTGTGCCGCTCAGAGGGGAGGACGAAGAGGGAGACCCCAGAGAGGGACCCTGGGGGGTCCCCGGTGCGACGAGAGCGACGACCGGAGAGTGGCTGTCGCAGCGGCTGGGGAGCGGAGCTGTGCAGAGACCAGCGGCAAGTAATAGTCGACCGCTGAGGCCTAGGGGACACTGTGGGTATGGACTGGTCATAAGAGATCCACCTCTTTGTCTGTGTAGTGGCGGAACTACGGTGTGGAGCGAGGGCACCAGAGGACTGTTGGTTGATACTGGCGCGCACTAGTTGCTCGAGAGGACCGCGGAAACGCGGGCCATCGCCCGGGGGTAGGAGGACGCTGCGATCAGTGAAGACCTTGGGGCTGCACGGCTGAGGAGGGGGCCAGAGCCCACGGACTGAAACAGGGCAGGGAGGCCCCCACAGTGTGGGGCAGCGGACAGGAGAACCTAAGTGGACTGTGAGACGGACTGCGTGAGGGCTCGGATACCAACCTCATTGGTCGTCCCCAGCAGCGGAGACCAGGGGTGCTGTGGCCGCGAACGAGAGGATGGACATTTGCGCCTGGTGAAGTGACATTACCTCTGACGACAACGGGCGCACGCTGGGGCGCATAATAAGGGGACCAGCACCAGAACTGGGCCCTCTGTCGCAAGTACTAATGGGGAAACCCAGAGGGAAGCAGGTGGGAGCACCCCCTGAGACGGAGGATGAGGTGGCGGTACCGGAAAAGCGGGAAGGGGCCGCGCACCAGGCCGAAGGGATGCTACAAACACAGGTTGACCAAATACTCAAGGCGATCTCGGACACCAGGGAGGCCCTGCAATTAGACATTGCGCATGTGGCGCAGGGACTGGGATTCCTCCGGGCCGACCATAGTAAGCTAGTGGACAGGGTGAAGCAGACGGAAGGCGCATTGGAGACTCTGGAACCGGCCCACAAGGCGATGGAGGCTCAGATGGCGGATTTCCAGCGCAGGCTGCAGACTCTGGAGCGGCGGGCGGAAGATGCGGAAGGGAGGAACCACAGGAATAATGTCCGCTTGGTGGGGCTTCCGGAAGGAGTGGAGGGGGCCAACATGGTGAACTATCTAGAAGCATGGCTGAAGAGGCAGGTTGCGCCTGAGGGACTGTCCCCGTTTTACACCCTGGAGAGGGCCCACAGGGTGCCGGCCCGACCGCTGACTCCTGGGAGGCCGCCCAGACCGGTGGTGGCCAGGCTGCTCCACTACAAAGACAGGGACCTATTACTACACAAGGCCCGCACGACAGGCCCCTATAAGGTGGATAACAGCAATGTGACGCTGTTCCCGGACTACACGCTTGAGGTGCAGCGCCGCCGAGTCTCGTTCCTGGAGGTCAAGAGAGCGCTCCGTGAAGAAGGCCTCCAATATTCCTTGATGTTCCCAGCACGGCTCAAGGTGGTTCTTGATGTTCGGACGATCTTCCATGATAACCCGGAGGACGCCTGGGCTTGGCTCGAGATGTATAAAGCAGGAACCGGGGCAGCAGGGGAGACCGTAGCCAAGCGGGCGGAAGACCCGCGGCCGCGTCGGTTGCGGCGCAATCGGAGACATCGCCTAGCGGCCCAAAAACCCACGGGATCTCAGACGGAGAGGGAGCGCTCTGCTGCGCTGCGGGCTGTCACGGCCATCTCCCAGGACGCGGGACTGGAGTCATTGGTGGCATCGGACTCGGAAAAGGGCACGCTGAAATCGGACACCGAGAACTCGGACACAGGAAGTGAGCGCCTGCCGCTGGTGACAGCTGGGACAGCGGATGAACTCATAGATGCGTAGCAACTGGTCGGGGTATTGTGAGCATGAGGGGGGAAGCAGCCGGCTATTGGGTGGTTTACGGGAATCGGGCTGGAGGCTCCGGAATGGAGGATGGAGGGAGGGACTAGCACGCCTAGTTAGATGGGTATCATTATACTCCCACTATATTGTGGCTCCGCAGGGAGCTGGCTGACTTAAACGGGGGTCACGGCGTGGCCCTGAGGAAGAGTACGAGTTTCCTCCCCAGAGGCTCGGGCTTACCCCCGTAACTGTGGGTGGGTATTGCTCTTCGGTTTTCACCAAGGAGCAGTTTAATTTGTAGTTTGGATGGGTACTAATGTTGTAGTGCCTGTTCTGGGGTGGAGTTGTTTGGGTGGGTGTTGGGGTTTGGGTGGGATAGTTCTAGCCGCAGGTGTGTTCCAGTGCAGGGGGTGGCTGTCGGAGGGATTTGGCTCAACTATGGGGTCGTTACATGATCTGAAATGTATTACTTGGAATGTCAGGGGGCTCCACACAATGAGGTGTCGTTATAAGGTGCATGCGTACTTAGTGAGATGAGGGGTACACATTGCCTTCCTTCAGGAGACACACATCAACCGTACTGAGGGGCTGGCACTGCAGAAACGGTGGAGCGGGCAATTATTCTATACGACTTATTCTGCATTTGCAAGGGGGGCCCTGATATGGGTTAGAGCGGGAGTCCCCTTTCAGCCGACGCAGCACCTGACGGATCCAGAGGGGAGGTTTGTGGTGGTGATGGGTCGCCTGAATGGCGAGGATGTGACATTATGTAGCGTATATGCCCCAATGTGGACCAGGTCTCCTTCTTTGACCAGCTATCAGGGAGCTTGGCGCCCTATCGGACTGGCTCGATACTGATGGGTGGGGACTTCAACTCTATAGTGGATGTGGAACTGGATAGGTCCCATCCCCCGCTCTTGGATGCCCCCGTTCACAGGATTTCTAGGGCACGTCGCGCCTGGCAGGATAATTGGGGACTAGTGGACACCTGGCGTGCGCACCACCCGGAGGAAAGGGATTACTCCTACTATTCGGGTCTTCATGGACTGCATGTGAGGCTTGATGCGATGCTGTGCACCTTGGCCGTTCATGCCAAGGTCACTCACAGTGAATACCTCACTAGGACGTTGTCGGACCACAATCCTTTATTACTACGACTACGGTGGACCCTGGAGAGAGCAGTAATACCGACGTGGCGGCTGCGGCCGGAAGCGCTGGAAGACCCAGTCTTCCGTGCGGATATCGGGACGGGTATTGATCAATATTTTGCGGAGAATGAGGGCACGGCGCAGTCAGTGGCCACCGAATGGGATGCTTTTAAGGTGGTGATCCGGGGTCTCTGTATCTCTAAAATGGTGGGGGTGCGGAAAAGCTTTTAAACGACATTGACGTAGCAGAGCGCCGCTTGCGCACAGCTGAGAGAGCCCGACCGGAGGACCCGGGGTTGCAGGGGAGGTCCTGGAAGCCAGAGAAGCGGTGGCAGAGCAGGTGGAGAGGTTGCGATCCTTTGATCATAGGGCGTACAGGGCAAGGGCGCATGCGGAAGGGGACAAGACAGGCGCGCTATTAGCGTGGTTGGCTAATCCGAACTCCCGGGGGACGCCCGTGCTGGGATTAAAGTCCCCGACAGGAGAGCAGGTTTGCACGCAGCAGGGGATAAACAGATGGTTCCTGGGTTACTACACGGACCTATATAGTAGCAAGCTGCAACAGGGTGAAGAGGCGGTAGGTGAGTTCCTGTCGGAACTGACCCTCCCCAGGCTAGAACCAGAACAGGAGGGTCTGCTGGGGCAGAAGGTTTCGCTAGGAGAGATACGGAGTGCAATTAAGCATATGGCTCGTAACAAAACACCCGGAGTAGATGGGCTACCGATAGAATTCTACTCCGTATATGTGGACCGACTGGCCCCGAGGTTGCAGGCGGTATACCGTGAAGCATGGAAGGTGGGGAAGCTGCCGGCCACCACTAGGGAGGCTATTATCATACCGCTGTTGAAGTCCGGGGAGGGAACCGACGGACATGGCGGCCTACCGCCCGTTATCGATGTTGACAACCGACTATAAAATATTGAGTAGGATCCTCGCAACCCGGCTCCTCCCCCACATGACGCGGCTGGTCCACCCGGACCAGGCGGGCTTCATTCCCACGCGAAATACATCGAGTAACGTGCGGCATTTGCTGCGTATCATGGAGGGGGACCATAGTTTGACGCCTGCGGCAGCGGTCCTCTCGATCGACATTGAGAAAGCTTTTGATAGCTTGGAATGGCCGTTTCTCTTTCAGGTGATGCGAATGATGGGATTAGGGGAGGGCTTTGTGGGTTGGGCTCGGATCCTCTACAGATCGGCGACGGCCCGAGTGCGGACCGGGCGACGGTTTCTTTGGCATGCGAGGTGGGGCGGGGAACGCGCCAGGGCTGCTCGCTATCTCCACTTCTGTTCGCCATCGCAATAGAGCCGCTAGCTGCATACGCGAGATCAGGGGACCGCTATACAGGACTAAGGCTCCGCGAGGACGTGCACTACATCTCTCTCTATGCCGATGATCTGCTTATGTTCCTGGCTAATACGGCAGAGGCTCTACAGGGAGCGACGTCATTGCTACGTAGGTTTGTCGAGGTCTCGGGGCTTCGGGTAAGCTGGGCAAAAACTTGCCTGTTCCCAGTGCACCAGGAGATGGCGTGCCCGCCTCACCTGGGAGGCGCACGGTGGGAGCCTCACTGTTTGTCTTACCTTGGATCCCACATATATCATAAGCAGGAGGACCTATTGGAGGGTAATGTGGGGAGGGCGTTGAGAGGGATTAAGGGGAACATGACATTCTGGAGCACGCTACCAGTGTCAGTGGCGGGCCGGGTGGCGCTCTTGAAAGATGGTGGTGCTGCCTCGGTTGCTATACTATTTTAGGACATTGCCGGTTTGGATTCCGGGCTCGATCTTCAGGACGCTTCGAGTAATGATAGGGGGTTTCTCTGGGGAAATAGCAGACGGCGGGTGGCGCTGAACACGCTGATGCGGCCTCGGGCTGAGGGGGATGGGCGGTCCCAGACTTTGAACTGTATTACCTGGCGGCTCAGCTGCAGTGGTTTACCCAGGCAATAGCGAGGGAGTACCGGGGCCGGAGGGCCTAATGGGCCGATGGATCCCACGCCATATCCTAGCATTTGTTGTGCTGGGCCGGCGGCTGAGGCTTGGACCGCTGACACACGAAGAGAGGACGCTGCGATCGTGCTGGATTCGTAGTCACCGGAGGACTGGGGCCCATCGACCGTACGTGCCAGAGATCCCATTAGGGATGTGCACAGCCCTACCACACGGTGGAGACTGGTCCGCGCTGGCTAGGTGGGAGGAACGTGGGGTGCATGTGCTGGGGGACCTTTATGAGGAGGGAGCTCTGTTGCCTTACCGAGCGCTGCAGGACAGATATGACCTTCCCAGGGGTGATTTTCTACTACATACTGCACTGGTGTCGGCGATCCAACGCTATTGGGGTAGGGGGCTGTCTGAGCCTCAGACGTCATTAACATGCCAATACGTAATGATGGCGGCAGGGACCTTCAAGGCCATAACGTGCCTTTACAGGCGGTTGATGGAAGAGGGGCTGCAGCCCCTGACCCAGCTACAGCAGAAATGGGAGGCAGACTTGGGAAGGGAGATCCCTGAAATGACCTGGTCCAGAATAGTGGAGGGGGCGTGGAAGAGTACGCGTAACGCTAGATTCCAGCTTATCCATTTCTATGTACTGCATCGGGCGTACCTCACTCCGGCGAGAATAAATAAATATTTTAATGTGGACACGGCTCGGTGCCCTCGCTGTAATTCAGAGGAGGCAGAATTCGCGCACATGATGTGGAGTTGCCCGCAGCTAGGATCCTACTGGGAGGAAGTGGTAGAGACTTTGTGTGGGGTGACCGACAGGCAGCTAGACCCGGAAATGGGGGTATGCATTTTGCACTGGTTTCCTCGCACAGCTCGCACGAAACTCACAGGCCGGTTCATAGACCTGGGGCTGGTTCTGGCCAAAAGGGAACTGACGAAGAATTGGAAATCTAAGAGGTGCCCCACGGTTGACGGCTGGAAGGCCGAATTCCTCAAGTGGGCAGCCAGTGAGAGTGTGGTTCGGTTTCAACTAGCTAGGAGAACCAATAATGATAAGGCACTGGAAACAGCAAAGGCGTGGGAGGCCCTGGTCGCGCGACTCACTGCAGCCTGATCCGGACTCGGACGAGGAATCAGGGGAAGGCCTGGCGGATTCACCAAGAGCCACTGAGCAGGAGGGAGCCACTGAAAGTCCTTGAGGCTGGTAATGAGGAGCTCTGACCGACGGGACCAGCGCCCCTTGAGGGAGAAGAGCAGAGAGATGTTGGCCCCTGACCAACTTTGTATTGAGGTTACACTTATTCGACATGGTATTGAGGAACACACCAGCGGCAGGGGGGATGGGACAGGGAGGGGGCTGATTGGCAACTGGTTTAGGATTCGGCTGAGGGACTGTGCGATGTGTGAACTGGGAGGGTTAAACGGCTCCGCTGTACCAGTGAAATGCAGATACTACTGAACGACAGCACGAGTAGAAGGGGCTTAGGGAGCAGGAGCGCACCTTCCCAGACCAGAGCTGGGAACAATCTGTACAATTGACATTACCCCAAGCACATATTTTTTGGACATGATCACTGATTGCCATCAGTTGTGTTGTTTGTTGAGAAACTTCAATAAAAATATTTTACAAAAAAAAAAGAAAAAAAAAAAAAAGACTGATTTGCATATGGCTGGGTCCAAACTGGGGTGGCATAGTGGGCAAAAGAACGATGGATTTAACCCAGATCTTTTGACTGGGGGAGAATGTTTGCATTGTCAGCATTCCGTCCATCATTTGTTTGGTGGGCTTGCAGCACTGATTGTGCCACCCACAGAAGCAATTTGCAAAATGTGACTCAGGCCTGCCATTGCAGAGCCTGTGTGCAGTCTGTGACTGCCATGTCAACTTGGCAAGTACACACACTTGCCAGTCCGTAAACCTTCCCTTTTTTACATATTAGTCACCCCTAAGGTAGGCCCAAGGTACACCTGTGGGCAGGGTGCATTGTATGTGAAAGGTAGGACATGCCCTGATGTGTGTGGCATGTCCTGATAGTGAAATACTGCCAATTTCGTTTTTCACTATTGCAAGGCTATCTGTTCCCATAGGACAGAATGGGGAGTTTGTTTATAACATCTTATAAACATAACTGACCCTAGGAACAAGATAGAAAAGTAAAGTTTAGTATGCCTGAACTCAGAATGTTCAAGTGCATCTTTTAGTGAGGGTGATTTTTACATTCTGTGTTTGAAAATACCACTTTTAGAAAGTAGGTATTTTCTTGCCTAACCGTCCAGTGTGCCTCTGCTAGGTTTGTGTATTGCATGCCTGGCTTTTGGATGACAGGGGCTGGAGAGGGGCAGTGGCTCCAGAAGTCTGATGAGTCAGGGCTGGGCTGAATAGATCTGGGCTGCATTTAGAGTAGGGGGAGGAGATTTCCTTTTCACCTGAATGGGCCTGGTCTGCCTACAACAATGCTGTCTCCACCGCCTGCCAGGAAGCTGCACCAGTGAAGACAGAACTGGTTTTGGCTGGGTACAGATACTCTCTGCCTTCAGAGAACAAAGGATTTTGTGGTATAAATATTGGGGCCCAGAACTTTAGATCACTTCTGGGAAATCAAGAGGAACCTTTGCCAAGGAGAAGAGCCGGATAAGCTGAGGAGGAATACTGCCCCTGTGCTGTTTGCTGTCTGGGGTTGGCCTGCAGTGGCTGCTTGCTGCCAAGGAAAGGAGAAACGGACTTTGCTGCTTGCTTTGTCCCCTGCTTGAAGAAGATCTCCAAGGGCTTGAACTGAGCTGGCCCCCTGTTCTAGAGGTCTCAGGAACAGCAAAGACCTCACCGTGACTGTGTGCACCGTCTCTGATCGTTGCCGCAGAAGAAAAGAGTAACCGACTCGGTCATCGAATCCGTTGCAGGATTCAGTGTCCTGAAAGCACCGCCGAGAGCAATGCCTCGCTTCGCAACGCAACCCTGGTCTCACCGACTCTGTCAACGAGCCGCTGCTTGCAGCGCATCCTGGGGGCACCGCACTCTGCAACGCTTTGCTACACGCTGCAAGGACGTCACCGACTCCGTCACTGCCTTGCCGGAACATCGCCCGGCTCCGTTGCCACACTGTGATTTGCCAGCACCGCAGCGAGCACCGTCTCACCCTTCAACGCAAGCCCCGGTCTCACCGACTCCGTCAACGAGCCGCTGCCGGCACCGCGAGGACACCACCTGCCGCAACGCTCCGCTTCACAACGCGACCGCAACGTTTGCCCCGACCGACTCGCACCGATGTGTTGGTCGCAACAAGAAAGGTACTGTGTCCGAGTCTGTCGACGCTTTAGCTGGCCCGTATCGACGCGGTCAACTGGAGTTGTTAGACTCTGTCGTATTCAGTATCGCAGTAGCCCCAGGAGGACCTACCGAGTCGGAAGAACTGTGTTTTATTGATTTTCCTGCAATTTAAAGGTAATTTTGCACAAATACTATTTTTCAAGAGTAGTGTATGTTGGATTTTTGTCATTTGGTCTTGTTTTGGTTTAGATAAAGAATTACTATTTTTGTAAACTGGTGTGGTGTCCATTTGTAGTGTTTTCACTGTATTACTGTATGTGTTCACAAATGCTTTACACACTGCCTCTGAGATAAGCCTGTCTGCTTGTGCCAAGCTACCAAGGGGGTGAGCAGGGGTTATTTTAGGAGTGTATCCCCCTTACCCCGACTAGAAGCAAGGGTCCCTATTTGGACAAAGGTACCTACCTCTGCCAACTAGAGACCCCCATTTCTAACACACATCTAACCACCAGATGGCAGAATAATGCACATCATGTGACTCTAGAAAAGATTCAAACTGCAAAACTATAAAGCCATCTGAATTTTACCCGTAAAGTACACTACAACAGGTGTAATCAGAAACACCCCAAAAAGCTGTTTGAATACGTTTTTATATCTTCGATAAGTAAAGCTGTTTGTAGCAGTCACAGTGGACAGTAACAGTTTTGGTAATAATTTAATTTGGCACAATGTGTGCCAATTTCACAGCTTCTAGACACTGTCGCGTGTTGCTGATTAGCAGAATACACATCCATTGTATATGCATTTCACTGAATAACTCATAGTTAGTTTGTAACACAACCACTTTAAAAGGCTAAATTAGTTAAATAGATAATTCTTGCCTTCACAAGTTGTAGTTTCCATCCAGAGAAGGCAGTATTTATGTACATGGATTGTAGTTTTAATAACTGTCTCAAATAGTACAGTAATGCCTGCCGATGCAGGATGAGCCCTAAGGGGCGCAGGGAGAAGAAGTTCAGCAATAAGCAGCAAAGGCAAACACTGGCTTACTGAGGACTCTTTTTTCAGGACGTGGATATCGCTTCTTGTGCACCGTTAGAAAAAGCTGAAATAAGCAAGCATGGGCTTAGCCATCAGGTCTAGCCTTTTGTATGGCTGCAGTGCCAAAATTCATTCCTAGGTGTCACTCTCGAGTCAGATTCAACTGAAGTCTTCACAAAGTTAAGTGGGTGTGGGTTCAACATAAAAAAATTACATGTACACTTTTGCTACTTTAGTAAATTGTATTTGTTTTCCATATTATAAATATATGTGCAAAAGCTGATTTATGACGAAAAGTCAAAATTGCAACTTTCAATCAATGCCTTGATTACAGTGGAACACTTGTGATGACAACCTACTATACATAGGCACTGCCACTCACTGGTAAACTCAAGTGCCTTCAATCTTATTCCTAGTAAACTGATTCGAGTCTATGTGTGCCACTACAATGTAGTTGCTCAGAGTAAAGTAAGCCGATGGCTGATCTGTGCTGATCCTGTCCTATGGTGTGGTAGGACAAAGCAAAATGTAAATGTCAGTTGAACAAATTAAAAGATAAACAAATGTGATGAAAGTTCAATTTATGTATGTATTTTTACTATGAATTTTTCTTGAGGGTGGCAAGACTAGGTGTCCCTCCTGAGTGAGATTCAAAAAACCTGAAGTCTTTCACAAAGCTGCAGCACTTCAAGTGGTTACCGAGTGTCTCTCTTGAGTTAGATATGACTACCCGATGTCTTCATAAATCTGCAGCACCTCAAGTCATAACTAGATATCCTTTCGAGTCAGATATAATTGCTTCAAATATCCTTCGCAAAGATTGGGAGGGGGTGGGGGTGCCTGGCTTCAAGTTGTACATTTTCATATACCCTTTGCTGCTCTAAAGATTTCTGCTAGGTTCCTGTAGGATAAATAATTATGCCAATGGTGAGTTATGATGATGAGCCAATATTCCAACTTTCTATATTCCGCTCTATTACTATGGAACTTTTGTGATGACAACTTACTATACAAAGATGAAAGCAGTCTATGGCAAATTCAACTGTCAGCACTGGAGACACTGAACAAGTGCAACATAGCACTAAGAACATGTCATCATACCCTATGCCAGCAGCAGTTTGCATCAATTTCAAAAACATATCAAGCCATCTTTGCATGTATAATTGTGTTTTTAATTTTCAACAACATTTCCCACCCGACTGTGAATTCATTGCCGAACTCTGGGATGTCCAAACGTGGGCAGCTGGGAAACCAATCTCTAGGTTTAGGTCGTTTTCAGTGACTCTGTTTTGTGTTCATCACCCATGACTAATGCATCCGATACCCGACCACAAACTTAAAAAGACGGACATGAATTTGATAAATTCAAAATATCTTGCTTCTACTGCTGAGGGTTTAATGTGGAATTGATGATGCTGAATGGATGTAAGTTGGGATAAGATCACTGAAAGAATATTACACTCATAGTGTGAATGCACAAGTTACTAACTTGTGTAACGATATATCTGTAAGAGACAGTAGTTAGTGATAGATTCCTTACCTTAGAATATCCCCAGGCGTCAGGCTGGATCCGGAAAGTTTTGCGTAGCAGTACCCTTGCGCGTCGGTAGGCGGCGTCGTGCGGCTCCGCGTCCGTCGTCGGCGTCGTGATCGCCGGGATGACGTCGCGGGCAGTACTTAGGCGCCGCCCCTGCGCGCTGACGTCAGTTCTGTACACGACTTTCCGCGCCAGGAACGCAGAGCCATGCAAGAAGCTGACACAGGTGTCTGAAAAATACTAGGGCCCTGAAAGGGATGTCCTTAACCCTAGAAATCAGTTCGCAGAACGGGGAGGATGGGTGGGGCGGTAAGGAATCTATCACTAACTACTGTCTCTTACAGATATATCGTTACACAAGTTAGTAACTTGTGCATCTGAAAGAGACACGTTAGTGATAGATTCCTTACCTTAGAATAGATACCCCAGCAATACCAACCCCGGTGGTGGGTCTGCGAACAAAGATCAGACAAGGAAGTCCTGGAGGACAGAACGGCCAAAGAAGCCGTCCCTCCGGACCTGACTGTCAAGGCAGTAATGCTTAGTAAACGTGTGCAGCGAGGCCCACGTAGCCGCCTGACAGATAACCGGCAGCGGAACACCGCGGCCCAAGGCCGTGGTAGCAGCCGTTGCCCTGGTGGAATGGGCACGCAGCCCAACAGGAGGTTCCTTTTAGCCAAAGAATAGCAGGTCTTGATGCACAAGGTAACCCAGCGGGAGATGGTCCTCTTGTGCACCGCCCGACCTTTTGGCGCCCACGTAGCCAACAAAGAGCTGGTCATCCACCCGGAAGTGTTTTGTGCGGTCAATATAGAAAGAGAGCGCACGTTTTGGGTCCAGACGGTGGAGCCTCTCTTCCTCTCTGGAAGGATGCGGAGGCGGAAAGAAGGTGGGCAAAGTGATGGTCTGCCCAATGTGGAAAGCAGTAACCACCTTTGGCAAGAAGGACGGACGCGTCCGAAGAACAACCTTGTCTGGATGAACAGACAGAAAGGGAGGTTGGCAAGATAGAGCCTGGAGCTCACTCACCCGCCGAGCGGAGGTGATGGCCACCAGAAAGGCTGTCTTCAGAGTCAGAAGACGAAGAGGACAGTTATGTAGAGGCTCAAAGGAGCGCACATTAAAAAGGTAAGAACCAAGTTCAAGTCCCACTGAGGCATCACAAACGGAACAGGAGGGAAGAGGTGAGTAATGCCTTTAAGAACCTGTTAACAACAGGGGACTTGAAAAGGAGGGCTGATCAGGGAGCCTGAGGAAGGCCGAGATAGCACAAAGATAACCCTTGATGGTACCCAGGGCAGAACCCTGTTGGGCCAAAGAGAGAAGGAACAGAAGGACCTCAGAAAGAGGGGCAGAAAGGGGATTCACAGCCTTTGCTGTGCACCATGCCACAAATTTGTTCCACCTGCAGGCGTATACCACCTTAGTGGAGGGACGCCTGGCTGCCAGAATCACATCACAAACTTCGGGAGGCAAGTCGAAAGGAATCAACTGCCGCCGCTCAATCTCCACGCAAGCAGGTGTAGACTGGACAGGTTCGGGTGGAGGACCGTCCCCTGCTGCTGCGACAGAAGATCCTCCCGAAGAGGCAGACGGATCGGGGGATCTATGCTCATATTGAGTAGCTCGGGATACCAAACTCTTCGAGCCCAGTCCGGAGCCACAAGAATGACTTGGGCCCGGTCGTGCCGAATCTTCTTCAACACTCTGGGTAGAAGTGGTATAGGCGGAAAGGCGCACAATAGACCGCAACTCCACTCGTGACGAAAAGCGTCGCCGAGCGAGTGCCGCCTTGGAAATTCCAACGCGCAGAACTGATGACATTGCGCGTTCTCTTCGGTGGCGAATAGATCTAACCAAGGCTCTCCCCACTGTAGAAAGAGTCCTTGCGCCACTTCCGAGTGAAGACGCCATTCGTGATCCATCATGCACCTGCGGCTGAGTTCGTCCGCCCTGGCGTTCAGGGAACCTGCCAGGTGTTGAACCACCAGGAACATGCCCTGATGTTCCAGCCATGTCCAGAGGCGCAGAGCCTCCTGACAAAGGGTCCACGACCCCACCCCGCCTTGTTTGTTGCAGTACCACATGGCGGTGGTGTTGTCTGTGAACACCTGCACTACCTTCCCTTTGACAGAGGGAAGGAATGCCTTGAGTGCAAGTCGGATCGCCCGGAGCTCCAGAATGTTGATATGGAGCCGGGACTCCGCCGGAGACCAGAGGCCTCTGATCTCCGCCTCTCCCATGTGACCGCCCCATCCCAGAAGGGACGCGTCCGTCACAACTGTATTCTGCCCATGACCCATTGCCGGTTCGAGAGCCACCACTGCAACTGTTTTGCAGTCCCCTCCGAGATCTGGACGTGATCGGACAGGTTGCCCTGGTGCTGCGCCCACTGGAACTTCAGGTCCCACTGCAGAGCCCGCATATGCCATCTGGCATGATTGACCAGCAGGATGCAGGAGGCCATGAGGCCCAGCAGCCTCAGGGTCATCCGTGACCGAAACCCAGGATAAAGGCCGAAAGATCGGAATCATAGCCTGAATATCCCGGACTCGCCGTTCGGGAGGATAGGCCCGAAACTGCGTCGTGTCCAGAACTGCTCCGATGAAAAGGAGCTGTGGAGAAGGAATTAGATGCGACTTCGGCACATTGATGGAGAACCCCAGCGAGTGCAGGAGTTCGGCCGTAGTCTGGAGGTGGGAGACGACTGCCTGGGACGAGCCCGCCTTCAGCAGCCAGTCGTCGAGGTAGGGGAAGACTGAAACCCCTGCCCGGCGCAGATGAGCTGCGACCACCGCCATCACTTTCGTGAACACCCGAGGGGCACTGGTAAGGCCAAAGGGGAGCACGGTGAACTGAAAATGCTCGGGGCCTACCGTGAACCGAAGGTAACGCCGGTGGGCCGGCAGGACGGGGATGTGGAAATACGCGTCCTGCAAGTCCAACGCTACCAACCAGTCTCCAGGGTCGAGGGCAGTCAAGACCTGAGCTAGGGTGAGCATCTTGAACTTCTCCTTCCCGGAGGAAGCGATTGACGTTCCGGAGGTCCAAGATAGGACGCATGTCCTCCTTGTCCTTTTTGGGCACCAGAAAGTAGTGGGAGTAGCAACCACGCCCTACTTCTGGGGCCGGAACATGCTCGATGGCCCCCTCTTGGTCAAGAGGGCCGTGACTTCCTTCCGTAGAAGCACCAAGTGATCCCCTGACATGCGGTGGAATTGAGGTGGCATGGTTGGGGGTGGTCTCGAAGGGGAGGGAGTAGCCCCTTCGGACAATGTCCAAGACCCACCTGTCCGAGGTGATGGTGCGCCAGTGGGGAAGGTGATGGCGGACCCTGCCCTCTACTGGCGTGCCGTGCACCTGAAAGGAGGGACTAGGAGGGCTTGGAGGCCGCGGACGGGTTGGAGGTGGTGGCCTGACCCGCACGCTGGTTGCCCGATCCGCCACGGCGGAATCCACGTCCTCGGCCACGCGAAGACGCCTGCTGCGCGGGCCGGTGGCTGGGCTGCTGACGTGAAGGGGCACCCCTACCGTGGCCACGATAGGGGCGAAAAGCAGAAGGCAGCGGAGGGCGTGTAGCAGAAAGGCCCAGGGACTTTGAGGTAGCCCGTGAGTCCTTAAAGCGCTCCAACGCATGGTCTGCTTTGGACCCAAAAAGACCGACTCCATCAAAGGGCATGTCCATGAGAGTATTCTGGACATCCCCTGAAAACCAGTGGTTCTCAGCCAGGCGTGGCGCCGGAGCGCCACCGTCGTTGCAATCGACCTGCCCAGCGAGTCGGCGGTGTCAAGGCCACAACGGATAGTGTATTTGGCCGCATCCCTTCCTTCCGCAATGGCGCGGGAAAGCAGTGCCTGGACCTCCTCAGGGCACTGGGGCAAAACATCCGCCACCGAATCCCACAGGGAGTGGGTATATCGGCCCAAAAGACAAGCGGTGTTAACGGACCGCAAGCCAGCACTGGAGGAAGAAAAACCTTTCTTCCCAAACTGATCCAGGCGTTTGGATTCCCTATCCGGAGGAGCGGTAGGGAAGGCGGTTTGGGAAGCGGAGGCTTGGACAACCAAGCTCTCAGGAGTGGGGTGGACAGAAAGAAACAGGGGGTCGCCCGGAGCGGGGCGATGGCGTCGTGACACGTTCCGATCCACAGGAGCCCCTGTGTTGGGCTTGGACCAGGCGCCCAAAAGAACGTCAGTGAGGGCGTCGTTAAACGGCAGCACAGTCTCCCGCAGAGGAGGCTGCCGGCTGAAGCACCTCTGTCAAGATGTTAGGCTTGACCGTCAAAGTAGGGAGCTGGAGACGTAAGGCCCCAGCAGCCCTACGCAACACCGTACCAAAATTGGCCCCCTCCTCCGTAGCCACGGGAGGAGACAGCATGCCAGTGTCAGGAGAAGTATCCAGACCACTGGCCTCCCTAGACTCTCTGTCCAGTCCTCATCATACTGACAGGTGCGTGTCAGAGGGTCATCAGACCCCTCCCAGTCCTCCTGGTCCTCCTCTGGTTCAAAATAAGGAGGAGGAGGGACATTTGAGACCCAAGGTCCCATCGGCGCCGGAGCCGGCGTCGAGCGACGTCGCTCCGGGTCCATGTCCGGAGCCGGAAGGAACTGGGGGACGACGCCGCCCGGAGCCCAGGGCGGCGTCGAGAACGGCACCGGAGACATCGGCGCCGGCGGAGGTGTCGTGAGGTCGACCGGCGTCGATGGGGTTGTGGAGCCGGGATCGAGGCCGGGGCCGAAGCCGGAGCCGGGATCGAGGCTGGAGGCTCGGGCGACGCCGGGGCCGGAGCCGCCGGCGACGCCGGAGCAACCCCATCAGGGCCCGCGGGGCCCGAAGGCGCACCGGAGGGGCCTGAAGGCCCGAAGAGGCGGGCCATGGCCGACAGGAACTCCTGTACCTTGGCCGGATCCGCCCCCGAACCCGGGAAGGGCGGGTATGACGGGGCGACTCCACAGGCAAGTCCGGGGCCGCGGGGACGGTGCCGGGAGGGGCCTGAGCCGAGTCGCGAGACCGGCGAGGCGAAGTCCGAGAGCGACGATGCTTCTTGGACTTCTTGTGCCTAGACTTACCGGACGAAGAAGACTTCGACGCCGGACGACCGGTGTGCACTCCGCGAGCGACCCCTGGACCTCTCACGCGACCGGGGCTTCCGCGGAGCCGAATGCCGGGCCTCGAGGAGCTTTCGAGACCGCTCTCGCAAAGCTTTCGGGTTGAGGGCCTGGCATTCGGGACAAGACTCGGTGTCGTGGCCTCGGCCGAGGCAGAAGAGACACTCCCAATGCGGGTCGGTGACGGACATCATCCGCGCACAGGCGCCGCATCGCTGAAGCCGGGCATCCCTACGACACCTTAAAGTTGGAAAAAAACAGTGAAAAAATCACCAAAAAGTATGGTCAAAAATTGACCAGGGCACTGCTCTTCCCGGATCTGCGCTTACTGGCGCGGAAAAAGAACTACTGACGTCAGCGCGCAGGGGCGGCGCCTAAGTACTGCCCGCGACGTCATCCCGGCGATCACGACGCCGACGACGGACGCGGAGCCGCACGACGCCGCCTACCGACGCGCAAGGGTACTGCTACGCAAAACTTTCCGGATCCAGCCTGACGCCTAGGGATATTCTAAGGTAAGGAATCTATCACTAACGTGTCTCTTTCAGATAGGTAAATCACCTGGTACTCAGTGAGATGACAAAGACTTAGGGTAACAAGAGCATCCTCAGATCTTCTCATACTCCTGACAGATAGGGACAGCCATTGCTGAGGTCAGTTTATATTTTGTTTTGGTTAGTTGTAAAGTATTGTATGGTTTTGTATGGTTTTGTTGTATGATGTTGATCCAATACTGAAGTTAAACATAGTTATTTCTGTTCACACAATACACAGATCATGAGGCATGAGAAGCGTTAATCACTTCCTAGACTGGTGAACGAGCTCAAACATCAGTTTTTTGGGGTCAGTCATCGCCAGTTACTTTCTGACTTTTCCAGGTTGTTGTTCATGCTAGGAAGAGGCATGTGGAAGTCAGGCATTTGAGGTGCACCTGAATGTTACAGTTATAGATGTACATTACAATATTCAAGAGTAAGATCCAGCACATGCTTTTAACAAAGATAATGAAACGCATATATGCACATTGGCTAGAACAGAACTGTTATAGCAACTTTACCTCTGCACGCGATACACTCGTGTCCATGGGGGTACAAGAGCCAAGATCCTTGCCACCAATTCCACAAGGGTGCTGGGAGAATAACTCTTATATCTTCCAGATTTCCAAAGTTCATAGAGACCTGTTCCTCGGATCACCAAAGTTGGATAAAGTTTCATGCCATCTGGACGAAAAGCAGGGTTCTCAAAAAATTCCTACACCACAAAAGAAAAGCAATACCCTTACTATCATAAAAGTAGATGCAGAAAAATGTAAAGACTAGCTAAGTAAGGTGTTAGTAGTAATTGGAGGAAAGCAACCTTATTAGCAGCCTGCAAACCCTGAGCCTTGACTGAGTACATAAGCAGTGCTTAATTTGTGCCGGTGCTTTCCGGTGCTCAGCACCGGCACTTAATTGACAGCACTGGGGCTTATGACTGTCTGCCACATGGTAGTGGTGTCTGCCAATTTAGGTATGAGCAAAACAACTTCTGTTTATTATTTCAATTTCCAATTATTAGTATTTGCCTCCAAAGTCATTCTTATAGCTTTTGGGGCCTGTAATATTATAAATTGTCGCACTTTTAAGAGTGTGATGATTAGTAGTGTGTTGGTGCTGTCATTGGCAGTGCTGCCAGGGGCAACGGATGGTGCAAGCTCTATTGTCCTCCTGTCGAGAGCCCCGGCACTAACTTTTTTACAAATTAAGCACTGTACATGAGGATTCCGCAACAGCCTATGATAGACTGAAGAAACTGTCTAGTGATTTGAAGCTCAAGTACTGGTTTATGGTGACATATAGTCTTTGACATATCACTCTCCTTAATATGAAAATTAATACACAAGTTATTCTAGAACCATAAACTTTTTTATAGCCATTAGTCTATCACAAATCTACTATTATCAGAACATTGAACAATATATTAAAATGTTAATTTTCAAATCACTTCATGACTTTAAATACACACATGAACAGGGCTGAAGAGCCATAACAAAGTTGGTATTTTCGGAATATGAACCATTGTAAACCACTAATCTTCTCGGGTGGAAACTGATCATCTGCTGCCAGCTATCACTATATTTCTTTGCTAAGAGACATCAAAATACAACAGTTTGGGAATATGGGAGGTATAGAATCTAGTGAGCACATCCCAGCATACCAAAGATAATGCCTGATGTGGGCTTTCATGGGACATAGGTCTCTGCTCACTTTTTCTTAGCCTGGTGCTCAGTGGTAGTGCTTCTTGGCCAAGCAGACAGTTGAGTTGTTAATTGTCCCACACAGCTAAGAACCAATGTTTAAGTAGACAAACCAGATATCTGCTAATGTCCCCTCCAAGCATGTCTACCATGATGAAAGATGGTCTTTTAAAAAGAGAGCTTAAGAAAGATGTTTTGGTCGTAAAGATACCCATATGCTAGGCAACAGATTGTCACCTTTAACATATGCAAAGAAGGTGAACACCAACAATTCTGGCTGTGTATTAATACCTGAGATGGGTCAAATGAAACTGGCCAATATATTACCTCCAAGAACAGGACCATGCATAGTAATAATTATTTGTGGACTTGGATTCAAGATTACAGGCTTTCACTGTTGAGCTAAGCTACCAAAGCATTAGTGAGGACTATTACTAGCCTTATTCAGAGATCACCATCATTTGGGGTAGTATGTCCAAATGGAATTCCCACAAAGGTGCATAAAAGTGGCCACAACTACTAGTCTCAATGGCAGAGTCTGGAGGCGTTCTATACTTCACCAGCTCTATAAAAAGAGAGATCCTGTGTGTGCAGCAAAGAGATAAATTGCACTACTGGATGTGGAGGTCAAATGTTTCGTTCATATGCTCGATGATCTGGTGGTCTCGATCACTAATGTCAACCTTGTCCCCTATGATCGGCTGGTTTTCGTGCAAGCGGCTTTACAAAAGACAAAATCTTGGCCATATCCATGGTAGTCTTGCAGCAAGTCTTAATTGAGAAAATATGCCGTTTTGATTGTTTTATAGATTATAAAGAAGCATTTGATAGGGCCTATAGGGGAGTGTATGTCAAAAGCTCAGGGATTAGAGCATCTCAACAATATTGCTAGCTACCATTTGTTGGTCGAGTTCAAACACTTGATTTACAATAAAGTTGTGGAGATTCGCTTTTAAAAAATATATACACATAGATTATGGACTACAACCACTGCTTAATTTGTTAAAGAAAAAGTGCCGGTGCCCGAAACTCTGCTCAGAAACCTGTGGCCAGTGCAATTAAACATCGGCGTGTCGAATGCCAACGCTTAAGGTCTCTTTAATCCATTACCTGAAACTCCCTTACCTTTTATCAAACTCTTGCAGGTTCCAGCATTTTCCCTTTGTGACAGTTTTTCCGTCTTTCTCTACTTATGTCTTTCAGATTTGTGTGTTTTTCTCTCTCTTGTACTAAATTGAGCACTGGCTACAACAAGGATTTTTTAGCCTACTTCTTAATTAGTTTATGTAACAATGTGTTAGGGAGTGAACTAAGTATAGCTAGGTCCTTGCCATCGAACCTTAGTTCTACCAGGTGCCTGTGCTCTAATATGACGATGATAAAGTCTAATTGGTCTGATTGGCTGTTGACACCCGATGACTTTAAGAGCCTTAGATATTTATAAGTTTATTCGATCAATAGCATGATCATTTACATCAGCAAAATCACAAACAGTACAAAAATTCATTACAGCATAAAAGGTCAAAATTTACAGTAAAATAGGGTTTCGCGTCCCTCCATCAGTTATAAAAATTTATAAAATTTTATAATTTCATATGAGATTAAAAGAGGAGAATTCCAGGTTTATCTCAAATCTAAAATATGAGAGTTCAAAGATCCTTAGCCCGGTGATCCAATAGTGACCCTAAGATCGGGTTGCTTACATGATCATTTATCTTTCACAGAGACATTTTTTATCATTTTTGATCTCATCCACCAAGCATGAAGCAAGTATCTAGAGATTGTGAATACGAGCCACCTTGTAGCGTCGGACCTAAAAATACGTAAGGCATCAGAGGGGCGTGAGAAAGAAAGCAAACGACAAGCAAGGATTATCCAGGTTTTCCTGAGATTAACATAGGTGGGACAGAGAAAGACGAAGTATTCTAAAGTCTCAGGAAAAGAATGACAGGACGGGCACAGAGATGTTACAGAGGCATTTGCCCAAGTACTTTTCCTAAAATTTAGAGGGAGAACCCCATACCTAAATTGGATATAAAGTGCTCGTGCCTGCGGGGGTTCAACATCATCCATAAACATTTCAAAAGCAAACCAACCCTTAACATTCAAAAAGCTGGAAGTTAAAGTGCCATGTGCATTAACATCAGTGCATAGTGAATCAACATACTCCCAGTACATTTTTTTGAGCAGGGGTACCATTTGTTTCGTAATAGACTTTGGGTCCTCAACATGAACCCCAATTTAATAAACCAATGCTTAACCTTATTGAACCAGGCAAGGCGTCCTGATTGTTTTTGTAGTATTAGTAATTCTTCCAAAGCATCCTTTACCGGGACCTGGGTACTACTGGTCCATAATCCTACCCAAAACAAGAGTGCCTTAAGAATAGCAAAATAGTTAATGGGTTTGAGACCAAGGTCAAGTCGAAACGGCATTAGGGGCGTGTTCACTGGTAGGTTAAGGATCGCCCTTAAGAATTTGTTCTCAGCAAGTTCTAAATGATTTAGGCTGTCCAGCCCCCACAGCTCAGCCCCATATAAGGCTGAGCCTAGCCCTTTTGCCCGATGTAATTCCAGAATTGGAGAAGAGGGTCGAAAAGCAGAACCCCCTACCCTCTCAGCTATTGCACAGTCGACATGTTGAAGGGTTAGAACACTCTTTTCTATTTGGGGTGTCCAAACTAAACTATCACTGATTCGGACTCCCAAGTCTAACAAGTTACTTACCTTCGGTAACGATATATCTGTAAGAAACATAGGTTAGTTATAGATTCCTTACCTTAGAATTACCCCCAGGCGTCAGACTGGATCCGGAAAGTTTTTCGTCAGCAGTACCCCTGCGCGTCGGAAGGTGGCGTGGGTCGACTCCGCGTTCGTCGTTGGTGTCGTGATCGCAGGGATGACATCGCGGTAGCTACATAGATGCCGCCCTCGCGTGCTGACATCAGTTCTGTACACGACTTTCCACGCCAGAAGCGCAGAGCCATGCAAGACACTGACCACTGGTGCACAAAACTAGGGCCCTGAAAGGAAGTCCTTAACCCTGGAAGTCAGTTCGCACATCGGGGAGGATGGGTGGGGCGGTAAGGAATCTATAACTAACCTATGTTTCTTACAGATATATCGTTACCAAAGGTAAGTAACTTGTTCATCTGAAAGAAACAGTTAGTTATAGATTCCTTGCCTTAGAATAGATACCTCAACAATACCAACCCCGGAGGTGGGTCTGCGAACCAAGTTCACACCAGAAAGTCCTGGAGAACAGAACGGCAAAGAAGCCGTCTCTCCGGACTTGGCTGTCGAGGCAGAAGTGTTTGGTGAACGTGTGCAGCGATGCCTACGTAGCTGCCTGACAGATGTCATTAAGGGGGACTCCCCGTCCCAAAGCAGTGGTAGCTGCGTCGCCCTGGTAGAATGTGCGCGCAGCCCCACTGGAGGCTCCTTCTTTGCCAAAGAATAGCAGGCTTTGATGCACAGAACGACCCACCTGGAGATGGTCCGTTTGTGCACGGCCCGACCTTTCTTAGCGCCCACGTCACCAAAAAAGAGCTGGTCGTCCACCCGGAATTGTTTGATGCGATCCAAATAGAAAGAAAGCGCACGTTTTGGATCCAGACGGTGGAGCCTCTCTTCCTCTTTCGAAGGATGCGGAGGCGGAAAGAAGGTGGGCAAAGTGATGGTTTGGCCAATGTGGAAAGAAGTAACCACCTTGGGAAGAAAGGAAGGTCTAGTTCTGAGGACGACCTTGTCCGGATGGACAGCCAGAAAGGGAGGCTTGGAAGAAAGAGCTTGTAGCTCACTCACCCTGCGTGCAGAGGTGATGGCCACCAGAAAGGCAGTTTTCAAAGTTAAAAGCCTGAGAGGACAGTTATGAAGCGGCTCAAAGGGAGCGCACATAAGATATGTAAGAACCAAGTTCAAGTCATTACGAAGGGAATAGGAGGGAAAAGATGAGTAATGCCCTTAAGGAAGCGATTTACAATAGGGGACTTGAAAAGAGAAGGCTGATCAGGAAGCCTAAGGAAGGCTGAAATGGCCGAGAGGTAGCCCTTTAGAGTGCCCAGAGCAGAGCCCTGCTGGGCCAAAGAAAGGAGGAACAAGAGAACCTCAAAAAGAGGGGCAGAAAGGGAATCCACAGCCTTCGCTGTGCACCATGCCACAAATTTGTTCCATCTGCAGGCGTATACCGTTGGTAACGTCACAGACTTTGGGAGGCAGGTCAAACGACGTCAACTGCCGCCACTGAATCTCCACGCAAGGAGGTGGAGGCTGGACAGGTTTGGGTGGAGGACCGTCCCCTGCTGCTGCGACAGAAGATCCTCCCGAAGAGGCAGTCTGATCGGAGTATTGATGGCCATGTGTAGCAGCTCGGGATACCATACTCTTCGTGCCCAATCCAGAGCCACAAGAATGACTTGGGCCTGGTCACGCCTGATCTTCTTCAGCACTCTGGGCAGAAGTGGTATAGGCGGAAAGGCGTATAGAAGACCACAACTCCATTCACGACGAAAAGCGTCGCCTAGCGAGTGCCGCCTTGGGAAATTCCAACGCGCAGAATTGCTGACATTGCGCGTTCTCTTCGGTGGCGAATAGATCTAATCAAGGCTCTCCCCACTGCTGAAAGAGACCTTGCACCACCTCCGAGTGAAGACGCCATTCGTGATCCATCATGCACCTGCGGCTCAGTTCTTCCGCCCTGTCGTTCAGTGAACCTGCCAGGTGTTGAACCACCAGAGATATGCCCTGATGTTCCAGCCATGTCCAGAGGCGGAGGGCCTCCTCACATAGGCTCCATGACCCCACCCCACCTTGTTTGTTGCAGTACCACATGGCGGTGGTGTTGTCCGTGAACACCTGCACTACTCTTCCCCGGACAGAGGGAAGGAATGCCTTGAGAGCAAGACGAATCGCTCGAAGCTCCAAAAGGCTGATATGGAGCCCGGACTCCGCCGGAGACCAGAGGCCTCTGATCTCCGCCTCCCCCGTGTGGCCGCCCCATCCCAGAAGTGATGCATCGTTCACCACCGTGAACTCTGGTTGGGGAAGGGAGAGGGATCTTCCGTCGACCCAATCCTGGTTCGTTAGCCACCACTGCAATTGGTGTGCAGTGCCCTCCGAGATCTGGACGCAATCGGACAGGTTCCCCTGATGTTGTGCCCACTGGAACTTCAGGTCCCACTGCAGAGCCCGCATATGCCATCTGGCATGGTCCACCAGCAGAATGCAGGAGGCCATCAGGCCCAGGAGCCTGAGGGTCATCCTGACCAAAACCCGGGATTGGGGCTGAAAGATCGGAATCATAGCCCAAATATCCCAGACTCGGATAGACCCGAAACTGCGTTGTGTCCAGAACCGCTCCGATGAAAAGGAGCTTCTGAGAGGGAGTCAGGTGCGACTTCGGCACATAGATGGAAAACCCCAGCGAATGCAGGAGGTTGGCCGTAGTCTGGAGGTGGGAGACGACAGCCTGGGGCGAGCCCGCCTTCAACAGCCAGTCGTCGAGATAGGGGGAAGACTAGAACCCCCTGATCTGCGCAGATGAGCTGCGACCACCGCCATCACTTTCGTGAACACCCGAGGGGCGCTTCTAAGGCCAAAGGAGAGCACGGTAAACTGAAAGTGCTCGTGGCCTACCGTGAACCACAGGTAACGCCGGTGGGCCGGCAGGACGGGGATGTGAAAGTAAGCGCCCTGCAAGTCCAATGCTACCATCCTGTCTCCAGGGTCGAGGGCAGACAGGACCTGAGCGAGCGTCAACTTTTTGAACTTCTCCTTCCGGAGGAAGCGGTTGACGTTCCTGAGATCCAAGATAGGACACAGGCCATTGTCCTTCTTGGGCACCAGAAAGTAGTGAGAATAGCAACCACGACCTACTTCTGGGACAGGAACGTGCTCGATGGCTCCCTTGGCCAAGAGAGCCAAAACTTCCTGTTGGAGAACGGCCAGATGATCCTCCGACATGCGATGGTACTGAGGTGGCATGGATGGAGGGGTAGTCTCGAAGGGGAGGGAGTAGCCCCTTTGGACTATTTGCAAAACCCACCTGTCCAACGTGATGGTACGCCAGTGGGGGAGGTGATAGCGAATCCTGCCGCCCACTGGCATTTGGTGGCCCTGAAAGGTCAGACTAGGAGGGTTTGGAGGCTGCTGCAGAGGGGGCTGTGGTGGACTGGCCCGCCCGCTGGCCCCCAGAGCCACGGCGCTGGTTCCCACGTCCCCGGGCGCGCAGAGGCTGAACAGCTTGCGCCGGCCTGTGGCTCTGGGCGGGACGTGGCCGGGCACCCCTTCCGTAGCCACGAAAGGGGCGAAAGGCAGACTGTGCAGGGCGGGTGGTGGAGAGGCCCAAGGACCTGGCCATAGCCCGAGAGTCCTTAAAACGCTCCAGCGCGCTGTCTGCCTTGTCGCCGAAAGGGCGACGGCCATCAAAGGGCATGTCCATAAGTGTGGAGTGGACATCCCCTGAAAAACCAGTCGACCTCAACCAGGCGTAGCATCGAAGGGCTACCGACGTGGACGTCCTGCCTAGTGAGTCGGCGGTATCCAGCCCACAGCGGATGGTAAACTTCGCTGCGTCTCTCCCTTCAGCAACTGCTCGAGAGAGCACAGCCCGGGCCTCCTCCGGGCACTGAGGCAGCACTTGCACAACCGTATCCCACATGGAGTGGGTGTAACGGCCCAACAGACATGCGGTGTTTACCGACCGCAGTCCCAAGCTGGAGGAAGAAAACATCATCTTCCCAAGATGGTCCAGCTTTTTGGATTCCCTATCAGGTGGAGCGGTAGGGAATGCGCTCTTGGAGGTGGAGGCTTGGACAACCAAGCTCTTAGGGGTGGGGTCGGGAGAGGAAAGTGGGGTCGCCCGGGGCCGGGCGGTGGCGTCGGGCAATCATCCTGTCCACAGGAGCCCCTGTGTTGGGCCTGGACTAGGTGCCCAAAAGGATGTCCGTTAGGGCTTCATTAAATGGCAGCAGGGGCTCCGAAGAGCTCGCTGCCGGTTGAAGCACCTCTGTCAGGAGGTTAGTCCTGACTTCCACCGTAGGTAGCTCGAGGTGGAGAGCCTCAGCCGCCCTACGCAACACCACTGCGTACGACACTCCCTCCTCCGTAGCCACGGTAGGAGGAGACAACATGCCAAGGTCTGGTGAGGTATCCAGACCACTGGCTTCCCCCAGTTCCTCTCTCCAGTCCGGTTCATAACTTAGCTAGTCGGTTAAAGGGTCCCCAGACCCCTCCCAGTCCTCCTCACCCTCTTCTGGCTGCCAATCTGGTCTCAAAGAGCCAGGGTAGAACAGGGGCACAAAAGTACCCGTCGATGCCGGTCCGGCTCCGTGTCTACCTCGAGGTGGAGGCCGCAGCCGGCGTCGGCTGTGTCCCCAGCCGACGCCAGCTGCGGACGTGGTGCCGGTGGAAGCGGCGCTGGTGGAGGTGTAACTAGGTCGACCGGCGCCGATCCTAATCCAGGCCTGGATCCAAGGGGACCCTGCGGTGCCGAGGCCGAAGCCGCCGGCGTCGAAGGCCCAGGGCCCCCAGCTGAGTCCGCGGGGCCTGAAGGCGCACCGGCGGAGTCAGACTGCCCAAAGATGGCGTGCATCGCTTCGTAAAGCTGAGGAAGCTGGGCAGGGGTCGGTCCAGGTAGGGAAACCCGGAGCCGACCCTTCGGGCTCCGCCCGCGGAGCCGCGGGTGGGGCACCACCCGCATCCCTCGTCGGCCGACGGACGGGGAGAAGTCGAAGAGCAACCATGCTTCTTCGACTTCTTCGTGTGCTTCGACTTACCTGACCCAGAGTGCGAAGACTTTGATGAAGAATGGTGATGGCTATGCGACCGGTCCCTCGACCTCCTACGCGACCGGGACCTCGATCGGCACGGAGCCGACTGCCGGGCCTCGAGAAACTTTCGGGACCGCTCCCGCAAAGACTTCGGATTCATGGTCCGGCAGTCGGAGCACGACTTGGGGTAGTGGTCGCGCTCCAGGCAGAAAAGGCACACGCGGTGCGGATCCGTTACCGACATCAGTCGGCTACAGGAACCGCAAGCCTTGAAGCCGGGCATCCCTTGTGCACCAGGAGTCGATGGACTCAAAAAAAGAAGCCGACAAAAGTCGAGAAAAAGTCAGTCAAAAAGTGACTGGGGGTACCGCTCTCTCCGGATCTGCGCTTGCTGGTGCGGAAAAAGAAAGAACTGACGTCAGCGCGCGAGGGCGGCGTCTATGTAGCTACCGCAACGTCATCCTGGCGACCACGACGCCAATGACGAACGCGGAGTCGACCGACGCCACATTCTGACACGCAGGGGTACTGCTGACGAAAAACTTTCCGGATCCAGTCTGACGCCTGGGGGTAATTCTAAGGTAAGGAATCTATAACTAACTGTTTCTTTCAGATATCAGTTTACCCTTGATGGATTTGTAGGGATTAAACGCCATGTATTTTGTTTTGGAGCAGTTTATTTCTAAGCCCCTGTCCTTACATGCTTTTGCAAATTTGTTAAGGACATTCTGGATTCCCATTGGCATCTTTGATATAAGCAGCGTATCGTCTGCGAATTGCAAGGAGGGCACAGGACTACCTGCTAGTTTCAGAGGTCGAACAGCTTTCCTATAAGCCCATTTATGTACAGGGTAAATAGGTTTGGGGCAAGAACACAGTCCTGTCGTACTCCCTTAGAGACCAGAATGTCATTGGTTAAACTACCATCTAGATTCCACCTGACTTTGGCTTAATTATCTTGGTGCAGACGAATCAGGATTTTGAGTAAATCAATAGGGAGTCCTAAGTCTCGAAGGGCAGTCCAGAGGTAGGTACAGTCTATGGAGTCGAATGCCGTTTTAAGGTCAACAAACACAACATATAAGTGACCCCTCCTAATTGTCACTTCTTTCCATATAAGCAGGAGAAATCTAAATACCTGGTCTAGAGTACTCGTTGAAGCCCTGAATCCTGCCTGTAGATTGGATAATATATTATTCTCCTCGATCCAACCTTGGATCAGAGTTAAAATGATTTTGCTAAAAACTTTTTGAGAAATATCTATAAGGCTAATTGGCCTGTAGTTCGCTGGATCCCCCTTGTCTCCCTTTTTGAATATCGGGATTATTTCCGCTCCTCTCCAGGTTGCAGGAATATCTCCACCTCACAGGATGGCATTAAAAACAGTTTGTAACAGAGGTCCCCATATAGTAGGCTCCGCTTTGAACAGATCTCCCGGTAGATTGTCCAACCCCGGAGCTTTCCCATTCTGCAAAGAGCTAATGGCTATGACAGTTTCCTTTATTGTGAAGCTAATTTCATCGGCTTGTGCTAATTATGTGCTGCAGACCTGTGCATCTAGACAGAAATCATCCACTTTGCCTGTGTAGAGATTTGTAAAGTACTCCTCCCAAACATGGGGCTGTATATGGAAGTCAGTTTCAGTTTTCTGCTTGGGTGTCCCTTTTGACAAAATAATTGACAATCCTTCAGCCTTGAGGCTTCTACAAGTGTGCGCCAGTTCTCTGACTCCCAGTCCCTTTTTGCCTCAACCTGTGCCTTTTTGTACAATTTTCTTCTATTTTTAATATCCATCTGTGTTTCTTTCTTAACCGCCACAGTTAGTTCTGGCTTGCCTACAAGCCTCGTTATACCATGGGGCAGTGTTCCGTTGGGTTGGATTAAAATTGCACTGTTTATTGAAAAAGGATCTTAGGGTAGAAGTTAATTGCTGAAAAGTAGCCATAATGTCCACATCAATAATATCAAGATTGCTCACGACAGGAAGGATCTGTGCTACCTCAGCATAAATTTTTGGGAGGAGAGTCCCATCGGCCAATATCTGTGGCCATTTTACTCTTTTATTGTTATTTGTGGTAACAACAGGGGCCACCATCTGTCGGGGTCGGCCATACAGGATTGGGAGACCGGATACCGTCAGTGCGAGAGCATTATGATCGCTACCCTCCCGATTTAATATGATCATGTCATTAACATTTGGCCAGAGGTCAAGGTCTACCAAAATATAGTCGATCCTGCTCTTGGCTTTCCCCCTCTTAAATGTAAAGCATGCTTCTGCGTCCGAGCGTGTCCGCCCATTACAAGCTCGCACTCCATAGGCAAGAGTAAAAGATAGTACCTGTTGCCCTACCTTAGTACATCTCTTAATTGATAGTATCTGGAGCTTGTTGACCCCTCTAGCTTGTTCTTCATCCTGCACTATCTCCTGTACATAGTCAACTGGCTCAAATGTTGTATTAAAATCACCAGCGACTATGAGATAGTACTCTTTCCTGGATGTATCAAGGAAGTTGGTTAGTGAGGTTATCGTGTCAGAAGGCTTGTGGGGGCTACTAAATCGATTATATATATTAAATAACCGGAGATGAATATTTTCTTTTAATGATATCAGTTCTAAACCAAGTATCTCCTCTGACCCTAGTTTCAATAACTTGATTTTACATGCCAGGGTGGTCTTAACACAGATCAATAATCCACCAGCTGGGCGGCCAGCTGGAGAATGCCTGGCCTCAATACTAAAAGTAGTAAACCCCTAGTCTATATACCTGCTCAACCACCCAGGTTTCCTGGAACAAACATATGTGGAATCCATCCACAAAATTACCCCATTCTGGGTCATTTAGTTTTGGCCTTACTCCCGCAATATCCCAGGATAGGATTTTCAAGTCCTGATCATTTTTCACACACTCCTGGGACTGACATCTCATTGTGGAATTTGCTCTCTTTGCATCTAAGTTGAGTGCAGGGTGACATAGCATGGTAACTGGGCCACAATGTACAATTTCACTAGGGTTGTTAGTGTTGGTAACCCCTTCAGACTGAATAGCGGAAAGTGCCTCACAGGTCATTGGTGATTCAGTAATTCCAGGGTTTAGTCAGTCAGGGGTGTCCAAATCAGTTAGGGCTTGATATCTATTTCTAGTTTCCAGCTGAAAAAGCTCCTGTCTCATCTTTGGTTTCTGGGCGTTGTACATGTTTTGTGGGATGGTTGGGCCTGTGGGCTTGAGATGCCTGTAGAAAAACCAAGTGGCACAATGTCGATCCCTTGGCTAGGCCCCTGGTTAGATAGAATCTTTCCACTTCTAAGCAACTGCCCTGCAAGCGTTGGTGACCTGCAATTAATAACTACGCAGTCTCCAGTTGAGGTCTTGCATAGAGGGCCAACCCAGCTTACCAGTCTTGCAAACAAAATATCATGATAGTTTGTAATTGAAAAATTCGTGTTCTGGGATAATCAATAGCAAACTTTATTTTTCAACTGGTTAAGTGTTTCTTTGCGATTGTCCTGCGACGGGGGGACACTAGTTAAAATTGCCACATATGGGCAACACTCTGGGGGAAGATGTAAAGTCACCTCATTAGCCCGGTCGTTCCTATCATTAAAATCATTGATTTCGGGGGGAGTCTGTCTACTATGTTCAATTACATTCCCAGTGAGTGAGGTACTGCGTGCAGTAGACCCGATATTACTAGGGGGCTGCCTTTCCCTCACCTGATGACTGATGCGTAGGTTCCATTGGTTTTTGTGATACTGCCCACAGGTCACTCCTATGTTTTTCAGGGATAGGGACACAAGATAGTAAATTTAGGTTCGTACTATGATTCCCCTCACCAGTGTGTGATTCCCCACGGAAATGTACCCTCCCTTCATGACTTTTTGTTTTTGGCCCTTCCCCAGACATTAGATTAGTAAGAGACTTTTGGATTGTTTCCACACTTGTCTCCAATTTGTCAAGCCTGTCCAGTATGGGCAAGAGGTTATTAGATATTATTTTTTCCAAGCAGGTCATTAAAGTCTCAATATCTTGCGGGAATAGACCTATGGGGTTAGGAGATGACAAGTCAGAGTCTATCACAGTAGAAGCTGCTTGCTTTGAGTCACTATACACTGCCAATATTGACTCCTGAGTCTTTTTCCTGGATCTGGTCCTTGCGACAGGTGGAGGTTCCAGGTATTTCGCCTCCTTTTTCCTGGGGGATTACATGACGGGGTTACCAATGATTGTGGCGAAGTCCGCTTGGAGGGAGATAATTCTGATATGCTTTTGTCATGAGCGTGAATACCCTGATCAATGGCACTTAACGGCCCATTCTGCACTTGGTCCACGTTTATAGCTGCAAACGGACCCCCCTCTAGGGACAGCCGTCGTTCAGCAACTAAGATTTCCTTGTCAATGACCTTGGCAGCCCGTGAAAGAAAGCAGTCGAGTGTGGAGTTCTGAAAGGACTTTGGAGTGCTCACCCTTTCCCCCAATTGCTTCAATTTAGCCATTGTTTAAAACACGAAGAAAAAGGGAAGAGCAACGCTATTTAAAAGAAAGTTAATTTGGAGCCGATAGACTTACTTGGGCAGATGACCAAAGTTCCAGTGGCTCCTAAAATGCTTGAGCGCAGAGTATGCAGTAATGGGTGCAGGGGAATAACCAGTACCTTGAGCCAAGAGAGTAGGCCCAGCCCAGCCTCTTCCGGGTTCCGACGGGCCCACCCTTGGCTCGGGCTTCGCCCGGGCACGGTCCGGGCACGCCCGCGCGTGTCCCACACTGCGGGAGCCCTGGGCTGCTCTTATGCACCTCCTGACGTCCCAATGCGGCGCCTACCGCAGGGCTGGATGGGGGTTGTAGTTTCCCCACGTAAAGTGCCAAGTGCTCCGGTCACAAACTCGGGCTCCCGCACTGCGGGAGCCCTGGGCTGCTCTTATGCGCCTCCTGGCGCCTCCTGACGTCCCAATGCGGCGCCTATCGCAGTGCTGGATGGGGGTTGTGGTTTCCCCACGTAAAGTGCCAAGTGCTCCGGTCACAAACACGGGCTCCCGTACTGCTCTTATGTGCCTCCTGACGTCCCAATGCGGCGCCTACCGCAGTGCTGGATGGGGGTTGTGGTTTCCCCACGTAAAGTGCCAAGTGCTACGGTCACAAACTCGGACTCCTTATAAACTTACAAGCAAGCAAATAAATTGGAGGCCAACCTGGGAAAACTAACATTGTTATATTTGGTCATAAGCATTGCAAAGTAGGTAGCTGGGATCTCAGCGGGTGTTGGCTTACAGCTAACTTGGTCAGTGGTTTGAGGAGCTGTAATAAGTAAGACGTGCCTAGATGCAACCCATATTAGCTCCACAACCACTCTAATCTCACCAGCCAATCAAGCATTAATGGCCCGTAATTCAAGGAGGAGGAGGGGCAGGGGGGCCACACATGCACACACACACACACTCACCAATCTACATGCACACTCACTCACACCACCGTGCATTCACAAGCATGCACACACACCCATTCACAGCATGCCCTCACAAATACACATAAATTCATACATACACACACCTAACATTCAAAAACATTACACTTACCTTTGGCAGCGGCTCGGGGAGGGAAGCCCCTGGTGGTTCCAGAAAGGTTGGGACTGCTGCCTCCTCTCATTGGCTGACCTTAGGTCAGCCAATGAGAGAAGACAGCAGTCCCAACCTCATCACAGAGTGGGATGAGGTCAGAGAGACTGCTGACCCCACCCCACCCCACCCTATGACGAGGCATCAATGATATTCAAATCACACAACAGGAGTAGCCAGTAAACCCAAGAGGACCAGGGTGCAAAGTGCAATAATGCAACACTGTCCAATTAGGGATCATTAAAAATCTATTTAGTATTCCTACAATACCTTATCAATGAATTGTTCGATGCCTGAAGGGTCAAAAAGAAGAATGCTGAATAAGACCAACCATCATGAGTGGCAGGGCCTTGAGTGGCTTTGCTAGGCTGAAAAGGACACACCCAGGGCTGTGACATCTTCAGCCAGGCAAAGTTCAGCTCGGGCAGCATTTAGCGCATTGTCTAGCTCCTGGCTGCCTGACCTGCAAATAAAGAGTATCCATCAGACTGACGTTTGCTCAGCCTGACAGACTCTCTTTATTTCAGCCAAAAGGTGGGGGGGGACGTGGCCCCTCCACCGTACAGGACGGGTCACTGCTACATTCACGCAAGCTATTTATCTGCATTGGCATACAGGGTTGAAGCTTTCCCATGTCAACTGTCCAGATTGCTTTATCTGGCTCACTGTAATGTTTTCAAACTGTTTGGCCTCTCCTTTTCAAACATGCAATCACAGGTTTGTGTGGATTTCTTTAAGACTATAATTGGTGGAGTTGTTGGTGAGTTCACAGACATGTCCACTAAAGGTCTATCACAGGCACCTATGTGTGTGGCCTTGTAAGGCGGCATGATGAGCATCCGTGAACACTACTCTTTCATCTAGGGTTATCAAAAAGTTGTTATTATTGCACTTATCAGGAATGTACGGTTAGCAGGTTTACCTGTATGTTAATGAGGGCTTTTCATATCTCATATTAGGCCCTACTCCAGCTGGGTCGCAGTAGGTTTTTCGTTTTGGTATGTACATGATGTAGCTGCCAATGCAGCATTATTTTTTAATCACCATTGATAAATGTTATGCTTGCAATTGTAGGTCACATTTTAAATGTCACTTTTTCCGCTGATTTTGTTGATTATTGTGGGTGATTATTGAATTATAATGACTTTAATTAATCAAGCATAAATGCTTTGAACCTTGAACAGCGAATCCCCTAATGTACATGATGAAATTAACTTGTGAAGTACAACAGCAACCATGTGGGGCATTCCAGGGCTGAGGGGAAAGCAGAGGTGCTACAGTGTGCTAAAACAAAGTGTTAATGGATGTGTTTAACAGCCACCTTGTAAGAGGTTTCCAGGTGATCAGGCTTGCAAATGGGCCAAGAGGGGCGTGCGACAAAGGTGCAAAAGCGCGGCTGTAGGATGTGAAAAAGCCCTACCCTGAAGCGAGCGCGGAGGGTCTGAGGAATGACCAGAGTATGGAAGAAGAAAATAAGTTGCACGAAGGAACTTGTTGTGGGGAAATTGGACCTGTCGTGTAGGTAGTCCTGTGACAATTGCACAGGTTGGCAAAGTACCCAAGAGTCCTGAGATATGATTCGCTGCCTTTAGGCTAAGTTCTTGCTATACAAATACCACATACATGTCGGATAGACGGACCCAGCAAAGCTCAGCTAAATAGTTGTTGAAGATTTTAAGTCAGCCCAATAGATATCATTGCGTTGCTGTAGTCAAATCTGAAGGGGAGGAGGGGATATAATGGGACAATCTTGTGTAGTGTTTTTAAACAAACGCAGGAGCGCATCTACCATTGGTTTAACAGGTGAAGTGGTACCAGGGTCCAGAGCTCAGAAGGACTCACAGAACCCTGTTTAATGCTCTATTTTACAACCCCAGTAGCAGCCAAAGCTGCCAGTTTCCTTGCTTGCACCAAGGCACACGCATCCTTGCTATACTGGTGACATAAAGGCCCGCAGCACGAGAGGCCAGTTAACTCCAATGGGGCTAGTAACTGCTCATGCACTGTATTTGTTGCATACATGCTGCAACTGTTCAGGGGATTGAAAAGAGCTGTATATCCTGCAGTGGCGGCTCCTCCGCGAAGGCGGAGGAGAGTCGCCCCACTGCTTTGCAGCAGTGAAATAAAGGAAAAATATAATGATAATAACTGGAGGTTATTCTCAGTTTATTTTTTCCCTGCAGCAGCAGCTTTGCTGGCGGGGCTGCTTTGCTGCCAGAGTAGGGGAGGAGTGGTTCGCACTCCCTAAGTGCGCATGAATGTTTGGCCGACCGTCACGGGCCGGCCAAACAGTCATGTGCACTTTGCATGTTCTCCAGCCAGGCTGCATTACAGCCTGTGTGGAGAACATGCCCAGGCTCTCATTCCCTGGCTGAGTGCCGAACCACGGTGCTCAGACCAATCACAACACTGCATTGCAGCATTGTGATTGGCAGAGGGAAGCCTCACCCTGGGTGCTTCCTGTTCCTGAACACCAGCCGGGAGAGACGACGGCAAGACGATGGAGGAGCGGCAAGGGGGTATGTTTTTTTCTTCTTTTTTTACACCCTACTTACCCTCCCCCCCTCCCTGCCACCCCCGATCCGTGCCGGCCGCTCCTGATATCCTGCCGGTTCTGTATGTGTTCTATAGGAGAGGTGAAGTCTGCACTGCCGCTGACTCTGCTGTGGCAGTCTGTGTGTGAGCGAAGTAGTAATGCTGCTAATTTAATAAATGTTTGCATGTCGTAAATGGAAGCGTAACTAGCTGCACCCTGCACCATTCCTTTTCTGAAATCCTCCACAATTGAAGACATGTCCATACTATGCAAATGCTTTCAAAAACTTGGACTGCCCAACCCAACCGTCCATCCGCCGTGAAGTCTCTGGGATTCACATTGGGTCAGGACCCCTCTTTCAGCCCCACACACCAATAATACTGCCAAAGCAGTCAACTTTCCCTTACACGACCTCAAGGAAATGCAACACCTAGTCACCCCTGGTCACCTTAAAATAGCCACCCATGCGCAGGTAATCTCAAGACAAGATTTCGGCAATGCTGTACTGCACTCAGCTGTCAGGATGTTAGAAAATACAACCATGTTTACCCATTCTGAGGGACCTTCCCTGGCTTCCCACCGCAACACACATGCAATTAACAATCTGCTGCCTATTTCACAAAGCCGCGCACAACCACAATCCGTGTTATACTGCTAAACTACTTAACATCTCGGGAGGCTCAAGAGTTCACGAAACAGTCATTCTTTGGAACCGCCCGCTTCTTTTGGAACTCACTACCACCAAAGCTAAAAACACTTACTCCCATCACTACCGTCCGGAAACACCTTAAATCCCACCTGTTCAGCCAATGATTGGCCAGCCAAACAATAATCTCTAGCTTGTTTCCATCTCAAGCCTACCACAGTCTTAACGTCATTGTCCTAATGATCAGGTGTTTCAAAATGATTTCTTAAGCTATTGTCTTATAGCTTATAAACATTGTTCTATGTGAAGTGCTCCAACACCCAGGGGTCTAGAAGCACCATAAATGCGTAAAATAAATAAACTGCAGCTTGCAGGCCCATCAGAATTATATGTTTAGCAGGAACACTGCTGGTGAGTGGTATTCCACCCAGAGATTTCACTTGCTGCAAGCAGTCAAAGACTCCAAGTGTCATACCGGGGAAACACATGTGGACATCAGCAAGGTAAGTACAATTTCACCATCTTTTTCCCCAAGAACTTGTAATTCCTGTTATTTGCCTCCCTTTGGAATTATCCAGACCCACAGTAATGGTACTTCCAAGGTGGTCGAAACAACAGAAATTACTCAAGGCCACTCATACAGAGGGCCAAAGTGTGCTGCAGCAATTTAAGCGACTTGAGGTTAAAAAGAGTACAAAGGAGAGGCAGAACTTGCTGGGCTCCATGACAGACGTTTCAGTGTGGAGCTCCATCACGGTTCCCGTTTCAAGCTGAGAGGCAGGAGGCTGGCCATGTGGAAGGGAACTCTGGGCCCAGAGATCCTGAAGGTTCGATTATGAGCCAACCTTATGTCTGCATCTCCTAATATTCAAAGGAATCAAATTACCCCTTTCCATTGCAATGTTGGCGATCCACAATTGGTGTCATTGTGTTTCTGTATGTTGCTATGGCAGCTCCTCCTGGATGAACAGCCTGTTGTTCCTTTCTATAATGCCTTGATGATGCATCTGAAGGGGCAGGGCACTGCCCGATGATGCGGGTGGGCTAGTGGTGATACTGATACTACTGGGACTGTCCTATGTCCACCCAGAGGTGAGAACAAAGAGTGCTAGGAGTGTGGAGTGCTCAGGTAACGTGGAGGAGGCACAGGGGGAGTGGTGTGTAGTGACTGTCCTCCTCGCTTAAAGATCTCTTTGAGGAGCAAAGCTGTGTGGGACTCCACTGAGGGACTGTGGGACTCCACTGAGGGACTGAGCCTGGATGCTGTCCATGCACCAAACCAGAGTGACTTGCTGTAGCAGCATTCCTTCAAAGGACAGTAAATGGGGCACAAGAAAAAAAACACCTTTTTTGGACTGTGCTCTGCACCAGCGAAAGGGCTTCCCAGGGTGGCTTAGGAAAAAGTGGATCCCCATCCCCGCTTGGCCACTATTTCAAGGGAAGTCTCTACTGTATGACCTGTTAATAGGCCATGAAGAGTATGACATCTGCTGTTGCATGAACTGCATCTGTGGCGTAGTTCTACAAGGTTTGCTTTCCCACCCACAGGTGATTAGGGTGAACTTGGTTCAATGCACCAACACTAAATGTGAAAGACAGGTTTTTGTAGCCCCGCAGAACCGCCCCTTAATACATTGTTGAAGTGGAATCATTGCTTTTGGGTTACTAACAAACCCTAAGCCGGGATCTGGGGCACTGTGGTACGGGAAACAAACCTATTTCATTCTTCAAAATATCACACACATAATTGGTACTAAGACGAATAGACACTTAAGTAAAAGCATTTATTGCAAGATTGCAAACCTGTTTCTAACATCTAAAATAACCACACAGAATATCATAAAAACAGCAAATAGGCACGCTGCGAACAAAAAGAAGAAAATGAACATTTCTAGCACAATTAAAATGCCATTTAAAAACAAACACCCTAAAACCTACTTGTATGCGCTACGCTGAGAGAGCTTGGAAAGTAAAACTTGCAATCTAGACTTTTTTAGGGAGAAGCAACACATTGCATACCTTGTTGACAGCCAAACTGTGGTTATAACAGAGGCCTGAAGGCAGTATTCCTGCGAAAGGAAAATACACGCCATGGCAGCATCCTTTCTCCTGGACTCGGCTAATTATATGCATCAGGTGAGAAGTAGAATTTTCTTTGTGTGCTGACAGCAGTGAAGACTGTCTCCTGACAAGTGGTCAAGTGGCTGTCCTTTTATACTATCTTTTATCAAGGAATGGAATTTCTGGTATAAGTTCAGGAAATTCTGACAGACTATTTGCATCAAGATGTATGTTCTAGACATATTATATACACATTGTCCATATAAGGTAAATGGACGTCAATTCAGACTACGCGGTTTTGACTACGTGTTTGCTCTTATTTGACCTTGACATTGTGATAACTAGACACTTGTCCCAGATTGATGGCACATCGGGTATCATATCTGTCATCGTCTGAATGACTTGACACTTTCACAGTTCTGGGAATGATAAGGTCAGATGCCATGTGCGTCAATTGCAGACACGACAATGATTCTGACCTCCATTACCTAAAATTGAGAAACAATGGTGACTCCGATTAGCTAAGATGGAGTCGGGGCCAACTTAAAATGGAGTCGGACCTTAGGGGCTTTATGTCACTGTGATAAGGAAGTAGGTCTCCTTAACAGAAGAAACACTTGACTAGAAGAACAAAAAAGTGACCCATGCTGAAAACTAGGTAGAGTTTGCAGACTAAAATAGGGTTCCAAGGGGATGGGATTCTGTAATGTGAGGATATGCATCACACTCCCACAACAAAAGTTCTCCATTCGGAATGAGAAGTAGAGTGCCTAGATAACCTATTAAGGGTGCCATGCCAGTCAGAGGGGGACAATCTGAAGGCACTCACGTCTCAGTTCATAAATGATCAAAAAGGGTACTTTGGAAGTCTGTACAGTTGTGGGAATCTTAGCCAAAGGATATATACGAGTTAATCTGGTGCTGCAATGGTCTTGGTTGATTTTGGGATCCTCTGCAGACAGTGTCTGTGGCCAGGCCTGTAGCCAAAACCAAGACCTAAAGTTCCCAGAATACATTTGAAACTTGTATTTTCTGACCTCATTTGAGCAATACAGAAGAGAACTGCTATCGATCAAAAGGGAAATTTTAGCTGTTAAACTCAGCCCAAGCCCCGGCTGTCCCCGGAAGTTAGCACTTCCTGTTTTACTCAGCTGAAGGCAGCCAAAGACTTTCTGGAGGTTATGAAATTGGAGTGAGCCTTTGGGACTTCATCAATTGAAAAGCCTTTGGAACGATAACTTTGGTGCTTTGTAATGTTTTCTCCACTAATTCAGATGATTCAAGGGTATGCCTTTCTGATATGTTTAGTTTTGCCTTGACTCATGCATCTTGAATTTGCAACGTATGGATTTTTCAGTTGGAGCCCGTCGTAATGCTTATATTTCATACTTATCTTAAAGTAGCTCTTCAAAAATGTTTTGAAAAATAATAGGGCTTTGTTAAATATGATGTCTCACATTCTCTTGAGGGATAGGTACAGGGCTCACAGAATTGAGCCGCAAAGTTTCAGATCAGAGGGAGTTGGCTCCTCCACTTACTAGACAGTCCATTATATTGGTTTTGAGTTTTATATATTTGAGACTAATTGAGTTGAAATTCCTACATCAAATAATGGAAATGAGACAGTTTTGAAAAATCACTAGAGTGCAAGCTATGCCTTTGTCGGAGAGGATGACCGCAAGAATAGCACCAGTGTAACAATAAAAGCCATAAGCAAAAGTAAGCCAGGAATGAAAAATAACTTATACATTGAAAAGAGTTGGACAATGGAAGAAGCCTTGCAAAATTTCACATGAGAGAGACCTGAAAAGGAAAATAAAAAAGGAATTGCTGCCTCTATTAAATCAGAATGCAAGATGGGTTAGGAAACAATGTTGAATGTTGTGGCGCAGCACAGAAGAAAAATTGCCACTGAGTCTCGTGTCTAGGATCACACAAATATCAGTGGCAGCAGCATAGAATGCTGCCCTGCTGCAAAAGGCATTAAGCCTAGATTGTATGCTGGATATGCATTCATACCGGAAGGGAGATGCAGCCTGGAGAACATTAACGTTACAATCACGGAGTTTTAATTTCCTGACAAGGTCTTATTTTCAGTGAAATAACTGGCTTAACTTCCAACAGAGTGGGAGTAACCAGCTTTAAGTCTCCAAAACAGGAACATCCTACAATGCAGTCACCTGGATGTTATCTATTAGGGAAATAAATAGTTATTTCTTTCAATATTTAATGTAGATTCTTAATAACTCAGTGGTTATTTTTTGCAATATACCTGCGCAATGTGGTTCCTCATGTGGAAAGAAGAATAGCAAAAACAGACGCCTCTTAGAGGATCTAGAACATCTTAATCTCAGGGCCTTAAACTGAGGATTCCCTGGAGACACTCCCCCAGTAGCTACCCACTAATCGCTCTCAACTTGCTCCATACTAGACTACACGCCTGTCAGTCTTTGGCTGTTTCCCTATATACTCAGATTCAGAATGGGAGACAAGGGGGACAGCGACCATCGCCCACAAGAAACATCTCTCTATCAGCAGCTTCACCTCCCTGCATCCACCCAGCACCATCCTTGGGCTCTACTCATACGACAAATGTTAAGAGACTCAAATTTGTGGCGGCAAATATGGAGTCCCTTTCAGGAACAGCAATTAACCTTCTACACTCACAAGCAACAGCAACAAAGAGCTACATAACCTACTGGGAACTATTTACTGCTACACTATTGGAACTTCATGCCTAGTCTCCCAAAAAGTATCTCTGCCAGGCCCCCTGGCGGGGAAACAGGATCACAAAAGCGCAAAGGGCTCAAATTAGGGTCCTCAAAAAAATCCATAAATGGCTCCTTAAGATCCCTGCGACACCATACAGGGAATACAGGTCTCTGTTCTTTACTGCGACAACAAAGAACAAAGCTCAAAAATGGGGCATCAACAAAAACCAGGAAGAGGAGACCAGGGCAAAGCTTCTCCACAATATAAATCACAATTATAGCACTCGTTTTTGGAAAACTGTGAATACAATAATGCGCCCGCAGCACAAAGGCATCTCTTCTCACACCTCTGATTTATCGACTTTAGCTCCGCTTTCGATAATGTCAAAGGGCAAGACTGTGGGGGAAAGTAGCTCGTTGGGGCATTCCCCAAGCTCTCTTAAAAATGATAACACTCCTTCACACAGACACCTGGGTCCAGGTGAAACTGGGAGCAGGGACTCGCCTCTCGAGAAGAGTAACAACAACTAAAGGCCTGAAGCAGGGCTGTGTGCTCGTACCCACCCTATTCAATGTATTTATGGCAGACCTACCTCAAGAACTCAACACCTGTAATTCCCATGCACCCAGGTTGGGAGGCAAAACTCTGTCCAACCTCCTGTATGCCAACGATGTAGTCCTACTTAGGCACACCGCAGTCGGCATGCAGCATCTCTTTAACAAAATGCAGGATTACGCCACAGAGAACAATTTGACAACCAACTTTAAAACAAGGACAATGTCCATCAAGTACAAGAGGAAATGGGCGAGGTCCTGGCACCTGGGCAGCACACAAATTGAACAAGCTGCGGATTAAAATATCTAGGTGTCAGTATAGATAAAGAAGGATCCTTTGTAGGACAAAAGGAAGAAATAAAAAGGGAAGGGCTGGTGCTAGCAATAACTTTGAAAAACCTCACATCATAACTAACTGGGCCGACACTAAGTCCTCTTTTGAAGGTAGCACAGGCCAAAATTCTTCCCACAATAACTTATGGCAGTGAATCAATTCGTGGCAGGGACACCAACCTACTGGACAGCATCTTAGTCAAAGCATATAGAATTATGTTCAGCCTCCCAAACTAAACCTCACCAGCGCAAATAAGGCTTGAGATTGGCCTTTTAAAGCAATCTTTGGCTAGGCATGGTGCCTACATCATCTGCTGGAACAAGATCAGATCTTCTGCCCCAAATACTTTAAACCAGGTCTTATGGCAAGAACTTCAGCCGAGGGACTCGTCCCCTGCAAGAAGCTATCTACAGGAATCTCTGACAACCACTAGGCTCTCTGACCTTTGGAACACACAGATCCATCACTCAGCCTTCAAGAAGCTGGCCTGGAAATCTTTAAAACAACTCTCTCTAGTGGACGACAAAGCTGCCTTTTCTGCCAGATCTCATGCCTGGACGACTTTGAACAATACATAACGCTAACATCTCAAACATATTTCAACCAGGGATACCAGAAATCAATAAAAACAAATTTCTTAAGGCATCGCCTTGATCTACTCCTGTGCGCCCATAACCTCCCACCCTGGCTGTGGGCACAGACCCTAACTTCTTGCAGCCTGTGTAACAACGGTGTAGGAGACATTTTGCACCTACTCTGCACCTGCAAGGAGATGCGGCAGGAAAGGAGACAGCTGCTAAAAGTCCCCTTCAAACAGAGGGGAATTCGCTCACGGAGGAAAGCAGTCCTGGCATGCTTCCACCCAGGGGCTCCACAACTAAATTGCAGACTAGTAAGATTTCTTATGCTAGCCGAACAAAAAACGCTATCAGCTGCCGTTCGAAGAAACAGCCAGACCACTAGATTAAGTCTTACTAGGAACCGATAGTTGGGCCAACAGACATCGTTTTTACTCAGGCCCTGTCTCTTAGGAGCGCTAGCAGCTACACACTCTGGAGAACCAAGCATAGCCTATTTAAACAAGCAAGAGATGCCGCATCCGCCAAGGCAGTGTTGGGAAGGCCTCCCGAAACCAGCACCTTCTAACTCATCCTGAAGCACCTTTTGCACGGATGCACCGGCAACAAACTTTGCACTAGTCCACAGGCAAAGACACTAACTTTTTTAATTAAATTGCTCATTTTAACTGTTATTAAGCAACTCACCAAATGCTTTTACAATGCTTTCTGTAAACTATGTGTGCACATCTTCAAATTTTAGTAAATTCTTTCGGTTTTAATTAAAGCTTTTTGTATTGTAATGGTTTTTAGTAACTATGCATCTGAAATAAACTTATAAAGTTATAAACAGTGGTTATTTTTAGGTCGTTTTTGAGATTTATTTTTTATTTTCTAATTCACCTCCAACTTATGTTTTTTACTTTAATTATTTTGATTCTGATGTAAACCAAGGGGCAGAACGCAATTGTTTCAGATACTTATTCACGAAGAAGCCCACACAAATGTCCTGAAATGCTTTCAGGTGATTGTCACTGAGATGAAACTCTGAATGTTTTTTTTTTATAAACAATTTTACTTATTTTCCAGTTGCAAACATCACAGTAGAACATGTAAAACATATAATCACTCCATCATGTAACACACCCTGGTGTGGCTTTCTGGCCGTATGAGGTCTATCATGTGAAGGGATTGACCGCCTAGTCCATAGTACTCCATCCATTTGCCCCATATCCGGGAGTGCTTCCGCGGGCAGCCTCTTGCGGTGTATATGGGTTTCCCCAGTTGTGCACAGCAGTCCATTCCCCTACGCCACTCAAGGAGAGTGGACAATGAGTTTGATCTCCATCTCTGAGCAATGTCTCGTTTGGCCACCACTGTTGCCAGTCCAATCAGGGATCAATCCCCAATCTTGTCAAGAACCCCCAAAAGTGCCTGCATGGGTGTCAGGGTCTCCAGTATTCGGGCAAAGTGTCCATAATATGTTGTCAGTAGGATGCAACAAGGGGGCATTTGCCACACAACATGGTAAAAGTCAGCGCACGGGTATGGGCATTTAGGACATTCCGGAGTCGGGGTCCAGCCAGCCCACCAAAGCCTATGCGGAGTAAGGTAAGTGGTGTGGAGGTAGTTAAGTTGTATAAGCCCAAGTCTAAAATTCTGAATGTTTATTAATTTGTCATGAATGGGATATGGAGACTAGAGTGTGATGTTACTTTTGTTTCTGTTCTCAAAGATGTTCTGCAGAGATTTAACTCTAGAATTGTCGTTAAACATCGTAATAAGAAAGTTAAAGCCAGAATGATCATTATTATGAGCATAGTCTAAGTGAGATCCCAAATTCTTGCACAGGTGAAAACCAAGGTATATCATTTTCCTGAGGGTTGGAAGGAGCTATAGCTTCTAAAATCTATGTGCCAAGATTTTGTTTTGTAGTGGATGTATTTCGGTATGTGTTGAAGTCTCCAGTCTGAATTGGCAGTGTTAGTGCGCCTTACCACATCCCAAAATATATAATATAATAAAAGTTTGGTACCTCCAACAAGGACATGTAGATGTCCGCCAACCTGGAAGGCTGTTCTAGGAAGTCCGAGGTTGGTGGTGGTTGGGGGGGAGGGTAGAGACAATAGAGCTAGAGGCACATACTAAAAGGTCTACTATTTGTAACTGTAACATGAAGATTATGAAATTATATATAGTTGGCATCTACCTACTATGAGATTATGCAAATTAAAACTGCTGACCAATGGGCAATGTAGGAAAGGTTGTGGACAGGAGGATACATTTCTCAGTGTCTGGAAGTGGTGGCCGCTATGTTCGGCGGCAGGGGCAATGACTGGGACTGCTCTCCAGAACCTACGAAACACTTGGACTCCAGACTTAGGCACTGACATAATGGACACAGACTGGAGGACTATATCGAGGTACCAAAAAAGAAGTACCTTGGAATTCCAGATTCAATCTAATACAATTCAGTAAATTGCAAGCATATACTTAACACCCAACCAACTGTAGAATGTACCCATCGGTCCCCAAAGAATGCCCCAGATGCCACTATGGAAATGTTATTTTGGTGCCCATGTTCTGTAGCTGTAACACCACACTGGACAAGAGTTACATGCACAATGGAAGAACTGACTTGTAACACACTTACTCGTTGCCCCAGGGTATGTCTGCTAGGCATGCAGAAAAGAACAAAGAAGAACAAAATGGAATGTAAATTTGCCGCCCTGAGTGGCCAAAAGACAACTGGCAATGGCCTGGAAATCAGTCCGCACACCCCAGATAACATGCTAGAGGAGCGACCTACTTAAGTGGGTGAAAGGCGGAAGGTTTGATACTGACAACAGAGCAGGCTACAGGCTGGGGTATTAACCCTGTAATAGTGTAGGACAAAATACTCAAACTAGCAGAGAGGAAAGACAAAATACAAAGAACTAACAACCAGGACAAACTCTTAAGGGGGGCCCTAAACACACACACCCAGCCATCTGAGATGCAACCACCATGTCACATGACCCGAAACAACACATACACCAGCATGGCGATCACCTTCATTTTCACCCCAGATGCCCAATGAACATAGTAGATAGATAATGCTTGTGCGGTGATCCCAAACATGTAAGAGAAATAAGCTCCAGATGGTGTTCTGACATGCTCTTGTGTGAGATATGACAGAGCAGTAATGCATGAATGGTGTCCCACAAATTGTATTGCTGTTAAGGATGCGCAACAAGTCACCAGTGCTACAAAATGATCACTATACATACACTACAGTGAAACCTCTGTTAATCTTCATAAAACGTATATAAACATACAGTAAAAAATATGTATGGTATCCTTTTACCTCACACGAGCCATTGATGCATCAGTTGAATGTGTGACTACTACCTGTTAAATGATCATAAGGAAACATTTAGGCTTCTACTACATATCTTGTACCAGGGAGACTAAGTCCATAGAGAGTGTTTTAGACTTCTTTTTCTGCATCTATGATAAAACCAATAAAATCTTTCAAACCCTAACAGTAAAGAGTTTATAGGGAGGGGGCACGCAGTTCTCACTGGAGTTCCCCAGTGCTCTAAAGTACAAACATGTTTTGAAGCATAATAAAGCATTCCACATAGCATATTCTACAGGATAGTTTCAATTGACACACAATGGTTAGCTGTGCCAATAACAGCTTTAAGACCATAAAATATTTATCACAGAGCATTTAATGTAAAAGATGAGTAGGAAATGCTAGCATAAAACTGCACATTATTGGTATTTTAATTCATCGCAGTTGTTCACCCTGGGTACCATCACTGAGATGAAATCACACAACACGGTGATCAATGCAATCCAATTAGAATCAGTCTCGATGTTTTTTTTTCTACATTTTACTAGTTATCCTTTAAACTCACAACATGCACAAGACGCTGGCACCTTTCTAAAAGGAGAGCGCATAACTTGTGATCCTCTTTACAAGTAGCCTATGCACGAGAAAATGTGACCGCTCCCTTTGTAAATAGGACATACGCTTTCATAATTATACCATGCAGAAGTCGAAGCAAAGTTTTATCTATCGCTCAATTTCTAATCACTTCAAAAGGACTGCCTGGCGAATCAAGGAAATTAAGTGGTAAAATAAAATACCATTACTGTTAAAAAAAAAAAAAAAAAAAAAGTAGATTTAATTAAAAATTATATATTTAATGAGTGACAATTGATTTTTTCAGAAGCAAAAGGCTTGGTTGCAAAATCATGCCTGTTATTACAGCCGTTAGGTATATTTTCAGGGTTCCATTTACAGCACCATAAAGTCTATCAAACGGATACGGGATCACTCTTCGATTAGTGCCAATATCTGCCAGAAGTCCTTTTATTGTGTCATTCTAGAGATGAGAAACCAAGCATAAGCTAGTTGCCGCATAATCATTCTGTGAAACCGCGAGTACACATTTACAACACGTGGCAAACTTTCTTAGTTGTTTAAGAAAAAAAGAAGAGCATGCAGACTAAGCTCTGTTAAAGGTCATGTCAAAACAATTATTTTTAGTACCTGCATTTTAGGTCATTTTTTTGACACCTATACACTTTAATCATATTTCCTTTTACAGAACGAATGCTAGATAAAGACATTGCAAAAAATGAATCACTTTCTTACCACCTGCCTTTGCACAACCAAGTAAACCTCTAGGATATTAGGAAATGACCAATCACAAACTTTTAAACAAGAAAGAAATGAAACAAAGTTACAGTAAGTAAGAATTCTATTGAACAAATACAGCTTATCCGAGTAAGTCAATAAATGGGGCCCTGACAAAACTGCTTTACTGAATTTGTGAGCTATTAAGATGGTTATGATTTTATAATATCTTTTTTTAAGAATTACCTAATAACATCCCTTACAATACTGCTCTGAAGAGATCTAGGAGTGCATTTTCTTTTCTTTTATTATGTTTATTGGCATTTCAACTAATTATGACAGTACTTTATCCCGTTCCCCTTAGTTTCGTGCCTGCCCCCCTCAAATTCACCGCTCATCATATACACCTGGCTGATACGAGCTGCATTTTCTTTTATAATGTAAAATCAGCCACCCAATATAAAGGTAACTCAAGTATCTAATAAAGGTGGTTTTACTATTATCAAAGTAGGTTTTTAATCCATTAATTAGCCTAAAAAATCTGCAGAATGTAAGAGAAACCAAACGTTATACATCAGCAACATAAAACAAAATGTAATAGAAAAGAAGAAGTCTCCAACTGAACAGATTAACAAACAAAAAACTATATAGAGGACAATAAACAGCCATGCTGATGCCTGAGTAACAATAGAAATAAGCCTAGTGACTGCAATAAGAGTTTCAGAACCGAGGAGCAGAAGGACAGAGTGCCTGTTGCGGGGTTTGAGCGTGTATCCAGTGGTGAGAAGTTTGGACATGTGACTGATTTGAATCAGTGTCTTACCAATGGGGGCAGCTTTCATACAGATTAAGGTGTTTTTGCTAACTTGGGATTGAATACAAACAACTTATTAGTATAAGGGAGAAATAAGATTAACATGTCTTGCTTTCACTATTTTTTGGGTGGCAGCATGGAAGACCAGTTTCAGTGAATGGAGAGAACTTGTCAGAAGACTGGTAATAGAGGCTATTATCCCATCAAGTGGGGCAACTACTTGAGCCTTAAATATTTCACTTTTGTAGAAGATAAATATTCACTTGGCAAAAGTGAGAATGAAACAATAACTGGGAATCAATAAAATAACTGCAATTTGGCTGCAGATACCAAGGCATACTCCATGATTCAATTTGCAGAGAGGAATCGCAGGGGGAAAGAGCATGGACACTTTGGAGGAGGTCATTATTAGCAGGCTGTCTGCATTCTTTAATGTGTATGTGAATCCACTGGCAACACTGACTCGATCATATGGGTTCAAACTGTATACTGACTGTAGGAATTGACTTTAATTTGCATGCTTATCCCCAGATTTTTGCTGGCTGTAAAACTCTGTGCACTTTACTCCTGCTTACCAAGAATAACAGGCCTGTGGTGCGCCCCTTTAAACATAATGAAATTGGTCTACACTTGATTGGTATATTTAACTTACCAGAAAGTTCCTAGTATACAGAACAAAGGGTACCCAGGGTAGGTATGTAAAACTTCACTTGTGGACTGCAGAACCCATTGTTCAATCCACTACACTGACAGTGCAAACACGACCGAAGGTCTACCATTTGTAGCCTGGCTGTTGCAGTTCTAAACTGAAAATTCAGCCTGTCAAAATAACCCACTTTGACAGATCAAAAACTTCCATTTAAATATTTATAGGTCACCCCTATGAAGTTATTACCTATTAGGAAGGGTGCATGGTATGTAAAAGTAGGACATGTAGGAATGTAATGTTTTTAAGCATTTCCTTACAGCGAAAAGGACCCAAAAGCTGCTTTCACTGTGGCAAGCCTGGCTCTTTCATAAGAAAACAGTGGGTTACATTATATATTTAATAATGCTAATTTCGGTTAGAAAAATAATTACAAAACTATTTTCAACAGCTATTAAAAATCCAGTTCAATGGGTAAGTCGGAGTTTTGATACATTTTAAGAAAAATGTACTTTTAGAAAGTTACATTTTTCCTGCCTAAAGACTCGGAAGGCACATTTGCATTTGCTCTCCTACTTCTGTCAGCCGATAATTAGCATTTGAAGAACTTTGAAAACAGCTATCAAAAAAGAGAACAAAGGCTTGGGTGTGGTGAGGTGGTGTTGTTCCCTTGACAGGATGATCAGTGGTGTTGGGTTAGAAACTGGATTCACTTCAAAGGCCTTCCCTGTCACAGGCAAATGTTAGGTGACACCTGGGCAAGGCTCCCCCCACCCCCGAAAGGCAGGCTCCAATCACAGCAGGCCACTTTTTGACATTATAGTGTCAAATCCTGCTTGACAGGTTTAATGAGGTGTACATATAACACTGGAGACACACTTGAAAGGCAGGGAAACAGGATGCCAAAACAATCCTTGTGTATCTACTGTCTTGTTTCTAGAAAACTCTGCTTTTTTGTACCAGGCTTCTGTCTCTGGGTTTATTGGGGTACAGTGACTGCCCCAAACTGGATTTTAGTGTTAGATGTGGGAGGACTCTAGGATTCTATTCACAATAGTGTATCCAGGCCCCAAAATGGCTCCTAAAGCCTCTTTAACTCCTTATGGTGGCGTATGCCGCAACAGCGGAAAGGAAAACAATTCCTTTTGTTATTTAACCCTCACACACCCTATTGGTGTCATGCTTCATCATCAGGTTCACCCAGACTCCTAAAGGTCTGGGTGGGCTCAACTCGTATTTCAGGGAGCTCTTAGGAGATGTAGGCCAGGGGGACAAAGATAAAATCCTACTACAACCCCAGGTATCCCTTTATTAATGGGGATGCAGTGGATGTTAAAAAATATAAAAGCGGGTCTTTTTTTCGAGGTTATGGTCCTAAGACCCTACAAGATTGCCAACATGTTTCAGCCCGAAGGTGGGTGGCCAAAAAATGGTCCTGGGCTTTTGTCAGGGCACGGTGGAGTTCCCTCCCTGGTATAGATCAAAAACAAACTATGCTGACTGGTGCAAGAGCCGGGGATCAGAGGTACCAAATAGGTTACCGTTGCGCAGGACCTTTGGAGTACGTTTGACTACAAGGCTACCCTACCGTGACCCCGTGGCACGCACATTCCCCTCTAATTGGGTGGAATTTTTCGTTACAGAAGGGAGATAAGTATTCTCCCTATTGTGATTGTTTTTACTGTCACTTTTGTCTCGAAGGCTGCAGCTTTCTGCACCTTCAAAACCAATACATAGGTCAGCATAGTTTGTTTTTGATCTATACCAGGGATGGAACTCCATCGTGCCCTGACAAAAGCCCAGGACCATTTTTTGGCCACCCACCTTCCGGCTGAAACATGTTGGCATTCTTGTAGGGTCTTAGGACCATAACCTCCAAAAAAAGACCCGCTTTTATATTTTTTAACATCCACTGCATCCCCATTAATAAAGGGATACCTGGGGTTGTAGTAGGATTTTTATCTTTGTCCCCCTGGCCTACATCTCCTAAGAGCTCCCTGAAATACGGTTGAGCCCACCCAGACCTTTAGGAGTCTGGGTGAACCTGATGATGAAGCATGACACCAATAGGGTGTGTGAGGGTTAAATAACAAAAGGAATTGTTTTCCTTTCCGCTGTTGCGGCATACGCCACCATAAGGAGTTAAAGAGGCTTTAGGAGCCATTTCGGGGCCTGGATACACTATTGTGAATAGAGTTTAAACTTGGGAGGAGGTATCCTCCCCCTTACCTCTCTTACCCCTTTGTGTGGATAGTGGGGGGCTCTCCACTACCACGTATCGGTCACAGGACTCTAGGATTACCATAGTACACTCCTCACATATACCTCAGCTCTCAGAGCTCAAGTTTAGTGTGGCCGAAGACTTTCGCCATCTTGAAAATGCCCAAAGTGGGTAGAGTTGACCCAGGGAACTTTTCCCTTATTGGTTAGGCCAAGCCCAGGAGTCATTCCCACTCACTAACTAGTGCGAGGCATAAATGTGGCATCCCCAGGCACCCACTTCAGAACACTCCTGGCACCTGAGGAAGCTCAGAAGAGGCCTTAAACTGCTATATGAGACCTGAGAGAGCCCGGAACAGACTGGATATGCTCTATCTTGTACCCAGGAAAAAGAAGTGGACTCCAAGGGTCATAAGGCTGACCTTGTGATAAAACTACAGGGACATGCCATAAGCTACAAGAGCCCTTTGTCTGCAACTGCCCAGCAGACCAGGGGCAACTGGGAGGATTTAGAAGTGTACAGCTGTGGTGGATTGGAACTTAAGGGACTAAAGTCAGAAGACAAAGGGCCTGGTTACAAGCTTGGCGGTCCTCCTATAGGACCGCTACCTCTGCGCTCCCAGGTGGACCGCCAAGCCCGTGGTGCACCTGCCGGCTGGATTCAGAGTTCAATCCAGGGCGGGAAGATGGTGTGGCGGCGATGGTCTGTTAGGTTCATGGGAGAGCCAAACAAGCAGAACGCCGCAATGACTGTGCCTACAGCACGTTCCTGCACGGTGTGGCATCCACCATGTCATGCATGCCACACAGTGCAGTAACAAAGGTGAAAATATAAGGGGGTACCACATGTGGGCAAATTGGCACACACCCCCAATGGGCAAATTCGCCCAGGGGCCCTGTTAGGGCCCCCTTATATGCATGTCTGGCACACTTTTCATGGATGGGTGTTGTAAATGCAATCGGAATATGCTCCTGCCCCTTTCCACACCACAAACGCCTCAGGATCCTGGATCTCCGCAGAGGCGTTGGTCCTGCGGCGGTCCGACCACCACCCTCGGAATTTGGCAGACAGACCCGCTGGGGTGGCAGTGGTCACAGGACCACCGAACTCGCAACAATCCCCAAAATCTTTGACCAGAACAAACTTGGTAAATGTATCTGACCCACGCTCCATTGCGGTCAACCTCAAATTGCGCCTGGTCTACCGCGACCACTGTCTATCATTGGTACATGCTTCTTGGTGCTATTCCTATTTAAAACTTGAAAACACATCTCTCCGGTTCACCTTATTAGATTTGTCACATTTTGTTGATAAAATTTTACTCCATTTTCTAATTTGGTTTGGAATTTTTATAGTATTGCATTTTGCCTTTATTACTTTAGTACTGTTTTGGTTCTGCATAAATACTTTACACATTGCTCTAACTCAACCAGTATACCCTGAGGGAGAAGGACTATAAGGCTATTAGAACATTCCACCAACTAAGGGTAGAATGTGCTAAAATTAAAGAAGGGAGAAACCGAAAGACAAACATTGGAATGTTGGAGAAGAAGGCTTATACCACAAATTATAAGCCTATAGCCACATCATAGTCTTCAATGGAGCTCTCATTGTTTCAATGTTCTAATATAGCTTAATAGCCCGCAGTTGAGGGCTATACCCGTTGTTAAAGGCCTGAGTAATAGGCCCAAGCCCCAGGCAAGGGCCTACAACGAGGGAGAGGGCCTATAACAACTGTTATAGCCCAAAGCCTACTAGAAAATTCCACCAACAAAGGGTAGAATATTTGAAATTAAGAAGGGGGAACATAAAGACAAACATTCGAATGTTGGAGCTAGGGGCTTATACCAGCCATTATAAGCCCGGAACTATTCCATGGTCTTCAATAGAGCTCTCAACAGTCCAATGTTCTAATCCTATTTCTTACACTTATGATACAAATCTGCTACTAAAGCTCCTGCTAAGATCTTGTAATTTGTTCTTAAAAAGATAGATAGACAGACAGACCGAAGATGCACACAGTATAATATGCTATTTATGACCATTGTTGAGTGTGTGGAGAGCTATGACTCACAAGAGGCAAAACCTCGAGTGAGTCATGATGCCCCTCCCTTTTCTCAACAATGATAATTATCATATGCAATCTGTGAGGCAGTAAAAAGTGTTTTCATAATGTCAATTTTACTGTAGTGTGGTAATAAACTCGAGTTTTATCCTTGCACTGTACTAAGAAATGTGTGAATGCATGTTTATTAATACAGGTGTTCTAAAGAATGAGTTATTGGTCCACAAATATACTATTATTTTTACTGCTGTGCCATATATACATAATATACAAACAGACACACACACACACATACATATATTTATATACATGCATACACATAGGGGCTTTGAGTAGGCCCTCCTCTGCCATTCATATGTATGAACTTCACTTATCCTCGGTTTCTGTCTATAACAGAGTACTGGATGGGCTAAGAGGTCAGCCCACTTTTGTCATTGGCTCTCTTGTCCTGTGATTGACTGCATTTGTCTGATCACAGGCACATTTCCCTGAAAATGATTGGCTTCAGTGTCAAGGCTGATGGGCCACTCCTTTAGGTTTTATTTTGCCCTTTAATTTCTTTCTTTCTCCTCGTTTTATTTTTTGTGAATACTACAGCTCCCAAACAGCTGATGGGCCTCTTGCTTGCTGCTCATTTCCTCTGAAGTGTGTCGCATCTGCCTCTAAATCAGGCAACAATCATGGAATAGTACTTTCTACAGTGTAAGAATTTCTTTAGCATTCCAAGATGGCCAACACATTGGTTGTAAACATAGCAGCCATGCTGGAACTTTCAAACGATGATACAGTATCTGCAGTTCCACTGGAGACACCTGCGTGCTGCAATGTTGAATTATATTTGCTATTGCTAGCATATGCACACCACGTTTAGATGGCAGTATGTTTTGTTTTTTCTACTTGTATTTGTTTAATTGATCTAGCATTCGTTGTTCAGTTTGTGTTTTTTTTGGGTTGTGCAATGCAAGTGAGTAAATTCAAGAAAGAGTCAATGGGTGGAAGAATGCAGGGTGCTTTCGTATCGGCCAGACTTGATTACTGAAAGGCAACTTATTTAAAATACCAAAAAAATATCAATAAGCTTCATCTGAATCAAAACACCACATACTGATACTTCCTAGATTTGAACCGATCAGATCATGCGTCACAGGGACTGGTGAAGCATTGGATTCCAACAGCTGAAAGGATGTCATTCAAGTCACTGTGTTTTGTAAAAACAACGGTGTAAGGTCAAAAGACTTCTCCAATGCGATCTCTTTTCCATTGGTATGTCACATCTAGCCTATTACAGAAGAGCTATTCAGCCCTCTCATTTGTCCCAACTTTAAAAAACACACAGAGACTATGAGACAAAGCCTGCTCAGTATTTGCAGTATGTCTTCGGACGTACCTGCTGTTACAGATCTGTCTGAAAACACATATATTAACACTAATATCTGATTGTAGTAAGCACTATCAGCCTTCAGCGTCAGGGCAAGCTTTACACTTAAACATAAAAAGTACAAGTACTAAAGATTATAGGGCTGTTCACTGATATGTATAATGTATGCGTGCTTCATTGTTTAAAGAAAGTTTTAAGTATGCTATGTACATTTCAAACTGCAGGACTTTGTTCTCCTACTTTCTCCCGTTTGAGATGTTCCATTTTAGCATTTTATGAAGTGTTTTAGTGCAATTATCTCTCACAGTATTAAAACTTGCTTTAAATGTGCTTATCAATTAATGGCATTCACACAGTAGCTGGTAACTTTGTCAGGATGACACAGTCATCAACATTTCTGTACAACTGGCCAACATTAATTTCTTCGGTGGTCATGTTCAAAATTGTATGAGAAGGTCTGGGCCACGAAAGGATCTGAAAATTCATCTTTATTAGCCTAATAAAGCCATAGTTGTGACTGAATAGAAGCAGAGGAGTCATTCGTCTGTACTCTTGTATTTATAGAGTACCCAAGCTTACGTTTCAGGTATACTTCAATTTTGCACTGAGCGCACGCAGACCCCAAGCACAGCTCATACAACAGAGGAGAGGAGCAAAACTGCGAAGGAAAAATGAATCTTCACTTGAATGACAGGCACATTTCAAGGTCCCTTTTCAAAGAACCACGGAGGGCGATAAAGCACGTTTCTTGAGCTTCTCTGGCTATGTTGACATCAAGCGTTTCAAGACATGCCTTACAAAACAGCAAAAGATGGCAGCTGGATTAATGAACTTCTCTTAACTGTCAACCTTTTATCTTTCTCAAGACCTTCATTCATCTAACACCGCAGTCGTTCTTTTTCCCCTTTGGCTTGTGGCGCTTTTCCTCCGATCTATGAATAAACTCATGTGCTATAACTAAAGCTTTAGGAGAGCGGGAGAACATAGCAAACATTTGTTATTCAACAGCAATGTCATGGAGAAATGGGGAAAAGTAATGCAAGTCTACCTAGAGTCACTTTTAAAAAATTACAAAATACGAAGGAAAGAAAAAGAGGAGCAATCAAAAGAAGGGGGCACATGCCATGAATATACTAGTCAAAAAAATAAATACATGGAGCATCTACGAATCTTCACTTGCTCCAATCTAGCAGCTTGAGATAAGTGACAGGATAGCCCTCTTCAAAATGGCAGTTTCTAAGGGATAAAGGTAGCCCAAAATGGCAGCCGATTTGCATGAGACAGGACCTTATTTGCTTCCCGCATGCTGATAGCATTGTGAAGCACTACATTACGGATGTTCATCCTGTTGCCGGTGATGGCACACAGAATTTGGCATTACAGCTGAAAGCAAAATAATAAAAAGAGAAAACTTGAGAAGTATGGGTTGACCTAGTGAAATGCTGTTGACTTGTCAAATTAATGGCGTGTTCTTATCTAAAATGATGGATGGTCCCTGAAATTTGAACAGAAATTGATGTTAGTTCTAAGCGTCAAATGCCCTCAGACATCAGAAGCATACTCTCTCAGGACACAGAGAACACCTGGACTAAAAGACTACCTTGGCAACAAGACTGGAAACTCGGATTTAAAATCGCATTGTGTGTTCAGTGAAGATTAACACCCAGAAGGATACAGGTGAATTCAAACTGGTGGACCTTAAAGAGACACCATTAATCATTGTTATAAAATCTCGCTTTGGGAGAGGACAGCTGTAGACACGCAAGCACCAGAGTTCCCTTAATGCTTTCTTCTCTCCCTCTCGGAGAACCTATGACATGTGGCTAATCTACCCTTCATTATACATGACAAAGATCTGGAGTGGCTGATGGGACGCCTGGTAAACTCAACTTATACAGAAAGATATTCAATTTAACCTTTGACTTTTTAAATGAGGACCAAATCCATACCAAATTTTCAGGATAACCATGGACTGCAAAAATGAGGCACATTATAGGTTATGTATATCATGAAAATCTGACGTGGATCCAGCCTTCCAAGACCTGTTTGACAACTCCAGATAAGCAGCATGAAGAAGCCACTGCCCCCAATCTATCACACGCAGATAGGAAAGAGAAAAGTTTTCAACTGCTTCTTCAACTGGATATAGAGGAGGACAGTATGCAATGCCAGCAAGCAGTGACTTCCAGAAAGCAGTTGTTGCCTCTGTACAAGACAAGCCAATGCCATCATCTTTTTAAGAAGGAATTTGGGAACATCCAATAAGAGTATGTACGGGCTAAGGCAGGATCGTAATCACACAAAATCTTTAGCTTGTTTGCTAGATGCAGAGTGATGTTCTAGTAAAAAGTTATGAGCTTTACTGGCATGGTTGAGGGTCTCTGAAGGCTACTGCAATGGATATGTAAGAAGTGAACTTTGCACAGAGGTTCAATAGGATTTGCTCCCCCATAAAAATAGACTAACTTATTTCTTGCAAACATATGGAAGCAGAGCTTCAGTCGAGAGTGGTAAAATTGAAAAAAACTATTGCAAAAAATATGCATACATGAGAATTTCAATTTGTAAGTGTAGATAAGTGTCATTTTTCAGTCTGGCGCAAGCAGTGGCTTTGGTACGGATTTATGACGGAACCACGCAATCCTCTGTAACGCATACCGTTACAACGCAGCTGTTACAATGCGAATGCCATTACTACACATTACCTTTACCACGCATTTTTTTACGACTGACTTTACCACGCATGACTTTACAATGAATTTCATTGTAAAAGCATAAATGGTAAAGACATTTGCGTGGTAAAGGTTTCACCAGTAAATATAAGTATTTCACAGGTAAGTATAAACAATATATATACATATATATATTTATATGGTTTATATTTTCCTGTAAAATACTTACATGTTCGTGGTAAAGGGATGCATGGTAAAGGCGTATGCTGTGTCAAAAATGTACAGGTAGGTACAAATACTTTTTTATGTATAAATATATATACATGTCCTGCGTGCAATCCCAGTAAATCCGCGCTCTCAGGCCAATAACTCAGGAAACATTCCAATCAGCAAAAAGGGGATTTATTAGGCATCATAAATCCTCCGTGACGTGTTTCGACCAGAGATGGTCTTGATCACACACCGGAGCAAAAACTCTTGTGTCCTTACATACACGTCCTGAGTAGAAATTAACAAACGACTAAGCACATGTAATGGCATTTTGTGAATGAACATAGCCGCCATCATGGAAGAGTGAAGTATACACATGTGGTACAGAAGACAAAGTGTTGGCATGTGCAAAACGTCAAATCATGGCTAACCAATGTGTCTCACAAACTTTGTACTGGAACATAGAGGAGAAATAAGAAATCCAGTGTAAAAGCCGCCTTGGGGGAGTGTACCACTCATAACTGTGCATAACAATAATAACGCACGCTCGTTCGTTGTGCGAGTACAACATGAAGTTGATTACCTTTGGATGCCCTTAATGCATGTTCGAGACATGTGTCATAGCTTGCTCCGTGTAAAAGTGTACACGCGAGACAGCCACGCGGCATGATAGGCGCGTATGTCAAATTATTCATGCCAATGTGATAACAGACTGAATGATGCATCCTGGTATGTGTAGTTACGTGATAAGGCCCCCTAGCCGAGGTCTGTGAAAGTATTTCAATCATTACCGGCCAGCGGCCCAGAGCTCTTGTACAGAGTATGACAACCTTAGTGGTAAAGTAGAAGATATTCGCACCAAACTGGGAAATGTCGTGTAAACTCATAACTCTAGTGGTAGTCAGGTGATGCCCTAGTGGCAGACATCTCACACACAAGAGGCACAGTGGAGAACGACTCCCAGAATAGTGTGCAGACGGCAGTAACGGTAGCGCGCTCTAGTGGCTGTGTAAGGATCTGTCCTAAAACTCAGGATTAATGAATGGAAGGTTAGCAGAACATAGGTGCAAAGATAAAACTGTAAGGACATAAGATTCAATATACACCCTATATGCAACCTCATAATAGTGCACAATAGCAAAACATAATTAAACAATTAAAAACATGTGAAGTTATCTTATCAGGGAGATGCGATGCAACACGAGGATGTCGCGAAGAAAAGGGTAGGGACCCTGTGGTTACAGGTACAGGCCTCGGGTCCCTTCCTTTCCTCCTGAAAGAGATATAAAAGAAGAGTAAAGAATCAGAAAGTCATCTGAATAGCATCAAAAAGTATGAGCACAATTGTCAGAAGAAAAGACGCAGATGAGAGACAACTGAAAGTTAAAAGAGAAACAGTTCATTCCAAAATTGTTTCGAGAAAAACAGTTCAATTCTAAATGTGTCATCAAATGAACATGAGGAGGAGGCCTACGACTCTTGTAAATGAACAGCCATTTCCTCATCCATGTTGTGTCCGTTAGGGTAGCGGGTGCCCATGACTATGATGTACCTGGACTCACGTTGTCTGAGTTTGAGTATCCGATTGCCACCCCTCCTATTGTTGATCACCTGTTCAATAGCATAATAGATCAGTTTAGAACTATCTGAGAAATGGTGTGTCTTGAAGTGTCTGTAAAATCGGATATTGTTGGTCTCGGTTTGTTATGGCTCTCATATGTTCTAAAATTCTCTTTTTTGCCATGTGAGTCGTGCTCCCAACGTATCTCAAGTTACATGGGCACTCCAGTACATACACCACAAAAGTAGTGCTGCACGTGAGGAATTGCTTGATCGGGATCATGCTGTTGGTACTGGTATTAAAGAATTCTTTTTTCATGCGGCTACCGCAACAGGCCTTGCAATGGCCGCAAGGAGAAAAGCCCTGAAGATTGATCCCCCTGGTCAGTTATGTGTCAATGATGTCACTATGCACTAGCAGATCTCGTAAGTTCCGACCCCTTCTGTAGGTGATACTAGGTCTAGCTGGAATAGTGTTCCCTATGATGGGATCTTCCTTGAGCATGCCCCAGTTGCGTGCAATGGTTTTTCGAATGATATCCGAGTTGCCATTGTACATGAGTATGACTCTAGTTTCAATATTGTCATTGTTGACCTGGTCGTAGTTAATTTTTTCCTCAAGAGTAGTGTTCCTTTCGATACCTTTGATCCTGTCCATAGCTCTTTTCAGAACCCATTTAGGATAACCCCTATCCTCAAATCTCCCAATCATGGTTTTTTGTTCAGTAGCGAAAGCATTCTCAGAGCTGCAGTTACGTTTTGCTCTGAGCAATTCTCCAGGGGGGATGCTCCACTTGCGGTTCTCAGGGTGACTACTCATGGCGTGGAGCAGAGTGTTTCCAGCTGTGAACTTTCTGAATAGACTCGTGTGGATATTTTTCGAAATGACTCTCCACCTTAGTGTCCAGGTACTCTACCTCCTTCCTGCTGACAACACTAGTAAGTCTAAGGTTGAGGGAGTTGGAGTTAAGTTTGGTCACGAAATCATGGGCTCCCTGTTCGCTGCCTTTCCAGACTACGAACAGGTTGTCTATGTACCTGAGCCACAAGATAACATTGGCTAGATCGTTGTGTAGGTTGGTGTCCCTCCTGATTTCCTCTTCCCACTCCCCCAAGAACAAGCTGGCGAAGCTCGGTGCAAAGCACGTACCCATGGCAGTGCCGAGGGTCTGTCTGTACAGTTGGCCATTAAACATAAAGAAGTTGTTTAAACAGTATTTTATCATGTCCAGTAGCAACTGCGTGTGCTCCATATGCCGGATGGATCTGCGTGCAAGGTATTTCGCACACGCAGATACACCCTGTTCATGATCAATAACTGTATAGAGTGAATTGACATCCATGGTCATGAGGAAGTACTCCTCATGCCAGTCAAGATTATTAATTTTGTTCAGGAAATCTTTGGTGTCCCCCACGTACACGGACAGTGTGACAACAAAGTCCCTGAGAAAGTGATCAACATAACGGGATACATTCTCCAGGGCACTGCCTCTGGAGGAAACTATTGGTCTGCCTGGGGGATTGGTTTTGTTCTTGTGTACCTTGGGTAGCAGGTACATCACAGGAAGTTTGGGGTGATCTTTTTTAAGGAAGCAGTATTCCTCTCACTCTAAAAGACCCCTGTCTCTCCAATCTTCTAGCTTACCCCAGATGTTGGTGATGCTGTTATTATACTCTACTCTATTGGTAACCATGTAAGAGCTGGTGTCACTGACCTGGCGCATTGCTTCATTAACATACATTTCTTTAGTTAAAATGACAATGTTGCCTCCTTTGTCGGCAGGCCGAATAATCACACTGTTATCTTTGGCCAGATCTTTCACGGCCTTTTTCTGGGACAAAGTCAGATTATGTTTAAAATTTCTCATCTTCTTGGCCCAGTTTTTTTGTCTGTACTTCAATAGCTCTGTCCCAACCATCTCCTGAAAGGTGTCAATATTGTCATGGGGCATGTTGGGTAGGAATGTAGATTTTGATTTAAATTCCGTATCTGCTGCCTTGTCGTATGAAATCTCCAGTTCGTCAAGTATCTGGCAAACATTGGTACCAGAATCCCCACCCCCACCTTCCAATACGTGTAATGCGACCAAGATATCAATATCACCTATATTGAGGTCACTGCTGGTGATGGTACTGTACGAGGCTGGTGGGTCACTGTTTCTGGCAGGTTTCAATTTGTTCCATTTCTTTAATTTTAATTTTCTGCAAAATTAAACAGGTCAATCCAAGTGTCTATGTAGTTCATAGGTTCCGATGGGCAAAAGGACAAACCTAGACACAATCTTCTTTTTTCCATGTTACTCATGGGTCTAGTTGATAATGGTCTGGTTTACCATAGCATCATCCTTCATTGTGTGTCCATATCGGGCAGCCTCTCTCCCCCCGTGTATGAACTCGCATGCAAAGTTGCCCTGAGGGTACAGGCATTACGATAGTGTATATCAGTACAGTACCAGTCACAAAGACCTACGGCAGGGGGAACTCTGCATTGTTTGAGGGGCTAAGCACAAGAATCGTTTCAACCTCTGGGATTTGCGATATTGATGATCTGCCAACACAATGGAGGATGACAGAGAGAGGCGAGCAGCTGCGCAGACCCTGTTTGCACGCGCTCCAGGGATTGGACGTAGCCAACTCGTGGTTAACAGCAAAGAATCTACTATCATTGACTTACTTAAGAAATATGAGAAATTGCACAAACAAGAAATGTCGAAATGGCGGGAAGCCATTTCCCTCCAAGATTACATTGACAAAAAGATGGTCCCCAGGGGGCTAAGGATTTATATTACCCCCTCATATGACTCCCCCGACCCACGCATGTTAGAGGAGTGGGCAGCCAACTCGGCTAACAGCTCAAAGACTATGCTAGAAATCCTAGTTAAATATGCTTGGTCGGATAGGGAGAACATTAAGAAAGAAATCAGTCGCATCAAGGAAGAATTGACCACAAGTACCGAGCAGGAGACAATAACTGAATTCTTGAAAGAAATGAAGAAGAGATTGAAAATTGTAGAGGACGACATAAAGGCATGGAAGCAAAGGAAGTTGCACCGTGACTGTGGTGTTTACGAATCAGGAAGAATCCTTACCTATAGCCAAAAATACAATCATTTGTATGAGAGTGCCAGAGGTACAGAGACCTATACACCAAGGGCACAGGAGGACCATGAAAAAGAACTAGCAAGCTCGAGTGATACCAACACTGACATCTCAGTGACATCTAGAACCACAGAGAGCTCTACCTCTGAAGGTGATTCCACCACACGACCGAAAACCTTTTTACACGAGTACCGGCTTCTGCGAAGCGGTCGGCAGACTACTCGAACAACACCGAAACCCAAGAACAAGGAACAGGCACCGACAGGAAGAGGACGAGAAAGAGCAAGGGATACCAGGTCAGGAGGAGAAAGAGCCTCATATAGAGGAGAAAGAAGAGGGAGCGATGCAGAGCAAATGGGAAGCAGACAAAAACGCTCCAAAAAACGCAATGATGGATGATGTTATGGTAAACCAGAACATTATCAACTAGTCCCATGAGTTACATGGAAAAAAGAACATTGTGTCTAGGTTTGACCTTTTGCCCAAAGGAACCTATGAACTACGTAGACACTCGGATTGACCTGTTCAAATTTTGCAGAAAATTAAAATTAAAGAAATGGCACAAATTGAAACTGCCAGAAACAGTGACCCACCAGCCTCCTGCAGTACTATCACCAGCAGTGACCTCAATATAGGTGATATTGATACCTTGGTCGCATTACACGAATTGGAAGGTGGGGATTCTGGTACCAATGTTTGCCAGATACTTGACGAACTGGAGATTTCATACGACAAGGCAGCAGATACGATATTGAAACCAAAATCTACATTCCTATCCAACATGCCCCATGACAATATTGACACCTTTCAGGAGATGGTTGGGACAGAGCTACTGAATTACAGACAAAAAAACTGGGACAAGAAGAAGAGAAATTTTAAACATAATCTGACTTTGTCCCAGAAAAAGGCCATGAAAGATCTGGCCAAAGATAACAGTGTGATTATTCAGCCTGCCGACAAAGGAGGCAACATTTTCATTTTAACTAAAGAAATGCATGTTAATGAAGCAATGCGCCAGCTCAGTGACACCAGCTCTTACATGGCAGGGCTCGAAAAATCCGAAAAATGGTATTAGTCCTGCAGGTCTAGTACCTTGGAAAATCTCCTCGACCTAACTGCAATCTACTTGACCTCCGTCTCTGAAAGCGGAGCAAATGTGACGAGATAACAAGATTTAAAGGCATCTTTATTGCTCATTCACTTTGTGAGCAATAAAAATGCCTTTAAATCTTGTTATCTTGTCACATTTGCTCCGTTTTCAGAGACAGAGGACAAAAGTTAGTTTGTCTTCCTACTCGCCAGAAAGGGCGAGTAGGACCTAAAAATAGCTCGTCCTCATTAATTCTACCTTGCAAATGCGAGCGGGCGAGTGGATTTGTCGAGCCCTGCATGGTTAACAATAGAGTAGAGTACAATAACAGCATCACCAACATCTGGGGTAAGCTAGAAGATTGGAGAGACAGGGGTCTTTTAGAGTGGGAGGAATACTGCTTCCTTAAAAAAGATCATCCCAAACTTCCAGTGATGTACCTGCTACCCAAGGTACACAAGAACAAAACCAATCCCCAGGCAGACCAATAGTTGCCTCCAGAGGCAGTGCCCTGGAGAATGTATCCCGTTATGTTGATCACTTTCTCAGGGACTTTGTTGTCACACTGCCCTCGTATATGAGGGACACCAAAGATTTCCTGAACACAATTAACAATCTTGACTGGCATGAGTACTTCCTCAGGACCATGGATGTCAATTCACTCTATACAGTTATTGATCATGAACAGGGTGCATCTGCGTGTGCGAAATACCTTGCACGCAGATCCATCTGGCATATGGAGCACACGCAGATGCTACTGGACATGATAAAATACTGTTTAAACAACATCTTCTTTACGTTTAATGGCCAACTGTACAGACAGACCCTCGGCACTGGCATGGGTACGTGCTTTGCACCGAGCTTCGCCAACTTGTTCTTGGGGGAGTGGGAAGAGGAAAACAGGAGGGACACCAACCTACACAACGATCTAGCCAAAGTTATCTTGTGGCTCAGGTACCTAGACTACCTGTTCGTAGTCTGGAAAGGCAGCAAACAGGGAGCCCATGATTTCGTGACCAAACTTAACTCCAACTCCCTCAACCTTAGACTTACTAGTGTTGTCAGCAGGAAGGAGGTAGAGTACCTGGACACTAAGGTGGAGGTCATTTTGAAAAATATCCACACGAGTCTATTCAGAAAGTGCACAGCTGGAAACACTCTGCTCCACGCCATGAGTAGTCACCCTGAGAACCTCAAGTGGAGCATCCCCTATGGAGAATTGCTCAGAGCAAAACGTAACTGCAGCTCTGAGAATGCTTTTGCTACTGAACAAAAAACCATGATTGCGAGATTTGAGGATAGGGGTTATCCCAAATGGGTTCTGAAAAGAGCTATGGACAGGATCAAAGGTATCGAAAGGAACACTACTCTTGAGGAAAAAATTAACTACGACCAGGTCAACAATGACAATATTGGAACTAGAGTCATATTCACGTATAATGGCAACTCGGATAACATTCGGAAAACCATTGCACGCAACTTGGGCATGCTCAAGGAAGATCCCATCATAGGGAACACCCCATTCCAGCTAGACCTAGTATCCCTTACAGAAGGGGTCGGAACATACAAGATCTGCTAGTGCATAGTTACATCACTGACACAGAACAGACCAGGTGATCAATCTTCAGGGCTTTTTTCCTTGCGGCCATTGCAAGGCCTGTTGCGGTAGCCGCATGAAAAAAGAATTCTTTAATACCAGTACCAACAGCATGATCCCGATCAAGCAATTCCTCACGTGAAGCAGTACTTTTGTGGTGTATGTACTGGAGTGCCCATGTAACTTGAGATACGTTGGGAGCACGACTCACATGGCCAAAAAGAGCGTTTTAGAACATGTGAAAGCCATAACAAACAGAGACCAACAATATCCGATTGCCAGATACTTCGAGACACACCACTTCTCGGATAGTTCTAAACTGTTCTATTATGCTATTGAACAGGTGATCAACAATAGGAGGGGTGGCAATCGGATACTCAAACTCAGACAACGTGAGTCCATGTACATCAGAGGCATGGGCACCCGCTACCCTAATGGACACAACATGGATGAGGAAATGGCTGTTCATCTACAAGAGTCGTAGGCCTCCTCCTCATGTTCAGTTGATGACACATTTAGAATTGAACTGTTTTTCTCGAAACAATTTTGGAATGAACTGTTTCTCTTTTAACTTTCAGTTGTCTCTAATCTGCGTCTTTTCTTCTGACAATTGTGCTCATACTTTTTGATGCTATTCAGATGATTTTCTGATTCTTTACTCTTCTTTTATATCTCTTTGAGGAGGAAAGGAAGGGACCCAAGGCCTGTACCTGTATCCATGGGGTCCCTACCCTTTTCTTCGCAACATCCTCGTGTTGCATCGCATCTCCCAGATAAGCTAACTTCCCATGTTTTTATTTGTTTATGTTTTGATATTGTGCACTATGATGAGGTTGCATATAGGGTGTTTATATTGAATCTTATGTCCTTACAGTTTTATCATTGCACCTATGTTCTGCTAACCTTCCATTCATTAATCCTAAATTTTAGGAGAGATCCTTACACAGCCACTAGAGCGCGCTACCGTTACTGCCGTCTGCACACTATTCTGGGAGTCGTTTTCCACTGTGCCACTTGTGAGTGAGATGTCTGCCACTAGGGCAACACCTGGCTACCACTAGTGTTATGAGTTTACATGACATTTCCCAGTTTGGTGCGAATATCTTCTACTTTACCACTAAGGTTGTCATACTCTGTACATGAGCTCTGGGCCGCTTGCCGGTAATGATTGAAATACTTTCACGGACCTCGGCTAGGGGGCCTCATCACGTAACTACACATACCAGGATGCATCATTCAGTCTGTTATCACATTGGCATGAATAACTTAACATACGCGCCAATCATGCCGCGTGGCTTTCTCGCGTGTACACTTTTACACGGAGCAAGCTATGACACATGTCTCGACCATGCATTAAGGGCATCCAAAGGTAATCAACTTCATATTGTACACGAATCACGATCGAGCGTGCGTTATTATTGTTATGCACCGTTATGAGCGGTACGCTCCCCCAAGGCACTGGATTTCTTATTTCTCCTCTATGTTCCAGTACAAGGTTTGTGAGACACATTGGTTAGCCATAATTTGATGTTTTGCACATGCCAACACTTTGTCTTCTGTACCACATGTGTATACTTCACTCTTCCATCATGGTGGCTATGTTCATTCACGATATGCCATTACATGTGGCTTAGTCCTTTGTTAATTTCTACTCAAGAAGTGTATGTAAGGACACAAGAGTTTTTGCTCCGGTGTGTGATCAAGACCATCTCTGGTCGAAACGCATCACGGAGGATTTATGATGCCTAATAAATCCCCTTTTTGCTGATTGGAATGTTTCCTGAGTTATTGGCCTGAGAGCTTGGATTTACTGGGATTCCACGCAGGATTTGACAGCCGGTACTTCTCCGCCGGCGAACGCGCCAGCCCCCAAGGGCTCTGGTTTCCGGAAGGAGTTCTTTTTTATTTGGGATATATATACATGTGTATTTTTTTCTATATTTACACATGCATAAATACATAGGAATGTGTGTGTGTTTATATATATATATATATATATATATAGTAAATACACACACATATGTATATATATATATCTCCTTAAAACAACCCACCCTAACCCCTAAAATTACCTTTGCCACCCAAAACCCCATAACCACCCTAAACCCTAAAATTACCCTTTCCACCCAAAAACCATACCAACCCTAAACCCGAAAATTACGCTTGCCACCCAAAAACCCATACTTACCCTAACCCTAAAAATCCCCTTGCCACCTACAAACCCTTAACGACCCTAAACTTACCCTTGCCACCCATAAACCCTTTCAAAAAAACTTTCACTAATATACATACATACACACACACACATATATATATATATACTTACCTAATACTTACATTTAAAACAGATATGCCTTTACCATTTAGGCCTTTACAACAAAATTAGTTGTAAAAGCATGCATTTACGTTAAGACATTTGCGTTGTAAAATTCTGTGTGGTAATGGTTATGCGTGGTAACGGTACCTGCGTTGTAACGGCTGCATTGTAATGGTATTGTGTGGTAACAGCCATGTTGTAATGGCAGTTTCCCCTTTGGAACATCCTTCTTCAGCTATTTTCTGGAGACTTTGTCAATTACAGTTTAGGTCAGCCCACAGGATTACATACAATGTATGGGGCAATGGTTCCGCTCTCTTCAGCCATTGGTCTGGCTGCCACTGTCATTTACTTTTTAGGTCAACCCCCAAGACAGCCATTAGTACTTGAATTATCAGGCAGTTTGAGTGACAGCATGTAGCCTTGTTACAGCAGCTTGGTTTTTAGAACTGTGTGAGTTCACCTAGAGAGTCACCAAAAGAGTTCCTGCAGTCAGCTCACAAATGTTAGCAAACTCATTTTGAAAAATATTCCTCCTTAGTCCCTCAAGCGGACTAGAGCTGAACTTTAACTTTCCTCGCATTTGTTTCTGTCCAGAATTGCATGGGTATCTGCCACTGTAGTTATTACGTGACTGGTGTTTTTGCAGCTTGCTCGTTGTGCCATGAGTCAACCACTTTCTTCTCTGCTCTCAGCAGCTGATGTCTCCTGGGTGTACGGCAGACTCTAAAAAGTCTGCCTCACCATAAGAAGCACTTGTCCAAGATCAGGATTCTGGTTGAGCAGTTTAAGCTAATGCAGCACTGTTCACTTCACAGAGAAAGGACAGTGTCAATGTAAATGTGAGGAGAAGTCCTATAATGAAGCATGCCATCTGGACGGAGGGTAAGAGCTTTAGTCCTTAATAGAAAACACACCTTAGACAGTTATCAATTCAAACTGTTCCATCTTTAGTTTGAGTCTTTTATTTCTCCACGGGATCTTTTTTGTTAAAGCACAGGGGCTACTGATTTACCTCGTCTTATAGCCTCCATCTTTGCCAGTTAGTTGCATTAATTATGCTATAGGAGAGTGTATCTTTCCACGCACTGGTACTGTAAACAGTGGCGGCCGGCGGGGATGGGGGATGGAGGGGGGCAGCGGGGGGCGGGAATGTAAAAAAAAAAAAAAACTTACCTTATCGCTGCGCCTCTCCGTCTCGCCTCCGCGTTGGACTCGGGCCGGAACAGGAAGCACCCAGGCTCCGCTGACCAATCACAACACTGCAATGCAGCGTTGTGATTGGACGGCGCTCAGACGGGGACTGGAGGTCTGGGCATGTTCTCCACTCAGGCTGCAATGCAGCCTGCGTGGAGAACATGCAAAGTGTGCATGAATGTTTGGCCGGCCCGACAGGGCCGGCCCAATATTCATGCGCCCTTGGAGTGGGCAAACAACTCCTCCCCTCCCCTGCTCTGAGAGGAGAGCCATCCCACCCGCCCCCGCCGCAAAGCAGCAGCAACAAATAAAATGATAATAACATTGAGTGATCATTTTTTTTTCTTTAGTTACACTGCTTAAAAGCAGTGGGACGACGCCACTGTAGACTTGAGGGACTTGTATTGACCGGGTTCATATGTGCATATCAAGCTTATGTTTAAGTAATATTTTAGAAAACAGTGGTTCGGAATTGACCAGCACGGTCTAAGGTAGGTAGTCACCGTTAAGGTGACAAAGTACCACAGTTGTACTTGATAATCAATATCTCAGGGAGCAATAAGTAATATGCACAGGGACATGAAGATCAGAATAACGCGAGTTATTTATTTTTAGACCGATTATTCAAAAAATCAGGTGCTCACATACGTAAGTGACAAAAAGCATGACGTGAAAAAATTACGGTGACTTTAAAACATAAACATCGCATTGACAACATATAGGAGAACTCCTCAAGAATTTTATACAAAGTGTAAGGAGTTCTGGTTGTAGGGGGTCGACGGCGTTTCGATCTCAGTTAATCGAGATCATCTTCAGGACATAGAAGTAGTGAGCAAGCTGAATCTAAAAAAGATATACATATTATAGTAGGGTCCCTGTTTGTTCAATTATATATACTAAGTGCATGACGATTAGTGAAAATTAGTGAATAATGGTGCTCCCAGTGAAGAGGAATAAAGGCGGCGGAGCCTCTTAAGGTAAGTGTTGCAACAATTAATCCCTCTAGGACAGGAGAAAACATTATTTCCAACTACATCGGAAACAAGTCTAAACAATTAATTAATTAAAACAACATAGCAGCTGATGTATCATGAGTAGGATGTGAGGAGACATCCAAGTGAAAAACAGTTGTGCGCGCATAAGTAACCAATAACAAAAACATGCGCAAACAAAGATATTGCCAATGCAACTGAGTAAATAACATGAGTCAATTTTGCGCGCGAAAAAGTTGCAGAAAAGAATGTACCAGAAGGTTAAGTGAAAAAAGGTACAGGATGCAAAAGTTCAAGACATAGTACAAGACTTACTAAGAGCCGGGTGGAGGCCGGAGAAAATTACAAGGATGCATAGAGATCCGCCGCAAGGGGCATGGAAATAAGGCACACAATGCTAGAGCTGTATCCAAATAAAGTCGTCCGCCAAGGGGAGACCGTCGAGGGAGGAGCAGTAAGGAGACATTAAATTAGAAATTAAATGCGGCACGAAAAGTGAACATAATTGGCAAGTACGTGCAAGGAAGGCACTTGCATGAAAAAGCTGGGCGAGTAAATTAAGGAGAGCCGTGCGAGTGGGGGCCACTTGGTCTTAGCGCGCTCTGAGCAGTGCAGCGAGTAGTATCCGGTCAGGGATCAGCCTAACGCTAATGCTGAAGGCATGTGCTAAGAAAATTACAAAGTGAAAGACACGGCGGCGTGAACCACTTACATGTTCAAGGAGCTAAATTAATGCAATATTGAGCAACCCTTTTCTAGCTAGTCATGTACTTACTCCCTTACTCTACAGATTACCGGCTCAGTGCTTCCTCTCCATTAACTGGACAAGCTGCCCTTCGTTCTGTGGCACATTAATTTAGCCCCTTGAACATGTAAGTGGTTCACGCCGCCGTGTCTTTCACTTTGTAATTTTCTTAGCACATGCCTTCAGCATTAGGGTTAGGCTGATCCCTGACCGGATACTACTCGCTGCACTGCTCAGAGCGCGCTAAGACCAAGTGGCCCCCACTCGCACGGCTCTCCTTCATTTACTCGCCCAGCTTTTTCATGCAAGTGCCTTCCCTGCACGTACTTGCCAATTATGTTCACTTTTCGTGCCGCATTTAATTTCTAATTTAATGTCTCCTTACTGCTCCTCCCTCGACGGTCTCCCCCTTGGCGGACGACTTTATTTGGATACAGCTCTAGCATTGTGTGCCTTATTTCCATGCCCCTTGCGGCGGATCTCTATGCATCCTTGTAATTTTCTCCGGCCTCCACCCGGCTCTTAGTAAGTCTTGTACTATGTCTTGAACTTTTGCATCCTGTACCTTTTTTCACTTAACCTTCTGGTACATTCTTTTCTGCAACTTTTTCGCGCGCAAAATTGACTCATGTTATTTACTCAGTTGCATTGGCAATATCTTTGGTTGCGCATGTTTTTGTTATTGGTTACTTGCGCGCACAACTGTTTTTCACTTGGATGTCTCCTCACATCCTACTCATGATACATCAGCTGCTATGTTGTTTTAATTAATTAATTGTTTAGACTTGATTCCGGTGTAGTTGAAATAATGTTTTCTCCTGTCCTAGACGGGATTAATTGTTGCAACACTTACCTTAAGAGGCTCCGCCGCCTTTTACTCTTCACTGGGAGCACCATTATTCACTAATTTTCACTAATCGTCATGCACTTAGTATATATAATTGAACAAACGGGCCCCTACTATAATATGTATATCATTTTTAGATTCAGCTTGCTCACTACTTCTGTGTCCTGAAGATGATCTCGATTAACTGAGATCAAAACGCTGTCGACCCCCTACAACCAGAACTCCTTACACTTTGTATAAAATTCTTGAGGAGTTCTCCTATATGTTGTCAATGCGATGATTATGTTTTAAAGTCACCGTCATTTTTTCAGGTCACGCTTTTTGTCACTTACGTATGTGAGCACCTGATTTTTTGAATATTCTGTCTAAAAATAAATAACTCACGTTATTCTGCCCTTCATGTCCCTGTGCATGTTACTTATCGCTCCCTGAGATATTGATTATCAAGTACAACTGTGGTACTTTGTCACCTTAACGGTGACTACCTACCTTGGACCGTGCTGGCCAATTCCGAACCACTGTTTTCTAAAATATTCATCCACCCCAGGTTTACATATCGGGGTCCCCTTGTTCTCTTACTTTATGTTTAAGTAAAGCAGGGGCGTCGCGAACCCCCTGCTTTGGCAGCTACAGTGGGGTGGCGCACTTTATGGGCCTCTTCTGTCTGCAACTCAGCAGACAAAATCTCATAATTAACACGATTGAGGAATTCAGCATCAATAGAAGGGCATGCTGGAGCAAGGACAAAAAAGATGGTAAATAGAAAAGGGAAAGAAGGACGGAATATTGAATAGAAGGAAGGGTGAAGGGAAGAATTGAGGGACAAGTAGGCGGATGAATGTGTGGGTAGATGGATGAATGGGTAACTTAATAAGTGAATGGATAGGTGGATAGACAGGTGTCAGGATGGCCCAGTGAATGGATGGATGAACAGATAGATGGAAGGACAGGTGAAAGGAGGGTAGAATAAAGGGATGGATCAGTGGGTGAAAGGGTGACCAAATGGATGGCAGACTGGACGGATGAGTGGAAGGATGGCAGCGTGGATGGATGGATGGCAGAGTGAATGGAAGGATGATGATGGATGGCAGAGTGAATGGATAGATGGATGGCAGGTGGATGGATGGCAAGTGGCAGGATGGATGGATGGCAGGATGGATGGATGGCAAGTGGATGGATGGCAGGATGGATGGATGGCAGGATGGATGGATGGGAAAGTGGAACGATGGATCGGTGGATGGCAGAGTGGATGGACTGATGGAATGCGGAAAGACTGACTGATGCATGAAAAAATGAATGGATGTAAGAATGTAAAGGTAAAATTGTGGATATCAGTGGGTGGATGGAAGGCTGAAAGGATAAATGGATAGATGTCTGGATGGAAGAGACAGGGGAGCTCTTCTACTGAGGAGTCCACTCAATTGCTTTGTTTGCTTTTTGCCACCAGAGCTTTCATTTCAAAGGGGGAGGTACTTTAATTCTCTGGCTACTCCCTTGAAGAAAAGATTCCCTTCCACGGGTAAGCTAAACACATTCGGTATTTGTCTGTATGCTGCACTGGTCCATGATCTATTCTGTACCATCTCATATGTCGTTGACTTGGCTGCTTGCAATAAAAGCATACAAATCCCCTTTCAAGATGTCCGACAATGTTACTCCTCCTTTCTGTAAACTCCCAACAGCTCTTCCTCGTTTCACAGCCTGGCTCCAGATGACAGACTCGTGAGCTTGTAGGTACTCCGGGTTTCAGGATATGTTATTGATTTTGCTTTGCGGTTTATATAATGCGAAGTCGACCCAAAGGTATTGGAGCGCTTTACATGAGCCCTAGTTACAATACACGAGGTAATATTAATTTTTTTAGGCATGGAGAAATTAAGTGGTTTGCCCAAAATCACAGGATGTGGAGACGACACAGAGACTTGAACCTGGTGCCCCACCTCCAAAGTCGGCAGCTCTGGCCATAATGCCACATCTTCTGTGTGTTTTTCTTTCACCCTATTCATTACGCCAGCAGTCACCATAAAACATACATAACATCCCCAGCAAACATTTACCGCCGCTGACAGGTAAAATATTCAGACTGACGTAGAATCGTTTGGAGCAAGAAAAGTGGCAAGTCCAGGTCATATGCATCGAACTGAAAACTGACTAGGTTTTTTTTGTTTTTTTTTAACAAAATTTCATTTTCGTAACTCATGACTTTTTTTCCAGAATGAATAGTTTATACAGAGGATTTTAAGTCATATTTGGCTTGCTGGTTCATGGAGCAGGCACATGATAAATGTTCGTAGACACCCGGTACATCTTTTTTCCTCCTGATGCAAACATTGATACCAGCCAGAGGGAAGGGCAGGCTGCACTTTCAGCTGTGTGCTATTGCCTCTGTTGACGTTTTACACGTTGTTGGGTTGGTTTCTGAAATACATAATTTTTCTTCATGTTCGGTGAATAGCTCATTGTAAACAATATATGCCCATTCCTCCCTTAGCTATAAAGATTGGAATCCAATATCCCATACTTTGACTTAACGTAATTTCTTGAAAGTGAAAAGTATTTTTAAATCCTGATATTAGTTACATTGCAATTGTGCTATGGAATTCTGTAAAAGTCTTTATTTTATTTTTGTGCACTTCTTTTAGGTGACGCTATTTTGTTCTTTGGATGTTTTAAAATAGTTTACTCATAGGTCTGTTTTTAAGTTACGCTTTCCACAGTATCTGTTGTTGCATGTTATGCAACCCAAAAATGATTTAGCCATGCTGTAAAGGGGAAGAATTTGCTTTACATCTCTTTCAGGGCATGGCGTGAAGATGTGCCGATCTTTTCTGACTTGGGCTTGTAAGCGCTCAGAAAGTACATAGTGTATAAACCTGTTTTTTTTTTTTTAGATGTTTTGCATTTTATTATCAGAGATTTTAAAAATTATCTGAAATTTGCAAATTTTTATCGCTTTGTTTGTCTGCTAAATTTTAAAAGGATGAAATCTCTAACTTGGAGGGCGGTGTAACAAGCTTTGTGGCTCTCATTTGTACCTTGCTGAGGAGGGAGGAGTGGGTTATCACTTCCTAGTTGCCGCTCTGGCCGCCATTTTGAGACAGTTAGCGGTCTAGCTGTTCGATTTCTAAATTAGATGCCTACACTCCATAAAAACCAGGCCGGCGCAGTGGACGCGACCAGCGTGAGCACCGCTGGCACGCCACAGGCACACCTAAGACAAGCCCGCCTGCGTTCCTCCGTGCTCGGCCTATGCTCAGCACCAGCCATGCTGCCCTTTTTAGGTCTCGCCTACGCAGGAGGGCCTTTAGCCGTCGCTCTTCACTTTTTCAAGCACTGCACTCGTGCTTGTGGCGGCATCCACCTTGCGGGAGCGAGCAGCGGCGCGCCACAAGCACGAGTGCAGTGCTTGAAAAAGTGAAGACTGCTCTCCCAAGCTCGCGCGCACCACTCGCGGGTGCACCCCTCGGCCTCTCTCTCCCTCTTTGACGTCCCTACTGCTGCAGCCTGCGCGCCTTTTTTAAAACTTTCAGCGCGAGGCGCGCGCGCGCTTGTTTAAAGCGTCATAAAAGTTGTACTTTCAACACCTTTTTGCTTCGTGCTACTCTGTGTGTTTACAGTTTTATAGAGATTTGTCGTTCCGCTTGCTCTCCTGTGCACTATTTAGTTGTAAAACTTTTCATGTGATGCACTTCATATACTTCTATGTGCAGGTTTCATTTCTAACCATTAACATCCTAACTGTAAAAAACTTAAACCACACTTTTCCTAAGCATTCCAAGAGTGCATATGTGTTGGCCATTCAGCGTTTATCCCCTTCTCTCAGCACATTTCTTTTCATAACATAATTTTCCACAACCTTGTCCTTCAAGCCTCTCTTACGTATGCTATCACTTTTATACAGCTTCTCCATTTGAGCTGCCTTCCTGGTGCGCCTTTCACTCCGATTGTGCTCTCGTTTATTCTCTCTACCCCCCTCCATGTGGCTCTGTGTTGCCCCCCCGCGCCCCGTGTTGCTTCCTATCACGTACACCCCTATTGCTTCCACCTGCCCTTCTTGATGCTTCTCGTGCACTTCTGCTGTTTCCACACCCTCCTTGATTACGTCCTCTGTTTTGCTTTTCCAACCATATTCGCCCCCTCATGGCGTTCTTTCCCCCATCCGCTCATGTTACTTACTTTTTTTTTTTTTTTTTTTAACTGCACCAACTCTAATCTGCAAACAAAAAGAAAAAAAAAGTTTGTGTCATTTTGTAGGCGCGTGTGTGCTCGGTGCGCACTCCTACAAAATGACACAGCTGGCTGCATAGGCTTTTTTCCCTCCTCTTTATTTTCCATAGTGCACGGTATCTGAGAGTCTGAAAGCATTGGCAAAGCCAATAGGTCCCAAAAGCGAGACCTATTGGCTATGCCACTGTTTGGTGTTGACAGCCTGTACATATGTATCTGAAATCTGGCAACTTGATAAATGGTGGCATCCTCTTAATTATGAGCTTTGATGGCAGCGCCACTCAACAGGGTGTGCCCATGGACGATTACTTATAAAACGTGTGTCTTCTGTGATGGTAATTTAAGAACGACCTTGTGTTTTCTGTGTTTCTTCTTCCTGGATAGGGAGAAGAAATAATTGCACAGAAAACAGACAAATTCGTTAGGATTGGTGATAAACTGGAACCAATATGCAAGAGTACGTTAGGGAAGTCATGTTGACAACATTTAGATGTCTGCTAGGCTTTTGTGATAAAACCATCACAAAGCATACATGCATAGTCAAATGTACATCCTTTATGTGCCTTGGGTGAACCTTCAACAACCATAGGTCTATTCCAGTGTCATTAACATTTGCTTCTGCCCTCCACTGCATCCAGCATGGAGCGCAAGGAAGCCCACTTAAGCCATGTGCTCTCTTGCTGAGTCAGTGTTTTGCCTAAACAGGGTTCCCTTCACTGCCAGGGCTGCTGGTTGAGTCCTTTTATTTTACATTTTCTTATAGGTTTCCTTTAATTTGCTTCTTTCTCTTTATATTTATTTATTTTTGCCTCATTCGTCAGCATCTACTGCTGGGTGCACATCCAACCCCTTAAATGTCTTTATTGACATTTGGGTATAAACAACGGTACAACAATATCCCCAGTGCTTGGGGTAGGGACAGCAGGGAGAGAGAGGGGGAGGGGTTGAAGAGATACGCGGGAGGAGCACGGCACAAAGCAGTAAAGTTCACAACAGTGGTGTGCTCAGTTCTCGTCCACCCATGGCTTCAAGTATCACAACTGGGACAATGTTCTCCCCATGGTAAGAGCGCCCCTCTAGTCGGACCACTGATATCTGGGCAGGGAGTGCCATGATTCTAAATGGTTGCATCGTAGGTGCCAGGGCGCGGGGACTCCGGACTCACCAGAGCATAGTACATTCGTACTACTGGGTGCACATTTACCAGCAGCCCTCTGTAATTCCAGCCAGCTGCTAGGCCGCTCATTTCACTTTCTGTGTGTCCGGCAGCTCCATCAAAATCCAGCAGCATTTTAGGCCTAGTGTCCTCCACTGCTACCTACATTGTGCGTGCAATACTATTGTGAACTGCCTCACTTTTCAAGTATACATTGCAACGTTAAACAAGCGCCGAGGCGGGGACATTCAAGGTTAGCTCCCGGTGCCTATAAGGCGGGGCATCGGGGATCTGCTTTTTTCCATCATTGTAGAGACTCTGTTTCATAAATCATTGTTTATTGCGGACATATGAGGGAGCTTTCTCCTATAATTTTCACTGCGAGCCATCATAGAGGTAGAGAAGCACATTGTATACTCATGGCACTACATTGCAGTGCTTCTTGATCAACCCTGCAGCATGACACCCGTCTTCTCAGCTAGACTGCTAACCAGGGGGACATAATGGCAGTGGAGAGATCTGGTAGCCTGATGTGCTCCTGTATGCTGCACCACAATATTTCCCCCTTTGGCTGCAGTAAGTGTTTATAATGATGGTGGTGTGTTTTTATAGTCCTGTTGAGGTAAATATGGTTGGGTACTTGTGTATTCAGTGCCCATTATACCATTGGATTATACCATTGGATTGGAGGCAACATTTGTATCTTCTACTAAACATTTTGGAATGAAAAAGTAATCTATAATCCACTGTTCATGATGGCTATATTTAATTAATCCCTCTGTTATATTTGTGCGTAGTTGCCATGTCTTAAAGAACTTGTAAGCAGCTGAAAGGCAGAAGGTTGATTCTTCATTGGGAAAAAAATAAAAGGCAAGAGCACTGGTAAAAGGTCTATTATTCGTGAGGCTGCTCTCAGAACTCAAGATCATGGCCAGACTCGAGAGTGGCAGCTTAGGAGTGACATAGGACGATATTTTCTATTTGAAGGCTAATTGTTGCATTGGCTAAAGTTTGGTCTAAGCAGCCAGAAACAGTAAGTTAATTCTAACGTCCTCAAAATTCTCTTATGTGGTTAACCTAGTGCACTTTTGCATATACGTGGGTGGTAAAGGTGCATTTTGGGTTGGCTAGTAGTCGGGTTCAATGTTTTTTGGCCACTACCAGTGCATCTATTTAATCTGTGAATATAAATAATCCAAGAGGCGTGAGAGAGGAAATCTATCATTTAGAGTACATTCTCAAAAAGAAGCCTTGCTCTAGGAAAACGGTGGTGACATTATATATGATCAAAAAACTGTAAAGGATTCAGTTTTGTGTTGATATTGAGTGCTACTGTAGCATTCAATAGGCAGACTCTACCTGCAGGGTCAAAATCCCTTCCTCTTACTGTCCTTTATTGATCAAGGCCCTGAATAATGCCTTTTGACCACCCTGAATGGACACACTCAGGTACCTCTCTACCTCTCTCTCTACATTTCTCTCTACCTCTCTACATCTCTCTACCTCTCTACCCCGCTCTACCTCTCTCTCTACACCTCTCTACCTCTCCCTCTACCTCTCTCTCTACCCCTCTCTCTACCCCTCTCTCTACCCCTCTCTCTACCTCTCTACCCCTCTCTCTACCTCTCTACTCCGCTCTACCTCTCTCTCCACTCTCTCTCTACCTCTCTCTACCTCTCTCTCTACCTCTCTCTCTACCTCTCTCTCTCTACCTCTCTCTCTCTACCTCTCTACCCCGCTCTACCTCTCTCTCCACCTCTCTCTGTACCTCCCTCTCTCTACCTCTCTACATCTCTCTACCTCTCTCTCTACCTCTCTCTCTACCTCTCTCTCTACCTCTACCTCTCCCTCTACCTCTCTACCCCTCTCTACCTCTCTACCCCTCTCTACCCCTCTCTACCTCTCTACCCCGCTCTACATCTCTCTACATCTCTCTACCTCTCTACCTCTCTACCTCTCTACCTCTCTACCCCTCTCTACCCCTCTCTACCCCTCTCTACCCCGCTCTACCCCGCTCTACCTCTCTCTACCCCTCTCTACCTCTCTCTACCCCTCTCTACCTCTCTCTACCCCTCTCTACCCCTCTCTACCCCTCTCTACCCCTCTCTACCCCGCTCTACCCCTCTCTACCCCGCTCTACCTCTCTCTCTACCTCTCTCTCTACCTCTCTCTCTACCTCTCTCTCTACCCCTCTCTCTACCCCTCTCTCTACCCCGCTCTACATCTCTCTACATCTCTCTACATCTCTCTACCTCTCTACCCCTCTCTACCTCTCTCTACCTCTCTCTCTACATCTCTCTACCTCTCTACCCCGCTCTACCTCTCTCTCTACACCTCTCTCTCTACCTCTCTACCCCTCTCTACCTCTCTACCCCGCTCTACCTCTCTCTCTACATCTCTCTACCTCTCTACCCCTCTTTACCTCTCTCTACCCCTCTCTACCCCTCTCTACCTCTCTCTACCCCTCTCTACCTCTCTCTACCCCTCTCTACCTCTCTACCCCGCTCTACCTCTCTCTCTACCCCGCTCTACCTCTCTCTCTACACCTCTCTACGCCTCTCTCTCTACCCCTCTCTACCTCTCTACCCCTCTCTACCTCTCTCTCTACCTCTCTCTACCTCGCTTTACCTCTCTCTACCTCGCTCTACACCTCTCTACACCTCTCTACCTGTCTCTCTCTCTACCTGCCTCTCTCTACCTCTACCTTTCTACCTCTCGCTCTACGTCTCTACCTCTCTCTACCTCTCTCTCTCTACCTCTACCGCTCTACCTCTCTCTCTACCTCTCTCTCTACCTCTCTCTACCTCTCTCTACCTCTCTCTCTCTACACCTCTCTCCCTCTCCCTCTCTCCCTCTACCTCTCTCCCTCTACCTCTCTCCCTCTACCTCTCTCCCTCTACCTCTCTCCCTCTCTCTCTCTACCTCTCTCTCCCTCTCTCTACCTCTACCTCTCTCTACCTCTACCTCTCTACCTCTCTCTCCCTCTCTACCTCTCTCCCTCTACCTCTCCCTCTACCTCTCTCTCTACCTCTCTCTCTACCTCTCTCTATCTCTCTACCTCTCTCTCTCTATCTCTCTACCTCTCTCTCTCGCTCTACCTCTCTACCTCTCTACACCTCTCTACCTCCCTCTCTACCTCCCTCTCTACCTCTCTCTACCTCTCGCTCTACATCTCTCTACCTCTCTACCCCTCTCTACCTTTCTACCCCGCTCTACCTCTCGCTCTACACCTCTCTCTCTACCCCTCTCTCTACCCCCCTCTCTCTACCCCTCTCTCTACCCCTCTCTCTACCCCTCTCTCTACCTCTCTACCCCGCTCTACCCCGCTCTACACCGCTCTACACCGCTCTACACCGCTCTACACCTCTCTACACCTTTCTACACCTCTCTACCTGTCTCTCTACCCGTCTCTCTACCCGTCTCTCTCTACCTCTACCTCTCTCTACCTCTCTCTACCTCTCTCTCTCTCTACCTCTCGCTCTACCTCTCGCTCTACCTCTCTCTCTACCTCTCTCTCTACCTCTCTCTACCTCTCTCTACCTCTCTCTCTCTACCTCTCTCTACCTCTCTCTCTCTACCTCTCTCTCTCTACCGCTCTCTCTCTACCTCTCTCTCTCTACCTCTCTCTCTCTACCTCTCTCTCTACCTCTCTCTCTCTACCCTCTCTCTCTCTACCTCTCTCCCTCTACACCTCTCTCCCTCTACCTCTCTCTACCTCTCTCCCTCTACCTCTCTCTACCTCTCTCTACCTCTCTCCCTCTACCTCTCTCCCTCTCTCTCTCCCTCTCTCTCTCCCTCTCTCTCTCTACCTCTCTCTCTACCTCTCTCTCTACCTCTACACCTCTCGCTCTACCTCTCTCTCTCTCTCTACCTCTACCTCTCTACCTCTCGCTCTACCTCTCTACCTCTCTCTACCTCTCTCTCTCTCTCTCTCTCTACCTCTCTCTCTACCTCTCTCTCTACCTCTCTCTCTACCTCTCTCTCTCTACCTCTCTCTCTCTACCTCTACACCTCTCGCTCTACCTCTCTCTCTACCTCTCTCTCTCTCTCTACCTCTCTACCGCTCTCTACCTCTCTCTACCTCTCTCTACCTCTCTCTCTCTACCTCTCTCTACCTCTCTCTCTCTACCTCTACACCTCTCTCTCTACCTCTACACCTCTCGCTCTACCTCTACACCTCTCGCTCTACCTCTCTCTCTACCTCGCTCTCTCTCTCTACCTCTACCTCTCGCTCTACCTCTCTCTCCCTCTCTACCTCTCTCTCTACCTCTCTCTCTACCTCTCTCTCTCTACCTCTCTCTCTCTACCTCTACACCTCTCGCTCTACCTCTACACCTCTCGCTCTACCTCTCTCTCTACGTCTCTCTCTCTCTACCTCTCTCTACCTCTCTCTACCTCTCTCTACCTCTCTCTACCTCTCTCTACCTCTCTCTACCTCTCTCTACCTCTCTCTACCTCTACCTATCTACCTCTTGCTCTACCTCTCTACCTCTCCCTCTCTCTCTCTACCTCTCTCTCTCTACCTCTACACCTCTCGCTCTACCTCTCTCTACCTCTACCTCTCTACCTCTCTCTACCTCTCTCTATCTCTCTACCTCTCTCTCTATCTCTCTCTCTCTCTACCTCTCTACCTCTCTCTCTACCTCTCTCTCTACCTCTCTACCTCTCTCTATCTCTCTACCTCTCTATCTCTCTACCTCTACCTCTCGCTCTACCTCTCTACCTCTCTCTCTCTCCCTCTCTCTCTACCTCTCTCTCCCGCTCTCTACCTCTCTCTACCTCTCTCTACCTCTCTCTACCGCTCTCTACCTCTCTCTACCGCTCTCTACCGCTCTCTACCGCTCTCTACCGCTCTCTACCGCTCTCTACCGCTCTCTACCGCTCTCTACCGCTCTCTACCTCTCGATCTCTCTACCTCTCGATCTCTCTACCTCTCTACCTCTCTACCTCTCGATCTCTCTACCTCTCGATCTCTCTACCTCTCTACCTCTTGCTCTACCTCTCGATCTCTCTACCTCTCTACCTCTCTCTCTCTCTCTCTCTACCTCTACACCTCTCGCTCTACCTCTCTCTACCTACCTCTCGCTCTACCTCTCTACCTCTCTCTCTACCTCTCTCTACCTCTCTCTCTCCCTCTCCCTCTCTACCTCTCTCTCTCTACCTCTCTCTCTCTACCTCTCTCTCTCTACCTCTACACCTCTCGCTCTACCTCTACACCTCTCGCTCTACCTCTACCTCTCTACCTCTCTCTCTCTCTCTACCTCTCTACCGCTCTACCTCTCTCTACCTCTCTACCACTCTCTACCTCTCTCTCTACCTCTCTCTCTCTACCTCTACACCTCTCGCTCTACCTCTCTCTCTACCTCTCTCTCTCTCTCTCTCTCTACCTCTCCACCTCTCTACCTCTCCCTCTCTACCTCTCTCCCTCTACCTCTCTCCCTCTACCTCTCTCCCTCTATCTCTCTCCCTCTATCTCTCTACCTCTATCTCTCTACCTCTATCTCTCTACCTCTATCTCTACCTCTACACCTCTCGCTCTACCTCTCTCTCTACCTCTCTCTCTCGCTACCTCTCTCTCTCTCTCCCTTTCTACCGCTCTACCTCTCTCTACCGCTCTACCTCTCTCTACCTCTCTCTCTACCTCTCTCTCTCTATCTCTCTACCTCTCTCTCTACCTACCTCTCTCTCTACCTCTACCTCTCTACCTCTCTCTCTCTCCCTCTCTCTCCCTCTCTCTCCCTCTCTACACCTCTCTCTCCCTCTCTACACCTCTCTACACCTCTACACCTCTACACCTCTCTACACCTCTACACCTCTCTACCTCTCTACACCTCTCTACCTCTCTACACCTCTCAACCAGTTGAATTCCGGGAAGCCCAAACCATCAGTATTTCAAATCTGCGCATGAAACGTGGGTAGGATGAGCCTTGCAGCTCAGAAAGGGATGTTCTTTTTACATAATTTGTATTTAATAGAATTGGGAAGCAGGAGAACAGTCTCACAGTTGAGATAGGATTCACATACACTGGTGACCGCTTTTGATTTGGCTTTAAAACCATTCAAAGATGGCTGCAGCGTCTACGTGGGATGCGGTGGACTAAGTGGCAGCCGGAGCCTGATAGCACTGCTTGTCCTTTAAAAAAAAAAAAAAAAAGCATTGGCATAGCCAATAGGTTTCCCCTTTGGGACCTTATAAGTGTTTAGTTATCCAGTACAATATCCTTGGTGCAACAACATCAAGTGTTGCATGGCTAAACACTTATAAGGTCCCAAAGGCGAGACCTATTGGCTATGCCAATGCTTGTTATTTCTGAGTCTGGTCAGTGCGTTACCTAATCCTCGGCGGAATTACTCTCCCTTAGATGGGGATGTCCTGTAGAGGTATGTGTGCTACCCTTTGTATTGTCATCCTCCATATATGCAACTTTTGCTACTGCGCTCTGCCAGGGCTGGACAGGTTACAATCTGGTATACATCTGTCCCCTCGTTACTACCGGGGACACAGCGACTGGTTTGGGATACAGGCTGTGCTTGGTAATGTTCGCTCACTCCATAAAAATGTTTTGCACATTCGTGACTTACTTAGTGAGGACAATTTGGACATACTCTTTCTTACAGCAACATGGATGTCTGATAGCTCAGCCCCAGATGTAGCGTTAGTCAACCCTGCTGGCTACTCGATGATGCACTGCGATAGATTAGGCAAAAGGAGGGGTGGTGTAGCAATTGTCTACAAACAATCTTTTAATTGTGTTGCTTTTGGCCCAAAAGAGCTTCAGGGGCTGAATCAATGGGCTGTTGCCTTACGCTATATGGAAACAAATCCCTGTCTGGGGTTTTATTATAACGTTCCCCCCTGTCACAGGAAAATTTCTATCCCCCCTGGAGAAGTTCATGTCCAAATATATGTTAAAGTATTCAAACTTCAAGGTTTTAGATGACCTGAATATACATGTGGATCGAGCCTCAGACCAGCACGGTCGCCTATTATTGGAAAACATGACTTCCTGGAACATGCAACAATTTGTTGCCCAGCCCACGCATGTAGCTGGCCACTTCCTGGACCCCATTTTCTCTAACGGCCAGGTTGCGGAATTACACATTATAACAAGCATTGGCTTAGCCAATAGGTCTCGCCTTTGGGACCTTATAAGTGTTTATCTTGAGCTATTGGCGTTTGTTTTCTGTCTGCATTTATTTTTAAAAGTGGAAAAATACAGAAAATTGGGATTCTTATAAGTGTCTCTTCATGCTGTCTTTCATGACATGTCTGTTATTCAATTTCCTGCTTATAGTGCAGTCCAGCTCCATGCACTGTAGAGAACAGCCATTTATACTGCAGTAGAGCTCAATGCACACTGTAGAGAATACCCGTTCATACTACAGTGAAACTCAGTGCACACTGTAGAGAATATCCGTTCATACTGCAATGGAGATCAGTCCACACTGTAAAGAACCGTACACACCGCTAACGGGCGCAATGCAGACTGTTGAGAAGATGTGCCCAGAGTCCACCGGAGCTCAGTGCACACTGCATATCAGATGTGTTCAGACGCACGCAGGGGGGACGGGGTGCTGGGTAGCCCGTGTGAAGGGTGTGGGGGCTCTTGGTGCAGGCACTGTGGAAGTGGAAGCCCCTGTTACACCGCAGGGTGGCCAAAGGACCGCATTGAACTCTGGTCCTTCACATCTGTATGGCCCGCACCGCACGAGTTCGAGTCCCGCCAAAGCCACCTCAGCTCTTCATCCTTTAAAGCTCGGCCAATTGAGTAGCATCAAATTGGAAATTGGCGCCACCTCATATTTACCGCACTCAGATGTTCTCAGAATAATAAGATTATACAGTGTATGGCGACTATGGGAGACAAGCAAACCGATCCATTCACAAGGGCCCCCGCCACAGACAAAAGAAACACAACAGCGTGCTGTATTTGCCGGGCCTGCGGCTTCACATTTAATAAGCGCGAAGAGAGATTCACGTTCTGCCCTGAAATGCAGAATTGACACTATCTCGGTCAAGACGAATTCTAACGCCAAGTAAATATGTAGTCCGGTCACCCCGCTACAATAGAGCGGAAATCACCATCATGGCGGGACTCGGTGAAGAAATCCACAGTATGTAGAGGCGGGAACCTAACGTAGCAGAGAGTAAATCTCCCTGCCACTACTGAGCGAGACGGAGCGGAAACCACAGGCAGAAGAGGTGGGGGGAGGGGATCGGAGCACACGGGGAGGGAAAGATGGGAATTTGCGCACTGAGCCAGGCGCGGTTATTATTTGTTCGGGGTTCTGGGAAGAAGCGAGACTTCGACGAGATGTATTCACGGGCGGGTTCCTTAGTGGTAATCATTTCAATCCCGGAGCCTTTCAGGCGCGGCCGATCAAACGGCGAGCGATGGATCCCCCGCCCGGCACCGGGACACGCGGAGGCCGGCCGTGCTCGCCTGTTTTAGGGAACAAGGGCGCGATTAACAGGGTATGCATTCATAGAAAGGCCACTTCTGACCCTTATCAGTCGACAGTGAACATACATAGCAACCGCCCAGCCTGCGGAGCGTAACGATGAGATGGAAACTACGGTGAGATGGAAAAGTAAACAAGAAGACCGCGAGTGGTGCGCGCGCACTGCAAAGAATGTAAAGAATGCAGCTGCCACCCTGCGCACCACTGCTCGCTCCCGGAAGGCAAAGGCTGTGGGAGTGAACATTTGTCAAAAAGGTGGGACATGCGCCCGCGTTTAGCCATTGGCAGGCTACAAAAACAAAATGACACAGGCAACAGCCAACCAAATGCGTGGGGGGAGTCTGAGCCACACTGAAAAGTTTAGAGTGATTACATGAAGCCTCCCATGGAGCAGCGCATGCGCGCTGCGCTATGCTCGACCTAAAAAATTAGTGGTCAGACCTTGCTTTCATACATTTTGAATGGAGGGTTGAACACGGTCCACCCGGGCGTAGGACTAGTCCCCCTCTATCACGCAGGGGCAGCTCCTCTGTTATAGCAGAGGAGCACAGCCCCACTGAAATGTCCCAGAGACAAAAAATAAAATGGCAATGAAGCTAATTCATTACTATATTATTTTTTGTCTCCTCATACCGAGTGTCAGGGCGGGGGCGGGCCGCTGCTGAATGACAGGAGCAGCAGGGAGGAGGGTGGTCTGCCTTTTGCACTTGTTTAAAGTATGCATGTCTCTTTGGCCAGCTGTCTTGTGATGGCCAACCACACAAGCGCACTATAAACCGCTCAACCCAGCTATCAGACAACTGAGATGAGAGTAAGTGCAGGCATCCAGTGCCTTCGGGAGCGGCGACAGAGGCCGCTCCCTCCAATCAGGGCGGTGCTCTCATCAGCATGAGAGCAGCGCCAGGATTGGTTTGGGAGCCTTCCTCGAGGAGAGAAGATGATGGAGGACTTTCCCTTGTTGCAGGAAGTTAAGTGTTTTATATTATTTAATGCATTTTTTCCCCCCACCCGCCGCACCACCCTCGGGACATGCAAGCCCCCACTGCTACCATGCAGAAATCGGGCCACAGTCTCCACCTCAAAGTTTAGTCTATCATGAAAGAGCATGATCCACCCGTGAGCGGAGATATTGACTCTGATGCCCCGTCAGTCAATTCCTGGATTTTACAGACTACTGACACCATTGCACCCATCAAGGTGAGAGCTTCTGTTGCCAAGGGCAAACTTCATTCTGCTGCCTGCTTTAATGATGAGCTCAAAGAGCTACGTAGGCAATGCAAAAAACTTGAAAGAGGTTGGAGGAAATGCTACCTTTTTCAAGACAAATACTATATATCAGAGTGCTCTAAACAACTACCACCGCGCATTCAAGAGAGCTTAAGCAAGCATCTTTACAGTCCAGAATGCGGTCTCTCATAACAAACTTGGCGAGGTATTTAGAATTTTTTTTAAATTCACTCACCACGCTGCTCTGCGTCAGCCATTAGTTGCTTCCCTTAAGTTGTGTACACAACTATCGGACTTCTTTGACGCAAAAATTAAGGGCATTGTTGACTCACTGCGATCTGGCAACTCGAACACCGCCCAGTTAGTAGTGGGTCAAATCTCCTGTAGGAAATTCCTCAAACAAACTTGTCTTACTCCCTACAGGAGTTCGTAGCCATCTCTTTGGAGGAGTCTGTGCAAGCCCTAAAAGCCTGCAAATCAGGTTCTCCCGAGGAACCGTGTCCTCCCCATATCCTGGTCTCCAATTACACAGCTATTAATCCCTTTTCAAACCAGCTTCTAAGCAGGTGTATCCAGACGGCAACAGCACCCAGCTGTTCCTCTTCTTAACAAGCCATCGGCTGATAAGGATTGTCTTACTTACTCTGTAAGCATCTGTTGGTGGCATGATGTAGTGCTGTAGATTCACATGTTCTGCATACTCCTGCCATCTAGTGTTGGATTCGGAGTTGAGCAAGTTGTTTTTCTTCAAAGAAGATTTTTGAGTCACGAGATTGAGTGCCTCCTTCTCTCTGTCATACTGCGCATGGGCATTGACTCATCTTTTAGATTGTTTTTCCGCAGGTGGGTGAGAAAGGAGTGTAAGAAGAGTGTAAGAATGAGGATGTCCTTGCTAAATGCAAATGTATCACCCAAGTATGAAATGTAACTACAACGGCCTCAGGCGTCCAGGGTGGAGGGAGGGCGCATGTGAATCTGCAGCACTACATGCCACATACAGATGCTTCCAGGGTAGGTAACATTATCCGTTCGCTGGCATGTGTGGCTATAGATACACATGCTCTGCATAGACTGTAAAGCAGTCCCTCCTAAAATGCAGTGGCTAGCCTGCGGGAGTTGCAGTAGTTTGAAAAAGAGTACGTAGCACTACCTCACCTACATTGGCTTGTTGGCATGCAAAAATATCCACACAGTAGTGTTTGGAAAATGTATGTGGGGTAGACCATGTAGTTGCCTTACAAATGTCAGCTATGGGAATATTTCCTAAAAAGGCCATAGTAGCTCCCTGTTTATGAGTGGAATGTGCTCTGGGAGTAACAGGTAACAGTATTTTGGCTGTAATGTAGCAAGTTTGAATACATTTAAGTATCCATATGGTTATGCCCGATTTGGATATGGGGTTGCCTTTAATAGGTGGAGAAAAGGTTACATAAAGTTGCTTTGTTTTACTAAAAGTTTTAATTCTATGTAGAACATTAGCGCTATTTTGATATCTAGGGTGTGAAGAGCTCTTTCCGCTACAGAATCAGGGTTAGGGAAAAAAACTGGGAGCTTAATGGACTCATTGAGGTGAAGAACCAGTTTGTCTTTATGTATTTGAAAAAATGGTTCCTGTAAGGTTAAAGCCTGGAGCTCACTAACACGCCTGAGTGAGGTAATGGCAACCAAGAATGCCACTTTCCATGAAAGAAATTGTAGGGGGCATGAGTGAAGAGGCTCCAAAGGGTGGACCCATGAGCCAGGTTAGAACAATGTTAAGGTTCCAAAAGGGTGCTGGAGGAACCCTAGGACGGATGATTCTTTTTAGAACTTCCATAAAAGCTTTAATGACTGGTATTTTTGAACAAGAGATGCGGTCTATTTTGGAGATAGGCAGCTACGGCAGCCAGGTGTAACCTAATGGAAGTATAGGATAAATTAGCCTTTTCCAAATGGAGCAGGTAGCAGATAATGCTGTGCATTGTGGCTTTAATATGATCAATTTGTTTAGGTTGGCAATAGTAAACAAAACGTTTCCATTTTGCAGCATAACATGCTCTTGTAGTGGGCTTGCGTGCTTGCTTGAGAATGTCCATGCATTCTTGTGGTAAGTTAAGATAGCCAAACTCTAAGACCTCAGGAGTCAAACTGCTAAATATAGAGAGAGTTTGGGGTCCTGGTGTCTGATCTGTCCTTGATTTTGAGTGAGAAGGTCCAGCCTGTTGGGGAGCTTCTCGTGTGGGACTAATGAAAGATCTAGTAGTGTTGTGAACCAGTGCTTACGTGCCCATGTGGGAGCTACCAGGATCATGGTGAGAGATGTTTGCCTGAGTCTCTGAACCAGACATGGAATGAGAGGGAGAGGTGGAAAGGCGTAGGCACATATCCCAGACCAACTCATCCATAGTGTGTTGCCCTTGGATAGTGGGTGTGAGTACATGGAGGCGAAGTTTGGGCACTTTGTGTTTTCGGCTGTGGCGAAAAGGTCTATTTGAGGAAATCCCCACTTTTGAAAGTAGGGAAGGAGGACTTGGGGTTTCGATTCATGGGTCTGTTGCTGCATCCTGCTGAGTAGGTCTGCAAAATCGTTGTCAGCTTCCACCAGATGTTCCGCCAAGAGATGAATGTGGTGGTAAAGAGCCCAGTTCCATATGGTCTGAGACAGTTGAGAAGACTCTGTCCCCAAAATCACAACCAAGGAGAATAGGGAAAGAGCCTTCTCTGACTCCCCTTCTACAAGTTCATACTCACTAAACAGAGAAGCACTAACATCTAAAAAACATAGGTCAAGAGAATCCTACAAGGGAAAGTCTTTAATTTCTTAATACTGCCCTCACACACTTTGCAGTGTCATGCTTCATCATTGGGCCGCATCATACGTCCAGGCGCAGACCAACGCACTGGACAGAGCGCATTATTTTTTGTAAAAAATGATGAAGAGTGTGAAAAAAGGGGCAGAAAAGCAAAAAGACAGATTAAGGGAAAGCAAATTAGAGGAAGGAATATTCCCTCAAAAATGGATCTAAAGTGCAGGAAAATATAGATTAAAACTACCTAGGAGAACACCACAATTTGTTTTAATTATTCCCGTGTTCCCTTGATAGGATTAAAAATTAACATGGAGGGGAACTACAGGGGAGGTAACGACCCCTATGCCCCTACTGCCTAAACCAACATGTTTCTGCCATTAGGATGTGCCTCTATAGGTCACGTTGGCATTCATCAGGGTAAAGATCCCTAATATATCTGGTCCTCACCCAAAATCGGGTGTCTTTTACCTCGACTCCCAAATGGATCTATTCCACTTGGTCACTCTTCGCCAATCGGAGAGAGAAGTCCTTTCTGTGAAATAAACCAAAAGAGAAAATATGTTTTCGAAGGATAGGATTCTCTTGACCTATGTTTTTTAGATGTTAGTGCTTCTCTGTTCTCTGTCAGTGACAGAAGGAATTATATGATTTTGAGTAATGACCCCACTAACGAACTGAGGATATTGATTGGCACCTATGTAGAAGAAGCGAGTACCAATCAATGGATTAGTCAGAAGGAGGCAGCATTTCTTTGTAACCAATGCCCCACTGTACCGTATTTCTATACACTACCGAAGGTGCATAAACTCACACGCCCTCCTCCAGGACGTCCTATTGTATCTGGGACTAACTCTATTTTAGAACCTCTGTCTAAGTTTTGTGACAGTTACTTGCGTCCTTTGGTGCAAAAGATGCCGGCGTATCTTAAAGATACCCGAGAAGTTCTGAACCTTATAAAAGATCTTGATTTCGATCCTGAGAGCGACCTTTTGATTGGACTTGATATAGAGTCGCTCTATACTAATATTCCACAACAAGAAACCTTGAGAGTGATAGAGAACATCTTATTCACTTCAGAATGGAATTATCAGACCCTGAGGGCATTCATCTTGTGCCTTCTTGAATTAGCACTAACCAAGAACTACTTCAAATATGAGGACAATTTTTATCTCCAAATACATGGTACCTCCATGGGGAGTTCTTGTGCCCCAAGTGTGGCGTGTTTGTACGTGTCCCATTTCGATTCAGAAACGGTTTATGCGCCAACGAATCCATACTGTGACCAAATAAGGGTATGGCGCAGGTACATTGATGATGTGTTTATTGTTTGGAGAGGCGACCGAACGACTGCTGAATCCTTTTTGGATTGGTTGAATCAGAGGAATCCTTTCCTGTTTTTTACAGGAACCATGACAAATGACTCACTTCCGTTTTTGGATCTGAATATTAGGGCTGAGAATCGTGGCCTGACCAGTAGTGTTTATCATAAACCTACTGATAGGAACAACTTGTTGTCATTTGAGAGTTTCCATCCTCGCTCTTTAAGGGAGAATCTTCCCTATGGACAGTTCCTGCGCCTGCGCAGGAACTGTTCCACTGTTAATGATTTTAAAAGTGAGGCCTCAGCTCTAAGTTTAAAACTGGAAAATAGGAATTACCCACGGCATGTAATACAAAGAGCTCAGAAAAGGCCAAGGAATTGCAATAGAGAGGCTTTGTTAGAAACCGTCGAGAGAGAAAGGGTTGAGAGGAGTGTCTGTGTGACAACCTATAATATAGCGTCGAACTGCATTAAGAAAATAATAATGAAAAACTGGCGCATCCTTAACTCGAATGGTCTGGGACAACCTGTTCCTCTGTTTTCTTTCAAGAAAAGTGCGAGTATAAAAGACACTATTGTGAACACTCGCCCTAGATCTGATACTCATCCTAGTACCATCCGGGATAACAACAGAACAATGCCCCCCATTGTCGGTCATTTTTCGTGTGGTTATTGTAAAGCTTGCCCACTGTCTTTGAATGGAAGGAGTATAGATATAGGACTTGTAAGTCCATGGGAACTATGAAAACACACGACGTGCAACACGGACAACGTCATTTACCTACTGAAGTGTCCGTGTAATAAACAGTATGTGGGAATGACGACACGGAAGGTAAAAACACAAATACTTGAACACATGAGTACGATACGTTGTGGCAAAACTAATACAAAACTAACAGCACACTTTAAAGAACTTGGACACTCTGAGAATGACTTAAGGTGGATAGTCATTGATAGACCTTTCATCCCCCGAATACGATGGACATTTCCAATTATCTGTTCATCAGAGAACAACGATGGGTGGATAGACTCAAAAGTAATCTGAGGGGTTTGAATGATGGTATTCCTTGGTTTCATCTGTATGGAATAACCAATAAATGATGAGTGTGGGGGTACAGTGGTGTTGTAGTAGGACTGACTCTGGAGGTAACTCAGTGATTGTTTTTCGCTGTTTGATATGATTGTATCGATAGACCGATCAATCGAGATCTGGATGGTACCTGGGTCCAGACTCTACTATTTGTAAGGCCCAATGTATTCTGTAAGGTATTCTGATCTGACATGGGAGAGTGTTTTCGCATCTGGTGCACGTATAACAAATAACAGACTGGAGTTATATACTGGAGTCTGACTGTGGGTAAACTTTGAGTTTCCAATATGGCCGTGAAATTGTAATGAACAGAGATGGTAGAATAAGGTTAGCCCTGTAGTGGTTGATCTGAGAAAGAACGGGCCGTTTTACATCGTAGGGGCGTGGCCGACGGCACGTAATTGACGTGGCAAGCGCGGCTCCTCAGGTACTGAATATTTAAGACAAATGGTAACAGTCTCCGGCTATCGTCGGAGAACGGTGATAGGCGCATTGGCCAACGGAGGTTCTTAGATGTAGTAAGTACGGCTCTGGATGTGACGGGGTGATGGAAAAACGGATAATTAGAACGGTCCGTGGTGTGACTCAAACAGTGAGACCGGACATGTTTTTCCGATCACTGTCAACACACTTTGATATATAGACACGGGTGCATGCTAGACTTATGGTGTAGATGCATCGGTTGTAAGATCTACCGGATTGGTATGGTATATCAGTGATTTGAAGAACAAGACAGTGTATCGTTTTACTGTTTTTTGTTACTTGTTTTTAGGTTGCAAAGAGTGTAACTCAAAGACCCCGTTCCTATTACCAGTTCCGGGTTTGGAGAATTACTCTAATGACTCGTGTAAGTAACCCCATGATGCCACTTCGTTTTCCAGAATTGCCTTTGTTTAGTGGCCATGCAGTTCTTCTGTGGAAGATATATGGAGGGGTAATTGAGAGACTTTTCATCAAGTCTATGGTCTGTGGTTTGTGATTTGGTCCTGGAAAAGTGACCATAAAAAGTGAGATGTGTCCCACCTGAAAGTGTGATAATACAGTGGTGGGTGATCAGAGGCTGCGCAAGAGAATTAACTCTTGAGTTACAAAGGATGATTAATTCAAGAAGTATTAATTGAATAGTTTTAAATAATGAGAGGTCGAGTACAAGGGGATATATAAGAGAAGATGGTGTTGTATCCTTCGAAAACATATTTTCTCTTTTTGGTTTATTTCACAGAATGGACTTCTCTCTCCGATTGGCGAAGAGTGACCAAGTGGAATAGATCCATTTGGGAGTCGAGGTAAAAGACACCCGATTTTGGGTGAGGACCAGATATATTGGGGATCTTTACCCTGATGAATGCCAACGTGACCTATAGAGGCACATCCTAATGGCAGAAACATGTTGGTTTAGGCAGTAGGGGCATAGGGGTCAGTTACCTCCCTGTAGTTCCCCTCCATGTTAATTTTTAATCCTACCAAGGGAACACGGGAATAATTAAAACAAATTGTGGTGTTCTCCTAGGTAGTTTTAATCTATATTTTCCTGCACTTTAGATCCCTTTTGAGGGAATATTCCTTCCTCTAATTTGCTTTCCCTTAATCTGTCTTTTTGCTTTTCTGCCCCTTTTTTCACACTCTTCATCATTTTTTACAAAAAATAATGCGCTCCGTCCAGTGCGTTGGTCTGCGCCTGGACGTATGATGCGGCCCAATGATGAAGCATGACACTGCAAAGTGTGTGAGGGCAGTATTAAGAAATTAAAGACTTTCCCTTGTAAGACTCTGTCCCCCCCCAGTTTTTGTAAATAATACATGGCTGTCATATTGTCCGTCCAGGCTAGAATAACCTTGTAAGATAGGTGAGAAAGGAAAGCTTTCAGGGCTAGGAAAATTGATGTTTGGCATCCCACAGACCTTGTACCGTGAGGTCTTGTAGAGGGGCACCCCGACCCGTATGTAGTGAGAGTGATGTGAGGAACAAGATCCAGAAAAGGCTGCCCCTGTAGAAGGTTGTAGGTGTTCCACCATTGCAGAGAACGGTGAGTGTGGCGGTCTATCAACACTAGATCTTTGAGGTGACCCTGTGATCGAGACCACCGGCGAGCTAGACATTGCTGTAGAGAACGAATATGTAACCTCGGGAGGGGGACTATGGCAATATAAGAGACCATCATGCCCAGTAAGCGCTTCACAGTCCGAACAGTGAGAGATGAGTTGGGTTGGAAATGTGAGATAGTTATTTGAAAATTCTGAACTCGAGCTGGATTGGGATATGCTAATTCCGACTGTTTGTTGAGCACTGCTCCTAGGTATGGTTGAATTTGCAGAGGTTGGAGGTGAAACTTGGGAACATTTATTGTAAACCCCAAGCTATGAAGCAGATCCACTGTCAACTGAGTGGACTGCTGGCACGGAAGGTAGGTACTGGCTTTGATGAGCCAATCATCCAAATAGGGAAATATGTGAACGTTTTGTCTTCTTAGATGTACTGCCACTACTGCCAAACATTTTGTGAACACTCAAGATGCTGTGGTCACCCTGAAAGGTAGAACTCTGAATTGGTAGTGTTGTCCTGCTATGACGAACCTGAGGTATTTGCGGTGAGCAGGATGTTGACATAAGTCTCCCTGTTGTAGAAGTGGAATTTACGTACTGCAGAGTAACCATATGAAAGTGTTCTGATAGGATGTACTGGTTGAGAGGTAAAAGATTGATCTTAGTGATTTGTCCTTTTTTGGAACCAGAAAGTTTAGAGAATATTCTCCTGTGCCTCGCTGTTGATGAGGGACAGGTTCTATGGCCTCTTTGAGAGGATGGGCTTTGACCTCTTGTTTGAGAAGTGTTAGGTGATCCTGTGCTAACCTGTGAGTGCGAGGTGGGATGATGGATAGTGTGGTAATGAGCTCCAGACAGTAGCTATGTTGGATAATGGCTAGTACCCACTGTCTGTGGTGATGGACTCCCAGACCGGGTGAAAAGAATTTAGTCTTCCTCCAACAGGTGTTGTGTGGTCGGGGGGGAAGGATTGGGTAGTCACTGTTTTGCAGTGGATGTTGCTCCACGTGCGGAGGTACCACTACCCCTTCATTCATTATTACCATCTTTGAAGGAGTCCCTGAAATAGCCCTTACTATAGGTGGATTTGCCCTGCTTTTGCGGAGAAGAGGAGGCACCTGTGGTTGTGGATTTATATCCACCCTTGTAGCCGGAGCGACGAAAGGAGCCTCTAGGTGTAGTAGTTTGTAAGGCTCCCATAGTTTTAGCAGTTTCTGGGTCCTTCTTAATTTTATCTAAGGTGGTGTCTACCTGTGGGCCAAAAAGATGACGAAGGGCATGTTGAGAACTACCTGTGGGACTTCTGGCTTTAAGCCAGAACATCTGAGCCAAGCGTTTCTCCAAAGGAGCACACTGGTATTGATACTTCTAGCGGCTGTATCCGCTGCATCTAGGGCACACCTGATAGAATAACTGGTGATGGCCTGACCCTGTGCAACAATTTGTTGTCCTCATTTAGGATGGTCCTCATGGAGATACTGTAGTAGCTCCTCCAGCTCATTCCAATGGGCCCTATTATAACGTGCTAGAAGGGCCTGGGAATTGGCAATGCGCCAGTGATTAGATGCCTGCGCTGCTACTCTTTTACCTGCTGCGTCAAAACGCTTAATCTCCTTTTCAGGAGGTGGCTTATTTCCCAGTTGCCTGGCTGTTGCCTTTTTTACGAGTAGTAGTGGCAACAATGGAGTCTGGTGGTACCTGACTCCGTATAAAGAGGGGGTCTGATGGAGCCGCTTTGTATTTTTTATCTACCCATTGGGGTAATAACTAAGGCATGGACTGGCTCTCTGAAGATGTTGTCAGCATTTCGTAATATTCCAGGAAGCATATGCAAAAACTGTGCATCTTTGTAAGCTGATTAGAGGGCATCAAAGAGGAAGTCTTGTTTAAAAAAGACTCCTTGTGCAGCTCAATCCTATGATAAGTAGCTGCTCAAGCAATGACCTGTTGGACAGAACAAGCATTTTCTGGAGGGGAGGAGCGGGAGGGATAAAGATCCGGATCTTTTGGCATCACGGGATCTGTATCATGTGTATCCCATGGGTCAGGATCCCCTAATGGTACCTCCAATCCCCCCCTCAGTGTTTCATCTTGGTGACCCTCGAGGTGTAGCATCGAGAGCGTCATGATGTGGAGATGTAGGGGAAGGAGGAGGAGATAGTGGAGGTGGTGATGATGGATCCTCAAAGGTTAATTGCCTCTTTGGTGGAGGAGAGGCCATTATTTGCCAAGTGCTCTTGAATTTGGATCTTCCGTTGACGAATGTCCATTGTTTCAAGGATAGGCTTGACAGGAGACATGAAAACTGAGGAATGCTTCAAGGTTTTGGTCTCCGAGGGTTTCGGAACCGAAGGTTTCGAACCAGATGAATGTTTCTTGCTCGGCACCAAGGTAGATGGGGCCGGTAGCCGAGTCGGTCCAGAAGGTTGGGTTGAGACCGAAGCATGTGCTCGATCCTTAGAGGTCGACACTGAGGGCTTAGCCTTGGTGGAAATTTACAGTGCAGGGCTCGGGGGAAGAGCATCTAAAGTGTTTTTTCAGATCAGACCATGGCCAGATAGCAGTGGCGGTCCAGCGACCTCCAGTATTGGCAAGGGTGAGTGTTTGAAGGCTTGCTTAGGTTGTGCAGAAGGGCATGGGGCGATATTACTCAAGCGCTGCCCGGGTGAAAGGGTGTACTCTAATTCCTCCTCTACGCCGGAAATTTCTTCCACAGAGAAAGCCCCTTATTCCTCTTCTGCAGCAGGCTCCTCCTGGGCATGCTCCTCCCCGTATAGGTCGGTAGTGTCGTCTTCACTACGGCAAGACATCTCCAACTGACTAGCCCTCCAGTCCTGGACAGTCTTTTTGGAACAGAAAGACTTGCAGGTGTCACAGTCCACTTCGCGGTGGTCGGGGGGAGAGGCAGAGGTTGCACACCGGGTGCTGACCAGTGTGCAGATATTTGGAGTGCCATTGCGGGCAAAATCGAAAAGGTGTTCATTCCATCAGGAACACATCTTCTATATCGACAGTGCACGTGAGATGGTAGGCCCGAGACAGGTGACGCCCAGAAGGGCGATCGGTCGAGCCCCAACCGACGAAGTTTTAAAGCAATGCAGTAATGGAAACGCACGATCGAGACAAACTATACCGTTGAAGAAAGGAAAGGACCGAATACTTGTACCGAATGAAGTTGAACACGGAGGAGAGGCACACACGTCCAAACACGATGGCGGAGAGAAAACAATCTAACAAAGCAATCGATGCCCATGCCAGTGGTGACCAAGAGGAGTCACCACTCAATCTCATGACTCGAAAATCTTCTTAGAAGAAAAACAACTTGGACAACTCCGAATCCAACACTGGACGGCAGGAGTATGCAGAGCATGTGTATCTACAGCCACACATGCCATCAAACATCAAATTTCAGACCGATCTCTCCGTTACCGACCTTTGCCAAGATGTTAGAGAGGCTAATCAACCACCAACTTTCCTGCTACATAGAACAAAATAAGCTACTACATCCATCTAAATTGGGCTTTTGCCCCAGTATTAGCACGGAAACTACCTTGTTGGAGGTTGCAGACACAATTAAGTTGGCGGTAGATATGGGAAAGCAGGTAACCCTGCTTCTTCTATCTACCTCAAGCTTCTGATACAGTCTTGCATCCCATACTTCTGCACAGTCTAGGAAAAATTGCTGTATGTGGTACGGCGTTAGCCTGGTTCTGGTCCTTTCTGTTGGGAAGAAGCCAATCAGTACGGATGGCTCCATATGCCAGACTTCGGTGTCCCCCAGGGTTTAGCATCAAGCCCAACACTGTTTAATATTTCTATGACTCCATCGGCTACACTTGTTGAATCTTACGGAGTGCAAATAGTGTCTTATGCCGACGACACTCAGATTCTTCTCACCCTAGACGGAAACTCACCCAACGCCTTTAGTAAATTTAAGGCCTTGATTACGGCAGTGTTTCAGTGGATGCGCTCTAGTAACTTACAATGCAATGCCAGGAAAACTAAAATTTTGCTCTTCGGTCTACCTCCTCCTAGTTGGGATGATGACTGTTAGCCTAGTGGAGCGCCACCACCACCTGCCCCTGCTACTGTGGCATGCAATCAGGGGGTGACGTTTGTCAGTTCGGTCTACTTGGCCCCCAGGTGGCTGGAGTGGTAGGGTCCTGCTTTGGACTTTTGAGAGTTCTAAAAACAATTCTCTAACTACTCCCACAGCCTCAGCAGAAAACAGTGATACAGGCCCTTATCACTTCACGGCTGGACTACGCCAATTCTCTATATTCGGGTCTTCCTGCTTATCTTCTTAAGAGACTCCAGTTAGTTCACAATGCCGGGGCGCTGCTCCTGTTGAAACTCTCAAGAAGAGGCCACATCCGCCCTTACTTGAAAGAGTTGCACTGGTTGCCTATCAAGAAACGAGTAAGGTTTAAAGGACTTGTACTGATGCACAGAGCATTTTATCACTGCTCCTCGTTACCTGATGGACAGAATTACCCTGTATCTGTCATCAACAACGCTCTGTTCCTCGAGCTCCTTGAAGGTGGTGATTCCACAATGCAAAAGGAAGAGGTGGGGAGGCAGTTCCTTCTCTTATCTGGCCGCCAGGGACTGGAATGCTCTTCCTCAGCATCTCCGCGCCACAAAGGATGTACTGACATTTAAGCGAATTCTCAAGACATGGCTTGTTGGGCTAACTTATCAATAACACAGTCAGTAGGTTTGATCAGCTTTCTAACAAGCGCCGGGACACTCAAGGAGTAGCTGTTGTGCTTTATAAATCCCTATGATTGATTGATTGACATGCACAATGGTCCCATTTGTAGTGGCAGTGCAAGAGGTGACATCTGTCTGGAATGTAGTTTTGATGCACGCTATCACAGGCATCACACCAATTTTCACTACAACAGTGGCTGATCTAATAATTGTAGAATCACAGGACCCTCTGTAGTAACTATGACAGTAAGCAATGTGAAAATTCTAAAATCACAGCTCCATCTGGAATTTCAAGCTTGTTTTAGAGATGGGAAGAGTGCAAGCTGGGTGTGCTGTTCCATTGAGTTAATGCTGTGTTGTGTCAAGTAACTCATGTCACCGTTTGCATATGATGCATTGCCTAACCCCGAATGACTGTATATGAGCATTCTTGGTTGTACACTGCAATCTTTTCACAAATGTTAGCAGGACAGAACTCCCATGTGAAAGGAGGACACTTATACTTAACCAGGGATTTGTAGTTAACAGCACGTTGAGTTGCCACCCTTTCACACACCATTATCAATGCATTTAACTGTTTTACACAACTTTTCTGTAAATGACAACATATACCAGTTGTGTTGATTGCCAACAATGGTGCTTTCTGTTTCATCACCATGTCACTCTTCAACCACTTCAGAGCTCCCTTATGTAATACTCCACCTATCACATTGGTTAAACAGACATGCACGTATAGTGGTGCATTATCTGATGGTGCTATTAGGGTTGACATTACGAGATACAAAATTTGACATCTGGGCTTTTCATGGAATTGCTATGAAAATCTGGGTCGCTGCCGTTAGGAGGAGTTGAGAAGAATGAGTTACTTACCTTTGGTAACGATGTATCTGGTAGAGACACAGTCGAGCCGCAGATTCCTTAACTTAGAATATCCCCATTCGTCAAACTGGATCCAGAGATTTTTTCTCAGCAGCACCTGGGGACGGCGCCGCATGGCTCCGCCCTGATGTCGTCCACGGACATGACGTCAGTGGAGCCATACAAGTCCCTCCGGGGCGCGCTGACGTCAGTTTTCTTCGGTGAAACTTTTCCGCGCCACAACGCGGAGCCACTACTAAAACTGTGAGAGTGTGGGAACAGTGTGCCAAAAAAGATGAAAAAACATTGAAACAATGACAGAAAGAATAGAAGGGTGAGAAAATCACCATAGTTGACAGTGAAAGAGCACTTTATACTGAAAGGAATTGAAGGAAAAGAGCAGAGTACCGCTCTTAGAAAAAGCGAAGACTATGCCCTCCTGCAAACGGCATTTGAAATGAATGTCATGGCAAACGACAGGAAGTCTGCAACCAAAGGATGCAACCGTGAAGGTCAACAAGACCGGAACAACAAGACTCATGATAATCGACCACAGGTCGGCAACAACAGGGAATGTGCAACCATACCCCCTATAAGAGGCCTATGGACTGAGGCACAGTCAAATAGACCCCAAACCAATTGACTTTAGCAGAGTCAAGAGACCCCAAGTAATGGAGAAAAGACAGGGGATGGTGGGAGTGAGGGAAGAAGAACATGAGTAAGCCCCATACTGGAAGGACTAGGGTGTAGGAGTGTAGAAGGACACATGAACCTACCACCCAATCAAGATAATGGGTGGGGAAATAACAGATAAAACAGAATGAGCCATCCTGCCGAGGAGGGAGGTGAAAGAGGCCACCCCGCAGGAAGACAAAAGCCCCCTAAAAGGAGAGGAGTGAGTAAAACCCAACCTGAAAAGGTCCTCGCAGAGCGGGGACGATGGGTGGGCTTTAAGGAATCTGCAGCTAGACTGTGTCTCTACCAGATACATCGTTACCGAAGGCAAGTAACTCGTTCACCTGATAGAGACATCTAGCCGCAGATTCCTTAACTTAGAATAGATACCAAAACCATACCCCATTGGAGGAGGGTCTGCGACTGAAACCCACCAAGTTCCAAGAGAACTTAGTCGTCAACAAGTTGACTAAAACACGGTGGGGACAGCAATGCCAGCGTGGCTGACACCAGACCAGTAAGCTCGGTAAGGAGCAGAAAACCAAGGGGAGACAAAGGCACCACAATCTGTCAAGGGACGGTACGAAACCTCTCTCGTCCAGACAGGGATGAAAGGAAGCATAGAATCAGAATGGTAGTGCTGAATGTGAGAGAGTCCAGAAACTATTCCAAAAGAAGGTGAACTGAGCACAGGATCCGATGGATCCGCAAGAGATAAAGACCCAGAGAAGGGACAAGACGGTATGACAGAGTCAGAGCATACAGGCTGAGCATGCACAACAGTGGATACCCAAACGACATGTGAGGGAACAGATGTCACCATGCAGAGTATAATTAGAAACATGACTACCAGGAGATGCATGTATGCGGAGGACAGGAGTACACATGAGCAGACAGTGTGTACTGTGAAAACCACACCACATATATGTAATGCCCAATGTAATGTAGCGTTAACAGCATGGATGTGCCAGGGTGGGTGGGGGGGAGGGAGGGAGAGAAGAGAGAGAGGAGAGAGAAGAGAGAGAAGAGAGAGAGAAGAGAGAGAGAGAGAGAGAGAGGGAGGGGTTGGGACAAAATACCTCAGATACAGCAGCAAGGAAAAACCTTGTATGTGTGACCTCTCATTGTGTGTAGATCGCAAGACTGACATACATATAGACATGTACACAGCTATGAAAAAATTGAAAAGGGGCTCAAAGAGCATGCCCTAGAGAAAGAAGGCCACACCATAGGTACCGGTGAGAAGCACAGCTGGACAGGACAATGTCCAGACACGTAAGGCAACATCAGCTACCTGTCAGAGAGGAACCCTGGTCCCCCGCATGACAGACGGTGAGACTGACCACCACACGAATGAGGTAGTACTACACGTACATAGAGTAACAGGAAATTGTATAGAGATCCATATACAAAGACCGCACAATGACAGTGAGTATCCTGAAGAGAGCACTTCAACTGACAACAGTAGCAGAAGCCCGGAGCAGAAATTAGCTGAACTCCTGCGCGGCAATGAGCAGAGGAACTTGAACCCCTGCCTGGGAAGTGCACAGGAAAGTAGGGCACAAGGCAACGTACAGCATTGACATGTCTGGCGGGGACTCCACCGCCCATAGACAAAGACCAGACAGGATCTGAGCCACGAGAAAAGACCAAAGCACTTCCCCACCCCAAAGGGTGGAGAGTAGAAAAACAGCAAATTCAGAGGCGCAAGGGATATCGCAGGCACCCCGTGACAGTGAACATACTTGGGTGCACCCACATAACGTGCCCGCATAGAACACGTAAGAACTGTGCCGGAACGGAACAGAACAACATGCCCCCAAGGGACACTTGCTAACGGCAATGACAGCCAATGTAGACAAAAAGAGCCTAGCGAAGCTGAAAGAACATGCCAGGGTGAGCCAGTCGTGGCAGAAACCCAACAACACCTCGAAGAAGTCAGCATCCACCGATGCAGGGGAGTGCTACAGACCAACCGCAGACCACAATGCAGAAGTATCAGAAGAAAGCGATGCCAACCTGTGGGCTGCACCAGGGGGAGGGAAGGAAGAGGGGGGGTCCCACAATAGCAGGAAAAGACCACAGTCTGATCCGTAGGACAACCCCGCCTAAGAAGACTCCGCAGGAGCCTACGAAGCTTCCCGGCAAGGAAGGACAGCTATACAATAGCCAGCAGATACCCCACATAGGGTAAGTCTCATCCCCATAAGCAAGGGGGACACCTCTTGAGAAACTCATAGACAGAGGACGCGAAAGGAAAAACAGAACCAGCTGGCCAGCTGCACCAAATAAGGGCAAAAACGGCGGAGTAGCCAAACAGACCGTCTGGGAATTAACGTCATGAACCCATTGACGGATACCAGAACAAACCGAGACAACACTGCATATGAAGGTAAAAGTCCGCCAAAGGACTAGAAAATACAAAGTTATGGAAGCTCAGACATGAGACGTTGGACCGCTGAGTCAGCATGACTGTCATAAAGGGCAATCCCATCAAAGGGTACATCCCTAAGATGCTCCTGAACATTTTCAGGGAAACTGCCATCGCGCAGCCAAGCATGGCGACGCAGAGCAACTGACCTGGCCATCGCCCGACCCACAGAGTCAGTGGTGTCTATGGCTGATCTAATGGAAAACTGTGCCAATTCCCGGCCATCATGCAACAGACGATCCAGCTCAGCACGGGGACTCTCTGGAAGAGATGGAAGAAGATGCTCGACTGAGTCCCAAAGGGCAAAAGTAGTCCGGGCAAACACGCAAGACGTGTTTAGAGCAGGGAGGCCCGAACTGGTGGACGCAAAGATATGACGGCCACACGACTCCAACCAGCGAGACTCCCTAGTGGGAGGAAACAGCAGGGGAGGAGAGGAAGGTAGCGAGGCTGAAGCCGCCTGGACTACCAGTCCTTGAGCCCTAGGATGGAGGAATAAACAGACAGGGTCATCTAGAGCCGGGCGATGATGATGCGCTATAGCCCGATCCACTGGGTCCCCAGATGAGGGCCGCGCCCACGTCCCAAGGAGGGTGTCAAACAACGACCCGCCAAAAGGCAGCAAGGGCTCCACCTCGACAGCATCCTGGTGGAGTAGATCCAATAAAGGATCAGAAGGCAAAGAGACTGAGGGAGGCTGCATGTGTAAAATATCTTCAGCCCTGCGAACAGCCCTCGCAAACGCCGCACTAGCCTCCGTGGCCATTCTAGGTGGCAACAATAAACCATCTGTAGGGGACGGTTGGAGGCTAACCCGTCCACCAGACATTAGAGGCGCCGTAGCCCGAGGTCGATCAAAGGACCATTGTCCTATGGGCACCTGCTCCGAAGAGCACCGCAACTACCCCGGGTGCAGGGAACCCTCAGGGGCCTCATCCTCTTCTAACAGAGGAACAGCAGGGCCCGGCACCGGACGACGTCGAGACGGCGTCATATTGACGTTGATGACCACCGAAGGTGACTCGTCCACCCGGCGTCGGACCGGCGTCGACTCGACCTCCACCGAGATGGGGAACTGCGGAGAAGAACGGTGTCGACTCAGAGTCAAGCACCGTGCTGCAGCCGCATCCGGCGTCGGCGCAGGGAGCCTCACAGGGCTATGCAGAGACGTCACAGGAGGGCTTGACGTCCAACCTGGATGCCCCTCCGGGCCGTGTCTCGACGTCGCAGTAACTCCGGAACCAGAGTCAGGGCACTCGATCGGCACCGAGGGCGAACCCGCCGGCGAAGACCCGACCCGAGTCCCTACCCCCTCTGTGGGGCCCGAAGGCGCGCCAGGGAGAGGGGGTGACCCAAAGATGGACTGAAGAGCCTGAGAATAGGCTTCCATCTGGGCTCGAGTTGCCCCAACACCAGGAAATGGTGGGTAGGGGGGGCCGACTCCTGGGCGCCCGTGTCCGGTAAAGACCGGGAGCAGAGGGCCCCACCGTCACGTTTATGCGAGGCCGACTACCTCCGTGACTTGTGTTTGCGCATACCTGCGTCAGGCGAACGACGTCCGCGGGAAAGACTCCGTGACCGGATTCGAACAGGAGCCCCAGCTCGAGATGGAGACCGGCGACGCGAAGACTCCGAACGGGACATCCGGGCGGTCAGCAACTTCATCCGACGCTCCCGCGGAGACTTCAGCTTCAGCTGCCGGCAGGCGTCGCACTACTCGGAGTTGTGGTGCTCTCCCAAGAACCACATACAGATCACGTGCGGAGCCGTCGCTGACATCTGCTGCGTACAGGTCTCACACGACTTTGAGCCCGAAGGCATCGCACACTGTTCCCGGACGCTGAAGGCGTCGAGAAGGCCTGAAAACAAAACAGGCCAGAGGAACCGCTACTCCTGGATCCGCGTTGGGATGCGGAAAAGAAGGAAACTGACGTCAGCGCGCCGGGAGGGACTTATATGGCTCCACTGACGTCATGTCGGTGGACAACGCCAGGGCGGAGCCATGCGGCGCCGTCCCCCGGTGCGCAGAGGTGCTGCTGAGAAAAATTCTCCGGATCCAGTCTGATGCCTGTGGATATTCTAAGTTAAGGAATCTGCGGCTAGATGTCTCTATCAGATACATTTTTGGGTGGGTATCGGGTATCCTTCCTTACTTGACGTCTGTAAGCCTGTTCCAACCAAACTATGGATTGTTATTCTAAAGAGTGCTGCTACTTAACAGAGCCTGGTCCGCACTGTGCTGTGAGCAGCCTAAATATAATCAATGCAATGGTGAAACAGAGTGTGTGTGATAATTATTTCAAAGCTAAATAAACTAATCATCAAACTGTGATCACAGAACACACGTTAAACATTTAAAGTTACAATCCAGAGACTACAATGCATATTGAAAATGGTTTCACTGATTAGATGTGCAACCACTTCTAACTCACTTTGAGAGGTAAAAGACATTTTCCTGATTTACTGAAGTCCCATAGGTTCGAACTTTACATTTTCAGTGTCATGTGGACGTTATCAAAAATTGTGGTTCTCAATTCACTCTTTGCATCTAAAGTGCTCAGGTGGAAGAGGATTTGGCCATGGCAGCCATGCCTCTTTAGCTTTCTTCAAATAAGTTTGTTAAGCCTTTTTCTACAATAATGTTGATTTAGCCAAGTGCAGTAAATAATATATGCTGCAAGTGAAATTTTAGAATCAGACTTGTGCTGTGCCCTATGAAGCATCCTTGTTTTATGACACATTTTCAGGTACACTAATTTGCTGGGTGCTACACAGTAGTTCCTAAATACAGAATGACAGCACCTCTGTTCATGTGTATGTTATTTGTATTACTGATTAGCAGAGCTTTGTTATTTTGAAGAAGCCTATTATGGAGGATTTGTTTCTAATGAAATCTTGATCAAGTTTTGTATGCCAAATTTCCATTAGCGGATGTTAACCTTTTTCTAAGGAGGGCAGTCTGGGGCAGGGAAGAGAGGACTTAGACCTCATCTACCTTCTTTTTTTGCTTCCAACACTTGATTTAAAAAAAAAAAAAAAAAAAAAATCTCTGCATTTGGCACCTGTCCCCAGGGCGGCGATTTCCTATTTAGGCACTGTGCTGTGTCCTGTACGTCCACTTTATGTTCAAACTTCATGAATTGGGAAGAGGACTTGTGAGACACAGACTTCAAAGATATTGGTGCTAGGATGCCTTCAAAGATATTGGTGTTAGAAACAGATGAAGTGACAATCCAGCCCTGGTTCAACCTTCGACACACTGCTGATAGTGTTAAATTAACAATCTATTACCTATTTTTACATCAGATTTTCATGTTAGATTTTTCGTTAATAAAACTTAATTCCTAGCTTGTCCAGTTGGCATTATTTCAAGTGAGTGTCTGATTGGATGTCAGTGTACAAGCGAGTACCTAAGATGCCATATTTTCCTGTTTGTAGATTGTCAGAACATCTTTCATTTTGTGGACCCCATTTTTTGACTGGCTTTGATAATACCCTTGTTTGCAAGTGCTTGTGAACACAGCTCATGTAGTATGTTCAGGAGAGAGGCCATACTTCCAGCTCCACATTTTTTGTTGGTCAAGAGGATGCTTCATTATGTGATTTTCTTACTAAGAAGACTGGGGCAGGGGAATAATTGCCCCTCCAAAACAGTAAAAAGCCTCCTTTTTGCTACTACTTTTCAACACCCACTCATGCCAAAAAAAAGAAACAGTGCACTTGCTTTTAACAGTGTGATGTCTGCAAATGTCCAGATTTCTTTTACTACTTGTGAGCTTGCTTTAAACATTGCCATTCACCTTCTTCCATTGATGTGCTTTTACACTCTCAACCCCTGCATTCACTGACTTGCCATTATAAAACCCCACACAAAAGTCACCCATTAATACTATTTATTTTCACTAATAAAAAGCAAAATTGATTGGCTTTGTCAATGCGTGTTGATACAGTTGACCTAATAGTGTTTGGTTGGAAATGTTCTGCTGCTTTATTCGAGAAAAAAAAAAAAACAGAAAACATTGGAGGATCAGCCCAAAAGTTAGTGGGCCAATGGACACAATTTCAAACGAGTACCTTCCAATTAAAAAGTTTGCTGCACTGGCTGAACAGAACATATAAACGCTGAGGATTTACTATGTGGTTAGGAAGCAATCACTAACACAACTAATTGAATCTTTTCAAAATACTGTTATTTCTGGTTAATTAAATAGAAGCCCAACAACTGATGTAATTGAAACGGAATCTGTATACATTATATATGTAAACCTATAAAACGATGAAGGTGAGGCATTAATTCTAAGAACAAAATCAGTAAATCGGACAAGGATTAAAAATTAATCTCTTGTAAATTCTACGTGAAGCAGGGCACTCCAGAGAGAATGGATTTGGGAGCTGATGGAACAGCAGTTTAACTAGTGGTTAAACAAGGTTTTGCCAGCAAAGCTAAGAACAGTAATTAAATGGTTCATATCTGTTCTTTGCATTTCTTACTAATTTGGATTGTCAATAAAAGATGGTTTAACAAAATTCACTAGTCATACAATTTTTATATTCATATTATAAATCCAACTGTTTGAATAAGTTGCATACTCTATGTTTGGAAATGGTCCCGCCTGCCATAAAGGCAAAGCTCAAAGAACTCATTGGGTGCAGCTTAAGATGCCTGAACAGGAACTGAATAAATAATAACATGCGATTTGTGTTCATTTAGAATGTGTTTTACTGAATTCGATCTGTGATCTGAACACCATAGATGAGCGAATTCAATTCACGCATACCTTGCACAAAAATAGGTTTTCATTCTTGGATGTTGATGTCCAGATTATAAATCATAAACTCATCACATCAGTATTTACTAAGCCTACAGATGGAAACAATTTTTTACATTTCTCAAGCTTCCACCAGATGAGTTTGAAAAACACTTACCATACTCTCAACTACTCAGAATACGAAGAATTTCGTCAACAGAAGAACTGTATCATGAAAACAAAGACAAACTACTAATAAAGTTTAAACACAGAGCATACCCGGATGAGATTTTGCAACTAGCCACTGAAAGAGCTAACCAAAAGACAGGACTGAGTTATTGAACATTAAGAAACCTATAGACAAACATCAAGAACGTATGGTATTTGTATCGAAATATTCAACTAAAAGCCAAAAAATCAAACAAATTGTCAAGAAATATTGGCCACTATTACAGGCAGAAACTGACTTTAATGGCATTTTTGAACAAATTCCCATATTTGCTTATCAACGCACGGCTAATCTACAAAAACTATTAAAGCAAACAAACACTGGCCAAGAACAGGTGTATACAGGCACAACCCCATGCCTTAACTGTGGGAGTTGTAACAACATAATAAAGGGCACAACTTTGAGACATCCAACACAGGGGACTCCCATAAACTTACATGTGACGGCAACTTGTGACACAAGTTACGTAGTATATCTACTGAAATGTCCGTGCGGACTTCCTTATGTGGGGAAAACGGAACGGAAAATTAAAACTCGTCTAATTGAACATAAAAGTAATATAAGGTTGAAAAACTCTAAATCCACAATATCAATGCACTACCAAGAAAAAAACCATAACATCAGTCAACTCCGGTATTTAATTTTGGAACAAATTTCGCTTAAAGAAGGCAGAGACAATAAGAAATTTCTATTGCAACATGAACTATTTTGGATATACAAATTGATTTCTTTACAGCCGAAAGGTCTTAATGACCGTGTGGAATTTAGTCGTCACCTGTAACCGTTTTGTATTGTATTCTTCAAGTTACTTTTTCGTATCATTGCTGTGCTAACAAGGGAGAACCCCGTGAAGAAGGGCCAGTCCCGAAATACATCGGGGACCAATATTCCTGTGATTACATAACAGCTCGCACAATGGATTGTTTGACAAAAAATGTGGATATATACAGAATTTGATTTATGGAATGAAAGTTTTTGCACCATTGCATCAAATTTGGAATAAATTTCAGTTACATCCAATGAATGGATCATTGACTTTTTGGAAGCGAATTCAGTTCGCAGAGGAGTGCTTATAAGGGTGACCCTTCCAGTGGTGAAGGCTTTTGGTTTTCAGTTGAATTACGCCTCAATGATCAGGAGGTGATACCCTACAGCACCCAAAATTTAGGAAATTGGTTTACTTGAAGTGACATCGATAACAAAGGAGTGCGACCGTTTTTTTATTTTTATTTAGAATGTGTGCCAGACACCAAGTATATTCTTGCTTTAACATCTTCCTAAAACCTATCATCTTAGTGCACTCAGTAAATACGTGTTTGTTGCTCTGCCACATTTACAACAAAGATCAGAAACAGTCACATCAGATTTATAAAGTTTCAGAAATGTCTACCATAACCTGTTAAAAGCAGGTGCTTCATAGGTCGGCTGTAGATCATTACTTGTCTTGGTAGAACCAGTATGTGATTACGAAAACCATTTTTTTTTCCATTTAATTATTCACTCCGCCTGCCCTTTACTGTGTGTGCATACAGTGTTTCAAAATGTTTTAAATCCTAGAAGCTCTCAATTGAAGGCCAGGTTCGGTTCCTACTTGGTGACTGGTCACTCTGTCAATAGGAACATAGAAAAGAATTTAAATTTACTACAACATCTGTCTTCACAAGGTAAACAGTAAGCCCAAATCAATGAAACTTGTGTTACCTGCCAAGTACTCTTCCGTATATTGGCTCTGTTTTACCATAATGTATCAACTCTTCATGGTTTTACTTCCATAATTTTACAGTTATTGTGTTCCACAATATGGGTATAGATACATATACACACTTGAATTCCTTTTTCTTTGTCTCTTAAATTGTACTTTAATGTATAATAAATACAATATATAAAATGTAAAATGTGAAATTCTGGGACTGTAAAAAGTGTGAAAATTTAACACAGCAGTTCCATTTGTGTGAGTGAAGATGACGCAGCGTTCGTAGGTTATAACACTTTGTAAGAAACAATCCCTGATCCTTGCAATAGTTATAAGTATATCTACAGGATGTGAAGGATTCTTTGAACTGACCGTGAGCGAGACGTGTTTGTTACAACTCTAGGCATCCATGCGGCTTTTGGCACTGGAGTGCTGACATTTAATTCCGAAGTTGTGCATCCGATGATCTGTAACCTCAGAGATTGGTGACACCTCCTCTCTAATAATAATAGGAATTGACTACAGAGCGTGAGGTACAAGAGACAGATGACGTAAGTTCACGTTGTGATGAGACTAATGCAAGGGTCAAAACTTTGACAATTCTCAGGGACTGCTTCTTACAAAGCTTAGTCCCCATAAAGGAATTAGCATGAAAAGTCTTTTATACATTAAAATCACTGTACAACCCTGAATGTGTGGATCACTTTGTTTTATTATCACAACACAAGCACTTTGTTGAGCCCTGCATCGTCTTCACTCACACAAATGCTTTTACATGCTAAGAAGAACTGTATTGATTACTGTACAATTTGAATTCATTCAAAAGACATCTTTGTATAAGAAAAAGCCTCCTGTAATTCTTTATACATTGTGAAGAATTTTGGTTACAAATTGCAATAGGTCTGCACGCATGCTAACGACCTGGATAAGAATGAGACCCAAGGAAGCACTGTCTCACATTTTCATGTTGTATTCCGGTTCCGTTTTTAGGCAAATAAGGTTGGATCCTTGTTATATTTATCATAATGTAAAACGTGTGGGAGGAGATCCAAGCCCTGACCAATCGAAAGCAAAAGAAGCATTGCCGATATAGAAGGGGTATCAGGTGGTATGTAATCTCCTGTTTATAGCAAAGTGTTCCAATGCCTTCCCCAATGCTCAAAAGACACATTATCCTTCTCACCATAAACAAGTGGTTAGGTGAGCAGAACACAATGGAAAAAATAAAGATGTTCCTTCCTATTATGTTATGGGTTACTTATTATACGGAATAGGATAGGGAATGACTACTCAAATGGTCATTTACATTGACCTCGATCAGTTCTGAACATAAACACTTGCTGTGGTCTTTGTATTGTGTCTTTATTACTACTGTTCATACATGTAATGACATATAATAAGGACCGTCATGAATGCTGTAAACCTAACATGGCCTCTAGTAGGTATTCTTACACTTTATAGTACATATCAATAAACAATCTGTTAAGTTGTTTCACCTTATCTTACCCGACGTGCCTACACTCTAGATACTTTAAGCCTATTTGTCGGTCTATAGATTACAGCTATTATGTTCAGGAAGTCCAAAAAGGTGTGCTGATGCTGGTCTAGTTCTGCATTGCAGCAGAGGCTTCTGTCAATTGTCTCCTTGGTTCATTCTCTACTCCACACTAATGAGCTACTACTTTATATATTGTATAGTGCAGGAATCAAAAACAAGGATGTAAAAAACAAGGAATAAAAAAAGCAAGCATGTGGAAAGTCAAAAAGTCACAGACGTAAAACAAAAAAACACTCAAGCCTTAAAAATGACAAGCTTATACAAAGTCATGGATATGAAAAACCCAAATATGTACAAACTCAAGGATGTAAAAAAAAAAAACCTAAAAATTTCAAAGTAAAAAGAAATCTCAAGGATGTAAGCAACTTAAGGATATAAAAAAAAACAAAGGATGTAAAAACCTAAAAATGTAAAAAGGTCAAAGAAGTAAAAAACAAAATCCACAAGGATGTAAGCAACTTAAGGACGTAAAAATAAAAAACAAACAAAGGATGTAAAAACCAAGTGATACAGAAAGGCAGGATGTAAAAAAACAATGCATCTTAGATACAACTAGAGATAAGCACTTGCAGCAAGCTAAATGTTGGGAATTATATTATGTTAAATATATTTTGCTAAAGCAAGCATACACACAAATCCGATTGAGAAAGATGAAGGGCCCCTCCAATCATGTATGCAGAGAGTGGCACTCCCAACAGGGTCTGAAGTGAAACGTTTTTTTTAAAGGGATGTTTAAGAGTGCTGCTTGTCACATTAACATAGCTGAACAAGTCCCAATGTCTATACTTTATCCAATCGTTTCAGGAATGCAAGTAGCTCTGCTCTGCTCCCAGGCTTGGGTTCATCTGGAATGCCCAATAATTCCTGATGACGATATAAGGAACAGTGATACTCAACACCACCAAGGCCCCAGGACCGGACCCGGATCTAGGTTTTGTGAGCTAAAAACTCTAAAAACGTGATGCAGTGCATATATCCGAGTGATTCTAAAATATAATATTGAGATCATGAGGTTGTATGACGTTTTCACAGCCCTTCTAATCCCTATGATGATTAGCATGTGTTATCAGGTAATGAGGAGCAGAGCCACAGATTAATGACACAATCCCCTTCCAATTCAGCTTGGCATTGGGGATTTTCAGGTGTATTTAATTTGACTGGTCCTAATGCATCCCCTGGAGTGTACACTGACAGCGAAAACACCCATGGGTTGTGCCTTTGAGATATGTGAACACTAGGGAGGCTAGTTCAACATTTATACGTCTGTCTAATTGTGACCAGTGAAGGTGGCCTGATATATGTTAGAGTTCCTCAACCTAAGTACCAGCCTTGCTGCCATGTTTTGGACAAAGTCCTAGTGTGGTGTTTACATAGTGAAGTTAATCATTATGAGGGACCACACCATTGTTCTGTGATGTTTTTGTTCAAGATAGGGAACAACAAAGATGAGCAGACTGCCAATCTTATATGGGCTTCAAAACTGAGATAAGAGTCTTGCATTATCCAGCCACTCTTGAGCACCCAGAAAACCCTGAAGCTGGGAAGTAATTACTTTCTCCACGACTTGCGATAGCTAGGTTAGACCAATGATTCAGTGGTAGTTCAGGAGGTTGTCACTGAAATATGGAAGGTTTTTTTAAATTAGTGGAGAGCGGACTGATTGATTTTGCTCATTGAGGATTTCTAACAAGTATAGGTACTGTTTTACAATATTAGTACAGCACAGTGCAATACCCTACGACCTACGTCATTATATTGGTGACTAAGCCAGGTAAGGCCTCAGAATTAAAACAGGTGGGCTTCATTTGCTGAAAAATATTGTCATTTTAAGTTCTTCCACCACCTCAAAAGAAAACGGAGGGAGCGCTCTTTTTCATGAATGATTAGAATTCGTTTAAATAAATTGCTCTTCGCTGACAACTACAGAAACATTTACAGTTCTTTTATACCTACAGCTTGTTGAATATCAATCATCTTTTTTTGGGGGTGGGTGGGGGGGCGGGGAAGCTTATTGAAGGCCTTAGCTTTGCATTCCCCGTAGAAGGAACCAGGCATAAGTGAAGGTCAGTAGCACCTGTAAGAGTTACTGAGATTTGTTACCTGCAGCTTTAATCTTGCTGTTAGGATATTGCTTTTTCTTATTGAATGTTTTTGTATTTCTGTTGTCGATCCTTAAGTGGGTAATCATCCTTCCCAAATTTGGTTTTCCTCGATCTGGTCTCCAGCCTCCTACAGATGTACTTAATCTCATCTATAGATGGTGTAAACCAAGATGGAGAGGATGTGCGTGTTATTTAAAGTGTTAAGGGTGCATGTTAGTTGCAGACATCGAGTATCACCGTATCATATATTGACTTGACATTTAACCAGTCAGCATCATTACAGAGGCTGTCATTTGTCGTTAGTAGATCAATTTACATAATCTTACAGATTAGTGATTTCTTGTGGTGATAACTGGCAATTCTGCTTTCAAATTTATGAACCATGTGCCCCCACCCAGAGCAGAGTTACATTGAAAGTACCAGTAAGAGATTTGACCACTGAACAGGGTGTAATCTTCTTTTAGTCACCCCCAGCTATCAGATCTAGAGAGGGGCCACTGACTGTGGTACAGTCCTGCATGGTAGATGAAGGCTATAAGCACACACACTTGCTTTCTAGGTTTTACAGCGGCAATTTGATGGAATATCCAACGGTACTGAAATTGAATAGAAACAATATTTGCACAGGAGTTGTGTTGCTAACAGTACTGAACATTTAAGTCTGCATATTTCCCTTGCAGGACTGTAAATTAACAATGTTTTGATGGTAGTGCGGCTATCTGATTATGTTAATGAGAACTGCATTTGCAGTTTCCAGGTTCAGGCCTAGGGAAGATTTGATTATTTTCACGGTAGATTTAAATGTGACTGCCACCACATCCCTTTCTTTGTTTGCCTTTTCTACGTCAAAGTCCTATCATCTCTGAGCAGCATTTGACTTATAATTGGGAGGTATATTCATCACTATTACCAACACCCGGCAAACACCTAACTTTGGTGCATGCCACCTGGCTGCCCTACTTACCGTCAAGTCAGTGTTTCCAAAAATATTAAGGATGTACCTTCTTTTTTGATGGTGAATGAATAGGATAGCAACATTTCATAATAAATATCAATCTGGTAGTTGTGGCAAACCAAAGTAAGCTTTCGGTCACCCTCATCACTACATGACAAGAAAGTGTTTGACAGAATCGACTGCAACTTAATTGAACAAATCTTTTACAAACCCATCTTAGGCTCTAAATTTGTTACATGGATAATCCTTGGTGTGGTGGTTGACAGAGGTAGTGACTCAACCATAAATTGGAGAGTAAATACACATTGTACTCCGCTTTGCTAGAACCCCAAATGTAGAGTGATAACTAGGAGTCAGAAGAGCGGGCAAACAAATTTACAAACTTTCAAGTTCATTAAAGAGGCATGTAATTGTTGGTGGCAGGTGAAAGTATGAGAGCATTTACTTTCATGCAAGAGGACTGGAACAAATCTGTGAAAACAAGATGAAGCAGAGGCAGAACTGAGGAAAGTTGTCAGACTGGGAAGGAAAGAGGACGTAAATGAGTACATGGAAAACAAAGATCCAAGTAATGTACACAGTCTATATGAAGCGAGTTTGGTATCAAGTAAAAAGGATCTATCCCCTTACACAAGAGAGTGGATGGGAGAAACATAGGAAATGATTTACAGTCAAAAGTCGAGTTATTCTTCTATTTCTCGTGGATTATCAATTGTGTGATGGCTTGCGGTTTGGAAACAACTGTGAGGAGGGGGGGGGTGTAACTAAAGTACAATCCAGGAGGCAGGAGCTGCATGTGGGCCCTCGCTGGTGTTCTTTGTTGCTTATGGATAACCTTCAAGCTCCTCACCCACGCACACATAACCTTCAAGCTCCTCACCCACGCACACAAAGCACTCCACAACTCCGGACCAGCCTACCTCAACAGACAACTCAGCTTCTACACCCCCACCCGCCATCTCCGCTCGACCAGCCTCGCCCTCGCCACAGTCCCCCGCATCCGGAAAACGACCGCCGGCGGCAGATCCTTCTCCCACCTCGCCGCCAAGACCTGGAACACCCTCCCCACCAACCTCCGACAGACCCAAGACCTACTGGCCTTCAGAAGACTCCTCAAGACCTGGCTCTTCGATCAGTAGCAGCACCACCCCCCTCTTCCCCCAGCGCCTTGAGACCCTCGCGGGTATGTAGTGCGCTTTATAAGTGACATGATTGATTGATTGATTGATTGGATATCCATTTCAATGGAAGCGGTAGGATTTATGCACTAAAGTTTGAATACTGCTTTACACATATGCGGCACTTCAGCGCACGCATGGGGAGTATCCTCAGTGCTGCACCTGCGCCCAGAATCCATGCAGCTTTGGTGTTTGGCTTGCCATTAACTTCTTTTTTGCATGCAGGGCCACTCTGACAGAAAGAATTAAAGCACGAATGAAGAGCAAAGACAGGCAGGCTAGGCAGAATTTGTTGGAGTAGAGATTATACTGTAGTGTAATCCCAATGCGCCGAGCATGTCACAATGATTAACTTGGCTGGCAGACAGGGTCAAGGCAGCTGTGCCAGACTGGTTCCTCTTCAGGAAGGGTGGAGGGAATAAGCTGGTGGCCTGAGGGCACTCACTGTCCCACTCACCACAGCATCCTGCAGCCCAGACGCTTTACTGTCCCAGGCACAACATCAGACAGTGATGTGGTGCACTGAGTGAAGAGCGAAAATGCATCAATATAAATTGATTAAGACTATCACTTGATCCTAAACATTGGTTCAGGAAGTATCGAGCAGCTCTTTTCTTGAGGACCCCTTTTATTCTGGTTCAAGTAGCAATGTGTATTCCTGCAAGGATAATAAGGACACTGCAACCAATATCCACTCTACATCATTTATCCCAAAGTGTGAGCAGATCAAGTATGACAAATAATGGCTTTGTTGCTCTAAAAAGCTAAACATAGGGCCACTTTGGCATCTTATCCCTCTTTCAAACAAGAAGAACCCGCTATAAAATGGACCAGCTTTTTTTTTTTTTTTTTAAATTAAAACCCCTAAAATCTGAAGAAAGAAAAACCTGCACTTTCGGGTGCAGTTACTAGAAATGTGTTAAGACATTCTTTTTTTGATGCACAGACAGGAGCTTCATATGAGATGTAAGTGCTTCAGGCACAGTATCAACCGAATGATTAAAGGACAAACCGAAGAAAGGAAAAATACTTGAACACTCCAGCCCTCAGTCAAAGCGGCGATGGGTTTCTCCCCCCCTTCCTTACCTCGCAGTGTAATCCAAGGTCACAGCCTGTAGGCCCGGACTACCTGTTTTATTGTCCGGGCATTTCTCGGTGCGCCGGAGCCTGTGGAGGCCGCAGCGCCGCTGCCTGCGCCTCTGTCACTTTCTCCAGCTACCCCAGGAAACTACAATAGACACAGAGGAGGGGGAGCTTCAGGACACAGAGAGAAGAGAAGAGAAGAGAAGAGAAGAGAAGAGAAGAGAAGAGAAGAGAAGAGAAGAGAAGAGAAGAGAAGAGAAGAGAAGAGAAGAGAAGAGAAGAGAAGAGAAGAGAAGAGAAGAGAAGAGAAGAGAAGAGAAGAGAAGAGAAGAGAAGAGAGAGAGTATAGTAGACAGGAGGAGGGGAGCTTCAGGAGACAGAGAGAGAAGAGAAGAGAGAGTAGTAGTAGACACGGAGGAGGGGAGCTTCAGGAGACAGAGAGAAGAGAGAGTATAGTAGACACGGAGGAGGGGAGCTTCAGGAGACAGAGAGAAGAGAGAGTATAGTAGACACGGAGGAGGGGAGCTTCAGGAGACAGAGAAGAGAGAGTATAGTAGACACGGAGGAGGGGAGCTTCAGGACACAGAGAGAAGAGAAGAGAAGAGAAGAGAAGAGAAGAGAAGAGAAGAGAGAGAGTATAGTAGACAGGAGGAGGGGAGCTTCAGGAGACAGAGAGAGAAGAGAAGAGAGAGTATAGTAGACACGGAGGAGGGGAGCTTCAGGAGACAGAGAGAAGAGAGAGTATAGTAGACACGGAGGAGGGGAGCTTCAGGAGACAGAGAGAAGAGAGAGTATAGTAGACACGGAGGAGGGGAGCTTCAGGAGACAGAGAAGAGAGAGTATAGTAGACACGGAGGAGGGGAGCTTCAGGACACAGAGAGAAGAGAAGAGAAGAGAAGAGAAGAGAAGAGAAGAGAAGAGAAGAGAAGAGAAGAGAAGAGAAGAGAAGAGAAGAGAAGAGAGAGAGAGTATAGTAGACAGGAGGAGGGGAGCTTCAGGAGACAGAGAGAGAAGAGAAGAGAGAGTATAGTAGACACGGAGGAGGGGAGCTTCAGGAGACAGAGAGAGAAGAGAGTATAGTAGACACGGAGGAGGGGAGCTTCAGGAGACAGAGAGAGAAGAGAGTATAGTAGACACGGAGGAGGGGAGCTTCAGGAGACAGAGAGTCAAGAGAAGAGAAGAGAGAGTATAGTAGACAGGAGGAGGGGAGCTTCAGGAGACAGAGAGAAGAGAGAGTATAGTAGACACGGAGGAGGGGAGCTTCAGGAGACAGAGAGTCAAGAGAAGAGAGAGTATAGTAGACAGGAGGAGGGGAGCTTCAGGAGACAGAGAGAAGAGAGAGTATAGTAGACACGGAGGAGGGGAGCTTCAGGAGACAGAGAGAGGAGAGAGTATAGTAGACACGGAGGAGGGGAGCTTCAGGAGACAGAGAGAGAAGAGAAGAGAGAGTATAGTAGACACGGAGGAGGGGAGCTTCAGGAGACAGAGAGAGAAGAGAAGAGATAGTATAGTAGACACGGAGGAGGGGAGCTTCAGGAGACAGAGAGAAGAGAGTATAGTAGACACGGAGGAGGGGAGCTTCAGGAGACAGAGAGAGGAGAGAGAGTATAGTAGACACGGAGGAGGGGAGCTTCAGGAGACAGAGAGAGAAGAGAGTATAGTAGACACGGAGGATGGGAGCTTCAGGAGACAGAGAGAGGAGAGAGAGTATAGTAGACACGGAGGAGGGGAGCTTCAGGAGACAGAGAGAGAAGAGAGTATAGTAGACACGGAGGAGGGGAGCTTCAGGAGACAGAGAGAGAAGAGAAGAGAGAGTATAGTAGACACGGAGGAGGGGAGCTTCAGGAGACAGAGAGAGAAGAGAGTATAGTAGACACGGAGGAGGGGAGCTTCAGGAGACAGAGAGAAGAGAGTATAGTAGACACGGAGGAGGGGAGCTTCAGGAGACAGAGAGAGGAGAGAGAGTATAGTAGACACGGAGGAGGGGAGCTTCAGGAGACAGAGAGAGGAGAGAGAGTATAGTAGACACGGAGGAGGGAGCTTCAGGAGACAGAGAGAGAAGAGAGTATAGTAGACACGGAGGAGGGGAGCTTCAGGAGACAGAGAGAGAAGACAGTATAGTAGACACGGAGGAGGGGAGCTTCAGGAGACAGAGAGAGAAGAGAAGAGAGAGTATAGTAGACACGGAGGAGGGGAGCTTCAGGAGACAGAGAGAGAAGAGAAGAGAGAGTATAGTAGACACGGAGGAGGGGAGCTTCAGGAGACAGAGAGAGGAGAGAGTATAGTAGACACGGAGGAGGGGAGCTTCAGGAGACAGAGAGAGAAGAGAGTATAGTAGACAGGAGGAGGGGAGCTTCAGGAGACAGAGAGAGAAGAGAAGAGAGAGTATAGTAGACACGGAGGAGGGGAGCTTCAGGAGACAGAGAGAGAAGAGAGAGTATAGTAGACACGGAGGAGGGAGCTTCAGGAGACAGAGAGAGAAGAGAGTATAGTAGACACGGAGGAGGGGAGCTTCAGGAGACAGAGAGAGGAGAGAGAGTATAGTAGACACGGAGGAGGGGAGCTTCAGGAGACAGAGAGAGAAGAGAGTATAGTAGACACGGAGGAGGGAGCTTCAGGAGACAGAGAGAGAAGAGAGTATAGTAGACACGGAGGAGGGGAGCTTCAGGAGACAGAGAGAGAAGAGAAGAGAGAGTATAGTAGACACGGAGGAGGGGAGCTTCAGGAGACAGAGAGAGAAGAGAGAGTATAGTAGACACGGAGGAGGGGAGCTTCAGGAGACAGAGAGAGAAGAGAGTATAGTAGACACGGAGGAGGGGAGCTTCAGGAGACAGAGAGAGGAGAGAGAGTATAGTAGACACGGAGGAGGGAGCTTCAGGAGACAGAGAGAGAAGAGAGTATAGTAGACACGGAGGAGGGGAGCTTCAGGAGACAGAGAGAGAAGAGAAGAGAAGAGTATAGTAGACACGGAGGAGGGAGCTTCAGGAGACAGAGAGAGAAGAGAGTATAGTAGACACAGAGGAGGGGAGCTTCAGGAGACAGAGAGAGAAGAGAAGAGAGAGTATAGTAGACACGGAGGAGGGGAGCTTCAGGAGACAGAGAGAAGAGAGAGTATAGTAGACACGGAGGAGGGAGCTTCAGGAGACAGAGAGAGAAGAGAGTATAGTAGACACGGAGGAGGGAGCTTCAGGAGACAGAGAGAGGAGAGAGAGTATAGTAGACACGGAGGAGGGGAGCTTCAGGAGACAGAGAGAGAAGAGAGTATAGTAGACACGGAGGAGGGGAGCTTCAGGAGACAGAGAGAGAAGAGAGTATAGTAGACACGGAGGAGGGGAGCTTCAGGAGACAGAGAGAGAAGAGAAGAGAGAGTATAGTAGACACGGAGGAGGGAGCTTCAGGAGACAGAGAGAGAAGAGAGTATAGTAGACACGGAGGAGGGGAGCTTCAGGAGACAGAGAGAGAAGAGAAGAGAGAGTATAGTAGACACGGAGGAGGGGAGCTTCAGGAGACAGAGAGAGAAGAGAAGAGAGAGTATAGTAGACACGGAGGAGGGGAGCTTCAGGAGACAGAGAGAAGAGAGAGTATAGTAGACACGGAGGAGGGGAGCTTCAGGAGACAGTGAGACAAGAGAAGAGAGAGTATAGTAGACGAAGGAGGGGAGCTTCAGGAGACAGAGAGAGAAGAGAGAGTATAGTAGACACGGAGGAGGGGAGCTTCAGGAGACAGAGAGACAAGAGAAGAGAAGAGAGAGTATAGTGGACACGGAGGAGGGGAGCTTCAGGAGACAGAGAGACAAGAGAAGAGAAGAGAGAGTATAGTAGACGAAGGAGGGGAGCTTCAGGAGACAGAGAGAGAAGAGAGAGTATAGTAGACAGGAGGAGGGGAGCTTCAGGAGACAGAGAGAAGAGAGAGTATAGTAGACACGGAGGAGGGGAGCTTCAGGAGACAGAGAGAGAAGAGAAGAGAGAGTATAGTAGACACGGAGGAGGGGAGCTTCAGGAGACAGAGAGAGAAGAGAAGAGAGAGTATAGTAGACACGGAGGAGGGGAGCTTCAGGAGACAGAGAGAGAAGAGAGAGTATAGTAGACACGGAGGAGGGGAGCTTCAGGAGACAGAGAGAGAAGAGAGTATAGTAGACACGGAGGAGGGGAGCTTCAGGAGACAGAGAGAGGAGAGAGAGTATAGTAGACACGGAGGAGGGGAGCTTCAGGAGACAGAGAGAGAAGAGAGTATAGTAGACACGGAGGAGGGGAGCTTCAGGAGACAGAGAGAAGAGAGTATTGTAGACACGGAGGAGGGGAGCTTCAGGAGACAGAGAGAGAAGAGAAGAGAGAGTATAGTAGACACGGAGGAGGGGAGCTTCAGGAGACAGAGAAGAGAGTATAGTAGACACGGAGGAGGGGAGCTTCAGGAGACAGAGAGAGAAGAGAAGAGAGAGTATAGTAGACACGGAGGAGGGGAGCTTCAGGAGACAGAGAGAAGAGAGAGTATAGTAGACACGGAGGAGGGAGCTTCAGGAGACAGAGAGAGAAGAGAGTATAGTAGACACGGAGGAGGGGAGCTTCAGGAGACAGAGAGAGGAGAGAGAGTATAGTAGACACGGAGGAGGGGAGCTTCAGGAGACAGAGAGAGAAGAGAGTATAGTAAACACGGAGGAGGGGAGCTTCAGGAGACAGAGAGAGAAGAGAGTATAGTAGACACAGAGGAGGGGAGCTTCAGGAGACAGAGAGAGAAGAGAAGAGAGAGTATAGTAGACACGGAGGAGGGGAGCTTCAGGAGACAGAGAGAGAAGAGAGTATAGTAGACACGGAGGAGGGGAGCTTCAGGAGACAGAGAGAAGAGAAGAGAGAGTATAGTAGACACGGAGGAGGGGAGCTTCAGGAGACAGAGAGAGAAGAGAAGAGAGAGTATAGTAGACACGGAGGAGGGGAGCTTCAGGAGACAGAGAAGAGAGAGTATAGTAGACACGGAGGAGGGGAGCTTCAGGAGACAGAGAGACAAGAGAAGAGAGAGTATAGTAGACGAAGGAGGGGAGCTTCAGGAGACAGAGAGAGAAGAGAGAGTATAGTAGACACGGAGGAGGGGAGCTTCAGGAGACAGAGAGAGAAGAGAGTATAGTAGACACGGAGGAGGGGAGCTTCAGGAGACAGAGAGACAAGAGAAGAGAAGAGAGAGTATAGTAGACACGGAGGAGGGGAGCTTCAGGAGACAGAGAGACAAGAGAAGAGAAGAGAGAGTATAGTAGACGAAGGAGGGGAGCTTCAGGAGACAGAGAGAAGAGAGAGTATAGTAGACAGGAGGAGGGAGCTTCAGGAGACAGAGAGAGGAGAGAGAGTATAGTAGACACGGAGGAGGGAGCTTCAGGAGACAGAGAGAGAAGAGAGAGTATAGTAGACACGGAGGAGGGGAGCTTCAGGAGACAGAGAGAGAAGAGAGAGTATAGTAGACACGGAGGAGGGGAGCTTCAGGAGACAGAGAGACAAGAGAAGAGAAGAGAGAGTATAGTAGACGAAGGAGGGGAGCTTCAGGAGACAGAGAGAGAAGAGAGAGTATAGTAGACAGGAGGAGGGGAGCTTCAGGAGACAGAGAGAGGAGAGAGAGTATAGTAGACACGGAGGAGGGGAGCTTCAGGAGACAGAGAGAAGAGAGAGTATAGTAGACACGGAGGAGGGGAGCTTCAGGAGACAGAGAGAGAAGAGAAGAGAGAGTATAGTAGACACGGAGGAGGGGAGCTTCAGGAGACAGAGAGAGAAGAGAGTATAGTAGACATGGAGGAGGGGAGCTTCAGGAGACAGAGAGACAAGAGAAGAGAAGAGAGAGTATAGTAGACGAAGGAGGGGAGCTTCAGGAGACAGAGAGAGAAGAGAGAGTATAGTAGACAGGAGGAGGGGAGCTTCAGGAGACAGAGAGAAGAGAGAGTATAGTAGACAGGAGGAGGGGAGCTTCAGGAGACAGAGAGAAGAGAGAGTATAGTAGACAGGAGGAGGGGAGCTTCAGGAGACAGAGAGAAGAGAGAGTATAGTAGACACAGAGGAGGGGAGCTTCAGGAGACAGAGAGAGAAGAGAAGAGAGTATAGTAGACACGGAGGAGGGGAGCTTCAGGAGACAGAGAGAGAAGAGAAGAGAGAGTATAGTAGACACGGAGGAGGGGAGCTTCAGGAGACAGAGAGAAGAGAGAGTATAGTAGACACGGAGGAGGGGAGCTTCAGGAGACAGAGAGAAGAGAGAGTATAGTAGACACGGAGGAGGGGAGCTTCAGGAGACAGAGAGAAGAGAGAGTATAGTAGACACGGAGGAGGGGAGCTTCAGGAGACAGAGAGAGGAGAGAGTATAGTAGACACGGAGGAGGGGAGCTTCAGGAGACAGAGAGAGAAGAGAAGAGTATAGTAGACACGGAGGAGGGGAGCTTCAGGAGACAGAGAGAGAAGAGAGTATAGTAGACACGGAGGAGGGGAGCTTCAGGAGACAGAGAGAAGAGAAGAGAGAGTATAGTAGACACGGAGGAGGGGAGCTTCAGGAGACAGAGAGAAGAGAAGAGAAGAGAAGAGAAGAGAAGAGAGAGAGTATAGTAGACAGGAGGAGGGGAGCTTTAGGAGACAGAGAGAGAAGAGAGGAGAGAGTATAGTAGACACGGAGGAGGGGAGCTTCAGGAGACAGAGAGAAGAGAGAGTATAGTAGACACGGAGGAGGGGAGCTTCAGGAGACAGAGAGAAGAGAGAGTATAGTAGACACGGAGGAGGGGAGCTTCAGGAGACAGAGAGAAGAGAGAGTATAGTAGACACGGAGGAGGGGAGCTTCAGGACACAGAGAGAAGAGAAGATAAGAGAAGAGAAGAAGAGAGTATAGTAGACAGGAGGAAGGGAGCTTCAGGAGACAGAGAGAGAAGTGAAGAGAGAGTATAGTAGACACGGAGGAGGGGAGCTTCAGGAGACAGAGAGGAGAGAGAGTATAGTAGACACGGAGGAGGGGAGCTTCAGGAGACAGAGAGGAGAGAGAGTATAGTAGACAGGAGGAGGGGAGCTTCAGGAGACAGAGAGAGGAGAGAGTATAGTAGACACGGAGGAGGGGAGCTTCAGGAGACAGAGAGAGAAGAGAGTATAGTAGACACGGAGGAGGGGAGCTTCAGGAGACAGAGAGAGGAGAGAGTATAGTAGACACGGAGGAGGGGAGCTTCAGGAGACAGAGAGACAAGAGAAGAGAAGAGAGAGTATAGTAGAGAGGAGGAGGGGAGCTTCAGGAGACAGAGAGAAGAGAGAGTATAGTAGACAGGAGGAGGGGAGCTTCAGGAGACAGAGAGAGGAGAGAGTATAGTAGACACGGAGGAGGGGAGCTTCAGGAGACAGAGAGAGAAGAGAGTATAGTAGACACGGAGGAGGGGAGCTTCAGGAGACAGAGAGAGAAGAGAAGAGAGAGTATAGTAGGCACGGAGGAGGGAGCTTCAGGAGACAGAGAGAGAAGAGAGTATAGTAGACACGGAGGAGGGGAGCTTCAGGAGACAGAGAGAGGAGAGAGAGTATAGTAGACACGGAGGAGGGGAGCTTCAGGAGACAGAGAGAAGAGAGAGTATAGTAGACACGGAGGAGGGGAGCTTCAGGAGACAGAGAGAGAAGAGAGTATAGTAGACACGGAGGAGGGGAGCTTCAGGAGACAGAGAGAGGAGAGAGAGTATAGTAGACACGGAGGAGGGGAGCTTCAGGAGACAGAGAGAGAAGAGAGTATAGTAGACAGGAGGAGGGGAGCTTCAGGAGACAGAGAGAGAAGAGAAGAGAGAGTATAGTAGACACGGAGGAGGGGAGCTTCAGGAGACAGAGAGAAGAGAGTATAGTAGACACGGAGGAGGGGAGCTTCAGGAGACAGAGAGAGGAGAGAGTATAGTAGACACGGAGGAGGGGAGCTTCAGGAGACAGAGAGAGGAGAGAGTATAGTAGACACGGAGGAGGGGAGCTTCAGGAGACAGAGAGAGGAGAGAGTATAGTAGACACGGAGGAGGGGAGCTTCAGGAGAGAGAGAGAAGAGAAGAGAGAGTATAGTAGACACATAGGAGGGGAGCTTCAGGAGACAGAGAGAGAAGAGAAGAGAGAGTATAGTAGACACGGAGGAGGGGAGCTTCAGGAGACAGAGAGAGAAGAGAGTATAGTAGACACGGAGGAGGGGAGCTTCAGGAGACAGAGAGAGTATAGTAGACACGGAGGAGGGGAGCTTCAGGAGACAGAGAGAGAAGAGAGTATAGTAGACACGGAGGAGGGGAGCTTCAGGAGACAGAGAGGAGAGAGAGTATAGTAGACACGGAGGAGGGGAGCTTCAGGAGACAGAGAGAGAAGAGAGTATAGTAGACACGGAGGAGGGGAGCTTCAGGAGACAGAGAGAGAAGAGAGTATAGTAGACACGGAGGAGGGGAGCTTCAGGAGACAGAGAGAAGAGAGTATAGTAGACACGGAGGAGGGGAGCTTCAGGAGACAGAGAGAGGAGAGAGAGTATAGTAGACACGGAGGTGGGGAGCTTCAGGAGACAGAGAGAGGAGAGAGAGTATAGTAGACACGGAGGAGGGGAGCTTCAGGAGACGGAGAGAGAGTATAGTAGACACGGAGGAGGGGAGCTTCAGGAGACAGAGAGAGAAGAGAGTATAGTAGACACGGAGGAGGGGAGCTTCAGGAGACAGAGAGAGAAGAGAGTATAGTAGACACGGAGGAGGGGAGCTTCAGGAGACAGAGAGAGAAGAGAAGAGAGAGTATAGTAGACACGGAGGAGGGGAGCTTCAGGAGACAGAGAGAGAAGAGAGTATAGTAGACACGGAGGAGGGGAGCTTCAGGAGACAGAGAGAGGAGAGAGTATAGTAGACACGGAGGAGGGGAGCTTCAGGAGACAGAGAGAGAAGAGAGTATAGTAGACAGGAGGAGGGGAGCTTCAGGAGACAGAGAGAGAAGAGAAGAGAGAGTATAGTAGACACGGAGGAGGGGAGCTTCAGGAGACAGAGAGAGAGAGAGAGTATAGTAGACACGGAGGAGGGGAGCTTCAGGAGACAGAGAGAGAAGAGAGTATAGTAGACACGGAGGAGGGGAGCTTCAGGAGACAGAGAGAGAAGAGAGAGTATAGTAGACACGGAGGAGGGGAGCTTCAGGAGACAGAGAGAGAAGAGAGAGTATAGTAGACACGGAGGAGGGGAGCTTCAGGAGACAGAGAGAGAAGAGAGTATAGTAGACACGGAGGAGGGGAGCTTCAGGAGACAGAGAGAGGAGAGAGAGTATAGTAGACACGGAGGAGGGAGCTTCAGGAGACAGAGAGAGAAGAGAGTATATTAGACACGGAGGAGGGAGCTTCAGGAGACAGAGAGAGAAGAGAGTATAGTAGACACGGAGGAGGGGAGCTTCAGGAGACAGAGAGAGAAGAGAAGAGAAGAGTATAGTAGACACGGAGGAGGGGAGCTTCAGGAGACAGAGAGAGAAGAGAGTATAGTAGACACGGAGGAGGGGAGCTTCAGGAGACAGAGAGAGAAGAGAAGAGAGAGTATAGTAGACACGGAGGAGGGAGCTTCAGGAGACAGAGAGAAGAGAGAGTATAGTAGACACGGAGGAGGGAGCTTCAGGAGACAGAGAGAGAAGAGAGTATAGTAGACACGGAGGAGGGGAGCTTCAGGAGACAGAGAGAGGAGAGAGAGTATAGTAGACACGGAGGAGGGGAGCTTCAGGAGACAGAGAGAGAAGAGAGTATAGTAGACACGGAGGAGGGGAGCTTCAGGAGACAGAGAGAGAAGAGAGTATAGTAGACACGGAGGAGGGGAGCTTCAGGAGACAGAGAGAGAAGAGAAGAGAGAGTATAGTAGACACGGAGGAGGGGAGCTTCAGGAGACAGAGAGAGAAGAGAGTATAGTAGACACGGAGGAGGGAGCTTCAGGAGACAGAGAGAGAAGAGAAGAGAGAGTATAGTAGACACGGAGGAGGGGAGCTTCAGGAGACAGAGAGAGAAGAGAAGAGAGAGTATAGTAGACACGGAGGAGGGGAGCTTCAGGAGACAGAGAGAAGAGAGAGTATAGTAGACACGTAGGAGGGGAGCTTCAGGAGACAGTGAGACAAGAGAAGAGAGAGTATAGTAGACGAAGGAGGGGAGCTTCAGGAGACAGAGAGAGAAGAGAGAGTATAGTAGACACGGAGGAGGGGAGCTTCAGGAGACAGAGAGAAGAGAGAGTATAGTAGACACGGAGGAGGGGAGCTTCAGGAGACAGAGAGACAAGAGAAGAGAAGAGAGAGTATAGTAGACACGGAGGAGGGGAGCTTCAGGAGACAGAGAGACAAGAGAAGAGAAGAGAGAGTATAGTAGACGAAGGAGGGGAGCTTCAGGAGACAGAGAGAGAAGAGAGAGTATAGTAGACAGGAGGAGGGGAGCTTCAGGAGACAGAGAGAAGAGAGAGTATAGTAGACACGGAGGAGGGAGCTTCAGGAGACAGAGAGAGAAGAGAAGAGAGTATAGTAGACACGGAGGAGGGAGCTTCAGGAGACAGAGAGAGAAGAGAAGAGAGAGTATAGTAGACACGGAGGAGGGAGCTTCAGGAGACAGAGAGAGAAGAGAGAGTATAGTAGACACGGAGGAGGGAGCTTCAGGAGACAGAGAGAGAAGAGAGTATAGTAGACACGGAGGAGGGAGCTTCAGGAGACAGAGAGAGGAGAGAGAGTATAGTAGACACGGAGGAGGGGAGCTTCAGGAGACCGAGAGAGAAGAGAGTATAGTAGACACGGAGGAGGGAGCTTCAGGAGACAGAGAGAGAAGAGAGTATAGTAGACACGGAGGAGGGGAGCTTCAGGAGACAGAGAGAGAAGAGAAGAGAGAGTATAGTAGACACGGAGGAGGGGAGCTTCAGGAGACAGAGAGAGAAGAGAGTATAGTAGACACGGAGGAGGGGAGCTTCAGGAGACAGAGAGAGAAGAGAAGAGAGAGTATAGTAGACACGGAGGAGGGAGCTTCAGGAGACAGAGAGAAGAGAGAGTATAGTAGACACGGAGGAGGGGAGCTTCAGGAGACAGAGAGAGAAGAGAGTATAGTAGACACGGAGGAGGGGAGCTTCAGGAGACAGAGAGAGGAGAGAGAGTATAGTAGACACGGAGGAGGGGAGCTTCAGGAGACAGAGAGAGAAGAGAGTATAGTAGACACGGAGGAGGGGAGCTTCAGGAGACAGAGAGAGAAGAGAGTATAGTAGACACGGAGGAGGGGAGCTTCAGGAGACAGACAGAAGAGAGAGTATAGTAGACACGGAGGAGGGGAGCTTCAGGAGACAGAGAGAGAAGAGAGAGTATAGTAGACGAAGGAGGGGAGCTTCAGGAGACAGAGAGAGAAGAGAGAGTATAGTAGACACGGAGGAGGGGAGCTTCAGGAGACAGAGAGAGAAGAGAGAGTATAGTAGACACGGAGGAGGGGAGCTTCAGGAGACAGAGAGACAAGAGAAGAGAAGAGAGAGTATAGTAGACGAAGGAGGGGAGCTTCAGGAGACAGAGAGAGAAGAGAGAGTATAGTAGACAGGAGGAGGGGAGCTTCAGGAGACAGAGAGAGGAGAGAGAGTATAGTAGACACGGAGGAGGGGAGCTTCAGGAGACAGAGAGAGAAGAGAGAGTATAGTAGACACGGAGGAGGGGAGCTTCAGGAGACAGAGAGAGAAGAGAGAGTATAGTAGACACGGAGGAGGGAGCTTCAGGAGACAGAGAGACAAGAGAAGAGAAGAGAGAGTATAGTAGACGAAGGAGGGGAGCTTCAGGAGACAGAGAGAGAAGAGAGAGTATAGTAGACAGGAGGAGGGGAGCTTCAGGAGACAGAGAGAGGAGAGAGAGTATAGTAGACACGGAGGAGGGGAGCTTCAGGAGACAGAGAGAAGAGAGAGTATAGTAGACACGGAGGAGGGAGCTTCAGGAGACAGAGAGAGAAGAGAAGAGAGAGTATAGTAGACACGGAGGAGGGGAGCTTCAGGAGACAGAGAGACAAGAGAAGAGAAGAGAGAGTATAGTAGACGAAGGAGGGGAGCTTCAGGAGACAGAGAGAGAAGAGAGAGTATAGTAGACAGGAGGAGGGGAGCTTCAGGAGACAGAGAGAAGAGAGAGTATAGTAGACAGGAGGAGGGGAGCTTCAGGAGACAGAGAGAGAAGAGAGTATAGTAGACAGGAGGAGGGGAGCTTCAGGAGACAGAGAGAAGAGAGAGTATAGTAGACAGGAGGAGGGGAGCTTCAGGAGACAGAGAGAAGAGAGAGTATAGTAGATACGGAGGAGGGGAGCTTCAGGAGACAGAGAGAGAAGAGAAGAGAGAGTATAGTAGACACGGAGGAGGGGAGCTTCAGGAGACAGAGAGAGAAGAGAAGAGAGAGTATAGTAGACACGGAGGAGGGGAGCTTCAGGAGACAGAGAGAAGAGAGAGTATAGTAGACACGGAGGAGGGGAGCTTCAGGAGACAGAGAGAAGAGAGAGTATAGTAGACACGGAGGAGGGGAGCTTCAGGAGACAGAGAGAAGAGAGAGTATAGTAGACACGGAGGAGGGAGCTTCAGGAGACAGAGAGAGAAGAGAAGAGTATAGTAGACACGGAGGAGGGGAGCTTCAGGAGACAGAGAGAGAAGAGAGAGTATAGTAGACACGGAGGAGGGGAGCTTCAGGAGACAGAGAGAGAAGAGAAGAGAGAGTATAGTAGACACGGAGGAGGGGAGCTTCAGGAGACAGAGAGAAGAGAGAGTATAGTAGACACGGAGGAGGGGAGCTTCAGGAGACAGAGAGAGAAGAGAGTATAGTAGACACGGAGGAGGGGAGCTTCAGGAGACAGAGAGAGGAGAGAGAGTATAGTAGACACGGAGGAGGGGAGCTTCAGGAGACAGAGAGAGAAGAGAGTATAGTAGACACGGAGGAGGGGAGCTTCAGGAGACAGAGAGAGAAGAGAGTATAGTAGACACGGAGGAGGGGAGCTTCAGGAGACAGAGAGAGAAGAGAAGAGAGAGTATAGTAGACACGGAGGAGGGGAGCTTCAGGAGACAGTGAGACAAGAGAAGAGAGAGTATAGTAGACGAAGGAGGGAGCTTCAGGAGACAGAGAGAGAAGAGAGAGTATAGTAGACACGGAGGAGGGGAGCTTCAGGAGACAGAGAGAGAAGAGAGAGTATAGTAGACACGGAGGAGGGAGCTTCAGGAGACAGAGAGAGAAGAGAGAGTATAGTAGACACGGAGGAGGGGAGCTTCAGGAGACAGAGAGAGAAGAGAGAGTATAGTAGACACGGAGGAGGGGAGCTTCAGGAGACAGAGAGAGAAGAGAGAGTATAGTAGACACGGAGGAGGGGAGCTTCAGGAGACAGAGAGAGAAGAGAAGAGAGAGTATAGTAGACGAAGGAGGGGAGCTTCAGGAGACAGAGAGAGAAGAGAGAGTATAGTAGACAGGAGGAGGGGAGCTTCAGGAGACAGAGAGAGGAGAGAGAGTATAGTAGACACGGAGGAGGGGAGCTTCAGGAGACAGAGAGAGAAGAGAGAGTATAGTAGACACGGAGGAGGGAGCTTCAGGAGACAGAGAGAGAAGAGAGAGTATAGTAGACACGGAGGAGGGAGCTTCAGGAGACAGAGAGACAAGAGAAGAGAAGAGAGAGTATAGTAGACGAAGGAGGGGAGCTTCAGGAGACAGAGAGAGAAGAGAGAGTATAGTAGACAGGAGGAGGGGAGCTTCAGGAGACAGAGAGAGGAGAGAGAGTATAGTAGACACGGAGGAGGGGAGCTTCAGGAGACAGAGAGAAGAGAGAGTATAGTAGACACGGAGGAGGGGAGCTTCAGGAGACAGAGAGAGAAGAGAAGAGAGAGTATAGTAGACACGGAGGAGGGGAGCTTCAGGAGACAGAGAGACAAGAGAAGAGAAGAGAGAGTATAGTAGACGAAGGAGGGGAGCTTCAGGAGACAGAGAGAGAAGAGAGAGTATAGTAGACAGGAGGAGGGAGCTTCAGGAGACAGAGAGAAGAGAGAGTATAGTAGACAGGAGGAGGGGAGCTTCAGGAGACAGAGAGAGAAGAGAGTATAGTAGACAGGAGGAGGGGAGCTTCAGGAGACAGAGAGAAGAGAGAGTATAGTAGACAGGAGGAGGGGAGCTTCAGGAGACAGAGAGAAGAGAGAGTATAGTAGACACGGAGGAGGGAGCTTCAGGAGACAGAGAGAGAAGAGAAGAGAGAGTATAGTAGACACGGAGGAGGGGAGCTTCAGGAGACAGAGAGAGAAGAGAGTATAGTAGACACGGAGGAGGGGAGCTTCAGGAGACAGAGAGAGAAGAGAAGAGAGAGTATAGTAGACACGGAGGAGGGGAGCTTCAGGAGACAGAGAGAAGAGAGAGTATAGTAGACACGGAGGAGGGGAGCTTCAGGAGACAGAGAGAGAAGAGAGAGTATAGTAGACAGGAGGAGGGAGCTTCAGGAGACAGAGAGAAGAGAGAGTATAGTAGACAGGAGGAGGGGAGCTTCAGGAGACAGAGAGAGGAGAGAGAGTATAGTAGACACGGAGGAGGGAGCTTCAGGAGACAGAGAGAGAAGAGAGTATAGTAGACACGGAGGAGGGGAGCTTCAGGAGACAGAGAGAGAAGAGAGTATAGTAGACACGGAGGAGGGGAGCTTCAGGAGACAGAGACAAGAGAAGAGAAGAGAGAGTATAGTAGACGAAGGAGGGGAGCTTCAGGAGACAGAGAGAAGAGAGAGTATAGTAGACAGGAGGAGGGGAGCTTCAGGAGACAGAGAGAAGAGAGAGTATAGTAGACACGGAGGAGGGGAGCTTCAGGAGACAGAGAGAAGAGAGAGTATAGTAGACACGGAGGAGGGGAGCTTCAGGAGACAGAGAGATAAGAGAAGAGAAGAGAGAGTATAGTAGACACGGAGGAGGGGAGCTTCAGGAGACAGAGAGAGAAGAGAGAGTATAGTAGACAGGAGGAGGGGAGCTTCAGGAGACAGAGAGAGGAGAGAGAGTATAGTAGACACGGAGGAGGGGAGCTTCAGGAGACAGAGAGAAGAGAGAGTATAGTAGACAGGAGGAGGGGAGCTTCAGGAGACAGAGAGAAGAGAGAGTATAGTAGACAGGAGGAGGGGAGCTTCAGGAGACAGAGAGAGGAGAGAGAGTATAGTAGACACGGAGGAGGGGAGCTTCAGGAGACAGAGAGAGAAGAGAGTATAGTAGACACGGAGGAGGGGAGCTTCAGGAGACAGAGAGAGAAGAGAGTATAGTAGACACGGAGGAGGGGAGCTTCAGGAGACCGAGAGAGAAGAGAAGAGAGAGTATAGTAGACACGGAGGAGGGGAGCTTCAGGAGACAGAGAGACAAGAGAAGAGAAGAGAGAGTATAGTAGACGAAGGAGGGGAGCTTCAGGAGAAAGAGAGCGAAGAAATTAAGACGAGAGAGATGCGGGAGCAAGGCGGAAGCCGGGCTTGTTTTAACATTGTTTTTTCGTTCCCAGTCCAGCCCTCGGTTATGAATCCCAACAGGGCTGACTCAGACCCTTATCCTTGCAAGGCAAATAATAGTTGTTGGGTAATAACTAAAGCCTTTTATAAAGCGAAGGTACATTGTTCAACTGGTGCTATAATCTACAGAAAGGGCTAATAACGATAAATATGTAACAAGTCCCCACGGAGCTAAACGTTGCACTTTGGATAATACTTAAATGATGGTGAAAGTCGGTTCAGACGTACCTCTCCTTGGAGTACATGAAGTTTTTTCCAGGGGATGTTTAGGGCGGCGGGATTCTTTCTTTGCCAAATAGGGGCTTTTTGCACACGAGTCCCCAAAATGGGTATTTTGAGGGTACTGTTCTAGGGCTGTATTTTTAGCTCGCATGACATTTTGCACCCCCTCATGGCGATTGGGGCACGTTTCGTGCTTTAATGGGGTATCTCTCTTTTGCTTGCTGGTGGTCCAGTGACTGCCTTAAGATTGATTTTCATATGAGACGTGACAGCCACTGAAAGCATACTCGTATATAGGGAAGCAGCGCACACTGGCTGGGGCTGGCAGTGGACTGCTTCCCATGATATCATCCTCAGGTTGGCCTGTTCTTTGAGTGCCAATAGATTCCGGTTCCCGCAGCTCTATCAATTCTGCTTCCCAGTTGTGGGTGCTAAAAGAATGTGATCAGTGCATGAGCCACACTGGGGCTAAAAGGCCCCGACACAGAGGCACATCTACCTCTGTGCACCTCTGGATGCTTTCTCGCCTTATGCTGGACCACCGCCACACTCTCATAAGCGCCTTCTCTTAGTGAGGTCTTGTTTGACTTACATTTCTGGGGTGTTATTGTACGGGTTGGGGATGATGTGCAGCTTTGTCTAGGTTAGTGAGCCTATTCATGTCTTTGGTGACAAGAAGAGTACAGGCGTAGCATTGCTGTATTATTAAATAGAGACTTGGAGGCTCTTTACAGCACAATTACAACCATCTCCTTCCATGAGACTATTTTGGCCCCACCATGAGCCAGGAGTAAAGTCAGTAATCTGTTGGATACATGTCAGGGTACACATGCTTTTAACATCTGACACATACCCTGGAGGTCTCCCAAATAAAAAGGGGACAAAAGGGTTCTGGCTGGGGCATCTAAGGAGAGAAGCCTTGAACTGATGCCCCAAACAGCAAGCACTTGAATGAGGGTATGGGCACTTGAACGCAACTATTTTATGTTTTTTTGGCATGCAGGTGGGAAGAACAGGTGAGAAAGTGACAACCGCATGAATTATGGGATGTTGCTCTGGGATGGGTACAGCAGATGTAATAAGATGTAATTATGTAACTTGTGCTATGTACCTTATAGTTTCTATTTCGATATAGCACAGGGTATCATGTATATATGTGTTAAAATATGACCACAGATTTTTCTCCCAGAACTGAGTGTACTTTTTTCAGGTGCTGGACAGGTCCACGATTTCTTTGGGTCTACAGTGTGTATTTATTTTTTCTAATGTGGCGAATGTAGTCCATTAAACTTCGCCTTATGCGAATTCCCAGATATTCCAAAGTCCAACGTGGAGGTAGCTCATTCACAGTATTGTCAGCGTAGTTCTGGAACACCTCACCGCTCAAGCTTCGCATCGCTCACTCAGCTGACATCTTTAAAAGAGAGCTAAAAACGTGGCTGTTTGCTCGAGATTAGTCCTGGATGACCCGGTATGTTTTCAGTCTCTGTTTTGATCTCCGGGACGCTTCATCTGAATCATCTGTGCGCTTCAAAAATGCACATGATTGATTGATTGATAGTACTAGGTCAAGGTAGTAACATACAACCTGCGCATGGTATGATTTACTCTCCTCTTAGCCCTTTAAGCCCTCTTCCATGAGCTATAGTTGGTGTGAAGCAGTAGGAGGCTCAATGCTGGAGGAAAGGATTTGTCAAGTCCCAGAATGGGGCTGGAAGAAGACTCACTGCCTCAAATATTAGAAGTGGAGAACCAACCAGGTGTTTAACACCATCCCATTTCATTCTGCAGGTGTTCGGAGGTCATGCCAAGTGTCAATGAAAAATGATTGTGGAAAAAGGATGGAAGCGGCTTGGGCATCAGCAAGATGGTTGCTATGTTCAATCAACTTTGACATCAATAGGTAGGCAGCGCTTTTTATTAGGCTGCACATAAAGCATCCCTTGGTCATGGATCTGTGATTGCCCTGGTCACGGACGTCAAGCCATGGCTTCTTAAATAAAGGACTGATGCAGTAAACGCATGCCCTGAGGAAAGGACGGCACATCATTGATCTGAACACGCATACTCCTGACCACAGAGGACAGAAAAAGAACATGACCCTAGAGCTCTGACTAGAAATTGTGCGCCTGAACCTTAAAATAAATGAAATGTCAGGAAGAAACAATCCTAAACTTGATAATGTCCACATCATGAGAAACATTACATAGGCAAAGAATGAGCATAGGGTGGATTTTATAGGAAATAAACAAGAAGTGAAAAGTGCATATTCTGAAAGCAATGACGGGAGATAGTTAAATGGGCCAGTGCCTCACAATGTTCCAGAGGGACGGGCACTCCCTCATTCAATGATGGAAGTGCATGGTTAGGTGTGTTGCTGTTTGTAGGTAAAACCTATGACGTGCCAGTAAGGTCTTAGAATGGAGAGCTAATGGGAGCAGCTCAGTCCCAGTAAACATTGTCAGTGTGTGTAGACATGAACATACAGGTCAGGCAACAGGTTCCGGAGCAGACAACTCCGAATATTCAATGAAACAGGAAAGAGGCCGGAAACTGGCACTCATGAACTGCAGACAAATAAAGTTAGGTCTGCTGATTCCAGGTTAAGGATAAGCTAAATAAATGGTTGACAACCTGCAGTACTGTCCGTGCACTGACGGTGTGCAGCAGGAGAGGTTGCTCATATTGTGATCAGTGCATTTAATACAAGGGTGAGAGTAACCAGTGTAATTTTCTGTAGCGTATTTATGCAAAATTGCAGCAAAATTATGTAAGAAGAGTGACCCAGCATTTAGTGCTATTTTCTTTGCACAAAATACACCCTTGCGTCCAAAATTGACCCAAGAATGCATTTTGCGTCAAGAAATTAGCACTAAATGCAACAAAACACAAACAGCAGCAGCTGCTCATGTTCTCTAAATTTGTCGTTCCTGTGCACCTGCGGTAGGATTTTTGCGCCAAATTACTCTTAATTACACAAATGGGTGTAATTGTGTACTTTTCAGCAATTTTACATCAAAGAGTAACGCAGAATTCCCGGGAATGACTAATTACTCTGACGTAATTTAAATTTCATCCAAGCCCAATTTAATGTCCGATAGATTATGCAAATGTGACCAGTTCAAAGGAGGGGAAGCGTTTCTAGAGGAATGTGCTTCACAGTGAGATTGTGTGATGATGTAGGCTCCGCCTGCCATAAAAGGAATACGTGGAGTGTTGGGAATTTTATAACTACTTCAAAGGGTCGACAACATATTCCTTCAGGCAAGTTTTGCTTCTGCATAATATAATTGGGCATGCTGAATCAAGTAGGCAATAAAGCACTTTTTGTATATGTGGTGGATTAGGAGTTTCATTCCAAATACATGTACAAACGAGATTTTCAATGATTGTAACAACATGGGACTCTGGAAGGCTTAATTCTTCAAAGTAAACACCATGCCCTGGATCAGAAGGAGCTAATCAAATCAAGCCTATAAGCTAGCTAAATTACTGACTTCTCACTCAGCTATCGACTAACCAAGCACAAGTGATAGAATACAGAGGTCAGCACCGGGGTCTGAAAATAAAGGGGCTTACTGTTGTTGGACCGCTTAGTGGTGTCTGGTAGGGTCAATTATGCCATCTTGACACACTGTCTGCGGGATGGAAAGACAGGTCCTTTCATGGTTCACCTCATTCCTATCAAATTGGTGACAATCTGCATATTTTCACTTTTATCTCTGCAGATATGGTGTGCCATTGCGGAGTTTCGCAGGGCTCTGCTCTATCCTACATTTTGCTTATTTATACATTCCGCCAGCCTTTGGCTTTCTATGGCCCTTCAGATTTAGCATGTTATTGTACACGGTTGACACCCAGTTGTCAATGTAATTCAATCACCATCCTATTAGATCCATCAGATGGATACAGGAGTGTTTGCTGGGCACACAGAGGAGGATAGCCTGCAATTTAAAAAAAACTTAATGACAATAGAACTGAGATCCTGCTATTATGAGACTATCCCGGGTGCTCACCCACTCTCTTGCGGCCTATACCGGCCAATCCCAGTGGAGTAGTGAAAGTTAAGAACTTGGGAGTCATATCTGACAAGCAATTGTACTTTAAGCCACAAATTCAGGAAGGCAAGTCGAACTTAAATGTTGAAAAAGATCTTCCTGTTTTTCCATCCGGAGAAACGCATGCCTGTGTTCTGGCCAGTCCGGATTATATAAATGTTGCAATACATTACAATACTGTAATACATTATGCCTCAGCCTCCTTGAGCTCTCTAAGCTACACTGCCTTCAAAATATGACAACTGGAGGGCAGCTTATAGAAATGTGAGAATGCCTCTCTGAAGAAGAGCAACCTGAAGTAGCTGCCAGTAAAACAAAGAATTCAACTGAATGTACTAAGCCTGATACAGAGAGTTCTATAACACTGAACCAAACTTTCGGTTTCATAAGGTGACTCGTAAAAGCCAGACAAATCTTCGCATTTTAGCTCCTCTCTTCTCCTGAAAGCCCTCCATTTCACATGCACCCCATGTGGCGATAGATCATTCCAACTTTAAAGGTAAAAGGGGCAGATGTACAAAGCTTTTTTGCATTCGCAAAAGGTGCGATTCGCAGAATTGGGCTGTTGAAGACCACAAAAAGGCTTTTTGTTATGTATGAAACCCAATTGCAATTTAGTAGCACGCTAAAGAATCACAATTTGGGTTTGCGACCAAAAACGGAATCGGTATTTTGAAGGGGTGTGTTTAGAGCTTCCCTGCCAAATACCGATTTGGAATGGGATGCATTAATGTTTTGCAAACAAAATCCGATCGAAAAACATTATTTTACCAACTACACAGATGTAGTGGTAAGTCATTTGCAAACTCAAAAGATTCTCCCCCCCATGGGACCGCTTTCCTTTGAGAATGTTGAAAAAAAAATGTAAGTCTAGGCAGTGGTACCATTGACCACTGCATACTCTTAAAAAAAAAATATTAGTTGCAAATTTCATTTTTTTATTAAACCCCATCCAATTTCCTTTACAGAAAACAGGTTGCATTTAAAAAAATATATTTATTCAAAAGCAATCACAGACATGGTGGTCTGCCGAGGAAAGCGCCATCCCTGTGATTGCTCTGATTCATAGTAGATCGCAATTTGTGACCTATCTCATTAATATTCATGAGGTTGGTCGAATTGCAACCCACTACAAATCGGATTTTTGCGAACTGACCTATTAGTACATAGGCTGGTTTGCAAAATCAGAATGGATTCGGTCTAATTCAGTGCACAATATGTAACCACTTTAACAAAATTCAATCTTAGTACATCTGGCCCATAGTTCTAGAACCACCTCCCTATGGGACTTCTCGGCTAAAGAATATTTATCTTCTTAATTTAGCTTGCCTTGCATGTACTTTTTCTTTTCCGATCGCCAGAATGCTTTGAAGAAAGTGTGCTTAATAATTATTAATAATAACAACAATAATAATGTCTCATTGTTTTACAGCAGAGAATCAGTTTAAAACTAACTTTGGCCAGCAATGAGCACCGGATTTAGTTTTACCAATGCAGTGGCGAATGGAATCACCAAAGCTAGAAAGATGAAGTTACTGAACTTCAGACTCGCTGCTTTTATGTATGGTGGTGAGGGCGGGTACCTGGAAGATGATAGTTCCTAGACGCCTGACTTGGTTGAGAAAATAGGGTACCTTAAGTACAATGCTAGGTCTATGATCCAGTCACTAGAGGAGGAAGCCTTTGATAACTGAAAGGAACACAGAGAGCATTGACAGGGAGGCTCTTTTAAAACAAGCACAGGGCAAAGACAATAGGTTGTGCCTTTGGGAACTATTGGTCATGACAATGGTTTTTAGCGATGATCCTCGATGATGTGCGGCTAAAGAGAAGAGAAACAAAGACCATGAAGTGGCAGGCCCCGCCTTTTTGTAGGCGCGTGCACCACACGTACAAGCATACAAAATGAGGTGGGGGCTTTTTTTTCCTATTTATTTACCAATCTAAATTAGATTAGTAAATAAAAAGAAAACAAGCACTGGCAAAGCCAATAGGTCTCGACTATGTGAGAGCTATTGGCAAGGTGTTTTAGCCATGTTGGACACCATTGTGGCTGCTGTTCAGCATGGCTAAAAGCTAGAGGCGTGGAGTGGGGTGGGTTGGGGTAGATTAGATTGTGGTTTGAATGGAGTGGGGTGGATTGGAGTGGGATATATTGAGGTACATTGGAGTGGAGTGAGGTAGATTGGGGAAGAGTGAAGTGGGGTAGATTGGAGTGGGGAGACTGGGTGGATTATAGTAGGGTAGTATGGAATAGAGTGGGGATAGATTGGGGTAGTTTGGAGTGGGGGACATTGGAGTAGGGCAGTTTGGGGTGGAGTGGAGTAGATTGGACTGGAGTGAGGTAGACTGAAGTAGCATATGGTAGATTAGAGTGAACTGGAGTGGGGTAGATTAGGTAAAGTGGAACGGAGTGTGGTAGAATGGGGCAGAGTGGGTAGATTAGAAGAGGGTAGATTAGAGTGGGGCAGATTAGAGTGGGGTAGAGTGGAGCGGGGTAGACTGGAGTGGAGTTGGAAGGCTTGAAGTGGAGTCGAAATTGGAGTGGAGTGAGACAGATTGGGGAAGAATGGAGAGGAGTAGATTGGAGTGCAGTGTAGTGGGGTAGATTAGGGTGGAGTTGAGTGGGGTAGATTGGAGTGGGTTGGGGTGGTTTGGAGTGGTGTAGTTTGGAATGGGACAGATTGGAGTGGGGTAGAGTGGGATGGGGTAGATTGGAGTGGGGTACATTGAGTGGGGTAGATTGGGGAGGAGTAGTTTGGAGTAGGGTAGATTGGGGTGGGGTGGGGAAGATTGGAGTGGGGTGGATTGGGGAAGTGGAGTGGGGTAGATTTGAGTAGTGTGGTAGATAGGAGCCGAGTGAGGTAGATTGGGTGGATTGGAGTGTGGTATATTGGAATGGGGCAGACTGTGATGGAGTGGGTAGACTGGAATGGAGTGGGGGAGATTAGAGAGGAGAGGAGTTGGATAGATTGCAGTGGAGTGCGGTAAATTGGAATAGAGTAGGGAAAATTGGACTGAGGTAGATTGGAGTAGACTGCAGTGGGGTAGATTGGAGTGGAGTAGGTTGGATATGGGTACACTGGAGTTGGGTAGATTGGAGTGGGGTAGACTGGTTGATTAGAGCAGTGGAGTGGAGTAGATTGGAGTGGAGTAGATTGGATCATATTAGAGTGGATTGGGTAGATTGGGGTGGGGTAGAGTGGGGTAGATTGAAGTGGGTGCAGTGGAGTAGACTGGGTGGAGTGGATTGAGGGAGACGAACGGAGTAGATTGGGGTAGACTGCAGGGAAGTTGAGTGGGGTACATTGGGGTACATTGGAGTGGAGTGAGGTGGAGTGGAGTGGAGTGGGGTAAGAGGTGTGGAGGGGATTGGATTTGAGTGTTGTGTAGTGGAATGAGTGGCGTAGATTGGAGTGACATGGAGTCAAGTGTCTTACATTGGAGGGGCGTCGAGTGGAATGGCATGTCGTGGAGTGCTGTTGAGTGGTGTAGAGTGGAGTGGCATGAAGGGGAAGAGCACAGAGTAGAGTGGAGTGGCGAGGTGTGGAGTATGCACGGTAAGGTAGCGTACTGCCATTACAGACAACACATTTTCAATTGAAATGACCATTACATTTGCACCAAAATACGGTTGTATTGCACACAAACAATGTGTGCAAATGTCATCACCCAGTGTATTGATGTATTTTGATCGTATTCAAATATTTGTTTCTACCACACTTTAGAATTACAAAAATCAATGTGCCTCATTTGTACTATTTCTGATATATTCTGAAACATCAGCAGAAAACTTTTTTGGTGTGTACTAGAAAAAAAAAACATCCTACACCCTCTCCATTTACATGGGTACTCAGCAGGATCGTCAGATAAATTCTCTCACTTTGAAGTCAGAGAAAGAACAGTAAACACCAAGCTCCCTCTGAAGACAGCTTGACATTTGACCTCTGCTCTTTGAATGCACAGCAAATGTGACAAGATAAGAACAAGATTTAAAGTCCTGTTTACAGAAAGCGAGTTCGTAGAAGAATACAGTAAACAAAGTTTGGGCAACGGGAGGGACAAACTCACGCTGGACATCCTAAAATAAATAAAGCCAGCAAACAGAATTCCAGAAAGTGTGAGTTGCAAACCACAAAGCCAATGGTCAGCAATGGATGGAATGCATTCCTAGGAAAGCTTTTTTGAATGTCCCTAATATGTCTTTAGGCTTTGACCTAAAAGTAGCACAAAAGTGTTGTGTTTTTTAAGCAGGTGGGGGAAGCAGCACGGAGAGCTGGGGAAGCAACACAGAGGGCTGGAGTGGGGTAGAAGCTACATGGTGGTCATATGTGGGGTGAAGCAATTGACACGGAAGGTGCGGGTGGTAGGACAAACCACAAAGTGGTGAAAGCAACCGAGGGCCCGGAGAGAAGTAGATGGCATGGAGAGAGAGAAAGTACAACATGGAGTGCAGGGAGGGGAGAAGAGAAGCACACTGGCAACAACCAGAAACATGGAGATGGGGAGAGAACCACACAGGCGAGAAAGCAACAGCGGGAAGAAATATATGGGCGACAGAGAGCACCACAAAGTAGGACGGGGAGAGAAGCACACGAGGAAGACAGATGGAAAACACATGCACTCTCATGGAGTGCTTAACCAAATATAAAAAAATAGTGCTTGAAAAGTAAGCAGTAGAAGGACACAAGTAATGAGGCTGTGCGCTGAGGAGGGACTAACACATGAGGAGGAAGGATAGCCCACACAAGCTGATGAATAAAAAGCAAGTAAACAAGAGTGACCAACGGAAGGTAATGGGTTGTCTCTAAGCCCACTATAAGCTGAGAATAGGTCTTTTTGCAAACAGACAGTTTGCACTGTCCGCAAGACGAGACCTAAAGATGAGGTTGCCAGAAAGCCCTTAGGAAATTTTAGATAGTATCCTGTCACTTGTTCGCAGCATATATGTAGGCACAGGAAAAAAAGGTCAGAAAAATGAACATGTTGTTTGTTTGACACTGCAGCTATCTAACCAGCCAGTGGCTCACTCACACTGCACACTCACTCATGGAGTTGTGAGCTTCTTCAGGCAGCTTCCCAAGAAATAGTCACAGACTTTTTAAGATAAGACAAGGGGGATGTAAGATAAGGTTTGTTTTTTACCCCATGAGAGAAAAAAACATAAATGTGCATCTTTCTGCTACACACAGTCTGGGGGATTATTCACTAACGTGGACAAAATGTTGTAGTTGAGCATTTCAGGGCATTTTTGAGTCTCAAATACGTTAGGAATCTAAACTAATCAATGTAGCAAATCTATGGTGGGTAGATTTCGGATTTCTGACTAACTTTGTAACTCGCAGCCCTTTAGTAAGAAGTGAATGAAATGAGTCATGAGTTTCCGTAAATGTGCCGTGTGAGCCACATCGTGACTCGTGTGCCGTGACGCAGGCTGTGGTGTGTTTATCACCCTTATCGCGCTCCACAGAATGAGGCGACAGCTCTGGTGGCAAATCCTTCAGGGGTGAGGGCTTGATTCATTTAGGCCCTTATTCCAATTATCTTATCAGTCCTGCTGATAACTGGAGTACTCGACTTTCCTCAACTGGCGGCGACTTCTTGTCGGACAGATAGCCCTGCCGTGTGATTCAGCTGTGGTGAAGAAAAGAAGGCTAAGGGAAGCAAACCGCTCTCTTCCACTCCTCCCCCATCACAACCTTTCAAAATCAGGTAAGAAAAGGGGTGCTGTCCATATCTGAAGTGCAGCAGTTGAATATTTTTCCTGCAACTAACTCATTTATTTCATATTTTGGCATGATTAGATGTTAGCGTTGCAGCTTTTTAATTCATGTTTTAATGGTGTCATTTATCTTTTCACAGCTGCACCAAAAAAGGGCTACAAAAATTGGGAGTTGGGTTTGGGTTGCAATATTTCTTTCCTTGATAAAAGTGTATTCCTTCCTATTATAGTTTAGAGTGGTTGGTATTTCCCATATACCGATACAAAAACATTTCACTAACAAAGTGTAAAGTAAAGTAGAAGTGTATCTTGCAATTTCTTACAAGGGTTCTTGTTAGCCTTTCATACATAGATCCTAATCAAGATTACATTCAATATCGCAACTTACTTTATTAACAACACAATTTCTAGAGAAGAGTTTTCAAAATGGCCACCTCGCTCAAAAATGAGGCCATCGATAGGGAGCACAGTTAAAGGCCAGGCCACTGCTGCAACAGATTCTTTCATACTGTCAACAAAGGTCTAATTGGTTGTGATCATAATATGAAACATTACGCATAGCCATTTTAGTTCCTATCTACTTTGGGAGGATAAAAGGCTGAGTGAGCTCAGCATGGTTCTAACTTGTAACACCCCTCCTCCCGAACGAGCAATTTATCCACTGAGCTACCTTGTTGATTACTCGGCAGAAGTAAGTCTGGCGCCACTGGAGTCATTCCATTACCACCCTGTGAGAATCTACAACACTAGGTGTAAGGAACAAACTGTGTGCAACAGAAGTTGAAAAAATGTGAAGATGGAGCGTAAACACAGATTTGATCCCAGCCTCACCTATGGTTCCAAAGAAGTCCTCCTCTACACCTTGTTCCAAAGAGCTTGCAGGAAGTACTGCCGTTTTCACCTTGTCTGATTTTCCCTACTTTCACTACCATCGTACTCTTCTCTTAGTGGGTTCTGCCTAGAGACTGTGAGTGCAACGTGTTGACAGGCAAGCTGAAGGGAGGTGCCATGGAAATGGAGGTAAGAAAAGCATGGAGAGATGTGGGAAAGGTGTGGAGGCGTAACGTTGTTCCATGTGGTGTAGATGATCCATCAACTTTCAAGGAGTCCACCACTTAACCCAAGCATCTGCATATCTGGAAAGCACCATTTAGGACGGCTCAATAGCGACAGTTAAACCAGCTGAAATGGGTCTGAAGTTGTTTGCACTTATGTCTCGAGGAAACCTGGCCTGAAAGTTTGGAGTGAACTGTTTCTATTAGAGCAGGTCTAAATGTGATTTGCGTGTGGCTGGTCCATGTCTGAAGATGCAGAGTAAGCAAACAAGCATTGGCATAGCCAATAGGTCTCGCTTTTGGGACATTATAAGTGTTTAGCCATGCAACAGTTGATGTTGCACCAAGGATATTGTGCTGCAGAATTAAATACTTATAAGGTCCCAAAGGCGAGACCTATTGGCTATGCCAATGCTTGTTTTATATGCTGGTGAAACCTTATTGCGCACTCTGGGTGAAGCTGCATTAATTGGTATACATTGGAAATAGTGTGAGACCACTCGAACAATACATCCAGTAACATCACAGAGTGATTAAAAATGGTAACTTCGAGCTATCTGCTGGCAACACATTTTCAAGAAGTACATCCAAAAGGATGCACATTTTGGTTTCATGTAGTTGAACATATTCACATTCACAGCAGAATGTTGTTCACCGTTTGTAAACCATTTGTAATGAGTCAGACTGGGTTTCGCCAGATGATAGTACGGAAAGAAGGGGAGAGGCAGGGAGGAGAGGGAAGAGAGGGCAAGAGATGAAGAGAAGAAGAGGGAGGGCGGGGCAGAGAGACGTACTGAAAAGCAGGAGATGGGGTGAGGAAAGAGGTGGATTGAGGAAAGGACAGGCAGAAAGAACTTGATTTTATATAGTGTCTCGGACTATACTGCAGTTGTTTCTAAGCGCTGTAAATAATGGGTGTTACAATTATACAATTAATAGTTCTCAAAACAGAGCTTCAGGAGCAGAATGCAGTGGAAGGGATAGGGCAAGAGCGTAATTTATAGCAAGAGTAATGTGAGGTAGCGGAAGGGGCTGGGGAGAGGGAGGAAAGAGGAGAAAATGGACAAGAGCAAAACCAGAGGGGAGAGTGACGGGGCTGAGCATGCCAGCAAATGGAGACTGTAGAGTAAAACGATGCGCTATGAAAAGGGAGCGTGGAGAAGACGAGACAGGTGAGAGGACAAGAGCTAATGGGGGGCGCGTAGATTAGAGGAGTTGGAAATTATGGGCGCCAACGACCTGGAGAAGCAGGTGCAACTAAGAAAGGAGGACGCGCGGTAAGGTGAAAGGTCAAGACAGAAGGGAAGATAAGAAGGAGAAGGTGTAAGACAGAAAGAGAGTCAGAAAAGACGTAACAAAGAATGAAGGTGACTCAATGAAGCGTCTGGCGAGGGAAAGTAGAGAAAATAGAGAGAGAAGTTAAACGGGGAAGAAGAAAGTAGGCGAGAGTTGAGAGAAAGGGGGAGGGGACAGTCACGGCGGAAAGAATACAGAAAGGAGACAGAACAGGTAGAGGACAGAAGCCACAGCACAGGGGAGGGGGAGAGAAAAGGGAGAGAAGAGAAAAGAGAGAGGAGAAAAGGCATGGGGTGGTATGAAAAAGAGAAAAAAATGTGTGACATAGAACGATGACACGAGAAGGAACAGCGGAGAAAAATGCTGGATGATATAAATAAGAGACGCTTTGGGGTCTGATTAGTGCAGAGGACAGCACACAGACGACACGCAGGTATGTACAGCGGGGACGAGAAACAGACACGCAATACATATTCAGCGCAACGGGAGAGGGAGGGGCGAACGTACAGGCGCTCTGGGCGGCGGGAGCAGAAGGTGCCGGCTATTTTACAGTCAGACATCTGATGACATCCAGGCGGAGAGTTGAAGGTAAGGAGTGAAAGATGAGGGTGGATGAAAAGGAGAAAGGGCAGATAGGAGGGTGAAAAGGATTTTAGGCAAAAGAGAGAAAGAAAAAAATAAAACGCATAGACAGCAGTAGATAGGGAAATGAAGGGATGCAAAATGAAAGGTGAATGTGGAAGTCATTAGAAAAAGTAGAGAACAATAAAGGAAAATTTATGAAAATGTTTTGGGAGAGAAAAGGCGACGAAGAGACAAAGGTGAAAGCAAGAGTCTAGAAGAAACGAGGAACTGGAGAACCAAATAAAGTAAAATGCAAAAATAACTGAAAAGAGGGAGTTGGGGGGAGAATATAAGAAGTAGTAAGCGAGAAGGGGTATGAAGGACCAGGTGGAAAGAAAGGAAACAACCCTCCAAGAAAGCAAGATAAGAAAGAGTAAGGAACACGGAAATGGGAGAACGAGGAAAGAAAATCCGAAGATAAATAAGGATGGAAGAATAAGAAAGAAACTAGAAGAAAAGTGCAGCCACCATTGTTGCCGATTAGGAGCGATGTTGAAGATGTGGAAACAGAGTTGGACGAGCTGCGCGACGGGACGTGTGGGCAAGGAAAGTGGCGCGCGCGGCGCTTGGGAGAGCAGTCTGCTCTTTTTCAAAGCACATACTTGTGCTTGTGGCGCGCCGCTGCGCACTCCCGCAAGGCGTATGCCGCCACAAGCACGAGTATGTGCTTTGAAAAAGAGCTGCACGACGCGCCGGAGACCTAAAAACGATAAACTGCAATGCAGCCCGAGTAATACTAGTTGCTGAGATTAATTCAAGCATTTCATCCATCATTTTTTAGGTTTTGTGAGTTAATCGGCGGACGGCAAGATTCTCAGCGTCCCATTTCTACATTTTGACAAGACCCTTAATGACTGTAGAATATGCCAGTGGATAAGGGTGGGACACCCTGATGCCAAATGCAGTAAGATGATGGGATACCAGATGTAAAAGATACAAAGACACGTTCTTAAATGGACTGCTCTTGGTTCAAACACCCTTTTGTTCAAGCTACCAGGATGGGCTGCAGATTATTTTTTAGAAGGATTTTATGAAATTGTTAACCTGGATTATTGCAGTGATAGTGACGATAAAAGCAGATGAGAGGTTAGAGTATGGCAGTCTTAAGTGAGTAAAACTTGCATAACATATTAAGGCAGAAACATGGCCTTCTAGTGTTATCGTCAGTCGCCCATAGTTGTAAAGTTCACTGTCTTTTGGGTGTTATTTGGGGCTTTAGGGCCATGGTTGGAAGGCTATACAGAATGCTTCCGCATCTTCTAGATCAGAGACAAGATAATAGCACAGAGGAAGGACATGCGTATGCATCACTTCATGATATCTTGGTGATGATTAACGAGTAAATGATGGTCAGTAAGTCAAAGAACAAGCAGCAGATTATTCCAAGCAGCAGATGAAAGGTGAAAGAATGCTCCTTCTCCCGGTCTTATTGCACCATGAGACAGAAAAAAGGCAAGCAGAGAACCATAATGGTCTCTAGGCCAGAAGAAGACCCAGAGGACGCTTTTTGGCCTCATGAAACTCCAACAGAGCGGCATAGAGGTGGAAGGCCTTTAAGAGGCCGGTTGCCCGGAAGCTTGAAGCCTGGAGTATTAGACAGACATCAAAGAAAAAAAAAAACATAACGTACGTTTCAATAACAATACAAAGGGCAATGTTTAAAAGATTCCGGTAACACCATTCATAATTCCCAGAAAAAGAAATCAGAAAATAAAAACTTTGAAGTTAAGCAAATATAGTTATAAAAATGCAATAGTTTAGCAAACTAGCAACTTTACACATAGTTCAGCTGCAACGATAGCCACCTAAAACAAGTTCAAATCAACATCATATCTAGATTAGTTTATCTGAGTTATTTAATACCTAAAGAACCGAACCTATACAAAACAAAATACGGCAGGCAAAAAAAGCATTTGTTTAGCAATTAGCAAAGACCCAAGTATCATATTCCGGAGAGATTTAGCTAATGAGTTCAAGTCTAAATTAGCTATTTTAATATTGTTTTCAAAATCCTTTCTTAGTGACTTTATGTGTTACGTTTAGAGAAAATATTTGGGACTATTGTCTTTATACCATGGAATAGAACTAATACGTTGTTTTGCACGTGCTTCTACATTAAATCAAGAAAAGTTCACAAGTCCCTCAATTACACTAGCCTGTAAAACATTAGTCGTGAATGTATCTCACGCAGTATTTCTGTTGTGTAATCACGTCTGTCATGCACGCCTTAATAAAAACTTATACACAAAAACGCCTTAACACAAAGGAAATTCAGAGAATAGTTTTAAAGATGGGGACTGTAACAACAACAAAAAAGCGTCGGCAAAGCGGATAGGTCTTGCTGCTGTGACCTATTGGCTTTACCTATGTTTTTTAAATGTTTTTTAGCCTTGCACTGATGTGAGCTACTTTGTGTGTGGATATGCTCCTTGCGAAAGGGCAGCATGCTGTAACTCACAGTGAAGTCAGCCAATGGCTGAAGTGGGCTGACCAATTTCCCCATGATGAATGCTGGAGAGGGTGAAAGAAAAATGTGAATGACACAAACACACACTAATGGAGTAGGTCTGGCTGAGAACCCCTATAACTATCTATGTAATACATATGATTTTAGTAAAATTAAAAGGTTTTAGCTAACACAAGACCTAAAAAAGCCAATCAATCCGGCACTGGCTGCCAGTTGCTCGCCTTTGCTAATGCTCTTATTGCAATGTTTTTGTAAACCTTTATTACAATTAGATAGGGTTAAAACGATAGAGGGGCTTGCAAAGAACGAGCATTGTACAGATAGTGTTGCAAAGATGGATGGATAGACAGACAGATTCACAAAGATAGATCGGTTTGCAAAGATTGAAAGCTAGCTAGATAGAGTTGCAAAGATAGATACATAAATAACCTGGACATTGTAATAAATGGCACAGCTTCAATTAGCAATATAATAGTTAAATGAGCACAGCATACAAGAGCACTAAAAGTAAACTAGAATGCCAGACAGGCTGACATACAGACTAAATTGGTTTAGAAGTATAATTACAGTCCTCAATTAAAATACATACCAGCGTGACATATAGGAGTGCACTTCATTGCATGCATACTAACAACAGAAAACTGTATAAAGAACAGTTTCAAATCGACAAAATGTGGTATGCTGTGTGAGTTTTTGTCTTTGTACCTTGTTTGTCACACCAGCACTCCTACTCTGCAACATGACAGCCGCATATACAACCCGCAGGACAGCACTACAACTATCGCCTTGCAGCTAGAGCATATCCCAATCAATCCCACATCCAGCCTAGGCCCCTCAGGCTTCCAAGCTCACCTACACCCAACATGACACACACACGAAATAGCGGAGATCCCCTCCGAATACTATCATGGAATGTCAATGGGCTGCTCGACAGGGTCAAACGGACGGCAGTCTTGCGATATGCCATACGCCAGGCATCCAACATACTCCTGCTCCAAGAGACGCAGCTCATGGGCAAGAACTGTCCCTTTCTCGCAAGATATGGCTATGACAGAGTTTGGCACTCAGGGTTTGCCCGAGGATCACGGGGTGTGGCAATTCTCCTGCGGCGCAATCTCTCCTTCGTACTCACACAAGCCACTAGCGACCCTCAGGAATGTTTCGTGGCTCTGAGTGGAACAATAGGAGGGAACGCCCTTAACTTAGTATCCATATACTTTCCTCCCTCGACGCTCACATTGACCTTGAAGCGTACCGACGATCTTATTGCTTCTCTACCCCTGGGGATGACAGTGGTCGGAGGCGACTTCAAAGCGGTTATGCAACCAGACCTTGATCCCACAGGCACACCCTCCACCGCAGGGAGCGTGCACGCTAAACACCTAACAAACTGGGCAAGTACCCTGGGCATCTGTGTCGCCTGGAGGACTTGGCATCCTCACAGCAAGCAATTCACTCATACCTCTGCAGCACACCACACTCGCGCGTGAATCAATAGCATTTTCATGCCTGCTCTTGACTGTCAGAAGATCAGAGATGTCACTATCCTTCCCAGGGGCATCTCGGATCACTCACCCCTGCTCCTGAATGTGAGTGATCCCCCTGACATACTCCGTCCGACGTGGAGGATGAACGCATGGTTCCTCCAGGACAAAGACTTTAAGAAGGCAGTTGAAGCAGAGCTTCAGCAATACTTTCTCACCAATGACAGCTCCGTCTCCTCTCCGGGTACCCTGTGGGAGGCAGGTAAGGCCACCATCCGTGGCTTCGCCAAAGGCCACCTCAAACTCAAATGCCTGGCCCACGACAGCCAGATTACCCTCCTGGAAGCCCAGGCGACCCTCCTCGAGAGGCGCCCGCCTGGAGACTAGGACGACATTCAGAAGAGGCAGCTCACGCACTTGAGGGACGAAATCAAACAAATCTCCATGGAATCCGCCAAGCTACTATGGAGATCCTCCGTAGCTAGGGTGTACGGTTGGGGGGATAAGAACGGGAAGATTCTACATAGACTAGCCACATACCCCATGGCCAACTGCATAATCCCAGAGATCAGGGATTCGAAGGACCTCATCCACTGCTCTCCCCCAGCAATGGCCCAGACCTTTGCCACCTATTACTGTAAGCTCTACTCAGCGCAGCGACCTGAGGCTTCCCTCTCGGAGTTGATCAACCTGGAACGCCTCCGCCACCTCAATGCGGCTGAATCAGCCAAAATTGACCTCCCCATTACCCGGGAAGAAATCAATGAGGCCATATCGCGTACCGTATCGGGTAAAACACCAGGCCCTGACGGTCTCCCACCGGAGTGCTACGCCGCCTACCGGGAGATACTCGTCCCACACCTCTGACTTGTTTGCTGAAGCTGCCGAGAAGGGCTAATTTCCCCCAGAAACAGATGCTGCTACCATCGTCGTCATTCCTAAAACACAGCCACCCTCGTCAAACTGTGCCGAATATCGCCCAATCTTTCTCATTAACACAGAGGTTAAAATATTTGCCTCTGTCCTGGCCCAACGACTGAGACCCTACCTCACCAAATTGATCCATCCCGACCAATGTGGATTCATTCCATCTCGGGGGACTAGGCACTGTCTCCGACGTCTCCACCTGGCCCTAGCAAATCGCCAATTATTAACTCCATATCTAGCACTTCTCCTAATTGATTTCGAGACGGCCTTTGACTCCGTAGACTGGCAATACTTGGAGGATGTAAGGGTCGAAATGGGCCTGGGCCAACATTTCCGCAACTTGGTTAAAGTCTTGTACTCTCGACCTCAAGCACGGGTGTTCATCAATGGGGCACTTTCGGAGATGTTCCCCATTAGGAGGGGCACGAGGCAGGGTTGCCTCCTCTTTGCCCTGGCAATGGAGCCCCTGGCATGCCTCATTTGGTCCGACGACCAAATTCAGGGATGGAAGTGGCAAGACTCAGAGGAAGACAAAATGGCCTTGTACGCGGATGACGTCTTGCTCTTCCTCACGGAACCGGCTCAGTCTGGCCCCCACTGTCTCCAGGCGTTGCGCTCCTTCAGACAGGTCTCCGGCCTGCAACTGAATCCAAGCAAATCTGTCCTGGTCCCTCTACATATATCGAGAGATTGTTTTGACTGGCAATCCACAATACCTATCAGGCGGCAATCGTTTAAATACCTGGGAATCTGGGTCGCATTGCTCCCTGACCTCGCCAGGTCGCTCAACGTTACCCCATTAGTTAAGAGAGCCAGAGACGACCTCCGCAAGTGGAAAACACTGCCGCTTAACCCCCTAGGGAGAGTCGCCCTCTTCAAAATGATGATCCTCCCCAGATTCCTCTACATGATCCAAAACACCCCATTCCACTTCCCACAGACTTGGTTCAAAGAACTGGACAGTCTAGCCACTAAGTTCCTCTGGGATGGGCGGAGACCTCGAATGGCCTTATCCCAATGCCGGATCCCACCTTTCGACGGAGGCATGGGCATGACCAATCTATATCTGTGCTACCTGGTAACCCGCCTACTCACACTGCATGACTGGTTTAATGCGGGCTGGTCTGACCCAGCGTTCAGAATCGAACTGAACAACCTGGGCCTTTCCAGGATCCAGGCGATGATGTATGGAGGGCCTATACCCAGAACTCTGCCTGTGGTGACACAAGCAGTTCTCCTGGCCTGGCGCGCCCCAGTGGACGAACAAACTGACCCAATGCACACCGCTCTGGCAGGGCACCTGGCTCAGGGAAGTTAGTGAACTGGAGGGGTTTCGGGTGTGGGACCTGATTGGTATCTCTCAGTTGGGGGACGCGTGGGCCAGTGACCATATGCGCACTTTCCATGATCTGCAGGCCCGCTACTCCCTACATTCATCACAATTCTACAGATACTTGCAACTACGCCACGCCCTCCATACACACATACCAAACGGCACACCGCTGCCAGAATATGAACCATGATGGGAAATCTGTGGAGGGGAGGAATCTCACCAGTCTATCGTTCCCTAACCAACAACACTCCAACCACGCTGGACCGGCTCAGGAGTCAATGGGAGGGCTGGGTGGGACCCCTTGAGGAAGAAGATTGGAGGGACGCACTGATGGCACCCAAAACAGTCACCACCTCAGCCAGGCTCCGTCTGGTCCAACTGTACTACCTGGATGCTGCCTACTTGACCCCAAAATGTCTTCATAGCGCTGGCTTGAAGCCGACTTCATCCTGCACTCGCTGCGAACAAGACCAGGCAGACTTCTTTCACATGGTGTGGACCTGCCCCCGCCTAGCGCAATATTGGGAGACCTCAGAAAGGGAACTCACAGAGATCCTGGGTTGGGAGGTCCCACACAATCCACTGAACACACTTCTGGGGATTACAGATGGGTTAGATGGGTCCAGAGCTGATAAGCTCTTCCTTAACACGGCCATGGTGGTGGGCAAAAGATATATCGCTGCCAACTGGAAAAACCCTATCCCACCTAGTATAACAGAGTGGCGCAGAGGGGTGGATTGGTGCGCGACGCAAGAGAAACCTCTGTACAAAGCCAGAGGCTGCTGGGTTTGGGGCAAAAGGTTGGGTCAGATAGAATAAACAAGCTCTATTCCACTGACTATATATATTGTATGTGGCCTCATGGGATCATGGACAGCAAAGCGTACTAAACTCCAGAGATATAATGTGGCGACGATCTATCATTGCTGTGATGTGCTGTGTTTTCATTTTTCACTGTTTTCTTGCTCAAAAAACAATAAAATTGAGTATAAAAAAATCACTGCCACTAAACAGTACTACCTTGGATGTGCACATTGTGAAAGAGTGAAGTTAGCCAGTGGCTGAAGTAAACTGACCCATTGCCCCATGTTGCATGGTGTTGTGGGCAGAAGAAAAATGTGACTGACACAACAACAGACCAATGGATGAAGAGAGCTGTCTGAAAGCCCTCATAAGTAAGTATATTTTAGATATAATTTTAGTAAAATCAAAAGGTCTTGGCTTTCTCCGAACCAAAAAGGTAGTGCTTTAAAAGAAAGCAGTAGAAGGACACAAGAAATGCATTCATGCTCCAGGGTGGGAACAAATACAAGAAGAGGAAAAAAAGCCCACCCAAGCTAACAAATGAAAAGCAAGCAAATGAGAGTGACACTAAAAACAACCAATGGTAAGCAGTGGGCAGACTCTGTAAGATGACAGTAGATCTTTTCACCAATAGACAGTTTGCACTGAAAACTAACTGATCACAGACTTTGACCAGGTCATCTGGCAAATCGACAAATGGCTTCAGAACTTGATAACGCATTCAGTTAGTGCCAGGTTTTCACTGGACAGACCTTGTCTGCTCTTGTTGACACCAACTTACAAGTAAAAGAAGGGCTAAACATTCTTGGATAAACGTTTTTCTTTTGCATCATCTGTAAATCTATACTAAACATAGCAAACATCTGAAAGTGAGTGGAAGTTTTCTACTCCAACTGTGTGCTGAGAGAAATTGAATAATTAGAAGTGAACTGGGATACTTAAACATCTAAAGAAGTTAGTGGGAGAAAAAATGAAGTGATGTGACAGGGGACTGTAGCAGCCTAGTAAGTAATTCGTCAACTGTGGAGACCTGAAGGCCTATTTGGGCATTCTATAAACAAACTTTAGGATCATGAGCAAATTACTCCCCTACCTGTGCCTCTTTTCTATTACCCGACAAGACACCACTTGTGATAAACATGATATTTAAAACTTGACTTTATCAGTCAATAATATTGATAAAAAGATACCTTCTTGTTGCAGACATAGGACAAAGTAGAACGAACAAGTAAGGAGCCATACTTACAATGAACTGCTCAATATCTCTTTCCAATCCCATGTTTGGGAGATCAGGCATCATGTGTGACACCACTTTAAATCCAGCGTCTTTAGAAAGGTGAAAGGACTCACACACAGCCTTAACTGTATGACCCCTGAAAGAAGAGAGCAACAGAACTTTACAAATCCAAGAAAGGTCACGTAAACCGGACTGATGCTATGTAGAAGACACCGCTACGTGTCCCTTTCAATTAATTTTATCATATAGTATTAGTAAATTTTCTCCAAATAATAGTCATAGTAACAGTTAGAAACACTAAATATTTGTGTTAACAAACTTTTTGTTGTGGTATTTCCGCTTCTCTATATGTCTGCTAAAGCATAATCATATGATCCAACACAGAAACATGGTTTTATCTAGCATCTTTGGAAACAATAATTTAATGATTTCCGTTCAATATTTGCAGTTTAAATTTATATTCATTTGAAGCAAAGTGGACACTCTTAAATACTCTGGAATTGGACATATCAAGTGCTAATACAGTATGAATCAGTGATCTCAGAGCAGCTCTTTGGAGTGGCATGTTCCACAATGCTTTGTTGTTGTCATTGTTGTATAGACAAGAGAAGTAAGCAGATAAAAAAAAATGAGAACAAGAAGCGCACAAAATATAGGCATCGTCAAATGATTCTATCCCAGTCAAAATCCAAGTTATCTAATCAACTGCATTCTGAAGCAAGCTCTTTCAATCTTATTTAAAAAAAAAAAAAAAAAAAAAAAAAAAGGCTGCCATCTTGTCGCAAAATGTCATTTCTCCTGGGAAGTGATGCTCAATAAGAGCGTGATCCTGCATTCGTTGAATAAATGTCCAAGAAGTGGTAAGATGATTGGGATACCATTTTGATGCCTTATAGTGTATTTCAACATATAAAGTATTTTACAGTAGTAAACTGGACAATCCTTATATTTCTCCCCAAAAATTAACATTTCATATGTATGGGACTCCTGTAAAGATGGAAAAACGAAAGTTACACTTTGGGTGCACATTTTAGATAAAAATTGATATAATATTGAAAAACTGTAAACAGGTAGTCATCCTTACATTATTTCATTTGCTCCCAACCGCTCAAGGGTTTGAATAATATAAGATATTTTGACTCACCAGTAAACATATGGTTGCAAAAAAATGAATCGACAAAGTCTGGAATAGGGTAACCCTCTCTTTTGAGCACTGGATTGGGGAGGATTTGTTATCACAGATGGGGAAAGGAGTGCACAGACATCTGGGGTAATTTCCATGAATTGTAGGATTAAAAATGTCTACTTATGTTCAATAGTTTTCTTTATCATTCTTGTCTTTTTCTGCTACTTTCCCTCTCCTTCCAAATATCTGTTCTACTATCAGATCGTAACTATTCTTTCTATAAGTATTTACCTTACCTTATTGTTTTAGATATAGTTGTTTATAAAAGTGTATTTTAGAGATGGGTTTTTCCTTGTACTGCTATGTTTAGCTAGAGAGTTTGTGATTGTAACAGCGTATTTGTTCTGGCAGCTACTTTGAAAACGCCAATTATAATATTTTTAAATATCCAAGAAAACTGAGTTAGTTGATTCAGAAAAATCAAATGCTGGGGTAAAAAGAAAATCGTTGCTAACGGTGCTGCGGGGCAATGATGTATAGCAATGATGAAGTTAAGAACAGAAAAGAGAGAGAGTGTTTAGAGGTGTGGAATTTTACAAAATATCTACTTGTCAAATGGACGGGATGCTTCATAAATGTAGTTGTCCTGTATGCACATCCATGTGCCCCTTTTAGTGACAAGCGGTAAGGTGACAAATTATGGTTCTGACTGGGCCCATATTATAGCAGGGTTTGGATTCTGGCACAGCTCGGATTTTGAAACCTCTCCACTTCAGAAAGCACTGTGATCTGAGCGCCCCCCGTCACCCCACACTTACATGTTTTAGGGTATCTACTAACTCCTCTCCAATTGCTTCCCACACTGAATAAGGTTTGAAATTTACTCCCAACATGGGCACAAGTAGGACATTTTTCAGGGTGGGAAAAGGGGCGTGTAGGGAAAGTGAATTTGCAATTGCTCAACGGATTTTCAAATGAGCATATAAACTTATGTAAAGAACATCCCTATAGGTCCTATGGGAATTAATAAGTAATGTATGAACGTTTGGGAATGGAAAAAGCTATTCATATCTGTGAGCAGCATGTGTAACATCAATAAGTTCACAGGCAAAATATATGTTTCCTATAAAAATATACATTTTAATTTTTCATAATTCAAGTACGACAAAATATTAGGCCTGGGCGTTGAACTTCACTCCGTTCGTGGAGTTTTTCGCACTCTGCGGAGTTCCCAAAAACTCCGCTCCGCAGAGCGTAGCACAGTTTATTCCCTGCTCGCCAACGATAAGCTGGAGAGCGAGTAAAATCCAATGCTAGACTGCTTCCCAGCAAGATTTCTCAACACGGGCAGTCGCAGATGGTTGCTACCGCTCGCGTTGAGAAACCTTCAGTTCGCGCTGAGGAAGCTGCCGCTCGAGTAGAACTTCTACTCGAGTGGCAGAAAGAAGCTGCGCCCTCTTGCGCTGCACGTGATGCTGTTTGTGCTGATTTCGCAGCGCAGGACAAACACCTGGCGCAAAAATTCAGCGCGAACGGTGCAAGGTAATGCACTCAGCCACTCACGGAACTCCGCGGAACCTGGCGGAATTTGTTACGAACTCCGCAAACTGCACCCAGGTCTACAAAATATTTATTTTAAAGAAAATTGCTGATTCTAAACAACTCATTCAAAGCACCAAGACCTAGCAGGACATGTAATCTTAAGAACTTGTGATCTCCTGTTTCAAGAATCTGCTGTATAATCACCCTGTATGATCACACGAATACTATAATCTACTAATATTCAACCGTATGTATTACGTGTCAAATTTTTATAGCCATCGTTCAAGTATAAAGAAGACTCCCTTTCTAAAAGTTTTACTTTTTGACATTTGGATCTTTATTTATCCATATTTCCTTTTTTGTTTTATCAGAATGTACCCGTATTCAATCTTTTTAAAATCATTTATTTCATTTTGTGCTTTCAACACAGGAACAGCAATATAAACAGAAAAACATATTAACATTATTGCATGACACTTCTTCGAAACATCATCATCTGAGTTGTCATACATGGCGAGGGTATGCCACATCCTTAGATATTAGCTCATGCCCCTGAATTAATTCCATGAACCCCACACCTAGTCAAATTTCCGCGGAAAGCCCCAAGGTTCATACAATGTGTGTTCTGCATGCATGCACCAGTCCGAACCTACTTTTCCAGAGCTCCAAGGTAGGAGATAACTCACTTCCCCACATTCAAGCTATGACGCCCCTTACACCCATAAGTGCCACATTACACAACAGCAAGGTGTATTTGAGCAACATTTGCTACCCCAGATTCCTAACATGACTAATTTTGGATCTACTGCAGTTTCACCTCCGTGAATTCAGAAATACAAAAGTCCACCTGCTTCCAGTATGACTTCAGCCCGGGGCAGTCCTACATAGTCTGGAATAGTATCTCTTGTTGACCACAGCCCTCAGACATATATCATTATCGGTCTTCCCCTTGTGGAATAATCTGGTTCTGGAGAAGTATGCTACATTTTTAACTGCACCAGCCTTAATCCTGCTCTTATAGCTACCTCTCTAAGGCAACGGTATGCTTCTCCCCAATTCTCATCTATTAACCAGTTCACATTCCCATTTATCCCTCAGTGTCTCAAGGGATGGCTGACTATTGTTCAGTAGTGTTCGGTAAATTTGTGAGATGGAGTGCTTGAGTAAGGGGGATTCTAGTACTCAATACTCTAACGGAATTTCGTCCACTACGTCTTGGAGTATCTCAGCGTAGCCTGCTAGGGCATGTTTGATTTGTGCATAGTGGAAAAGAAGATTGTTTGCTAATTCAATTCCTTTTGTACCTAGGTTTGTTAACCCTACTGTTTCTTACCCTCTCTAGTGTCTTTAAATCCACCAACAGAACGGACTTCAATAGGGGGTCTCTAGTGTCAACCTTACCATCCATCCAAATTTTGTCATAGCCTTTTCCCAGAGTTTGATGACCACTTCAATCGGTCATGGGTGCTGGGGAGCCTAACAACCACTATACAGCTGTCGTACGTACTCCCCTTGCCTTAGCTCCCGCGCCATCGTCTGCCTATCAGCCATTAATGAGAGTTGATTCAGGGAAGAGAAGTCCCACTCATCCACCACAAGTAGTAGTGGTACCCAGTAATACAACTGAAGGTCAGGTAATGCTATTCCGCCCTCATATGGTCTTATAGCCAGGGTTTGCAGAGCAATGCACAGGACCCCTTCATCCGACCGTAGCGTTTGAGTAACCATATCCATCACCCTGAAAAATTAATCCGGGACCTCATATAATGTGTTCTGGAGCATATAAAGGAATCTGCGCAGAGCTATCATTTTCTATAGGGTCCCCCGGCTATTAAGGACATTGAGAGTTTCCCCCAGTGCCCCACATCTCGTCTGTACTCTTCTAGAACTCATACCAAATTTTGTCTGTGTAACCCTCTGGTGTCCAGAGTCACATAGATTCCCAAGCATTGAAATTCCTCCAGGGACCACTTTGGGGGTACGGAAAGTCTCCAGTGATTCAACAGAAACACCACGGACTTGTGCTAGTTAATGCAGACCTCGCCATATTCAATTTTTTGTTCTATGAAAAAATAAAGTTGCAGCTACATTTTCACATTCATTTGATCAGTAAATTTGTATTCCCTATTAGACACCTTACGTTTACATCTACAATACAAGGCACTTTGCCAAACCAGGATTGTAATACGCACCTGTATGTTTTCATTTCATTATGGAATCTATTTATTTTTTTTTACTCCCAAAGGAAACAATCTTAACAGATACTGATCTGGAAGTCAAAGCTGCCAACACAGAGATTTACTCGAAAGATGCCCCACTTTCCCTTTTTTGTCTGATGTTAAAAAATACAAAGCTGCATGAAAACATATTGTTTTTCATATGTGTTATACGCAGGCCTGCATCAGTACACAGCAACAAAAGAAGCACACAATCTAGAAATGCCAGCTACTAGACAAACGTCTGGTTTAATACGAAGTACCAGTTCTGTATGTAAACTGGTGAGCACATACTCACATCATCCTGCTCATTAATATTCTTATGACCATATATTGATGTCTCAAAAACATTCCATCAAGGCCTCTCCCATAACAATGAATAGAATGAGTTGACTATCTTGACTTGCATCAAATCATGGGGCATTCATCCCAATCTACTTAGACGCAAAATCAATAGGATACACTCCATCACTTTCAATTTTTTTTGTTACCCAAAGGCATAGGAGTGTTTAAGTGTTGTAATTACACACCACATACAATACACTTTTAAGAGTACCTCATCAGTTCACAGAGGTAGCAAAAAGAAAAGACCTAGTCCTCAGAGCAACGATAAGCATTCCAGTATCTCTTTGTTTCATGATGTGTGATTGAGTTTTGAGAGACTGTGTGAGATTTAATGTTAGACTCTAGTAAAGTTGCTCTCCTACAGCAGGGCTTTACCTGCTGCAGTGCAATCCCCACATGCTCCTACAGCACCATTACTCTAATGCCCAGTTGACACCTTTTTAGGCAATGCCAGACCTCATGCAGGGCATGATACTGGTCAGATACAGAGGGCTTACCAGATCCAGCCTCGATGGCCTATGTAATGTGTATGAGCATTGACAGAAGGGAATATACTGTTAGAATAATGTTTAAATTAGGTCTTTAATGAACTGTCAAAATAGAAAGTGGAACATAAACATACACGCAAGTATGGATCCTTGTCTTGAGATCTGGGACTGTCCATATGTATGTGTTGCTCCGCCCCATGCTGCTGTGATTTTTGCCCCTCAGACAAAAAAGACTTGGTTGTAAGGGCTGTAACAATTTTATTCAGCTTCTCTTTATAGTAATTAGTTTGTGCTACCTGGCATATTTCGCTCCACAGTAAACAGGGAAAAACAAGTTCTATTACCCAACACGTTTGAGTTAACGATCTCCAACTGTGGAATGCTCTGTAAGCCATGCCACAAGTTCCCTCTTGTGCACCACTCAAGACTAGTGACAACAGGTGTTTATGGCCTTCCACCAGTTACCGGTCACTTGACTAAGGTCCCGATGCATCCATGTGACTGTCCTGTGGTGATGGTGGTTTTGGCTCACTATGATATGCTCCAGCCCAGCTCTGGTCTTCTCCCCTTCTTCAATGCTGTCATGCTGCTGGTCTACTCATCCGGTTTTCTACAGGGTAATCCACTCTTCCTCGATAACCTCCTCTCCTACTCAGCTGGCATGCTGCTCCTCTCCATCTTCGGTCTTTTCTGCCCTCTACCAATGTGCTCCACCCATACTTTGTTTAGATGTTGCTACACTTCTCTGCTAAGAAACTCTCTTTGCCGGCAATGTGACCAGGCAGGGCTGAAGTAGCCTTCGATGAATGGCGGCCAGATCAAGGATGTCCCTTTCCTGAGAATATAGTCTCCTGGTGGGTCAATAACTAGGATATCCGGGTCAATGAAGTGCTATCAGAAAGTACACCATGACTGCTGTGCCACAGACTGCTGATGTGGCAGGACCACCATGACTGTCTCCTCCGTGGAGTGCTGTAGTGACTAAAGTTCGCCTCCATCCACCTTCCAGACCTTCTGACTTGACCAACACGTATAGAAGCATGCCAGAGGTAATACAATAACTCACTGGTTCCAGTCGTCAGCCTGACAGGCAAATGGCTTGGCATCCAAGCCCCACGACATGCAAGAGTCTTGCATAAATCACCACATGGGCAGTGAGACCTGCTTGGAAACCAAGTATGAATGTAGTGTTCAAGTAACACTCGTTAGTTTGACCATACATTCTTTCTACTTTGTCTTCAAGGAGCTTTACCTTCAATTTGAGGTGTCCTCTCGATTGCTAGCATCTTGAGGGCCAGTTGGTGGAAACAACATACCCTAGAATTTTTCCAGCCAGGGTCTCAGTCTTGAAGACCTAACCAAATCTGCATGAAAGGGCTTTAGCCTGTTTGCTGTCTGGAGTTTAGAAGTATGCACATAACAACCATCCATCAACAATACATTGGGCTATGGGGCTCTGTACCATAATAACATGGGTAAAAAAGCACAAGCAGTAATGAATGTAGGTAATCCTGGGAAGGATGCTAAGGGTGCAAGTCATTTCCACTAATTATCTCCAGAAGAGTAGACACTACAAATGTGCTTATCCTACATGCTAAGCGAACTGGACTACTAATGTCATCACCCAGACCCTATTATGTTGTGCATTGTTTTTGTCTCAATGAAAAGAGCACTCTGTTTGAAAAATGCATCCCCTCTACAAATCACTTAAAAATGAGCTAGGAAATGAGAGTTGGCGTACTTGAATTCAATAAAGAAGCATAGTTGTGTATGATGTTATATTGGCAAGCTAAATGTAATTGCTATTAACCTATTTTAAGGACAGTCTTTTGGCTGAATCACAGAATACCAATGCATTGAACAATCTCAACTGCCTCTTTACTGCTTGTGACAGGTGAGCAAGGACTGCGAGCAAGCAAAAACTGGATGCAGTCAGCTTTACTTCAGTTTAAAGTCCTATGGATCTGTATGCCATATTTTGTCAGGACATGAAAAGTTCGTCAAGCACAGGTGGCTGAGGGTACTGAAAAAAGCCTTAGCACAGGCAGTGTGTTAATACACTCATACCAATGTCAAAATGTGTGCTGTATAAGGGTCAATAACCTCATTTAGAGCATTTCTGACATTTGCAACAGAAAGACACCAGATGGTGTCTTTGTCTAGGTTGAAATTATAGTCCTGGGAGAAATTTCAATTATGCTGGCAAAAGTCGTGAAATTGTTTGGTAGTTACGTTTATCAAAATTTTGCTTTATGCAATTTTGTGTAACTTTCTTTTACCCAAGTGTGCACCTCGTGTACAAAATAAAAGCCTCAAAATTTCGACAAACAACATTCTTCTACGAAAGCATCTTTTCATTACATTTTCATAGAATTTCACAACATTTCTGAAGTTCAAGTTTAACGAGCATTGGCACCAGGTCTCGCCTTTGACACGTGCACGTGCCTACAAAATGATGCAGGTGCTTTTTTCTCTTTTTAGTCACCAATCCAAGTTGGATCGGGAACTAAAAAATAAAATAAAATGCACAAAAGTGTTTTTTTTTTTTTTAAAGAGGGCGGCGGAGTGGAAGCAATGCTGGGGAGTGTGGGTGGAACGGAGAAGTGACACGGGAGAAGGTGGTGGAGAAGCAACACTGGGGAGAATGTGGGGAACAGCGAAGCAACACAGAGGATGGTGAAGGGAACACAGAAGCAACATGGGGAAGGAGGAGTAACACCTAAGTAGAGCATGTGAAAGCAACAGAGGGGGGGGGATGGAGAGCTGCCGGGGATGTGAAAGCAACATGGAGGTTGGAGAAAAAGAACACAGATGGTGTAGGTGGAGGAAAGCAATGCAGAGAAGCACAAAGGGTGAGCGCAAGAGGGAGGAGAAAAGGAGCAGCAGTCAAGCAACAGGGAGCAACATGCAGTACCACATGGAGTACAGGGAGAGAGGCATACACGAAGGAGATGTCTCAAAAACACACACACTCAAATGGAGTGCTTCACATACAAGAAAAAAGTAGTACTTGAAAATCAAGCAGTGAAAGCAGTGATGTCAGACAATCAAAGAGACAATGCTCCAATGGAAGGGACAACTACAAGATTGACAAGCTAGGACACAAATAGGAAGCAGGCAAATGAGAGTGAAAAGGAAATACACTCAGTGGTAGCAGCATCGTTAGCTGCTGGTGCTGTTCAAGGTGTGCATTTATCTACTGTTTGGGACGAACATGGATGTGCTGCATGATCTGCCTTAGCTGCTATGTAAACTCAGTGATAAGAAATGGGCGGACGTCAAGCCCCTCCATCTTCTTGGTAAGCAACAATATACCTTGCAGCAGACAGTGCATGCACTGTCTAGTAGGCTCGACCTACAAATCTAGGGCTTCCTCTAATTTAATCCCATGTAGTAACACCTTTACCTATTTCTTTAACACCTCTCAATTGAGATTGCAAAAGGAGTACTTTTCAACACCCGCCAATCACTTGCAGAGCTTTCTTTAGTATTTCAAGTTACTACTAACAAAAATGGATTGCACAGCAGAGTTGACAGGTTGTATCAGGTTATCTCCTTCAGTATCCCAATTATGGGATGATCAGAGTGCTCTATATAGAAGGCAGAGTATTTAACTCCTTTTGTTTTTTTTAAACAGATTTTAATTTGGTTTTCAAATAACGCAAACATCAGTAGACAGAGCATGGTTTAATATCAATAACCAGCACAAAGGTACAGTACATCAGTGCACATTCAATTGCAATGTGACCATGGGAGAAGTTGCAATGAGGCACTCAGTAGGTCGGTTATGCAAGCTTGTCTCTTCACAGATACCAACACTGCTCATCACTCTCTTCTCCCGGCACCCTCTCATAGCATCATGGCAGCATTCCCTCCCCTCCCTCAACTTCCCAACCCCTTCCCCTCCCCGGTCATGTCCCGGTCAGTACTACTCTCTATATATCATGCATATGTCAGCATCTCTGCGGAAGTGGATTCTTGCTATGCTAGGGCAACTCAGGCTCACATGTAGCCCCGCTCTTTCGTTCCTCTCGTGGGAGCCTCTACTATTTCTAGGGGGTGTTCGGTCTCCAAGTCATGGCCTCATTTGGCCTCCCAGAGCCTCATTTCACTCTCATAGCCCACCCACCTTATCAATTCCCTTTTCCGGATCTCCACCCAGGGTACCTTCGGGGCCTTCCAATTTCGGGTAATCTCACTCTTGGCTAGGAGAAAAACCAGATCCTGGAACTTGCTTGTAACCTTAGTTTTGGCAGTATGCGGAAACCAGCTCAGAAGGCAATGCTCAGGGGTGCACAGGACTTCCCTCTCTGTGATCTTGGCCAAAAGTGCAGTAATGCTCTCTCAATAATCCGTTAATCCCGGGCATTCCCAGGACATGTGCAAAAACTCAGCACCCACTTCCCCACACCTCGAGCACCTCGCATCCTGTTAATTCTTCCAGGGGTGAGATATGCTCTATGCAGCACATAAAAGTCAATAAATTTAAAATGGGCGTTCATGGACAGTTTGGGTATTCACTCTAGGATGATCTCCCAATCCCCCTCTAAAATAGGGAGCCCCAAGTCGACCTCCCAGCGGGCCCTAAGGGTGGCCAAGGGCAGCAGCATGTCTCCTATCATCCGTCTATACAAGCAAGTAAAAGCTTTAAAGGCCGCAGAAGATGTGACTAAGCATTGGCAACTTTTAGCATGCAGTTGTTCTGTCAAGCTCGCCCTACAGTGTCTGCGAACAGCTGCTGTAACTGCCCCGCGCGACAGGAAAGGACCGTGAGGCAGATCATGCTGCAGGCAGAACTCCTCAAACGGGAGGAGCACTTCATCCTCAAAAAGGGCCCCGACTGTCGATGCTATGGCAGACACCCACTCGGTCAACTCCTGCCAACCTCCCCTATGGGGGTGCTGCGCAAAAAATTCCATTCGAATGGCGGGGAAATAGGGCAGCTTCACGTGCGTCTTCTGTAGACCTAAAGCCTAGCAGCGACGCAGCACCTGAAATTCCATGGTGTCACCAACACTCGGACTGCGAAGCCTAAGGAGCGCCCTAATTAGTCTGGAAAGGTCAGAGACAGATGGGCTGTGTCACCAGATAGTAAGTCTCAAGGTTGGGAATATCCAAACCCTCCCTCCAGTGGTGGCCTCTGGAGCGTGATCAGGGCCACCCGCTTGCGGCCTGTGCCCCATAGGAAGCCCGTAAACAGGGTGTCTATGTCTTGAAACAATGCTCGAGTAATCCGATCGGCAAAACTACAAAAAAGTATAGCAGGCGGGGAGGGCTATACTTTTCAGTAATGCTCCCCGTCCCACGACCGATAAAGGGAGTGTTTTCCAGAACTCCATGCTGGATCTGAGTCCTTGGCTGGCCTTCCCCACATTCCCATCCAGCAGGTCTACCGGATTGTGATAAATCTGCACCCCAAGGTAGGGTAGGCAACGAGGCTCCCATTTCAATGCACTCAGTCCCTCCGGTGGGGCACCAGTGACAGGACTAAGCAAGATTTCTGCCAGTTGACTCACAGGCCGGAGAGGGAGCCGAATTGCTTTAACAAGTCTCGAGCGCCTGCCAGAGCCCCCACAGTGTCGTGCAAGAAAAGCAGCGGGTCATCTGTGTATAATGCAATATGGTGGGTTTGGGCTGCCACCGTTCTACCCTGATAAGCATCCTCAGCCCTCGCATGACACACCAAGAGCTCCATTGCCATGGTAAAAAGAAGGGGCGACAAAGGGCAGCCCTGCCTGGTACAGCGCTCCACACGATATCCTTCTGAGATGATACGGCCTGTTCGCACTCTTGCCGAAGGGTATGTGTACAATAGCCTGGTCCAGGCGACAAACCCCTCCGTCCAAAGCCAAAATTCGTCATCGCCCTATAGAGGAAGGCCCATTCCAGACTATCAAAAGCCTTCTTGATGTCCGCTGCGAAAACCACGGCCTGCACTTTATCGTATGTATCCGCCTCCAACAGCGTGAGGAATCTATGGATGTTTAGGGGCTGTATTGTGGCCCGGGATGAATCGCAGTGTATCAGGGCTGGCATGTGGCACCGGGGTCTGGTGGCAAGGACCCTACTCAAAATCTTGTAGGCGACGTTCAGCATCGACAAGGGCAGTACGCCTTTCTATCATGGGTTGGCTTCCCTGGTTTCAACAGGGGCACAATCAGAGCCTCTCATGTGGAGGATAGCAGCATTCCTGTGTCTCTGGCCTCCTTATAGAGGTGCACTAATGTTGCAGGGATTCTGCACAAACACAGAACTATGTGCAGGATTATAGGACCTTGGTGTATAGGGACTAAGTCATCCTACCACCTTAGCACCCACGAGCCCAGGTCCGACTAGCTATAGTGTCTCACTTGCTCTCCTACTCACTCACAGAGAAACAAATCATTAAACACCCCAGAACACAACACTCCCAGATCTCTCAGGAATCGCGGTAACAAGACACACCCTTTCACTCTCACTCTTGTACCTGTCCACAATAAGATCTGACAGAGACACGAAACAGTTTAAAATATGTATTTTAACTAACGTGCCCTAACATGCAGTATACGTGCCACATCAAGCAGGAAAATGCATAGTAAAAATACAGTCAGCATAGCAGCTAGTCCATAAATCATGATGGGAGATGTCATCATGAAAAGACAATAGAGCCTAACCCTCCCTCCCCTTGCTACAAAGCAGTATTATTATATATGAGAAGATCTCTGGGCTTTGTCAGCAGACCCCATATCTCAGCCTATATATAGATGGTAGATCTACATCATAGGTGCTGTCTCGTTCTTCTCCCTGGAAAGGTCCCTCTCCTAGTGTGTGCTACCTATTCGTGTATTCTAATAAGCCCAAAGTACATTATCCAAACAACAGCTGCATCGGTATGTTTTGTCTAAGGGCTAAGGCCAGGCCAGAACAAAATAACAAGGGGCATTGTTGTTCGACCTTTCTCACAATGTTCAGTCAAAATCTCAGGAACTTGCAGAGTGAACACAGTGATGAGTTCTTATGTGAAAACAGCCATAGAACTTATTGCAAAAATAAAGTCGTGTAGTAACGTGTGCAAAGCAGCAAGCAAGCTGCAGCGTGCTCATGCTAACTTAGAGAAAATGACAATGTCCCCATGGGCCATGTGACGCCCTCCCCTTGGACAGGTCGTTAGCCCCGGGCTAAAACAAAAATCAGAGGTAAGCAGAGGCAAAGCGTCTCAGTGGTATCCAAATTAGAATATTCGTGGACCAAAAAAATTTTTTTTAAAATTTCACATTTATAAAATAGCCAACTGTGTACCCAAAAACATATCCATTCATAGCGAATCTTCAGAGTCAGAAATGTTGCGGAAAAAGCGGAATGCCATAAACTCCAGTATGTTGTCTGAACCTTCCATAGTAAAAAGGTATGCCATCCAATTAAGTAAATCGAATGAGCACGCATGCTCCTCATATCCAGAGGTCGTTAGGAGCATATCAGGGCAACCTGCGTTAACTTAGATGAAACTCCGATCCAAGAGGCGCTGTGCCAGAACACAGGTACTCAAGTCTGCCGTAGGTCCAAGTAGAGGATTGCACACCAGGCGCCTACCCATGGAACACTCCTGGTTATGGGCCTTCAACGGACCCATTAACAGTTCATAATCCAGGGCCGCATGTGTTGTATTGGAGAGGCAGACATCCAGGGCCCATTGAAAAGGGCACCGGAGGCAGTGGAACACAGGTTGCATGCTGGTAAAATAGGCATAACGGAAGGTCAGCCAATAGTCGATGTTAAGATCCTTTAATGGCATTGAACCAAAAAGCTGGCGCATCCGATCACGGTACAGCTGCAACTGGACAGGGCTTGGCAGCTCCACAGATCGGGCAGCCATTGCAGAGCAGCAATAGAAGTACAAGTACGCCGCAAATTAGCAGGAGCACCAGAGGTAACCCTCCAAAGGCGTTGGAAAAAATAGAATGAATAAAAGAGGGTATTACTCCAAAAATAGTCTGAAAGGAGGCGACAAGTCCAGATCCGACAAGTTTAAAAAAGTGGGCAAGGCCCTCTGTTTTAGACAAATTAAATATCTGGTGAATAATTCTCCAAAATGGAGTGGGAGATTCGTGTTTAGCAATGACTGAATCTCACTTGCGGTTCTTGCCACTTGCAATTCGAAGGTCTCACGAGCTGAAGTGAGAGCCACTTCTTGTTGAAACAATAGCGCTTTGAGTCTGCTTAGCTTATTGAAATCTGTTTTCAAAGTTGGAATGGAAGGCCAAAGCGAACTATCTACAATCCTATGCGGGGGTGGAAACAGGACATTGCTGTAGCATGTAACATGTTGTGAAACTTTTAGTATATACGGGATGCCTGCTTGCAAGCCGCAACAGTCGCGATTATTTAAAGTAAGATAACTGCCGTTAGAAAGCAAAGTTAGTGTGGGAATAATAGCTGGGGCCGGGGTCCCCTTTAAAAAATAAGCTAAATTAGGGGCCGAAACGTTGCAGGCACCGTGAAGTTTGACTTGTTTGCAGACTAGGGAATGTCCTTCTGTAGAGTCACAATCCTCCCCTGTAAGGAAAACCTCTTTATCTGCTCATTGAAACCTCAACGTGAAAGGCTGGGAGCATAATTCATGAATATAGCTTTTGCCGAGGGGCTCACATCTACCAACCGGATAGTGTTTCATGCAGGCCGTAAACTGGAAGAGAGAGTTAGGCAGTGAAATAACCCCATGTATTAACCACACAGCTGAATCAGTCTCTGCCACAGAAAATGGTAACTGGTCTAGTTTTTCAAAATGTAACATCGTATATGTTGCGTCTTTCATCAACATTAATTTCTGTTTTTCTGTTAAATTAAACGGCAAAAACAGTGCTGATGCATCTAGGTAATCCCATGGAACTTTACCGCTTTTGAGTGTTTGCAAGGTCAAACCAAATTGCATTACAGAACGCAACTGATTTTGTCTATGGTACAAAACAGACACTTCATGTTGAACAATGTCAATGACTGATGATACAATGTTATCCAAGGTATATATACGAGAAGACAGTGTATTAATGCTGTTATCGACAACTGCAAGAACTTTTTCTTAATGATCTTGGTCGATTTGGCGCAGGCGCACCGCAGCTTCTATCTGCGATAGCTTCCAAAATTCATTATATGCAGCATAAACAAAGCGTTTGGCACGAGGGGATTTAGGAACCAAAAGAAAATCAGCATGATCAATGTCACCTGATAATCGAGAAAGATGTTGTTTCACAGATGATAATGTAGAATGTTCTAACCATTGTTGACCTATTTTACCCACAGAATATGTGGTAACAATATGGGAATGGGGAAAACGAGGGTCAGGTCTACTTTGAGTAAACTCTTATGGTATTCAAAAAGCGTAATTGACATGCATTCAAGCTCGTTGGCCACAATATCCATTCCTTTTTTTTTTTTTTTTTTTTTAATTTAGCCACAAGATACATTCTAAAGCACATAAAATATAGATCCATTGTTCAAATTCCATCCGTACAGCCTTTTAAGTTAAATCACTTGTAACTGATTCACACTACTATTGTTAACGTGCTAGGCCAGTTAAACATAGTTAGGTATACATATTAACAATCCGGCATTTTAACAAGCAAAAGAAAAATTAAAAGAAAACATTAATAGACATCATTGCTATCTACCCGATTCCCATCCTATTTGCGGGCTCCAAGTGGCCTTTTTTAATCCAACTAGTCATAAGCCCCCATATCTGATAGCCTTTCTCTTTTGCACGCCAGCCCTTGCAGTTGTATAGAGCCATTTCCTGTACATGAATGTGTAATAACCGGTGGAGCCAAGCCATATATGACGGAGGTTCTGTGTCTTTCCACCTCGTAGCTATCAATAGCCTGGCTACTGCTGTTGTGATAAACACAAAATCCCTATGAGTTTTAAAGAGCTCAGCCCGGTAATCGTATCCAAACAACATCATAGACGGGGTGATGGTAATCACTTGACTGGTTATTTCTTGCCAAAATTTCTCGATTCCCCTTTTTAATAAACTAAGAGCATTACATGAAAAGAACATATGAATACTATCTGCGGGGCCCTGACCGCATCTTGGACATTCATCCGTCTCTCTTTTTCCCCACTTAAAAAGCTTGGCTGGAGTATAATACAAATTAAAGAGAGTTTTATAATGTTGTGCCTTTAAATTAGTAGCCAAAAATATGTTATTCCCCAATTCCAAAGACATATCTAGATCCGTGTCTGCATCCCCTATTTTCTCAGCCCATCGGGTCTCCATTTTTCCAAGATCATCCGGTATAGTCTCCATCAATATATTATAGAGACCCCCAATCCGGACATCCCCATTATATATTTGATCCATTATAGGTATAGGTCCTAGATTAAATGAACCCCTCTCCAAATTTTTGAGACACCCCTTTACTTGTATATACTTAAAGTAAGTCCCTTTATCAATTCCAAATTTCTTAACCAAGTCCGGGAAGGGAATTATTTGAGCTCCATCATTATATATACAGGCGGCATATATTATACCTGCCTGTTCCCAATCCCTGGCCATACCATCCATTATTTCAGCTGGAAATAATGATGACCCCCATAATGGAGTATATCTATTGAGTTTGGGAATTTTCAAGATCTTGTTGACTTTGACCCAGATTGACCTTGCTGCTTTAATACAAAGAAAACGAATATTCTTATAATACCTCGACTCCCATTGCCTAAGAAGTAGCCCTGTTGCTTCCCTCCCCATGGACAGCTGATATATAGACGGCAGACCATCCTCCCTATCTGCCTTCTCCTCTACCAACAGAGTGCCCATCTGTTGTAGAGAAGCTGCCCAATAATACAGAAGCAAATTTGGGGCGGCCAAGCCCCCTATCCTGCGGGAGGGTTAATGTTCTCATAGCCCGTCTTACTTTATGATAATTCCATATAAAATTCGAGAACATAGTATTCACCTTCTGAATTATATCAGATGTAAGCTCGAGGGGAATTGAGCGAAATAGATACAAAATTCTAGGGAAGATCTTCATCTTTAAGACATTAACCCTGCCCACTATAGTTAGATGTAGTTTGTCGATTCGTCGGAGCTCAGTACTAATATCCTTAAGCATAGGGTCGAGGTTATTTGCCCAAAGTTGGTCCAGTTTAAATCCAATCTTTACCCCCAGATATATAGCTATATCAGTCTGTCGTTGATCTTGGAATTTACATTGTCTTGAGGAGATTATCTGAGTCTTGCCCTTATTAAGACGATAGCCAGACCAGCTCCCAAATTCCTCTGCCATGGTTTCGATCTCCTTAATTGCCACCTCTGGCCTAGAAGTAACCACAGCAATATCGTCCGCATAAGCCAGGACTTTGGTCTCATAGCCATTAGCTCGGAACGGTTCTATCGCTGGATTTAAAATTAACTGATTGATAAAGGGGTCGATATATAGTGCGAAAAGAATTGGGGAGCATGGGCAGCCCTGCCTAGTACCCTGTGCTACCTGTATTGTGTCAGAAGTACTCCCCATCACTCGTACCTTTGCAGTTGGATTATAATACATTGCCCGTATTGCAGTAATAAGCCGTGGGCCGAACCCTCGGGCGGCCAATATTTCCCAGAGATATTGCCAGGTCACCCGGTCAAACGCCTTTTCGGCGTCCAAGAGGATCACAGACAAACCGTCTCCCCTAGCTTCCGCTATATCAATCAAAGAGATCACTCGCCGGATGTGATCCGTAGTACCCCTACCGGGTATAAAGCCATGTTGCCAGGGTGAGACTAATTTGGCTATGATCCGCTGGAGTCGATTCGCCAGTACCTTTGAATAGATTTTTGCATCAGAGTTTATTAATGAAATAGGCCGGTATGATCCAGGCAATTCTGGAGGTTTCCCTTTTTTGGGGAATATTACTATATCTGTGTCCTGCCAAGATTTAGGCGGTATCCCACGATATTGTACATCTAAGAATAGATCTTGTAGTATTGGGGCCAAAATTAGTTGGAGTATCTTATATATTTCTACAGGAATTTTATCGGGGCCAGCAGCTTTCCCTGCAGCCAGACCATTTAAAGCTGTCACTGTTTCTTCCAGTGAAATTTCCTCTTCCAGTTCCAAACAAATTTCTGCCTCAAGTCTATTAGATCCCAGATACTTCCTCATATTTCCCATATATATTGTTTCACTGGGATCCATCTGATATAAATTCCTATAGAATTGCTCAAACACCTCCGTAATCTTTGCCGTGGTGTTCACCAGTTGCCCCGCGGAGTTCTTTATTTCAGCGATATGATTCTGTGAATCCTGCTGTCGGACCCTAAGGGCTAGGAGTCTGCCGACCTTTTCCCCATATTCATACCTCTCAGTTTGATGTGCCTGATATACCTGGGCTACCTGTATCTGGAATAAGCTATTAATTTCTGCTTTAGTTATTGCAATCTCTTTGCTGATCTCGCTCAATCTCTCCATTTCCCTCTGTTCTAATCTCTTGACCTGCTCTGTCTCCAGTTGTGTTAGTTTAGTCATAAGAGCCATAATATAATCTTTGCGTTTCTTCCGCTGTTGGCCTACAAAGCTTATCACTTGCCCCCTAAAGGTAGCCTTAAATGCATCCCACACTATCGCGCGGGAGGCACTAAAGCGGTTAGCGTCAAAGAATTCCTTGGCCCAGTCTTTAAGAAACTTTAAAAAACCATCATCAGCGATTAGTTTCTTATCGAGAGTCCATGGACAGATCTTCTGTTTGCTACCCTGGTATGTTATTCCCAGCAGAAGAGGGTTGTGATCTGAGAAGATTTTGGGGACTTTTGTGATTTCCGCCTCCCCTAGGATTCGTGCTGAAACCAAAAAGTAATCCAGGCGTACACTCTTTTGATGTGGAGATGAAAAATACGTATACCCTGGATCATTGCCCTTCTTAGCCGTCCATACATCCACTAGTCCATGACTAATCTTAAGCGTGTTTATAGCCAGATTAACCTTTGGTTTCCTCCCATTATACCTTGTGCCATCCCCTGATGAAATCCCGATATGAATATTAAAATCACCACAAAGAATTAGTGGGGTCGGCCATGTAGCTAGCTCTATCTCCAGTTCTTCCCAAATTTCTGGGTCATCCTGATTTGAGGCATATATGGTCCCAATTGTAAGTCCCGTATTTAATAAGACTATTGCCCATCGCCCCCATTTGTCTGCCAGGACACGTTTACTAATCCCCATATGTTGCTTAATAAGAATCGCCACTCCTCTTATCATAGACGTCTGTGATGAACAGACAGCCAGATCATAACCCTTAATCTGAAGGGCAGCTCGATTACTCCATGGAATATGGGTTTCCTGTAGACAGATTATTCCTGGACTAATATATCGCAATATTTCATAGATCTTATCTCTTTTAGCCCTATCATTAAGCCCTGCCACGTTAACTGTGCATATTGTTAGTTTATCCATACCCAACAGCTTGAAGTACCCGGCTAATTTGCTCCAAAACATTTTTACTGAATCTCCATTTACCTATTGCGTACTCTATGTATCTTGTCTGGCTTTTTCTCCCCTGTGCCCACTTTGTCCCTCCCCTCCCACCCCCCCTGCCACCCAGCACCCCATCCCACCCCCTCCCCCCCTTCCCCCGTACCACCCCCTCCCCTTGAAAGCTGCTAGACACACGGTCTAGTAAGTGATGAGGCAGCATTACACCACGGTCCTGAGACATCTCTCCTTGCACCTCCTTATCACAATATCCAGTAGTCTTACATCATAGCATTGGGTTACCTCTCCCCCACATATGCATGTAGATTTCCTTCGGTCTCAAGTATTCCTACTTCCTCCCCTTTAGTTCCTCCAAGTACTCTTTGGCCTTAATTTCGGATGAAAAATAGCGAATATTATCCCCTTTTACTATTTTCAGCTTTGCCGGGTTCAGCAGGTATGCCTGTGCTCCTATTGTTTGGAAGAGGCTTATCATCTGTCTAAGCCTCCAACGCCGCTCTACAGTTACATGGCAAAAATCAGGGCGCGTAAAGAACTCTACATCTTCAAGCTTGCGCTTACGGTCGGGTCTAGCCTTCTCAGAGATGATCTGCCGGAGGAGAAAGTTCCCGAAATAAACCAGTACTGCTCGGGGTCTACCATCTCTTTCAGGCGCTTGTTTAACAGTCATAGGCACCCTATGCGCTCTTTGGACTTCATGGGCCCAGTTCCATCCTACTACCTCAGGAAAGGTTTTAGCTAGGAGATCAATCATATATAGACGGATATCAGTACCCCCTTTATCCTCCGGAATTCCAAGAAATCGCAAATTGTTTCTACGTTGGCGATTTTCCTGCTCTTCCAGTTTCCACTGGACATCAGCAAACCTAGCCTCATGCATTGCCGTCTGCTCCTGTATTGATGCCATATCTGTTTCCATATTCCCTGTTCGGGTTTCAAGTTCCGTTATGCGGTCGGCGATCTCCGTACATACTTTCGCTACTTTCCGTACAGAGCCCTGTACTTTACGTATGGCTACTTGAGATCGCCTGCTGTCCTGTCGGGCCTCTTCTCGATGAGCCATGACGGATTGCAGTATTGCGTCCAACGTGGCAGAGGGGGTTTCTTCTGGATCCAAAGTCTGTTGGCTTTTGCCCCCCACTAATTGGTTTACCGGTGAGTAGTCCCAGTTTAATTCTAGTTCTCGCGTGCTAATGTGTGTTAACAAATTAGAGCCTTTTTTCTTGATCCTGCGTATCGTTGCAGTGGGGTTCCCCCCAATTGCATCCTGCTGGTCCTCATTTTCCGTTTCACTGGCACTAGTCAGAGAGAAGGAGCCTTCCACCGATTCTGTGTCGTCTGACAGTGAATAAAAATACTCGGTATTTTCAATGTCCGCCTCCTTCTCCCTATATATTTTCTGAGTAGACTGTTTAGCTCTTACATATAATGGGTCCAGACTCTTTGTACCTATAATTAAATCTTTATTTCCATTTTTTTGGGGATCCGCCGGCCCACTGTCCAGCTGAAAACATTGAGTTATAGAGGGTTCAGGCCGATCAGTGCATTTGGGTGTAATACTACCCTTAGGACTCCCTTCTTCACAGATCTGGGCATCCCCACTTTCCTCCTGCCCCCCTGATTTCCAGACTTCATTTTTATCGCCTCTATGTCCCCCAAGGTCTCCGAAAGTTCCCTCAGGGTTACATCTGCTTGTTCCACCAATTCAGGTACATCACTTGCAGTGTGAGTTATGAGGCGTGTCAAAGCACCCCCAAGGTTTTCCTCGTTTACCCCCATTGCCTTTCCATTTTCCAATGCTGATTCAATCAGCATCTCTTCACCGGCTGAACCCACCTTTTCTTTGCCGCTTTTTCCCTTTTCTGGCCGATTTTTCCCTGCAAACAGCTCGGCAATTGTTGAACCTGACTGCCGCTTCTGGATCGGCGCTTCGTTGGTCAAGTTCTTCCGGTTCTGGCCACGGCGTCCGGTTAGTCGTGTTGCCTCTGCTCCTGCTCCGAAAGCACCAGTCTCTACGCCCGGTTCTCCTGTCAGCGCATCCGCCGTCATGGCACCTTGAACACAAGCGCCAGGTACAGCATTTTTCCCCGTCGCCGTTTTGGAGCGCACTGATGGAAGTACTTTCGGGGCCATTTCTCTCCGACTTTGATCAGCTTTCTCCCAGCCACCGGCTTGCTCCGACTTACAGCAGTCTGAGCCCCGCAGCAGCCGATAAATCCGGCTACAGGTGAGAACCACGTCCGTCTGGATCTCTACTGCATCCAAGATTTTTGCCAGACTGTGCGCGCTACAATTTATCTTCATCCATAGATTTCCCAATACCGCGTCCTGCAGGGACATGGTCATTCTTTGCTACTCCATCTGTGCGAGTGTCGGACCGCGGTGTTCCTGCTGCAACGACAAGCCGACCTAGCCTGTCGCCATCTTGCTTTCCTCCGCCCGTTGTTGTTGTTGTGTTGTGGCCACAATATCCATTCCAAAGGATCAATATTGGAAGAGGTTAATGAGCCATTCTGAAACATGACAGTTAAATTCTCAATTGTATAGTTGGTGTGTGTTTGCCACATGTCATAAGCAGCTAATGACGGAATGAAAGGAGAATTTAGATTCTTAGCAGTGGCTAAACCAAAACAAGTAGTCTGATGTACCGTTTCATTTAAAAATATGAGCTGAGACGGTATCAAACACGCGCAATGCAATGATTCAGTGCCCTGCACTTGCCAATCTTTGGTACCCCAAATGGATTTTAAATCAACTGTATCCTTCCAGTAATCATAACCATTCACAGACAAATCAGTTATGAAGAACAAGGAGTAGACCAATTTCGTATGGGTGAGCATAAATTTGGTTTGGGTGGGTATGTTCAATTTATAAAAATAGGACACAGGATCAGAAAGATTGTAACTGGTGAAATACACAAATTTACTCCGTTGGGTTTGTGAGCTCCCCGGCAATGGGGTTGGGCAATGTTCCCACTGGGTCTCTGAGTATTGGGTAAAAAATGATGGCCATAATGTTGGAAACAGAACAAATCTGCATAATTTGCCGATTTCAAATACAAATCTTCAGTGTCAAAAGCAGTATAATATTTTAAATCTGAAAATAATGAATAAACAGCGTTAACATCCCAGTCATCAGAGTGTATTCCAGGCAAAACCACATCTTCTAAAGAAACGCGGAAAACGTATGGAATGTTCAAAGTCTCGGTCTGGCCATGGATATCGAATGGTACTTTATCCCAAACAATGCCATCAACAAATGGGAATGCTGAAATATTAACTAGAGCTTGATCTCTTCATTTTATGTGATGAAGTGTGAGGGGCCAGAACTCCGTTAACCAAGTTCACAGCAGAGCGTTCAGGTAAGTAATGGCCATTAACAGGAAAAATACAGTCACAAACCCAATCCACATGGAGAGGAACACCATCGTCAGCACTATCCAGACATATGTCGAAGGCGGGACCAGGTAAGTCTTTTAGAACCAGGAGATGAAAAGATTGGTACGTGTAGGGGGCTCTGCCACAGATGATGACAACGTAGATGTATCAGAAGAAAAGCTATTACGGTCCATATAGTAACCACTGGACCTCAGCTGAAACAACGGGGGCTGTTCTTCATTTGAAGGTGAATGAATTGTACTTTCAGGAATGTCAATTATAAAGTCAACTGGAGGAGAAGTATACTCATTATCCACAGTTGTAGATGTAGAAGGTAAAACAGGCCCAAATAAATTGAAGATTCCATCTCCACCTCCATTTGTTGGGGTCTAGTCGAGGAAACAGAAACCAACTGATTCAGCGAAATATCCCGGCGTGGAACGCTTGTAGGCATACTTTTCAGTATTGGCCATGTGGTGTAGCTTAACATTCTCGATTCAAATGTAACGATTCTCCTTACGACCAGGTAGTGGAGGCAGAATCACAGTACGGGTGCCTTTCAAACCAAGGACTCCGACCGGTGCACGGTATGATGGACCAAATTCTTTTTTGTTCTTCACCTTTTCTCGGACCAGATCTCCAACTTTCGGAAGCCAGCCAGAAACCAGAATCAGCACCGCTGCATCAGTGGAAGAGGGCAAATGGACTTTCGCTTGTGAATCACGAGCCTTTTGTAGATCCTGTAACATAGCACAATGGTTATCTACGTCAAAGGTTGCAGCAGTCGCCACAACATCTAGACCATCAAGGTCTGGCACAAACATTTTAATGCCAAAGAGCATTTCATATGGGGTCCACTCACCCAGAGATCTGCTTGGGAGATTGTTAAGTGCACGTTGAACTCCATGTAGATGAGTCAACCAGCCCCTACCACTACCTAATACTCTCGCTGTTAAAGATTGCTTTAAGTCACAGTTCATCCGCTCCACAACAGAATTGCCCTCAGGCCGATATGGAGACGAGAAGGCACCTGCACCCCCAAAGACGTCATCGCATCCCGGTAAGCCTGAGGCAAAAGCAGGACCTTGGTCAGAATGGAAGGTGCCACAGGCAAATGTCCCTACAAAGACACGCAAATCTTTTATAACAGTTTGAGCGTCAGCACTACGCTGCGGCCAAACCCAAAGGAATCTAGTGCACGAATCCACTGCAACCAAGATATATTTAAAAGCATTATCAGATGTTAAAGGACCGCAGTGATCAGGATAAATACAACCAAACGGTTGATTTGAAATGTACAGTTGAGTGTGGAGTGGACGTGAAACAGTTGAAGGCTTAATCTGTTGACAAATGTCACAGGAAAGAACATATTTACGTGCCTTTTTGGTATAAACCACGCCACCAAAAACGTTGCTGTAAAAAAGGAAATAGTCGCTGTCACTCCGGCATGTGCAGAAGCAACGCCTTCATGTGCGGCTATGATCAAAGAAAGTCTGCAGTCCTCTTTGGGAATCAGCCGATCCCCAACGAATGGTATAGTTGCAAATGGAATTTGATCAGATGACAAGTGGTATGTATAATGTAAGCAAAACCTTGGGGAAACTATGTTCCCTTTTTCGTCGCAGCAATAGCTGCTAGAATATCATCATCAATTTTAGTCATAGACCTAGTGACCGCTGCTACTGAACAAGTGCCTCATCAGCCATTGAATTACCAACAGCGTGTGCTCCCACACATTGATAGCCCAAAGTATAAACAATATGTGTGAGTGGCAAACGTTCCTTAAGAGCGGCCACTCGGACCTAAAGCGTTTTATGCTTAATTGCGCTGCCTTTAGAATCGCGAAAATCATTTTGTTCAAGTTGTCATTGAAGGATTGTAAAGATAGGAAAAATAGAGAGGGACCCCTTCAAAACCAGGGGAATAGGGTACTACTGAATAGTATAGAAAATAAACCCTTGGCCAAGGATAAAAATAGAATAACTGGGTACAAAACAGGGTAATTTTATGGCAACCAGACAGTGCCGATAAAAGAGAGATAAAGTCTGTCTTGATAAAGATGGAAAAATAATTTGAGCCATCGAAACGCGTCGACGCTGTTTTGCACAATCTTGGGAACCAGCTTATCCTGTAGATTAAATACAATATAGTGCACCCAGGATAAGCTAGAGTAGTGTCTCTTTTAGATGTGCTGTTTGAGGACAAAGTGTACTGTCTCTGTGTTTCTCTCTTGTGTTTCTGTCATACATGTTTTTTGTATATGAATTTTACTGTGTAACCTTGTGAAATGCATGGGGTTGTTTTATGATATAGTGATTTATGAGATGTTTTAAAATTAATAAAATACGATTTTATTTTGAATATATGTATGCTGTTTATGTAAATTACTTGGATCTACCATATGGGTTGTAGCAGTTGAGGATAACTTGTGCAACGTATGGGTGACCTGTAAATACACCTTTTGTGTACAACTAGTTTTGTACCCAGTTATTCTATTTTTATCCTTGGCCAAGGGTTTATTTTCTATACTATTGAAGGATTGTACACAGTAAAAAGAATCGCACACAACAAGTGTAGGAACATCCGGAACAGCAAGCTCAAGAGCCAAAGCACGTAGCTCCGCCAATTGAGCCGTGCAATCCCCAAGAGATTGTGTGAACCAAGGAGAATTTGAAATCGGCATCAACAATCGAACCGGTCACAATTGCACAGGTTGCAGAATAAGCATGTTTAGAACCAATGGCCGGCTGCGAAGACCCATCAGTGTAAATAATGCAATTTGCACTGATCAAGAGGGAGTAATGACAAAGGAGGAGGATGAACATGTTCATATTGTAAAAACTCCTGTGTTTGCAAAGAAGGGTCAAAGACAAAGTTGACATCAGCCGACGTCAAAGAACTAGCCCACTGAATCCAACAAGGATGCAAGGCTTTGGAATTTGGGACACTAGCCTTCATAACCGCTTCTAAAGCAGGTACTGGCGAGTCCATGAAAATGCGTTTACCCTGACCTAAAGAGCGTTCTTTCAGAATCGCCATCTGGACTGCGGTCAAAATGTTTTCAGTAGAAGAGAAACGCATCTCAGCTGGAGTATATAAGTGCGATTTATAAGCAATGGGGACAGTGTCCCTTTCATTGAAAGTCAAGTAAGTGAACCCTAAGGCTCCTGGTACAATCCCTATGACCAAATTAGTAGTATTAACTCTCTTTAACAAGAACTGAGTCGCAAGCAGATCAGACTGCAAAGACCGAAGAATTGCTGTATGTTCCGGAAGCCAACTGGAAGACGAGAAAGACTGTTGTATCAACGCGTAGAGCGGTTTGATATGCTGGGCATAATCAGGAATGTAGGTTCTGCCAAAATTTAAAAAACCCAGCAAAGACTGCAGTTTTTTAAGGGTAGAGGGAGGCTGCAATTGAGCACATTTCTCCAAAAAGTGGGGGGCCAAACCCCTGCCTTCGTTATTGAGTTTGTAACCAAGGAAAAGAACCGCCAAAAAGGCAATATGTGATTTCACAAAATTAAATTTGTAGCCTAACTTCGCAAAAGGTGTGACAATGCGATCAACGCGCAGAAGATGCAAATTCCTCTCATCATCAGTCAAATAAATGTCATCGACGTACGAGAAGGCATCAGGGTCAATCTCATGTAAAATTGAAACAATGCATGCCGCAAACACGCCAGGGCTATTCTTATATCCCATAGGCAATCTCGTATCTCGTCTCTGATTGCCTAACGCACTGAATGCGGTCAAATCGCGGCTCTCAGGAGCCAAAGAATGGCTGAAGAAGCCGTTGGAGATATCCAAAGTAGTTTTATACTTTTTCCGAACAATGTTATTGACTAACGCAGAGCTATGGGTGTTCTGAACCGCAAAAGTACGAACATGACTGTTCAAATGCCTGTAATCTAAAACTATACGATACGAACCATCCGGTTTCAATATCGGAAAAAGAGGATTATTCCTCGACGAAACACAAAGTTCAATCACACCCTGATATTCCAACTGGGTCAAGATGTCACAGACGCTTTTGCGTCACGTTTAATTGGATACTGTGGTTGGGGCTGAGGTGTAGAACGTATCGGAGACAATTGGAAACATTCCCACCAACTTCATCCCCAGGTCCATCTTGTACCTTTTTCAGAACATTCGGTAGAACGCTCATGGATAGGGTGCCAAAGCACAGTGTATAAACCGAAGCAAACACCGTCCCCCAGGTGGTGCAGTCAGCTAAAGAGGGAATCAGACCACTCGGCAGACTCATTGTAGGGATCCTGTAATTTTCAACAGGAGTCGTATTGGGAAAAACTGCCTCAAGCTGCTCAAATTTCTGTGCAAGCCAAGACGGCAAGTCATCACGATTTTGAGGACGTTTGCCCATCACCAAATTAATCATGACGGGACTAATCACCAGTCCACTGCTGTGTCACAGTGGTGGAGGAACAGCTCCAGGCGGAGCCGCTTGAAGTGCACGTGACATAAACTGTATGACAAACTGTATGACACTTCTGTGAATGTGAAGCAACTGCGTATATAATAGGCTTAGCTCCGCGACAGTAACATTCATATAATTTAGATACGGTGTAAAACCAGCCAAAACAGGCCCCATCAATAGATAAGGGGCCCATACGAACAATAGAGACATGGTGAGGAAGGGCGCCATTAAACCAAATAGTATGCTCCCAGGACATCAACGGAACTACAATTAATGCAGAAGGACGATACGCTTGAGGAGGAGCTGCCCTCGTATATTCATGAAACAAATGATCATTCCCATCTACTGCGGGAAAGGTAACCCAAGAATAGAAAACCTCGAAGCGGCAAGCTGGGTCCACCTCGACCACAAAAATAAAGGTAGCCCCTGCATTGGGGACTCCGCTGTAGTGTAGTTCCTATAGTACCCCTGCAGGACCTGCGCTTTTGGATAACATACACTGTGGGCCTGGTGGCAGACTGATTCTGAGCACCCCCACCGCGTATGTTAGCCTGTTTGCATTAGCTAGCTCACAGTGCCACTAGAATCTCCTTTTTATCAGAGAGATTAGTTTTTGGCAACGTCAGAACACGAAAACACGGATTCCTCAGGCTCGTGGAAACAATGTACTACTTTTCGCCCAGTCACTCGTGCTTGCTCATTTGGTCTCAGAGAGTTACACAGAAGAAACAGTCGAGCGTGTTTACAATAAGAATTTATTGCACAGTTGTTCTTCTAGTATAAAATATATGTGCTGCGACAACTGTTAAACAGTAGCAGAGATATATGATCAGCAGTACAGTGAATAAAAAGGGATAGTACAGTTCTACCACTTTGCAATAGTCATGAACAGATACATGAATATAAAATGCATTTATAAAATAAAGCGCATACTCCTACGATGCCTGTCTAGATGTACCTAAGTGTACCTAGCATGTGAGTAGGTGCGAAAGAAGCCAAGAATCCCGCTAGGATTTAGTCAAACCCCATTACCTGAATAATGAGTGTGTGGGACCTCATCCTGGTCTCGAGTTGGACGCCCCGCAAGGGATGATTAGACCACTGTCAGCTGGAGCGACTGCATGCAGGAGCCTCAGCGTCTCTGGTCAGTGTGCCAGCCTGGAAGTCTCGGTTCCCTCTAACTACTGATAGCAAGAGGTGCTGTATTTATACAGAAAAGTATAGAGTCCCTTTGTTCCTTGTGTCTTGTGTTAGCCATTGTTGGGTATAAAGATGACGTATGGGATGAACCGGTTACGTAGATGTTTATGCAGGTGGATCCTAGCCCCTGCCTGGTTTCCTAGAACTCTTATGAATATTTAATCATACTGGATGAGCACATCGAAGATGGTATAGGAGGCCATTGTTCGGGAAAAACCCTCCTTCTGTACCCAAACCACAGTCTAGATAAGGTTCAGCCCTCAGCGCCCGTTATTGTGGAGAATAAGGAACTAATGTAGGTGAAAGATTATGCCTATATTAGGGCATCTCAAACCATGCCTATATTAGGGCATCTATATGAAACATAACACCCACTCCTCTTAATAGTCAACAATAATAAACAAGGACAGCAAACTACTTAGTCATACTAGGTGGTAGCGCATATAATTGTCAGTGAGCCACATAAAAACATTTTTAAAACTTTAAAAGCATACTAAAAACATTTCTAAAAGGGAAAAAATGTGTAGAGTCAGTTTTTGAATTTGTACTGAAGCTAAAGCTCTAGCTGAGTCCCTTTATAGAATTTAAAACTTTTACAAGCGTTTTAGAAGGCCATGCTTTCTCTAGCGATAGTGTCAATTTAGTAGGAAATGTTCCAAATTTAATCAGAGTCGAAATAAAAAAGGAAACTCCAAATTCTTTCCCAGCACATGATGAGCCGATTGAAGATTAAGTGTCCTGGCTGGGAGACGCAACATCACAGTCACTTGCTGTAGGGGACGGGAATTGTAATATTTCACACAGTACGTCGATGGAGCACAGATGATATTCAGTACTGCCCACAGTTGGCATATCGGCAGCCGGTGCTGTAGTCGATACCTCAGTGCCCGTAGTGCTAGTTGTAGCGCTTGTGCTGGTGTCAGCGCTAGTGGTGGCTGAGCTGATGCTCACCCCAGTTTTAGCAAAAGGCACCTGCGGGTTTTCAAGGAATGCATTCGTCAGGATAGGACTACGCTGGAGACACAACCGAGGGGGGACCTCAGCGGTTCCAGCCTCGTGTTCAAGTCCTAAGGCGTTTCTGACTCGAGTGTCAGACAGATGTCCAACATGCATTCTTCACCGCAAAACAGGCATCGAAGAACAGGTAAGATGCAGACCATCCAGACTGGTCTAAACGATAAGAACCAAGAAGCACTCAGTTCTCGTAGGCGAGGCGCGCCCAGATGTTGCACCATGCCCTCACGGTATCTACGTTCCAGAAGAGCTTTCGCCATTTCGTTCGTGATTGGGCCGTCCATTGCGTATCAGGAAAATGACGATCAGGATTCCAGCTATTAAAAGCAGTATCAGAGGTAAACCTCCAAAGATGCTTCCAAATACGGAGTGTATAAAATTTGGGATAACTCCGAGGACTGTTTGGAAGGTGCTTGGAAAACCTGACCCTATGGTCTTAAATAAGTGTACAATACCACTCGTATCAGACATGTTAAAGATACGACCCACCATTTCTGTGAAATGAAAGGGGCAGTTTGTACGAATAAGTGCTTGTATCTCGGTCGCGGTCCTTGCAACTTGAAGATCAAAGGTCTCTCGAGCAGAGGTTAAGGGTACAGTTCGCTGTAAAAGCATGGCTTTTATTCTGCTCAAAGTGTCAAATTTTATAAAAGATATCTCTAACGGAGGCCACAAAGGCGCCTCCCTGACTGTACTTGTTGGGGGAAACAATACTTGCATAGAGCAAGTAACCCTGGCGTTCACGGTGACCGGGTAGGCAATGCACGGAAGCATGTCACAGCAACCTTGATCATTCAGCATCAAGTAGCTCCCATTCGAGAGTAACTCGAAAACTGGTGTGATCACGGCAGCTGGAGTCCCTTTCATGTGGCAAGACAGATTCGCCACAGAACCATTACAAGCTCCGTGTAAAATAATCTCCTGACACTTGAGAGAGCCGCTTAAAGCGTTCCTGCAGTTTGTACCACTCAGGAACACTTCACGATCCCCACTCCAGCACCGAAATCTATATGGTAATTCCCAGGATTCCTTAATGTATTCTTTACCCAATTTTTCATATCTGCCTGCCTTTGCTCAAGGCAATACTGAAACTGAAAGGTCGTGACCGGGAGAGTGATATGGCCGTGGATTAGCCATTCTGTTGATGGTGATTCCGCCACTGTGAATGGTAGCCTGTCCAGTTTTTCAATAATCAGCATTGTATATTTAGCTCCCCTTTGTGCCATTTCTATCTGTGTATCTGTTAGATTGTATTCAGAAAACAGAGACGTACTGTTTATAAAACGCCAAGGCACAAAGCCTGCACGCAAAGATTGCAGCGTCCAGCTTAATAACATAATAGAACATAACTGAGATTGGCCGTGTTGTAATATGGCTAAATCCTGTTCCAGTATGTCGATAGCAGAAGATACAATGTTGCCCAATGAATATATCCTGGAGGTCAAAGTTGTTAACCCATTATCTACCACAGCTAAAGCTTTTTCTAAGTTTATACGGTCTATTTCCCGTATTCTCTCTGCGGCCTCTTGTTGGGAAATCTTCCAGTTTTCATTATAGGCAGCATATATGTCTGCATATTTGAAACGTTTATGACGTGTTTTCCTGGGTCCTAGTAAAAAGTCCCTAAGATCCATGTCAAGTGAGAGTAAAGATAAGTGTTGTTTCATTTCTGCAAGTGTTGAGGTTTCTAGCCAACCGAGGCACAACTTCCCAACACTATAGGATGTCACTACCCCTGGATGTTCTCTCTGTACATAACGTGGGTCTGGCCTATGGATACCGAGTCCCTCGGTGATGTTCAGGAATCGCTTATGACAGTTATTCGTGTCTAAGGGCCAAACCACCCACTGTTTCCAATTTGGGTCTGTTCTAGTGTACTCTGAGATGTCATCCACTTTTGCCCCTTCTTTTGTAGTTGAATTCTGCCACCCCCCCCATATGTCGGTGTTGGAAACCTAGGGGGGTTCAGGTCCTTGCTCTTGGCTAGTCCAAGACAGGATGTCTGTTGCACAGTATCATTTAAAAAGATCATCTGCTGCAGAATGAGGCATGCTCTAAATAGTGCCTCTGTACCCTGGACTTGCCAGTCCCTTGAACCCCAAACTGATTTTAAGTCAATTTCGTCTTTCCATAGGTCGAAGCCCTGTTCAGACAATTGGGCTAAAAAGGAAGCAGAGTAAATCTGTTTAGTGTTTGTCAACATAATTTTCAGTGCTGATGCTGGTGCAACCTTGTAGTAATATGAGGCTGGATCTGTGGTGTTAAACCCTGAAAAGTATGAAAATTTCTGTGCAAACGTTTGTGAACTACTTTTTGGTGGTGTTGGGCAATGTTCCCACTGATAGTACTCAAAAACATTCCTAGGTGAAATGGATTTGTGCAGGAAATGATGACCATAATGTTGGTAACAGTACAATGTGTCATAATCCGAAGAACCCTCTAACATTTCATTATTAGAAAATGCAGCAGTTTTCTCTAAATCAGACAACATGTTATTAACTGTTTCAGAGTCCCAATCATCAGAAAATGTACTTGAGGTAATGATATCACAATGAAATTTTAAATATATGATTAATTTTTAAAAGTTCGGTTGGACCGAATATGGTAAAATCAACCTTGTTCCATACTATACCATCCGGTATAGGAACTGCTGTAATGTTCACTGATGACAAGTCGCTTTGCTCACGATGTGATGATGGATGTGGCTTCAGTAGTATGTTGACCTTTTGGGCTGTGGAGCTTTGTTGAAGATAGCGTCCATTAATAAGCATACTAAAAGCTAGTACTAAGCCAAGCCAGAAAAGAAAAACAATATCCCAGAAATTACCCAGAGTTCAATCCAAGGCGATACCAGGTATGTCTTTTTTAGAAAGTGACGAAAGTTCTTTATTTGTTGCATGAATGGTGTTTTGGCTGGCGTCGTTTCCGGCTCGCTTGGATCCAGAGAAAACGTATCAAAGTTCATGAAATAGCCAGAAGCAGTTCGATCAATTGTAGGAATTGCATCAGGATTAGTTGAAATGTTATTTTGCTCTTGACGAGGCATGTTGACGTAGACTTCTGTATTAGGTCTAATTGCAACTTGTAAATTAGTCTGATGTTCATTTTGAGTTTGAATGTTTAGTTCAAGTGGAACAAGTTCCATAGCATTGTTGCTTAGTCCTTCATTCCTTACAGGTGGCTCTTCAAACGTGATGAGTCTTTCTGTTTGAACTTCTTGGATTGTAGCTAGAGGAGGGCGTCTGCTACTGTGGAGACCACAAGGCCTACTGCTTATTATTGACAAAGAAAAGGAGGGACCCCTAATAAAGGATAAAGGTGGGTAACATAGGGGATCAGTTAAACAGTACAGAAAAGGAAGAATACCCACCCTTTTAAGGATTATAAAGGCCCACAGAGGGGTCCTATGATAATGATTAAATAAACAAAGCAATCCCGTGCATGCATTAAGAAAACAACAATAGAAACAATGTGTCGTTTTGTCTTTTTTATTAACAAAATATCAAAAGATTATCACAAAATAAGTCTTGTATTACAAAGAATTAATGCATATAAATGAAATACAATGAAGAAAACACAATAAATAAAGTGCCCCACAAACACTCATCATTCATACGTACCCACTCATATCATTCATATGAGCTCAATACATCCAGCAAACATACTCAGAAATCATCCAGCATTAAAAGGAAAACATCCCACATTAAAAGAAAGCCCACAGGATAAGTGAATATTCTGGTATACTGGTCCAGATAGAAGATAGAGAATTAATTCAGGTATTAAAAGGACAAACGCCGACGCTGCGTTTCGGTGGAAACCCTATTCCCGGGCCACACCTTCCTCAGGGCAAGTCGTAAACACTGACATAGATGACGTGGGGCACTCAGTAAACCAATTGAGGTATTCTGAACAAATCATGATCCAACAGCGACATGATAAAACGATAACCAGATCGGTCTACGAATGATCAAAGGAAGCAACCTTCATCTCCGATAATATAGGTCCAGATGCATATTTGACGAAGAATCACATTTATACTGCTTCTGCCAGTTCGTATTTGATAATTGTTCTTGTGGGGCACACAGAACAATCGTGGGTCTGGGTGTATGACCCACGCTCACGAATACGGGTAAGGATATCACCCGTTTCCTTCTGCCGTCAGACGGGTGATATCGGGTGATGTCCTTACCCGTATTCGTGAGCGTGGGTCATACACCCAGACCCACGATTGTTCGGTGTGCCCCACAAGAACAATTATCAAATACGAACTGGCAGAAGCAGTATAAATGTGATTCTTCGTCAAATATGCATCTGGACCTATATTATCGGAGATGAAGGTTGCTTCCTTTGATCATTCGTAGACCGATCTGGTTATCGTTTTATCATGTCGCTGTTGGATCATGATTTGTTCAGAATACCTCAATTGGTTTACTGAGTGCCCCACGTCATCTATGTCAGTGTTTACGACTTGCCCTGAGGAAGGTGTGGCCCGGGAATAGGGTTTCCACCGAAACGTGCGTCGGCGTTTGTCCTTTTAATACCTGAATTAATTCTCTATCTTCTATCTGGACCAGTATACCAGAATATTCACTTATCCTGTGGGCTTTCTTTTTAATGTGGGATGTTTTCCTTTTAATGCTGGATGATTTCTGAGTCTGTTTGCTGGATGTATTGAGCTCATATGAATGATATGAGTGGGTACGTATGAATGATGAGTGTTTGTGGGGCACTTTATTTATTGTGTTTTCTTCATTGTATTTCATTTATATGCATTAATTCTTTGTAATACAAGACTTATTTTGTGATAATCTTTTGATATTTTGTTAATAAAAAAGACAAAACGACACATTGTTTCTATTGTTGTTTTCTTAATGCATGCACGGGATTGCTTTGTTTATTTAATCATTATCATAGGACCCCTCTGTGGGCCTTTATAATCCTTAAAAGGGTGGGTATTCTTCCTTTTCTGTACTGTTTTACTGCTTATTATTGGCCACATAGTGTGGTTTGATTAAGTCGATTGAGACAAATCTTTTCTCCTTTTTCCCGGCAAGAGGCAGCAAAAGTACAGTTCTTGTTCCTTGTACTGCAAGGACTGGTACAGGTGTTCTGTATGAAGGTCCAAATTCCTTTTTGTCCGCAATTTTCTCTCTGACCAGATCCCCGACTTTTGGGATCCAGACAGGTCTAGCCGTTTCTGCCTTGACTTCCCCAGTGGCGGTCTGCTTTAGTCGGACATTGCTTTGTTTTGCCCTGGATTCATTTAGATCCTGTAAAACAGCCAAACAATCATGGATATCAAATGGTTTTTCCTCCGCCACTGCGCCTTCACAATCAAGATCAGGTACCCACATTCGTGTCCCAAAGAGGACTTCATATGGAGTGACACCCCCTAGAGAGTTTCTTGGCTGGTTGTTTAATGCCCGCTGTACCCCATAAAGGTGTTTGACCCAACTACCGCCCTTGCCTAATACCCTAGCTGTTAAAGATTGCTTTAAGTCCCGGTTTTTCCTCTCCACAACCGAATTTCCCTCGGGATGGTACGGAGAGGAGTACCGCAATGCTACGCCCATTCCTTCCATGGCCTCTTTGTAAGCCCGAGAGCTAAACGCAGGGCCGCGGTCAGAATGTAACGTGCCAACTGCGTATTTGCCAATAAAGACCCGCAAATCTTTGATAACAGTTCGAGCGTCAGCCGAGCGCTGAGGCCTTACCCATTGGAATCTCGAGCAGGAATAAACTGCAAACATGATATTTGCAAGGTAAGGTAAGTTTTTATTGTACAGTTAATTAAAACCATTACAAGCATTCGTCAAATTACACAGATTTATTATAAAACTACATATCAGGATACATTACCATTGAGGCAGTTCATGAATAAAAGAAACCGCTATTGAATGTAAAAAATAAAAACTGATAAAATGTGGCTAATGGTTTATGAGCGTAAAATTAGCCTGTGCGCCGGTTCGGTCCCTTATTGTGAATGCGAAAGTCGCAACAGGGTGTCTTAGGCCTGCGTAGAGTAAAAAAGTAAAGTGCCATGTGCGCTAGTGGCTTGAAGCCAGGGCAGCCAGGAAAGCAAGGCGAACAGTTTTGTTACTCAAAGCGCGTGTAGTGTTGTGCTGACCTTAGAGACAAGTAGCGGGGTCTATATGCACAGAATTGCCTCCGGAACTGTAATCGCTAGATCCAGGGAATAATTAAAATTCGTATTTGGTGATTACCGTAAAGTGCATGATTTGCTTAGTGTGCAAATATTTGTTGAAGCTAAAATTCGTGGCAAATTAGGCCTAACGTATGTTAACGGTATTGACTGCAGCTCTTGCAGGCCTGTGATTAGCAGCATGGCATAGCCAATCAGCCTCTTAATCGTATGTTTAGCCACGGTCTTGTTCGGGCAGCCGGTAACCATGTGCGGGTATACCGGAGTAAGTGCTTAGTGCAAAAGCAGCATTGAGAATGACCGGTGACTGTGTGCAATTGTACCGGGAAAGTGCTTCGTGCAAGAGCGGCATTAGGAGTAGGTGCGGGGCTTCAGGGGTTGGGCCGCCGCATGACCTTGAACTAACTTGTTCTCCATTTCAGTTCAGCCAATGATTAAACCCTGTAATACAAAAGGACACACAGTAGAACAGAAAAAATCCTAAAAGGGGCCTTTAGAAGATCCGCAGAGCCAATTGTTCAGAAGGCGGGACTTTCAGAGAGTCAACTGAGCCATGCTGGCTTATTTGTAAGATCGTTGCCACTGTCTCTTTGGCTTTAAAACTTTGGACCAGTGATTGACAGTGGGGACCGACTTCCAAGCTAGACCCTCATTCCCTCCAGATTGCTTTGACAGTGATGCGAGCATGGGCCTTCTCGGAGAGGATCATGATGCTAGGTTCCGCACTACATCCGAGGCGCTGTTATCTGGAGTATTTTCTTTCCGTTTGTTGAGGAGGGCTTCCGTGGCTACAAGGAATTTTACCTAATGGCAGCTCAGTTGGACATCGTCGCCGAGGAAGCTTGACAGCACCGCTTGCCTGCAGGACCGTATATGTTTTTTGTTAAAAAGTGGTCTCAAGAGGGTCCGGCGTTCCTGTTGTAGTTCCCTGCATACGGTGATGAGGTGTACCATGTTTTCTTCGCCGTCCCCACAGAGTAGGCACGTTGCTGGTATCGGAGGGCGTAGCCATGGAGGCAAGTGGTTTGCATAAGGCAGCAGCCCTAAGCGAAATCTCAAGAACTTCTCTTTCATATTTTTGGAGAAGCTAACATGGAGATATGCTTGGGGTGAGAGTTTAGTGTAAGATTGTATGAAAAGCCAGCCATGTGCACGCTCTGCCAGGGAGGCTTTATCCTGCAAGAGAGATTGTTTCTTGACTATGTTGTTTACTGCTTTTTTAAAACTCGCAAGGTTCCCTGGATGTTCCCATAGTTGTCGTAGCCCCAGCTGATTGAGAGCGGCCTCCAAGTATAATCTCGCGGGGCAGGCCTCTTTGGCTTGTAGTTCTTTCCATAGAAGGGCATTTAACGTTTCCGGTTCTCCCCTTCTTATTTTGTGCCAGCTTTTTATATATGTTCCTTTGCGTGCCAGCTCTTCTCTTGGTAGCCCAAATTCTAGCCTCATTTGTGCAGGGGATGTGTATCCCGGCAGGCCAAAGATCATTCGCAGTGCTCTCGCTACAGTGCCGTCTACAATATCAGCGTCCCTCCCTCTCATCGCTTCGCTACCATAGGTGATAGATGGAATCAAATTTGCCTGGATCACCCTTGTTAGAGGGAGGAAGCTTAGGCCAGTGATCTTATTTTGTAGATTCCTTAATGCCACCACTGTCATTAATCCGCTCTTTTTTATGGCTTCGCATTGAGGCTTGAAGTTGCCCATGTTGTCAATGATGACCCCCAAGTATTTGTATTCTCGAACGGTCTCCAGCTTACTCGATGCCAAGTACCAGTTGTTTGTTGTTTTGTGGAAGTTGACACACATAACTTTGTTTTTTTCTTGGTTGATACTTAGCATGTTGGTTTCAGAGTATCGCGACGTGATGTCCAATAAACGCTGTAGGCCTACCGGGGTCCGGCTAATAAGCACCAGGTCATCCGCATAAAATAGGTTGGATAGCTGGATGTCCCCTATCTTAGGAGCGTGCGAATTGCTTTCATTCAACAAGGCTGATAGCTCTGCCATAAAGAGATTAAAAAGTGTTGGTGCAAGCACGCAGCCTTGTTTTACCCCTGTGCTTGTTGGAATCTTTCTTGATAGATAATCTCCTGCACCTAGTTTGACTTGCACCCAGGTGTCACTATGCAAGAGAATTAGTTGGTTTAAAAGCAGCAGTGGAATGTTCAGCTTTTTTAATTTTTGCCACAGAAGGTTTCTGTTGACGTGATCGAAGGCAGAGCTGTAATCGATGTAGCGCAGGTATAGTGGATGTTTTGTTGCGAGTGCGGCGTCTATCATTAAAGATAGAGCTAGAATATTGGTAGTCATCCCCATATTTTTACAAAAGCCAGTTTGGTTGAGTGGAATTGCTGTGACTTCTGCTGCCCGAGATGTTAGTTCCTGAAGTAATAGGCCCGCAAAATATTTGGCCTCGTTGTCAAGTAAGGCTACTAGCCGGTAACTTCTTGGGTCGTTCCTATTTCCTTTTTTATAAATTGGGGCGATAATTGCACCCCTCCAAGATGATGGTATTGTTGACATTAACAGGGTTTTTTCAAACATTGGTTTGAGTACAGCGGCCCAAAATTCCGGCTCTTGTTTAAACAGTATGGGGGGGATCCCATTCGGTCTAATATATTTGTAAGCCCCGTCCGTTTGTAAGGGGCCGCAGTGGTCCAAGTACACACATGAAAGAGGTTTGTCTGATTTTAATAATGGCGTCTGCGAGGGTTTCGCTAACGTGGAGCCTTTCATCTGCTGGCAGATGTCGCAATTCAAGACATAGTCTTTAGTTTGCTTAGTTAACCCTGGCCACCAATAGCGCGGTTTCAATAAAGAAATAGTCGCTGTAACGCCTTTGTGCGCAGAGCCCAAACCCTCGTGTGCTGCTAGTATTAAACCTTGCCTACGATCCATATTTGGTATTACCCTATCCCCCACTCCAGGAATCTGAGCATATGGAATGTTACCTGCATCTAACTTGTAGGAGTATTTGAGTGGAAATTTTTTAGGTACTGCTGTGCTGCCTTTGTGTGAAGCAATGACAGCTACCATAATCTCACCGTCTATTCTCGTTTTGGAACGAGTGAGTGCAGCTACGGAAGCCGTGCGAACAGCCCCCTTTGCGGCTTCATCAGCCAATGAATTCCCTTCAACGTGAACGCCATCACGTTGATGACTCAGTGTATGGATCACGTGAGTTCTTGGCAGCTCGTTTTTCAACTCTGCTACCTGTTCCCATAGCATTTAATGCTTAATTGTGCCACCTTTCGCATCTTTAAACCCGTTTTGCTCCCAATGATCTAGGTATTCATTATATGACTGAACACAGTAAAACGAATCACACACGATTAGTGTGGGGAATTCATGATCCGTATTTACCAGTGCTTTTAACTCTGCCAACTGTGCCGTGCAGTCTCCTAGCAATTGCGTTTTTGTGCAACTCAGATAGAACTTTCCATCCTGCATGTGACCTTTAACGATAGCACACGCTGCGCTGTATTGCTGCTTACTTCCTATGGCCGGTTGCGCAGATCTGTCAGTATAAATAATATATTCATACTGATCGAGAGGCAAGATTTCATTTGGTAGAGGATATTCGTGTTCATATTGCAGGAATGCCTGTGTTTTTAAACTTGGATCAAATCTGTATTCAACGTCCGTTGCAGTAAGAGAATTAGCCCATTGTATCCATCTTGGATGTAAGGCATTCGCATTTGGAATGCTAGCCTTTGTAACAGCTTCTAAAGCCGGTACCGGGGTTACGACAATAATGCGTTTCCCCTGAGCCAGTGCTCTCTCTCTTGCTACAGCGGTCTGAACAGCTGTCAGGATTTTCTCTGTTGAAGTGAAACGCATTTGTGTACAGGTGTGATTTGTATGCAATTGGTACTGTTTCTCCTTCATTGAAGGTTAAGTAAGTGTACCCGCATTGACCCGCAATTATACGGATCACCAAGTGGCGTACGTTTACGCGTGTTTGCAAGTGTTTGGAAGCTATCATGTCTTCCTGGAGTGAACGAAGAATATTAGTATGTTCTTGTGCCCAATTTCTGGCTGAAAAGTCAGGTTTTATTAGGTGGTAGAAGGGTTTTACCCTTTGTGCGTAATCTAAAATGTATGTTCTGCCGAAATTTAGGAATCCCAGTATTGATTGTAAAATTTTTAATGATTTCGGAGGCTGGAGCAGCGCACATTTTTCTAAAAAGTTTGCTGCTAGACTTTTCCCTTCACTTGACAGCTCATATCCCAAAAACAGGACATTAAGGTGGGCTATTTTTGATTTTTTAAAGTTACATTTGTAGCCCTCAGTGGCAAATCCCATAATAATGGTGCTTACCCTGGTCAAGTGCCTCTCTAAGTCATCGTCCGTTAGATAAATATCATCCACATAGGACAATGCTTCTTCATCAAATTTTTGATGTAACTCTGTTACCCTTCCTGAAAATACCCCGGGGCTATTCTTATACCCTTGGGGGAGTCGACAAAATTGTCGCTGGGACCCTAACGCTGAGAATGCGGTCAAATACCTGCTTTCAGGCGCTATATTTTGGCAGAAAAATCCATTTGAGATATCAAGTGTTGTTTTGTATTTTTTCCGCACAATATTATTCATTAATGCGGCACTATGTGCATTTTGGACAGTAAATGTCTTTGTGCATGAGTTTAAATGTCTGTAATCTAAAACTAGACGATATGTATTGTCGGGTTTAGAGACGGGAAACAAAGAATTGTTCATTGGAGAGGTACATTTTTCAATGACCCCCTGGTATTCAAGTTGATCTAAGATCTCCCTGACCTGTTTTTTAGCTTCTTGCTTTATTGGGTATTGCCTCTGAGCATTAGGTGAAACTTTTAACGGGATCACGTGGTAGGTTGAATCCTCATCCCACCCAGCGTGATTTTTGTACAATGCTGGAGCTTGGGCTACTGCCCACTCCCGTGCATATGTATGTTTAAGGTGAACGGGAACATGGTCGGAAAATGCAGGAAAAATTATACTTTCTCCCCTGGGGCACTCCATTACGAATGCTGGCGGCCAATCTTGTTCGGCTAACAGGATGTCATACCCAGATGATAAGTTCTTCCAAAAGAGACCTTTTACTTTCCTGGGCTTGTCCCCCTCCATCCGGAGTGTTATTTCATGTAACTTACGTGGGACGCTCACCCTTTTGTCTGGTGTTTCCACCGTGATGTAATCATTCAAGTCCGCTGTCACCAGAAATTCCTTCAGGTTCTGGCGAGCTATTGTTACTTCTGCCGCACTGTCTAGCATCGTCAGAGCCCATTCCCCGTTCAGAAGTTGTGTCCTCAGAATTCTGGAAATGTCTGATTTTCAGACCAGCAACTTTCTTTTTCTTAAATTGAGGTTTTGATTTTGGCTTATCTTCTTTCTTGGAAGTAAAGTCTGGAGCGCGCTGCTTGTCTCTGGACTGTGTGCGCTCCTCTCTGTGTTCTGACTGTCCTTCTCTCTAGAGTTTTTCTTCGAGCCCTGAAAGGAACGAAAGGAACGTGTATCAGTATCCTGATACCTGTCAGGTTTCCTAATATTATCCCTATTCCTAAGGTTGTACCTCTTTTCAGAGGGCTACTATGGAGGAAGACCTACCTCGGGACTGAGATCTGTTGTCTTTAAACATTTGTTGTTTTTTATTATCCCACTTCTTTTTAGAAGAAGTCGGTGTCTGCTTAGAAGTGTCCTTTTCAGGACTGCCCATTAGTTGAGGTTTTACAGCTTTTCCCCCCAAACTATCCCTGGCTAACTCTGCATACGCAGTTTCAATTATTTTGGGTAGTTCATTCTCCTGTTCTAATGGAGAGAACTCCCATAGGCGTTGGCATTCTACCTTTACTACGCGGTCATTACTTGTTATTACCATTACTACGCATATTTTAGTTTGCAGATGCCATTACTTAGCATGCATTTACTTAGCATGCATTTACTACGCATGTTCCATTACTTAGCATGCACTTACTACGCATAATGGAGTTACTGTGCAAATTAAAGTTTTAGGGTACAGGGGTATTTTTAGGGGTCAGGGTGGGTTAGGGTTTTGGGGTGTAGGGGGTATTTTAGGGTTCAGGGTGCATTTAGGGTTTTGGGGTGCTGGGGTATTTTTGGGGTTCAGGGTGCGTTTAGGTTTTGGGGTGCTGGGGTAATTTTAGGGGTCGGGGTTGGTTAGGGTTTTGGGGTGTAGGGGGTAATTTTAGGGTTCAGGGTGCGTTTAGGTTTTGGGGTGCTGGGGTATTTTTGGGGTTCAGTGTGTGTTTAGGTTTTGGGGTACAGGGGTATTTTTAGGGGTCAGGGTGGGTTAGGGTTTTGGGGTGTAGGGGGTATTTTTAGGGTTCAGGGTGCATTTAAGGTTTTGGGGTGCTGGAGTATTTTTGGGGTTTAGGGTGCGTTTAGGTTTTGGGGTGCTGGGGTAATTTTAGGGGTCAGGGTTGGTTAGGGTTTTGGGGTGTAGGGGGTAATTTTAGGGTTCAGGGTGCATTAAGGTTTTGGGGTCGTGGGGTATTTTTAGGGGTCAGGGTGGGTTAGGGTTTTGGGGTGCATGGGGTATTTTGAGGGTTCAGGGTGCGTTTAAGGTTTTGGGGTGCTGGGGTATTTTTGGGGTTTAGGGTGCGTTTAGGTTTTGGGGTACAGGGGTATTTTTAGGGGTCAGGGTGTGTTAGGGTTTTGTGGTGTAGAGGGTATTTTTAGGGTTCAGCGTGGATTTAAGGTTTTGGGGTGCTGGGGTATTTTTGGGGTTCAGGGTGCGTTTAGGTTTTGGGGTGCTGGGGTAATTTTAGGGGTCAGGGTTGGTTAGGGTTTTGGGGTGTAGGGGGTAATTTTAGGGTTCAGGGTGCATTTAGGTTTTAGGGTACTGGGGTATTTTTAGGAGTAAGGGTGGGTTAGGGTTTTGGGGTGCATGGGGTATTTTGGGGGTTCAGGGTGGGTTAGGGTTTTGGGGTGCATGGGGTATTTTGGGGGTTCAGGGTGCATTTAGGTTTTGGGGTACAGGGGTATTTTTAGGGGTCAGGGTGGGTTAGGGTTTTGGGGTGCTGGGGTATTTTTGGGGTTCAGGGTGCGTTTAGGTTTTGGGGTGCTGGGGTAATTTTAGGGGTCAGGGTGGGTTAGGGTTTTGGGGTGTAGGGGTAATTTTAGGGTTCAGGGTGCGTTTAGGTTTTGGGGTACTGGGATATTTTTAGGGGTCAGGGTGAGAGGGTTTTGGGGTGTAGGGGGTATTTTTAGGGTTCAGGGTGGGTGCCAGGGGATAGGTTACTATTACGATTAATTTTTTGTGTTAAAGTACCAATAACGCGTTGTAACGGTATGCGTAATAATTAACTGCAAAGTAAAAGCATTTTTTATGTATTTGTATATATTTGCGAAGTAAAAGCATGCGAAGTAAAAGCATGCGCACTAAAATCATGCGTAGTAATGGTATTTGCGAAGTAAAAACTTCGAAGTAAATACCTGCGGAGTAACGGTATGCTAAGTAACATCATATATTCGTTGGCGGATTGCCACTAATGCTGCTTCCCCTTTAATGTTAGCTAGTATTATGGCTGATACCTGGTCGTAGTTATTTGATAACTTCATCCCCAAGTTCAGAGCAGGCTCTGCTCCGTACTCATTTTGTATTTGTCTTAATACATCTGGTATCACTGCTAATGAAGGAATACCATGAGTTCTGGTATATATGGCAGCAAAGACTGTACCCCAAGAGGTACAATCCTCTAACTGTGGTATAATCCCCATGGGCAAGCAGATTGTTAACATTCTGTGTTTTTCAAATGGTGTGGTATTTGGGAATACTGCTTCTAACTGGGTTATTTTCTGAGCTACCCAGAAAGGAATTTGTTCATGTTTCGTGGGCAATTTACCCATTACCGCGTGTAATGTTTGTGGAGTAATTTTAGTAGCTGTGCTCTGTGTAGGAGCTGTATTTGGTGTAATTACTGTTGGTTGGACCGCAAGTGTCCTCATGACGAATTGTGTCATGTTTCTGTAAAGTTTTATCAACTCTGTGTTGAAAAAGCAATTCATCATTTGGCATTGTGTCAATGTCAGGATGTGGTGCATAGGTCGCTAATATCGGCCATGTTGCTCCTGGTCTTCCTAATGGACCGAGTCTTGCTCTTCTTGAGTGGGGTAGGGCGCCATTAAACCAGAAATTATGTTCCTGGTAGGTAAGCGGAATTTCAATCTCCTCAAACTGAGTGTAGACCGATGGAACTTCTTCATGTGTATAATAATGAAAAGTTTTTGTTATAGCATTTGCTGCTGGGAATGTAACCCATGAATAGAACACCTCTGTTTGGAAATCTTTGTGTGCCTCTATCACGAATATTACTACACCTCCTCTGGCTGGTACACCATTTTTGAGGAGTTTAACTGAGTGTGTGTCTTACATTGGGTGCAATATGTATTGCATTGGCATCTTCTTCATCTGACTGACCTACTTGTGCCAGCGGGTCTAACTCTCCGTTTTCGGTAGTCATTGTGTTAAGAACACGGAATAACTGTCCAAGGAAATTACGATAAGGTGTTTTGCACAATTTTGGGAACTAAATATCCTTCAAGCTTGATTAACCAACAGCCAATAAATTGGATATCTCGCCTACTCAGCTAGGCGGAGTTTGTGCCCACCCACTCCAGACGTCTCTGGTTTTTGTGAGTAGGGGTCTCTGAGAATAAGCGCGACTGAACTACTCAGATTCCACTGTTAAATAAGTACCAAACCAACGTTGGTGGCGCCATGTAGTGTAGTTCCTATAGTACCCCTGAAGGACCTGCACTTTTGGATAACGTACACTGTGGGCCTGGTGGCAGACTGATTCTGAGCACCCCCACTGCGTATGTTAGCCTGTTTACATTAGCTAGCTCACAGTGCCACTAAAATCTCCTTTTTATCAGAGAGATTAGTTTTTGGCAACCTCAGAACACGACAACCCTGATTCCTCAGACTCGTGGAAACAATGTACTACTTTTCGCCCAGTCACTCGTGCTTGCTCATTTGGTCTCAGAGAGTTACACAGAAGAAACAGTTGAGCGCGATTACAATAAGAATTTATTGCACAGTTGTTCTTCTAGTATAAAATATTTGTGCTGCGACAACTGTTAAACAGTAGCAGAGATATATGATCAGCAGTACAGTGAATAAAAAGGGATAGTACAGTTCTACCATTTTGCAATAGTCATGAACATATACATGAATATAAAATGCATTTACAAAATAAAGCGCATACTCCTACGATGCCCGTCTAGATGTACCCAAGTGTACCTAGCATGTGAGTAGGTGCGAAAGAAGCCAAGAATCCCGCTAGGATTTAGTCAAACCCCATTACCTGAATAATGTGTGTGTGGGACCTCGTCCTGGTCTCGAGTTGGACGCCCCGCAAGGGATGATTAGACCACTGTCAGCTGGAGCGACTGGATGCAGGAGCCTCAGCATCTCTGGTCAGTGTGTCAGCCTGGAAGTCTTGGTTCCCTCTAACTACTGATAGCAAGAGGTGCTGTATTTATACAGAAATGTATAGAGTCCCTTTGTTCCTTGTGTATTGCGTTAGCCATTGTTGGGTATAAAGATGACGTATGGGATGAACCGGTTACGTAGATGTTTATGCAGGTGGATCCTAGCCCCTGCCTGGTTTCCTAGAACTCTTATGAATATTTAATCATACTGGATGAGCACATCGAAGATGGTATAGGAGGCCATTGTTCGGGAAAAACCCTCCTTCTGTACCCAACCCACAGTCTAGATAAGGTTCAGCCCTCAGCGCCCGTTATTGTGGAGAATAGGGAACTAATGTAGGTGAAAGATTATGCCTGTATTAGGGCATCTCAAACCATGCCTATATTAGGGCATCTATATGAAACATAACACCGTGTTGAGTTAAGTGTGCTGCAAACGCCGCACGGTTAGGTGCCGCAATAGCGACCGGATGTGCCATGTTTATAAAGTAAGCAATTAACAAGACGGCAGCGCAAAACAGGGTGAAAAAAAAACTTTTAAAATTCAAGCTTGAAAAACCTATAGAAATATACGGATATAGGAGGCTAAGCCCCCCCACCACGGATGTCTCTGGGACCCGGTGAGAGGGTATTGTGGACAAGCGCTACTCAGGGGTCTCGTGAATAAGTACCAGACCAAACGTTGGTGGCGCCATGTTGCAGGGATTCTGCACAAACAGAGAACTATGCTGCAGGATTATAGGACCTTGGTGTATAGGGACTGAGTCATCCTACCACGTTAGTACCCAAGAGACCAGGACAGACTAGCTATAGTGTCTCACTTGCTCTCCTACTCACTCACAGAGAAACATATGATTAGACACCCCAGAACACAACACTCCCAGATCTCTCAGGAAGCGCAGTAACAAGACACACCCTTTCGCTCTCACTCTTGTACTTGTCCACACTAAGATCTGTCAGAGACACGAAACAGCTTAAAATATTTATTTTAACTAACGTGCCCTAACATGCAGTATACGTGCCACAACAAGCAGGAAAATGCATAGTACAAATACAGTCAGCATAGCAGCTAGTCCATAAATCATGAAGGGAGATGTCATCATGAAAAGACAATAGAGCCTAACCCCCTCCCCTTGCTACGAAGCAGTATTATTATATATGAGAAGATCTCTGGGCTTTGTCAGCAGACCCCATAACTCAGCCTATAGATGGCAGATCTACATCATAGGTGCTGTCTCGTTCTTTTCCCAGGAAAGGTCCCTCTCCAAGTGTGTGCAACATATTCGTGCATTCTAATAAGCCCAAAGTACGTTGTCCAAACAACAGCTGCATCGGTATGTTTTGTCTAAGGGCTAAGGCCGGGCCAGAACAAAATAACAAGGGGCATTGTTGTTCGACCTTGCTCACAATGTTCAGTCAAAATCCCAGGAACTTGCAGAGAGTGAACACAGTGATGAGTTCTCATGTGAAAACAGCCGTAGAAATTATTGCAAAAATTAAGTTGTGTAGTAAAGTGACCAAAGCAGCAGGCAAGCTGCAGCGTGTTCATGCTAACTTAGAGAAAACGACAATGTCCCCATGGGACATGTGACACTAATTTACGGTAGAACTCAATCAGCAGCCTGTCTGTGATGGCCATATTTTACCGGGCCATAGACTTTATGGCCGCACGGATCTCTGGGAGCGTGATGTCCCCTCTCCTCTCCCCCACCCAAATTCCTCAGCCTCTTCAGATGTAATGGAAGGGAGAGGCACGGGCTATAAGAAGGCCTCAATGTCTGCATCCGTAACATCGGTAGCACTACTATAGCGGGTAGAATAATATTGATAGAATTCATGGTTGATATCCTCCTGTCAATAGAGTTTGGCACCCTGGCCAGTGTCTAGCTCCACAATAACCGAGCCCCATTTTGCTGGGTTTGCAAACCATGCTAACAGTGAGCCAGTGCGGTCTCACTCCTCATGCGCCCGCACCATGTAGTTCTTATAATCAAAATATCTCAAGCCCTCTACATGTTCTGCGACTTTCTCTTTAGCCTCCAGGAGATCAGACTGTACCTCCGGGTGCCCTGGTTTGAGCCGTTCCAGGGTCCGCAGGGCTTCCTCTGATACCAAGGTTTTCGTCTGCAGAGTCCTTCGGACTCCCACCGGCTCAGAACTGCATCTACCTCTAATCCCAGCCTTAAATGTGTCGCACTCCACCTGGGGAGAAGACTCAGAGCCAGTGTTTTCGTCAAAGTAATATTTAATGGCTGTCCCGGTGGTCTTGTGGAAGATCGGGTATTCCTGCGCCTCCGGTCTTAGCCTCCATGACAGGATGCAGGGAAGAGTTCTCTCCCAACCTAGCCCTTGAAACAGGGAGTTATGATCAGAAATGGTTGTGGAGAGGTATTCAGTGGTCTCGACCGATTCATGCACATCGGGCGTGCATAAGAGGGCATCTAGGCGCACATGGAGGTCAAGTGAACTGGAAAAGAAGGAACAGTTCTGCTCCCCCGGGTGATGTGAAAGCCAGGAATTATTTAAGCCCCATTCCCCCTGCCAATTAGAGAATGAGCAGGACACTCGGGTTGTCGGGGAATCTCACAGTGGGGAGGCGGGTGGGGTGAGAAAGATCAAGCATGGGGTCCACCACGCAATTGCAATCTCCCCAGAGTATAACTGAGCCCTCAAGGTGGAGAGCCAGCTCGGCAAAAAATTTCACCTGGTCCACATTCGGCCCATAAATGCTGCCCTTGGTAATGTCTCTGCCATTTAGCCTTCCAATGACGACACAGCCGCCTGCTGGGTCTATCAGGTGCCCAGTATGCTGAAAGGGGACCCAGGCCGGATCCATATCATGTCCCCTCTCGCATAGGCTGAGTATGTAGTGTGATGAGTCTGCCCTCTCCATCAGCATTGTAGCGCCTCCCCCTCTTTGGCAATAAGGTGTGTTTCCTGGAGGAGCGCAACCTGGACCCCTCTTCTAGTAAGATATGAGAAAACTTTGTGCCTCTTGACCATAGTGTGCATCCCCCTAATATTCTAGGACAGGACTTTGTACGTCATTTGGTTCGCCATTGGGTGAGGTAAAAACATATCAGATAGCACGACCGGGCATCCATCTCCCATGCACTGAGAACCACTTCACAAACATGTACCGATGAGCACCTACACAGGACACGCATCGAACCTCCCCCCTCAAATGGCAAACAACAAAACTCCCACTCCCCAGGACAAGCAGGTCAACACACCCCATCCAGACCACCAACGGTCATGCATTCGTGGGCGCACCCACAAGAAACTCAAAGGTACAGAGGCAGTGGCCATCCAAGAACTCCACAACCAGCTGTCCCCCACCGCACTAGGAATATTAAATGCGGGGCAAGTCCACAGCGGCCCCAACAACACATCAGCACAGTAACACACAGCCCACTAAGGGCCCCCCTCCAATGAGCAGCATAAATCATATAGTGTGCTATCTCCATCAAATGAGTTTGTCTGCTGTGCGGGGTGTAACTATAGGTAGGTAATTGTCCGAGTCCTTAGAACTGGGATCGTGAGACAGGTCTGAGATCCGGGCATCTCTCCCAGCTAGAGACAAAGCTGGGCTTGTTCCTCCTCCACTCATAGCTGCCACCACCTCCACCGCCCTCAGTTGGTGTCTCTGGGCCTCTTCATCAGACGGGGCACCTCCCCAGGCACCTTCTCCTCGACGTCTCGAATTTCTCTGCTTGGACACCACCAGCTGGGAGCAGCTTGCGGGAACGTCTCAATCCAGTCCTACATCTCCTGCACCCATTTGGGGTCACCACTCGCAATCGGGACGGAAACAGCGTGGCATAATGCAGGTCCATCTGGCAAAGCTGCCTCTTGGCGTCAAGGAATGTCAAGCGCTGCCTCTGGACTTCTTTTGGGAAGATCATGTCTTCCTTGTTGTCGACTTTAAGATGTCCCACTTGGCTCTGGCCTGGGCAAGTACATGATCCCGGTCCCTATAATAGAGGAGTTGGGCAACCACCAGCCGCTGAGGCGCACCTGGCAAGGGCAGCCGAGATGGAACACTGTACGCCCTCTCCAGGGCATGAAATGTAGATAGGCCCTTCGGCGGCACTTCTTCACGCAGCCAGCGTTTGAGATAGGACAACATATTCGACACCTCAATCCACTCTGGAAGACCAATGATACAAATGTTATTCCTTCATGATCTATTTTTGCTGTCTTCTGCCCTGACCTCCAGCGTTCGAACCTTGTCCTCCAGGACTATGAGCCTTTCAAGCATTGCCACGAAATCTGCTGGGAGATCTACCATCGCTCTCTGCCCTGTCGTGACTCTCTCAGCTAGGCGTTGGTTGTCATCTTTCAAGATGCTCCGATCCACCCCCATGGTATCCATCTTCGCTTCCAATGTTTCCCTAGAATCAGTTCTGGCCTGTAGAATGTCCTGGGCAGAGGGCCCTTCCAGGGGACCCGATGGGACAGTGGCAGTAAGCCTGCCAGCACATCAGAGGCCGTCATGGGCGAAGTCTGCCCCCCCGGAATCCAGGTCCATTTTCCTAGCAACTTTGGCCATGATTTTGCGAGGAGCGGCCAGCGGCGCAACCGCCCGAGGGTATCTACATTTCCGCCCACTAGCACCAGTCTGGCCTTCACCACAGGAAGCCACCAGGCTTTGAAGTTCAAAGGCCAGGGCAGCACCCAGCAATGATCGCCGACTCCTTGGTACTGTGGTAGCAGCCCACCTGAAAACTCCCCGCTTTCTGCCTAGAGCGAGTAGCAGGGCCAGAATCACGATGAGCAGAGCACAGGAGGACCCCCCAGACAGTCCTCCGCTAAGCCTGGCAGATAATACTGTGGTGCTGCAAAGTCTTGTAAGCGCCTCAGCATTACCCCAGCAGGGTATGCACCCCCTCGTCACTCGTAGCCAATACATGGATGCCCCCCACCAACTGGCCAGAACTCAAGATGGAAATGGTGTCCGATCCAAGGCACCAGGCCATGTAGGCAGTTCGCGTTCCTCCTAGGAACACTGGGGGCTCAGTTCTCTCGCTTCTCACACATGCAAAATCCTCCAAAAGGAAGTTCGTGGAGCAGTTATATATGGGTAGACCACTCATGCCCCAGGGCCCTGGTACTTGGCTGCAGGCCTGTGGCTTCCCCCATGCAGCTGTCCCCAATGCACTTGCGGGCTCCCCAACACTCGCTGCCGCAGCTCACCTTCTCTGCCCTCCTCATCGATTTGTAGCACAGGAGCCCCCGATCGGTCGCTGCCCACCTCCGCAATGCTATCAGCACTGCCATCTCAGAGCTCCATGAACCAGGCAGCATGAGCCGGGCCATGCAGACCATTCTTTGTCCTCTGCGTATGCGGGCCGAACACTCTCAGTCTGCCTGCTCTCCGGCCGCACCCTCTCGCTCACCCAGTCGGTCTCCACACAACCAGGTCCTCGGGTGCTCGTCGGCCCCCGCTCCTCCCACCAAGCCCTTCTCCATCAAGGCTGGCAGGGCCGTTGGGCCCCCACTTTGCCAGCCCGCTACAGTCTCGCAAGGTCACAGTAGGATCCGGGACACTGCAGAGATCTGGGTTGCGGCACCAAGCTCAGCATCCTGAGAACACCATCTTGGGAGTGCCGCCATGCCGCTTCCCCACATTGCCGAAAATCTTTTGCTCTCTGACATTGGCAGCTGAGCCAAGTGGAGAGTGCAGCATGCAGTGAGGTCTTAAGGGCCCTTTGTTATAATTGTGTGTCCCCCAGGCATCAGCATTTTGGCTGGATGCTGTGGGATGGGGAATCGCCGGGCTGGAGCTCTGAAATCCTCGACCTACGGTATCGGCGTTCGGCCACGCCGAGAGCATTTTACACCTTGAAGAGTAAAATCAACTTTTAGAGAGTTAAAAAACAGTAAATCTCAGCATCCATGAGAGAATTATTATACTAGTGCTTCATATATTACTATATGAAAATATAATTTTTTTCTTTAAATATGTAAATTTTTATTGCTAGATTTATGTTAATGGAAGTATTTAGTTTTTGGTTTGGAGGCTGCCTTCAGTTGAGTAGATCGCCCGTTATGCCTTTAAGCTCCATGTAGCAGAACACGGGGACAGTGCAGCTGGATGCTGGGAGAAGGCTACAGCTTATCTCTTACTCACCATTCTTGGGATTATCTGCATTGCCTATTCTTTTTTGTTGGAAGTATTGTTCTGATTTTAAGGAATAAAATGGGCTGGTATGCCGCTTTGTAGAATCCTGAAAGTTGCTAATTGCACATGACCCTAAAGTACTTTCAGTTAGAGTGCTTAATTCTGGAGGTGGCATTCGGGCAGAGAAGTCTGAGTTTTTTCTAAGCTGTTCGGATTCAAAATATGAGGTTAAAATATATATACACTAAATTTAAAGGAACGCTATCGAGATAGTATTTCTATCACCTCAGCAGTGGTAATTAATATTAGTAAAGAATTTCAACTATAAGACAAATAGTAGATAAACAGCCTCAACGGGAGTATTAGCATCCAGCATCTTAAGCAGGGCACTTAAGGTCATGTTAAGTGGTGTTACGCGATGAAATGCAGGGACTATTAGTTACAGGCTGATTGAGGGGATCTCAGGTGGTCTATATTACATAACGTACAAATAGTACATCTGAAGGAGAAAATGGAGGGGGGCATCATCTTCTTACGTCAGAATCACATTCTGACAATGATGGCATGATATGACTACCTTCCCAGATCATAAGAGTGCTCAGGAATCAGTTCTTTACTTACCTATCACAATCTATTAACACCCTGACCATCCTCACTGATTACAACAATACTGTGGATTCGGATCTTTTCTTTCTGTGACTACCTGTAACATAAATCGGATCATATAAAATAATCCTTCTCCAGATACTTTCCTCATACAGTGGCACCCCCACTGTATTAGATCATGCACCTCCTTTCGTGTACATCTCACATTCACTTGCAGGCATCGTAAGAATACGTTCCAGCTATAAATTTGTCTTCCCACCCATTACCTTTCTCTACTTTCTGCTCCTAACATTGACAATAATTATCTTTTCGCTATAGTATCAGGACACAGCTTCAATATGGTGCGTGACCTGCACCAAGCATGTCACATATGCAGTTCTTTATGATACAATGACAAAGATAGTGCTTGGTACCCGTTAACAGTCTAAAGGAAGTCACCTTATAGTTCACTGTCTTCACAGCCATGTTTCTAGGTCTGAAGACCTATTGTTTTGTCATGCTTTCTGCACAATGAGTCTTGGAGATTACACTATTCGCTTTGTGCTGTTAGAAGTGATACTGTATAAGAGAAGCACAGTCGTTTTCACTGGACATTTCTTCTACTGATCCACCGACCAACATTGAGCTGTTATCAGCCCATAACGGTCACTGTTTTTGAGTCATGACAGCCCTTAACATGCTCCAATTCAGCTTGTACTCTGTTTGTCTCAAAGTTGGAATTCTTGACTAATCTTAACTACCACTGGTGAGGTGATGGGAATACTATCAAGGTTGCATCAAGTTTAGTGTATACGCATTCCCACAACGCCTTTTGTTTCCTAATGGTATTGAAAATGCTCATTGGCTTAACAGCCTGAGCAAATCCTGTGTTGGCTGAACACCACCTACAGAATTCTATATGACTTCGGCTGAGAGAGCCCTGTTTATAGAATATAAAAATTCAACATTGCTTCTGGACCAAACTGAAAGGATTCCTGCGCAAGCTAAATATATTGTCAAAATTAACGTGAACTAAGAAAACATTATAGGATCTCATTCACAAACATTCAGACTGGGATTCTCTACATACACTCCGTGGTGTGCAGGATCGAACCAACTAAGCACTCAAACCCAACTGGGAGGTAAGGTGGAACCCAGCGGATAAAGCAACACACGTATTTGAATACCTTCAACTCTAGTTTAGACTTCAACCTATCTTTACCAGCATTCAAACCTTTCTCCGTGTTAAGTATACTTTCAGATATATTTGAACAACTCAATGACTGGTGAAGGTTTTGATTGGTTCACAATATATTAAGTATTTCCTGAACACAGCAGATGATATTAAATCTTCAGTATGATTTTCCTCCTGCATGTGCTCCTAATAAAGGTCAGAATACATGACAGATCTACTGGTTGTGTATTTTGGGTTCCTATCCATGTTGATATGTTCCAGAATACTGTAGCCTTTGCTCTTGCAATGTAACAGCTGTTTATGTCCATCTTTTGAATTTCCAAAGAGAGTGTTACAGCCACCTATACTATCTCCTTTTTATGTCAAAACAGAGCATGCTATCGGTCAAGATGGGAGTCCCAAGGAGTTAACCCTAAGGTGGAGAAGCTCAAGAAAGAATTGTAGGATGTGCCCCAAATGTTTCAGGAAGAATTAACACAACTTGGCCAAAGCCTATGTCTGAGCTGCTATGACAGACCTGAATGGAATGTGTTTACCCACACAATGCTTGGCAGTAGGGTAATACTCTCCCTTGAGAATATTATGGGGAAATTTCACCCATTAGGAGTAACCGATTCTTTATGGAATGAGAAAGGGATTTTATTACCTGTTGATACCAATATTAAGGGACTTAAAGATACGTTTACTATTACTCAGCTGCACTTCAATATGGACATGAGAAACTGGAGTATCACAAAACAAGGCCAAAATCAGCAACACACCCTGCAAACACATTAATTAAAATTGATCTTCCTTCCCACTTTGAAATCTAGGATCTTCTGAGAGCAAGGCAGAAGTAGAGTCGTCTTCCCTTAAACCCCCACTCTCAGACCCCTTTCTGAGCGAAGTCATTGGACAATCTTGATACAGAGAGAAAAGACATGTTCGGAACTGGAATACATAGCAACAAACCTGCAGTTCTTCCAAGGCAAGCAAAAATCTGTCTATTACACCAGACATTGGCCAGTATTGTCTAATCTGCCTAACTTCCTTCCTCGAGGAGGTAACATGAGGAGTTGACCGCGCCTGTGTGTGAATAAGGTATGAAGCGCTTGACCAGAGAATAAAGTGGAGGTAGCATAGGCTTATTTGGAGCAAACTCTGGGACTGGGGCCAACACTGGAGCCAATTTTACAATCCACAATTGGCACCTTAAACAGTAACAACATACTGTGTGAGGGCATGACAGTGGTCCCCTGGCAAAACGTAAACTGACCCATAACTTACAAAAGAGACCATCCATCTATCCATTAATGTAATAAATAGTCCTATATGAATACTTTATCTGCACTATTTCAGAATCAAGGAGGACACATGAACACATCACGGACGATACAACTGTGAATGAAAGCCTTACTGAATGTGGAACTTTAAAAGCAGTTCATAGGTTATGTGATCATAGTCTTGCCTGTATCTGCTCAAACTTTGCAGAACTTTGGCGCTACAAATCAGTTAGAGCAAGACCATATAAGGTGCTGGCACTGAGTGAAACCAATGGTGCAAGTGTGACGAAGGGGTGCACCTGCCTGTACTCTCCTAGGAGGCATTGACCTTGAAAAACGATCAAAGAAAAGCTGTGTAGTTCCCGAGCAACCAAGTAGGAACACCAAGCAAAAAAGTTGGTTTGTGAGCATGAGTGAGTTGTGCATGGAGTGAATGAGGGGCAAGCCAACACATCTGAACAGAACTGGTTTAGGGATCCATCTGGTCCTGGAGAAAGCTGGGTGACCCAAGGGGCAACTGAAAGATTTGGCTGAAACATTTTGACCCTTATAGACATTGGGGAGATAATATTCTCCAGGCACGCCTCCTTTTGTGTTTAACATAATCCTAAAACCTTTGAGATTAAAGTTGAGTAATGGGCCTCAGAAGGTATTTTAAACTGTAGCATAGTATCCCAACATTAAAACAATAAGCGCTCCCTTGCCTGATAGTGAAGGGTAAGGGGTAAGCCCATCCTGGTGAACTAGATGACCAGATGAGGACTAGATGATGAAGCATGCCACACAAACTTTGTGTGGGCGAGAGTTATTTTAAATAAAAGTAATGTAGTAATGCGAGTGAGGACCCAGGAACATCATATACTAGGTGGTCGTTTCTTTTGTTCTGGTCTATCAGAGGAGGAAAACAGTATAAATTTAAAGCTACTCCAAGTAGTGTGTGTATACAAAGGGCCAAAATGACTGACCTGCAGAACATGACTAGCAGGAACAATGTCAGACTTCATGGCCAGTTATTGCGCACCAAAGAGAGTCTACTGGAAGTGCTTGAGAAGAAGTTCAACCTAAAGATACTAGCACAGACAACAAGTTCAGGAGATATATGTGTAGATCTCACACATCACTATCTTTGAGATCCCCAATGGGTGGATTCCTTTGTATGGTAACAATACCAACATTAAGGGATAATGTCTGTTTGCTGGAAGTGGTGAGAAAGGAGGTTCTGTTAATCTATCTGGGACAAATTCTACAAGACAGTAGGAAGAAGAAGTTCCATTCAGAATAAAGATGATTTAGAGGGAATACAGAACTGTGAAAAAGCTTGTAGACACAAACTACAAAGATGCCTTGGACATTAAGCACAAAAATGACGGAGGGCATCAATAGTCTCAGCCAGTTGTTTGAGACCCCTGAAGCATCCATACAATACACAGAAAAGTTAGGCAACCATTGTAGCCTGCATACTTTATCGTGCTAGTTCAGGAAGTGTGGACAGAAATACAGGTTAAAACCATCTATACAATACACCACATAATTTAAAAAACTAACACAAAGTGGTAAAAGTATACACATAAGTGGCATGGTCAATGCCATTAGGATTGTTAAGTCTAACTTAGTTTTAAATACCGCAAGCAATGCAGTAGAACTTCATTCTTGGAACAGTGGACATGGGTGTGGAGAGTTATCTATCATACCATAGGTCATTGGCCGGGAAGAAGGGGGTTTTCTTTCTCATAGGCCAACGTCATCCAAATCAATATGTATGAAGAATTCTAGTATTGTGGCCCTGATGCGTTCAATATTACAGCATTTAAAGATTAGCTAGGGGAGGGACGATGTGGTCGGAAAGGTACAACAGTCTTAATCAAAGAGGGAAAAGCAGCATGGCTCAAGTTGAGCTAAGATCCCAAGGGAGAGCGTGGAGAGGCATTGTTTCTAAACAAGGAGGGGGGGGGCGGAAGGGGGGGGGGGGTCACAGTATTGATGAAAATGAAAGCAGAATAAAAGAAATTGACCTAAAGGAGCACAGGCATAGTGACACAAATTGTCAATAAAACAAAGGAAATTAAATACATAATTCTGTCCAATTTAACTCCAACCAGGTAATTCCATATAATTTGCAGATGATATTATTCTCAAGGGGCACACATACGGCTCACATTTCCCCATAGTCTAAGTCTATCCACTGTATCAAACTCAGCTGGATAAGTACAAACACATAGTACAACTATGTCAACTAATAATTTAGGCTTCGCGAGCAATCACTGTTGGAGATATTAAACCGGCATTTAAGGACACCTTCTTGTAAAAAACAATTTGGTTAACAAAGTAACATCTACTTCTTCAGCTTCCTGTAGACAGAGCCGATCAATCAAGATTCTTGCAAAAAAACATGTCTGTTGGGTGCTTAATACTGCTAACAACCATCTTTAAGCCAATGGTTTTTAGACTTTGTCAATCGTTCAGCCCAGTGGAGTATCATTCTCTCACTTACTATTACTGGATGTTTTGGTGTATCCTCCCGCCTCCAGTCGAGTGCATGCACTGAAATACAAGCCCTCTATAACCCTGCTATTATAGCCACACTGACTGCTCCTACTGGCTTCCTCCTGGCTCCCTTCTGTAGGTCTCCCTCTATTGTGCAAACATTGCATTTGTTAGCATATTAAATCCAGGCCTATTGCCTTTGCCAATGCTAGCTGTAAATGGGTGACAATATTGCACCTTTCCAAAGCAGGAGGAATTTACCAGTCTGGGCCTTTACTGGTCATTGTTCACGGACTGCAATGTTATAGGTTAATCTAATTTACACCCCTTCCTTCTAAATCTTGGTGTACTCACAGGCTGATCATACAAAATATTAATATGCGCTTCCCAGAATTCTTCAGATATACCTGCAAGATTTCTCGCTATCAACGGATTGGAACCATTTTTTACTAAAGACCAAAAGGTCTTACTGTCATCTTTTTTATGATCTGGTGCATCCGTATCTGATTTGAATGTATGTATTTATTTTAACCACTCAGACTTTGTTTATTAAGGCTTTAAAATAAACCATAGGAGCTATGTAAAAATAAAAGTTATTTAAAATTATAATTAAATTGGATAAAAAAGAAACTACAAATTGTTTGAAATTCATTAAGAGGTATACGATATTTTACGCATCAAGGCTTTCAAAATCAACAACATAATACTTCAAGTACTTAAAATATAAACCTTAGAATAAAATAGAACATGCACTAGTTTATAACTTGGAATGGGCAGAAATCTTCCTACCACCCCCATGGCGGTTATATGTCCAAGTCTCATTTGTATGAAAATTATATGTGATATGAATACTGAGAAATGGATGTGCAGGTCTATTGAAGGCCCATACTATACAGGGTACAAAATAGTCCATAAGATGGTTTTGTGATTACATTAATAAAATCTGCTCGCAGGGACCATGGTCTGATCTGTTTATTAATAAACCACTTAAATAAAAATCTGTTGATTGCCAGATCGTAGTATGCATGTGTGTACAACCAATTTTCACAGACTGAGATAAAATTAATGTAAATGTCCCATTTAATCTTCAGCAGTAATATGCACAGTCACCTTACAATGCTTCCCACAGTGCAGCAAGAGAATGTAAAATACCAGTTTATGATAACCTGCACCTTGCTCGCCCAAGTTGAGATTCAGTTCTAACCTTTCTGCAACTCAATCAATTTTAAAGAGAAAGGGAACCACACCAGCCCAACGTTATCACTGGTATGACTTCTGCCAAGTAGGCTTTTACCAATCAGCTTAACAAATGACCCAATGTTTTAAACTGAACGGTAACAAACAACTTACAGCAACTTTCTTGCACTTGAAGAATCGATGCCATGACAGTTTTAGGTAAAAAAACACCCAATATTTGACTTAGGTGACTACAGGTAATCTGTGGTTATCAATAAACGAAAATCTTTCATAACTCGACTTATCACTTGTTAACAGTCAGCTTTTCTCTAAACTATTTTCAAGATAGTTCATCTTGACACTGTCAGAGAGGCAGTTGAGTGCTCATGGTAGGCCCACACTATTTTAAGAATTTTTGCTGTTTATATTTACTCAGGTATTATACTCTGATTTGGTTTTGAAGGAACAGGGTTTTCTATATCTCAATGTTCAGGCGTAAAAATTAAATAACCCCCACCACTGGTCGTATGGACCTTTGTTCATCGACAAGGAGAAATTTAAAGGAGATCATCTACATAGCAATGAATCATTAAAGGCTTTTAGTACAGTCAATAAAGAGAATTAAGGTGACTGAAAGGGTTTTATTTTCAATTCTTTTAGTTTTTCAGCATTTATTTATTAAGTAAAAGACTCAAAACTCAGCATTAAAGGCTAATATAATCCATCAATTGATAATTGATTATAAAATAAAATATATTAGTTATAACAACAGTTAATACTGTAATAATACAACAAGCATGTTCTTGAAGGAAGTTCCCTCATCTAAATTAAATTGGATTATAATGGAATAAGGTGTCAGTTCAGATACCCTATAAAGAGTTCTGATGAGAGAATTAATGTATAAGCTTAAAGCCTGTGCATCTCAAGCAGGAAAGGATTCACAGCCCTAAATCAGAAGACATCAAAGAACAGGCTAAGCAACCTTGCAGGTAGAGAAGTATAAGAAACTCAGAGATGAGTCTCCAGCCAGAGAGTCCGGAAAGGAATCCTACTCTACTCTAGGAACACGCTCTAATATAAACAAAGAATATTCTATGTTGTACCATTATTTTTTTTTGTCTTCTACGTACTCCAAAAGAATTTCAGTAAACTCTTGGGGCTAGGCAAACGCCCCGTTTTTGCACACTTGGACAAAAGTCTTTAGACATTAGACTTTGAAAAGTTACATTGTACGCATTCTGTGGTCCAGGCTGTTCTTCTCATGAATCATAATTCTTGTTGCCTCCTCTTCTCCCAGTAATGTCAAATGTCTCCGCTCTCAGTTCGTTAGGATTTTGATCTGTTGCAATAGGCACGTTCTCTGAATAATTGGTCAATTCAGGTGCAGAATGCCTGTGACAAGGTGCTCTTGCTCTCTTGGATCGCCTTGGTGTCTGTTGATCTTCCTATGTCTCGCTTATAGCACTAGATTCTTTTGTTCAATGATGGTTTGTGGCAACAGGTTCACTGGCTGCCCATCCATTCCAGGATAAAATTTAAATCCCTCTGCCTGGCTCACAAAGCCAAGAATGGCAGGGGCCCAGTCCTGCTTAGGACACTCATCTCATATGTGCCTAAGAGGTCCCTCAGGTCATCCTCAGACTACCTCATGAAGACGTTGAGGATAAAAAGGTCAAGATGGGGAGGAAGATCCTTCTCATACCTGGTCCCAAAGCTCTGGAATTCCATGACCAGGGAACTGAGACTGCTGAAAGATGAACACAGTTCCAGAAACAAACTTAAGACATGGCTGTTCCCATGATAATTCCTTCAGTCTTCGTCACTACTGCTTCCTCTCCTCAGCGCAGGGAAGCCTCTGGGCAGCCATGCGCTCTATAAATCCCGCAAACATAAACATCCCACAAACATAAACGTATGCGCTCAATTGACACACTTGATCTTAATTGCCTCCTACCACTTGGCCATTACGATCTCCATAGGGGTCTTTCTCTTTTCACACTTCTTCCTTCGCCTGGATCATTTGATTGCATTTATGATGATTCAACAGTTCTTTATACTCTGCTCTCAATTCTTCTTCTTCTTCTTCAGTGGGTATTTCCACACCACATTGCGAGATTTCAGGAACTTGTACAGGTTAGAGATGTTGCTGTACTTCACCCCCCTCTGATCCTTCCAGACGTATGGGTACAGGAGATCTCAGACTTGGCTCAAAGAACACTACTTCTTCGTACGGGCACCTCTCTGAGTGTGTGAGACACCAACCCAGTTAGGTATCCCTGCACATTTGTTGGTAAGAAAACAAGTTACTTACCTGTCACTTTAGTTCTCCAGTATTGGAAACTTCCATAGATTCACATGCTTGAATCATTCCCCGTCGTCGAGATGGGAGTCCCCGGTAAATATAAAAATAGCAATGCAAAGCCATTACAAACCAGAAACCAGGCCTAGGCCCATTCCAGTTTTGTAACATATCCACCTCTTTTTGTAAAAGAGACCAAATAAAATCAACAACCAATCAGAATAGCCTCATCCTCTAGAACCCTCCTGAGAGAACTTCAGACCTTCAGATTTTCGTAGCCGTAGTGCCACAGAGTAACCACAGAGATGCAGAAGGTCGAGCTTTCCCAGGGGAGGAGGGTGGGTCGCATGTAAATCTATGAAAGTTTCCAATGCTGGAGAACTAAAGTTACAGGTAAGTAACTTGTTTTCTTACTCCAGTATTGGAACTTTCATAGATTCACATGCTTGAATCAGAGTAGCTAGCAGTCATGAGCACATTTTTTGCTTCTTGTTATCCTGAACAATCATTAACAGTGTACCAATAAGAGTAGAGAAAGGAAAAAGTAAACACATTCCGTTAAAACGGATTTCTCTCTCTTTTTTTTTTAAACTTGAAGACTATAACAAATCTTAACACACCAAAATTAAAGAAGCCTTAGGGAAAAACAAAGATATCCTCAAAGTTCATATGCAAATAACATACCCAAGAATGCATACCCAAATAATCAAAATCAATAAACTCTATCAAAGAATGTGCAAGGAACTTATGAAGGAAAAGGAAGGATGGAAGAGAGGGAAAGCTCACCGCTTACTGAAACGGGTTCCTCAGGACTGCTTGGCCCACTGCAGCGTCGCTGCATGTCAAAGAATCCAAGCAGTAATGTCTGGTGAATGTATGGATACTCTTCCAGGTTGCTGCTCTGCAGATGTCCCGGATAGGTACCCCAGCAAAGAGGGCTGTAGAGGAAGAGATTGCCCTCGTGGAGTGAGCACGGACCTTCCCCTAGAGGGGCTTCCCAGCTAATTGATGACAGTATTGGATAGAGCTGGAAATCCAATGTGCAATCCCCTGTTTGGAAAGGGGAAAACCTTTACGAGGAGCGCTGTAAGCCACAAAGAGCTGAGGTGACTGCCTGAAATCTTTAGTTCTTTGGAGATAGAACTTCAGGCAACACTGAATGTCAAGTGAGTGAAGTGATCTCTCAGCAGGAGTCTTAGGTTGAGGGAAAAAAGTCTTAAGGACCACAGGTTCATTTAAGTGAAAGTCCGAAGGCACCTTCGGGATGAACTTAGGGTTTGTATGAAGTACTACCGTCTCATTCTTAAACTGAAGAAAAGGCTCCTGAATAGTGAGAGCCTGCAATTCACTAACCCTTCTAGCCGATGTCAAAGCAAGAAGAAGGGCCACCTTCCATGACAGGAATTTTAGGTCAGCTTTATGTATAGGTTCGAAGGGATGTTTCATGAGCGGAGTAAGGACCACATTCAGGTGCCACAGTGGTGGAGGAGGCTTCACCAGAGGAAAAGCACGAAAAAGCCCTTTCATAAATTGCTTAATAATCCTTGCTGACCAGAGCGAAGGGCCTGAAGATGTCCTTCTGAAGCGAGAGATGGCCGCGAGATGAACTTTAATAGATGAGTGAGCCAGGCCAGCCTTTGCCAAGGAAAGGATGTAAGGTAGGATTTCATGGGCTGAAGAAGAGAAAGGGTGAACTCCCGATTGTGACAAAACCTCTTCCACTTCATCTGGTAGGTTTTGTTTGTACTTTGAGCACGAGCCCGAGAAAGGAGGTCTCTACATTCCGTGGAGAGCTTGTCGAGAAACTCTCTGTGCTCAGGAGCCACGCTGATAATTGCAGGGATCGGGGATCCGGATGCAGTACTTGGCCCTGGGACATTGTCAGTAATGCTGGAATAGGTTTCAATGGAACCGGTTGCTCCAAGGATAGGAGAAGAAGCTCCGTGTACCAGTACTGGTGAAGCCAGGACGGTGCTATTAGGATCATTTTGCAGGGTTCCGTTTTTAACTTCCTGATAAGTCTCGGGATCAGAGGAATGGGGGGGAAAGCGTAAACAAAGGCACCTGACCATCCCATCGAAAATGCATTCCCCGAGGATCCCGGATAGTGATGCCAGCTTGCGAAGAACCGGCATTTCTTGTTCTCTGGTGTAGTGAAGAGATCTATGGACGGTCTGCACCATAGACAGAAAATGCCCTCCAGTGTCTTCTGGTCCAGCTCCCACTCGTGGCTGACTGACTTTAGCCTGCTTAGTGTGTCTGCTGTCTCGTTGAGATTTCCTGGGAGATGCTCCGCCTTCAGTGAGACCACATGTAAGATCACCCATTCCCAGACGACTTGAGCTTCCGAAGACAGCAGGCGAGATCTTGTGCCGCCTTGCTTGTTGATATAATGCATGGCCGTAGTATTGTCTGTTCTTATTAGAACCGACGAATTCTTTATTCTCGGAAGAAAAGCTTGTAAGGCCAGGCGGATCGCTCTGAGTTGCAGCAGATTGATGTGCAAAAGACGATGATGATGCAGCCATCGACCACTTATTTGAAGGTCCTGCAAGACCGCTCCCCAGCCCTCCAGAGATGTATCCATTGTAATTATCTGAGGAGCTGGGGTGACCATGAAGGAGAGACCCTGGGAAACGTTCTCCTCGTGAATCCACCATAATGCGGCTTCTTTCATTGGCACAGCGATCTTGATCATGTCCTCGAAAGATCCTTCCACTTGGCGCCACTGTAAGTCCAGTTGCTCCTGAAGAGGACGCATACGTAGCCTGCAGTGCGGAATTAGAGGAATGCAGGACGAAATGGACCCCAGAAGGGACTTGCAGAGGCAAACTGAAAGTGACCTTCTTTTTAGAAGTAGATGGGCCATCGACATCAGTTTGGCTTGTCTTTCCCGTGAAGGATATGCCTTGTTTAGGGACGGGTCCAATATGGCTCCCAGGAATTTAGCGTTTTTGGAGGGGCACAAATTAGACTTTTCTCTGTTGAGGGTAAGACAGTGTTGTACAAGCTGCCACCGAATTCTCGGTTGCCGCCTTGGTAGGAGCCTATAGCAACCAGTCGTCCAGGTAGGGGAAAACCTGGTGCTGCTGTTTTCTTAGGAACACCGCTACCGGAGCTAGCATCTTTGTAAAGATCCTTGGTGCCGATCTGAGGCCGAAGGGGAGGACCTTGAATTGAAAGTGGCTCTTGGCTACTGCAAAGCGAAGGAACTTCCTGTGCGATGGATGGATAGGAACATGAAAATATGCGTCATCTAAGTCCAAAGTGGCCATGAAATCTCCTGAATTTAAAAGTCGAAGTATGTCCTGCAAGGAGATCATTCGAAACGACTGTTTGATGAGATAGGTATTGAGCTCCCTCAGATCCAGAATTGGGCGCCACTTTTCGACAGTCTTTTGAACTAGACAGAACAGGGAGTAGAAACCCTCTCCTCTTTGGGAGAAAGGGACTGGTTCTATCGCCCCTTTCTGCAGCATTTGCTGGACTTCTAGGCGCAGGAGACAAAGATGTTTCGTTAAGCTGAAGCGAGGGGGGTTGGTTGGAGGAGGATGAACAAATTCCAACGTGTGGCCGAATTGGATTATATTGAGCACCCAACGATCCGATGTTATACGTTGCCAATTTTGGAAGTATAGGGAGATCCTGCCCCCCACAGGTGTTTGATGAGGGGGAGGAACAGTAGTCAGAGCCAGCAAGCCGCTATTGACGCCTAGAGGAATCCTTCACCTGACGTCCTGCTCTTCCTCTGGGTGCCGATTTCGAATATGTTGTTGACTGAGCCTGTCGCTGGTTGTATTGTGGACGGTAAGACTGCGAGGCAGGTGTATAGGAGGAGTACCGATATTGCTGGTAACCTCCTCTGTATGAAGGGAGACCTCTACCCCTTGCTCCCCGAAAAGGGACTTTGCGGTATTGAAGCGTCCCTAACGACCTCGCCGTGTCTGTGTCTTTCTTAATGTCTTGGAGCGCATCATCTATGTGCTTACCAAAGAGCGCCTCTCCATCGAATGGAAGGTCCAAAATTTTGTTCTAAATCTCAGGTCTAAACGAGGTTGCTCGAAGCCATCCCTGGCGACAAAGGACCGCTGCCCCAGCCAGGGGACGGAATGCAGTTGTCGCAATATCCATTGCGCAATCAATCACCTCAGAGGAGGCCCTCTCTCTCCTTCCTGGAGGATCTTTTTCGCTTCAGCCTTGCTGTCTTCAGGCAGTTGGTCTAGGTAGGGAGAGAGATCGAACCACATATGGCGGTCGTAGCGCTCCAAAATGGCTAAAGAGTTAGCCGCTTTGATGAGCAGGCTTGACATAGATGAAAACCTCTTGCCAGCATTGTCCAAGCGTCTGCCTTCTTTATCCGGAGGAGTTGTTAGAGGAGCTGCTGGATTTTTTGACTTCCTCTGCGCTGCCTGCGAGATAACTGAGTCCGGTTTCGGCTGACTCACTAGGCAAGCCGGGCTATCCTCCGGGGCGTTATATTTCTTCTCCAGACGAGGAAGCACCGGGACCACCGTGGCTGGTGTCTTCATGACTTTCAGCCCCTCTTCCCATACATGATTGACAATGGGAATTGTTCTTACAGACTTCTTAAAGGGTTCCTTAAAGTCATATAAGAAGCACTCAGACTGGACAGAAGGCATAGGCAGATCGAACCTTTTGGCTGCCCTTTCTAGCAGATTGTGGAAACCGCCTATGTCCCCAGGAGGGGAATCCACTGGAACCGGTGAAGGGGAAGCAGGAGTGGGAATAATATAATCATCCCATTCTCTATGTGGGTCCGGGAGATCTGTATCTCCCTGGTCGTCATCAGAGGTATCATCCTTGATAAGGTGAGCAGCTGGTTGTGGATCCTCTATCAATTGTAGTGGTGGTGGTGGTAGCCGAGGGGTGGAAGGCCCCGCAGGTGGACCAGCGGGAACTGAGACATGTTCCTGAGCCGAAGAAGGTGTCGGAAATCTCTGTTTATAGTCGGAGAGCATGAACTGCAGGTATGAAATCAAGGAGGATGGCATACAGACCATCTCCTCCTGATAACGTCTATGGTAGTCCTGGGGAGGATCATAGTCCTGTTCTTCACCATATCCGCCTTCAGAGTCCAGATCTTGGCACTTAACGTGCAGTTCTGATGGGCTATGTGCGTAACCAAAAGGACTTTCCTCATCCGAATCTTCTTCCTCTAGAAGGTGAGTAGGTAGCAAAGGTGTCACTTTGCTAGGGGAAGTGAGCTCAGGAGTTATATAACGCTTCCAGATAATTTCCCCAGAAATTTTTTCTCTTGACGACGAGGTCGCTAACGGTATTGTCGACGATGTAGATGTTGCCATCGACAGTGCCGTCGCCGATACCGTCGTCATTGTCGTCGTCGCTGTAGTCGCTGTCGTCGTCGTCATTCTCGTCGAAGTCGTCGACGACGAAATCTTCGTCGTCACTGCTGACCCAGTATCCGTCGTCACCGCCGACGATGGATGTTGCGTGGTCGTTGAAAGCAAGGAAACTCTCAGCGACGATCCCGTCGTCGGAGCGGACTGAGGAGACTGTACCTTTTCACTGCGCGTCGACGATGACTATGACAGTTTCTTCGTCGACGGTGTCGACAGCTTCGTCGACGGTGGGACGTTTTTAGCTTGTTTTCCCTCAGAAGGAACAGAGGAGGGTTTTTTGAAGGCCTTCCTGCCCTCAGGAAGAGAAGATGGAGGTACAGAGCTCGATTTCCTCAATGCAGTCTCTCCTGTTGTAAGTCCTTCCCTCTCCTTTACACCTCGGTGAGGAGGTTTGCTTGGACTTAGCCTGTCAGACCCATGAGAGGTCTTTTTAGAGGCTTTCCCAGGACGGTCTTCTGAAGAAGGGTCAGATCTCCCCCTTTTTAGTGATCTCCTTGAGGACGAAGCTGATGAGGCCTCGTCACTATCATCACTGGAGACTGGCTCTCTCCTGGACTTTAGCTTGTGGAGCCAGGTCAGGAAACGTCCCTCACGATCTCTCAAGGTTTTGGTGGAAAAAGTACGGCATACCTTGCAATCTTTGGCCTTGTGATCTGGATACAGGCAATAGATGCAGTCTTTGTGAGGGTCATCCACGTAGAGCCTCTTTTTAGAGCAGGTGGCACAAGCTCTAAAAAGTCCTTTCTTCTCTTTGTCAGTCATGTTGAAAAGAGAAAGAACTCGAAGCTGTAGAAGTTGTTGAAGAAAAAACAGTTGAAAAACTCTCAAGAATAATGGAACAAGGAAAAAACTGAGCAGAGCTCAGTGGAGACTCCCTAGCACACCGCGCGGTAGAAAATCTGAAGGTCTGAGGTTCTCTCAGGAGGGTTCTAGAAGGTGAGGCTATTCTGATTGGTTGTTAATTTTATTTGGTCTCTTTTACAAAAAGAGGTGGATATGTTACAAAACTGGAATGGGCCTAGGCCTGGTTTCTGGCTTGTAATGGCTTTGCATTGCTATTTTTATATATACCGAGGACTCCCATCTCGACGACGGGGAATGATTCAAGCATGTGAATCTATGAAAGTTCCAGTACTGGAGTACTCAGAGTAACTTGATAGGGGCCTGTCCACCTCAGTTCCAAACAGGATTTTTGCACATGTTTCTTTGCCAAAACCCAAACACCTGGGTTAAGTTCATGACCTTGCGCCTGATGTGGACTGGCAGTAGCAGCTCCAACCTGGCGAGAAACAGAATGCACCACATCAGCTAATCCTTTGCAGTTATCGAGTATCATGTCTTTTGGGATTTTACAAGTGCATTTGCAGGTACAGCAGGCAGTCTCATTGCGCACCCATGAGGAGTTCATGTGGGGAAAATCCAGTTCTCTTGTCAAGGTCCCCACTGGATCCATTACCGCACCGGGTGTGGAAAGAATTAAAAGAGGAACTCTTTCCACAACTCCGAAAGATCTGCTGCCAATCTTTGAATAGCGGAGTAGTACCAGCACGTTGGAAACAAGCTATAGTCACACCTCTTTTGAAGAAAGCCACGTTAGACCCCGAGTGCCCTAATAACTATAGGCCTATTTCCCTTTTACCTTATCCAGTGAAAATAATAGAATGTCTGGTCAGCAAAACACTCTCTCGTTTCCTAGAAACCAATCACAGGCTGGAAGATGAGCAATTTGGCTTCCGACTGGGACATGGAACGGAAACCGCCCTATTAACGGTTATGGATGACCTTAGGATGCGAGCAGACAAAGGACAATCAGTTATACTGATCCTACTGGATATGTATGTAGGAGAGTAGGATCTGCTTCTTATAGTTACCCCCACTTTTTGCTGATGTTTCACTGTTTTCGACTTAGTCTGACTTGGATCCTGCTATTCAGGACCCCAGACTATCTGCTTTCCCCTCTAAATTGATTGCATGTACTTTAGGTACACTCAAGATTGGATTCTGGGGTACCCTTATAAGTCCCTAGTATATGGTATACTATGTACCCAGGGCATAGGTACCCCAGAGGCCTCCTAGGGGCTGCAGCATGTATTATGCCACCCCTGAGAGACCATTTAAAATGACACCACAGGTCTGCTACTGCAGCCTGTGTAAGGTGGTGCATGCACCCCTTACTTAGATATAGGTTCACTATATCTATCCTAATCACTGCACATATAAACCTATCAGTCACCCCTATAGCAGGCCTTATCGATCCTGAAGGCAGGGTGCTGGGTTTTATGTGAGAGAGTGCCCATGCATGAGCAGAGCCCCTCTGCAGCCTTAGGAACCTATTCTCCGGGGTTGTTTGTGATGCAGCCAACCATATATACTTAAGTGCATTATAACTTCGCGGTAAATGCTAACTTTAAAATGGCTGCATGGAACCATGTCGTGTTTGGTGTCAAACACCTTGGAATCATACCTCCACACCAGTAACTGGTGTGGGAGGTATGATTCCACCCTCTTAGAGGGAGAAATAGGACAACACCGGTACACCCGGTACCAGCTTCACAGAACCCTGGCATCACAAAATGGATGCTGCCAGTCACAGACACGAGTCTGCCCTCCTGCTGCTGGACGAAACTCCGGCAGGGGAAGGCTTAACAATAGGTTTCCTGTCACAGGGAGGTGTGACCACCTCCCAGACAGGCTTTACTCTATTGGGGCTGGGTGGGTGCCCTCTCAGAGTGCTTTGATGTCTGCACTGGGGGCACATTTGGTGTCCTCGTGCATAGTCCAGCTCAAACCGGTTGCAGGGGCTATCAGCCCCTGCTCTGGCATGAAACTGGACAAAGGACATGGGTGTAGCCACCCCTCTGTCCTGACCCTCCCATAGGTGGGTCCCCAGAGTTTGTCCCACCCCTTCCTTGGGTATAAAGTAGGAACCCCTGGCTACAGGACTTTAGATATTACCTGGACTAAACTCTGCTACAGAAACCAAGTAACCTTCGACGATCTACGCTTTGCTGGACGACTGAAGAATCTCCCTTGGAGTTAAGGAGATACTCCCCTGCTGAGCAGGCACCTAAACGCACCTGACCAGTTTGGATCTACGAAGCTCCCGAAGGACTCCGAAGATTTCTGCAATACAGGAGGTGGGTTCCCGAGGTCTCAGAGGTCGATCTGCGCTCTCAGCAATTCTGAGTCCCGTATCCCTCGTGGGGACCGTGAAACCCGTACCCCTGGGCACCTTGTACATTTGCAGCAGCATATGCTTTTCGTCGATCCCTGAAGCTGTGCTTTGGGCTACTTGTAGTCCTGACCCCGAGCAGTAATTCCACCGAAGATTTCCGGCCTACAGTCCACGAGTGTTCCGTGGGCTGGCACTTTGTGATTCCTCTCGAGGTCCCTTCGCGATCCCTGGTCCGTTGGCCTGTGGGTCCCTGAGAAGGCAACTTTAACTTTCTGTGGGCTTCCCTGGTTGCTCCAGACGTGCCCTGACTCTCCATCGCTTGGGAGTCCCCAGGACCTTGCTGGTCCTCACAGAAGCATCTTTCCTCTGACCGCGTGGGTTGCAGTTGCCAAGGCTTGTTGGTGTTCAATCCGGACACTGACCCCCCCAGCACTCGACATCCTTCGTGGGATAGCTCGAATCCGGACTGTGGTCGTTGCAGACATCTCCTGGTCCCCGTGGCTGCAGAGTCAAGCTTCGCCTCTTCGCACCTGAAGCACCCGACATCGGTGGGCATTCGATTGCTCCGCTCCTGGTCATGTAAAGTGACCCAGACTTTGTCCCCTCTGCTTTCAGGTTCTTCACATCTCCGATCCAGGCTTGGATCACACCGGACACTTTTCTTCTCCACGGCAGCAGTACTTTCTCGCATCACGCCATTGAAAACGACGAGGGTTTCCGACACCACTTGACCCCTATGCACCCGGCTCCTCTGGGATAGGTAACACGGGTACCTCGGTACTCTCAAGGGTGCTGGCCTTAGAACCTTCTATGTTTAGCTGGGTTTGCTTGAAGTCCTCTCCTAAGTGTCCTTAATCTTTAAAATTCCAACCGCGACTTTCCCATAGAGTTGTACGGAGCTCGCGTCTGTGTTCCCACACTGCACCCGTCCTCCGTGGGTCCCCTGTGTCACTACCTTGGGTGGCTCCTTGGGGTCCCAGCGATTCTACGTGCTCTAGGCACTGTGTCTAGTCAAGTCGTGGTTCTTATACCACTTTCTTAGTATATGGTTCGGTCTCCCCCTGTAGCCTGCTGTGTATTGTGCTATTTACTGTCGTTCTAGTGATTTAATATTGTGTGTCTTGTTCTCTAATCTCATAAAGAGGTTAGTATTGAGTGTTTAGTAATAAATACATATATTTTATATACACCTGGTGTGGTTCTCCTTTCATTTGGTCATTCAGGAGGTTATATACTGGTAAAACAAGCTGCTTTACATTCCTTCAAGACTTAGCCTGAAGGCTGCTCTCCACCGCTACCACTAGGATAGCTTTCTATAAAGGTTGTCTTTAACCTAATCATCAATAAGGGTCGTTTGGACTGGTGCAAGGTGCCCACTTTAATTAGTGGACAGCATATACCAGGCCAACTTCTCACAATGTATGCCGCATTCAATCCAGTCAACCACAGAACCCTCGTGAAAAGGCTTACTGCAATTGGGGTAGGTGGTACGGTAATGAAGTGGCTTCAGTCATACCTGTCGGACAGGCAACAAGCGGTGGCCTTACCCCCCCCCCCCTTCCAATCTAAATTTGGAAATATTAAACACGGTTTCCCTCAGGGATCAGCAATTAGCCCTATATTGTCCAATGTCTATATGAGCCCACTGATGCCAATCATTAAGTCATACAAAGTTAACCTGGTAAACTATGCGGACGACACACAACTTATCTTGTCACTGGAAGGGAATCAATCAATATCACTAGACAGCTTCCACGAGTGCATGCAAAAGACTGCAGGGTGGCTTAAAGATAATTCCCTGCAGTTTAACGGTGACAAAATGGAGATCCTTTGCTGTATGGCAAATAAAGTTCCTTTTTCCCTCCTGACTAATTTTTGGCCTATCCGTACAGATAAGCAACTGATACCCTCAGAGACAGTACGCAACCTAGGGGTAAATTTTGACAACAAACAGTCTAGAAACCCAGGTGAATAAAATGGCTGGGACTTGTTTCTCCCTTATTAGAGCACTACGAAAAATACTTCCAATGATACCCATCTCAGCCAGAGCACTCGTAGTAAGAAGTGTAATCCTGAGTCGATTTGATTACTGTAACGCTCTGCTATTGGGTGCTCCAAACTTTTTAATTAAGAGACTCCAGAGAGTTCAGACAATGGCTGCAAAACTAGCCTTAAAGAGACCACGTAGATCATCGGCGTCAACGTCTCTAAGAGAGCTTCATTGGCTCCCGCTAAAGCAGAGGATACAGTTTAAATCACTCTGTATTGTGTTTAAGGCACTGCATGGTCTCGGGCCAATACCGCTGCAAAACAAATTCAAATGGTATGTCCCGACCAGAAGCCTCCGCTCGTCATCAACCAACCTGGTAAACAGGTCCATGTTCAGAACTACAAGGTTTGGAGGAAGAGCTTTTAGTATTGAGGCAGCACGACTCTGGAATGAGCTCCCGTCAACACTAAGACAGACAGAAGATCTATTACAGTTCAGAAAGAGGCTTAAACCATGGCTCTTTCCAAAGTAGTAATTCAGATTGTATGATGACACCCAGCAACTGACATCTGTATTGGAATATGTGTTAATAGTAGTACTTACATAATCCAGCGCCAGGATACCCGTGGGGTGATAGTGCGCTTTATAAATAGTTGTAACACAACATAACACTTACATGAGAAGCCTTGCAATCATGTCTCAGACCTGCCACTGCAGTGTCTGTGTGTGCAGTTATAAACCACCATGTCGACCTGGCAAGTGCACCCACTTACCAGGCACAAACCTTCCCTTTTACTTCATATACGTCACCTCTAAGGTAGGCCCAAAGTAGCCCCAAGGACAGGGTGCAGTGTATTTGAAAGGTAGGACGTGTACTGGTGTGTTTTACATGTCCTGATAGTGAAATACTGCTAATTTTGCTTTTCACGATTGCAAGGACTATCGCTCCCATAGGTTATCATTGGAGCTGCCTTGTAACATCTTACAAGTGTAACTTCCAATCGGGAACAGATGGAGAACTGGAGGTTTGGGGTCCCTGAACTCACAATTTAAAAATACATCTTATAGTGAAGTTGGTTTTTAAATTGCATGTTTGAAAATGCCACTTTTATAAAGTGGGCATTTGCTTGCTTTACCATTCTGTGCCCCTGTGGAATCCACGTCTGGATTTGGTTGACAGTTGGTCTCTTGAGCATTCAGTCTAACCTTTTAAAAGTGATATCTTTACTTGTATATGTTAGATTTTTGTTGTTCTGGCCTTGTTTTATTCAGACAAATACTGGTTATTTTCCTAAACTGGTGTGGTGTCCATTTATAGTGTTTTCAATGTGTTTGGATGTACAAATGTTTTACACATTGCCTCTGAGATAAGCCTGATTGCTCGTGCCAAGCTACCAAGGGGGTGAGCAGTGGTTATCTGATCTGTGTGACTCTCTTACACTGACTAGAATAAGGGCCCCTATTGGACAGGGTACAAACCCCTGCCAACTAGACACCTCCATTTCTAATACAGTGTTACTGCATTATTTTCAGTCAACATGGCATCGGCCGTTAGGCTAAATTAAATCAGCACTTATTTTACTTGCAGGCCTATAACATTTAATAATGGTTAACTACTACAATTTCATGTTTATTATATGTGCTATGCAAAGATCGACTTTTGCACATTTTCAATGTTTTTGTTAGCAAATGAAAATTTGCGCCTGCAGTTTCTTGAGGATGCATGGTGCACCTCATATTATTACAAGTTTTGTTCTTTTATACGTTTACGGATCATCTTTACTAGTGGTATACATTTGGTAAAGGCTTCGGTCACACCCTCCTATTGGGAGTTTGGTTTATAGTTGGTATTATCAATCTGGACTGATGCTGCTGGGTAAGTCTGAAGAGTATTCAGCAGTTTCCACGTACTTCTCAGTACAAAGCTAACACGGATTTGTTTTTTTGTCCACAGTATTTTTTGGTCCTGAGGAGAACCCCTTGAAGGAAAGGAGGGTTCGAAACGCGTCGACCTTGGTTAACCCAAACAAGTGCATAGCCATAAATCAAAAGTACCCGTGGTTGCGTTTTGATTAGAACAAAAGATATAAATTATAAGAATTTAATTGGTGATCGTAACGGGGAGTTAAAAGTGAAAAATCAAAAGCACTGTTTGGTAATTGCCCGAATTATAAGGTTATAAGTAATTTGAGCAGGGTCATAGAACCGCACAGGGCAAAATGTGTGTTGTCTCATAAATGTTGTTTCAATGTTGTCATTTATTGTTACATGTTTGTCTGATTTTGAAAAAATTACTTTGATGAATTTTTGTACAAAAAATTTGATGTGGTGTTTTACAGTAATTTATATTGAAATTTTGTACTAGGTTTGAAAAACATGAGTTAAAAGACAAATAAGTCTATCGAAAAAATAAACAAAAAGTTGTGGAAATAAAAGTTCCTTGGTAGCATTAAATCATTAAATGCGCCGCAATAAAGAAAGAATAGAGAAATCAATATCAGTATAGGCATTTTGGTGGTTAGTTTTGTTAATTGAGCCGTTGGCAGCAGGTATGTCAAAGGGAACTGCTGAAGAAAAGTTAGACTTGAATGGCGCTATATAGACAATTTCTTTTAATTTGTATTTGAAACAGAACCAAGAGATCTGCCAAAATGATCAATAGACAATTTTAAGATAATGTCAGGTCTATGAACAAATTGATAGAACTCATCCATGTTTCAGTGGAGAGGTGAGCGAGGATGTGAGAAAAAGCAGGCCAGGAGCTGCAGCTCAAGTATCTAGGTAATCAATTGTGCCAGAAAAATGTTTTTTACGATGCACGAATCCTATATTAGGAGTCAGTAAAGTTTTAAAATATGGCTGCTACTAGACACCAATTCGCTTATTGGGGAGGGCATTGTTGTGGGAGTCTCTAACAAACACAAAATCGCTTTTCAATGTATCAATGGTTTGCGACCGTAATTCAGGTTGAAAACCATTGAAAAGTTACTGACTTGGGTGCTTGCCTGTTCGCAGAAGGGAAGGGGACCCCCTTTTACACCTTCCTCTTCGTGATTTTTTAAAATACGTTTCAGGGGGAGTGGGTAGTGATCCAGGTGACCACTTCCAGCTCTCAAACAAGCTTTTGAAAAATACTTACTTTTTAAAAAAAAAATGTAAGCAGCCTAGTTTCCTTTTAGGAAAGTTTCTTTATTTTGATAGAAAGGCAATGACGGGACATGGCTATCCGCTGACCCTTGCAGACCACCATCACCTCGATAGGCACTAATTGGTGTGAGTCGCAATTTGCATCCTACCTCATGAATATTATTAAGGTAGGCCAGATTGCTACCTACTCTGATTCAGAATTTTGGGAACCAACCTATTGGTACATAGGGCAGATCAAAAATTCCACACTGGTTGCAAATTGTGACCAACTTTTGCGACCAGTGTATTAGTACATTAGGCCCTTAATGACACTATCTGTGATACATTCCGCAATGTCTTTTAGCTGAGTTTTAAGACATGTTTTATGTAAATGCTCTTTTTTTTCTTTCAACTATATTTAGTGGGATGAGAATCCTTTAATCGTACATTTCCGCCACCCACACGTAGGGTACAAAATGAAAACCTTTTACATCCACACAGATAAAGGTCTGGTGTAATCAAGACCACTGTCTCACCATTAGTTGCTCTTAAAACACAGTTTTAAAACAAAGTCGAGTTCTATTCTATTTACGTTATCAGGAAATCTTAATTCATGAAACACATTCTACAAACTCAATCTATGTCAAATAACTTAATGATATTACTGTATAAAGGTTTAATGCATCTAAATATACAAACAGATTAAGCCATACTCAGAGCATTATTCTCCTAAAGTAGAGCATTTCCTAAAAAATGTATGAAATCATAAATGACTTTGTAAAGATGACATCCACAATTTTTCTTTAACAGAAACCGTTCACATCTCCAGCTGTCCAGCCGGTATATCCACCGCCTGTCTCTGTCTCCCAGACCTCTTTCCCTGATGTCATTCTCTTCATGACATTCCATTTCCTCAACATTCTTTCATCACCACTACACACTTCCATTAGTAGATAGTGATTTGCGAGTCAAGTCAGGTGCCACCCTAGGCAGAGTCCTGCAAAGTAGAGTGATCGTGGCTGTGGGTAGTTAGTGTGGTGCTGTAGAGAAAGGAGGTACTGAGAGGTTGTTGGTCAGTGCTGTGTTGGTACTGTACAAACCTGATATGAGGTGGTAGTGCACTTGGTTGGGGTTGTACTGCAGTTGTGGTGAGTAGTGTGGTACTGTGGTGTAAATGTGATGCAGTGTAGTAGGACGTGAGGTGCTGGGGATGAAGAACTACAAACGTGGTGGTGTGATTATGGAGCTTGGTAGTATAGTAGTTTTGCAGTACTAAAGGTAGTGCTGGTGGAGTGTGGTGCAGTATTGGAGATAGCAGTGTGGTAGTAGCGTGGTACTACAATGATAATTTAGTGGTTGGGGTGGTTGCACCATGCTGTGGGGTGACATTTTGGTGTTAGAGGAGGACGGTACAAAGGGATGTTGGTAGCTTGCTGGGGGTAGTGGTATGGCACAGTATTACTGTGGTGTGGTACAATGGTGAGAGATAAGTAGTTCAGCATTCAGGTGGTAGTGGGGTATGGAGGTGTGGAATGCTAGTTCTGTACTGATGGAGGTAGAGCAGTGCTGGTAGTGCAGATGTGGCACTGTAAGGCTGGGCATGGAGTGTGTTCCTAATATGGTGAGTTACAACAGTGTTAGGAATGAGGTGGTGGAGTGGTAGTTGTCCACAGCGCCAGCCATGCTGGGGTCAATGACATGGATGAACCACAAAATGGTCACTGTATTGCCACCAGTCCCTGTGACCAACTTCAACATGGTTGGCGCACTGGTCCGGTACTTTTGTCTGGTGGAAACACACACTGTGCAACATCTGAAGCCCTCAGAAGCAGAAAACATGATGCCAAGGACCAAACAAGTGCATAAAAAATGTTCCTCTCAGCAGTAGAGTTTTTTTAGCGGTTTTATAGAATCATTGGTACACTCAGGAAAGCGCTCCCTCACCACACCTAAAATTGGACTTTGAATTTTCAACACCTGACTCCAAGAAGATCCAGGCTATACAAAGCCGATGAATATAATGCCTTATTTCACGTGAAGTTACCTTGTCTATGTGGCCTGATCGTGGCACTATCTCTGCGCTATCACACAGCTGATTAGCCGCCCTCTACAAATTCACACAACATATCGCCTGCTGAAACCATGCATTTTCCATTCATCAGCAGCTTTTACGCGCCTGTGAAAAGATACCCAACCCTGGTAAACCAAACTGTACACTCCATTTTACAACTAATCGTACTCCATTCTTTCAGTCCAATATTTCTGTAGCGCTTTAATCATACTGGGAACATACTACTGCGTTGTTTTCCTGCACATTTAAGCGGGCTGTTAACTTGTCTAGGAGAAGAAGAAACGTGAGTTTACTCACTATTTCATGGTGAGCTTACCCACTATTTTTTATCTGAACAGTTGATTGGAAGTATGAAATTATCTCGGGCAAAAAAAGTATGATAAGAAAACATGCATCTGGTAACGAATGACAAGGCAGCGGTAATTACAACCCCTACCATTTCCTGTTACCCCCACCTATCAGAGGATTAACACCGCAGAACACCTGAGAACTTAGCGCAGCACTTTCACCCGTCTGCAGGAAGAATCCTCGTGATTTCAAAAAAAAAATTTGCAGTTCTATATAGCGTGAACTGGACCCGAAGGTATTGGAGAGCTTTACAAGAGCACCAGTTACATTGCGATATGGCACATTCATTTTGGTAGGCACGGGGAGATTAAGTGATTTGCTCAGAATCACAAGATGTTGAGCTTCCCCGCCGAAATTCGAACATGGGTCCACAGCTCCAATGTGGGCAGTCCAGGCCATTACGTCACATCCGGCCCTCATTCCAGAATGTGCTGGAATCTGGTACGGGACACTGGGTGACTGAAATCTCTGATTACACTTATTTTCCCCACGCCAAATTCCTGCTATTACAACTTTTCTCCTCAGAAAGGAGAATAACTGCATGGACCATGTCATACAGGAGCTTTTCCGTGCACTTCTTGCCCATTTCAGGGAGAAAACCAATACAATTTACACCTGCTCAGAGGAGGAGGAAAGTGTCAGCGAGAGGGCTGACGGGGGACAGGAGTATCGGAGCTAGCTTCAGGCAGCCCGGGCACTATCAACTCCCCCCATTATGCTTCTGCATGGGTTGTGTGGGGGCTGGTTTGTACTGCTGCCCCAAAGCCTCCACAGCAAGTTCAGATGTCTGCTGTCTTCATGCCACAGTATTCAGACCCAGTAGTTGCGGGCGCAGGGACACTAAGAATTGAAAATGGTAGATTTCCACCCAGAATCCCCTACTCCGGGTGAAATTCTGCAACTCATAATGACAGCCTGTGTAAAACTCACTGAGGCGCGAGCGGTGCAAAATAGTCATTTCGCAATACCTATTCAATTTAGTGAAACAGCACAACTGCGCTCACAGAGACACACATTGTGTCTATAAAATATGTCAGTATTGTAGAAACCAGCTCAGATAAAAGAAGTGAAGCAGAAACAGGGACAATTGCCCTAATCTACCCGTGCCCCTTCTATATTTGCCTCCTCATATTTCACACAAGGGACGAGGAATGCAGGGAATAGGGTGAATGGCACAATTGCAGTTCTCACTGATGTTTGGGTCAGGAGGCTTCAACAAAATCACTTACCTTAAATTTGTCCATCGGCTGAAAATATGAACCAATTAAAGGTAAGTATGGCACAGAACAGAGGTGTCCAACGTTGGTCCCCGAAGCCTCGATCCATGGCAGATTTCCAGGATAACCACAGGACAGCCATATAAATGGTCAGCTAGGGATTCTTCGCATGAAAAATGTATCATGTGGATATCCTAAAAATCAAGGATGGATCTGGCCCTTATGGACAGACCAACACTTTATAACCCTGGAATAGTGTCAGAAAGTCTGGATCGCTGGAAGCAGGTTTATGATGCCAAGCAACTGATGGGTATGAATATGGTTTAGACCATGTAGCCCTCAAGGTGTCAGTGAGAGTATCATTCAGTGGCAGTAAAGGTTCCAAGGAGGTGGGCCTTGGCTGAAGAATTTCTGCTAAAAAGTTTGTTTTTTCAATGGAGGACAATTGTAGATCTAGTGCCTCGGCTCCCTCCGAACTGCCACAGCAAAAGAAGCTCACTAAATGGGCCACCAAGAGAAAGATGCACTTTCTTCGTTCAGTGGTCCATGTGGTGAGTCAAGCTGTTTCAGATGATTTATCTAACCCACTAGCATTTTGCCGATCTAGATATAGTGCACATCAGTATAACGAGGTGGGAGTAATCCACCCCCTTCCTCCTCATCATCATCGGTGTAGAGAGGGGAAGATGTATCTTGCACAGAGTCAGAATTAGAGCCAATTAGAGAATGGAGCCTCTGCTAGTAATTGCGTAGAGGCAGGGGTCTGAAGATTAGAGTTGAACTATATGACTACCTAATGCGCTTTTGTTATTTCAAAGCACAGTATCGGTTGAGCTTAAGACAACGTCACTTCGGGGTCCAACATTGGAATCAGATGAGTCAATATTGTCGCGCGGAAGCAACATGGATCTTGCAGCCAGTGCAGATGCCTGTACTAGAATGCGTCTGGGTCCGAAAAAGGCATTGAAGGTAGACCCAATGGCAGTTATCCACCTGGAGGCCCCTGCAGCTCCGTGGGGCCCCAAGGCAACTCAGAAGGAGCTTGAATCGCACCAAAGGTTTGCAGCCTGGCCTCTTTGAAGGCCACTATCTGCTGTGGGGTCAAAGACGGCCCAAGGAACTCAGTGCATGTCCGAACCAGCTGTGGGATCAGCTCCGAGAGTGGGAATTTCAAAGGGGTGCATTATCTTGATGTCCTTGCGGTTTCTCACTAGCATTTGCGTATTGATGGAGTTGAGTCCCACGTCACCGTTTTACGATTGCGTTTAGACTTTAACTTACCCAAAGATTTTGAGTGTGAAGCAGACCATTTGCAGGAGCAGCCTTGGGACTGGGTCCGCAACCTGGAGCTGAATCTATGCTTCAGCTGCAACCTCTTCTTGTGATCAGCGATGCAGAGTTTTGTTTCTCGGATTGCTTTGGGGTGCATAAGGGCACATTTTTCGCAAGACTTGGAGTTGTGACCAGAGCCCAGGCAGCAAAGAAATAATGGAAATCTACTTCTTGCAGTCGGAGCATGACCTGTAGTTTTCGATGAGGATAATTTTCCAAAACTGTTTGTAAAAGTTAAAAGTGACAAGGAGTGGAGCTCCCTATATTCTTTATAAGGCACTGAAAGAAAGCAACAGAAATCAGTAGGCAGGGGTGCCGATTGCATGCGTGTCTTCTCTGTCACTTCCCAGGTGACATGGAGCCGCCATGGAGCAGCACACCACCACCTGCGGCATGCAGGAGCACTGTTATCAAAGTTCTCCAGATCCAGTCTGGTGCCTAGGGATATACTAAAGGTGAGGAGCCTGTAGTTAAAAGTGTTCATCAAAACCTCAGTTTCACATGAGTGGAGTTTAAGGCAACTTCTAGACATCCGGTCTGCAACTGCCTTGAGGCCCTGTTGGAAATTGCTACTGCAGGAGAAATTACAGAAAAGATTTTGCTCAGTTTGACAGGTATGAAGGCACGTCTTCGATTACTCCCATACTCAATACATTATGTATTTGGAACAATTACTTTTCATAAACACTACTTCCTTTACAGACTGTCTGGCAAAAGCTGAACAATTTCCTACTTTTCAAGAAGAGAGATATGTGCACTTATTTCGGAAATTGTGTCCTATATTTCTCCTACAGTGGATAACTGACTAGTAATGGGCAAATTAAGATAACGTTCTGAAACTGTAAGACACAAATAATGGCACTAAAATTTCGATCAGTGTCTTTAGTTTTTCTTTAAACCAAATAAAGGAAAATCTGTTACAGTGTGCGACTCCTGTACTGCACAAACAACCTTAGAAAGTGGAAGGTGGGAGGGTTGTCTGAAGGGTCTTGAGGAAAAGAGTCACTATGGAGAGTAACAAAACTGATAGAGATTTCAAATCTTATAAGGAGCCAAAGAAACTAACAATACTCTTTAATACCAACTCTGCCAAGAGGGTGTTGGCTTCATAAATTCCATTCATTGTGAAACAAAAGCAGAAGGAATGGATGCGGCCCTTGTAGCTGCCGTAAAGATTGCTTCAAACGATGTGGCTCCTTTAGGTATGGGTAGAGGGGAGGTGTCGACCTCATTGTACAACATTTTAGAACTCATGGAAAAAGAAATGTACAGACCGAGACTTCAGAAGCATGTTTCAGAGATTAAGCCTTTACTGAGTCACAAACCTAAAATGACTTATGTGCTCCACGTAAAATGTGAGCGCTCCTTTCACATGAAAGTGAAGGAATGATGATATGGGCGTTGGTAGGTGGAAAATTCCCTGGTTGATTAAAAAAAATCCAATAATATCTTGATAAGGAAACAAATATGTGTCCTTAATGCAGCCTTGACCTTGTGGAGCCTTGTTAGGGTTACCTCAACTGAGAAAAGGCTAAAGGCCTTTAGAATATCCCCAGGTGACGAATCGACAAGATTTAAACAGCATTGCTTCAGCGCGCCTGTGTGTGGTGTTGTGCAGCTCAATACCAGCTTAATTCCACACCTGAAGTGATGCATCAGAAAATTATCTTGTGGTGCGCTCAAGTGATCGAAGCAAGGAATGCATTCTTCAACCTCACTACTTTCACATCACCACAGGCTAAAGAGTCAAAAGGCTTACGAGACCATGGGAATGTACGTTTCAAACTAGATGGGTCTATTAAGTGGGAAATGCAAATAGAGAAACCCATTAAAAAGTGAAAATAAATAAAGTGAAGCAGAAAGCATTCCAAACAACAGTTCCTGTAAGTGCCATTCATTAACAGGCCAGTTATGACTAAATGACAGAACTGCATACATTTGGTACAAATGATAACAAATGATCCAAAGAAAATATAAAGGAAGTTAATGCCCTTCTCAAGAACCTAAAGGCAAAGTCCAAGTCACTTACTCAATGTGAACGAACTCTTGACTACACAACCCCTATGTCGTAGAAAAAATCTCTCTTCTGTGGGATGAGGTGTTCCAAGCTTGTCCACAACGGAAATGCTGTCATGTTACTGCAAATCTACAGCACACTCTTTCAAATGAAGAGAAACAAAGGATATTTGCTGATGAGCAGAGGCCCAGAAGACAGGTTTTGTATTGTTGTGTTATGTTATGGGGTCTTGTAAAGTGTGCTAATACCAATTGGCGTCTTGGCGTTAGCATCCAGAAAACCTAAACAACAAAGCGGGGATGAGTCAAATTTCCTAAAACACTGCATATGTTAAAATAGCCAGGTTTTTAGCTCCTTTCTGAATCTTAAACGGTTGGGCTGAGATCTAAAATGGTCTGGCAATTCATTCCACCATTTAAAAGCGGAGTAGGAAAATCCCCCCCCCCCCCCCCACCCCCCCCGTTTTCTTTCTTTATTCTCTGCACTTGTACTTTGTTGGCTGTACTTGATCATAGAGTTCTTTTGGGTTAGTACAGTTTGAAAGTATCTTGAAGAAAGCATGGACCCTTTTGGTGAAGTCCCTTATGGATCCAACATAGAGCTTTGAATACGTGCTCTAATAGGTAGCCAGTGGAGTTCTCTGATGGATTTTGATACCGAACAGAATTTGGGTGGATTTAATAGAGCTCTGGCGGCTGTATTTTAAAGAGTCTGTAGTTTTTTCAAGACTTGAGATTGGGCTCCCACCAATAGAGCATTACAATAGTCAATCTTTGATATGACCAGTGCTGAGATCACTGTTTCCCTGAGTTCAAGAGGGAGATGTGGCAAAAAAAAATCTTTAGCATTAAAAAACAAGAAGATGTTACCAGACTGGAGCAGTCGGCAAAAGTATGTTTATTGTCAAACACCACACCCAAATTTCCAACCTTCTGAACTTGAGTTGGCAGAGATCCTAGATTTTGCGGCCGCCATCAATTGTTCCATAGGGTGTTGCTGTTACAGAACTGCAGCACCTCCCTTTTGTCAAAGTTGAGTTTTTAAAAATCCTGGGCCAGCCATTGAGCAATATAGGACATGCATGCACTAAACTGGGGTGCTATCTTTTTTGGGTACGAAGAGACTGACGCTAAAAGTTGGCTATCATCGGTGTATGAACATACAACCCATGTGAGCTTATCAAATGGATGAGGGGTGTGACGTACACGTTAAAAAGGGTTGGACTCATGGATGACCCCTGAGGGACCCCACAAGGTAGATAAAAAGGAGTGGAGGTGAAGCCCTCTAATGATACTACCTGCTTTCTGTCTGTGAGGGATGACCTAAATTAGTTTTAGGGCTGATCCTCTTATGCCAATTCTGTCCAGGCACTTGATCAGTGTGGCATGATCCACCATATGTAATGCGGCCGATAGGTCCAACAGGACCAGGATCGCGCTATCTTCATTGTCTACGTTGGATCTGATCTCTTCAGTGGCTGCTAAAAGGGCCGATTCTGTGCTATGCCGTGGCCTAAAGCCATGTTGTGCGGGATATAGACAGTTGTTTGTGTCAAGAATGGCAGTAATCTCCTGGTTCATTACCTTCTCAAGCATCTTGGCTGGAAGTGGGAGGCGTGACATAGGTCTGTAGTTTTTTTCTTCAGCAGGGTCCAATGACTGTTTTTTGATCAGTGGAAGTATAGAATCTTTTTTCCAGATAGTTGGAAAACTTCCCGTTTCCAGAATCCTATTAATGAGGGGTGTAAGATAAAGCGCAATTGTATCGAAACATTATAAATCACCTTCGGGGGACAGGGATCCATGGGGATGCAGATGTAATATTTTTTTAAAGGAGGCCATTTGCACAGTTGTAAGAGATGTAAAAGAGCATAAGATTTGGGATGATTCAGAGAGATTATTCTTCTGTTTTTTTTTCTGGGCAAGAGGTAGAAAGAGGCTTATTTTGAGAGAAAGTCTCAACTTTGCTTGCAATGAAGAGTACTTTGCCATTAAAGCATAGTTAAACATAATGAGTTCAACCAAAACGGGTTCTCTATCACAACCCAAGCAGGCTATTTTGTCTTTCACCAAGACATGAAACATCTGTACTTGTATATCTCTTCATCCTCACAGTCCACTCTATTTGCGTCTTGGATGTTTTAAAGGATGAACATCAATTAAAAGCGGAGAGTGGTAACCTACTAAAAACACGTACAAGTGACTGAAAATATAATAATTACTCATACACTCAAGAAAGGGCAGCAGCTGCAGATTTGCAGCAATATTGACTTTCTAATAGAAGAATCTTGATGTACAGCATATGGCATGCAGAAGGAATAAGAAATTGTTTTGTGCACTGCACAGCCAAGGGATGCAGCTAGGATGATATAAACAAATTTACTAACTGTGAAACTAGTCAGATAGGATGCACAGAAAAATGCTTTCCACCAATACAGGAGAAAATGCCCATTCTGCTCATCAACATTGACCAATTTGGTTGAAAGGGTATGAAATTAATTCATCCCACATACGCATTTGTTTTCACTCTGAAGTACAATTCCCAAAAATAAAATAAGCGGTCAGCACAACGTAAAACATTTATGTAAATGGACGGTGAACGTAAAGAGTAAAAACAGAGAACCAAGATATGTTCAGAGAGCCACAAATCAAGCAAGGTCCCATAGGGTTGCAGTGGTAGCCACACTACTTACAAACTACATGCAACCAAAGAAAGCCAGAGGTGAAAGGGATGGAGAAGCCAGTTAAAAAAGGAAAATTAAAAATGTTGCCATTTTTGGATTAAATGTACAAATGTTACATGTTGTATTGTAGAACATTTGAACTGTTTTTCAGGTAACGTAGAAATATAGTATAATGTAAATAAAACTTCTTTGATAAGCACAGACTCAGTGGGTGTTCAAACAATATTTCATAGCTCATCAATAAGGCACTGATAATCTTCTACATCAAAAAGACACACAAGGAAAAGACAGCCTGTGTTCATGTTTTATCCTTCGAGATTTCAACTCATGAGCACTATTCTAAAATTACTAGCAAGCAGCCAGATTGCAATATGTTATGGTTTTCAATGTGAAATTGAAACAAACACTCTGAAAGAAACAAAGGGACCGCCAAACCTTTTCATGTAGAGCATAAAACATACCACATAATCTGATTAATCCAAGTTTAAAGACACTGATCTCAACATCAAACCATGCAGTTGAGTGATCATATCTCCATAATAATAGAAAATTCCAATAATGTGAATAGTTTATGACACCTAGAAATTGAATTTTAATTTGTGGATTTGCCAAACCAGATCAACATTGCAACAGGACTCCTGAAAAGTTACTATCACAACATAGCGAGGTAACAGAGACTGTAGAGGAATAGTTTCATGAAGGAGATATTCGCCAGCACAACAAACCAGAAAAAGAGTTCAAGAATACATGAAATGACAGAAAACAGTAAACATCACTAAAGCAACTGAGATGTGTTCAACAACATTCTGCTTTAAAACATTGATTCAAATTGAGGGTGCATTTCTTTCTTCATGAATGATGGTCTATAAATATTGATATGGGGTTCAAGCTAAACACAACATTGACACAGCTGTAGAAAAATACTGTGTGCACTTATGTCTTCAGATGTTCCCAGAAGAAAGGCTTTAGTTATCTAATTCAAAAACTATCTACCACGAAATTATTTATCTGCCATTTTTCCATAACTCTGACCATTGGAGAAGGGAGATCACAGACGACCTCTTCTTTTTCATTTACTGTCTACAACATCTCTACAACCTCTTACGTTCTGTCCTCTTATATTTTAGAAACAGATATGCTTGAGTGCCAATACTTGGGGAAAAGAATGGGCCTGAACCTGCCTGCACAATAAATTAGACTAGTATATATGCACAGTTTAGTTTCCAAATGAAATTTTCTTTCTGATTTTCCAAGTTATATTCTCTTTACCTGTTGGTGTCCCTGGCCACATCTTCATAGACGCTTTGCACACCGATCTCCAACCTAGTACAACCGTATGCCAGCATGTCACTCAAGTGTCGCTTCAAGCAGTAATCTGGCCTGGTCTCTATTGTTATGCCAACGCACTTGGTGTTACTCCGCTCAGAGTACCTATGGTGAAAGCAAGGCCATGTTAAAACAAATTATTTTGACCATCGAGAGCAAAGCAGAAGAAGTGAACATTTCTCCTGCTTCTCATTACTCAAATGAAGGAAGGAAAGTTCTGTAACATGACATACGGAGTATGAGTTCACCTGGACTAAAGCATCCCAAAAGGCAGTCATTTTTATTGTAACACTACAATACATGTTCTAATTTTAGTGGTTCACAATACAGAAGATCATTATAAACCTGGTCCACAGTTCTCCCTCCCCCATGACCTTACCATACACTTAAAAGGGTCTTTGACCTCTGCTTAATCACTCAAGCATATTGCAATTAATACTAAGGGCCTCATTAAGAGGTAATTAGTAAAAGGGAATCCGTCAAAAATTGGCTGATGCCCCACTGGACAATCTCTTTACCGCCTGCCTCAATTAGAGTGTCAGAGAAAGCAGTCAACGAGACAGAGGAGCATTCACGACTCTGCCATCGGGAGACGCTTCATGATAGAGCATCCATCAGCCCACCTGCTTGCTATGTTTGTTACTGTCCAGAAGACAAATACACGGAAAGCAGGCACCAGGGCACTAAAAACAATTAATGTCCCTTACGCGTTGACCAAAAGTCCCAGCACAACAAGAACATTGATTGTACAATTTCCAATCTAGTTTAAACCTTTTAGTAATGTCTATTCAAGTCAACTTCATCAAAAGTTCAAATAAATTGACTCTTTTTAGCTGTATTTAACTATTTAACTTATTACATATGCAGAATAAGTATTTTGCCACCTTCGTAATTTCCTATTTCAACTATAAACTTAAATAATTTATCCTTGACGAATCATATTTTTTTTTATAGATTGGAGTTTTCACAACATATTTTGAAGATGAATCCATTTCAGGTCAACATTGATCCATCTTTAGGAGCATAAAGACCATCACCTTTCAAAGGTTCTTGAAAAACAAAATGGCAAAAATGCAGTTTGAAATAAGGGCTCTTAATAGACGTTTCAAGCAGGGTAGCGGATCACAGCATGCACCTAGGATCAGTGGTGAATTACAGCAGAGTGTTGTTTCTGAAACAGTACCCATCCTGCCATCATAGCACGCAGCCTAGTGGTTCATATACTTATGGAGCAGGTCTTTCCCTCCCATACACATTGTAATCGCTGTTTTATCTATGAGAAGAGCCAAGTCTAATGATACCCACAGGAGAGTGTTCCCCTTGCTGTGAACTTACCTATTGTAAGGGCTTGGTATTTTCTCCATCGGCTGCGGAATGCACTCATTGTTTATCTCCACGTAGATGGTTCTAGATGGTCCTCTAAGCTCGAGTGGTCGCGGCAGACTTGTGTTTTCATATATGCGTCATATGTGCTATATTCTACAACAGCCATCTAAGCTTTAGTGACCTTTCTACACACCCATTCTGGTTTGTACCAGAAACACTGACACCAACAAGGTCTGTGACACATACATGTCTGTGCATTGTGCCATAAAGGAGCATCAGGGAGCCGTACATGAACTCTGTACATAGGCCAGTTGGGTCAGGCAATGTCAACCATTTCAGGAGCACTTGCAACCACACAGTTGATGAATCCGTGAAAATGTCACTGGATGGTGCAATAACGGGCGGGCACCCTATAAGTTTCCTGGACAACTAGGGCATTTTGTGAGTTTTCAAGTTTAGGTCATATTTTTAAGCTGTACATAGGACGTAGCAGTTGATCCTGAAGGAAAAATCGGTCAGTTTGCCAGTTGTAAAGCACAGTTTGATAGACAATGTTCGAAAGCATTTCAGCAACCCCAGATGACATTTCTCTTCTTTCTACTACTTCTGCTCTGTACTGATGAAGGGCTAAATCCAGAAACACTTGTCTAGAGATAACAGCACTACGTGCACCAACTTTGGTGAAAAACTACAGCAACTTTGAAGTAAGCGTACTGCATTTACCAGAATGAAATGGGGTGAACTGTGCTCGGAAGAGAGGCAGTGTGCTCCCTTCCCCCCCTAATGTTTCAAAGTGGGTGGGATAATGAACTTCTGAAAAATATAAATGTAGTGGCAGAATCAATATACTACCTAACAACAAAGAACCATTAACCACAATAAAGTCCCTTCACCGCCACTGTATTAGACATTAAACAAGCTAAACTCAACTATTAAAGCTTATCTGCAGGCATCCCCATAAGCAAGTGAACCTCCTCCAAAACATGCACTACTGCAAAGACAGCAGTTAAAGCTGCCAAAACGCATACACTTGTTTGTTTTTTGTTTTGCTCCGCATTCACTGGAATTATTGAAACAGTTTTAAAAAATATTTAAGTGCTGTTTGCATTCAGCTGTCCAAACCGCAAGTAATTTACAACCTGCCACCAACAAATATACATTAAAGGCCAACCCACAGAAAAACACCACCTAGCCAAGACCACTAGGAGGACAAGATGATTGCCTACTAAGTGGTTTAGAACTTTATGAATAGAAATACCATGACTGGTTCTTGGCCTAATACAAGGCCACTGACAGCAAGGTACACTGCAATGGAGGATCAAATTGAGCGTAAGACTTGAATAACTGATGTGCCAAAAAAAGACAAATTAGGCGGCAATAAAAGAAAAAGAGTGCAGCATGATATGGGATTAAAAACAAACTATGAGGCACATTCCTTGTAATTATTACCTATTTCAACACATATAGATTCAAAAGGGATCCCAATGCTAAGAATATTCATAGGTTTCCTAAGAAACAAAATACACACTCAGCACACCCTATTCAAAACATCACCAACAACTGATGATGAAAAGCACAGGAAAGACACTTTATTCACATTGTCAGGTCGATCTCCCAGAGAATACTGATTATGTAAAACATATGCTATACGACACTCTGTATAAAACACACTTCTATGTAGTCTCTTCTGAATAAATGAGGCTCACCTTTTATTACAGTGCATCCCAATCACGTTCTAAAACTTTTTTTGTGTTTTGATTGTATCTCATGTGCACAGTGAAGGGCCTCTAGAAACACTTCTTTCCTTTAAGTAATTCCAGAGTACTTTGGTTGGATCTGTACTTCTCTTAGACCCTCGCCTCCAGCCGAACTGCTTTCTTTGAAAAACACATACATTTGAATCGGAGAGTCAAATACTGTTCCCAGTGTCCCTAAATGTGTGTTTGCAAAGATAAGACTGTTTGTAAACTATAATTTCCTCATGATTACCAGAGTCTATCAGAGCAGGGGCAAAGTATATTCAATCCATCTGGTACATTCCGATAAGGGTAGATAAAATCCACACATGTCCGCTCCTTCACCAGACTTCTGTTCCAAGATGCACTTTTAAAAAACGGATCGGGTTATTTGTTTTTTTTAATGTTCTCCTTCTCTCTGGAAATGTCACCTTCCTCAGATTATCCTTGCAGAAAGGCAAACTTCCAGCCTCTGCCAGGTCGGTGCCTCTGGGATAAAGCTCATGTGGGAGTGAATGCATGAAGCTTAAAAGCAATGGAAATTGAAGTTCTCCATTCTATGCAGACCAGGTTAAGTGGATTGGAAACTTTCCCTTCCTATTCACTTAATGTGCCTCAACCGTGCTCTGGACACCCAGTAGTGCGAGGTCAGTTCAGACCCCATGGCCTTACAATCACTGCAGATTCTTCCTGGGTTGAAGTAAGCCACGGATCTATCAACCCCAAAACATTAGCTGATCAAATGGCTCAATGTACTTAACGTTCACCGCTAACAAGTAGTGTTCAAATCTTGGTAAGACCAACTCAGCTTTCATCTTTCCTGCTGAGATTAGTAAATGGAGTACCATTAAATTTGGTAATCACTACAAAAGCTCAGAAGTTTGAAAACTTTTTTGTCAAGTCTCAAAAACATAGTTTCGGCATTCCAGCACCTTGACAAGTCTCACGTGTTTTGATCAGCCATGCTGCAGACCGTGATTATAGTAAAATCTCAAACTGATGATAAAGCTTGTCACGACGAAACACTAACATTTTTTCAACTGTAAAGGGGCCACTAGCATCACTTGGTGTGACACGTTTATTTACATTTGTGATAACATAGGGAATCAGGTGTCAGGGAGGTTAGGAGAACACCAGCTCTCTTATCCAGTCTAGCAGTATCCCTGGTATTGGCAAGTCTTTGCAGACCTGGTGCATTTTCTATTGTTCCTGGAGACAAACAGATAAATCTATGGTTACCCCCAACTTTACTGAGTAACACCAATTTATGTAAAGCAAACCAAAGAATGCTGTCTGTTGAGATGTTTCAAACACTGGCTCAGTCGATACACTAGATGGATATCTTCTTGCCCACAGGTAACCCTCAAAGAGATACAGAGGGATGTTTCTTTAGCTGCTCAATGAAAACACTTTCATGAGAGGGCAGGTAGGACTGCCTATAGCTCTAGAGTAGACATATATACACAAAGGCTTTTCCCACAAAAATGTTAGTTGCACCAGAGAGCCCTACAAGACGCAAACAATTCAACACACACAGGTAAACTGGTTTCCAGCGGCTGCTATGGGTCCATGGTGGTGGGAAGGGCAGGGGAGGGTGCAGATGGGAGGTTAAAAAAAGAAAGAAAGCGGCACTTCCCTGACCGCCGCCTCTCCTCAGTTCTTTGTCGAGGACGCTGCAACAGGAAATACCCAGGCTCCCACTCTGTCCCTGTCAATCACGACGCTGCATCAGCAGCGTCGTGATTGGTCTGCGTGCCGTAGTTCGGCACTCAGAGAGGGAGTGGAAGCCTGGGCATGTTCTCCACCTAGGCTGTAATGTAGCCTGGGTGGAGAACATGCAAAGTGCGCATGATGGTTTGGCCTTCCCGAGATGGCCGGCCAAATCGTCATGCGCACTTGAGTGCACATACCACTCCTCCCCCTGCTGGCTGACAGCCCAGCCCAGTCCCGCCCCTTTAAAAAAAAACTGGGCCAGTACAGTAAAAAATAAAATGATAACGGTACGTTATTTTCATTTTATTTTTCGTGTGGGGCGACGCTCTTCCGCCTCAGCGGAGGAGCCGCCGCTGCTGGTTTACGTGAGGAATACTCAGCTCTCCCTTAGCAGCTTGGTTCAAGCAGCAAGCCCTTCTCTGGAGAAAAACGTAGTGGTTATATGTGCAACAACTATTAAAAAAACAACGCAGTTATGAAAATAAGGACCTTAAAAAGGTCCAGGTGAGTTAAAATGACCAAATAAAAATTAATAAGAAAAATGTTGAAAAATAGGAAAGCACTGGAAAATGTCAATTGTATTCCTTGATAAAAATGATAAGGTGTCTTCTCAGCAAAGTATGTTGACAGCAGCCATCCCACTACAGCCACCCCGGGACTGTACGTTTAGATGGACATAAGTTGGTGATTGGTTCCAATAAAATATCTTTACCTTTGGAATTAAACTCTTTTCTGAGATTGGAAACATTCAGAGAGGCAAGCGAGAAGGGTGTAGCCGGTGAAGACTCAATGAAGTCAGATACATTAAGCAAGCAGACTTGCCTTAACCTTGAACTACTTGTGAACAAGCTCAGAGTGGGAAAAACCATAAAGTTAAAACAGCCAAAGTCAGATCTTTTTCAATGACGCTCAGCAGGCTGTCTCAATTCCTCCAAAGTTTTCCCAACTAAATCCAACATGTTTCCACATGTTTAAAGAAAAGACCTCAGCTCTTCAAGGTCAGTTTCAAAGACTCAGTCAACATTTTCCAGTTACAGAGAGTCTGCTTTCAGACATAAAAGCTATAACCATTTCCAATTGCTCCATAATAATTCTTCCTCGATCATTTTCTCTATGTCAAGTCTTTCTGCACCCTACAAACTAAGGAGGGAGTTTACAAACCAGCAAACAGCATTCACCTAAGAAAGCTTGACATGCTTTAGCCTTGTGGCCTGTGGGTCAGCAGGAAACTGGTTTCACCAGTTGTGTACATTGTGAAGTTCACAGCAGTAGTCACCTATACCCAATGGTCTTTTGCAAGCTTACAGGCATGAATTTGTCAGTAAATGTTCTTTTCTCTTCAATTCCAGGCAGATGCTCACCTTGGAATGGATGAAGCAGTGAATTTTCAAGGGTAATCCAGTCATGTGATGAGACCTGGCCATCCCAGATGCAATTCAATGGCTTCCTACTCCCAGCTTTCCACCAAAGTGATCTGATTTCTGTACCAGGTACATGCCTTCGCCATCAATATAGCCATAACCAGACGAGGAAAGCTTTTCAAGGGAATCAAGCACTGCATCAACCCCCTGTCAGAAACACCTATTCCTCATTTTGCAGAAAAGTGCAATGCCATCAACCTCTATTTCAGTGAACAAGATTCAGAAGACCTGACAGGACATCTACAACACCAAGCCTGCTTCATTTCTTATGCCCACGTCTCCCAATAAAAACCTGCAAAGGTCACTTTGTCAAAACCCTATCTCTCGCAGAACGTCCTACTGAACTACTGCAAAGCCACTTCTGATGAGAATGATGTTTTACCCTCTCTTCCATCAAAGCTCTCTTTGGGACACTCTCTCATCCCTACTCACCGTTGTCAATGCCTCCCTGACTCAAGGCATCTTCTCAGTAGCTCTCAAGACAGGCAAGATAGAAACCTACACTAGGCCCTGGCAACCTCGTCATCTACAGTCCATCATTCACCTACCATTCATTTGCAAGATAATTGAAAAACTAGTCTATGTTAGCCAAGATCACAGCAATTATACCTATCTCGTGCATGACTACCAGTCTGGCTTCAGATCACGCTGCAACACAGAGACTGCTACCTTACACATCTTAGACGATGCCCTCCACAAATAAACATGATCCCTGCCTTCTGATATTCCTGGACCTCTCAGCTACCTTCAACACAGTCAACCATCTTATCCAATGCCAAGTCAATAGGTTTTACCTGGACACCAACTTTACCCTCAAGGAACGCACTGCCAAAAAACACAAAGATGACCTGGTACCAACTCTCTCTTTAAAGAAAATCAAACCGTTTCTTCCAGAAAACTACTTCAGAACTGCTGTTCAAGCCCTAGTATCTGGATGGTTGGAACGCTCTGCTACATTGCCTTCTATACTCCAAACTGGCACGCTTAAGGGCATCCTACATGATGCAGCACATCTCACCCAGGACCTGAAGAAATATGATCACATCACTTCTATCCAGATGGAATTACGTTGGCTCCCCTTGCCGGCCTGCCCTACCTTCAAAAATAGACGCATCATTTACAAAGCCCCTGCTTATCTTGCAGACAAGCTCACCATCTCTTGTGGTTCTCGGCACACCCGTAGCCAGGACGCCATCAGACTTAGACGTGTGAAAAAGAAAAAAACAAGACAACAGGCCTTTTCCATCTATGCACCCAGCAGCTGGAACAACATCCCCATATCCATCATGACTGCCCCATATCCATCACGACTGCCCAAAGCTGCTCCAATTTAGGAAAGAGTTGAAGACTCACCTCTTTAAAGAACACTACATCACAATGCATTAACTGCACATAACCAACCCATCTACCTTTCCTATTGCCCATTGCTTTTATGCTTGACTTTGACCGTATACAAACCACCACTTACCTTTTGGCTGGGTTGGGCTATAAAAATATCAAACACATGCATACATACATACATGCCTAGAGTTCCATACACCAAAATGGTCAACCCTGGTCTCAGCTGTGCAAAGTGTCTCTCTGCCTCCCACTTCCACCCATGGCTCTTTCAGTGTTGTGTGCATATGCATTATTAAGAACGTTATTCACATGTGGTCTTAGGGAGTCTGACTGCAAAATGCGGATTGCCACAAGGTAATAGTTTTATTATTATGTATATAACGGTGTGTTACTATATTTTGTACAATAGTTCACTTTTCGTTCATATATTAAATTTCATATAGTCCTTTGTTTAGGTCTAGTGCTATTTTATATAAGTTTCACATGAGATTTTTCAAACGGTGCTCCAGAAATCACTAGGGCACCTTCTCAGAGTCCTCCTGCAGAAACACTATAAACAGGACTATATGTTCTGCGAGGCCCACAAGTGAGTACACTTTCATCCAGGTAGTTGCTACTCCGAAGACATTCAGACTGATAAGCTAGTCCGAATCCCATATGCCGGGCCATGAAAGCTGAAGGTGGCTCACCCTTGGCAAACAGGTATGCAATATGTATTCCACCTCTGGCTTTGGCAGACTCTTTAAAAAGGTGTGTGTGTGTGGGGGGTCTCTCTAGCTCTCTCTCGAATGTGGATCCTTTCCAGGTAATCTGGGAGAGCTTAAAAGGACACCAGAACATTTTGTCCGCTCCTGATGGTAAATTGGTATACCTGTACTACCTGGAAGCCCAGGGAAATGTACCAAGTATGACTAGGATTAGATTGGCAACACAACACCAGCGTAGCCCCCCGAACTTCAAAGAAAACTTCCCCCAAGCCAACACTTAATCTAGTTGCTCTATTCGGTCTATCTTCTGAATGAGGAAAGGTGCTACAGAGTATCTAAAAACACAATGTTCCCACTTAGCCATCCACAGGGGTTTCCAGAGTTGCATCCTGGGTATTGGGTGATCATTTATTTGAAGTGCAGTTAAAGCGTAGGGTAAGCAAAAGGTGTAAATAGGTCCAATTGCAGGCAGAAATGTATGCTTTTGGAAATGGACCTCAGCCGAGTTCATGGAGACTACATTTCATACATCATAACTTGTTATAAGTGTAATAAGCTAGAATTTAGCGTTACCAAAATCGTATATGGCCAGAGAGATGGGTTAGAGCAAAAAGCTGTTGGGAAAACATGCAAAGGTCACATGTTAGGTCTTAGAAGCTTACTGTACTAAAATCCACATGTCACAGTAAATACTCAACATTTTTCACCTTTCTAAATTCCGGCAGGTCACACTTGCCGAGATTTAACAAAGGATGAGCAGGACTTTTTCGCACTTGGTAATTGCAGGGTGCGGTAAATTCCACACAACTCTGAATTTTGCTTGCGCAGGAATCAGAAAACTCGACCCACTCATTTCATTTCACATTACTTTATTCGGCATAAAAAATTGCCATAAAAGTATAGTTGAAATACATTAAAATTAAAAAACAATTCAACATCTAAAATTTTCCTTAATACATATTCAATACATCAATGAATAAATACACATCCCCTCAAACAATTACTTCATAAAACCATAAAAGAGTGACATCACTATCGGCCTATGTTTCCCCCAAGCCCCTAGTTGCCCTTAGCCTGAACGCTACCCTTAAAAAATTTACAGTACAAAAAAGAGTCAGAGCATCTGAAGACAATTTTAAAAATAACAGAGCTACTTTTGCCTGTTTAAATCCGTCTTTCTTTAAATTTCTCTTTAAAAAAAGGATCCTAGGTTGTGAATAAAAAGGACATAGTAAAACAAGGTGAAGGGTATCCTGTGGAGACCGTAGGTCGCAGCCACATGGCCCCTTCATCTCTATGGACGATGTATAACACGCCGGGTCAGCTAATAGATGGTGCAAGAGATTCAGCCTGAACCGTGTCATTAAAAATCTGTCGTGGCTGTTATAAAAATAAGACAAATAAGGTTCAATGCCCATGGATGTTTTAGTTAGAAGATGTTCTCTTACTGATGATTTAATCAACTCCCTATCGTCCCTACATGTTGTAATATACTTAAAGAACCGGTCCTTAACCATGGCCTTGTCCTGCGTAGATACTTTAGAGGTGTTGGTAAAAAGGTCTGCACATCCTATTCCCTCAAGGGTCTCCTTCACATATTTTAGCCAGGGGATTTTGAGCCCCCGATCACGGGCGAGACAGACTGCTATCACCTGCTTACAGAATGTCGCCTCCTCACTTGCCCAAATTTTAACCCAACAGACTAGGGGTTTAACTTCCAGCCTGTCCCTAATGTAACCAGCGCCAAGTTCCTCATGGACAATATGGGATGAGGTACTCTGAGGTACTTTGAGCAAACGCCGAAAAAACTTCTTTTCCTCAACTTGTAAATGCTTCGCATTAACAAAACCCCATACCTCCCTTCCATACAGGACTTTGGCGCAGCACATGGAGCTATATAATCTCAGAATTTGCTCGGGTGACCACCGACCTAACCTGTATGCAAAATTCATAATCGACCCAGAGCAATTTGTTAAAGTGCGACATTTCTCCTCCAGAAAATTTTTAAAATTTAAACGGTCATCAAATAAAATCCCCAAGTACGAGAAAGAATGCACTTTTCTCAGACGGTGTGATCCAATAGTGTAATTGTACCTTTTACTTGATTTGTTCCCCACTTCCATAACGTATCATTTTGACAGATTGGGGGACAAATCTAAATTCTCCATAAAAGAGACGAAACCGTCTATCAAAATCTGCAGCCCTTTGGGTGTGCGGGCAAGAAGGACTGCATCGTCCGCGTAAAGCAGGACGGGAATTCCTCTAGAGCCGATCCTAGGTGTGTCGGCGTTTAAAATACTAAGTGCCTGATCAAATCTGTTTATGTACAATGTGAATAAAAATGGGGCCAGAATGCAGCCCTGTCTGACCCCACTAGAGCATATGAAGGGTTCTGTAATGCTTCCCTCCGGACTATACCTAACCATGGCGGTGGTGTTTGAGTGCAAAGTTTTTAAAATATTAATAAGTCCCGGGTCCACGCCAAGATCATCCATGATTGCCCATAATTTCCCTCGGTTGACACGGTCAAAGGCGGCCATCAAGTCCATAAATGCCAAGTACACAGTCCCTTGACTAGCAATAGTGTACTTGGCAGAAAGTAAATATAAATTAAGACATTGGTCGGTGGTTGATTTCCCTGGCCTAAAGCCAAATTGGATATCACTTATGATATGCTGATCCTCCGACCAGTCCATTAACCAGCTTAAAATAACCCGCCCTAAAACCTTTGCTGACACGTCAATAAGGGAAATTGGTCGATAACAGAGTGGATTACCCTTATTACCCTTTTTAAAAATAGGAACAATCGTGGCTGTGGACCAGGACGGTGGCATTACTGTATCGGCTGCTGTATTAATAACCTCGTCAGGATGGGCGCCCAAAGATCCACCTTACTCAAAAGGAGATCCGGTGGAATCCCATCTGGGCCCGGAGCCTTGTTCCTGGTCAGACCTTCAATCCCTACCTTGATCTCACCCAAAGAAAATTTTATCGGGATGGTATTTCGCTCCCCCCTAATATCCTCCAACTGGGTCTTATATATACAATGATTGTATAGCCCATGGAAATGCTCACGCCATTGCCCCGGCAGAATGTTATTGGCTAACCCGGGTTTGTTTGCCTCTTGGAAACTAGGATTATTTATAACTTTCCAAAAGGCCGTTGTATCCTTTAACTCCATCGCCTCCCTCAGATCCTCCCAGGCTTGATGTTGCAATTTTGTTTTACAGCCTTTAACGGCTAACTTATAATTTTTCCTGCAAAGTGTCACCCAACCCTTATCTCTTGGGGAAGATTTTAGAGCAGCTTTCAGCTCTCTCAAAGCACGAGAGCAATATTGGTCAAACCACCTTGGGTCGTCCGATCTAGCTTTATTTGATGTAGTTCTGAGCAGGCCATCAATTAGTTGGGCAACACCCTGGAAAGCCCTAACCAGTTCGGCCCCCTCCACAGCCGGGTCTAAACAACTCAAAATGAACTGTTCACCATCTTTAAGTAGTGCTCTATAAAAAGCTTCACCGTTGGCCTGTGACCACCTTAGCCTCCGGCCTTGATCTGTAGCGCGTACCACCCTTCCTCCCCTCCCACTAGGTAGTTCCTGACGCAGATTTAGATCAACAAGGGACAATACTAGAGGATTATGATCACTAAAAATACTCAAACAAATTCTAAAACCCAACACCCATTTTTTTAGTGCTGCAGAGACAAAAATAAAATCAATAAATGACACACATCCCCTGCCTTTAAATGTGGGGTGGATCGTTTTATCCTTTTCAACATCGACCAGATCCATGGTATGTGTGAGGGCATGCGTATTTAATAGCTTACATAATTCCCTTCCCTCCTTAGTGTGTTCCATATGCGGGCCATCTTCCAACATACACGATGACCAGTCCCCGCAGTTAACTCTCAGGTTTGGGCACAGGTGGCAGTTGAAGTCGCCAGCTAAAACCAACAAGCATTGGCATAGCCAATAGGTCTCGCCTTTGGGACCTTATAAGTATTTAGTTATGCAGCACAATTGTTGCATGGCTAAACACTTATAAGGTCCCAAAGGCGAGACCTATTGGCTATGCCAATGCTTGTTCTTAGTTATCACCTATCAGAGCACCTTTCAATATGTGCTACGGTTGTGCGCTATATAAAAACAGTCTAATGTACCAAGGTGAAACGCTTCTGCATGTTAAATATGTTTCTTTTTATTTTAAAGAGACCGTAATATTTTGGTATGATGTTTGTTAGGAGATTTAGATGCCAACTATTTTCAGGGTTTGGCTTCTACACGGGCTCTTAGAGCCCGGCCAATCTCCTGGCTCGGCTCTGGCTCGGCTCCTGCTGTCAAATTCTTGGCTGTCCACCTCTATCATTGTGCGTGCGTCATCCACGTTAACAGAACGACAGCCGATTTCACTATTGCTGTGCTTTTTGAAGTGCCTCGAAGTACTTCCCCAAAAAATGAAGTATTTCCGGTCCAGCAGGTGCACAACGCCGGCTGCGCTGTTTCAGTGCGCAGCGCCGGTGTGAGGTTTACAGCCACGACCGCCTTGAGAACGGAGTGAAGCAATTACTGTGAGATGTCTCCAGAGACAAAAGCCATCACAGGCGGAGCTCTGCTTTCATTTGTGGGGGGTGGGAGTGCGATGCAGAGTGCTTGCTGGGGGGCGGAGTCACTAGCAGAAATGGGGAAGGAGAGAGATGGGCGAAAGTGGGGACAGTGGAGGAACCGAGATGAGCGAATCAGGGGGGAGGGAGGGAGGGAAGTCATCAAGTCGGATGAGAAGGAAGAAACACGTTGACGTGAGAGGGGAAAAGTTGGAAAAGGGCGGAAGAAGGGCTGGTGTGAGAGGGGAAGGGGAACAAAGAATGCCGGGAGAAAAAGATTACGAGATGGAGAAGGAGAGGGATACAAATAAAGAAGTCCTTGCGGGTTGATAGCATGACAGAGGGAACGGGGTGTGTGGGGGGGGTGGGGGGAGGTGAAGAGAGATGATTGAGAGGGAAAAGTAGAGAGAGAAACACGAGGAAGAGAGCAGGGGGACAAACAAAACCGACGAGAGAGAGGATGAGAACAAGCATTGGCATAGCCAATAGGTCTCGCCTTTGGGACCTTATAAGTGTTTAGTTATCCAGCACAATATCCTTGGTGCAACAACATCAAGTGTTGCATGACTAAACACTTATAAGGTCCCAAAGGCGAGACCTATTGGCTATGCCAATGCTTGTTTTTATCACCTGCACGTTCAGATCTCTGCATTGATTCTTTTCCTCTGTAAATTACACTGTTTACCTTGAATTCCTTGTTCAGTGGGAAACCTGTTCAGAAATGTTTCGAGGTACATCACATAGACTTTCGCATTAAACCAGTATTCCTAGAACGAGGTTTCCTGGGAGTGGGATGATTCCATTTGCAAGGAGGCTTGGTAAAAACCCCTGTTTGGGGGGAAATGACTTTTGGTCGCCGGCAGCACCTTGGTTAAAGCTCAATAAATTAAACACTACCAAATCCATTAACACTGATTTGTATAGTTGAATCTGTGCTGCTAGTAGTTCCATCGAGCGTAAGCATTTGGCTATTTGTTTCCGAATTCTCTTGGGAAGTATTGATTTAAGGCTGGTATGAGAAACATATGCCGAATAGATTAAAAACCGTAATGGTTGGGTGAAACTGATTATTCAGCAAGGATTGTCCACTTAATTGTTCAGGCCTTACCTGTTAGGAAATTCTTTTTCGTTCAAGGAAAATCTCAGGCCCCCTAAAGCAAACGTCTGGTTTTAAAATGCAAGAGTTAGGCCAGGTATGTCTAGTGTTGCTGATGTGCATGTGGCTTTCATCCGTTAAATCTTAGAGTTCGGGGAGGGGGGTGTTTCAAGCTCAGCATAAAGATTGAGTTTAGACATGTTCTGCCAGCTGCTATATTGCTGAAATCCTGCACAACATTTGAGTTTCTCGGAGACCTACTGATAGTCTGCGCTGTAGGTTAATTATGCCGGTGTCCCTTCAAATTGGACTTTAACTCCATTTTTTTTGCCCCCTGGGCTTTCAGTGCAGGGAAGAAGCATCCGAGGGTGTGCCGAACAGGCTTGACACTGCATTGAAAACCGTGCAGCACCGTACTGAAAGAGGGGGGCGGGGGTGATGACCGTGTGAGCACATTCTTCATTGGAAAGCCCTTTCTGATGGTACTGCTATGCATTCACATGGTATTTGTGCCACTGGAATGCTTTTTTAAATGAGATCCGATTTCGGGCTAAAACATCAAAACTGCTGAGGGTTGTTGACCAAAAAGGACTTTAGAACGGATTTGACAAAGATTCTCCTCTGTTCTCTTCTGCTGGAATTTTGTTTTCAGATCTTCTCTCCCAATACTTAACCAGCACCAAACATCTGCTTTGAAAGCGGTCACTATAAACAAGCAATGGCCGCGCGGCCGTGAAACTGACACGGCCGCGAAAGTAAAAGTAATCACGAGGGAAGACAGATGGCGAGGGAAGCCATATGGCGCCTGCTCGCGCGTGCACGCTCGCGTGAACGCAAGCTGGTCGCCAGCAAACTGCTGTTTGCACTTCCAAAACCCGCTTACTAAAACTCTCGTCAGAGCAGCGCATGCGCTGGCTCAGGCGAGACCTAAAAAGAGAAACAAAGCATTGGCCGCGCGGCCGTAAAAGTAACGGCTGCGCGGCCGTGAAAGCGAAAGTGATCGGCGCTGGAAATTACGAGTTACTTTAGTTAAGCATTAGGCCGAGTAGTTCACTTTTTTGATATTTGCACATTGATGGTTTATTGGCTAACAGACTGGAACTTACAGATTACTGAATGATGCGAAGGAAACCACTGCTGATGGAAGGAAGCGTCAGTCACCCCGTCTTTCCGCGCTCGCGTGCGACGCTCATCCTTGATGTCTCGGCGTGCGGCCTGTGGTGAGGGAGGGGGAGGGAGTTGAAGCGCGAGCAAAACAGAGAGGGAGAGCGAGGCGATTGGAGAGGCGGAGCAAGGCGCTCGCTTGTGCGCGTAACCGCACGCTGGTGGCCGGAAAAAGCCTCTTTAGGAGCACTTTCAAAAGCCCCTTACTAAATGTCTCGCAGAGCAGCGCATGCGCTGGCTCAGCGAGACCTAAAAAGGGCGCCAACTCCCCTCGCTCCTGTGTGTGAGTGAGCCGAATATCTAGCTCGTGCAAGTTTACGGTGCCCTGGCCCAGTGGCGACGCATTATAAAAGTTTATAAAAATTAACTTGTAACATTTGTTGTAAAACCTAAGCCCCTGCATAATATCTGAGTCCCAATCCAGGTCAGTCCATCTGCCATGTAGCCTGAGATCAACATATGTGACCAATCCTCCCCTTGCTCTCCCTGATGGTGCCTTACGAGCCGGTTCGAAGTAGGTTTTATAACCCTCCAAATGGAAGGTGCTATTCTCTACTTCCCAAGTTTCCTGTAAACAAATAATTTGGAATTTTCTTATATAGAGAACCCAGTCTTCATTCTTAAATTTAGTGGATAAACCTGCTATGTTCCAGGAAACTATTTTAAAATCTCTTTCATTTTGCCTATCTAAGATAGCCACCATCACGTTGGTTTGGGAGCCATGATCCTCCACATTTGTATCAATGTATTCTAGCGTTCGAGCTACTTGATGATCTGAGCTAGTTGGACTTGCTACTCCCCCAAGTAGGCTACGCTCTTCTGTCCCCCCCGAATCTATAGCGGTGGCTTTACTTACATGGACTAGGACACCCTTAGTTACCCCATGCAAGTCCAGTCAATCAATATCGTTTAAATCTCTTACATTACTGAGGGGGGCGAAAGGGTTGTGTGTCTGGACTACGAAGCCTCCCCCATGCACTCCCCCCAAATACCCCCTAGGTCCATGCTGGTTATTCGGGTTCCTCATATGCCTATAAAAGAAACCCAGTGGGAGCATCTTGATGCCTAAGCCCCCCTCCTCTTGATAGAGCCCCTTACTCTGAATGAGCAGCTTACGTGCAAGGTCGGGGTACCTTAAGGTCACAATCACGCAGTCCCCTGGGAATACTTTCCTAGTGCTACCAATCCAAGACACCCTTCTAGCCATCAGGATGTGCCTATGCTCGGCAATATTGAATACTGCATTCCTACACATCCAGTGTGCTATCTTATTGATCAACATTAAGGTGGTTTCTTCTCTATCATCCGTACAGGCTGGAACGCCCGTCAAGATCACGGTATATGGACATGACGCGGGGGGTAAATCTAAAACCGGCAAATCTGTAGTGCTCCGGGCACTTTGAGTGGACAACTCCCTAGCATGCTGATGTGTGGGGGCTCTATCCACTGTGCCTACTATATTAATGGTGGCTACTTGTGCTGAGGTATTACCTGCGAGCCCCGCCCTCAATTCCCTATGTCCCCTAGTAATCATACTTGGGCTGATTCGATTTACTGCCTGGGGAACTGGGGCAGACTGGTATAACACTTTGCCGCCCCCATCCTGTGTACTTGTGGGCTGTTCGGTGGACTGTTGGATGGCCCCGTCCCCCCCCCCCCCCTTGGCCATTGTTGCAGCAAGTGCAACAGGAGATTTGGGAACTTCCGTTTCCCCTCGCAGGCTGGATACACATCGACTATCCTCATTAGCTTGAGCTTTACTCTGGGCCAGAAGTAATGACAATTTTTCCTCGATTGCCCTTAATTTGCCTATTACGGGCCCCAAAAGGACAGTTATCATCATTTCCACTCTTTTCCAATACTCAGAATCAGCCCCCTGCTCCACACTAACTTCTTCACCTCTATCGAACGTTTGATTGTCTACTGAGCCTTCTGTATCAGGGGACCTAATTACTTGGATCTTTGGCCTGGGCCTGGGCTTTTGCTTCTGTTTTTGTGTTAGTTTAGAAGACGCCCCACCCCTGGTTCTCTTTGCTGGCGGCTCATCACCATTTAAGGGCTTCATAGTACTAGCACTACAGGGCTTAAATGCCCTTTTCGAACGAGTAACAACCTCCCCACCTCCTGAGCTTGATGCAATTACATTACTTATTGTGTGCGGAATCAACATTGTGGCCCCATCCTCCTGTCCGTGTGCTTCTTCGTGACCGGTGTGTCCTTCTATTACTCTGGCGTGAGAGGGGACCGACTTATCAAGGTCTGGCCCAAATGCTTCAATAACTGCCGGGAATTTGCTGAATATTTGAGAAGAGTGGTGTATTTTGCTCTACTGCCAGTGGGTCGTTACTTACAAGACTACGGGGGGCGTTACTGGCCTAAGTTGGGGACTCCAGATTCGGGGCATATCTGATATACATGTAACAGCACCATTGGTAGTACTACACGGGTATAACGGTGGACTTACCAGCTTTTCTAGGAATTTTACTATCAGCAGTGTATATTTGGACACTACTAATAAGGAGGACCCGTTGCGTAGTGGAACCGTGACTTACGTTTCATCTATCCTGCCTTGAAAAAGTCTGAATACTGATGTGTACAGACGAAACACGTGTTGGCTTCAAAAACTGCTGGGAATTTGCTGTATAGAAATAAATGAAAAACTTTTTTTTCCAATGGATGTGATCCTTGGATGGTATTTGAAAACCCACACATGATCTTAATAGGATAGACTCGCCTGTGGACCTAAGGACTTCAATATTTGTTGCTAGGACCTTTATTTATTTGAGAAATGTTTTTGTGAAATTCCTTGTGACCAATAAGGGTGTGCTATGACTGTGTTTTTATAAATGTCAATGTGCATGTTCTTGTGACTTGCCGATAGCACCGGTTGGTAGTAGGTGCTTTCAGTTATTTGAGCACCCCGAGATTTTTTACAGTGTTGAATAATACTTACGCTTATACTAGTTACCATCTATATTGCTGTTCTTTTCTTGATGTGCGGTTTTTCCCTTTAGGGATTGCTTCTACCAATTGTTTATTTATTAACAACACTACCTTATTTGTCTGTCCCGAGCCCAACTCGAAGGTAGCCTTGGCTCCTAGATGCCAGGGGGGTGGCCCTGCCCTGCCACGTCCTGTCGCGGACGGGCCCGCCCTTGGCCCGGGCTTCGCCTGCGCAGCGGGAGCCCTCCCGGGAATTAATGCGCCGGCTGGCGCGGAAGTGATGCGCGGCTCCTGCCGCGGTTTTCGCATTGCCCCCTAGTGCTTGTGGTTCCCGGAGGGCAGCGGTATGGCAACAATCCTGCAGGCAAGAAAATCGGCAAACAAGGGCGTCCCGCGCAGCCGGAGCCCTCCCGGGAATTAATGCGCCGGCTGGCGCGGAAGTGATGCGCGGCTCCTGCCGCGGTTTTCGCGTTGCCCCCTAGTGCTTGTGGTTCCCGGAGGGCAGCGGTATGGCAACAATCCCAACAGAGGACTGAAGCTCTGTAATCGCTGCTCTCTTGCCGGGTACAGTTGGAAATGGACCTCAGCCGAGTTCATGGAGACTACATTTCATACATCATAACTTGTTATAAGTGTAATAAGCTAGAATTTAGCGTTACCAAAATCGTATATGGCCAGAGAGATGGGTTAGAGCAAAAAGCTGTTGGGAAAACATGCAAAGGTCACATGTTAGGTCTTAGAAGCTTACTGTACTAAAATCCACGTCACAGTAAATACCCAACATTTTTCCCCTTTCTAAATTCCGGCAGGTCACACTTGCCGAGATTTAACAAAGGATGAGCAGGACTTTTTCGCACTTGGTAATTGCAGGGTGCGGAAAATTCCACACAACTCTGAATTTTGCTTGCGCAGGAATCAGAAAACTCGACCCACTCATAATTGGGGCCTTAGATTTAATAGAGGTTTTTGGAAGCTACCACCCATATTACCATAGTTTAGAAATTAATTTGTGGCTGAAATGAAAGAGATCACTGCTTCCACACAATGAGGAAGGATCTTTACCCGGGTGTCCTCATATTGAGCAGCCTAACTGCTGATGCAAATTACTAGATGCTGCCCATGTTGCTGCAGACAATAGTTGAGGATGTTCCAAAGTCGCAAGTGGGTCACCCCAATTCTGCATGTGGGTCTTTCCTAGGTTTTTTGGAGGTAAAACACTGGGATCTTGGAAATCACGTCAAACGTTTGTCATAACAGAAAAACTTCCTGGGTATTAATTTGGGGGTGCAGCTAGTCAATGTTCTTGTACAATCTCTGACTATAGGGGCTCAGCTTCTTTGCCTCCTAATCACATTGGGAAGAAGGCATAGAATGTGTCTCTTGCCATCTCCCTAGAGCAGCAAAGGGCACTACTGATTGTACTGCAGAAACTGTGGCAACACAGTCTCATACTAAGAGAGAGATGTCCAATCTTTGAAGTCATTTCATACCTTTGATTGTTACAGGATATGTAAAGTACTGTATAATTCATAATCAAATGAAAAACACCGTGAATATACCAGTTGAACTGCAAACATTTTATTGAAAAGTGACTCATCCCTAGCCATCTTAAACAAATGTCCTCGGTGGGTGTCAGACGGTCCATCAAACTTCATTTTCTGCCTCCAATTATTCTGCAAATACCGTATGATTGCACTTTGCCGCACACCAAAGAAAATCTACAAAATATGTAGTACATTATTTTCTTACTTTAAATAGATAGGAACATTGCAGAATGGAGTTATTTGCTTGAAATGCATGTTATAAGTAAGTATGCCGTAAGATGACTAGAACAGCAACAAAATGACTTGTGAAGGCTTCCAAAAGTAATCTCCCAGAGTCACACTATGGATAAGAATTAAACCTTTCATCAGAGCCATATGAATTCAAGAAATGGCATCTCTAAGCGATGTGCAAGCTATGTGATCTTGTTTCCTTCCATATGTAAATACAGACACAGAACTTGCCCTTTTGAAATTCATAAATTGAAGGAACTTGCCAATTGACTACTACACAGAGAGCTACTTCTCCCAGAAAGTACTTACGAGATACACCTCATTCACTAGTTAAGCAGAGAACTCGAGCCTCACCACAGCTCTCAAGTTTTTAAGATTTTTTAGAAATGGGTGAATTTGAAAATTCAGTGCCTTTTCAAAATAGGATGTCACATGACATTTGACACAAATGGTGTTGCAAGTGATGAAAAATACCAACAATTTGCATAAAATTAATAAAACAACCAAACGATCATACTAAAATAGAAAACGCACCTAAAATATTATTGAATATATGTTTACCTGCATATTAAAAGCTGGCATGTATACTACCTAAAGAAAAACAGAGATTAAAATATGATCAAAAGTGTTAACTTCTTTATTTTTAGAATATAATGAATGGGGATTGATTTTCCCCAAGTCCTGGAATAGCAAGTCCGTAAAAATGAACTTGACCTTAGGACCAATTCTGTCACGAAAATACCTAATGCAAGAAAATGTAAACAGACATCCGGCAGAGGTTCGAAAGGTGATATATGTAATGCCAAGGGGACAGCAGACGAATCCTAGGAAGGAAGGGGGGAGTGAACCCCCAGGCTTTTGTTCCGGTACTTGTGTGGATGGTTTAACTGCTCGTGTTTTGAGATGTTAAACACCATATTTTAAGTCATGAAAAGTTCTAATGGCTGCTCATTGGCACCACAAGGTTAAATCTCCCTGGGGCGACTCCTCGGGTATGGGGGAGGAGTGTTGCCCCACTGCTGAAACGCAGCAGTCAGAAGAAAAATAAAATGACAATAAAACTATTTTATTGTCATTTTATTTTTTACTTCTAATGCGCGAGTCCAGGGCGGGGCTATGCCATGTCGCATCAGCAGCAGGTGGGGAGTGGTGGTATGCACTGAAAGTGCGCATGTCGGTTTGGCCGGTTGTCTACAGCCGGCCAAACCAATATGCGCACTTGGATATCTCCAGGCTGTTCCCTTGGAGATATACCCAGGGCACAGGCTCCCAACTCCATGCTGGAGCGTGAGACCGGCCCGCTTCGCCCAATCCCAGCGCTGCTCTCATGCTGGGAGTAATAGCATGAGAGCAGCGTTGGAATTGCATAGAGAGTCTGGGAGCCTGTGCTCCTGGGTATTGGAGTGCCGGGAGCAGACCGGCGTGAGAGTAGAAGATTGCGGCGGCCGGCCGCGCAAGGTAAGTGTATTTTTTTTTCTCTGCGCTGCCCCCCCCCCCCAGGTCGGATTGGCAGCAGTCGCTGCTGGACTCTCCCAAAGCTCAGCAAAAACCCATGTGGCCCACAGATCAGACATTGACAAGGCCTATCCAATAACACCCTGACACAATCTTTCTATAACCCGGACGCCTCAATTTCTCCTCGTACACAAGGCTTTCCCCAATTCTCCCTCCATACAACCCTCTCTTTCTCCAAGTCTTTGATCTGCAAGAAAATGTATAACTTTGGAACACGGAGCACAAAGCACTTGCTGGTGGTTGTTGCTTTTCTGTGCAGTTTTTAGAGAACATGCCAAAATGGACAGGGATAGACTTAGACTAGGAAAAAAGAAAGTTGTTATGCCAGCATCTCCACAAACCAATGACCACCCTTCCCAGGAATGAAGATCAGTCAACAAGGATGGGTTACGGTGTATCTTGTGCACTACAGAATAAAAAGTATAACAAGACATTTGTCATCTATCATGCTAATGGTGCTGACTTGGTAATGGCATCCATATGTCCAAAAAGGTCAGAATGGCTGAAAGCCTGGCCAAAGCCATCACAAAGGGAAATGGGGAGGAAGGCAGATAGAACGAGGGGTATTGGGAAGAACCCTCACAATGCAAGCCAGCACTCAACGCCTACAATTAGCCACTGCGCACAGTGACATCAATGGTGGGACTTCCTAACATTACACCATAAAGGAAGGCAAACACACTCAACACCACACAACATTAGTGGGAGTGTTGTCAACATCTGAAGAATGCACATCCCTCATTGTTGCATGGTCACACATGATGGTGGTAAGCTACAAGACAATACCGCCCCATCCTGCACCCCTAGAGGTGTCTGTGATGTAATCCCACGACTGCAAATTAGCAGATTGAGATTGGAAGCAAGAACACACAACTGCAAAGCCTCAACAAAAAGAGCAAGAAGTGTCCACTTCAATCACAACAACAGTGCTCTCAGATTTTGATGATACAACTAAACGACACAAACAAGGGCTGGGAGTGAGGGTCATGAAACATAATCCCCCGAAGAACCACCCTTAGTGTGGGATAACCCATCACCTAGCTTTCCAATTGCAAACAGCAGTAGGGTGCTGATGGAAATGGTGGGTGTTGTGCTGTATAAGAGCCTGTGACGGAACAAAAGATAACAGTGCCTGTAGGTGCCGGAGTACACCCAATATGTACCACCGCCATCAATCAGCAGCATCTTTAGTAGTTTCTCTAAAAGAAGGGCTTGGCAGAGCCTCTTCCAGTTGGAAGGGGGGTATATCCACCACACACACAGAACAGTTCAACAGGGAACTAGAAGATACGCTCGAATCTGTGTTTTTACAAGAGGGACACTGGCAGACCCCCCCAGATCTGGCCAAGGCTCATAGCTGATTATAGTTTTCGACGGGGAGGTGGGAAATGTTTTGAGCGGGGTCTGTGCAGGCCAAGCATGCAAGCTCGAATTTTAGCTAGGCCAAAGTAACCTTTTTTACAGAAAGTGTTATCTGGTCTATTCACAATTATTGGGTTTCATATTTCGAGAGGTTTTTGATTTTCTCCTGCATATAATTTTGTTTTGCATAATGTTTTCGCCCGGAGACTGGTTCGATCAAAAACAGTCGTGTGATAGCTGTGAAAGTGAGTATGAACTGCGGCTACGTGCACTGCGCTAGCAATATTCACTGCGTATCTGAAGAAACTGCATGGGAATTACTCGCAATACTTTTGTACACACCAGCAAGCCTTGAGTAAATATTCACATAGACAGACCACCCCGGAGCACACTTCGAGTAATAATCGTAATTGTGTCATGAATGAAATACGCATATTTTCCACGCACACAATTTTGCCCACCCCTAAATGTAACCCCACAGGAGATCAGCAGTCAGTCTAGAGCGCTATTGGTCTCTGAGATCCCAAAAGCCGTTCCCATTTTTCACACATCTCTGTGCTATCCGCAATTTGGCAATCGAGTACACGGCAGAATACTTGCTGGCTGCGTCGAATATTGGCCGGAAGTGCGATGTTTTGGCGTGGGTGTCATGGCCGTCGAAAAACTCAGGAGGAAGCAGCAAACTCTTAAGTAAAAGAAATACAGACGAGAGCGGACTAATGCTGACAAATGACCAGAGCACGCGCCAAGTCCCTTTTCTGGGACGAGAATGGATGAGCTGGGGCCGCAACCCTGGAATCTGTCGTGACCTCATCTTCGAAACCGCGTGCTTTTATATCAAAGTAAGTAAAAACCTTGCAAACGCAGACTTGCCTCTCCTCAGAATAATGACTCTGCAAACGCTTTCAGTGATGGTAATAAAGGAACTGTTACCTATCAAACCCTGGCCTGGTAGGGTGGAAGAGCAGAGGTGACATGAAGAAATGTGCTGACACCCAAGCCTACACTGCATCAATGATATATGGAACGGCTTGCAGAATTTCTTCAAATTGCGAGCTTCAGGAAGTTCACACTTTTTATTTTTACCTTGAAAATTGATGAATAATAACTTACAAGGATAAATGAAACAGAAATTAAGGACTACGTTAGTTACCTGTTGGGGCCAGACCGTAAATTGTGACAAAAATGAAAGAAAAAATAACCGCTCACTGAAAGTTCTGACAACTATAGTGCATCTTTTTAAATGCAACTGCCAGCGAAATTTAGTTTGTTTACTACGTCCACTGTGCTGTGGAAACAGTAAACAGACTTCCAATATATCATGTACACAGTTCACTGGTCACAGTGGTAAATGAACTACCATTTGCTACTATGTCCATGAAGCACCAGACTACCACCCAGCTGGGGTGTGCAGGAGCAGGAAAGCTTAAAGCAACTGGGGGGAGGGGTTAAATCCTTGCATGGCAAGAAGGACTGTGCCACCCTGCCTCTGTTCAGCTTTTGCCTAACCTCTCCTATGATGTTCCCCGTGTGAAATTGACAAGTTGCGAGCTTTCTGGCAGTGGTTCATGTTTTCTGTTGTATATCAGCAGAGCACAAAGCTCTGCTGGTCAGCGGCTGCACCCAACGCATGCTATCATAATTAGATGAGATTGGTTACTCCTGCCTCAAACTACGTTAGGGAGAGACTGGTAAGTTGGTGGCAGCTGATTCAAGTTAAGTGGCACAGGCTTTTTACTTATATTTCAGAAGGACAGACTGAATACCGTTTCTCCATGTGAAAATCCATCCAAGCTGCAATACGTGTGATCCTTACTTTGCCCCAATGTGTGTGTACACTGGAGAGGGGGGAGAGAGAGATAAGAAACCAGCTCTACAGAGCTATTACTACTTGCACTATCTTTGCTTATAAAACAGAGTGCAGCTTGCCCCATGTATATAGTTAGCATTTCCTTTTATGTTTCTCATTACCCATCTGCACAGGAAGTAACATCACCGGTTTCCCGCCAAAACTGTCTTTAAAAGAAGAAGCCAAGCAAGTGGACTTCATTTCCCATCTGCACATGAAGTGACGTCACTGGGTTTCCTATCATCCATCTGCAAAGGAAGTGACACCACTGGTTTACTGACCAAGGTACCCTACACTTCTCCCTCCTCCTAAAACCTATTTAATGGCTGTTGCAGCATGGAAGCACAGCGGATGTGCAGCAAGGCCTGTCTACACCTAGGCCGCGCCCAGCACCAGGTAGCCTGATTCTCCCCCTACCCACCGCTACCATGCTGCGCTCCACTTTTTTTCCTAACCCCGGCCACCACTCCCTGCACTGCACCTTACAACACAGAAAGGGAATTCACATGTACCTCCTACAAGTTCTCATGCACTCTCCCACACCCTACACCCACCACTCCCGCACCAACTGCGCTCACACTCAAATAAAACAGCGACCCGCTCTCTCACACAGAGCAAACTCACACAAACAACACGCCACACTTGTATGCATGCTTCTCAACACCCATTTGCTCACCAATCAAGCCACAGAGATATGGAACCTACTGCATCACCATGATCTGGACCTGCCGTTTCTCACGGAAACATGGCTAAATCCAACCTCGGCACCGGACATCACTACAGCTATCCCCGCCGGCTACAAAATCGCCAGGCAAGACTGTCAGCACAATCCTGGAGGTAAAGTCGCCATTATATTCAAAGATACCATCAGCTGCACCACCTACACGGACACCACCACCAGCTACATGGAACTCCTCAAAGTCAAGATACGCATCACAGCCAACATCTCCCTGGGCGGAATCCTCGTTAACAGATCAAGAGGATTTCATCAGCAACATCACGGACTTCTTTGCATCCCTCATCATCAACAGCACCTTCATACTCCTTGGACACCTTACTTTTCACCTAGAAGACCTCACTGACCCAAACTATACAGCTGTTCTGGAAACCCTCTGAAACTTTGGCCTCCCCCAACACGTTACCGAACCCACCAACACCGCCAGACACTACTGGATGCGATTTTCTCCCCAATCAGCAACATCACAGACCACAAGCCAGCAACTATGACCTTGACAGACCATGCCCTCGTCAGTTTCAGCATACCAATCAGTCAAAATCTTTATTTTAAAAGCCATAAAGGTACAAGAAAACATAAGCAAACCAATCCTGTACCACCACAGACCTACCAAGACTGGAACGGCCTGCTGTAGATTGAAAAGCATCTCAGAAGAGGAGTGTGTTTTCACCTTCTCCGAGCACTGGCCAGACTTGCCGAAAGCCATCGAGAACCTCAACAGAGGGCTCACCACATGAGCCGACACTCTGGCTGGCCTAAAGCACAACCCATCAGCAACAGCCTGACCACAGGCTAGCTGGTACACAGAGGAACTCAGGCTGACACAATGCCACTGCAAGCAACTGGAGCGCAAATGGAGATCAAGTCATGACACTGCAGATAAAGACATCTTCAAATCAGCCCTAAGACGCTACCACCAGCAGATACGGAACACCAAGTGCACAGTTCTTGCAGATCGCAATGGCGTCAGCACTAACAGAAGTTCACCATCATCAAAGATCTCATCATGCCTCTTGCCGCCTTCGATAACATCATCCCATTACAAAACCTCTGCAACAAAATCACCTCTTTATACAGCAATTTCAAACTTGCAATTCAACCTCCTATCACAATCGATAAATTAACCCTTACCTCGTGGCATGCCATCACCACTGTTGAAATAGTTGCTACTATGAAGACCATCCACTTGGAGGCTCCATCTGAACCGTGCCCCCACCACACCTTCACCAAAGGACTCCTACCAATCAGTGAAGCACTAACACCCATCTATAATCCCTCCGTCGCCTCAGCCACTTTCCTGGACACCTGGAAACAAGCCACCGTCATGCCCCTGTTTAGGAAACCAAAATCTGACCCAGCCATGCTTTCCAACTACAGACCCATCTCCCATCTTCCTCCTTCCACACCTGGCACATGTTTTTGAGAAACGAATCAACCAACGCTGCATCGACCATCTCAGCAACCACTAGCTCCTCAATGCCACGCAGTTCTGATTTAGGCCCAATCATAGTACAGAAACAGCACTCATTGCCGCCACAGTTGACATCCGCATGATCCTGGACAGAGGAGACATGGCAACCCTTATTCTCCTGGACCTCTTTGCAGCATAAGACAAGGCCGCCCACCCCATCCTGATTAGGTGCCTGCAGGAGATTAGCATCCAAGGATCTGCTCTCTGCCCCTTCTTAACGGACAGAACACAAGTTGTCAGTCTGGCACCTTAGTCCTCGTAAGCCCGCAAACTCATCTACGGGGTGCCTCAACGTTCATCACTCAACCCCACCCTCTTCAAAGTATATATGATCCCTATGGCCAATGTCATCTGTGCACATACATCAACATTCTCTCTCCTATGCCGACAACACACAACTCATACTTTCCCTCTCTGACAAGACCCCCAACACAAGAAACAAGTTCACTGCCTGCATGACTTTAGTCGCTAACTGGATGAAAGGCAACTGTCTCAAACTCAACATCAGCAAGACAGATGTAGTGATCCTTGGCAAGAACCCCTTTTCATGGGACGCCAGCTGGTGGCCAGTTGAACTCTGATCCACACCCACACTCAGAACCCACACCAAGAACCTTGGAACAATCATTGACAGCTAACTGGACATGACCGTACAAGTCAAAGCACACGTTCAAGGCACTACACAACTCAGGCCCCACCTACTTGAACAGTTGCATCTCTTTCCACTAACCACCCAGACATCTCTGCCTGCAGGACTCTTACTTGCATACATCCCACGCATTCGCAGCACCAGGTCAGGAGGACGAGCATTCTCTTACATAGCTCCTAAAGCATGGAACGGCCTCCTACTCCACATCAGAGCCTGCTCCTCTGTTCTTGAATTCCGCAAGAATCTGAAGCTTTGGCTTTTCAATTAACTAACCTAACATAGGCAGGGCTAGGTACACACACAGGCTCAGCGCCAGGATACCCTCACGGGTGATAGTGCGCTTAACAAATACACATAACATATGTTATGTTTCAGTTTACCTGTTTATCTAAGGTTTTCTGTTCTTTTCCTTGTAACTGTTCGAATGGGCAAATGCACAAATAAAATAGTACTGCCTAGAGGGGAGCATGCTCTTGACCACAAATATCCAGAAGCATGGTCTGGCAAACTAAAGTCTGGATGTAGGTCATCTTGAGCAATAGAGCTTCCCAATAGCCACAAGGACATTACAGCACAACTGACCAATACTGACCACAGTCCTTCATGTGCCTCAAGATGGTCAAGAACCAGCAGGGTACATTTGTGGTGACATGATGTTGCCCCAACCTGCCATATACACATCACAGTTGGTAGATCACCAATGGCTCTATATTCATGCCTATTGTGTTTAAGTTAATAGAAGATATCTGGGTGTCCTACTCTCCCAAAGAGACCTTTTCCTTCACCGATATACCGATTTGCTAAACCACAACAATGTCTACCATCTGACCAACACAGAATTTGTACTAATTAATGTCAGGAACCTTCAATACCAGATCCAAGTATTGCTGTTCAAAATCAACCTCAAAGACTTCTCTCCATGCTTTACAGCATCAAGTTTCTTGATCCTTCAAGGTCCATATGAGGAAGAAAGCAAAGACACCACATTACCAACTAAGCGTCTCCTGCACAACACAACCTTTTCTGCCCTCCAGCAGCTTATGCTACACCGTCCAGGCACTGGTGCAGTTCCATATTAGGACCCTTCTCACAGCTTTCTAAACACCATTTTATGAAATATGCCACCTTAAACTATTCCTTAGAGCCCACGTTCCAGCCAACATGAAATTCAAACCCCTTATAGTAATCTCCAAGAGCTGCACAAAACAAAAAAAACCTATATATTCTTGTAGACAAACAACATCTTTGGAGCCTCCAAACCACATATAGGTCATCCCTTGCAAGGCTTGAGAACCCAAAGATCAAGAATGAACAACCATGATATTAAGCCTTCTCTGACTTCGTTCTGGTACTACTGGCCTTCCCTACATCTCAGACTGTTCTCTTTTCAGCAGCAGTTCAGAAAACATAAAAAAACACAATTCTTACACTTTTTTCCTGCCATCACTAAGTACATGCTCCTGCCAGTAAACCACTTCCACCGTTTTGTGTCCCGTGTCCACATACAACCATAAAAAAGCATTACCCTTGAGTTTCGTTAATGTCTTATGCCCTCTTTGCAACTATGTTAAAAAAATATACTGTGCTCCAATCCTTACCAGTCTCCACCCAGCCAGCATCAGATCAACCTTATGTAACTATTACTTGCGCTTTGTGATCTGTGGCTCGTTCTTACTGTTTTCCGTAAACTGCTCTTTAAAATGACATCACATATTTCAAAACTTCATTGTTAACTTCAGCACTGCGGTCTAAAACAAAAGGACACCTTTTGTCACTTCAAAGGATTGATGACATAACCACGTCCTACCTGGTCTCTCTTCCTGCACTTTTGCTTCTTTAAAAGGCCTTTTCTTGCTCCGCTTAGCACTTATAATCGCCACTTTATTTGTCCTTCTTTGTTTCCCCCTGCACTTTCGTATACAATTTCATATGTGCCCCTTCAACTTCAATCCACTTGCCCTAAAGCAGCTTTGGAGATCCTAAGGGTCGCACATTAAAGGATCCAGGTGATCTGCTATTCCTAGGTTTTGACACAACAAAGAATACAATTAATCCACTCAAATGCTTCCCCATAGTTGTGGTATTCTTCGCCACCCCAGATCTATTGGTCAAAAAAACTTCCTGTATTGAGAAAAGTGTTGAAAACATTTTTGTTTAAAAATACCTTTTTATGCTCAACCTTTGATCCACTGTAAATAGTGTTGCTAGTGACAAAGAGTTTCGTTGCTACTCTTTTCGTTATTTTAAATTTAGCGTATTACTTTATCTAATTTTTATATTTATGTTTCATGTGTTTACCCCATCTTTATAATGGGTTAAAAAAGCCAATTCCTTGCGTGTGAAGGCTTTACTTAAAAATGTAAAATGTTAATTGAGAGAAAAACTCGCTCTATATTGGAGACCAGTGTAAGGAAAAAGGTGTGAAGCAAGTACAGCAGCTCATTTTGAATATGGGGAAAAGTGATGGAGGCTACCGGCTTGGAAAATCAGAAAAGAGCAAGCCAGAAATACATTTACAGAAATAAATTGCAGTTCTTCAGATTCAAGTCTGACCAACAGTGAGGATATTGAAAAAGCATTTTTGTTTTTTTTTTAAGATCTCTATACAGAGGATCTAGAAACAAATGAGGAGAAGATCACAGAATGGGCAGGCCTTGAGTTATTAGGCAAACTTAGTGTGACCCTGAACAGTAACATCACTCAAAGCAAAGGTAGAACCGCTATCAGGTCTAGTAAAAAAGGAAAAGCAGCAGGCCCAGACGGTTTCCGAGTGCAAATTTATAACGGTTTGGGTGATGTCATTTTGACGGTAATGACAAACCTATTTGGGGAGATTTTTGAAAAAGGAAGTTCACTTCCGCCTTCTTGGAATGAAGCTACGGTTACTTTAATCCCCAAACCAGGAAAAAAATCCAGCACACTGTGAATCATACAGACCTATATCGCTTTTGAATAGCGAATCTTTGCTAAGGTGCTAGCGGGGAGGCTAAATAAAGTAATAGGAAGTCTTCTGCATGAGGATCAGAAGGGTTTTTAAAGGGATGAACTAACTTATGCCCTTATTGGCTTGATCAAGCTAGCCACTACGTTTCAGGTCCCACTAGCAGTGTTGACTTTAGATGCGACAAAAGCTTTTGATAAGGTCAATTGGACAAATTGGCAAATTACTCTAAAACAGTGTAATCTGGGTGAGAATTTCTGTAGAGCAATTCAGCTGATATACAAAGACCCCTCTGCCAGACTATTAGTTAATGGAAACTTGACCTCGTCCTTTCATATATCAAGGGGCACGAGGCAAACTCCTGTTTAATTTATATATTGAGCCTCTGGCATGTAAGCTCAGGCAGGAGATTAGTATCGCCCCTTCTGTCTGCAATGGGTGGGAAAAAAAGCCTCCCTGTATATAGACAACCCTATGATCTATACCTCAGACTTACAAACTGCTCTTCCAGTCATTGATCAGTCGGAAAGGTCAATTTTGGAAAGGTCTCGGGGTTTTCTGTTAATACCACAAAAACTGAGATAATGGTTTGGATCATGACGGGGGACAATAAACTAACCAGGAATGAGACGAAATACCTTGGCCTAAAGATCACGCAGAATCCCAAAAAGATTCCTGAGGTAAATTTTGAAAAAGCGCTGGCTGAGGTGAATGGTGATGAAATGTTTGGTATCACATCCTGCTATTTTAAGCAGAATTATTTTGCCTAAATTCACGTTCCTCTTTAACACAATTCCTTTATATTTCAAGAGGGAATGGATGGAGAGGTCACAAGGAAACATCAGCAGCTTTATATGGGCTGCAAAGGGAGCAAGGATTTCTTGGAAAAAGCTCTGCAGAAGGCGTGATAAGGGGGGGGGTCTAATATTATGCTTGGGCTTTTCAGCTAAAAAACTGCAGAATGGTTCTCAATAGTCCAGACAGTTAGGAGATTGGTCTACTGTTAAAAGCTATGTTAAAGGATTATGTTAAAGGATTATGTTAAAGGACTGTTAAAAGCAGTGAAACCCACTTTTTGTATAAATTTGGAGACGTAAATACTAGAAATAGGTTAGGTTAAAAGTGCTCCATTCAATGGCCATGCTGTGGGTGCAAATTAGGAAGAATGCCATATTACAGTAAATCGGCACCTATTTTCGACTTCCCGGGCACTCCAGAGTGGGTCAGGGATAAGTTGGCTCTACCTATTAAAATGTCAAGTATACAAATTTGAAGTCAACTGATACAAGATGTTATATCTCTGTCATGGAATGAACTCTAGGAGACTATGAACCAGAACATTTCTAGGTTCAAGTATATACAAGTCAAAAGCAGGTTCCAAAGTATGAACAAGGTCAGAAACACTAACAAATTGGAAGAACTTTTGACACAGCAGACCTCAAGGAAAAAAGAAGTCTCAATGTGGTACTGGACATTGGTGGAGATAGCACATGGTGATTTTGCATTGCCGGAAGCGCTCTGGGAATGAAACTTGCCGAGGACTCAGTTAAAGGATCTATGGCAGGTATCAATGCACACAATATACAGCACTGTTAAACATGCTTTTTAAGGAGAAACCATCTCTTTTCCCTTCACAGAGCATATTGGACACCTTGCAGGATTTCGAAGATGGAGAAAGGCGGCAATCCAAATGCATGAAATGGGGATTTGAGAAGGCCGACAACATACATATGTTTTCGAAGTGCACTAAGATTCAGCAGTTCTGGGTAAGTGTGGGTAAGGTTATGGCAAGCATTCTGAGAGTAAATGTGAAGGTAAGCCTATGCCTTATTATTTTTGGTGTAATAGAAGGTTTGGTGAAGTTGAATAAGCTGAAGAGTAGGTTGCTATTTTGTATGGTTCTCTTGGCATGGAGAGAAATTTGCAGGAAGGGGATTTCTGGTGTTCCCCCACATTTTACCGAATGGCTCGACTCAATGATACATATATCTCTAAATTAGACTCTATAGATGCAAAGGCCAAGAGGCATAAGATGTGATGAGATGGATGACGGTTTCTAGCTTGCCAGGAAATTAGCAAGACCATCTCCGCACAGGTTTCTTGTTACACTGTAGTATGGCACAAAGATATCTGTCCGATGATTACACCTATTTTTGCTTTGGTCTTTGACACTTTGTTAAACGTACCGGTGTAATTTGAAGAAAGTCAAATACCTCCTGTGCAAGGTCAACCCGTTGAAGAGAGTGCGGCACTGAAATGTAGGGTTTTTTCTTACCGTGAGGTGAATGAGGAGAAAAAAAGAAAAAAAACATTTATCTCAACTCTGTCTGCTTAACTCACTAAGCCATCCTGCTACATCATTCACCCACGTACTGCCATGCGGGGTCCCTCAGGGCTCTTCGCTAAGCCCATCTTTGTTTAATGTTTACGTATCAGAACTAGCACCATTAATACAACAGTTTGGTTTCAATCTGACATCATATGCCGACGACACTCAGATTGTGGTCGCGGCATACAAAAATACATTATCCCCTGCAATACAGCTTCAAAAATGCATGAGGGAAATCAGCTACTGGATGGGAAGACATTGTCTGAAGCTGAACTCGGACAAAACCGAGGTGGTGATTTTTGGTAATCTTCAACCGAAATGGGATGGATTATGGTGGCCGGCTGAAATGGGACTGCTCCCAAATCCAGTAGAGAAGGCCAAAAATCTCGGGGTGCTGATAGACAGCAAACTCACCTACTCCCAACAAACCAACGCCACAGTTTCAGCCTCTTTCTATCTGTTAAGGAAACTTAAGAAAGTAATGCCTTACATTCCCAATGATCTTAGGAAAACAGTTGTAACAACTTTGGTGCTGTCAAAACTAGATTATTGTAATGGCCTATACCTTGGGCTACAGAAACGGCATCTGAAAAAACTTCAGATGGTGCAGAATGCTGCAGCCAGGCTTTTACTGAACATACCTAAGCACCAATCAATCAAAGAGGAGATCCAGAAGCTCCATTGGTTGCCTGTGGTGCAACGTATTAAGTTTAAGGTACTCTGCCTTGCCTATAAAGCAGTGAATAAGATCGGACCGGTACCTTTGAAAAACCTCTTCTTATGGTACCATCCAGGCAGAAAGTTAAGATCTGCCAATGCCAGATTAATGTTGGTACCAAGGATCCGAACTGCGAGCTGGGGAGGCCGTAGCATCGGCTACTGTGCGGCCAAGTTATGGAATACCCTCCCTGTACACATGAGAGAGGCCAACTCTCTCCTCTCTTTCAGAAAATAATTGAAAACTTGGTTATTTCTAAACTAAGCTCCCCCCTTCCAACCTTCTCAGGGTTTACGTTCCAGTTCAGCGCCAAGACACCCCAGGGTATTTGCGCGCTTTAGAAATCACACTAACATTAACATAACATTAACTTGATAAACTTAACACTAAACACACGGGAACTGTGGATTAATGAAGTCTCTACGACTAGAAAATACTACTCTTAAAAAAACGAAAACAAGGCAGATTCAATTGTGGATTACCATTAATTACAACATCGGATAAGGTAACTTTTCTATCCAGTAATAGAGGAGGGCATTCAAACAGACGTATATTTGACATATCAGGAAATATAAGAATTAAATTAACATGTAATTCAGAGAAGCACATTTTGGTGTCAAGCAAACATCATTTACATTGTTGAATATCGATATATTTCTAGCATCAGAACCCTTGTCCATAGATCTTTCATCCCTTTCACATATATACTTTATGTTCAGATTTTTTGTTTTGTTCCATTCTGTATTACACTACTATATTACTTTATATACTGTTGCTAGGTAGGGCATCACCTGCCTGGCCTTCATTGACCTCTCTTGTGCCTTCGACAGCGTGATCAGGTCGAAACAATGGGAGATTTTAACTGGCCTTGGAGTGGAGATCAACCTGGTGCAGTTTTTGAGGGCCCATCATTATGATTTGTCGGCGTCTGTGAGCTTTGGTCCGTCTGAAGAACTAACGGGGAGCTTCAAGCTTGGAAGGGGGTTGCGGCAGGGCTGTGTTCTGGCCACTATTTTGTTCCTTCTGTACATTAATTACCTTAGTGCAGACCTTCTTGATACAGTTTCGGATGCTCCGCTTGTTGGCAGGAAAAAGGTCCCCGTATTGTTATACACAGGCAATGCAGTTATATTATCCAGAACCCCAAACAGCCTTAATGTGCTGTTCCAAGAATGTATCTTTCATGGGGATTCTGGGTCAAGCCACGAATCAATCTAAGACCTTTATTATGGTACGTAAGCCCAGGAACTTTAAGATGCAGAGAATTTGTTTGCATGGTCAGCAGGTTGCCCAGACTGAGGACCTTCCATACCTGGGCGCTGTTATGGATGCCAGGGGTAACTGGAGTCCCTGTTTAGCCAAAGCAAGGCAGACATTTTTAGTGTGTTGGGTTTTATATTTAATCTAGCTAACCGTATCGGGAAAAAAACGATTGTCCCGCTTATGGAAATTTATAAGAGGAAGAGTCTTCCGGCTCTTATTTATGGTGCAGGGATCTGGGGGCTATTCCAAAACAAGCTCACTTCAGGTGGAACAAAATAGGGTGTTTAGGCGACTTCTGGGTGTCCCACCTTCAAGATCCACATATTTTACACAAGGAGCTAGGGATGGATTTTGCTGAAGATATTGTTAAACTTGCCCCTAGACCTTGCGGGGCTCAACTGGGCGAACCCTCAGGCCTTGCCAAATAGAGAGATTATCATTGATTGCCTCAAGAGTGAGAAAGGCATGAACATCCCGTGGCTTGATTACATTAATACTGAATTCATGAAATTAGGTAGGCCAGCCCTTTTTACCAATCCTTCAATCTGTAAAGCGCATATACTTTGGGTAAAATCTGCATTTATGGAAAGGTTGAAAGCCCTTAGCGAGGATATAGAACTAAAAAAAGGCCCAACAAAGAGTATGTGGAGATTCAAACTTCCCCATCTTTGGAACCATATCTAGAGTAGATTGATGGCTCCTGGGACAGGTTACTACTCACCAGGTTCAGGTTAGACTTTGTAAGGTGGCGTCTTGGTTTTCCCCTTGGCCAATTTGAGCCCCCCAAAGTCCTGATATGCCCCGTTGATGAGTCTTCTCAGCAAAGTTTGTTGCATTTTATTCTTTTTTGTACATTTTATAATGATTTTACTAAGAGGTTCTTAATCCAGAGTTTACGTAAGCAAGGGCTTAGATCTTCGAGATTAGCCCTAGTGTATCTGCAACAACTTGATTCCCCCATCTAACTGTGCCAGTATATGTTCCTTCCTTAAATGTGCAATTACCAGAAGAAATTCTCTAATATTTTAATAGATAGGTTAACCTCTTGACCAGTAGTCACTTGCTTTTATTGAATTTTAAATTGCACTACAGTTAAAATGTTTTGCACTTTACATGGTTTAACCTGTCCTGTAACGTAAAAGTGTGTAGGAGACTCTTTGACTATGCTTTTTAACCTTTGTGTTTGTTATTTTAACCCCTTCCATGCGTCGGACGGCCCAGGAGCCGTCCGACGCCACAGTGGGCGTGTGCGTCGGATGGCTCTCAGCCGTCCTAGAACCCATACACGGGGGAAGTGCTGGTACTCCCCCCGTGGGCCGCCCTTTAGGTTGCCCCCACCACAGAAGGCAGCGGAAGCCCTTCTGCTGCCCCCATACCCCTGTCCACGTCATCTAATGACATCAGCGCGCACCATGCGCCGACATCATTAGATGTAGTTGGACGTGCTAGAAGCCATTAGCTTCCAGCGCATTGAGGGAGAAGGTGAATTTCTCCCCGGGGGAGGGTTCAGGGGTAATGGAAAGGGTTATTGTTTCCTCCGATGTCTCTTTGGAGCATTCCTGCTGCACGATCATGGAGCGCGATCGTGCAGCAGGAATGCCCACCAGACACTAGGGATTATTATTTTTTCATTAATCAATTTCTTCATTGTCGGGGAGTGGCCTCTTGGGGAAGGGTCGGTCCCCTTTGGGGAGCTATTATGTTGGCCGTTTCTGCCCCCCTAGGGGGCAGATCGGTGTTTAAAAAAAAAAACCACTAGGCCACCAGGGCTTTCCTTATTTTTCTTGATGTTGGGGAGCGGCCCCTTGGGCAAGGGTCGCTCCCCTTTATGGGGGTGAATATTTTGGCTGTTTCTGCCCCCTTGGAGGCAGATCGCCCTTACATTTATAGGCCCATCTGCCCCCGAGGGGGGCAGAAGCCACTAGACACCAGGGATTTATTTATGATCCATTTCTGCGATGTGGGGGAGCAGCCCTAAGTGGGAAGGGTATGCCCAGACGTGGGTCCCGTGCTCACTACACCACTGGATTCAAGCTAGCCTGGCTGATGAAGGGTGATGCCCTGAAACCGGTCCCAGGATGCTTGTTTCCGGTCCAGGGAGGACCTGGCTTGGCAGTTCGGGCTGGACTGTTCCCATGAGGCACAGGGTCAAGACTGATTTGCATATGGCCAGGTCTAAACTGGGGTGGCATGGTGAGCAAAAGAATGATGGATTTAACCCAGATCTCTTGACTGGGGGTGAATGTTTTGATTTGTTCTGCATTCCGTCCATCAATTGTGTCTCTTTTGCCTTGGGGAAGGGTCGTTCCCCTTTGGGGAGTAATTATGTTGGCCATTTCTGCCCCCCTCAGGGGCAGATCGGCCATATGTTTTTAGGCTCATCTACCCCCAAGGGGGGCAGAAGTCACTAGACACAAGGGATTTATCAACTGCAGCAATGTGGGGAGCGGCCCCTTGGGGAAGGGACACTCCCCTTTGGGGAGCAATTATGTTGGCCGTTTCTGCCCCCCTTGGGGGCAGATCGGCCTTATGTTTTAGGCCCATCTCAGAAGCCACTAGACACCAGGGTATTTTTCAATGTTGTTGGGGAGCGGCCCTTGGGCAAGGGTCGCTCCCCTTTATGGGGTGATTATTTTGCCCATTTCTGCCCCCTTGGTGTTGCCTGCCTTTAGTGGTGATGCACTGTGTAGAGTGAATTGTGAAAATCTTTTGCCTATACAGTTTTTTTCAGTTGTTTATGGATCATGTATTTTTGGCTGAGATTGTTGAGCAGACTAATTTGTATGCGTAACAGTATTTTAGGGACAACAGTAATCTGGATGAGATGAAGACGTTTTTGGGTTTAACTTTTTTGATGGGCTTGATAAGGAAGCCGTCTCTGTCTTTATATTGGTCTACCAGTCCCTTGATGGCATCGACCATATTTCCTGCAATTATGAGACGTGACCGGTATTTACTTTTGCTTCGGATGCTGCATTTTGTTGATAATGCTTCGGCGTTGCAACAAGATCACCCTGACTGTGACCGTCTTTTTAAGATTTGGCCTGTTCTTGATCACTTTGTAGATGGATTTTCAGAGATCTATACTCCAGGGAAGGAAATAGCTGTTGATGAGTCTTTGGTCCCGTTCAAGGGCCTTTTGGTTTTTAGGCAGTACATTCCTAGCAAGAGGGCATGTTATGGACTTAAGATGTATATGTTGTCTGAGAGCAGGACAGGATAGGTCTATAATTTCTGGGTGCACACTGGTAAGGATTCCACTATTGACCCCCCTGGTTGTCTGTCCACTTTAGGAGTTTCAGAGAAAATTGTGTGGGAACATGGTAGAGGGCATTTTAACAAAGGTCACCATTTGTACCTAGATAAACAATTGCACAGCAGTGTAGAATTTAAGGAAATGTTCAAAGTGGACACTCTTGCTTGTGGCACAATCCGCTCTAACCGTAAAGATTACCCAAAAGAGCTTATTTACAAAAAGCTTCAGAGGGGACAGTGCAGTGCATTGCGTAGCAATGAACTGCTAGCTGTGACATTTGTGGGCAGGAGGGATGTCTACATGCTGACTACCATCCAAGGTGAAAGTACTTCCCCTGTGACTGTCTGGGGTCAGGTTGCTGAAGTGCGCAAACCTGTGTGCATTGAAGACTAAAATAAGCACATGGGTGGTGTAGATAGAGTAGATCAGAGGTTGGAACCTTACACTGCTGTTCATAAGGCTTACATTTGGTATAAGAAGTTGGCCATCCAACTCTTCAACTTAGCAACTTTTAATGCTTTTGTTGTGTTCAAGGAGTGTTCTCCAGCATCAAGGATGACTTTTGTTCAGTTTCAAGAGTCTGTGATAGGCAGCCTTGTAGTGGAACAGGCAAGTGTTCCTAGAGTTGGAGTGGTGGAGGACGTGGCTAGATTGAAAGATCGCCACTTTCCTGATTTAATTCCTCCCACGCCCAAAAAAAACAATCCCTGTAAGAGATGAAGAGTCTGTTTGTGAGAGGTATGCAGAAGGAGAGTCGTATGTAGTGTGCTGATTGTCCTTCTAATACTGGGCTATGTGTGCCCACATGTTTCAGATTGTATCACACTCAAAAGAGTTTTTGGGAGCAACCGCGAGTCTAATAGTGAACTGCCTGGTCTGTATTGGTTTATATTTGTAGTTCTGTTTCACAGTTGGCATTAGAAAGATTTATTTATATACCGCTGTTCTGTTTGTAGTTATTGTTTTGTATCTAGTTACAATTGGTTTGTGTTTTCTATCTTGTTAAAAAAAACTAAATTTGATGACGGTGTGCGTGGACTGGCGTTTGGCATGGCGGTGTACATGGAATGGCGCTTGACTGGCAGTGTGCGTGGACTGGCGCTTGGCCGGCGGTGTGCGTGGACTGGCATTTGGCTGATGGTGTGCTTGGACTTGTGTTTGGCTAGCGGTGTGCGTGGACTGGCGCTTGACTGGAGGTGTGCATGGACTGGCGATTGACTGGCGGTGTGCATGGGCTGGCATTTGGCTGGCGGTGTGTGAGCAGTGACTTGCTGCTGGTCATTACACACACTGATAGCCAAACGCCACTGCACACACTACGTTAACCGCCAGCCGGTGTGACTGCTGTGTCAGCCATGTGGGCGTATGAAAGTGATGGGCCCTTGAATGGCGCTGTCTGTTGATGTGAATGTTGTAATGTGCTGGGCCCGCAGCTGGCGGTGTGAATGGTCTTGGGTGCGTCACGTATGAAAGGTGTGTGAATGGCCTGTTAAGAGGTTGGGTTGGTGCCTTCCCGTGGCTTTACAGCTCACGAGCTGCGAGTCATCGGTTCAGGTCTTTAACTTTTCAATTATTAACAGTGCATTTCCTTTTTGTGAAATCTTTTGTTAATAACATTTTATGCTCTGAACCTTCACTCACCCTCGTGCCAAATCCAACCAGTATGTTTGTGTACTTAAGGAATAGTTAGTTGTGAAGTAATATTTGTCTTCTCTGTCTTTCTCTGCCAGGGTGTACATTGTCTCTACATTGTCTTTTGATGTGAGTGTTGTAATGTGCTGGGCAAGGTTCCCCTTGATGGCCGCTGAGCCCGGGACCAAAAACACAGGTGGCACCTTGCAAAACCAGGTTGTTTTGTGATAGGTAATTTTGATCGGGAGACTTTGGGGAGTGCTGGCTGGGTGAAGTTTGTGGATCCACGCAGATTCCAGAACTTTCCATCACAGAAATGTGAGGAAAATTTAGTTTTTTGGACAAACTTTGAGATTTGCAAAGGATTCTGGGTAACAGAACCTGGTGGGAGCCACACAAGTCACATCATCCTGGATTCACCTGGATGTCTAGTTTTTAAAAATGTATAGGTTTGCTAGGTTTCCCTAGGTGCCGGCTAAGCTAGGGTCCAAAATCCACAGCTAGGCACATTGCAAAAAAAGGGTCAGTTTTCACTGGAAAAATGTGATGTGTCCACGTTGAGAGTTGGGCCGTTTCCTGTCGCAGGCACTAGGCCTACCCACACAAGTGAGATAGCATTTTTATCGGGAGACTTAGGGGAACACAGAATAGTAGAACAAGTGTTATTACCGATTGACTTTCTTTGCATTTCTGCCATCCAAATGTAAGGTAATTTGTAAAAAAAGAAGTCATTTTGAAAAATGACCTCCAATTCACATGGTTGTATGGGTACCCACAATTTTGGAGATGTGCAAATAACCACTGCTTCTAAACTCTATATTTTGTTCCCATTTCGGAAATATATAGGTTCTCTTGGTACTTATATTTCACTCTTTATATTTTACCAAATGAATTGCTATATTCCCGGTACACAATGAAAAACCATTGCTACACGCAGCTCAGTTATTGGCTCTGGGTTCCTTGGGTTCTTGGTGAACCTACAAGTCCTATATATACCCCCAACCAGAAAGGTCCAGTGGATGTAACGGTATATGCTTTTAAAAATCTGTCATACAAGTTACAGGTGAAAACGTTGCCACAAACGGCTGTTTTTTTCAACTCAATTTCAATATTTTGCATTTTCAACTGTTAGTTTCTATAAAAAAAAACCTTGAAGGATATACACAAATGACCCATTGCTGAATTCAGAATTGCCTACACTTTTCAGAAATGTATAGCTTTCCGGGATCCATTATTGATTTTACACCCATTTCTACCACTAACTGGAAGGAGGTTGAAAGCACAAGAAATAGCAAAAATAGGCTATGTCCCAGTAAAATGCCAAAACTCTAGAAAATTTTGGTTTTCTGACAAAAGTATGCCTGTCCCTGAAAGCGGAGAAGATGGTGAGTTCAGCACCACAAACCCTTTGTTGATACCATTTGCAAGGTAAAAACCAGATGCTTTCTTCTGCAGCACTTTTTTCCCATTTAAAATAAATAAATAATTGAACTGTATTTTGGATAATTTCTGGGTCCCCTTCTGGGGAATCCACAAACCCTGGGTACATTTAGAATCCTCAGGGTGTTGGGAAAAAAAGGACGCAAATTTGATGTGGATACCTTATGTGGACAAAAAGTTACAGGGACCTAAGCGCAAACTACCCCAAATAACCCAAAAAAGGCTTAGCACTGTGGTGAGGGGGCAGGCCTAGCAGTGAAGGGGTTAACTATGGAGACTGTTTTGTTGCTCATTTCAGCTGTTTTTAATGTGTGCTTTAATGGTCACATTTGTGTCCAAAACAAAGCTTTTTTGATTTATACTATAGTACTTTAAAATCTTTTATAATAAAAGAAAAATTAGGAAACATTTTCCATTTAACATTATCCTAGCATTTTTACTTGGCGGATGAAGTTAAATTTGATTTCGAGAAACGTTTGAATGTTTTACAGAGTATCCAAGAAGTCACAGACAAGCTGTCTAATGTGAATCATTGTAATGGCGTCACCTGTGAAGAGAAGGCCATCACTGCTGCCGACTGGTGGGTTCCCAAAGTTGTGGACCTAGTTCAAGAAAATATCCACATCAAGCAAGCTTTTGAACCATCATACAGACAGCCCATCACTGTTCTTGGGGTAAAAGGCAACAGTGCTGTTATCCTTAAACTTACTTGCTATTTGGTGTCGAGGCAGGGGGGTGTGATACAGCAGGTGAGTAAACAAACACCTCGCCTGCTCTCTGACCCCCTCCTTTCATGTGGCTTAGTGGTCAATGCTGGGCCAATAAAAGGAATTTTTCAGGGCACTTTTGAAAGAAGTGGGGACTTTTTACAAAACTGCAGATTTCACGAGTTTTATGCAAATCACAAAATCCTGGAGGGTCTGCGTATGGCTAACTTAAGTCATTTTTCCACCTTGACAGGTCCAAATATTATTTGCAAATAGAATGAAAAGTCTTGTCTAATATTAGTCTTGTGTTCCTTCCATCCTATTCTTGGCCTACCCCCTCCCAAAAAGAAACGCCTACTTCTAATTTGAGTATATCAAAGAAATGCAATTATTTACAACTGTCATAATTGGCTAGGAGAGAGAAGACATCAGCTGCATCATACTTCGTAGAAATTCGACACATCTTAAATTACAAGAAGGGTAATAAAGACGCCCCCAGAAGCAGAAACCAGCAGTTAAATCTGATCAGTGGAATCTGAGCTATAAATTTACCAAACCTGAAACAGTTTGGAAACTTGTAATGGTGAGCTCCTGCCTTGGAGGCAGTCGTAAAGTAGTAGGTAGGCACCGAAGATTTCAGCTGTCACTTTCGACAATCACACTATTTTAATTGCAGCTGGGAGACAAAGACATAATGAGCACAAGAATAAATACGCATCTGAAAGTCATAGAGTAAAAATAAGCACAATGCAGGGGGGGTGGGCCGATTTAGTCATGAAGCTCTTGGATTTCCTTAGATCAATCTGTAGAAATGAAGAAAATACTCCAGAGCGGATGCGTTCACCGCGCTGAGGTACAGCCAAGGAGGAGCCTGGCTGTGTATGCCTGTGGGGTCAAGGCACCAGCAAGGCCTCCTGCTGTGAGGCAGCCACATGTCAGGCCAGGACTTTTCACACTGTTTAAGCAGTTCTGACCCGCATGCCCCCGGGATCATCGTGTACTGCGAGTCAAGAAAGAGGTCAGGATATTTCAAGGTGACGCGAGAAAGCACTTTCATCGCCAGCACCATATATTACCAGGAGTCTGCTTTGTGGAAGAAGCTCCGAAAGTGTAAAATAAGGTGATTATCACGGCTTGGGGAGTTGGGGTTACAACACTTATGGCCACACTAAAAGCCAAATGTCCCTCTTATCAGAGCGTTAGTATCAAAACCTCATCAACTCGGAACACTTTCCTTACTCATTGAAAAACATACATTTCTAAACAGACCAACCAAGCTTACACACTCCTCCTGGTTTAAAAATGTTGCCACTTTTAGTCAGTCAACGATCTTTATTTCGGCCACAAGGGCCATAAAAGCAAAAGTAAAATAAGCACAATACATTTCATACAAATTGCTGGCAATATCCTTTAGGCTATGTAGGACCAGATAGTGGTTTGAAGAAAGAAATATGCATTTCCTATCTGAGATTTTGGGTTGGCGAGGTCAACTCTTGTCGCCAGCCTAGAAAGGATTGTACAATATACACACAGCATATGGCCTTTTCTTTAGCCGCAAGTAAAAATCAATAAAGTGCATGTGCATGAACAATGGGGTGGTTTTAAGAAAAAGATCAATTTCATACAGATATAGTCTCTTGGAGAGAAGCAAAAAGAATGCCTTTGGGTAGCAAGGTATCAAATTGTGATGTATAAAAATACAATTTCATTAAAAAAGACAATAACAATGTCAGGATATAAATATGGGCCTAAAAATTTAAGTAAAATCCATTAAATCCAGAAGCCAGCCGCCTTGTCTTGCAATTCCTGAGAACGAAGAGATGCACATGCAGAGTTTCATTTATAATAAGATTGTAGCTTGCAATTAGGACCATGCATGCTAGACATGACTCAGGTGGGACAGGGGCTGGCGCGTTTACAAAGAAAAAAGGACTAGACTATTTACAGCAATTGGTATGAAAAGAAGAAAGACAATTAAAAAAAAAAAAACAGCAATTCATAAAACACTAATTGTTTAAAATAGTGCTAAACATAGGGAACGACAAATTATTTCATTCATTTTAAGAGGGAAAGTACAAGACCCAATTGGCATGATGCGTAGTGGTGGACTGGAGTTGGCCTATGAGCTCTTCTTTAAGATAACTCTACGAGCACACCACATAGAATACAAAAAGCGCGAGATGGAAAACACAATGGGCATATCGGTATCGTACTTAAGTCACCTAAACACCACGTAACAGTGTCTGGACCCCAGATTCCTGCACAACTGTAGCAGTCAACGAGACCTTGCCCTCCTATAACCATGGCAGAAGAATAGCACATGAATTTCAGTTTCCTCTGCATTCTCGCACGCTGGGCAAACCAGACTGGGGGCGCCCATCCACTTGTTGGTAAATGATCGGAGCGGGAGCACCCCATGTCTGAATTGGAGGAATAGTTTCTTCGCAAGCAGCGGCTGAATATCGTCTAACACCGATTCTAGCCTGTATTGGGCTTTTACTTCCAGAAACCTAAGGGTTAGACGACCAGGCGTAGACCCCCTCCATAGCTGGGCCAGTTTATATTCTCTATGGGTCTCTAAGAGTACCTTTTCTAGGGGTCACTGGGCAGGTTTATTCTGCAGTATTCCACAAGTTGCCCCTCCCCAGAGCCTGGCAGGTGTTCCTAATATATGCCAACCATGGGAGTTTTCCCGCACCTTGAAGGCCCATGACTTCTCTCAACTCGTGCCTGTACGGAGCCAGTTCGGGAGTGCTCCAAAGGCGTCGCCAAAATAGAAGAGGTCTGAGAGCTACTTCGTCTGCAATAGGACTAATCCCGAGGTCCATTCTGAGGGGTGTTAGAGGGGAGCTAGAAGGGAGACTCAAGAGTTGCCTAGCAAAGGAGTTCTCTATGTGCAGTAGGGAGCCGGTTGAACAATGACCCCATATTTCTGCTCCGTACAGCGCGGCACCCCTAGCCTGTACCTTATAGAGTTCTGCCGCAGGGCCTACTGCTTTATGGGTGCAGTTCTTGTATGCCTTTGAGATACCCCCCTGCTGACAGCCAGCTTCAGGCTTGCTTTCTTTATTTGTGCTCCCCAATCCATTTTCTCAGTAAGCGTGATCCCCAAGTACTCAAAAATAGATACCCTCTCTAAAGGCCTTCCTTCTAAACAGGGGTTTGGGCGAGTGCTGTTATTCGCATTAAAGACCATATACTTTGTTTTTTGAAGGTTGATCTCCAAACCCCTGTTTCTACAAAAGACACTAAAAGTATCAAGTGCCCTTTGTATGCCCATAGGAGATTTCGAGAGCAGGAGGGTATCGTCTGCGAACATCATGGCAGGTATTTTACGGTTCGCTAGCCTAGGGGCATCAATATCCTTTCCAGCTGCCAATGACTCGATTAAGCCATTAATAAAAAGGGAGAAAAGGGTCGAAGCCAAGACGCAGCCTTGACGTACACCTCTCTCTACTGGGAAAGGGGCTGAGAGTTCTCCATTTTTGCCATACCTCATTTGTGCAAAATTACCTTGATGTAGGCGTTTCATCTGGTGGCAAAGATACTCGGGGGCTCCCATGTCCGATAATATTGCCCAAAGTTTGTCCCTCGGGACGAGATCAAATGCGGATTTAAGGTCCATGATTATAAGATAGAGGCTGCCAGCCTCTATGGTCACAGTTTTCCAGAATAGGAGCTGTAATCTGAAAATTTGATCAATTGTGGAGATCTTGGCCCTAAACCCGGCTTGGAGAGGGGTGAATACATTGTGCTCTTCTATCCAGGACTGCAATCGTCCCAGGAGTACATGTGCGAATATTTTCTGGCTTACATCTAGGAGGCTGATGGGGCAGTAGTTGGCGGGAATGAGCGGTGAACCCTTTTTAAATATTGGAATGATTTCAGCCCCAGCCCAGGTGGTAGGAATCGCCATACCCTGAAGGATGGCGTTGAATAGAGACCACAAATAGGGGGCCCAGACAGAAGGCTCGGAGCGGAAGAGATCCCCAGGGATCTTATCCAGCCCTGGCGCCTTAGCTGGTATTATCTTACCCAATGCTTCAGTGATCTCCTTTAGGGAAAACAGAGGGATGTCTCGATGATTTGGCTAAAGGGAGGGGGGAGACTTAGCCGCAAGCCCGTCTTCATCCTCTGCCATTAAATATAAAGGTTTAAAGTGGGCTATCCAGACTTCCTCCCCAATGTTTGGTGATATGGCTGGTTTGCCTTCAGGGGATCCTGAATTAATCAGGCTCCAGGATGCCCTCATGTCGTGGTTGTTTAATGCATTTCTGAGGGAATCCCATTTTTCAGACTCCCAGCTGCTTTTTGCCTTTGCCATGGCTGTTTTATAGATTGCCCTAGCTTCCCTGATTGATGGCCTTTCATTTGCGTTGATAGCAACTAAAAGGGCTGACTCGGCTGCACTGCAGTATTCATTATGCCATGAATGACGTGGTTTTCTAGTCAGCCTAGACCTTTTGCTAATATAAAAGAAGGATGCCAAGGTAGAGAGCAGGTCTTGATGGTTGTCAAACATTCTGGTTTGGGAAGTTGGGGGACCATTGGTCACTGAGAGTTGGTTCGCAGCAACGAGGAATGGGATGGTTTGTTGGTATAAAGAGGCCAGCTTTTCCTGCGATCGGGAGAATTCCCCCAGGCGGACTCTCCTCCCTCCATTGGCCAGTGTTAATCTAGGGTCAGGTGGTGATGGAGTTTTGGGTGTATTACTGGCATGTGGTAAAATTACCTCTAGAACAAGAGCATTATGGTCACTCTCGTGGCGATCTTAAAATCTAGGACCCTATGCCACGATTTGGTGTCTACCAGGATGTAATCTATGATCGAGGCCTGCCCAGGTCTGTTAAAAGTGCACTTGCCGGGGCTGTCGGATGCTGTGCAGCCATTGCATGCCCTTAGTGAAGAGCTCAGTGTGAGTGTATGTATCTGTAGTACCAGTGGGGTCCAAGCCTGAATAGGCGAAATGTTGGGCTCTGGAATGGCCCAAAGTGAGTCCTCCTCGCTGGAGATACTTGTGGCCAGGACGTTCAAAGGTTCGAACTGGCAGTTAAAATCCCCACCTATGATTACCCAATAATTATCAGGGATTGTTGGAAGAAAGGTGGTCAAGGGTGGGGGAAACTTGGCCATAACAGACCGGCCGTGAGTAGACATTGATCAGAGCAATTCTAGTTTTTGTGGCAAAAGTCAGAAAAATGCAGAGAATATCTTTTGATGGGGTCTCTATCTGTTCAACCTCACTAACCCAGATACACAATCCCCCAGATGGTCTTCCCCTGCCCCCCTGTGTAGCTAAAATGCTGAATGACGCATAGCCCAATCTGTGTGTGTCTGCCCTAGCCCAAGTTTCCTGGAACATGCAGATCTCATGCTGTTCTATGAATAACCCCCAATCTCGGTTATACAGTTTGGAGGCGAGTCCTGCTATGTTCCAGGATAGTATATGCAGGCCTGAAAGGCCCACTTCGTTAACTGAATTGTTTGGTTCGGTGACGCAGGCCTTTACATGGGCCTGATGTGGATCAATGGTCCCCGCCCGCCCAGTCGGACTTGCGCCAATGCCTAATTCGCGGTCGCCAACTGAGGCGGGAGGGGGCTTTACCACCAATGGTTGGATGGTTTTAGTTACCTGTGGATCCTGTCGGGATGGCTGATACAATGGGGGACTGGTGGGGGCCTTCTCATGTTTTCTACCATTTACACCTCTCTCTCCGCCCAAGTGGACCATCACCTGTGCTCCTTTCCGCTTCCTACACCCTTTCCGCTGTACAAGCTCCTCCTGGTGCATTGGTCCCCCTGGGATTTCCAATTGACGGCTAGGGCTCACAAGTAGGGGCCCAGTGCACGTTAGTCAGTCTACTAATTCTAGTGGGCTGTATCTGTTTAAGATAGGAAGGTTGTAAAATAGTGGTCTTGGGGTGTCCTGATCCATACTAGCAAATGACTTATTCTGGTTCCACACCCCCCAGTCGTGGCCTGCTCTTCTCGTTTTATGAGGCATAATCCCTGGGGGGAAGAAATATCCCAAAGGGAAGGATCCTATGCCCCCCTTCTCCCTCTGGTAGCTGCAGTCTATGAGAGTTTCCACAACCAGTGTGTTTCTGAAATTTATCACTACACAGTCCCTGGGGACATCTTTTGGTCTCCATCCCACCCAGCCTACCCTACGCGTCAGTATAATTTCATTTGCGTCTTTATAGGAAAATTGCCTGTACTTAGCAAGCCAAAAAATGCATTTATTTTTTAGTTTGAAATGGGATTCCCTACACCCCCTGTTCAACTCTGGGACTCCTGTTAATACGATAACATAGGGAGTTGAGGCCGGGGGGAGATTAATGCATGGCAGGGCAGTATCAATTTCAGGGAGTTCTTCACTGGGGGCTGCCCTTGCACTGTCCCTATAAATTGGACCTTGTTGCTGGGGATCAGATGCTTGTGGTCTTACTACAGGTGGCCTCGGAGTGTTTCCTATCACTGTCCCTTGGGGAGGCCCCTGGCGATGGATGCTGGCGTCTGTTCTTTGTGGCGGTGGGTATCTCGTACATTTACCTACACCCTCCTGATTAATTAGGTTAGGCCTAGTAGAAATGGTCGCGGTATTAGAGGCAAGGGGTTCTGGTCTAGTAGAGAGAGGGGCTGGTTGTGGAACTGGGGTTTTTGCTGACTCAACCCCCATGCAAATTGACTCTACCTTGCCCACCCAAAGGTCAAACAATGACGATAGTTTATCAACCCGTTTGTAAGAAAGTGGCTCTGTATATACTGCACCAAAGTAAGGTTCAGTGTGCACAGAGTCCACAGTCCCCAGAGGTTTGGCAGAGGCTAAAGTTAGATATAACCTTACTCTCTAAAGTGGTAGCTTGGTCGAGCAGTAAGGCAGTATCAGAGGACAGTGTAAAGCATTTGTTGTACACACTCAGTCAGCAAATGAAGCCACACACTCAAGAACTGAACTCTAGGCCAATGGTTTGTATATAAAAATATAGTTGTTTTATTTTAGAACCAACAATGGGTGTCAAAATATACTTTCTCAGAATGAGATGCTTTAGTTAACTACTGTTCAATTGGCAATAGACTTTTGAATGCAATAGTTACAGTTGTTGCAATATGCAACACAATTTTAAACACAATTATACATTGAGCTCAATGGAAATTTCTGGTTAAATGCAATAGATTACTTTTTGGATTACTTTTCTAACCACAGGACTGGATCTTGGATTCAGTCCCGGGACACTTCCTGTAAACAGGTGAGAAAAAGCGTTTTGGTTATGGTAGTGATTTTTGAGGAATATTACTGTATTTCAAAAGTTGACACTTAGAAACTTTTCTGGGTAAAATTACCAATGTTATCCTAGGGAAGGAAATACAGTTTGCAAGCAAAGTATGTTTACGTTACTTTTGTAATCCAGTGCTGGACTCCTAGGTTCAGCACTGGGACATTTACTTAAAACAGGTAAGTAATTACGTTTTTGTAGTTTGTACGATTTTTAAAGAATATTTGTATGATTCAGAAATCGACACTTAGAAACTTTTTCAACAAAAAGCAGGCAATGATATCCTATGAGAGGAATTTCCAGTTACTGGTAAGTACGGTAAAAATTACTTTTCATGGTCGGTACTGGACTAAAAGATGCAGTACTGAGGTCTCTCCTGATAGTAGGTGAGTAATTCGGAATTCGTTACTGTTGTGATTTTTAAGCAATATTTTGGTATTTCAAAAGTGGACACTTAGAAGAAATTTCACAGAAAACCAGTCAATGGATCCCTATGTAAGAAAATTCAATTCGCCGGTAAGTTACTTTTAACGTTACTTTTGTAATCCAGTGCTGGACTCCTAGGTTCAGCCCTGGGACATTTACTTAAAACAGGTAAGTAATTACGTTTTGGTAGTCTGTACGATTTTTAAAGAATATTCTTGTTTTCAAAAGTCGACACTTAGAAACTTTTTGGAAGAAAAAGTGTCCATGTTATCCTATGAGGAAAAATGAGTTATCGGTCTCGAGGTAAGTAATCGGTCTTTTGAGTTAGGGTTCTGGGGTTAGACTCAGGGGTCTCCCAGGGTCAGTGATGCACTGTTGTTGCACCCTCAGCGGCACTAGGGCGGCCGGGTGCAGAGTGTTGAGGCCCAATGTTATCCTATGGAGGATAGGGGGACTCCGGTTGGTGGCGGCTGGCAAGCAGGCCACGGGGTTGTGGGAGCAAAGCTCCTAGGGTTAAGCTCAGGGCACGTTGGGGACCAAGTTAGCACCAAAGAGGCACCCTCAGCGGCACTAGGGCGGCCGGGTGCAGAGTGCTGTTTTGAGGTCGGGTGCCCTGTTGATTTCAATGGAAATTTTCGGTTTTGGTTTTCAGCTGCAGGCTCGGTCCAGGAAGACTTCCAGGAGGAACCAACAGCTGGGCAGGTAAGTTGGAGGGCTCGGGGACGTAGGTGCACCTCGGGTTCCTTTCTCCAGGGCGCAGGGCGTCTGGATGCAGGGGTGTCTTTTGAGGTCGGATTTCACCTTACCGGGCCACTCGCGGTTGGGGGTTCTCCGTGCAGAGGCTGCAGGCGACGTCGGGGAGTCCTGGAGGGGTCAACCCACGGTGGACTCGGACTCTGGAGAGCTGGGGGACCTCGCTGGGACCGGTGGGCCACTTGAACTCGGGCTGTAGGCGACGGGTGCAGTGGTGGTTCCAGGCGTCGGGTTTCTTTCTCCTCAGCAGGCTCGGAGTCTTTGTTTGGTGTTTCTTTTGAACAGAGCTGCTGTTCACAGGAGATCCGGTCTTTGTTGAAGGCAGTCAGTCCTCCCTGGGGTTCTGGAGGTCGCTGGCTGCAGGACAAGACTATTTTTGGCGCAGGATCTCTGGAAACTGCAGACGGGCCGGTAGGGCTGGGGCCAAGTCAGTTGTTCTCTGCAGTCTCCTCTGCTGGGCGTCTTCTTTCGTCCTTTTTCTTCTTAGGTTGCGGGAATCTAAGGAAGGAAGGTTCAGGGTGCCCCTAAATACTAGATTTAGGGGCGTTACAGGTAGGTAAAGGGCAGGGACCAATGGGTCCCTGCCCTGGGGTGGGTACACCCCTATCCTGCCACTCTCCTGTGGGAGGGGGCAGGAGCCTAGTCCTGATTGGGCAGGGCTCCCCATCTTCAAGATGGCGAGAGCCCGGAGATGTGCTTCACCTCGCCTCCCCCACCTGAGGGGTGGGGTTGGCAGAGGGTGGCACACCCCTTTCCTCCCTTGGTGTTTCCCTCCAGTCTTCCCACCAGGATGGGGGAGGAACCGGTGGGGACCAGTTGCTGAGTACAGCAAGTGGTCTGGGGAAGCTCACAAAGGCGGAATGCCTTTGAAGCTTCCCCCTGCCCATCCTGGGGGAGGGGGCCTAGCACCTCACCCAGGACGTGCATTGTTGCAGGCCCGGGAGAGCGGATGGCTCTCTACCCAGGGGTCCAGCAACATGTCTGCTGTGTGGCAGCCTAGGCAGCCCCTCAGACAAGACGTGGATTGTAGGTTAGGTTCAGAGGGTAACTCTAAGTTGCCCTCTGACGTGCATTTTACAGTAAATCCCACACTGGCATCAGTGTGGGTTTACTGTGCTGAGGAGTTTGATACCAAACTTCTCAGTCTTCAGTGCAGCCATCATGGTGCTGTGGAGTACGTGCTGACGACCTCCCAGCACCATATACTCGGAATGGCAGCCCTGCACTTACAGTGCCCAGGAATGGGCCTGGGTACTGTAGGGGCACAGGGCTCATGCACCTGTGCCCTCACCACTGGCATAGGGCACCCAGCTAGAGGGGTGACTGAGGTATGCCAGGGCAGTGTGTTTGTGGGCATGGCACACAGGGATGTGTGCCATGTCGACTCTCTGTTTTGTTCTGCACCAAGACACTCAGCCTGCAAGGGCAGTGTGTGTGTGTCAGGGTACAGGGCCTCTAAGGGTGGCACAATAAGTGCTGCAGCCCTTAGGGGTCTTCTCTGGTCACAGTGCCCTGGGTACCTAGGGTACCATTTACCAGGGGCTTACCTGTGGCCAGAGATGCCAATTGGGTTTAGGCTGAGTACAGTTTTTAGGGAAGGAACACAGGCCCTGGGTACCTGATTGGCAGGGATCCAGGGCACACCAAGGAAAAGTGCATCAGTTATCAGGCAAAAAGTGGGGGGGTTACTGCAACAGAAACCCACTTTCCTACACCGTTCCAGTAAATTATTAAGTTCATCCTTTACGATGGACCTGATTTGAACTTGGAGGTCCGCCACCAGGTTAGTCACCCAAGGTGGTTGCTCCAGGTTCACTTGCGGGAATGCCCCTGGACCAATTACCCCCAAGTCACTGGTTGTTACATTGATCTCCGTTTGTTTTTTCCGCTTGGGTCCCAGGTTTGTGGCAAGTTTGTGTTTCCCTTTTTTTGGGCCGGCAACCTCCGGGTGCAGCCCAACGGTGTGTGTTAGGCAGCCCTTTGCGCGTGTCCTTGGGTGGTCTGTTGACAAGTCCAAGGCTAAGGCAGAGGGGGGGCTAGCAGGGTCATGGATGGTGGGAAGTAGGGCGAAGTCCGGGGTTAATGAAAGGCGCCTTTAGGACAATTCAATTTCCGTGGCAACTGCGCCGATTGCCCTCTAACATTTTGTCAATTGAGGTTGGTTGTAAGGAGGGTGCAGGTTGCAAGGCTGCACATTGATTTTTCCCCATGCATGTGCGTTTTCCCATGTTATCTAGTGGCAGTGGAAGTAACTCAGCCTTTTTAAAAGGTTATGGCCACAATGGAACTTCTCAGTAATTCGTGTTGGGGATGGTTACCCAGGGATCAGGATATATATATTTTTTTTTTTAGGTCTATGCTGGGCTGCAGGAATGGTGGCCACTGAGAAAAGAAGAGCTTCCTGAAAATACTGGGGGTGGGGAGCACACAACAGGTTGTTGGTGGCACTAACCTTATATCAGCTGCCCGGTAGAGTCACAAGCCCAGGAGAATCCGTTGACAGGGCTCAGAGGGGTGGCCCAGCCCAGTCTCCTTCGGGCTCTGACGGGCGCAGACCGGCCTGCCCTTGGCCCGGGCGTGGCCCAGGCACGCCCGCGCGCGTCCTGTGCTGCGGGAGCCTTCCGGTGATTTTATGCGCCCCCGGGCGCTCCGGGTCTTCGTTGCCACCTCCTGGCGCTATGGCACTTGGGGATTGGAGTCCCCGGTCTCCGTGGCGGCACTGAAGGCTGCAGTAAGGGCACTTTCATCGCCAGCACCATATATTACCAGGAGTCTGCTTTGTGGAAGAAGCTCCGAAAGTGTAAAATAAGGTGATTATCACGGCTTGGGGAGGTGGGGTTACAACACTTATGGCCACACTAAAAGCCAAATGTCCCTCTTATCGGAGCGTTAGTATCAAAACCTCATCAACTCGGAACACTTTCCTTACTCATTGAAAAACATACATTTCTAAACAGACCAACCAAGCTTACACACTCCTCCTGGTTTAAAAATGTTGCCACTTTTAGTAATTTTGCCATCCTTATCACTCTTCTTTGCTGCCTTCTAACTCAGAAGCACTTGCAAGGCGTCACTTCCTGCGTGACTTCCTTGTGTGTGTGTGGAGAATGGACGAAGTACAGTTGCTTTAACTTAATTAGTGTCTGTCCGCTGCTCCCACTGTAAGTTGAGGTACCATTTTTTGCATTTTTATATAGCACAACCTTGACTTGACCGGAAAGTATTGGGCGCTTTACACGAGCACCAGTTGTTACATTACACAAATTCAGATTTTTTTTTTATGCCGGGAGATTAAGTGATTTGCCCAGAATCAAAGGTTGTTGAGGTGACGCAGCTTGCTTTTTTTCTAGCAGGAAACATTCAATGAATTATCAAGAGGCAGACTTGCTATTTGTGGCCTCTGGCGGGACAGAAACTCGCATAATATGAATTAATCATTAGTCATGGTCCTGGATATATTGTGAATCTATTAACTATTTAGAGGCATTACTGTACAAAAAGTCAGCACAACGAATTTCTTGTTCTCATTTTTAAATATTTTTTTATCAAAGAAATATTTTATCATTTTTACAAACAAATAGTAAGTAACGTACACCGTTAAGAATACAAATCATCATACAAAGAAAAAATCAGAATATCTTGTCAAATAGGTGAACACGAGTAACCGCAGTGACTGATAACTTGCCCTTATTATGGCAATGACAATAGAAATATGCCATCTTCAGGTAGCAACGTTGACTCAAAAATCGACCATCTAATATATGGCTTAAATAATTGCCTCAAACAACAATTTTATGCCCAAGGACCCAATGGGTTACATATACATCTTTCTCTTTTAGAAGAAGTGACGTTGATCCTTGATTACAGGGGTCGACGCGTTTCAGCCTTCCAATTATGGCCTCCTCAGGACATAGCGAGACCAGAATCACTGAAACTCAAACTGATTTAAACAGGGATATGGAGAGTTCCGAAGGAAACTCCAACTTAACTTTCGCCAGCCGCGTTAAAGGCTGGCAAGGGGAATAAAGTACGCCCTCTCGTTTAAGCACCACCGGTGAAGATATCTTTCAGTAGGCGCTCCAAGAACTGCAATAGTAAGCAAATAGACCACAAACCTTGGTTTTTTTCAGCCGAAGCACTCCATTGTTGCAATTGTTCAGCCATTAATGCACCACTGTGAATGGGCTTCAGGCAGTGCTGTTTTCAGTCAGCAGCAGTAACTTTCACCGTTCCCATTACAAATCCCGGCATGGAGGTTGCGTTGCACTGGCTGAAAAACAACAGGGTCGCTGGAAGGCACCCTGTTGGTAGGACTATCTATGTGACCTGGTAATTTCATGCAGTTAAAACGGTTATCAACAGTGCGGCCCATTTGCATGTTCTGCAGTGACCGCTGCTGCTCTGTAATCTACCCCACCCCAATGTACCCACTCCACCCTACCCCACTCCAATCTAATCCAATCTACCTCACTACAATCAACCCCACTCCACTACAATCTATCCTACTCTACCCCCACTTCATCCTACCCCAATTTACCCCACCCCAATCAACCCCATTCTACCCCACTCTACGCCCACTCCATTCTATCCCACCCCAATCAACCCCACTCTATTTCACTTCACTCCACCCCACACCTCTCTAACCCACTCCAGGCCACTCTAATTTACCCTAATCTACTCCACTCTACTACAATCTACCCCACTCTATCCCACTCCACTCTACCCCAATCAACCACACTCTACCATCTCTTCCCCACTTTACCCCACTCCACTCTACCCCGATCAAACACACTCCAGTCTACCCAATCTACCCCACTCTACTCCAATCTACCCAAAATCTACCCCACTACAATCTAACCCAATCTAGCCCACTACAATCTAACCCCATCCCAGCCTACCCCATCCCACCCAACTAACTTTTAGCCATGCTGAACAGCAGACACACTGGCGTACAACATGGCTAAAGCACATTGCCAAAGCCAATAGCTCTCGCACAGGTGAGACCTATTGGCTTTGCTAATGCTTGTTCTAACTCAAAGATGCCTGACCCATCTCTCCAGTTCATGCCTGACCTTCACCTAACAGTCAACAGCACAGTCATGAACGAAAAGGTGGGCTGTTCCCATTCCTCCGTAGGCTCGGGTATCTGATAAATAGTCTCTCACCCAGCGCCACCTCTCCCCACCCCCATCCCCCCGAAGTATCTGATTCTAATGAGAAGTTGTCCCAACACACAATAAACTGTCACTTCAGTTGAGAGAAAGACAAGACCACCTTTAAAAGGTTCTCTGTTTAGTCTACAAATACCTCACTGTGCGCTTCAGAAACCCTATCCCTCAAGACTCTTCCAGCCACATTCAGATGAGCCAAGCCCATCCCTTAGGAATCCTCCTGTCAAATTTGGATGTGACAATACCCCATCCAGTGCTTAATTTGTTTAAGAAAAAGTGTGAGGGGCCTCGTCAGGAGGCCACCTAGGTTGCAGCACCCATTGCCACTGCTAGTGTTGCCAATAACAGTACCTACACAACTACTAACAATCACTCTGCTACAAGTGTGACAATTCAGTCTGAGGTCCCCTAAGCTATAAGAATGCCTTTGGCGGAAAGTATTATTTGTTTTTAATGTATATTGGATTAATAAACATCTACTGTTCGGCTCATCTTTAAATTACATAAATAGGGCCACCACGTGGCAGCTGTCATAAGTACCGGTGTGTTGACATTTAAATGTCGGTACCGACCATCGTCTCAAATTAAGCACTGACCCCATCGCTCATGAGTCCTCCTGCCACTTTCAGAGGAGTCATCACCCAATTCCTTAAGACTGCTCCCACCACATCAAGATGAGCCAGCACCTTATCTCTCATGACTCCTCCTGCCACATTCATATGAGCCAATACCCTACCCCTCATGACTTCGTCTGTCAAATTTAGAAGAGTCAGTACCACATCCCTCATGACTCATACCACTACATTCAGATGTGCGCATCACAGAAGAAGTAGCTGGACCAGTAGGACATTCCTCAAGAGTTCTCCCGCTACAACTAGATGTGTATCACATGTAATGAAGATGAGCAGTCAAGACCCCTAAACTCTTGAGAGAACTACTAATTCATCTAAGGGCTTGCCCCAAATTTCCTGAAACCCCCCTCTTTATGAAACCAACCAGAAACCCACCGGTAGCAAAGGGCAACTTACTGATTGCACATTCAAGCACAGAGTGAGTTCACTGTTCAGTATGCATGTTTGAAGCACATGAAAAAAACATGGGCAAAGCCAATAGATCTCGTGTTGGAGACCTATTGGCCTTGCCAATATTTTTAGCTATGCTGCACAGCATCCATGATGCTGCGAAGCATGGCAAATAAACAGGAAAAAAGTCTACACAGCCAATTGTATCACTTTGTAGGCATGCGCAAGAAGCATGTGCATAACTACAATTGTTTTAATGAGGTAGTGGGGGAAGCACATGGGTGAGGGGAAAGGACAGGTTAGTGGAAGCAACACGAAGGCAGTATCAAAGAGGGTGAGAAAGCAACAGGAGGGTGCTAGAAAGCAACACAGAGGGCAGGCGGAAGCAATATGGGGGTGCATGTGGACAAATAACACAGAGGGTGCTGGGAGGGAAGCAAATGAAGACAAAGCAATGTAGTGGGTGTGGAAACGAAGGAGCAAGAGAGCACAACGTCGAGTTAAGCCACATGGGAGAGCAGGTTGAGTGAAGCTGTATAAAAGGGAAAGCATACGTAAGAGAGCTTGAAAGACAAAGTTGAGGAAAATTATACTTTTATAATGTTATGAAAAGAAAAGTGCTGAGAAAAAAGTGCAAACACGCTGAATGGTAAATACAAATGTACACGCATGAAATGCTTAAGAAAGTAGTTGCTTACGTTTTTTAAATTATAATAGTGTAGAACAAGTTGCTTTCTTTTGGTAACGCTCTTTCTGGTGGAGACTATATAACCACAGATTCTTCACCTTGTAAATGCCGTCATGCCCCAGACTGAATCCAGAGATTTTTCTCAGCATTTCTCCCACGTGCCGGCAGGTAGCTTTGTGCAGCTCCATATCAACTTCGTCCAATCCCAGAGATTACGCTTGTAGGAAAGTAGGATCTGCTTTTATGGTTACCCCCACTTTTTGCTTGATGTAATGCTGTTTCTGACTAGTCTGACTGGGATCCTACTATTCTCCCCTAAATTAGTATGGTAAGTACTTAGGTACATCCCAGATTGTACCCTGGGATACACTTATCAGTCCCTAGTACTAAGGTACCTAGGGCATAGGTACACCAGGGGACCCCCATGGGCTGAAGCATGTATTATGCCACCCATGGGAGGCTGCTCAATTGGTAGCCACAGGTCTGCCATTGCAGCCTAAGTAGGCTGGTGCTAGCACCACTTACGAAAGATATAGGTTGCCCTATATCTAAGGTCACTACACTTAAAACCTATAAGTGACCCCTAAGGCAGGCCTTTCAATCCTGAAGGCAGGGTGCTCGGTTCCAAGTGTGAGGGTGCCCATGCATGAGCAGCGCACCCCTACAGCCTACGGAGTCCATTCTCCCGGGTTGTAAGTGACACAGCCATATAACATATAGAGGGGCACCGTGTCATTACGCGATGACCATCTCGAAACTGGCTGTAACAAATCCTATCATGTTTGGTATCAAACATGTTGGAATCCTACCTCCCACACAGTAAACGGTGTGGGAGGTATGATTCCAAAGCTCCTCTGGGAAGCCCTCAGTGCTCCAGGTACCAGTCTTCTAGACCCAGACAGCACAACATGGCTGCTGCCGACCAGAGAGACGATTCTGCCCTCCTGCTGCTGAGCCAAGCTTGAGCAGGGGAAGGCACCTCCCACCTCCCAGACAGGGTTTAGTGTATTGGGGCCGGGTGGGAGTGCTTGCTAGCGCCACTCAGTCTGCTTGAGGGGGCACACTTGGTGCCCTCCTTGCATAGTCCAGTTCAAACCAGCTCAGGTAACCGGTGGCTCCCGCTCTGGCGTGAAACTGGACAAAGGACATGGGAGTATCCTACCCACTGTCCGACCCCTCCCCGGGGAGGGAACCGTGAATTGTCCCAACCCTTACCTTTGGGTACTTAAGGGCTTACCTGAGGGTGGGTCCCTAGATTCGTCCTGGGACAAGATTCATTTCAGACACCACTTCTTCTTAAACCGTCTGGGCACTCTGGACTTTGCTGGACTTCGCTCTGGGCATCAAGGCTGCAACCGGGAAGACTCCTGCTGCTCCTGATCTCGTTGCCCTGCTCATCTGCTGCAACGTCCGTGCCTGTGCACCATACAGGAACCTTCCAAGGCCTGTGGGCATCCAAGACACCTGAAGGAATCTCCCTTGAAGTGAAGAAGTCACTACCCTGCATCTGCAGGCACCACAACTAAGCTGACCGGTCTAATGATCCTGGGCTCCCACAGACTCTGAAAGGCTCAGCAACACAAGTGGTGGTTCTTCACATCCCTCGAGGCCTGTCCTGTCCTCTCACCAAATTTGAGGCCAGTATCCCTCGTCAGGACTTGCAGTTGCAAAGGCTTGTTGGCTTCCTTCCACCAAGCTCTCCGGGCTCCAAGTAGTCCCAGCCTCAAGCATCTCCAGTGACCAAGATCTTTGTCCTCACCGCATCAATTGCACTGTGGGCCTGCATCTTTGGTGAGCTGCTAGAGGTCCTCTCGCGACTCCAGTGCCTCCGTCTGTGGGTCCTCTTGAGGGTCATCTTTTAATTCTTTGGGCTCCCCTGATTGCTCGGGGCCTGCCCTGACTCCCCTGCTTGTGGTGAGTCACCTGGACCTTGCTGGTCCCGACTCTGCACCTTCTTCGCTTTCCACGTTTGTAGTTGCCAAGGCTTGTTGGTGCTTCCGACGGACACTGACCCCTCAACTCTCGACATCCGACGTGGGCATCACGTGAATGGCTCCTGCAGGACTCGACATCGGTCGGCATTCATCTTCCGTGCCTCCTGGTCACTCCTGAGTGGCATAGACTCTGTCCCCTCTGCTTGCAGGTACTTCTCAACTTGAATCCACCTTTGGATTCCACCAGACACTTTCACCTTCTTCAGCAGCTGCATCTTCCTGAAGTCTTCCATTGGGTTCGGCGGCGGTTTTCAACGCCACTTCACACCTATGCACCCGGCTTCCCTAGTGTAGGTATCCCGGTTCCTAGGGTATCCACGGGTGGGGTGGCTCTCCAACCTTCTGTCTTCCACTGGGATTCTTCAGGGTCAACTGGGAAGGGTCCTTCTTTAAAATTGCAACCGCGACTTACCCGTTGACTTGCATTGATCCCGCGGTCATGTTCCCACTCTGCACACGGCCTCCGTAGGGCTCCTGGTTACTTACTTTGGGTGGTTCCTTGGACCCCCAGCACTTTTACGCCTTCTGGGTATAGTCTTGACTCGAGTTGTGGTTCGCATCCCACTATTTTAGTATACGGTTTGGTCTCCCCCTGGCGACCACTGTATATTCTGGATACTTACCTGTTTCTATTGAAAAGTATTGTGTATATCTCCGGCTAGGAGATATCTGTATGTGTTAGTGAGTGTCTTATAATAAATACATATTTTTATAAATACATTGTGTGGTCCCTTTTCACTAAAACTATACCTATAAGATTATGTTCTGGTAAAACAAGCTGCTTTACACTCCTTCTGAACCAAGCCTGAAGGCTGCTCTTCACAGCTACCACTTAGAGAGCTTTCTAAGGTTGTCTAAGACCACTAAAATCACCATAAGGGTTGTCTGGACTGGCGCAGGGTGCCCACTTACATAAGTGTGCATCATATACCAAGCCAGCTTCTCACAACGCTGAAGCCACATATATGCACCACCGCTCATGATGACATCAGTTTCTTTCTTGACTGTCTGCGCCGTTGAATGCAGAGTTCAATAATTGAACGTGACATTGTGAAGATCTATAGACTGGGACCTCCTCTTTATAAAGAGACCATTCCACAGAACAGGGAGGTGATAGTGCAGTGAGGAATTAGCAGTTAAACAGAGTATCCACCAGAAAGAGTGTTACCAAAGGTAAGTTATTTGTTCTCCTGATTGGTACTTTAACCGTAGATACTCCACTTTGTGAATAGATACCAAAGTAGTCCCTCCCAAGGTGGTGGCTCTATGGAATGGCTCAAACCAAAAAGTCCTGCAGGACCGAACAGGCAAAGTGCCCCTGCCACCGGACCTGGCTATCAAGGCAATAGTGCTTCATGAATGTGTGAATTGACACCCACATCGCTGTCTGACAGATGCTCAGAAGAGGTACTCCTCATGCCTATGCATTGGTAGCAGCCATTGCTATGGTCGAAAGAGCCCTCAGACACTCCATACATCGCTTCTTGGCCAATGTGTAGCTGATCTTAATGCAGAGGCCTAACCACCTCAATAAGGTCCTTTTCTGCACTGCCTTACTCTTGTTTGCCCACAGAGAACTCACCAAACAGTTGAGTGTCCACTCAATTGTCCTTTGTATGACTGATGTCAAACTAAAGGCACTTTTGGGATCTAAGAGATGGAGTCTGTCTTCCTCTTTCACTGGGTGAGGCGGAGCAAAGAATGCCAGAACAGTAATGGATTGGGCGACATGAAAGGGAGTCACAATCTTTGGTGAAAATGCAGCTCTGGTTCTCAACACCAGTTTGTCTGCGAAAAAATGTAGTGTATGGAGGCTAAACAGCCTGCAGTTCACTCATGCAATCAACTGAAGTTACTGCAATGAGAAAAACTGTTTTAAAAGTTAGGCGGTGCAAAAGACAGCTGTACATTGGCTTAAATGGGGTACACACGAGGAATATGAGAACCAAATTAAGGTCTAGCTGCAGCATCACAAAAGGTTTGGGCATGAACATATTAACTACAACTTTAAGAAAACTCATCACAACAGGTGATTTAAACCAAGATGATTGGTCCTACAAATGTAAGAGGCTGAAAGGGCTGGCAAATGTGCGCAAAGCAAGTCCTTGCTGTGCTAAAGGCAGCACAAATGGCAAACATCTGACAGCTTTGCTTGCAATGGGTCTGTATGGCGGGAATTGCACCAAAGTAACAAACCTATCATACCAACTGGCCTTAAACAGATTTTGTAGATGGACGTCTGGCTGCTAGAACGGCATCCGTAACTTTAGGGATGGGGGTCAAAAGCTATCAACTGTCACTGTTCAATCCCCATGCATGGAAGTGTAAATTGCGCGGGCCCCGATGCAGGACCCTGCCCTGCTGCTGCGACAGAGAATCCTCCCGAAGCAGAAGCCTGATTGGAAGACAGATGCTCATTCCCAGAAGTTCCAAGTACCAAACTCTCCTGACCCAAACCAGAGCCACTAAGATGACTTGAGCCCGGTCATTCCTGATCTTCTTCGGAAGACAGGAGAGGTAGCGAGGGGAAGGCAAACAGATGCCCTGAGTCTACTTGTGGATGCCGTAACCACCAAACTCTCAGGTGTAGAGTGCCGGGTCACCTGGAGCATGTCTGTGTCATCTAGACACTTACCTATTTATCGGTGGGCAAGAACAAGGTTTTCCCCAAGTGCCCATTAATCTACCTGCCAGAGGAGGAGTGGTTCTGTGGAAGCCTGCCGAGGTTGTAGGACTTCAGTGAGGACATTAGTTTTGAATTAAATGGACAGGAGCTGTAGGTCCAGAACTTCGGCTGCATGCTGGATGAATACAGCAAAGGAGGCTGGTTCTTCTGTGGAAGAGCAGGGGGCAGGAAGGGGGCTCAACCCTGTATCAGGGGAGGTGTCCAGTTCACTGGCCTCTTGAAGGTCCATTCATGCATTGTAATCATCTTAATAAGGGGATGCATCATCTCAATCATCTGCATTATCACCTTGGAGACCATGCTGACTGTGTTCAGAGTCTGAAACAACAAGGTTTTGAAGTGCCTGTTGGTGGCTCCTGTGTAAGGATAGTGTTCTGCCGGAGTCAGAGTGAGTCTGGACTGGCTGCGCCAAAACTGGTGAGAGATGCAACTTTGGTTGAAGTTGACTCGGATTTGGCTCAGAGTCAGACAACAAAAAAAAGAAATCAGGTACACCTCTGCCGTTGGCGGCATTGGGCCCAAGCTGATGTGACAGTGATTGGCGTGGTATGTGGTAATGTCCGTGAAGTCACAGTGGACCCCGCAGCAGGGTCAGAAGGTGCAAATGCTGCAGAGGGCAGACCCGCAGATGGTAATCAGACTGGAGGTCTCCTCGGAAACTTGGTGCCTGAAGGCATGCCACAGGGTGCGGGAAGGATGTCAAAAGTTTACAACAAGGCTTCAAAACCTCTACCTGTTGCGGCCTAGCTGATGGACCGAGGAACTTGAAGTGCATCGAGATAAGCTGTGAAATCGGTTCCTCAGTAGGAGATTAAGAGCATAACAGAGAGGCACCTTAACGTCCTGGTGACTTTGTTGTTCCAGAGCTGCGAGACCTCAAAGAATCCCGTTTCACCTTCATGCTTTTTTTTCCAAATTAGACTTACCTGAAGACTTGGCGTCTAGTCTAAGGAAGATCTTTTGCAGAAATGATCATGAGAATGGGAGCGGGCCTGCCATTTGACCGATGAGGAATCTGCTGTTAGATGTATGTATCCGGAAACAGTAAGAAATGAAACGTGTACACTGATTTTCAAGGTACACCTTTGTGTTGTCAAAATTATGCACACTGACTTTCTTTGTATATGTGCAACTACCTAGGGGCAAACAGTGATGGCACTAGTAAGCTTGTGTGAGATGTCATGGTGATGGCAGAGTGGTGCACACAGCTTCCACTGTACAGATGTTCAATGAAAGGCCTAGATGAAATGGTTTAGAACGGACAGTGGAATGATGAATCAGTGTAAACGTACTGAGAGTGGCTCGAAGGAAAAAGGTGTTGAAAGTAGAACTTTTATAATGTCGTGAATAGAAATGTGTTGAGGTAAGTGAGAAAACGCAGAACGCGGGGGAAACGCATGCTCTCCCATTAAGGGCTTTCAGAAAAAGGCAAAAAAATACTTCTGGAAGGATAATAGTAGCCCATAAGAGAGATGATAAATAGGCTACGCTCCACGGGGAGGGACAAAGACTAGATGAATGGGCTAAAACAAATAAAACAATTCAACAGGTAGCAAGAAATTAAGATTAATAACACAAAAAACCCCAATGGAAAGCAATAGGTGGAGCTGCCTTCTCAGTCAACTATCTGCATGTTCCCACTAAGTCATCTGCAACATGACAGCTGCGCTGTCTGGCAGGTTTCAACCTAAAACTGTCGAATAAATTATCTGCGCATCAAACCAGACCCCTCTCCTACCCAAGTATGGTAGTTTTATTTCAATATGTTATTCCAACCTGTACTGCTTTGGTGCACAGCATGTTGTTACTTGTATATCCTTCCCCTGTATCTAGTTTTATAAAAAGAAGCGTTCGACTTGCTCTGTAAATGAGAGGGATTTTAAGAAAGGCAGGTAGAACCCTGATCTATCCATGCAGTGTGATAGTGAAACTAAAGGAGAGGGAGCGGCTTGCTTCAAAATGAACTTGTTTACATCTGGATGCATGACGTACACTTACGCACTGCACAAACCTAGGCCAGTTTCTTCATTTTCACAACGGCCAGGCACACAAGTCACAGATGAGGTTTGGGACATATGCATGGAAATGTATGGTATTTGCTAACATTATTAGCATTTGCCCGTAAACTCTGACCCTAAATGTGTGGGGTATCCTCAAGGAGAATTGCGTGGAGTTAGTGAATTAGAGAACCTTTCGAAATACTACATTTCTGATTTTTTTTACATGCAAAATTATTTTTCACGCAGCCTTTCTTTCCCTCAAACCTCACGTGAACACTGATGACGTTTACAAAACCATTTGCAACTGGATCTCTGCAGTGTAGGTTTGAAAGTGAAAGTTAGTGTTGGAAATGAAATGTACATGCGTGTGTATACTCACAAAGTTATGACTATGTAGGTGTTCTGCGCCATTGCATTGCTTTTTTCTGAACACTCTGATACTTAGCCGGGAAATACCAACTTCTACTCGATTAGGCTTCATGACTGTGTAAATTCTCATCTCCAGCTCAACTTCCACATGCATAGATGACACCATTGCAGGTAAATCTGGTTTTGGGAATCACATGAGAGTTCTGAGTACAGAATGGCCGGCTTTGTCTCTAGTTTATTGCCCTGGGGATATGTCCAGGCATAGATGTGATGGGAGTGACAAGTCAAACTTCTTTCTCCCCTTTGGACTTGGACACTTTGCCCCATAGAACTGGTGACACTGAGTGCTGAAGGGAGAAGCTCTGGGCCAGCTTCCCCTTTAGATACAATCTAGGCGGTATACTGTTGAGCCAAATGAGGCAAACTGGACTCTCCTACACTTCTGAAGTGTACTGTACTCCACAGCCCATCTCCAAAGTTGAATACCTACAGCCCATCTCCAAAGTTGAATACCCACAGCCCATCTCCAAAGTTGAATACCCACAGCCCATCTCCAAAGTTGAATACTCCACAGCCCATCTCCAAAGTTGAATACCCACAGCCCATCTCCAAAGTTGAATACCCACAGCCCATCTCCAAAGTTGAATACTCCACACCCCATCTACAAAGTTGAATACTCCACACCCCATCTACAAAGTTGAATACCAACAGCCCATCTCCAAAGTTGAATACTCCACACCCCATCTACAAAGTTGAATACTCCACAGCCCATCTACAAAGTTGAATACTCCACAGCCCGTCTACAAAGTTGAATACTCCACAGCCCATCTCCAAAGTTGAATACTCCACAGCCCATCTCCAAAGTTGAATACCCACAGCCCATCTCCAAAGTAGAATACCCACAGCCCATCTCCAAAGCTGAATACTCCACAGCCCATCTCCAAAGTTGAATACTCCACAGCCCGTCTACAAAGTTGAATACCCACAGCCCATCTCCAAAGTTGAATACTCCACAGCCCATCTCCAAAGTTGAATACTCCACAGCCCGTCTACAAAGTTGAATACCCACAGCCCATCTCCAAAGTTGAATACTCCACATCCCATCTCCAAAGTTGAATACTCCACAGCCCATCTCCAAAGTTGAATAGCTTCCCTGCTGCTGGAATCAGAACAGTGTGTTAATGTTGGTTATCCCCTCCAATGCTTTGCACTCCACTTTGTAACAGGGTACCAATTTAAGATAGACTGGAGCATTGTCATGTAAAAAGGTATGTTCTGGTGGAGTCTTCCTCTTCTTTCAAAATATAATCTGATGGACCAAATCAAAAACAGTTCTTTCCCAATATTGTTCTGCATAGCTTGCCAGTACAGAGAAATGCAAGTAAAACCTCTCATCCAAATGTGAATATTCAGTGTCAAATAAATGATTTTACATAATTCTTAAATTTAAATATTTATAATATACAAAATAACAAATGCAGCAGGGCCTATGAAAAAAAGAAGAAAAAGAAATATCTCACGATATACTTATTGCATACAAGTTTAAGAAGCGGGCATAGGCGTTTAGCAATTTACCCGAGACAAAAATTCTGGGCAATGCATTAAACATCATAAGACAAATCCAAGGCTGGCCTTGGTTTTTGAGACTAATGACCCCAGTTTCACATAAGGCACAAAGGTCAAAAAGGGTATATCAGGTTCAGTCCTGTGGGGCAATGTCGATGTTTCAACCCTGTGGGATAGCAGGGCCAGTGAAGTAATAAGTTCTGTGCGCTGTTACACTGAACACCGAAGAGGCCTAATAATGACTAAACATTGCTCAGTGAACGAAGCAATCCCACTAGAACTTCAAATCATCACCAAAAATCATATTGGCAAAATTGGAGGAGGCCTAGCCTTCATCCATAAAAAATCTTTAACAATAATGTACATCAAAAACCACACTATGGACAGCTGCGAATCCTTGATGATAAGATGTCACCCCACTCCAACTATCACTTACTCCTTCCTACTAATATACAAACCACCACCCAGCAATGCAAATTTTAAATATGTCCTATGAGATACAGTGACCAAGACCCATGTGAACCACCCAAACCTATATATTCCAGAAGACCTTAACATATGGTTGGACAGAACAATGTAACCACCGCCACAGCTATCACAACACCTTCAACCTCCAACAAATTGGTTCCAGCCCAACTCACTCTACTAGACACACTCTTGATGTCATATTTTCCCCCTTGGGACAGACCACAGTAGCAGACAACTTCCCCGTAAACTGGACAGACCACAACATCATTACTTTCAAGATCAACACACTCATCATCGACAACAATTGATAGACACCTAGAACCGACAACAACAAATGCTCATACAGACAACTGAAAAAAATAGACCTCCACAAATTGAACTCCAATCTTGAAAAAACTCTAATGAATATGTGACCTCAACACATTTACACCGTCTATGACTGGATCTCCAATGCACTTGACAAACAGATGCCAACATACAAGCAAAAAGAAATGCATGGATTCATGACAACATCAAAAGAATGAAAACCCAACTCAAAACACTACAAAGCTAGTGGAGAAAATCAAGAGAAGAACAAGATCAAGGGCCTGATTTAGATGTTGGCAGTCTTCCCACTGGACCACCGGTATGGGCAGTCCGAGGAAGATTGCCAAGCCGTCTGCAGACCTGCCCGCTGGATTACAACAGTAATCCAGGGCCAGCGGTGTGGGTGTCAAGACGGCGGGAATGTTTGGCCCATATGAGGATCTAAAGAGCATCCTGCAGCGTGACTGCACCTCCAGCATGTCCGTGCACGGTATGGCATGAACCATGTCGAGCATGCAACACAGCGCATACACGACTGTGCACTTTTGGGGGGGGGATATCATGAGCCCCCCTGCACGCACCCGCATGGCCAGATGGGCCAGGGTGTCCTGTTGGACGCCCCTTTACATGCCTTTCTGACAAGCATTTCATGGCAGGTCCCCGCTATGAAATGCTTGGAGGAACGGCAGGTTGGAATCTGCTTGGCGGTGCAGGCATCGGCACCGCTGTGGTTCCAGTCTGCTTTTCCCACCGCCGCTACCATGGGATCCTGGCGGCGGACTTGTGGCAGTCCCACCGTCACCATTGTGATCGGGCGGGAGGCCCGACGTGATGGCGGCGGTGGGACCGCTATCCACCAGTATGGCGGACCCAGGACCGCCAACATCTAAATAAGGCCCCAAATCACTCAACGCCATTATGACAAAGTGTACAGATGAACCATGACAAACATAAAAAGGCAAAGCTACTCCACACATACAACTGAAGCCTACTGCTCTTCTAAGGAACTCCACAATATTCTAGCAGTGTTCCGCAATCATGAGTGCCAAAACACAAATATCACAACTGCAAGACCTCTGTGACAAAATTGATCTAAAATATTACAGAGATAAAAAAAAACCTAGAGGAAAACACACATAACACCACATGACCCAACCAACTTAGAAAGAGAGGAAACCATCTTCCACCACTACCTACTTTCTATAATCTCTCATAAAAAGACTTCCTTGACATTGTCATCGCAGGCAAACCATCTGGATCACCTTTAGACCCGGCACCTCCAAAAATCTTTAAAGATATCCTCCGAACAACCTATGCAGAGGAGGTAATTAGGTGTTTACTAAACAAGTCCCATGAACTAGGTCTATTCCCACTTAAGCCGAAAACCTTCTAAATTAGACCACTCCTCAAAAAGAAAAACATTTGCCCATCTGACCCAGCAAATTGCAGGTTGACATCAAATAAACCACTCTTAGGAAAAATATTTTAAAGAGCCGTGTTAACCCAACTTTCCAAATTTGCAGAAGAAAATGACAATGTCAGACCAACAGACAGAGTCAGCCAACACATCCATTTGGGATTACCTCAAACTCACAGTGGACAAGAACAGAGTGGCCCGCACTATTGCTTCTAGATTGATCAGCTACACTTGACACAGTCCGCCACCACACACTACTACAAAGAAGTCACCATCTTGAATATGTGAAAATTCTTCCAAATTGATTACTTCTTACCTCAGTGACAGATTAAGCATAGTTTGCCTACTACCTTTCACATCACACACACACAACACCGTGGTGACCCTCAGGGTCCATAATATCCCCTCTATTATTCACCACTTACCTATCATCCTTACTAAACCTGATTCCATCACTCTACCTCACCTGTTATATTTATGCAGATGACATGCAAATCATTCTAAAAATGGATGGCCCGCAAGGCCTCTGCAACTCAAAACTTGACAGCTGCCTTGGTGCCATAAATACATGGATGGTGAGTAACCACCTAAAGCTCAACAACGCAAAGACAAAAATCACAACCTGCGGACAATGGTTGACATACCAACCTACTGCCATATGCCCCAAGTAACTTGAGGCCCCTCCAACAACATCAAGTGAAGTAAGATATCTTGAAGTAACCATGGATTTAGACCAATCCTTTATATCACATTGTCATGCAGAGCATCTTATACACAATGAAAACACTGTGTTGCATCTTCCTATACCTTATATACCAACAAAAACTACAAGCCATCCTCATTCTCGTAAGGTCCAACCTTGGCTATGCCAACAGCCTATACCTCGGAGCACCCAGATTCATCATACCCAAAATACAACTAATCTAAAATGCTGCTGCAAGATTCCTTCTCCACCTTCACCGAAGAGAGCGCATGACTCCAGACCTGCAATCACACCACTGGCTACCTATAGCTAGAAGGGCAATGTTCAAGGCACTTGGCATGGTCAACAAAGCCTCCCAAGGAAAAGGACAAGTATACCTACAAGTTAAATTCAAACAATACAAACAAAACAGGTCACTTGACTCTAGGCTTGCACCATAAATCAGCATACCACCTTACCATAGGAAATCCGTAGAAGGTACTGCTTTCTCACAACACTCCACAAGCTCTGGAACTCGATACTAGCCAAGATTCGAAGCATCCAGGAACAGATACACTTCAGAAGACAGTTGAAAACATGGGCATTTCCAAGATAAGCACATCATCCCGCAACACTGGAACTGAACCCAGAAAGATAATCGCACCTTCAAGTTCAATCTATAGTTTACAACTCACAGGAATGGAACAGCCCAATCAGCTCACTACTTTCTATATCCAGGTCAGCTAAGAAGGGCTGATCCGTGGTTTGCCTGCATATTATATATTAATTTCAATTCATATATAACCCTTCTGGCCCACACTACTACTAAAACCATAACATTCAGTGGTCTGCAGCCAACCATAGCTTAATCACCTTACACTCCCATAAGACATATGCTACAGGTCTTGGCCATCATCCAGTACTGTATCAGCCCATAAACCAGCCATCACCGACTGAGCACGCATGGAATACCTGAAGATATCTGTCACAAAAGACTAGCCAACAGAGGGCTTTAATCTAGTCCACCATAATGCTTAATTTGTAAAAAAACAAATAAGTGCCAGGGCCTTCATCACGAGGCCACTGCATCTTGCGCCACCCATTGCCCCTGCCAGCGCTGCCACTGACAGTACCAACCCAACTACTTACCATTGCACTCCTACAAGTGTGAGAATTCAGACTATTTCAGGTTCCCAAAGCTATAAGAATGACTTGGGCGGCAGGTATTAGTAATTTTTTAATGTATATTGAATTAATAAACAACTGTTGTTGTGCTCATCTCTAAATAAGAGAGACAGTGCCACCATGTGGCAGACTGTCATAAGTGCTGGGTTAACAATTAAGTGCTGGTGCCAAGCACCGGAAATCACCGGCTGAAATTAAGAACTGGTCCACCACTGCAGGGCGCAACTAGATACACACTATGACAGCTTCTTTGTATCTGACAATGACACTGAGACATGGAATGAGAGTTAAAAAAAAACATCCCAGACGATCTCCTCGCCATTTTTCTCTCCGACCATGGCTGCTCAGGACCAAAAACTTTAAACCAAATATCAGGTAGGAAACACAGTGCATAATTTGGTAAGTAGACTACTATCACAAGAAATACCATACAAGGGACCTGCTGCGCTTTTCAAAGCTGCCAGCACAATGAAAATCATGAACTGCGCGGCTCTTTCTCACAGCTCTTCATCCACCACACTGCATCCCTTAACATGATAACCTCGGGGGTCATCACACACAACATGGAAACACTCCCCATACAGGATTAAAAATACAAACACCCTTCCAAACACACACCCTACCTGACGTTTGTTGCTCATGTAGGCAAGTGCTTCCGTGCCCCACGTAGAGGTATTACGCACTATCATACATGCCAACCCTCTCGATTCAGGCGGGAGACTACTGATTTCAAGGATAGTCCCCCGCCTCTCCCGATTCCTGCATGCAGAAACCGGATTTGGAGTTTTAGAAAACTGCCAAAAATAAAATGTTGATGTCTATCACACATGCTCCAATCTCCCCCTCCAAGAATTACCTCTGACATCAAAGGTTAACACTTTGTCCTTAATTCTTGGAGGGGAAGATTAGACCATGTGATAGGCCTCGACATTTTATTTTTGGTAGTTTTACATAGCCCAAACAAAAACATAGTTTAGAACTCTGCTTCTGTTTGCCATTGTTTAGAATTATGTTTTAGTTTTCGCTATTGCTATTAAACTGCCAAAAATGAAATGCTGATTGTCTGTCACCATACATACCAATAGACCCAATTCAGGCAGATTGCCCTCTGCTTCAGTATAAATCAGTGGGGAAAATTAATTCTCCAGACTATGTGTGTTTTTAAGTCTCCCACTTGCACGTATGCGCTATATAAAGGCTGCAATAGAATAAAATACAAATGCAACGGCGTGATCTCCAAGTAAACTGTGCCCGACACATGCAGCACAAATACTCCGAATAAAACTTATTTTTCTCAATATGCGTGTATCCACTGCGCCCCCTACAGGATTGGAGAGGATGCGCATTCTAAATCTAGTGAACAGGATCAGGTGTTCAGAGGCAAGAAGATTCACGTGAAGAGAGATTAATTTAAATTCATAACGCGGAGACTGCCTTAATACACTATCTTAAACCCTTACAATTAGAAGAAAAATGGCGAACAGTGGTAGCGCGCGAAGCACTTCTAAAATCCTTCAAAACTAGACCTCCGGGCGGTATTTATTCTTTTTAACAGCTCCGTCTGTATTTAACCATATTTGTTTGGTATTTAACAGGCAAACGGCGTCGTATTTCCACATTTATTTAACTAATATGTACTCGTACTTTGATCTCTGACGTTTATCACTATATGCAGCCAAATATAACAATGTATTCATGTGAAATTATTACCATTATATTATAAGCAAGTGCACATATAAAGTTATTTAATGCCATTTAGATGTATAAGATAAAGGACTAACAATTATTTTATTCTGACTCATTAGAATTACAAATGTTTTAATTCTGAAATTATGAGTCTGGGAAGTAAACGTTACTAGGATCAGAGTAAGGGGTAGTGGTCTTCAGTCTCAATCTCTCCTCTTCTTCCTCTCACAACTCTTCCTCGACAGTCGCTCTATTAGGCACTGACACCGTTGTTCTCTGCACATCTTTCTGAAATCCTTAATCTGCATCTCTCACACCTCAGTTTTCACTATCTTCTGCACATACTTCCTTGCATCTCCTTCACTTCATCACGGCACAGCACACACTCGCAAGCAGTGCCCTTTCTTTTACTTTCCCCCGCCAATATTTCAACAGCTGTGTACCTCCTTCACACACTTTCACGTAGTATCACAATTACAACTGGCACCTGTGACCATTATTACTCTATGCACTCTGCAGAGAGGCCAAGGATTGGATGAGCCCGTATTCAAAATGTTTTTATGACAAACAGACAGGCACTTTGCGAAATTTCCACGCCTACAGGCTGAACAAAAGAGCTCTCAACCATGCCCAATCATTAGCAGTCACCCACAACTTGAACGCACAATGACACCTAGAAGAATCTCAGTTCAAAGTAAGCACTATTTGAGAGTGAAATTCTGCATGGGAAAAACACTACAGAAACACAAAATCCTGAAACTTTCCTAGGGTGTGCAAGATTAAGTAAAACAATCTTCCAGAGGGAATGTCCTTGCTGATTCTGTGGCAAAAAAAGGCTGCTCTGTCTCAAACCAACGAAGTTGCTATGTATGTCATACATATATTAGGTGGTCCGGCGTCTCTCTTCTGCTTCAGTGCGACCTTGGCATCGCCTTGCCCTTATGACTCGTGTTGGTGTCTGTCTCCTGCAGTTTTTTAGGTCTCGCCTAGCGACGCAGCGCATGCGCTGCTCGCTTGGCGAGATCTATTGTTGTCGATTTCTTTCCGGAAGGGGGACAGGAGATGTGCACGCGTACGGAGGACAGGAGATGTGCACGTGTACGGGTCGCGGCGACACTGCTTGTCCTGTTTCACTCGCACCAACAATAGAAACTACCGCGAAACCATTACCAGTGACTTCAGAAGGAGGAAAGAGACACAAATCGGGCCACCGTACTCCTTCGGGGCAGCAAACAGATTGTTTTTGTGGGTTTGTGCGTGGTGGTGTTTGTTTATTCCAGAAATGCAGACACCACAGAATCACAGTGCAGACGCCTCTCTCTATTTATGATACAATTTAGACATATTTAACTGAACCACAGAGACACAGCAATCATATTTAACACTAAAGCGCCCTGCCATGATGCAGTCAACACACGCACACAGTGTCTCGAGTCACATCACGCACACACAAATAGAGCCAAAGGGGTCTGTACAGTACAAGGACTTACATACGTAGAAACAAACGTCACCGACTTGCGATTGCATGGTACAGACAATCAGACATTATAAACACACAGAGCTCTCCAATACTGTGCACATTCATGGCAGACGCAAAACACCCCGCGTTAATTCATACAGACAATAATTGGAACAGACACCGGTGGCAAAGCTGCAGAGAAACCACAGCCAAGCGCATCAACACACACGAAGAGACAAGCAGAGACCGACGGCTTCTTCTCCTATCACTATTTCGCCTCCACTCCCCTTCGACACATCGGTAGAAACGGTGCTAGACACGCATCACACAGATGTACACACACAGGCTGGCGGGCGCAAAACGCCGAGAGCTGCTTCTTCAACCACACCTGAGGAAGTGCAAAATGTGGGGTTCTGCAGCCGACTGAGGTACGGCAGACAGGGGGGGGGGGGGAGTGGAGATATGTATTGGGGGAGACACACTAATAACGGACCGCCACACTGTGTTTTGTACTTGGGGAGACTGACCTCACGTGCGAGGTCACCCCTTTTATTGTAAACCCCGCAGGCCACGCCTGGCCTGCAGATGACAGGGGGATAGTTCCGGTGGGCAACTAGAGCGCCACCGCTTAAGTCATTACATCGCTCTTCAAGTTGGCTCTTGAACAAAACTTTTCAATGTCCAACAATCTGGATACAGTTCAGAGGTAAAAGTCTTTAGCACGCAAAGTCCTGCAGATGTCGGTTAGGACGAGGATTGGGTCGTAGACTGTACCGCCGGGGTTGGCTCCGCAAAGGTGGTTCACCAGGCGAAACCCCCGTCCGCCGGACCCAGAGGTGGAGAATTTGACTGGGTAGGCTCCGAGGCGCTGTCTCCTTCACCCTCTTGGATCGGTCTTTCTCTAGTTGGTGTCATCGGAACTTGGAGACTAACCCCGGAGGACTCGACCGGGATCTCCTTAAACCATGAAATATTGCGGGATATCTCTTCGCTTCCTTTTCGGGCCGTTATCATGGTCCCATCTGTGGAGGTTACCGTCCAGGTGCCTGGTTCATAGTTGGTCCGGAACTTTCCGCCCGGCCGCCGGTCTTTGAGTACAACAGTGGCACCTGGCTGGAGCGACCGAGATACCGCGTGGCGTCGAACACTCGCTTTGTCATTTTGTCACGTACGTCTTTCTTGGGTGGCTTGAATATCCAGAAGCGGGGGTGTCCAAAGCACGTAGGGATCAAATCTCTCTGTGGACCTCGGAACATGAGCGACCATGGGCTCTGTTGTGTGGTGCAATGTGGGGTGCTCCGATATTCTCTTAGAAACTCGTGTAAGCGTCTTTCAGGATCTGCCTGTTCCACACTTGCAATGCGTAGCATCTTGTTTAATGTCCTCATAAAGCGTTCTACGTCTCCATTTGCTTGGGGCCACTGGGGTGTAACCCTGCGGTGATGAATCCCTCGCTGACGGAGAAACGTAGCAAACTCAGTCCCGTGGAACGGGGGTCCATTGTCGGCTCCGGAGTTCTTGTGGAAAACCAAATGTGGCAAAGATCTTTTCGAGTATAGGAGCCACATGGGCGAAAGCAGTCGACGTGATCGGTTCTACTATGGGATACTTTGAGAAGGCATCTACGAGAACGAGTGTGTGTTTTCCCCCCGGGAAGCTCCCAAAATCCATGCTTACTTTCGACCAGGGACTGGTGAAGGCTTCCTCGGTGATCACCGGAGTCGGTCTCTCCGGGGCACTGGTGAGCTGGCAGGCCTGGCAGCGGCGCACTAGGTCTTCAACCATCGTCAAAAGTTCCGGAAACCAGACTTTTTCCTCTCATCCTCGCCTTCATTTTTGTTACTCCTTGGTGCCCTCCGTGAGCCAGTTGTGTCGCACGGTGCCTTGGAGTTCTTGGTATTACTAGCCTGGATCCTCTCAGGAGTATTCCATCCGCCGTGGCACTTAGCTCATTCCTTACTCTCCAGAACACGGTCAATTCCTCTCGGTCTTCTGGGGCCCAGGCGTTGGTTTGCTGGAGGTAGCTTCTCCACGACCCTTCTTGGACTGCTTGAAGGGTCCGGGTGTATGCTGTGTCTTGTCCCGCCGCTTCTTTGATTTCGTCCAGCGTCATCGCCTGGGGGCACACCGATTCCGAGATCATGTTGATGTACTGTTCGGACCCCTCCTGACCTTCCGACCCTCCATCAGGGACCGGGTGAAGAGGCAAAAAATCCGCGGGGTTCTTTGCCTCTGGTCTGTACACAATGTACATCTGATATGGCTGTAGTTGCACCGCCCACCGCTCTATCCGGGAAGGTGGATGAGGGGCAGAGCCCTTGAAGAGGGGGACTAGTGGTTGGTGATCCGTCACAACCGTAAATGGCTGACCTGTCAAGTATAGATGGAAATGATTGCAGGCCCATTTTATGGCAAGCGCTTCCCGCTCAATCTGAGCGTATCGTGTTTCGGTGGGGGTTAACGACTTGCTGGCGAATGAGAGGGCTGCCCATCGGCCTGGCTCTTGTTCTTGTGCGAGCACCGCACCCAACCCCACCGGGCTTGCGTCCACTAGGAGCTCAGTTCGCTTTGCCGGGTCAAAATAGGCGAGAGTCGCTTCTCCTAGTAGGGCATTCTTGATGCTCTGGAAGGCTTCTTCTTCCTTTGGTCCCCACTGCCACTTAGTGTCAGTTTTCGTTAACGCTCTCAACGGCTCAGCGCGGGTTGCTGGATCGGGGATGAATCGCCCGCAATATGTAGCCATGCCAAGGAAGCTTCTCACCTCGTTGGGTGTTATGGGTGCCTGGGTGCTCCTGATGGCTTGCGATTTCTTTGGGTCTACTTGTATGCCTTCCTGGCCGAACACGTATCCGAAGAACTCCAGGGATGGCTGGAAGAAAAGGCACTTGTCGCGGTGGAGGGTTGCTCCGTGTTCGCTGAGGCGACGCAATGTGCTTCTCAGGTGTTTGTGGTGGTCGGTGGCGGAGTGGATTAAAATATCATCGCTGACATTTATCACCCCTGGCAGTCCGGACAGCATTTCGCGAATCGTGTTCTGGAATACCTCCGCAGCGGAAGATATCCCGAAGTTCAGCCGTTTGTACCGCCGTAGCCCTAGGTGGGTACTGAACGTTGTAATGTAGCGGCTCTCTTCCGCTAGCGGCAGTTGGTGATACCCCGCATTCAGGTCAATTTTTGAAAACCACTGGGACCCGTTGACATCCGCAATGATATCATCCATCGTTTGTGTGATATGGCGCTCCCTTTTAATCGCTCGGTTGGGTAGCCTCATGTCAATACAAAGGCGTATGGCGCCTGGTTGCTTAGGCTTTTCGGCGATCACCATTGGGGAGACCCATGGCGTCGGTCCCGAGACTTTTTCGATCACTCCCAGTCTTTCCAGGTTGTCTAGCTCTTGTTCAACCAGGGGCCTCAAATGAAAGGGGACTCGCCGGTGTCGTAGCGCCACTGGGGTGATCGACTTGGCAATATGCAACTTGATGGGGTCACACTTGATGTAGCCAAGCCCTTGGAATAGTTCTGGGAACTGGTCGAGTAGTTCGTCAACTTGGTGTGCTTGGACGCTCCTTGCGAACGACACCAGGCCTAGATCTTCTGCCGTATGGCTGCTGATGAGAGTGTCCGCTTCCCGATCTATGACATGGATGGTGGTTGTGACTTCCTGGTCGTCAGCTCTGACTGGGACCGATATCTTCCCTTTCAGGGGGAGGGGCGTTTGGCTCCCATATGCAAATATTTTTGTACGGGACGGGGTGAGTTGTGGTCGAGGCCGGAGGCACCGATATTGCTGGAGGCCCATTACGTTTACGGACGCCCCCGTGTCGATAATCGCCTTTACTTCCGTCCCAGCGATGGTTACTGTACAGGTCGGTTGCGGTCGCCTGCAACGTTTGAGTTCTCTTGTGAACGAGATTAGGTAGGTTTCCACCTCTTCGTCTTCTGTAGACGAGTCTTCAGGCCCTTGGGACCGTCTGTTTGTTCTGTGGGGTTCTTCGCGCTGTGCGGAGTCAGTTGGCGGACCGCCCGCGATGGTGGTTTCTGTCCCCTGGCCTCTCGGCCCTGATTCCGCCGCCGGCATACGGCTGCAAAGTGGTTGGGGATCCCACAATTAGCACAGGTTTTTCCTTGCGCGGGACAGTCTTTCGCTGCATGCGGTTCGTGCCCGCAGTATCCGCACCGTGTCTTGGGGGTATCAGTCCTTACTTTTCTCGGCGTGTATCCTCGTGGTCTGGTTCAGACGGCGTCGGCTCGTTCCGTCTTGATGGTTTCTGGTCGTGAGGGCTTGATCCATCTCATTGGCCCTGGCGGCCGATAGGTCATGGGTCCTGGCCAGTATGAGTATGTCCTCCAATGCGATTCTTGGCTGGGGCAGGATGAGGCCTCTAATTGTCTTGTCTCTGCACCCTTGGATGACTTGGGCTCTTATCTCCTTGGGTTGATCGTCCTCCGTGCACGTGCTGGCCAATTCACGTAGTTGGGCGTAGAATGTGTCGATCGTTTCTCCTTCCCGTTGCCGGGCCTGGCGTAATTTAAAACGCTCGAAGTCAGGATTAAGTTGAGGATCGAAGTGCGCATTGAGCGCTGCTATGGCAGCTTCGTAGTCGGTGGCGATCCCTGTATTAGGTAGATGTTTGAACAACTTGAATATCTCATCTCCGGCATAGTGGAGTAATAGAGACCGTTTCACCGCTCCGTCGGTCTCCCTGGTGGCCACGAAATAGTTGTTTAGGCGTTCAATCCATATCTTCCACCTTGGGAAGGCTGTGTCCGGGTCCTCCAGCTCGCTGAATGGCGGCAGCACCCCTGTGAGTGCGTGTTGGACCTGGGGTCTCTGTGGCGCCTTTGCTGGGTTTTCGTCCCTCATGGTTCGTGTGGTCGAGTGCTGTTTCCTTCCTTCCTCACCCTTGACGTCCTCTTTCTAGTGGTGTCTCCCTCGTGTCCCTGGGGGCCGCCTTTGGGTGTTCTTGTGCCCCTCTTTCGTTTAGGTGTCCTTCTGTGAAGCGCCCTCCTGTCCTCTTATGTGTCAGTGACCTTTGTTTATTCGACTTCTTGCCCACCCTTTCACTCTTGGCGCATGTGTTCCTTTCTGCAGCACTTTGTAAGTGGTCTGCCTTCCTTTTCCTTTCTCTGTGCAGGGCTGCTGCCGGTTGCCACAGGAGAGCACTCCCTATTCTTTTCCTCTCTTTGTTGGTCCTGAGAGGCCCTTTGCGCTGTCCTCGGCCGAGGATCAGCCTCTCCGGCATCTTCCCGCGTTAGCAGGGTGTGTCCCACGTGTTGGGGGCCTCGCGCACTGCGCGGCAGGCTGTTTCACTTCTGGCACGCTCTTCGCGCGTGCACGACGCTTCTGGGCCACACGGCGTCTCCGGGCAGTCCGGGCCCCACCCCCGCAGGAACAGCGAGCAGCTAGCGGGCGGCGCGTCAGCAGCGCGACCTGCTTGAGGCGGCAGGCTGCGGTCAGGTCGCTGCAGGCAGAGGGTTGAGGAGCGCATGGGCACCTCAAACCCGCCACTTGGCCGTACTCACGGTTGGTGGCGTGTGCTGCCGACGGCCTGATGGCTCCGCAGCGGCAGCTCGGCGTCGGCGGGAGGATCACAGCGAGGGTCACGGCCCCCACCCTCGTCGCCAATGTGGAGTTCTGCAGCCGACTGAGGTACGGGAGACAGGGGGGGAAGTGGAGATATGTATTGGGGGAGACACACTAATAACGGACAGCCACACTGTGTTGTGTACTTGGGGAGACTGACCTCACGTGCGAGGTCACCCCTTTTATTGTAAACCCCGCAGGCCACGCCTGGCCTGCAGATGACATGGGGATAGTTCCGGTGGGCAACTAGAGCGCCACCGCTTAAGTCATTACACAAAAGACTACCATTTACACGGAAAACGACAGGACAAGGCCACGGGGAGGTGAGCGTGCCACCCCGCATCGAAGACACTTGCTCGCACGCGAAGCACCCACGTAAACACCTCTCCATTGTTCTGCACCGCCCGACGTGCGAGTCATACTTGCAATTAGAGGCTCTTTGAACAAGCATTAAAAATGCAATAGGTCTCGCCTTTTATTAAGTTAAAGCCATTTGCTTTGCTATACAATACCATTAGCAAAGCAAAAGGCTTTAACTTAATCAAAGGCGAGACCTATTGCATTTTCAATGCTTGTCTTGTTATCTGCCAGTGGCGTAACAAAACTTCCGGAGGCCCCCCTGCAAAGTGCATGGAGGGGGGCGCCCACGCTACGGACCGTGTCAGGAGCTCTCAGGCCCGCCGGTGCACAGTGCCGGAGGGGATCCTGAAACCTCGCATTGATGCGCTCGATGTGACGGAGTACAGACCCCTGTCCATGCTCAATCTGACTAGAAGGTCCTTAGTGGAAGACTAGCTAACCACCTGAAGCCTCATCTGTCGGCATAGATCCACGGCGATCAGTGCGGCTTCATACTTCAGCGTAACACCTCCTTAAATACAGTTGTTCGGCGTGATGGACAAAACCCCTGACCGGTATCGTGGCATGGCACTGGTCCTTTCTTTATACATTAGAAAGGCATGTAATACTATACACTGGGAATACCTCAGAGCAGTAATCACACGAACGAACCTCAGACAGGGGTGGGATAAGTGGGTCACTCTATTATACTCAGGAGCCACTGCTAGTGTCCAAATGGGACAGTGCATATCAGAGGCATTTGGGGTACACTGGCACTCGGCAGGGTTGTGCGCTGTCCCCGATGCTTTTGGCGTTGGCCATAGAGCCATTTGCCTGTATGGTTAGGTCAGAGGGGGATCCCATAGTGGGACGAGGGGCATGTGGTGACGCTGTATGCGGACGACATGCTTCCGTATCTTTGGGACGCTGAGTTGGGTATACTGTGGTGCATTAAGCTCTTTGAGGAACTGGGGATGGTGTAAGGGCCTTCACACAAACTGGACTAAGACTTGTACCATCCTGATAACTGCTAATCTTTTGACTCCACTACTGGCTGTAGAGTGGGCGGGCATTCGGTGGGAACCCAGAGCGCTACAGCACCAAGAAGTTAAGGTGCACCACTCTGCGATGGACGTTAGGGAGGGAAACTTGGGAAGGGCCCTGAAGAGAAACATTCATTTCTGGCAGTCCCTAAAACTCCCAATAATGGCACACATGGCACTCTCAAAGATGGTAACGCTGCCACGAGCACTACTTAGCAAACTTGCTGGTTTGGGTGCCGCAGTCTTGGTTCAGGGAACTGACCCGGCTGTTTCTGGAACTGATCTGGGACAGTGGCAGACATTGGCCTCTTTGGACACATTGAGACGTCTGATGGCTGAGGGTGCCTGGGCGCCCCAGATGTTGCGATCTATTTTTTTGTCAGCACAGCTGCAATGGCTGGCCCGCTGTGCTTCAGACGGAGAGATGGGCGAAGCAGAAAAGCCACGCTACAATGGGGCGTTGGTCGCGCGCATGCTGCGGTCGGGGGTGATGTCGACGGAAAGGCCTACCCTCCCCGCAGTGGGGCTCCGCTGCTGGAGGGCTGCAGTCACGAAAACTAAACAACACCCCCTCTATGCACCAGATCTGCCTCTGGCGGGATTACTCACTATTAGGGGGGATACTTTACTGAGCCGCGATTACGGGATTGGAGTAGTGTGGAGATATAAACTATTGGGGATTGCTGTGAAGGAGCCCCCCGCACCACAGAGGAACTGATGGAGGAGGAGGGCTTGCAGGGGCACAGTTCCTCACGTATGCGGCGCTGTGGAGTGCGCTGCTCCAGCTACGGAGTCCAAACACAGAAGAGCCACGCACACATGACCTTTTACAGACCCTCCTCACCTGCGGCAGGGGGCGCAAATTAATCATCTGGTTATACTGCATGTTTCTTTCAATGGCAACTACTGATCTTGCGCCCTTGCATGCCAGTTGGGAGGGATCATTGGGCAGAGAGTTCAGGGTAAAGAATGGGAACAGGCCCTGGAGCAGGTCCGCAGAGTATCTAGGAAGACTAGACTCAAATACACCCAGTTTAATTAAACGCATGCCACATATCTTACACCCCATAGGCTTAATGTTATAATGCACACTGATACTATGCAGTGCCCGCCCCCGCTGCTCGGCACAGATTTTATACACATGGTGTGGGGTTGTCCCAAAGTGGGTCAGTTTTGGGCTAAGATGATCTGGGATATGGAATGCGCGCTTGCTAGGTGAGAACTGCAGACCATCGAAATATGTTAACTGAGACTATATCCCCGGTGGCCTGAATAAAAGGTGGGAAATGCATTCCTTGATATAGCGCTTGTGGTTGCCCGCAGGGATATAGCAAAGCACTGGCGGTCGCCTGTAGGGCAGCCACATTGCAGATGGTGAAGAGCAGAGAGAGCTGGGCTATAGTGGAAGGGGCTGCACTTAAAGCGGAGGAGTCGAGAAGGGTGCGATGGGAGCGGATAGCGGAGCTATGGCTAGAAGTACTAACAGACGAGAAAGCGAGTAACTGATTGGTTGGGCTGGACTGTTGGGGGGCTTGATGACTCTACTTACCAGTTTGCCAAGAACAACACGGAATGGGCTGCTGCTTTGTTGCCACCCTGTATACATGTGGCATGACAATTACTTACATGGGCAGAGTGGATTCTCCCAGTGCTGTGAATTGACAGATCTGATGATAGCAAATTGAGTGTGAGTACACGCGGTATATAGAATGTTTTTAAATTGCACCTTTTCGCCCTTTTTAGGTCGAGCCTCGAGTAGCGCGCAAGCGCTGCTCTGCGAGACTTTTAGTTAGGGAGTTTGAAAAGCTGACCAGACGCTCGTGCGTCATGGCCTTTTCCCTGCGGTTACGCGCAAGCAAAAGGCCATGGTGCACGAGCGTGTGGTCACGCCTGCTGCTCGCAAGCGCGCAACACTCGCGTGCTTGTTTAGTTTGACTTTCGCGGCCGCGTCACTTTTTTATTTCTTTCAGTTTCGCATAATCGCGGCACCCGCGCTTACTTTTAAAATTAAAAGTAAAGCGCGGGTGCGATTGATAGCAAAAGTTAAGAAATAGATGTTTTTTCTATTTCTTTACTTTTGCTCAATCGCGGCACCCGCGCTTTACTTTTAACATGGTTTAGGTAAAGCGCCGGTGCGCGATTGCTGCAAAAGTAAAGAAATAGAAAAAAACATCTATTTCCTTACTTTTGCTATAAGCATGGCACCGGCGCTTTACCTTTAACCATGTTAAAAGTAAAGCGCCGGTGCCATGATACTGCAAAAGTAAAGAAATAGATGTTTTTTCTATTTCTTTACTTTTGCAGCAATCAAACACATTGGCAAAGTCAATAGCTCTGCCTAAACACTTATAAGGGCCCAAAAGCGAGACCTATTGGCTATGCCAATGCTTGTTTTTCTTTGCTGTTGGGGACCTTAGGAAAATGAGGGATGCATGGGGGAGAGAGGCGCCTGCGTGACCCTTCCCAGCACGACTGGGGGGCCACTGTGATGTGTGATGCGTATACTGAACTTTGTGTTTTGGCAATGCTGCCCATGTATTGTTCTGTCATCGTTCTCTGCTGCACTAAAATCCCTAATAAAAAAAACAGTAAAAAAAAAAAGTGTACCTCTTACACTGACCTAGAAGCCACTTTTATGGCACACATGCACTTCGAGCTTGAGACGGACATTAAAACCACTATCAAGGCCCCCTCGCCTACCGGCCTCCAGAACTTCATACCCATTTCAGCAGCAACCTCCCCAACCTCACTGCACCCCTCGCCATAGGCACCAAAGACTTCATACTCCTAGGCAATCTCAACTTTTATTTTAACGACCCCACGAACTCACACTCTATGGTCTTGCTCTAAAGTTAACATAACATCGGCCTCACCTGGCTCGAACAAGGCCCTACTCACATCGCTGGACACACTGTGGTCCCCATCTTCTCCTCCAGCACCAAGGTTAAAGAAAGTCACATCAATCCACTCACATAGATAGACCACTCCACCGTCAACATATGAGGGCCACCACCCACCCCTACAGAGTCTAGCAACACCCCAAGTCGTTGCTGGAAGAAAGTTACAGAAACAGGATGGCTCAATGCCCTACAAATAACCTACCTACATCCACACCACCGATCTCATCAACAACACAAACAACTTCAACAACTGGATCACCACCTGCAACAATATTGTGGCGCCCCTGAAAAACCCAAAACTCAAAAGATCCAACAAACAAGCTAGCTGGTACAACGCTGACCTCAAAGTATCTAAGAGAATTTGCAAAAAACTCAAAAGGAAATGGAGAACCACCAGAGGAACCACTGCAAGAAACACCTACAAGGCCGCAGTTAGACACTATCACCATCAAGTAACAGGGACCAAGAAAAAGGCCCTGACCGTGAGAATCAAATCTAGCTCCACCAACTGCAAGGAACTTTTTGCCATCGTCAAGGAATTCACCAACCCAACAACCGCAACCAAAACCATCACCCCTGCAAGAGAACTCTGCAACAACTTCTCCAACTACTTACATGAAAAAATCACCAAGATCTACAGCAACTTTGTCACCCCCCCCATCTACCTACCCAGCCTGCTAACCTCATCAACCAAAGACTAAAAACTGACAGCATGGAACCCTCAGTTTGTCGTGGACACTGCAGAAATAATGAAGACAGTCCACTCAGGGGCTCCAATAGAACCCTGCCCCTACCATATCTGCAACCTGGTAAGAGTAACTATTAGCATGGCACTCACTTCCTTCATCAACACCTCCCTCAAGACAACCAACTTCCAAGATAGCTGAAAATCCACCGAAGTCACCGCCCTTCTCAAAAAACCCTCAGCCGACCCCAAAGTACTTAGCAACTACAGACTCATTTGAGGAGTCCCACAGGGATCATCGATCAGCCCCATACTTTTCAACACGTACAGGACTCCTCTGGCAAACATCACCAGAGCCTACGGAATCAACATCATCTCCTATGCTGAGGACACCCAGCTCATTTTTTTCCCTCTCAGACGACTCCATCACCACAAGACAAACTTCAAACAATGCATGACCAGCGTGGCTAATTGGATGAAAGAAAACTGCCTCAAGCCCAACACCACATAACTGACGTGCTGATCTTTGGGGATAAGAGCTCACCTTGGGACTCCATCTGGTGGGCCGCCGATCTTGGACTCACACTCACCCCAACCAACCACGCTAGGAACCTAGGCTTCATTGTGGAAAATAACCTCACCATGAAGTCCAAGGTCAATGCTATTATCTTCCCATGCTTACACATCCAACGCATGTTATGTAAAATATTCAAGTGGGTCCCACTGGACAATAGATGGACCCTAATCACAAGCAGATTGGACTACGGCAACGCACTCTACACCGGCATTCCAACCCATCTTCTTCACAGACTACAAGCCATCCAAAACGCTGCTGCTGGACTCGTCCTCGACCTCCCGCACCGACCCCACATCACTCCTCATAGACCTCCACTGGCTCCCCATCCAGAATTGCTGTCAGTTCAAACTTCTCACACACGCATTCAAGTCACTACACAACACAGGACCCGCATACCTGAATTACTGGCCTCTCTTCCACCAGACAACTTCACTTAGCATCACTCTCACTCGCACACACACCCTGCATCCATAGAAGCAGGTTGGGAGGTCGGTCATTCTCCTACTAAGCCGCTAAATCCTGGAATGACCTCCTCCAACACATCAGGTCCTCCTCCTCACTTCTTGAATCCCACAAGAAGCTGAAGACCTGGCTATTCAATTAGTCTTCTTGCGGGACCCATGAGACTGCCTTTATTCAGGCCCAGCCTCACCACACGCCTACACTCACCTACTCAGCGCCTGGATACCCTCACGGGTGACAAGCAGCGCTCTACAGATCCATCTTATATTGCATTACATTACATATATGTGATATATTTGTGCCTTCACTATAAGACCTTTCTCTGTTAAAGGAACAAGCCCCTGGCCCAGCCAGAATTCTACAAGGGACTCAGAAGGAGTGTCGAAAGACAGCTCAGGGTGTGTGGTCACACCAAAATCTCTGCTCCCCAACCTTGCACGTTTGTATCATTGACCTTTACGTGATGGTATGGATGGGATGGTTCCTGCTGCTGCAACCTTCCATTTACATTCCCAGGTTTAAGTTTCCTCACCTAACTGCTTGTCCGAGGTTTGCCATACCTTTCAGCTAGGAGACTCGATTTTCATGAAGGTGCACCAGAGGAAGTCTGCCCTGCAACACCACTGGAAAGGCCAGTAACTTGTGCTGCGCATTACAAACATAGCTGTGAAATGTTGCGGACTGACAATGAGGGTCAATTATTCCAGTGCAAGTGTGCTGCACCTCTGTGAGACCCCTCCTATTGGTGCCCATCTCTGGACCTGCACAGGGAACAATCTGGGGGAGGGGCGGAGAGGAATTACATTTAAAAAAGGACTTGCCTTTAACGGCTGGCCACCGCCTCTCCGCCGTCCTTGTTCTCTTCCTGTCCCGGCCGGCAGCAGGAAGCACCCGGGCAGACAGGCTCCCCTTACCCAATAACAACGCTGCAATGCAGCGTTGTGATTGGTCTGAGCACCGTGGATTGGCGCTCAGACTGGAACAGGGAACCTGTGCATGTCCCATACCAGGTTGATAGTGCAGCGTGGCAGGAACATGCAAAGTGCGCATGAACTGTTTGGTCGGCCCAAGAGGGCTGGCCAAACAGTTCATGCGCACTTAGGGAGTGCACAGTACTCCTCCCCTGCTCTGGCCAGCCCTGCCCGCCCCGCCACTGACTGTAATAGAGAAAATAAAATGATAATAACGATATGTTATTATCATTTTATTTTTCCTTTTCAGCAGTGGGGCGACGCTCCTCCTCCTTAGCGGATGAGCCGCCACTGTAGACACCACAATGTAACCCCTTAAGAACGCCGCTTCCCTACTGTCATGTTGCTTCACAAACAAAGTTATCAAAAGGAATATGTGCATTACATCTGTGGCAAGAATGTTTATCTTTGGCTGTCCAAAGACTGGGCCGGAATCTTTTATGCCAGTTATATCATCCATGCCATCAGACACGCTGCAGAATATTCCCTCCAACAATGGCAGAGGCATTGTGAGGTGTCTGAAATGGACAAATTCTTCTCCATTTCGGCTCCCAACTGTAGGATAGGGCAAGCTATCAGAGAAATTAAACAGAACCTCCAAAAATACTGAACGATAGAGCCGATGCTACTGTCATTTCGTTAGGCCAATTAGATGCCAAGAGAACCATGTTCTTTCAGAACAGAATGGCCCTGGATTATGTTCTTATGGCTAGGTGGGTTGCACTCACAACTGGCTTAGTATTCATGAAAAGATAGCTCACATCAAGAAAAATGTAAAAGAATTGCACACGATTAAATGTAGCTTAGACCTGAATGGGAGCAGCATCTGGTCTTGGATAACTGGAGTATTTGGGAAATGAAGAATGAAGATTTTTGAAATCGTGAAAGGAGTAGTTCTTGCTGAATTAACCATTTATGTATTGACTAAACTGAGCCTATGCATCATCCTATGCGCTTGCAGAAATAAAACTGAAGTAATTAGGCTGTATGCTATTGAATTGTTGTATATTTCACCTTAGATGGTGGGGACTGAGAGAACATTTTTTCATATATCTATATATGCACCCAGCTATTTAATACCATTTGTGAATCAATTTTTATATCTACTTAAAGCACTAATAAATCCTTACCAATATTGCACATTTGCACTTTTTTAAATGCACTGCCATCTTATTAACTTGTGCCATACACTGCACATTTAGCCTGACTAAGCCCGTTCTGAAGCTTTTACTGCAGTTGTTTTATCGTTGTTCAAAGTAATTCTCACATTTTTCCCACAAGTGCCTGACACCTGCTCGTTAGTGTCTATCTGAAGTTTCAGTTTAATCACATGCCCTGTCTTCAGCTTATTGCATTGAGAAAAAGTGCATAAATCTAGTGCTGAAACGTATAGAATTTAGCACTATATGCTCCAACTGATCAGATGGTGTAGTGCTGATCCGTGGAAATGACAGATGCACTTAGAATATTTTTGATGTTTGCTGGCTATTGTGGCATTAAATACATGTTAGATCTCTCTCGAGCTTTCTCGAGTGTCTGTTTTCTTTCGCAAGAGTTCTTTGACATTAGATGTGGCTTTGTCTTGTGATGAGCCAATCTAGAGGCGGATGCCTTCCTGGACTAATAATACATCCCTGTTAAGAGCCAATGTGAGGTAGGTGCTCGAAAGCTTTTTTTGAGGAAAATGTAAATGTACATTTAGAAGGTAGATTCAGATCTATAGTTGGAGAAGTTGGCATTATGTTAAATGAGGGGAGTGGACTGTGATGTCCTTTTTTATGATGGTTAAGAATTCTCCCTTTATGTTATATCCTTTGAAGATGGGTGTGACATAGACTTGATAGGTTTCCTTTAGTTAGCCAAGTCTTCATGATGAAGAGCACATACCTAGCTCTGTCTCAACAGAAATCTGTACTCATGAGATAGTAATAGTAGTGATTTTAATTGTTATACTAATTGAAGATTTAGGCTTTCATTCCCTGGATTTAAATGTCTGGATAAGGGAGAGCAAGAATCTCTGATTCTAGTCGGTATTCCCGCACCTAAATACAGAGATTACAAGCTATTTCTTCTGGAATGAGGAATAAAATGCAGACTACTTAGTCCAATTACACATGTTTTACCCCTTCTTGTGGAAATAATGAGGCCAAATTCACACTCAGTCACCACCTCCTCCAAGCAGATGGTAAATGGGAGTGGGGCCTATTTTGAGGGCAGTGGTGAGGACAGGGCAGAATATGTGAGGGGGAAACTGGGAGAGCTTTCGTTGCTTTACTTGTTGTGCACAGGGTGTTGGGTGGGGCGAGGCACAATAGCGGCCCACAGCACTGTACAAGGCTGTGGCGTTTCTGGGCCCAAGAAGTCTTGTGTCTTCGAACCCAGTAATCCCAGGGCTGAAATCAACAATCTTCTCAGAATAGCCCGGAGTGGCATCCCCCGCAGGAATATAACTGCAGGCTGCTCATAATGATGGCTTTAGAGTTTGCAGAAGGTATTTGTGAAGTGTGGGTCACATGCAGCACTCCTTTTTCATAAAAGAGAGCAAGATGTACACAACACACATTACCTACCTTTTTATCTGTAGATGAAGAATAATGCAAGTCGAGTTAGCACCATAACTAAACGATTATATATAATATCAAAAGCATTCCTCCATGACTGCCTCTAATTCCACCCTGTGGCCAAAACCCACCAATTTTATATGAGGAGCAGTGCTGTGCTTTAGACTTGTTTTTTTTAATTTTTTTAACTTATTTTTATTATAATACTGCATTATTTGACACAACAATTTGCACATTATACAGTTTACAATTCTCAAGATCTGCCCGTCCGACTACGAGCAAGATTACATTTCGACATGTGTGCTGTATCTGGGTTTACTCACCCAGGCCATATTTGTGTGCATTATCATTCATTGTTGTCAGCATACGGATATTGCAGATAGAAAAACTACTTCAACAAAGCAAAACTGCCCAACAACAATTGTGCTTTAAACTTGTTAAAGGAGATGTTTAGGAAGGCCACTGTGATCATCACTTGTAGATTCCAGAAAGAAAAGACACCTCCCCTTCAACACCACAGCATTGGTGCCTTCATCCATTAATACAGCAACTCTACTGCCTCGTGTACAAATGATTCCATTCATTACTGCGCCTCAGACTCCAGTCTACTCTGTAAAGCATATACCTGCCATGTGCACGCCATTGAAAAGAAGACACATACTCAGCAAATTTACAATGCCCCCAAGAAGCTACGTGATCATATCAATGTTGTAAGAAGTTCTCCAGGATACCAGCAAGACTACTATTCCCTCCAATCTCACATATTTAAGTGGCAGGCGGGCAGAGCTGGGGCTACTGCAGGATTAAATACTGAGGATCAGGGCTGGAGGGAAGAGCAGAGACCATTGTGACTGTCCTTTTATATTCAACAATTCACAGGCAGACCCTGCTCTACCCTCTGCTCCCACCAGCACCTCTGTGGGGCATCCCTACAAGACCAGCAACTCACCGCCCTTGCAGAAAAGACTAGCTGGCCTGTCCAGCCATGCAAGAGAAATAGTAGCTAACAAGGCCTGTGGTAGAGGAGATGCAAAACATAGCCCAGCGTTGTAGGTAAAGCAGCTGACTTAGTCCAAGGTCAGTCAGTGACAGGGAAGGGCCTGCCCGCAGAGGTTTGACTGGGGGCCGAGATGAGTCAGTGGGACTCGAGGCATGCCACTGGGAGACGGTAGGAACCTGAAAATATGCAGCATCTCCTGCTTGAAGGTCACAATGGCCCTTGAAACTCTGGGTATATCGGCTTTAAGCTCAGCATCGAGTCCATTAAGGAAGGTGGAGTGGAGTCAGGTTTCTTGAACTGTGGTTTTGTGACCTCTCGCTAAAGGGAGTGTGCCTGGACATCGAAGAGGCATCCTTGATCATCCTATGTTTATTCTTTAATTTGTCTCTCCACTTTTTCTTTCCTAAATAGGGTGCTCTGTACTGGGATTGACCAAGTTTCTTGTTCTTGGTGACTTAGAGCTTGGCTGGACTGGGATGGGATTTACCCAATTGCTTGTGCTTGGTGATGTAGATCGAAGATCGTGGCTTTCTGTTCCCTGATGGCTTCAGGGGCATTAGGGAGCAACTGTCATAGGACTTGGAGTCATGTTTGGTGCAGAGGCACCACAGGCAAACGCTGTGTGGGTTTGTAACCAACATCTGTTTCGGGTATACGCATGGCACAGTTTGAAGCCTGTTGTCCATGGCGGTGTCATTCCTACACACTGCCAAAACAATTTGTTGAAGCCAAAAGGCTTCAGTAAAAGTACCATAGATGTTAGGAGTGGAGCTCCGGATACAGAAAAAGAGGTACTGATGTCAGTGCACAGTGGTAGTTCCTATATGCAGCTCTGTGTTATCATATGGATGTGAGACAGAGTCATGACGGAGGTAAATGGCGTCACCTGCTGGTATGCAGAAGCTATCGCAAGAATTTCTGGATCTAGTTTGGCATCTGGGATGATTCCCATTGTGACGAATCTGTGGTTAGAAGTATCCATCAGAAAGACAATATGGCTTTATTCCGATCCAGGGTCCACTGATCAACAGTTTGACCAGAATGTGAAGTGAGAAAAGGAGTCCGTGTTTATATTTTGCAATAGTTCCCAGATTCTCAGGAAATGCTCTCTGCTGGCCCAGAGAATGGGACTATAGATTTTCTTTTGCACGCAACAGTTACCGGATGCATGGTAAATGGAACCATCCTCTTCTGTTATAGTGATGCCGGAGGGGCAGCTGTTTTAAACATGGCATCTGAAAGGTTTAATTCATTGCTTGGTCTGTGAACCAAAGGGCCACCTGATCTCTTCGTACACCCAAACATTCCATCCCTGCGCTCAAATACTTACTCAATAGGCAGACGAGAATGAGAGCTATAAGGTATGTATCCTCTAAGTTTAAACTTTACAACACATTAAAATGGACTGACTAGATAGTCACATGGCTCCAAAAGAAACATAGGGTTAGGAAATCTCCCATGCATGCTCTGTGCCTCTGTTTTAAAGCGTCCAGCTATTTTTCAGTAATCACTGACACATAAGAGCATGAATCAAGCAACTGTCATTTGGAAGCTGCTCTTGAGTTCATCATGTCAATTTTATGCTAAGGCGCACGAACATTTTGAAGCCAGTGCACTTGTTACACTATTAAGGTTTTCTATGGTACTTCTAATAAAGACCTCCAAACCACCACTAACGAAAGACTATTTATGCAACATATGGAATGGCTTGCAAGCTTTTAGTCCAAGCGAATAATCATTTTTAGTTTTTATATTCGGAGACAATTCCTCCTTAAATAAAAGTAATCCTTTTACATTGCATCCTAACCACACTGTCATGTTCTGTTTCATCACAGTTTCCTTTTTTTAAATTAAAGACAAAGTATATTCTTATTTCAAATATTTTAAAGGGGAGCTTTTTATAACAATCTTTCCCTCACTCCCCTGCGTCAATGGGACTTTTAATTCAATTTAGAAATGTACTCTTTCCTGTTTTAGAAGAAGTCAATGTTCCAGTCCGTAAAGACAACTTTGGAAAGTACCCTTTAAAATTAAAGTGCATCACGTAGGTTTTTATTTGCGGAGAATGTGAACACAAAATAATAGTTTCTTGATGCTACTGTACCCAACTAATAATGTATAAATTATGTGTTTAGCAGGGAAAGGCAGAGCTTAAATCTTTCCCTGGCGTGGATTCTGTCCTCAAGGAACACACAAGTTAGTTTCAAAAAAGGAAAAATGAGAAACGGACGAACCCATAATTACAAATCTTGCAAAAAAGTATATGGGAGATCTGTCTGTAAAGCAAGGGTTTTTTTAAATTGCTCTTTATTAAGTTTTATCATTTATTACATTCATGTCATATAAATCCCCTTGTTTGTTACAGTCAGACAGTATCAAACCTCAGGACAGCAATACCTTTCAACAATACCAAAAAGGATAAGTTACTTACCTGTAATCCTTGTTCTCGTCCAGGGGTATCCTCATCAAAGTCATAAGCACTGAATATTCCCGCCCATGTGCGGGGACCCCGGAAATAATAAAAATTATACATGGAAAACATATATATACAGCTATATATATATATTGTTCCAGTCCTGATATCACATAAAAAGCAGGCGCTGACTCCGTGGGAAATTTTGTCAAAGAAAGATTACTTTATTCTACAATGATGACCTAGACGCGTTTCGGCGGCGAACCGCCTTGTTCACTACATCAGGTATCTCTAAAGTGTGCTACTTATACAAGAGTGAGTCAAGCACATTGGTTTGGTTGTCACAGCAACCATCTGTGTCTAAAAGACATAGAAGAAATTATTTTGTAACCATGATAGTGCAAAAAAAGGGTGATGAAAACCAAAACAAAACAAAATTCGCTGTTGTTAAAGCTACATTTGCTAATATCACAACAGTATTTGTATACGTTTTTAAAATAAACTGTGACACTAATTAAAATGCCGATCAAAAATGTTTCAAATATGCAGTTGTAGAGGGCTCTATTACAGGTTCACATTTTAGTTAAAGAAGAAATAGAAGAGTTACAGCCACTTATATGCCTAAACCAAAATTGAAAAAGAGAAATCTCTTTGTATCTTTGCCTGTGTGTGCTAGCGGCTAGTGCACTAGAAGAGCCATGTATGTGTAAAAAAAAAATTCTATACGTTTGTCATAAATTTATGCAATACAAACAACATCTCACGTTTTCTGTATAGTAACAGTCATAAAGCAAAAGCGGGGTTGGTAGGCAGTAGACATTTGATGAAGCCCAAGTGGGCAATTAATACAAATTCTTATTCTCCTATGTTATATATCTAGATAACTACATTGCCCCTCAAACAACTGTAAAAATGAATCATTGATATTTAACACAAAATGTGCGAGAATGTGCCAACTAAAACTTATCAAAAGAGAAGATTCTAAAGTATGAGACCCTAACGCTGCGGACAGAGTTTAAGGTGCAGGACAAGCGGCTGAAGTATCAGAGGTGTACATTAAGTGCCTCATCTGCGTTCATCCCATTTGGGATTTTACAATCCAGTAGAATTATGTACCGTGATTCTAATCTTCTGAGTGACAGCTGTCTATTCCCTCCTCTGATGTTTCTGGGGATACTGTCAATCACAAAGAAAGAAAGTTCTTGGATTTTTCCGCCATGGCATGAATTCATGTGCCTAGCTACCGGATATGCTGGGTCATTGTTACTGATGGCCCTTAGATGTTGTAAGATTCGCACGTGTACGGGGTGTATGGTACTCCCCACGTACAATTTGTCACATGTGCATCGGAGGACATACACTGCGAAATCAGTTTTGCATGAGTAGCTACCTCGGATTTCGAACGGAGTGTGTCTTAGCGGTAAAGGAACAGTTCTGGTGTTTACCCCATGATTACACGCTTTACACTTAAAGCATTTGTGAAACCCTCTCTGCGGTTTGAGCCAGCCAGCTGCCTTGTCTATCGATGGAGCATTACAGACTAGTTCCTGGCGCATCGATTTGGCTCTCCTGAATGTTATTTGTGGGGGTTTAGTACACGTGGGCCCTATGATAGGGTCGCTACATACTAGTTGCCAATGTTTGTGCAATATTTTACACAGGTTAGTATGGTAAGCATTAAACCCGGTGATCAATCTAGGTGTTGTTTCTTTGTTTTGTTTCATACTGTGTTTGTTGCTGTTATTGGTGGAAAACAGGAGATCCTACCTCTTTGTGTTTGCACATTTCTGCTTTGCATTGGTCAGTGTTCTAGTGTTGTAGCCCCTACATTTAAGTCTCTTAAAGAGACCATTCGTAGATTCTTTCAATCCCTCTTGTGTACTACAATTCCGCTTCATCCTGAGGCATTCTGCATATGGTATGCTCTCCTTAAGGTTAGTGGGGTGGAAGCTACTGGCGTGGAGGATTGCATTACCTGATGTGGGTTTTCTGTACATCCTAGATTGGATTTTATTATTTTCCACATATAGTTCAAGATCTAGGAATTTGATGGACTCTTTACTGGTGGTACAGGTGAAAGTTAGATTAAGGCAGTTATTGTTAATTTCTGTTGCAAACCTAATAGCACTTTCTTCAGTGCCTTGCCACAGAATAAAAATGTCATCTATGTACCTGGTGTATAACATCACATTTTCAGACATAGACGCACATTGAGTCTTCATGAGTACTTGCTCCTCTCACCAGCCCATATGCAAATTAGCATAGCTGGGGGCGAAGCAAGTACCCATGGCTGTGCCTTGTGTTTGTTTGTAAAAGAGTCTGTCAAAGATAAATATATTGTTTTCCAAACACCATTCTGCCATTTGTAGTAGCATCATGGTGTGTTGGTACAGTCCTATGGGCCGTTTCCCTAGATAGTAACTCAATGCATTCAAGCCATCAATGTGTCTAATACTTGTATACAAAGTATGTACATCCGTCATAAATACAAAGTTATCATTCCAGGTGCGGTCATAGATTTTAGATAAAAAGTCCCCAGTGTCTCTGATATATGCTGGGAGTTCTCGGACATATGGCTGCAGAAAAAAGTCTATAAATCTGCTAGTATTCTCAAACAGTCCGCCAATGGCGGAAATGATAGGTCTTCCTGGGGGGCAATGAGCGTCTTTATGTATATTAGGTATAAGATATAATTGGGGCGTTATTGGATAGTCATTTTTCAAATAGTCTAGTTCTTGTTTTGAAATAAGGCCCACTCCTCTCCATTCGTATAGTGCTTTGTGGAATTTTTCTTTTACTCCCATTATGCTTGTAGCACTGGTGCGGCTGTAGCATTCTCTGTCCTGTAACTGTCTCGTTGCCTCCTTGTTGTACATCTCTAAAGGCCATAGGACAACATTTCCACCTTTATCGGACCATCTCACTACAATGTCTGGTCGTTGTTTGATTTTTTGGACTAAGTTGTTATATTGAGTCCTTTGGTTGTGATTTGTTTTGATAAAGTCTCTGCTACTAATTATAGCCAGTTCTTTCAAGTCTTTGATTACTTTATCAACAAACATATCTATTCCGTCCTTGGGCATCACAGGGGTGAAGACAGATTTAGGTCTAAATGGCGTACGTATATTTTCATATATGTCTAGTTCTGATCTTAATGCCACTTCCATTGGAGATATTTGACTCAGTAGATCTTCACTGTCCAATTCCGCTAGATCTTTTAATAGGCTCATGTCTGCCACACAGAGATTTCAGTGTTCGTTGTTCCTGTCTCATTCTCTCTTGTATTCCTTGTCACATTGAAATGTTTTCGCAGTTTGAGCTTGCGTGTAAATTGGTACACATCTACCCTAGTTTGTGTGTAGTCAAAATTAGTATTTGTGCAATATGTCAATCCTAAAGCTAAAATCCTTTCCTCTTCTGGGTTTAAAGCCATGGTGGATAGGATATATAGATATATATATATATATACACACATATATATAATTTTTTCCTCATACCAATGCAGCTCCCATCTAGGAGGCTAAACAATGTAATAACACATATAAAGCTACATTTGCAAATATATAAAAACACAAGAGGGCAAGTAGCACTTGAACTCTGTTTTTAATGAGTAAAACTCATGAAGAAAATACTGCAAATAAAGCAGACATTGTTAGCCTACAGGCTGCATTGTAAACCAATAGCATAGAAAATGAAAGCATTTTCTTACAAAAAAACTAGCACTGTGCCTTTAAGGCAGCCATGACGCCTAGCTTCCCATCATGCCTCAGGGGTGACAGTTAGGTCAGTTGTTCTTTGCATAACCCTGAAGAACAGGGCCCAAAGATACTCTTTAACAGTGAAGAGAATCTCATTTGCCTGGGGAGGAGGGTGGGTTGCTTATGACTTTGATGAGGATACCCCTGGAAGAGAACTAGGATTACAGGTAAGTAACTTATCCTTCTCTTCCAGGGGATCCTCATCAATAGTCATAAGCACTGAATAGAATAGCAAGCCCAATCCTCACCCTGCAGGCAAATGAGAAAGAGAGAGAATGACCCAACATACATTAACAGCCGTAATCAGCTGTTGAACAGATTCCTCAAGGAGGCCTGGCCTACTTGGGTGTCTGTTCTGGAGTCTGAATCTAGACAATAGTGCCTCGTAAATGTATGGACGTACCTACAAGTCGCCGCCTTACAGATTTCAGAAATAGGCACGTTCTGAAGAAAAGCAGTCGTAGCCGCTTTTCCTCTGGTAGAATGCGCCTTGGGAGTAAACCCAAGGGGCCTCTGCGCTAACTGATAAGCTAGCTTGATACATGAAACTATCCATCTGGAGATGGACCGCTTTGAAGCTGGAAAACCCGTTCTGATAAACCCATAGTTAACAAATAGTTGATCAGATTTTTTCGTGGGCTTGGACCTATCCAGATAGAATTTTAAAACCCTTTTCAGGTCCAGGGAGTGTAAAGCCCTCTCAGCTGGAGTGGAGGGATTAGGGAAAAAGGTGGGCAGAGAGATGGTCTGATTTACATGAAAATCTGACATCACCTTAGGGAGGAAAGAGGGATGAGTCCTCAATACGACCCTATTAAGATGGAAGACAGTATAAGGTTCCTTAGAGCAGAGGACCTGTATTTCGCTCACTCTGCGAGCTGACGCGATCGCTACCAAAAAAGCTGCCTTCCAAGAAAGGTGTTGTAAGGTTGCTTTGTGTATAGGTTCGAAAGGCGGACCCATCAATTTTGATAGCACCAGGTTTAGCTCCCAGGGTGGTGAAGGAGGCTGGACTGGAGGGTAGACCTTCTTTAGACCCTGTAAAAAGTCTTTAACAACCTGCAACTGAAAGAAAGAAGGTTGAGAAGGTGATTGCCTATATGCAGTGATAGCTGCAAAGTGCACCTTAATGGAAGGAAACTTCAAGCCTGCTTTCGCCAGATAAAGCAGGTATGGAAGGATGACCTCTTCCTGTCCTTTGGTTGGTTTATAATGGTTTTGAACACACCACATATAAAAACGCTTCCACTTGCACGTATATGAGTGTCTAGTGGACGGCCTTCTTGCTTCTTTTAAGATGGACATGCAGTCCTGTGGGAGTCCTAAATGGCCATACTGGAGGACCTCAGGAGCCATGCTGCCAAGCTCAGTGAGGGAAGGTTGGGGTGATGAATCCTCCCGTTCATCTTGGACAGCAGGTCCGGTCTGCACGGCAGCCTCCTGTGAGGGCATTCCGACAGGTGCAGAAGGTCCGGGTACCACCATTGTCTCGGCCAGTCCGGGGCAATTAGTATCATCCTCGTGTGGGAATGAGATAGCTTGGTCACCACCTTCGGGATGAGAGGAAGAGGTGGAAAGGCGTACACACATGCCCCTGACCAATCTATCAAAAAGGGCATTCCCTTTCGACCCTGGTCGGTAGAACCTTGAGGCGAAGTCTCGGAAGTGTATTTTCGTCGTCCACGAAGAGGTCGATGGTGGGACGACCCCAAGCCTGGAATAGGTCTTCGACAACCTCGTCGTTGAGAACCCAGTCTTGTCTGTCCTCGAAGTGACGACTGAGAGCATCCGCTCTCACGTTCTGTTCTCCCGGCAGGTGGACTGCTGTGATTGATAGGTTCCGTGCCAGGAGCCAATGCCAGAGAGTTTGAGCTTCCAGTGACAGTATGCGAGAACGAGTTCCCCCCTGTTTGTTCAGGTAGTACATGGTGGTGGTATTGTCCGTCTGTACTAAGATTGAACTTGCCTGAATCAAAGGGAGGAAAGCCTTGAGGGCCAAGTGAACTGCTCTCAGCTCCAGCATGTTGATGTGATAGGATCGCGCTTTTGGTGACCATAGACCTTGTGTCTGGAGGGATCCCAAGTGGGCTCCCCAGCCCTGGAGGAAAGCGTCCGTGATCAGTGTTTGAGAGGGAGGTGCTTGATGAAAAGGTATCCCGACTTGCATATTCTCCTTCCTCATCCACCATGGGATGGAAGCTTTTGCTGCGTTTGAGAGACTTATTTTGTCATCCCAGCGAGCTGTCTGTTGGTCCCACTTGTCCTCCAGATCCTGCTGAAGAGGACGCATTTGTAGTCTGGCATTGGGGACCAGGAAGATGCAGTATGCCATCGACCCTAACAGGGAGGCAATCCGACGCACTGACAGCATTCTGTTGTCTAGAACAAGCTTGCATTTCTGTATGATGGAAAACTGTCTCTCCTCCGAAGGAAACACTTTTCCTACCTCGGAGTCTACTAGAGCGCCTAGATAATGGATTCTCTGCGTTGGTTGTGGAGTCGATTTGTCGAAGTTCACATGAAGGCCCAGCCGGTGACAAAGCTCTATGCATTGCAGGAAATGACTCCTCACGCTGTGTGGTGAGGGACCCTTCAACAGCCAGTCGTCTAAGTACGGGTACACGAAGATGCCTTTGCGGCGTAGTGCGGCTGCCACTACTGCCATGCACTTCGTGAACACTCGGGAGCTGACTTCAACCCAAAGGGTAGAACCTTGAACTGGTAGTGAGAAGATCCCACCAGGAATCTCAGGTATTGTCTGTGATGCTGGTTTACAGGTACGCGAAAGTATGCATCTTGCAGATCCAGCGAACACATCCAATGTCCCTGCCTGAGATGTGGATATATTTGATGGAGAGCCAACATGCGAAACTTCTCCTTTCTGATTGATTTGTTGAGTGCTCGCAGATCCAGAATGGGTCTGTATTCGGCTTTTCGACCCTTCTTCTTTACCAAGAAGTATCTTGAGTAGACCCCTCTCCCTCTTTGAGATATTGGAACCTTCTCGATGGCTGACTTTCTGAGAAGGGTGGCAACTTCGTTCTGTAATATTTTCATCTGGTGACACGATGATGGAACCGGAGGGATTGAGGGAGGGTGGCGTCGAAAACGTAGAGAGTACCCATTCTGCAGCGTAGCTAACACCCACTGGTCCTTTGTGTTAGCTTGCCACTCTTCGAGATAATTTGCAATACTTCCCCCCCACTGGAGTGGTGAACGGCGACGGGGGAAGTGTACACTCATTGTTTGGCCTGCGTCTTGGCGGAGGTGTTAGCCTGACGCTGGTTTCCTCTTCCTCTGGAAGAGCGCCTGCCTTGATATTGAGATCTTTGTTGACCTTGCTGATCCTGATTTTTCTGCCAATGAGGGGTTTGAACCCTCTGTTGGGAGGATCGTCGATTGTAAGGCCTGAATCGTTTGCTGAATTCCTTCTTCTTTTCTAGACCCACGGCCTTTAGTGTGTCTAGTTCCGTTTTCATCCGGGACATTTCTTCATCCGTGTGAGCCCCGAACAGGGATGATCCGGAGAAGGGAAGATTCAGGATGCGCGACTGCGCTTTTGGCTTGAGCGCTGTGAGTCGGAGCCAAGATGTTCTTCTAGCGCATATTCCATGCGCATAAGCATGCGCCGAAAGAGTAGCTCCATCAGCTGCAGCGCTGATAACTTGGTTAGCCACCAAGCTGCCTTCATGCAAGATCTCCTCAAAGTCCTTGCGGTCTTCCTGTGGCAACTTCTCTGTGAATCTTTGTAAGGAGTCCCACAGAGGCCTGTCATACCGGCCCAAGAGAGCCGATGCACTTGAGACCTTTAACATAGAGGCTGATGTACCACAAACCTTCCTTCCCCACGAATCCTGTTTTTTACTCTCCTTGTCTGGTGGAACAGTAGAGGAGGAAGCAATAGCAGGAGTCTTTTTTGCTGCAGCAATTATCACAGAATCCGGAGGGGGATCAGATCTAAGGAAAAGTGGGTCGTCTTCTGGTGAGCGGTACTTCTTCAAAATTCTAGCTGGCGCGGTATTAACTGTCGCCGGCGTAAGAAAAATGTCCATCACTGGCTCTATGAGGCCCAGTACCAATGGTAGCAGAGGTCTAGATGCTGCCCTTTGGTGTAAAGTCTCAAAAATCACAGAAGACTTACTCTGACGAGTCGGCATAGGAATGCCTAGCTTAGTTGCCCCTCTGCCAAGAATGTCCTGAAAAGTGGTAACATCATCCACCAGAGAGACCCTCGACGGCGGACTGTCAGTGAGGGTAGGTGAGTAGTCTCTGTGGGACGTGCGAGTGGAAGAGGATGAATAAGTTGGGGATCTGCGTCTTCTCCTCCTGCTTCTAGATCGAGATCTCCTTCTGTGCGAGTGCACAGGAGTGCGGCTGCGAGCTCTGGCTCTTGCAGGAGTGCGTTCCCTATCCACGGTCTGTACCAGACGAGCCAACGGAGATCTGTGAAGAGGGCTCGAGTAATGCTGCGCCCTTGTGCCTGGAGCCGTGGCCCAGTGATGTAAGGGTCTGATCTTTGCCTCTCTCGCCCTTAAGGAGACCGTGTAGGGGGAAGGAGAGTTCACCCCTTCCTGTGCAGGTCTGGTCGGAGAATCTTGGTGTCCTCTGGACACTGGACTGCCGGACGTCGAGATAACCACCTCCGGAGACCTTGACGTGGATCCTCTGTGAGAACTGGGAGAACCTGTTCTAGATATCGAAGATGGTGACGAGGAGAGACTCACTGGACGCGAGGCCTCTTTGGACTGGTGTCTCGACGTTGATCTGGAACGCCTCTGCACAGACTGTCTTCTCGACGGAGACGGCTGCCTCGACGTCGACTTTCTCCTCTTGGATGGAAGGCTCAATCTTGCAGTCGACCGGCCTCTCGACGTTGAACGCCTACTTGACGCCGACGGAGTACTGTGTTTCGACATCAGCCGCCTTTGCTCTGAAGACCGGTGTCTCGACGTCGACTGGCGGTGTGCTGCCGTCGACGGAGATCTCTGCTTCGACGTCGAAGATCTTTGCACTGACCTCGACAGAGATTTGTGCCTTGACGTCGACGATGGAGTATGGTGTATCGACGTCGAAGATCTTTGGGCTGATTTTGACGGAGACTTCTGCCTTGACATCGAAGGTGTCCTATGTCTCAACGTCGAAGATCTTTGGACTGATCTCGACGGAGACCTATGCCTCGACGTCGAACGCCGTTGACGAGGCGACGACGGAGTGATGTGTCTCGACGCCGTTGACGAGGCGACGACGGAGTGATGTGTCTCGATGTCGAACGCCTAGCCAGCGTCGACGGAGACTTGTCCCTCGACGTTGATCGTCGCCTGGTTGATGTCAACGGAGGACCTGTTACCTTAGTCGACGTTGATCCCGTCGTCGATTTCTGCATCAACGTAGTCTTTGACGCCGATTTCTTCGTCGTTGGCAGCTTTGACGTCGATCCCGATGGAGAACAGGTCGGGACCTTGGCTCTCGACGTCGACCGAGTTCTCTTTTTCTGCTGTCTCACTGGAGACCTACCTCTTTCAGAGAGGCCATAAAGTCGAATCCTCTCCCTGTCTTTGATGGTCCTTCTCGACAACTTCTTACAATGATGGCAGTTGGTAGAAGAGTGAGAATCAGGGAGGCGGAGAATACACACAAGGTGTGTGTCTGATCTGGCCTTCTTCTTGCCACAGGCAGGGCAAGGATCAAATAAAGAAGGCATTCTTGAAGAAAATAAACCTTTTCTGCAACTCAAAAAAGGTAACACTCTCACTCTAAGGCAAAAAGACGTCGAGTGTAAGTACAAAAACTAGAAAATTATCAGGTATTTTTTGACAGAAAGCCAAAAAAAGGAAGAGCTGTGAATCCAGGGTCCTGACTGAAGGAGCCGGAAAGAACAACAGTGACCTAACTGTCACCCCTGAGGCATGATGGGAAGCTAGGGGTCATGGCTGCCTTAAAGGCACGGTGCCAGTTTTTTTGTAAGAAAATGCTTTCATTTTCTATGCTACTGGTTTACAATGCAGCCTGTAGGCTAACAATGTCTGCTTTATTTGCAGTATTTTCGTCATGAGTTTTACTCATTAAAAACAGAGTTCAAGTGCTACTTGCCCTCTTGTGTTTTTATATATTTGCAAATGTAGCTTTATATGTGTTATTACATTGTTTAGCCTCCTAGATGGGAGCTGCATTGGTATGACAAAAAATGATATATGTATGTATATATATATAGATATATATATATAGATATATATATATATATATATATCCACAGCATTCCACTCCTGACAGGAAGAGGTAGAGGCCACTCGGGGGAAACGTCGGGAAATCTTTAATAAACAGCTCACGCATAATGCATTTCGGCCTGTAGGGCCTTCCTCAGATGCCGCTGTGTGCAAGGTATGACTCCACCCCCACCTTTCAATGGGAGTGACGGTGGTCTTTGAAAGGTGGGGGTGGAGTCATACCTTGCACACAGCGGCATCTGAGGAAGGCCCTACAGGCCGAAATGCATTATGCGTGAGCTGTTTATTAAAGATTTCCCGACGTTTCCCCCGAGTGGCCTCTACCTCTTCCTGTCAGGAGTGGAATGCTGTGGATATTATCACGCTTGCCAGAGGCGCTTTTGGAGGCCCCGTTCCCTAGAGGGCCGGAGTATCACTGGTACCTGCTGCAGCTTTTTTCGTCGTCAAGGGATTGACATGACACCGGCCCGCCATGAAGTGCAAATCATGCCATGGGTTGCTGCGGAATGCAGTCCGTTATCAACGGCGAGTCAGGTTCATTGCAATTCTGACTCACGGCCCGGCGGACACATGCACAACAAGGCTGGAACGTCGAAGGGGACCCGAGGGAGATCTGTGATTAATTTACAAGGACTCTATATTTTGACACTCGGCACCTTTTTATTCATTACCATCACCCACAGAGGTTTATGTTATCAGTCCCTCCCAGGCAACACTCACCCGGCAATATAGCATTCTGGGAGCTGTAGTTTTGGTCGAACTGCAGCGGAGTTGCAATCTTGTGGCCATTGGTCAGCGGACTACCACCAATGGGAGTGACGGTGGTCTTTGAAAGGTGGGGGTGGAGTCATACCTTGCACACAGCGGCATCTGAGGAAGGCCCTACAGGCCGAAATGCATTATGCGTGAGCTGTTTATTAAAGATTTCCCGACGTTTCTCCCGAGTGGCCTCTACCTCTTCCTATCAGGAGTGGAATGCTGTAGATATATATATATATATATCCTCTGGTACTGCTTCCAAATGCTTTCACCAGTCCTGGAAACGGAAAGCAGACACGGACCACGTTTCTGTGCAAGAGATGTTTATTCTTAGTCGGCCATGACGCGTTTCGGTCCCTCCTGGACCTTGATCACATGACAACGCTCATTACCATTTTCTCCCCTTTTAAAGTGACAGTGATTAGTGCAAAGTTCCGGTGATTTCACCATGGACATGGAAGACATACTGCGGTTTTATGGTATTACAATTTTGATACATTTCCATTTTTACTTTATTTCTCCCTCTCCTCCACAATTAATATACTTGTTTTGTGTATTTTCAATATTATATTACACTGTCGAACATTGCCTTTGAGCGTGGGTGGGAATAGACATAACCATAAATAAGCATATAATAAATACCATAGCAACTTATTTTCATACATTATAATATATGTTAATAAATAAAGGCTAAAATTTATTTTTAATCAATTCATAATTAAAATTGTTTTAGTCAGTCCTATGTAAAAAACGGAATGTAAAAAAAAATTATAATCAAAAACCCCATAGAAACCATTTTTTGTCATATTTGCTTAAATGCAATTTGTACTATTATGATTCATGTTTCAACTTAGTATTGTCTGTGATTTTCCTCATCCTGTCCTGTGCTATCTACTAACTATCATTAAAAGAATATATATATAGAAATAGAGTGTAAAGTGCCTGTGCATGATGTGTTCCGCTTCCTCAACAATGCGGATATGGACCTTAAAAGTGACCTTCTAAAAAGTTAATATAACCCTAAATGTGCAAATAGCAAATAATTAAAAAACCATTATTTTTCTGGTTAAGGTCAGGTGGCAGCCTCAGTATCTTTTCATTTGTACTTTCCATTGATATTGGATATCCTCCCTTTTATCCCCCTTATAAGTAGGTCGCAGCTCCAATCACTAATAGTATTGATGTTCATAGGATCAAATCCCTCTTAAAATCATGAGCTAAAAATGATTTGATTTAAAACTGATGTAGCTTTGGAATCTTAAAAATCCCCCTTACTGACTTATAAAAGGGATTCCTATATACATGTGTAAAGATCTTCTGTAGTGTTAAGGCCTCCCGGGAATTTACTGTCGAGATTTAGAATATATCTAGTTTTCGCAGTATTCCTTCTCTATCTCCTCCTCTTCTGTTTTTTGGTACCGAGTCTATGTGGTAATATAGGAGATATTTTGGGTCATTATTGTGGGTTTCCTGAAAATGTCTGGCCACAGGGTAGGTTGGATCTTGGTTTGTTATTGCCCTTAGATGTTGTAAAATTCTTTTATTTGCAGGGAGTTTTGTACTCCCTACATATCTTAGATTGCATGGGCATTCTAAGATATATATGGCGTAATCTGTTTTACAATGCAGGAAAGTTAGCAAAAGGATAGTTGAGCATCGTAGTAACATCAGATGCAGGCGAGCAACCACTAAGATGACCACACACTTTATTGAAAAACAACACACTCCTAACGACCTCCATTGGGTGGTGTTGGAACTTATAAAACCTACTGAGAACCTAGAACGAAAACTCCTAGAGAAGGAACAACGTTGGGTGTTTAAATTACGCACAGACACCAAGGGTTTGAATGACAATATTCCCTGGGGGCAATTCATAAAATAGGAATAAGAAACTCATGGCCTCCTTCTCTTTTCATATGTACACATGAATAAGTCCAAAGAAGATTTTCCGAGTAGTCAAACATCCATTACACTCTACCACTCGTTATTCGCTGCATCATGACCCCCGAATCAGTAAATGATAGCCTAGGAGGAGAACAAGACTAAGAAAGTAGCTTGACTCCCGGAGTTTAATTATACGAATAACACAGGAATCAAATTTCATCTTATACGGCGGCCTTTTTACATGAATTAGACCGCCCTACGACATTACTTCATAAAGATACTTATGACCCTTGGGGGCTATAACACTCTTATAAAAAGAGTCCCCTGTATTTACTACCATTGAATACAGTCCACTCCATTCCCCCAATATGGCCGCCGGTTTTGCCACACTCGGGAGGTCTGTTTCCTGGTATAGTTATAATTATACGAATAACATAAGGATCCATCTTTTCATCTAAGACGGTCTTTTTACATGATTTTAGACCGCACTATAACCACATGAAGTTACTTGTTAGTTTTTTGTGGGGGTTATAACGCACTCAGAAATAGAAATAAAAAGAATTCCCCTGTATTTACATTTGATACCTTTCCCACTCTATTCCCCCAACATGGCCGCCGTTTTGCCACACTGGGGCGGCCATTTTCTGGTATAGTTTCCGCTCTAGCATCTACCCGATGACTAGGCGGAACTAACAGTACTTAAGCCGGTAACCGTGGAGAGACGCGTTAATATGCGGTCTCCAGGGGTACAAGTAGGTGAATAAATGCCGAGGCGAGCTCCGCTATAGTAAGTGTTCCTTTTTCTCTCCAAAACAGCGTAGCCACTACAGATCGTATTTGGCAGCAAAACGACAACAATGGACAACAGCGATACCGCAGCACTTGTTCTAACATTTCTTTCAGAGACTTGTTGCTGTCACTATATCTAATCATTCATTACCCTCATTTCAGAGTATGAATACGAGCCCCTCAACCCCTCCAGACCATGGGGCTATTTTGAACCTCATTTGAAGTATGTAATGTCGCAACATACAAAGTTTTTTGTGGTTTATGTATGTGTTTGTCACGTGGTGCCAATGTCTCTGTTTTATTAAAACACTTATATTCATTTAGGACACACGCACGTTTTACTCCACCGATAAGGCACGATGGAAGTGGAGACTACGATGTTTTTTTACGCATAATGTTTTATTTCAAATGTGTTCTAGACGCAGTGTGCTGCATGCAGTTCCATACCTGCCAGGGCCCTGGCAGGCTGATGTATGGTTAACATTGTTCTGTTTTATTTCAACACATACTACGATCAATTGAATTTAAAATCGTATGTATTATAGTGCACACACAGTAGGTGTGTACACATCACTTTTCACTTAACTAATTATTTACCTCACTTTTAGGTCACTTAGGAGTGGAACGCACAGGGCTGGCCCCTGTGTGATCCTGAGGAAGAGCCGTGGGGAGGCTCGAAACATGTTGACTAAACACTAGAGACTTTTTTGACTTATTATGGTTATATCGTTGTCTAGTACCCCTGTTTTTAATATACCGACTAGGAGCTAGAATAAAGTGTTTCGCCCACTAGCCAGGTATTTTTAGATTTTCTATCCACTCCACCAAACATTGCACTACACATAGTCGCCTATTAGTGCTCCTACGTAATTTCGCAAGTCGAAGCACGCCTCAATCCGCAGCGGATTGAGAGGACCCCAATGATGAAGCATGTCACCGGTGGGAAACCCCGGTGAGTGAGGGGACTCAAGAAAGCATCTGTTCTTTCTTGTCATGAATATCTGACCTTCCATTTCAATTTGATTTGGGATTAAACTTCACCCTGACTAGGTCCTCTAACCGGTAATCCGGTTTTTTGGTTTATATGATTGAAAGGAGGGTGGACCTAGCCTTATACCCTCTACCTCCCCCTGTTCTTTGTAGTGTATATTGATGAGGATCCCCTGGAAGAGAACCATAAATAAAAATAACATCCACTCCTCCATGCCCCTGAACACTCTCTTGAAACTTTTTTCCTTATGAACAAGCAGTCCAGTCTTGACAACAGCACTTCATAAGGACTGTACGCACCCTCAACCATCCTTGGTTAGGATACCTTGTGTTCTGTAAATTTGGTCTCAGGGGCACAATATTGTATATCACTATGTGGAGATTAAGGAGTTATGTTGCACAGCACTCGTCGCCATGGCGCGCGTTCGTCTGATTTTGCTGGCAATGTCAGTGTGATGGTGTCCCAGCCATAGTGCACTGTGGCTGGGCACAGACACACACACTCACTCACTTTCTCCTTTCATCCTCTTAACACTTTTTACATATTTATTTTATTAACACAAATTTCTAATACTACATTACTATTTTTTGTACTGCGCTCTCGCATCCAAACTGCTTCTTGCTGGTAATGAGTAAGATGCATATTGGACTAGGAGAAGACATGGAGAGACTCAAACATGTAGTAATATGCCAGTCGGATCAAGGATGTTTAGAATACTTGAATATAACAATACATTACACTACATTTCTTAAATAAAATCACATGTGGCACTTGGTTTGTTTTCAAATACATTTAATCAGTGCTATAAACTAAACACATACTAAGTTAAAGGGAGTCTCCAGTGATAACAGACACACCATAAAACGTGTGATTGGGACTTTCTTTAGGTTGTTTAGCTGTCTCCATTTCCTTGTAAACTTCACCGTTTACCACTGCCACCACTTCAGTCTGCTAGAAAAACAAACCAAGAATACGCCATTTTTAGGTCAAGCCTAGGCAACGCGCATACGCTGTCTTCAAGACATAATGCTACTGGAATAAATATGGACTTTACCTCTTAAAGATTACTATAGGGTTGATCTAACGGTTTTGTTGTCAGTTGATGATTTATGCAGAATTACATACTTTGCTAACAGCGAATTCCTTGATGACTAGGAATAATATTTCACGTCATTTATAAACTGTACAATGGTTGTAATGTAACACTTATAAGGTCCAAAGGCGAGACCTATTGGCTATGCCAATGCTTGTTTCTCTCCCGGCGGCCGCAGGAAAATCCTCTATAATCCAGCCTAGTTGGAGAGCAGGTTTCTCCCTCCCTGCCTCTACTGGCCTCTCAATGGTACAAGTTTGCCAAAATTATTCCCTTTTTTGAGGCAGTTTCCAGGGAGCAGTTGAAATAACGTGTGTGACGTCATCTTAGTCTTGCCACGCCTACATACGGAAATGTATTAACAAAAATATACTAAACTGTTGATAAAACAATAAGACAGTACCATGCTGCATCAAACACTGTTTGCAGGGTGAAAAAAAATACTTTGCGCTTCTCATAAGGTACATATTCTGCACTGACAGGCATCCGGAAATAGAAGATCTTGCCTTCAGCTTTGTGTTCTCAGATAAGAAGTATTTCCTTTTCTTTGGCACTGCTTGTACATGTTCTTCAAAGAAAGAAATCAATAAGCTAATTGTCCACAAAGTCGCTCATTTCCTTCTTTGATAGAACACGAACTGCCAGGAGGTTATGGATCAGAACAAGGATAACTCATCGGACCCTTTCTACGGGGATCTTTGTGAGTAAGTTACTCGGACTGCCAAGCGCGAGAAGCTTTTGTGCTACCGTCCTTTAATGATGCAGAAATCGCAAGTTTTAATCAGTAGTGTAAGGTTTTAAGATTCGACACACACTGCCCCTAATCAAGGCCCCTTATATTCCAATCATCAACAGGAACCAAGACTTCAAAAACGAACAGGACAGACACCGAATGTTTAAACCCCGCATATTCATTAAGAAACAATAGGTTTTAATTATGTAATAGAATAACGAGGGATGCAAGCCACAGTTCTGCTTACAAGTCAATGCACATCCTACAAGCGGAGGATGAAGAGGCATGGACCGTGGAGCATTCTCCCAGGCATCTTGGAATATTCCATTACACCTGAGAGCTTTCTTTGGAGTAAGATGCCTTGCAGAGGAAGCAGTTCCTTATCTAGATATGTAGGAGTCCTTTGATATCAGTAAACATGATTATACGAGGAATAAGAACCAGATTAGCAGTTGCAAAAGAAGTGATGTTATAAGTATTTCAACTATGTACATGGCCCTGCAGTGCTCTTAGAGTCAAGATGGCCATTACAATGTGTTGGTAGTGTTTGGTATTTTTATTTATTTTTTAAAATATTATCATTGAGTTTTCTCACAAACAGCAGCATATTAAACGATACACAACCCAGCCAACCTCCCAGGTTGCTGCGGCACATATATACAAACGAATCGTCATGTGGCAATGTTAGCCAGATCCAGACTGTAAGCAACAATGAAGAACACTCGGAGCCTGATTTGCAAAGGACCTCCGCTGTCATGGCGGAGCCCCCGCAGTCGTGGGGGAGTCTCAGCACTCAGGGCAGAATCTCTGAAATGACAATTCTCATTGCGGAGATTCCACCTAGAGTGCGGAGGCCCTTTGTGAATCAGGCCCTGTGTTCGTAAAGTCCAAAGGGCCATTACCAGACCCACCAAGCTCCCAAACTGTTCCAGGACACTCTTCTCCACCCAAAACCTCCCCCTTCACTCCCCTTCCTCATCAACCCACCAATCCCATATCTTTGCAAACTTCCAGGGGCAGCCCCGAACATTGTAGATCGGTTCCTCTGCCCGTCTGCACCACTCAATATTGGCCTCCCAGTCCCTCAAAGTCGGAAGCAATGCACATTCTCAGTACCGCACCACGTCGCCACTGCCAGTGCCATGTTACAGAGCAGAAACGTATATCTATCCAGAGTCACCTCACCACAGATGCCCAGCAGACCAACCGGGGAGTGGGCACCAGGGCCTCCCCCACCTCCCCGAGAGCCTAGCCTGGACCCTCTCCCAGAAGGGTCTCACTCGTGGGCCTCCCCAAAGCATGTGCATCAGTGCACCCTGCTGTGCACAGCCCCTTAGGCAACGATTTGAATCACATCTCTCCGAGCCATGTGCGCATCTATTATGCCTGGTGCAGCAGCTTTAACTGAATGAGCCAGAAACCGCCCGAATAGCATCTTCCCGTGATACATACAGGCCCCCCCCCCACTTATTGTCCTCATAGCGAGCCAAGTCACCCTCCCATCACTCTCACAGCAAAGAGGTCTGTGTATTACTAAGTACTGTGGAATATAACTGCGAAACAGTATGCCGGTGAAGCAGGGCAGACAATGCCTGGTACTCCAATGAACTCTCGTCCTCTAAGTCCTGTGGACAGGGGAAGTCTTTGGTATTGTTTATTAAGGATTCAAGTTGGACAGTGGCCAGCAAAGATAGAACTGCTATTGTTCACTAAAGAGTCATAGTGGATGGCCTGGGAGGAGGTAGAAGGTGGTGGTGGTTTTGGTGGTGCCGCTGGTGTGTGTTTTTTGTGCTGCTGGATAAAACAACCAAATTTCCTCCCAGTAAGAAGATGCATAGTTGCTAAATTTTGCACAGCCTGAAAGTTATCCAGGAAGATCTCTGTAAAAACTGAATTTTTGCTGTCTCAGAGAGTAAACAGTAAAGCCGAAACAAGTAAGTCCGCAGCTGTTATATTTTCGGGATTTTCTGTAGTGCAGACAAACTCCTTTCAAAAATTGAACTGTAAGTGTTGTATTATATTTTTTTTACAAAGTATTTTTAAAGAGCACATGCACCATGGTTAATTGGCGCTACCCAATGCTGAGGCCTACAGTAGTATGGATTCACCTTATTGTTCCACTGCAGGGCTTAAGAGAATTAAAATGGTGAAATTCCTTGCTGCTGGTGATTGGGTGTACATTGGAATATCTGGCTGCTTACCTACAAATGGCTGTGCTTCCGGCTGTTGAGAGTTTGATTTTGGGAATGAATAATTTAATGTGTGCGTTGAATTCCAAGAGCTGCGTTGGGTGGCCCATCAGAAAACTCTGCACTAGAATCTTGTAAAGAAACAACTTGTGAGCCAGAAAAATGGCCTTAGAAATCACTCATGCTTACGCAAGTCCAGCTGGAAAGGCACTAGAGCAGAAATGTGAGTAAACTTGCACAGACCTGACGGCAGTCATGCAGTAGAGTTCTGAAAGCACTAAATTCTGAGGACAGACTTCAGAGGGGTTCCCATATACATGCTGGTACCACAGTGCACCCATAACAAGGGAACAGGAATGTAAAAATGCTTTTCAGCAACCTGAGATGTTAGAAACATGTTTGGAATCATGGCCTGCTCTGGATAGCCAAAGACAGCATAATGTCAATCATGGTGTCCAGGTGTCTCACTCTGGGCAACAGGAACACAGAAAAACATGGTTCTTCACTAGAAAAACAAGGGACCTAACATTTGGAAACTCAAGTTTTCATAGATATACATACATCTTAAGATTTCTGGGGCCAGACCTCACCATGTTCTCAATTTTAGGAGGTTTTTTCCTGAGTAGTTGACATTTAATACAGCTGTCAATATCTCCAAGTACGTTAAGATAGAGATAAATCCTAAAACCTTTAATTCAGAGAAAAATATGGGGGTGCATAGTTAATTTCGAGTTTATTCATTCTATTTGAAATTATTTTGCTTAGAAAAAATGCAAGTCATTATTTTGTGCTGAAATACTTTGCATTCCATTGAATCCCTTTGTTTTTATAATTTTGTATGCCCCATACTTGGGTTTTTTTGGCGTGTACATTTGTGTACTCTTCTATGTTTCATTGCCCTGCTTACACTCACACCCTTCATCCTCTCCCATTTCTTTTTTATATCTTACATATATCCATGCACTTCCTGTCACCACATCTATAACTCCTACTTGCACGTTGCTCGGTTTGGTTACATGTGCTTCTTTTTTGGAAGGTCAGTTACAATGCTGCATGCTTCCCTCTGTGTGGGTCACGTTTGCTCTGCCACCCCTAGCTCACCAGCACCCTGCTTTCTTCCCATGCTCATGATGGAATAAAGATTGTGACAGACGTGGTAGATTTACCTGGGTTAATTGTTATACCATGCTTAACATATTAACAGCGGTTAGTGAACCATTTCAGGCTTTGTAGTGATTTCCCGCCCAAAGTGACATTTGCTTGTTCCTGTGGTCAGGTTCAATATTCTGTCCTGCAGAAATTGCTATCTGGAAAAGATGTATGGCAGCATCATTCCCAAATGTGCGCATTCAGTGAAAATACTGTAAATCAGCATCCTTCGGTACTGTATGCATACTGATGAAAGAAGGCAAGACCAGCTTTATTACATTTCCTCAGCATAACAAGTGCATCAATATACAGGAAACAGTGAGTGCCACTGTTATGCAGGCGTCTCAGCTGAGGTTCTATGTTATAGTTGGAAGAGGACTGACTTTGGCAGTACCTGCAAAATGCGTCACTTTACTGGTCTGGGCACGGATACATATTCTGGCAGAACCACAAATTGCAAGAATCTGCAATGAAAAGATCCTTCGACATTTAATACAGGATGTTTCCTTTGAAGCCAAATTGTGACTTCTGTTGAAGCAAGAAAGGATGGCCACCGGTTTTGAAGCCTTATGAATAATCTGGTAGAATCAGGACCCAACACTGCTTTCATCCTTATGCCATCTATGGATAGACCACCAGCTCCGTACCCAAGCCAGGCCTGAAGCCACCTAATTGAAGAAGAAAAGCCCAATGCCCTTGGCATAAGCACGAAGCAGCACAGCTGCTCCTCACTCCAGGAAACCAGTTGGAGGTGACAGCTGGGTTGAAAACCTTCAGATGCAAGTCCAGGGAAGGCTTTTAAATAGTGGGTATTCACTGCCGTTTTCAGCTCTGAGAGAAAAGTTCCCATTGTAAACGAGGAAGTAGCTATTCCATATAGTCCGCAGTGACCAGAGGCGCACACTTTTGGCATGAGTTTTGCAGATCAAGGTTCACCAGGGGGTCTGGTAAGTTGATAGTGGCACAGAAGGTTTTTAAATAGGCAGATATTCGGGGGAAGGGAGGGATACCCAAGTGAGAAGGGGGATCAATTTCAATCCAAGCCACCACTGTCAAGTAGGAAGCCTATCTTGTCCAGAGTTTTATAATATAGGTTTAGTAACCATTAGTGGTGCCAGCGCCCTATTGGATGTGTGTGGGCGCATGCAGTTAATGAGCAGTAACCACATTGCACTGACCAGAACTTGGGTCTGGTTGGGATAGAAACCAACCGGTCACAGAGGTAGGCCTGCTGAGGATAGAGGAATGCAGTGCAGAGGAACCGAGGGCCAAGACGAAATACTTCAAGGAGTTAAGAGAGAATGAGGTCAGGGGTTGATGTTAAAGAGGTTAACATGAAAGGATAACGTTAAACAGGGGAGCTGGGCAGAAGCAGGAAGGAGATGGAGTGATGAGGAGAAAGAAGACTGAAGCATGGGACAGCACTAGGAAGCACCAGGGTGGAAACTCTGAATCAAGAGTCGAAGCACAGAGCAGAAATATAAAGAGGGCAGAAATGGAAGCGTGGGGTGAATAAAAGAAGAAAAGAAGAGGGGCAAAGAGAAGTTCCAGTGGCTGTAATATTGAAGGAGGTGAGGGGTCGAGGGGAATCTTAAGGGGAAAAAAACAGTTTGATTAATAAAAAACACAAAGCTCTGCAACTACCCCAGAGAAATGGAGGGCACACTGCGTAGATCAAAAGATAAAAAGAAACACACTACAAAAACAAAACAAAAGCACTTAGAGGCTCATTTCGAGTTTGGTGGATGCAGGCTATCTTCCAAAAACCTAATGTCCCGTGCGTTAAACCTGCAATTCCTGCCCTCTATTTAGAGTCAGGGGAGCATCATGTTTCTGACACCAGAGCCTTTGCTGGCTCCACTGGTGGGAACTTTTGACCGACAGCCCACTTGCCATAAAGCAATGTATGTCACACTGTCTGCCCTATTTAAAGAGCAGACATTCCAATGTAGATTTTGTCTGCTTGGGACAGCCAGAAAATGGCTCGATGTCCCTGTTGGAAAACGAGGCAGCATCTGTGAGGCCTGCACAAATAACATGACTACATTTGTCCTTCACTGGGAACCAAACACCCAATTGTAGCGCCTGACTCTCAGAGGGTAGAGTTGCAGAGCAGTCTGAGGCTTACTCAAGGGAGGTGGTGTGGGCTAGTAATCGCCATTTGCAGGTGCGCAGAAATAACACTCAATAATTGATTGTCCAGTCTGTACTTTGCTTTATAAAAGTAAGAGTACATTTATTAAACACACACACCACTCAAAACTATACACCAATTTACAAATATACATAAGCTGTTGGAATTACTTTGTGACATTGCATAACATCTCCACCCCTCCCGAAAGGGGGGTGGGGTCTAGTACCACCACTCCCATGTATGCACATCATCTTGCCCCCCCAATGCAGGTAGTTGAACATAACCTGGAGCGAGGGCCCTGCACACTGGCACCATCCCAGTGGCGACCCACCCCATTACCTCAACACGCATTAAAAATAGGTTCACCTGCCCTAGTGACATATAACCCTGACTGAGCTAACAGTCTGGGTTGTTCCTCACTTAAGCGCAGCAGCAAGAATACATGTTGAAGCATTATCTTAGAATGACAGTACTCATCACATTTGTTGGACATTAGAATGCGTTGCAATTACAGCCCCTAAAGGCATCACAGATGAAATCATAGGATTACGCATATACAGCCAGACAACCTAGCAGGAATGTCTGGCAACATAACCCCACTTTGCTTATGACATCACCTTACACAGGTACTTCACATTACACATGTGACCTTCAGTCCCTCTAAAAGAAATAACCATAGTAAATGCATTTCTGGTGCAATTACACCTCTCCACCTCCAGGGAATGCCCTTCTCCAGACATCCCCAGCTCAGCCCTTCACTCTTGGAAGCACTTCTCAATACACCCTCAGCTGTAGAACAAAAGTTCCAGCCTAGAAGGTGTTAAACGCTGACTGAGCCCTTGAGGGGTTATTCCTTTCAAGTCCCCCTGAGACTTAGGGAGGGACTCCTCTTCGTGCTGGGGGGGGGAGACTGCACTTCTCCAGCAGCTTCCCCAGCACCTTCCCCAGCACCTTTGCACACATATGGTGGTGACCCCGCTCTCCTGGGGCAACCACAAGCCGTAAAAACGCTGTGTTGCCCTTGCAGGCCGGTCCTGGCCTGCAAGGCATTATGGGCTTTGCCGCATATTAGAGCAGCGGCTCTCCCGCTGCTTCGGGGAGAGCCGCGAAGTGGGCCTCCGGCCGCGTCTGCCACCCGTTGGAGGGTCCGGTCTCACCCGGACCCCCAGGTGAGTGATTCGGCTCGGGGAGCCCACCCCCGGCCGATCCGCCAATTTTCTGGGGCCCGGTCCCACCCGGGCCCCTTCCACCTCTGTTCACGGGGCCCGGTCCCACCCGGGCCCCAGGCACCTCGTTTCACGGGGCCCGGTCCCACCCGGACCCCGCCTGGCCATCTGGATGGAGAGCCACCTGGGGAGCCCACCCCCGGTGGCTCCCGCCGGCTCCCCGCGCGGCCAGCACCCTCGCATGCTGCAGCGGGAGCCGGCTCAGCACTTCTGGTCTGCCCGCACCGGCGGGCAGACGCGCCAGGCTCCTCCGGCTGCACTCTGGGCCCGGGGATGGGATCCCTGGCCCCCTCCATCTTCGGGGGGGGGGCGCGACGGCCCTCCCCCCTCATCCAGCGTTGGCGGGGGCCAGGGTGGGCTCCTGGCGCCCCGCTTGGGGGCATTTTCACGGGGAGAGCGACGGCGCTCCCCGACTTTGCTTCGGGGCCCGGGGATGGGGTCCCGGGCCCCTCTAGACCCCCTTGCGGGGGGCGCGACGGCACTCCCCGCCTCCAGCTCCTCGGCATCTTCGGGGCCCGGGGATGGGGTCCCGGGCCCCCTTTCACACCTTTTCGTGGGGGGGCGCGACTGCGCTCCCCCTCCTCCCACATCACCGGGGGCCAGGGTGGGCTCCTGGCCCTCTTCCTGGGCAACTTCACGGAGGGCGCGATGGCGCCCCCCGACTTTGCTTCCTCCTGGGGCAGCCCCCGGGACCTGACCCACCCGGGGGCATCTCTGAGACCTGCGGCGGAGCCCCCCGTGCTTCGTCGTCGGTCTTCTTAGGGGTCAAAGGTCGCCTACTTTCCGGGGGCCATATCTCAGCCCCTGGAGGTCCGATCTGCCCCATTTTCGCGTCTTCTTGCTCCTGGTGGCGCCCCCCAGCCACTGGGAGCACTCTCCTTCGCCCTCCGGGTCTCCAAGAGGGTGCATTCTGCAGGGAGCGGTCTTCACTGGCTCCCTGCGCCAGCCTTTCGCCTGGCTCTCCTCCTGGGCCTCTCTTCTCCCTGCGCAGAGGCCCCTGCTTCTGCGCACTGGTCCTGGGCTCTTCTTCTGGCGCTGTTCAGGGCCCTGGGGGGCAGTCAGGGGGTTCTTCCTTCCAACTGCCCATTGCCAGGCTCCAGCACCTTCCGCCTCAGCAGACCACACCCCAGAGAGAGCTTCTCTTCCTGTGCAAGCACTTTTTAAAAGTTGAGTAGGGGGCTGGCAGGAAGTCTCTGTTGGTCCTATCAAACAGCGACACATCACTTCCCTGCCCCTGCTCCCTCCTTCTTGTCCAGCCACTCGGTTTGTTCAAAATGGCGTCGTCCCGGGTCTCTGGCCACAAGGTCTCTGAAACAAGACCCCTTCCCCCCTCGCTGCCTTCCCTCCTTGGTGCAGCCTGGTGCCTGACACCCAGTGATAGCTGCTGATGGATGAGCCTGTAGCCCCACCCATCTTCTTTTCGTGGAGAGGAGGCCTTAGCTTGTGGAAGAAAGGTTATCAATCCATCCAGCTGAGGTCAGCCCTCAGCCTAGCCCTGGTTATGACCGACTCAGAGAAATGTGACATTTCTGGATAACCCAAAAGCAGTACAAAAATGACTTTGGACTCTGCAGAATACTCCTTTTCACATCCGCTACAGTGGACTTTAGTGCGTGTCTGGAATCTGTAGGCCTTCTGAAAGTTAATCTAGCACATGGGCTCCACATCCCCATAGGGGAATAATGAAGTGAAAAACAGTAAAACACTGACTTTCCCTGGCATGTTCCTTCCCAGTGTATAAAGCCTATTCCATGTCACCACCCAATTCTGCACAAGTCCTGCCACACCCTTCATCTTGTAGCTGCTCCGGACTGCACACGCTAGGAATCTCCCCTGCGCAGCCCCTACACGTGTGCACACGCATGTACACGTGTCTGCATGTAACCAGCCCGGTGTCCCTTACTCCAGCTGCTGCACAGTGGCCTGGTCAAGCCAGAGGGACACCAGTAAAATCCCCATGCAGTCTTTTACATCTTGAGTTCACTGTGGGTGAGTCCCAACTTATGAGGCTCCCCCACAATAAAAGCTCAACAATTAGGTGCTCAAAAAGCAAAAAATCCGGGCGGCCCAGAGAGTCAGAACCACCTTCTAACACACGCCGCGCCCAGCTGATTCCTACAGGGAAGAAATAGCCACTCTACATGGGTATTCTTCCCGTAGTCAGCGATAACTAGTTGTAAGGGGTTCTGACCAGACCCCCCTTACTCACCAATTATCCGCTCAGACCACCTACTCCTCCCATCCATGAAATCTCCACCCATGACAGGGATCCCAGACTACCCTAAGAACCCTCCGGGCTCTAGGTTAGATACCTCTAGGTCACTCATGGTCTACATGACTCGGCCTCACTAGGCCCACCTTTGCCCTTGGGCATGCAATACTATGCCTACCCCTCCTCTGGACAAGGGTACAGTGCCTCAGCACCGATGCGGTCTTCTGGGACAGGTCTACATCCCATCCCCGGGGTCACTAGCTGGTCTCCCTTCTGGAGTTTGTTCCAACCAGTACCCTCTCTCCGTTTGGTCCTTGCACCCAAAGATGCAACCTCTCTGGACCCTCACCGTCAGCCTGCCGCTGGGGTCATTCTGCTGCCACCACCCTTTCGGGATGACTGGCTTCCCTAAAGAAAGCACAGCCACTCATGCTTTTCCCACACAGAAAAGCTCCTCTGGCCACTGGCCTGACTCCCAAAATAGGACCTCAGACCGGCCTCACTACCACACTGGCAGTGCCAGGGTGGAACACTGAGGGTGCCTCGTCAGACATCCTACAGCTCATTCCCCCCGTCAGTAGCTCCACGGAAACTACCCTGGGAACCTAGACCCCTTCCTTGTTCTCCGCTGCGAGAACAGGGCCTATGCACCCTTCCCTCCGAGAGGCGCGCTCTCCTCCCGGAGTACCCTTAGAGAGCCTGTGGCCCTGAGTTAACTACACCCAGGCCCACCTCTCATGGCTCTCCCCGGTCTCCCTGCAGCGCCTTGGGAGACCGTCCAGGGACCCACATGATCCCTGGATGGCCTGCACCACCCATTCTGAAGAGCAGGGTCCCTTCACTTAAGATAGGCCCCACCTGCCTTCAGGGTAGTACTACCACACTCAGCCAGGGACCCTAAAGATCCCGGCTAGGCCTGCACCGCCCTCCGCTGAAGCACAGGGTCCCTTCACTTAAGATAGGCCCCACCTGTCTTCAGGGCGGTACTACCTCCATCAGCCAGGGACCCTAAGGATCCCGGCTAGGCCCGCACCACCCCTTTGGGAAACACAGGGTCCCTTCACTTAAGATGGGCCCCACCTGTGTCCAGGGTGGTACTACCTTGCAGAAGTCCACCTCCTGCATCGAGCTGGGGAACACCCTCATGCTTCCGGTCCTGGAATACAAGTCCCCTAGGACCTACCTGACTGGTCACCTGGCCAGGCATCGCCCCAGCCACCACCTCAGGCTCACCACACTAGCTCCAGGGTGACATCCAAGCTCGAAAACTACCCCTCCTTTGGGGCCACCCATCACCATGGGCCACCCCGGGGTAACCACTCACCGGACCCTGACACCTCAGGGTCCGCCACTAACCCTTCACCTGGAAACCAGGGAGTACATCACACCCACTCAGATCTCCACTGGTCCAGTTACCTAGCCCACCTAGTGTACCTAGGGGTTACCACTACACACCATCACTCAAGAACTACCCTCCTTTGGTGCCACCCACTACCAGGGGCCACCCCTGGGTTGCTCACCTCCCCACCAGTTAACCTGGGGGGCCTGCCGGACACTCAACTCTACCACACCCTCCTCCCACCGTGAGAAAAGAATCTTGGGGTCCCCCACCATGGGAACCCCTAGGGCATCACTACCCGGGGTAAAGAAACCTCCTGCCCCACCCTTCCAGTGGTTTTGGCCTGCGCCAATGGCAAGTAAACTGTCAGCAGGGGAAGGATACCTGGGGCCCCTTCTGTGGAAACCCTCCCTGCCCTTAAAAAGCGCGGGAATCTCCCAGGACCCCCTTTCTCTCCTGTCCCCCACAAAGGTCAATCCACCCCTACACCCCCACCTGTGATGTGGGTATCAGTTGCTGTCCCTATCTCTTGAGGAGACATCCTCCTAATGCAGGTGTAGTGTATGTAGTGTTAGGGTTCAAAGGTGTACAATATGGCTTAGAACATTTGTATGCAATCATTTCCTGGAAAGCACCATCCCGCTAGCACATGATAATCAACTTAACTCAGTCATATCAATACAGTTTACATTTAAACCATAATATCTTCACATGACATATGTGCGCGGGGCTTTCCTTTCCCATACTTTTAGTTCACATAACCAAAACTTTGAACCCTTCTCAGAGCCTTGCGCTCTTCCATTTGCTCATTACTGCATAGGTAATGTGTGGCAAAACTGGACTTATCAAATGCTATAAATGCCCACCAGAATGGGATACTATATTTCCCGCCGCTAGACACCAATGTTGGAAAATGAGGCAGCATCTGTGAGGCCTGCACAAATAACATGACTACATTTGTCCTTCACTGGGAACCAAACACCCAATTGTAGCGCCTGACTCTCAGAGGGTAGCGTTGCAGAGCAGTCTGAGGCTTACTCAAGGGAGGTGGTGTGGGCTAGTAATCGCCATTTGCAGGTGCGCAGAAATAACACTCAATAATTGATTGTCCAGTCTGTACTTTGCTTTATAAAAGTAAGAGTACATTTATTAAACACACACCACTCAATACTATGCACCAATTTACAAATATACATAAGCTGTTGGAATTACTTTGTGACATTGCATAACATCTCCACCCCTCCCGAAAGGGGGGTGGGGTCTAGTACCACCACTCCCATGTATGCACATCATCTTGCCCCCCCAATGCAGGTAGTTGAACATAACCTGGAGCGAGGGCCCTGCACACTGGCACCATCCCAGTGGCGACCCACCCCATTACCTCAACACGCATTAAAAATAGGTTCACCTGCCCTAGTGACACATAACCCTGACTGAGCATCTTATATTGACCATACAGTATGCACCCCTACATCTTCAGGGCTAACAGTCTGGGTTGTTCCTCACTTAAGCGCAGCAGCAAGAATACATGTTGAAGCATTATCTTAGAATGACAGTACTCATCACATTTGTTGGAAATTAGAATGCGTTGCAATTACAGCCCCTAAAGGCATCACAGATGAAATCATAGGATTACGCATATACAGCCAGACACCCTAGCAGGAATGTCTGGCAACATAACCCCACTTTGCTTATGACATCACGTTACACAGGTACTTCACATTACACATATGACCTTCAGTCCCTCTAAAAGAAATAACCATAGTAAATGCATTTCTGGTGCAATTAAACTCTCCATCTCCAGGGGATGCCCTTCTCCAGACATCCCCAGCTCAGCCCTTCACTCTTGGAAGCACTTCTCAATACACCCTCAGCTGTAGAACAAAAGTTCCAGCCTAGAAGGTGTTAAACGCGGACTGAGCCCTTGAGGGGTTATTCCTTTCAAGTCCCCCTGAGACTTAGGGAGGGACTCCTCTTCGTGCTGGGGGGGGAAGAGACTGCGCTTCTTCAGCAGCTCCCCCAGCACCTTTGCACACATATGGTGGTGACCCCGCTCTCCTGGGGCCACCACAAGCCGTGAAAACGCTGTGTTGCCCTTGCAGGCCGGTCCTGGCCTGCAAGGCATTATGGGCTTTGCCGCATATTAGAGCAGCGGCTCTCCCGCTGCTTCGGGGAGAGCCGCGAAGTGGGCCTCCAGCCGCGTCTGCCGCACGTTGGAGGGTCCGGTCCCACCCGGACCCCCAGGTGAGTGAATCGGCTCGGGAAGCCCACCCCCGGCCGATCCGCCAATTTTCTGGGGCCCGGTCCCACCCGGGCCCCTTCCACCTCTGTTCGCGGGGCTCGGTCCCACCCGGGCCCCTGGCACCTCGTTTCACGGGGCCCGGTTCCACCCGGACCCCGCATGGCCATCTGGATGGAGAGCCACCTGGGGAGCCCAGCCCCGGTGGCTCCCCGCGCGGCCAGCACCCTCGTGTGCTGCCGCGGGAGCCGGCTCAGCACTTCTGGTATGCCCGCTCCGGCGGGCAGACGCGCCAGACTCCTCCGGCTGCACTCGGGGCCCGTGGATGGGATCCCGGGCCCCCGTCCATCTTCGGTGGGGGGGGGCGCGCGACGGCGCTCCCCCTCATCCAGCGTCGGCGGGGGCCAGGGTAAACTCCTGGCGCCCCGCTTGGGGGCATTTTCACGGGGAGCGCCGTCGCACTCCCCGACTTTGCTTCGGGGCCCGGGGATGGGGTCCCGGGCCCCTCTAGACATCCTTGCGGGGGGCGCGACGGCGCTCCCCGCCCCCAGCTCCTCGGCATCTTTGGGGCCCGGGGATGGGGTCCCGGGCCCCCTTTCGCACCTTTTCGCGGGGGGGGCGCGACGGCGCTCCCCCTCCTCCCACAGGGTGGGCTCCTGGCCCCCTTCCTGGGCAACTTCACAGGGGGCGCGACGGCGCCCCCGACTTTGCTTCCTCCTGGGGCAGCCCCCGGGACCTGACCCACCCTGGGGGTATCTCTGAGACCTGCGGCGGAGCCCCCCGTGCTTCGTCGTCGGTCTTCTTAGGGGTCAAAGGTCGCCTACCTTCCGGGGGCCATATCTCAGCCCCTGGGGGTCCGATCTGCCCCATTTTCGCGTCTTCGTGCTCCTGGTGGCGCCCCCCAGCCACTGGGAGCACTCTCCTTCGCCCTCCGGGTCTCCAAGAGGGTGCATTCTGCAGGGAGCGGTCTTCACTGGCTCCCTGCGCCAGCCTTTCGCCTGGCTCTCCTCCTGGGCCTCTCTTCTCCCTGCGCAGAGGCCCCTGCTTCTGCGCAACGGTCCTGGGCTCTTCTTCTGGCGCTGTTCAGGGCCCTGGGGGGCAGTCAGGGGGTTCTTCCTTCCAACTGCCCATTGCCAGGCTCCAGCACCTTCCGCCTCAGCAGACCACACCCCAGAGAGAGCTTCTCTTCCTGTGCAAGCACTTTTTAAAAGTTGAGTAGGGGGCTGGCAGGAAGTCTCTGTTGGTCCTATCAAACAGCGACATATCACTTCCCTGCCCCTGCTCCCTCCTCCTTGTCCAGCCTCTGGGTTTGTTCAAAATGGCGTCGTCCAGGGTCTCTGGCCACAAGGTCTCTGAAACAAGACCCCTTCCCCCCTCGCTGCCTTCCCTCCTTGGTGCAGCCTGGTGCCTGGCACCCAGTGATAGCTGCTGATGGATGAGCCTGTAGCCCCACCCATCTTCTTTTCGTGGAGAGGAGGCCTTAGCTTGTGGAAGAAAGGTTATCAATCCATCCAGCTGAGGTCAGCCCTCAGCCTGGCCCTGGTTATGACTGACTCAGAGAAATGTGACATTTCTTGATGACCCAAAAGCAGTACAAATATGACTTTGGACTCTGCAGAATACTCCTTTTCACATCCGCTACAGTGGGCTTTAGTGCGTGTCTGGAATCTGTAGGCCTTATGAAAGTTAATCTAGCACATGGGCTCCACATCCCCATAGGGGAATAATGAAGTGAAAAACAGTAAAACACACTGACTTTCCCTGGCATGTTCCTTCCCAGTGTATAAAGCCTATTCATATCACCACCCAATTCTGCACAAGTCCTGCCACACCCTTCATCTTGTAGCTGCTCCCGGACTGCACACGCTAGGAATCTCCCCTGCGCAGCCCCTACACGTGTGCACACGCATGTACACATGTGTCTGCATGTAACCAGCCCGGTGTCCCTTACTCCAGCTGCTGCGCAGTGGCCTGGTCAAGCCAGGGGGACACCAGTAAAATCCCCATGCAGTCTTTTACATCTTGAGTTCACTGTGGGTGAGTCCCAACTTATGAGGCTCCCCCACAATAAAAGCTCAACAATTAGGTGCTCAAAAAGCAAAAAATCCGGGCGGCCCAGAGTGTCAGAACCACCTTCTAACAGTCCCAAACAGGAAACCAAAAATTGACCACTGGGAGAAAACTCAATATACCCGCAATATTTTGTTGTTTTCCAATAAAAACTCCTGCTTTAATACTTTCTTTCTTTTTTTTTTTAACTTTGCTGAGTGCGCGCATTAAACATGGTGAATCAAAATTTCAGTGCCTTCAGCGGAGCAGCTGAAGGTAAAGAGGTCCCAAAATGCTAGGAGTTGATCTCTAAGCACGTACTCTAAATGAGACCCTCGGTCTACAAGAAAAAAAACTGCTGTCCAAGATCAATCAGAAATTCCAAGGTGAACAGACATTCCTATCCTTCTCTTCTTGACTGTCATCCTGACCTATTCATGAAGAAAATGTAACTAAGTAGGCATAGTGTTCGACACAAATGAGTGGTTGTCTCCATCCAAAAGCTGATTCGGTGAATCAGGATTTGCTAAGTAGGTGCAGAAGTTTGGTTAATAACTGCAGTGGATGTTTATGCCCCTTAAATGCCTACAAGCTGGGGGTTAAATTGCAATTTCTGTACAAACCAGAGTTTGTCCATTTGAACCTAGTGCTTCTGTTATCAGCATGGACTGACATTTCCAATACTACACCTGGAAGCACTGTGCAGTATGCCAATGTTTAATTAATCAGATGCACTCCTCAATTGTATTTGCCATCCGCCTTTAGTGATTGCAGTCTTCTCAAGTGCCAGTAGCAAAACCTATCCTCTTTAAACCCGGGGACCAGCTCATGCTGAGGAAAAAAGACTGTATAATATGGACAATAAACGCCCCAACCCTAAGCACCATGCTTATTTTTCCTCAAGAGCTTTATTTCCGCTAAGAAAGGAGGGCACGTATGAATCAAGAAGAGTCACAAAGTTCCTGGAGCGAGAATAGCCACAGTCAATGCTGGAATTGGAACAGATTTACTCCAGAAACCCATGAATTGGGGTCAACCTGTGGCAGAGGACGGGGTGCAGTCACGAGGGTCGTAGCTTGAAAAGCAGGATCACAGTCAACTTGTGTGTGTATATATATATATATATATATATATATATATATATATATATATATATATATATATATATATATGTATATATATATATATATATGTATATATATATATATATATATATATATATATATATATATATATATATATATATATTTTTTTTTTTTTTTTTTATCTGCTCCAAAGAAATTGGTAACAAGGACAAATGTGACAGCACTTCTCTTCTAGCTTACTTAATTGGTCACAACGAGGCTGCATTTTAAAATATCTTACAGGGTAGGACACCTGCTGCAGAGATCTTTTTGTGTCTAGCACTTTTGAGGGGATTGTAATTGCGGTAAGATAACTCTGGTGGTTAATGCAGTTCGGGGAGAGTTCTGTGTTTTGTCCAATCACAGTTTTGACTCATAAATTAGCATAGAAGGTTAATGTGTCTGCTACAAAGAATATCGTGCAACATGCAGGTCACAGATTTGTATTTTATGTAGAGAGGTAAGTGATATATTGCTTTTGACACCAAGATCATTTTGTTACTTCCAGTTCATAAACTGCACGCAAATTGTAAGTCATGGATTTAGATCCTTATTGTCTTTTTTCCTCAATCTGTTGTTATTCTAACATAACAAAGAAGGGTTGCTCTGGGAAATAATAAAGTCTTGCTAGTACAGACAACCCCAATCACTGCCTTATATTTTATAACCTGACTTTGTGTTCCTTCCGGCTGTTCACTCTTAACATACGGACGATATACAATTCCTACACCTTATAATCCTCATTGTTTTAAGTAATATTTCCTGTACGTTGGTTTACACACTAATTTAGTGTGTCCCCGTGTATGATGTTCAGCGCTCGGACACCCAATACTGGGATAAGTAGTGCTATAAAAGAAATCAGTAAAAAATAAATTTGTAAGTGGCATTTACTCCCACACAGATAAATCTTGCATCCTTTCAGTGCATGCACATCTCTTACATAGGGGGTTGAATAAAGTCAAAAACCTGCATTGAAGTCATAGTTTCTCTAAAGTACTTGTGATAAGCTGTGCCTTTATTTCCTTCCACTGCATTGGCATCTAGGTGCTCCAGATGGCTCCCGGCCAGGATAATACTTGAACTAAAGACGGGCTTATGGCCCTTTAAATCAGGCCTCTGTGCCCACCTGGAGGTGAAAATAAGAAAGCATCCTCACCCCCTGCAGGTTGCTGCAACAAACGGAATGCAGACAATGTGCAAGTGCTGCTGAATTGTGTCCTGGTGTCAGAAAAGGACACCAGGACAAATTTAGCATATTTTACTGGGTCCAGACCGAATCCAAGATCTGGCCCAGAAATAGCTGCCAGGACCGGGACCCAGCACGATCCCCCTACTTTCCACCACTGGCCACAGCATGATAAGCACACTGCAGCACTTGTACCCGCGATGAGTAATCTAGCAAGCAGTCCCTTAGGCAGATGGGGAAAAGATTACCATAACAATCCATTTCACTAATAAATTATAATATTCAATTAGAACAGTAGCGAGGTAATCCATTTTTGCCTCTAGAAACCAGCTGAAGCACCATAAACCAGCTTTCAAATAAAAGACTATTGGAGCAGTTTTTATACTGCTGCACTAGGCTATAAAGAGGCAAGAAGCAAAACCACAGATTGGTTTGCAAAAAACGACTATCACCAAGGTTACAGAACCCAGAGGGATAGTGTATGCCATTCATTGCACTTTATCAGAGCAACTGAACAAGTGGATTACATGGCCGTCAATTCATCAAGTGACATTACACTCCCTTAAATGCTTAAATGCTGAGCGTTTACACTTCCCCTCCCTCCATGCGTGGAGACATTTTTTTTTATGTTTGGGCAGTCCACTCTTAAGCCTTCACAACTATTTTTCCACAAAATGTATCTAGGCCAAACCTATATCCTTTTTTCACCACATGTTCTGGATTCTAAAGGTACCCAGGATTTGTTGATACACCTGGGGGAACAATAGCTAAAATGTAGTAAACCTTTTTTTTTTTTTTGCGAACAAATCTGCTGTGCATAAAAGCATGGCAAGCAAGCGTCACCAAAGCGTTCCCCTCGAACTCTAGGTTTCAGAAATGCACAGGGTTGGTAGAGTTTCATGATTTCTAGCTGACCCAAATTCGGACTAGTGCAGCCATTCACCACGGCAAGGTAGGACAATCAGGATTTGTTAGGGCGTAGTTTTGACATAGTGACTGGCAGAGGGGTTAAACCACCAAACCTGCCTCCCCCTGAGGCAGAAATACTGTCTGGTGCCCGAGGGGGAGGGGGTGTTGTAAAGACGGGCAAGCGCCCTCCCCCATTCCTTTTCTCACTTCTTATCCCCTTGTAGTCTTGTAGTCTCTTAACACAGGCAGATGGGATGCCCGTTCTAAGGAGGCTGGTCAGAAAGTCGATCAGACCACCAAGAAAAAAGTGAGAAATGGAATGCGGTGCAGGCCTTGCACGTCCTGGCAATGCAGCCTCCACCCCAAAAGACAATATAGTCTTTCTGCCACCTGGGGGAAGCACAACAGGTGGTTAATCTCCTCTCCACCAACCCATATGTTAAAATTATACTCAAAAGAAACCAAATTTCCTCTCACTTGCCATGGGGATGGCTGAAGTCTTCATGCTTTAGGCCCCAGGCATCCAGAAAGACTGTTTAGGCTTTATAAGGTGGGACAAATGACAGGATGGGCTGGCCCACACCCCATTTTTTCTTTCTGTTTGTTTAACTATTCCTGGCATCTAGTGGGCTTTCTGCCCACCTTGGGTGGGAGGTAGTTATCCCAATCTGCCCCCCACTAGGCAGAAAGATTGTTGGTGCTTTAAGGTGGAGGGGTCTTATGGACCACTGCCAAGCTATACCAGCCCCCACCCCCAATTTTATTCAAACTATCCCTGAACATTAGTGGCTTTATGCCACAATATCCCCAGGGAGGCTGATTGAGCAATTTCTTTTTATTGTAAAAAAACCCTGGTTTCTAGTTGTCTCCACCACCCACCCGGAGGGGGGCATATGGAGGTAAATCCCCCAATATGCTCCCTAGAGTGTTACAGCATTTAGGGTTGAGGGTTCAACACGATCCCTGGACAGGCCGGCCCAACTCCGTTTTTTTTTTGTAGCCAGCTGCTTACATTTGCAGTATTTATGTCATCAGTGGGCATGGCACGGGGCAAAAATCCCCCCCAAAACACACTGAATGCTGCAAGAGAAGCTATTCCTCACAGCTCAAAAGTTTTTAAAAAGGGAGAACCGACCCGCCCTGTGGCCTCCCTTGTCCTTCATGTCAAGTATGATGAATGCCACAGGTTTGTGTTGTTTTATATTATTTCTTGTTATGTTAGGGGCTCTGGCCTATATTGTAAGGGTGCATTGAGACATATGTAAATGATTTGCAGATGCAAACTGATGAAGGGGAAAGTTGTACCTGAATATATTATGGAATATGCCGAGTACTTGTGAGAAAGCGGTGTTTAGACTTTAGCTACTTATCGATCTTGGCTTATGGTAATGCTATGATGAGCCTCATCAGTTGTTAATCTTTGAAAATGCAATAAAAAGATTTTGACAATAAAAGGAAAAAAAAATAAAAACTGAAAATCCTTCTGGTGCAGGCACCAGAAGGATTTTCTGTCTTCAGTGGAAGTGTTGTTCTTCGCACTAACGCGGTTAATTAAATCAAAGGTCTGATCCCTTGTTCTACACCTAGCCCCATCCCGTTTGCTGCTCAGAGGCTAGGTGATTTACAAGGAGTAGAAACCACACAAAAAGTAACCAGCGCTTTTTCTGGTGTGTGCACTTTGGGTTACTACTGCTTCCTTCATGTACCCAAAGACTAGAGGTAGCAAAGGCGGTTATATTTTAATGTAATCCCTAAATTAGTGTCTAAAGGCGGTAACAAGCTGAGAGTAGATCTCAACCAATAGTTATCACAAGAAACTAGGCCTCATCTATATAAAATAAATAAATAAAACAACCCACTATCATACAGAGATGCAGGCTTAGTGAGCTACATCGATGAGGGGATGTCCTCTGAATAGGCGAGCCTTGTAGTAAATGCCATAGGGCACCGCCAACAACATCGACTGACTATTTCATTAACCATGACCATTACTTCGACTTACTACTTGGAACTGCTTAATGGGGAGTTCTACTAGATAAGACAGCCCAGCCGACATAATTGCCACGGTGAACATTGTGGGTAGCACATTCCCCACACAAGAACCAATTAAATAATGGCAAGTGATTATTAAATGTTTCGATTTGAGTACCTGCAGTCAAGGGAGTCTGTCAAACTGCCTTTAAAGCAGTTCTGTAAATATATCCTTGTCCCTCTATTTTGGTTTCCTTTCCTATATCAGAACCCAACATCACTGCAATTAAACTGGATATTAATAGCAATAATAACTTGCTTTTATGTAGTGCTACTTACCACTCTTCTGCACTTTCTAAGCATAGCAAATAACATGTTACTATTACTCAATTAACCTTATTATTTGCTGGCCTTGGAAGGATAGAAGGCAGAGCCTGCCTTGCTGGTTCTCAACCTCATAACCTCCAGAACATTTGCTGCATTTGGTCAGCCACAAGTGTTCAGCCCATTGAGCTACAACATTGTACCTACTGCCTCAAGTTGTACTTGTTATGCCAAGCAGTATAGATTTGAACTACTTGTCCCCACAGTTGTTCACTGCCTGTCACCTGTTACAGTCGAGCAAAGCAAGACTGCTGACAGCACTAACATTTTGGATATACATTTGCATTTAAATTCAGGCGTCGAAAATACACTGTTTGGTGCAATTCCTATCCTACTGGTGGCAGAATAAAATGTAGTACCCATACAATGATTGTGCTTGATCAAACAGAAGTTTTGGTTCACTGTCACTATACTCCCTGCCCTAGTGTGAAGCCTGCTCTGAGGATCCTGGGGCATTCAATGCTTCCAGGGGCCCATATCTCAGAACTGACGAATTATAGACGATATTGAGAATCCTCCTTGAAATGGTTAGATATGGGAAGACAGTGTGTCTTTGTAAAAATCAAATCCCTGAGGCATCCTTACTGTGGGTGGGGAAGGTTACTGTCTGGTTGGTAGGATTTGAGGCAGGACAAGTGACTGCGTTGATTTTCTTCCTTGTGGAGTTTGAAATTTCCCCTGAGAGCCAGCAGAAGATGGGAAGTCTACTGCCTTACCCTAATGACAAAGAGCATTATTGATCTTATTATCGGCTGATAAACTTTTCCCATCTATTTGTCCATATATAATCTGGAAGAGGGGGTAAGCATGAAATTAATTATATCATCATTACACTTCTAGCAAATTGCATTGCTTGTAGGGATGGGATACTCCAGTTTGTTTGGCTTCGGAGAGCCCTCTTCCAACTTAATTTGGTCATGGATAGTATTAGGGACAGATCCTCAATGACAGCAGGAAAGAAAGGTGCTATTTATAAAGATGGGGTTGTAAGGGAGCCGGGCTATTAGCTGTGCAGGATGTGAGGCCTGCACAAATAACAGCACCACAATTATCCCCTCATTGGGAACAAAGTACCCCATTGTAGTACTTGACTCTCACAGGGTAGCGAAGCAGAGCAGTTCAAGGCCTACTCAGGGGAGGTGGTGAGAGCTAGTAGAACAAGTTACTTACCTTCGGTAACGATATATCTGTAAGAGACAGATTAGTTATAGATTCCTTACCTTGTGAATTTCCCCCAGGCGTCAGACTGGATCCGGAGAATTTTTCGTCAGCAGTACCCTTGCGCGTCGTAAGGTGGCGTCGGTCGGCTCAGCGTTCGTTGTCGGCGTTGTGGCTGCCGGGATGACTTCACAGCAGCTACTTAGATGCCGCCCTCGTGCGCTGACGTCAGTTCTTTCTTTTTCCGCGCCAGCCAGCGTAGATCCGGAGAGAGCGGTACCTCCAGTCATATTTTGACTGACTTTTTTGATCGACTTTTGTCGACACCGTTTTGAGTCCTCGACTCCTGGTGCGCGTAGGGATGCCTGGTTTCAAGGCTTGCGGTTGCTGCCAACGGTTGATGTCGGTGACTGATCCGCACCGCGTGTGCCTGTTTTGCCTGGAACGCGACCACGACTCCAAGTCGTGTCCCGACTGCTGGACCATGAATCCGAAGTCTTTGCGGGAGTTGTCCCGAAAGCTTCTCGAGGCCCGGTAGTCCGCTCCGAATTATGAGGGTCTGCACCAGTCACAGCGCATACAGAAAAAAAGGATACAAAAAAACTCTTCGTGTCGGTGGCAGTGTTTTAAGGAATCGTGATATAATGGCGGTGTATCTAGTCATCACACATTGTAAGTATAAGGTGGTCCAAACAAACTGTTTAAGAAACGAGCTTCAGTGGGGATGCCACCTGCAGATTTACTTAACAAACTCCACTAGTAACTAATAGGTGCTGGGTGGTGCAGAGTGTACCAGAGGTTACCAAACCAAATGGGGGGTATAACCCACCGGGCGGGCAGAGGCTTGGGGGGGGCAGTCCTAATTCAGCTTCCAACCATCGGGCCGCTACATCCTGGTCACAACTGACCACGGGGGGTCTCCGGTATCCACTTCCACCGTCACTGCTGTGGCATTTCAGGGTGCCCCTCTGGTGTCTACCGATCTCCCTCATCCTTAAGCGGGGTCGCCTCCCGGTCCGGGTTCCCCAGGCACATGTGTGCGCTCCCTATCCAGGTCGATCCCAGCCCAATCCCCCTCCCCATCGCTATTTGCACTATCCGGGTGTTCCCAGGCGTCCAGGACCTCCCTCCACTGCTCCACAATGGGGTGTTGGCTCAGTCCTCTCGATTCCTCCCTTATCAGGGCTCTGTCCTCCATTCCGGCCCAGTGCTGTCAGGAGGATGAATATGTAATTAGTGGCTCAGGCCGAGCTTCCTTTTTGTTGCGTGGGGCATATTGCACAAAACCTCTTTGCTTTTTGGCCCTTTTTTTATTTGGTTGAGGGTTCTGGGTCTCATCCGGACACCCTGACTGGTCTCAATGTTGGGGGCAGCTCAGGAAGCCCACCCCCAGCTGCCCCTTGGTGTGGTGGCCTCCCCGTTCCCTTTCCCCCCCCCCCCCCGGGCATGAGGAGCAGGGGTGAGTCCACCACAGTTGGGGGATGGGGGAGCGCAACTGTGCTCCCGCTGTTTCCTTGCCATTGAGGCCCCATGCACGCCCCCTTCCAGGGTTCATTAATTCTGAATAAACCTTGCGTCGACCCAAGGGCACTGGCCCACACTGGAGGTTTCTGAAGAACTGGCTCCATGCACTCCAGTTCTCGGCTGTGGTGGTTTGAGGGGGAGTCAAAGGTCAAATCTTTATCCCGTCCATATCTCGGGCCCTATTGGGCTGTTCTGCGTAAACTTGGGCTCATTTCGCTGCTGGTGGCGAGCCTTAGTCTCCTGGAGCCTATTTCATAGGCCTCTAACCTCTAAGGGGCTGGTGGCACTGACTCCCTGTGCCACCCTTTCTCCTTTTTGTCCTCTGGTGCTCCTCTACACTTTGTATGGGCACAGAAGTCCAGTTCTTCCCCCAACTGGTCCTTAGGTGGTATAAGGTGACCAACTTCCCTGGGCATCAGGGGCTGGTCCTTCCAGTTATCCTTGGTGCTGCCACCATCCAGTTCCAGTGTCCTACTCCAACCAAAAGCACTCTCTCCCCGTGTGGAACTGTTTTTAAATGGGGGTTGAAGGTTCCAGAAGCAAGGCACCCCTGGCCAATCCTAGGGTGCCACATCACCTATTCACCCCGCCTCAACCCTCCTGCACAGCATGCTGGGACCATTCAAGATGGCGCCGTCAAAATGTCACTGCTCACATCTCCTCTGGGAGCCTCAGCTCTGCCCCTCACTGACATCACTGCCAGGGACTTTCCCAACAAAACCTCAAAGAGGACCATCCTCCTGTGTTGGCTCCAGGGGTCTGGTGGGCCTGGGACGTCCCAACCCTGGCACAGTGTGACAGCTAATTAATGGATGCAGATTTCATTCCCTACCCTTTCCTCCTCAGGAGCTCAGTGAAGTCCTGTTAATTGCTTTGTTTGTGTAGGGAGGCCTCTGTTCCCTCTGCTGGGGAGCAATGTGATTAACGTTGTCGGCAGGGTGACAAAAGGCCTGGGCTCTGATCCTGAGCTGAGCCAGAAAAACATTTAAAAAAATCTGAACGACCCATGAGGTGTACATTTTTCAGCTTAGGACTTGCATGATCGAATTTGGCACCTATGTTTTACCCCAGTTAGATATCTTGCTAGACTTTTTAGGCCAAAGGGAAGTGAAACTGCACTCTATGGCAGATTTCCCCCTATGTGTATAATAGAGTGTACCCATGAGCGCCCCCTAATATTATAATGATTGCAACAAACAGGGGCAGCCCTGTAACCCAAGTATTTTTGTGTTCTTTAAATGGACCATCATAAGTTATAACTGATATTTTCCTTTTAATTAGTTCATAAACCACTGTTGCGTTCATATAATCCCTAATATTATAAGGCATTCTCCAGGACACTATCTAACCCTGCAGAGTCCCCGCTGCGCCAGGCTACCAGTGAGCAGTTACCAGGCTGCGCATGACGGTAGTCTCACACGTGCTGGCCTCACACGTGTTTACATGTAACCAGCAAAGTGCCCCTTAGCTAGGCAGCATCCTTATCTTAAAAGGCAGATATCCTGAATCTTCGCTGGCTATTCGGTGTCATGGAATGGGCACGTCGGACAGACACACAGTGGTGGGAGGCCTCCTTAGGTATCGAAAAGGCTTTTGACACCCTGGGGTGGACTTATCTACAAGCGGTCCTAGTGAAACTGGGGCTTGGTCCCGAGTTCTGCAGATGGGTACAAATCCTTTATGAACGCCCTGTTGCCAGAGTATGTACAAGCAGGGAAATTTCAGATAGCTTCGCAATTAACGTGGCACCAGTCGGGGTTGTCCCCGGTCTCCCCTGTTGTTCCCCACGGCCATGGAGCCACTGGCCTGCATGCTACGATAGCAGACACTAACCTGGGGTTACACGTTGGGAGACCACCTGTAGGAAAGTAGGATCTGCTTTTATGGTTACCCCACTTTTTGCCTGGTGCTAGGCTGTTTCTGGCTAGTCTGACTGGGATCCTGCTAATCGGGACCCCAGTCTCTGTGCTTTCTCCCCTAAATTGGTATGGTAAGTATTTGGGTACATCCCAGATTGGACACTGGTGTATCCTTATCAGTCCCTAGTATATGGTTCTGAGGTACCCAGGGCATAGGTACAACAGGGGTCCCCCATGGGCTAAAGCATGTATTATGCCAACCATGGGGGATCACTCAAACTGTAACTACAAGCCTGCCATTGCAGCCTGTGTAAGCTGGTGCTAGCACCACTTACGAAAGATATAGCTTTCCCTATATCTGAGGTCACTGCACTTAAGACATATAAGCCACCCCGAAAGCAGGTCTTTCAATCCTGAAGGCAGGGTACTCTGTTCTAAGTGTGAGGGTGCCCCTGCATGAGCAGGACACCCCTACAACCTTCGGTGTCCATTCTCCAGGGTTGTAAGTGCATCAGCCAGTACGATACATAGAGTGGCCGTGCGTCATTATGCGATGACCATCTCTAAACTGGCTTTATCGAACCTTGTCATGTTTGGTATCAAACATGTTGGAATCATACCCCCAAACCGTAAAAGGTGAGGGGGTATGATTCCATGCACTGTAAAGCTCCTCCGGGAGGCCCTCAGTGCTCCCGGTATCAGTCTTCTAGACCCTGACAGCACAATATGGCTGCTGCCGACAAGAGACACTATTCTGCCCTCCTGCAGCGGAGCTAAGCCCGAGCAGAGGAAGGCAGAATAATAGGTATCCTGTCACAGGGAGGTGTGGCCACCTCCCAGACAGGGTTTAGTGTATTGGGGCCGGGTGGTAGCGCTTGCCAGCGCCACTCAATCTGCTTGAGGGGCAAATTTGGTGCCCTCCTTACATAGTCCAGTTCAAACCAGCTCAAGGAGCAGTTGGCTCCCGCTCTGGTGCGAAACTGGACAAAGGAGATGGGAGTATCCTCCCCACTGTCCAACCCCTCCCCTGGGAGGGAGCCCTAAATCGTCCCAACCCTTTCCTTAGAGTACTTAAGGGCTTACCTGTAGGTGGGTCCCTAGATTAGTCGTGGGACAAGATTCACGTCAAGACAGCACTTCTTCAACCATCTGGACACTCTGATCTTTGCTCTGGGTATCGAGACTGCAACTAGGAAGACTCCTGCTGCTCCAAGTCTCGTCGCCCTGCTTGTCTGCTGCAACGTCCGTGCCTGTGCTCCATACAGAAATCTTCCAAGGCCTGTGGAATCTCCCTTGAAGTGAAGGAGTCACTTCCCTGCATCTACAGGCACTGCAACAAAGCTGACCAGTCTGCTGATCCCGAGCTCCCACGACTCCGAAAGGCTCAGCAACACAGGTGGTGGTTCTTCACATCCCTCGAGGCTTGCCCTGTCCTCTCACCAAGTTTGAGACCAGTATCCCTCATCGGAGCTGCAGGAACCGAACCCCTGTGCACTGCATCGACTTGCCGTTGCAAAGGCTTGTTGGCTTCCTTCCTCCAAGATCTTGGGTCTCCAAGTAGCCCCAACCTCAAGCATCTCCTCCTGTGACCAAGATCTTCACCCTCACCGCATCACTTGCACCGTGGGCCTGCATCTTTGGTGAGCTGCTCGGGGTCCTCTTGCAACTCCGGTGCCTCCGGCCTGTGGGTCCTCTTGAGGGTCTTCTTTGATTTCTGCAGGCACCCCTGATTGCTCGGGGCCTGCCCCGACTCCCCTGCTTGCGGTGAGTCCCCTGGATCTTGCTGGTACCGACACTGCACCTTCTTCGCTTTCCACGTTGTATGCAGTTGCCACGGCTTGTTGGTGCTCCCGACGGACACTGACCCCTCAACTCTCGACATCCGATGTGGGACAGCTCGTGAACGGCTCCTGTTCTTCCACAGCGTCGCCTGATCCTCACAGCTGCAGCTCCAAGGTCACCGTCAACTCTCCTGCAACACCCATCGGTGGGCATTCGTCTTCCGTGCCTCCTGGTCACTCCTGAGTGGCACAGACTCTGTCCCCTCTGCTTGCAGGTACTTCTTACCTTGAATCAAACTTTGGGTTCCACCAGACACTTTCACCTTCTCCAGCAGCGGCACCTTCCTGAAGTCTCTCATTGGGTTCGACGGCGGTTTCCGTCGCCACTTCGCACCTATGCACCTGGCTTCCCTGGTGTAGGTATACTGGCTCCTATGGTATACACGGGTGGGGTGGCTCTCCAACCTTCTGTCTTCCACGGATTTCTTCAGGGTCCACTGGGAAGGGTCCTTCTATAAAACTGGAACCGCAACCTACCCATTGACTTGTATTGAGCCGCTGTTGTGTTCCCACTCTGCACACGGCCTTCGTGAGGTTCCTGGTTACTTACCTCAGGTGGTTCCTTGGGTCCCAGGCATTTCTACATTTTCTGGGTATAGTCTTGACTCGAGTCGTGGTTCGCCTACCACTATTTTAGTATATGGTTTGGTCTCCTCCTGGCGACCACTGTGTATTCGTGCTACTTACCTGTTTTTATTGCAAAGTAATGTGTGAATTGTGTATATCTCCGGGTAGGAGATATCTGTATTTGTTAGTGAGTGTCTTATAATAAATACATATTTTTATAAATACACTGTGTGGTTCTTTTTAACTTAATCTATACCAATAAGATTATGTTCAGGTGAAATAAGCTGCTTTACACTCCTTCTGGACTAAGCTGGAAGGCTGCTCTCCACAGCTACAACTTAGAGAGCTTTCTAAAGTTGTCTAGGACCACTAAACTCACCATAAGGGTTGTCTGGATTAGTGCAGGTTGCCCACTTATATATATTAAGCCAGCTTCTCACACCACCGTAATATAGTTTCAGTGTATGCGGATGACACCTTGATATACTTACAGGCAGATCCTATGCTTTTGCAAGCAATATATGTGATGCGGTGCACTCCTTTTTTATACTAATGTTCAAACAAATCACTTTTTTGCTAATTTGTCTGACCTGACAAACTAGGTTATAGTGTGCTGCGCAGTATTTGTGGGCTGCCTGTCCCACATATGTGAAAGTATCAGAAAAGTCAAGCGGAGATTCACTTGACAGACTGCGTGCACTACGTGGTGTGTTCAACAAGCTTTGGGAATTCAACTAAATCATAAAACTCTGTATATAATGATTACAAGCAAACGTTTAAACACAAGCACGCTTCAAAACTATTCTATTCAATAATTTTTCTTATTGAAATGACGATTCTGTTCAATAATTTTTGTTATTGAAATGACAGATAGTAAATGTCATCTATAACAACAGAAATTCTACAAATACATGTACAGATATATCTTGTTAAGCAGATACAAAATTGTTCAACCTAAATGCGTTATACACAATAAACAGTGTTGGTTGTTCACAGACAATCATAAATAGCCCAATGCATTTCTGGACGTTGTCCCTTCTTCAGGGGCCACTGTAATAAAGAGAAATATATATACAAGTGAATATTTACTACATAGCTCTTACTTTCAAAACACAAAGATTGCCACATAGCTGCCAAATGGTGAGACACCCTGACAATAAAAACAAGGAACGTATCATCAATGCATCAACTGCAAGAAAGAAAAAAAGAAAAAGAATATAAAGAAGCAAAAGAATACAAGGAGGAAGAGGAAGAGTTACTGTCACCGATATACGTTGCTAATGAGTGGTCCATATAGTTGTACCCAATATACCACCACGCTAGAAGTGAACAACTTTTGCTTGATACTATGATTAGACAAACCACCGCGGGTGCGAAGAAAAAGGATAAATGCGGATAACAAATCTGCTAAGTAACATAGACACACCTACTGATCACGTGACTGCATACTGGCGTATTGTGTGTATACAACGAAACAAATAATCTGGTAAAGATGCGCTACAAATCGACAACCTAAAAATAACAAAAATAAAGAACACGTAAGGGACACAGATGGAATCAACAAGAAAGACCCGAAAACCGTGGCATCTGACAACAAAAAAATACCTGGAAATGCGTCCAAACCGACATGGCCATCTGCAACAAAATACCGAACAATAATGAGTTCAATGAGCTAATAAAAGCTAAACGTACATCCAGTCACCTATACATATAGAGTTTAAATAACTCACCAAAATGTACGAAGACAAAACCTCATAACACCGAACATAGCTGCACCGTCAATGCTATTGAACGCTGACCCCGTATATAACTAGCACAGAAGCCCGTGAAAACTACCAACATCACCTGACTCCAACCTAAACAACTGAGGAAGGACAACTAGACAACCAGGACCGCCATCTTGAAAAGATACGATCCGTGATGAATACAACTTCAAACCAAGGATAATGCCTTACAACAACCCTTTAACCGTTCAAAAACCCGAAAAAAGAAGAATTCACATAAACCCCTGCAGAATGAAATATAAAGATAGATCCAAAAAGAAATAAACCCAAAAAAATATAAACAAAATAAAAACCCAACAAGTCCACTGCACAGTTAAGGAAATACCACCAGAATAATATCCGACCTGTCACGAAATAGGGAGACATAACTGGAGTGTAGAAACCAACTGAAAACGAATAAACACGACCACATACGTGTGAGATGCTGAACTGACATGAACTGACACCAACATTAAGAAAGTATGTAGAGTAAAAATGAAAAAAGTAGACAAATAAGGTAACCATAGAAAAAAGAAACGTGAAAAAATGAAAGTCAGATGATTTGCACTGAGCGAAAAAGATCATGAATGAATACACATTGCTACAATTATGAACCTCTGGCAATGGACATATGGTAAAGAATCTGATACAGTAAAACCAAATGACCCTGATGGTCAAAAATATAACTTGGTATGCTAACAGTAAACATTGTGTACATTCTATCTTAAAAAATGTGTTGGCTATGGTAGGTCTCCTAATGTAACGTACACTGAAGTGGCGTATTTCACAATATCAAAACATCAAAAAATGATTGTGCATAAACCATAAGGTGATGAATATGGTGAAAGTAACTCCTCCTCAAACAAAGACCGAATTAAAGAAAACAGCTCAAATCTAATTTGTCATTGAGACCTAGTGGCATCATGGTATTGAGCCTCCTGATCCAAAACACTTCTCTTTGGGATAATTTTTTGCTTGAGTCAATGCCTATCTGTGGTGTAAGTTTTTCTACAAATATGAACCGAAGTTGAGAGATGTTGTGGCCTTCCTCTATCCAATGAACTACTAAGTTGGAATTCGTGTTTTTGTTCCTGATCATGCTTTTATGTTCGCCGATGCGAACTTTCACTTTTCTCTCAGTTTTTCCAACATACAGAAGACCACATGGACATTTAATGCAATAAATCATGTTCATTGTGTTGCAATTTGAAGAGTGATTGAGAGTAATTTTAGCGCCAATTCTAGGATGTGTGATGAAATCCTGTTGCATGACGTTATTGCAATGCGTACAGTTACTGCATCTTTTCATCCCTGTGGGTTTGGTACTGATGTTCAAGTTTTTTTTAGCCAAAAGTTCCTTAAGATTATTGCTTCTGGTATAGGCAAATAGTGGTGGTTGATTGAATGATGCGCCAAAGTCTGGTTCCCGTACTAGTAGTTCCCATCTTTTGAGGATGATTTTTTTAATACTTTTGGATTTTGTGGAAAATTTCGACACAAAAACTGGCCTATTGGTCGGTGTTTTTGGTTTGGTGATTAAAAGTGTGCTCCGATCAATTTGTTGGATTCGATCCTCCGCACGTTTAATGATGGTTGAGGGGTATCCCCGTGATGAAAATCTAGTCCTGATCCTGTTTAGTTCTTCATTGAACTTCCTTGTAGTTGAAGATATTCTTTTGGAGCGAATCATATGTGAATATGGTAAGTTCTGGATCAATTTGGGAGAGTGAAAACTTTGAAACAATAATGTATTGTTTCGATCAGTAGGTTTAGTGAACACGCTGGTGTCAATGGTAGAGTTTGATTTGACCACTAAGACATCCAAAAAGGTAAACTGGTCTCGCTGATGTTCGACGTAAATTGAATCCTTCTGTTTCTGGAATTCAACACTTGAATTTGTTCTTGAAGAGATTCTTTGGTGTTAGACCAGATCAAAAAATGTCGTCAATATAGCGACAATATGTAATGAGATGTTTACTCCAATTCAAATCCTCGAAGATGTATTTTTCTTCAAATGCAGCCATGAAGATATTTGCGTATGTGGGCGCCCCCCCAAAACCCATGGATGTTCCACTAATTTGAAGAAAAAATTCATTCTGGTAGTGAAAATAACTGTGCTGGAGACAAAATTGTAATATCTCCAAAAGAAACACCTTGTGTGCACGCATATCTGGTTGATTGAGTAACGCCCATTCAATAGCTTCCAGCCCTTCTTGCAACGGGATTGAAGTGTACAGTGAGGTGACATCAATTGTGCATAAAATGTATTCAATGGTGTTAGTTAGATCCAACTGTTGTAAACGTGATAAAAAATCAGTAGTGTCTCGTATGTACGATCTCCATGTACGTACTATTGGTTGGAGGAATTGATCGATGTAAACACCCAGAGGTTCAAATAGTGACCCACATCCAAACACGATGGGTCTGAATGGGGGATCAGTGGGACGTTTATGTATCTTCGGCAACATGTACATATGTGGTCTTTTCGGATGCTGCTGAATGAGGAAATTTTTGGTTTTACTGGAAATCCAATCCATATCCTGAGCATTATCCAAAATACTCTTTAATACTTGAAGTATTTCATGAGTGGGATCATGATCCAATTTGAGATACGTGTTTTCATCTGTAAGGTGTTCTTGCACTTTTCTGTGGTAGTATGACGTATCCATCATCACCAGAGCGCCTCCCTTATCTGCAGGCTGAAATGTTAAGGTTGCATTGTTAGCTAGATCCTTCAAGATATTCCTTTCTTTTTAGATAAGTTTTGACCTTTGTGTTGATAATAATTTAGTTTACTCACATCCTGCTTAACAGAGGATTCAAAACAGTCCAGTATTTTATGAGAAACTGGAGGTACAAAAGTGCTTTTGGGTCTAAACTCTGCAAACTCATGATCCTCTTTGGTAATCGGTTGTGTCAAAACGTTATCAAACAATGACGTAAACGTAAAATTCGCATGAAACGATAAATAGCAACTTCTGTTTCATGAAACGTGGTCTTGTACGTTGGTACGAAAGATGTTCCTTTGTTTAAAATTCGCGTTTGTTGGGTAGTCAGTGTTTGAGAAGAGATATTTATGATGATTGTTTCTGACTCCGTAGATTTTGACGAGATTTCTCTTTGGTTCTTTCTTTGTCCTCGCCTGGTTTTACAGCACTTCCACTGATTTGTCCTGTTGCTATGTCTGGTGGCTGTGAAGACTTTTGGCCCTTGGATAAAAAAGATTCTGTAGACCTTGAGGCATGAGTCTCACTCATTTCAGTGCCGGTCCTACTTGTGCTTGCGACATGGCTTCTGGTTCCGTTACTGTCTAAAGGAGGTCTGGTTGGTTGTATCTCACGATCTGATACTACACTTTCGTCTGATGAGGCATCAGGATTTTTTCTGTAAGGTTTGCGCTGAGCATACATTTCCGCCCAAGTATATACCTCGTTCAATCGGTAATCAATTGTATCCCTTTTGAATTTGCGCAATTTGCGTTCTTGTAGTTCTTTACCATAATTCTCTAATTTAATGTTGATTTGTTCCAGTGTGTTAGCCCAATCCCCTGAATCAATGCGTCCCGATAAATCTTGTTTGATGTTAAAAATTTCTTCTTCGAGTTCCTTGATTGTTTTGGAAAGTTCCTCTACTATTAATAAAATTAAGTCCAAAGAACATTTATTCAGAACTGCATACCAGCGATCCATAAAAGACTTATTGAACTGAAAACGAAACAACATAGGTTTAATGGCTAACCGTAAACCACGGGGTATCCTTTTGTGTTTATGGTACTGAATGAGAGTTGAGGCATGCAATCTCTGATTTAATTCTCGTCGACAAATGAATTCAAGATGTTTTAATTGTTGAGTTATTGTGCCTTCTTGGGTGTCAAACGTTTTGGTAGCGGAAATTAAGCTGTAAATTTCAGTGGCTTCTTCTGCAGTGTATGCCTTGGTTTCTGCTCTATTATCCGTAGTACTAGCTATGCTCTCAAAGGAAGTCATCATGAAAGATTAGTGGGTGCTACCGCTGGGTAGGCAGTTAAAGGACTTGATGCAAGCAATATATGTGATGCGGTGCACTCCTTTTTTATACTAATGTTCAAACAAATCACTTTTTTGCTAATTTGTCTGACCTGACAAACTAGGTTATAGTGTGCTGCGCAGTATTTGTGGGCTGCCTGTCCCACATATGTGAAAGTATCAGAAAAGTCAAGCGGAGATTCACTTGACAGACTGCGTGCACTACGTGGTGTGTTCAACAAGCTTTGGGAATTCAACTAAATCATAAAACTCTGTATATAATGATTACAAGCAAACGTTTAAACACAAGCACGCTTCTATTCAATAATTTTTCTTATTGAAATGACGATTCTGTTCAATAATTTTTCTTATTGAAATGACAGATAGTAAATGTCATCTATAACAACAGAAATTCTACAAATACTTGTACAGATATATCTTGTTAAGCAAATACAAAATTGTTCAACCTAAATGCGTTATACACAATAAACAGTGTTGGTTGTTCACAGACAATCATAAATAGCCCAATGCATTTCGGGACGTTGTCCCTTCTTCGGGGGCCACTGTAATAAAGAGAAATATATATACAAGTGAATATTTACTGCATAGCTCTTACTTTCAAAACACAAAGATTGCCATATAGCTGCCAAATGGTGAGACACCCTGACAATAAGCTCTACAGAATCTTTTTTATTCAAGGGCCAAAAGTCTTCACAGCCACCAGACATAGCAACAGGACAAATCAGTGGAAGTGCTGTAAAACCAGGCGAGGACAAAGAAAGAACCAAAGAGAAATCTCGTCAAAATCTACGGAGTCAGAAACAATCATCATAAATATCTCTTCTCAAACACGGACTACCCAACAAACGCGAATTTTAAACAAAGGAACATCTTTCGTACCAACGTACAAGACCACGTTTCATGAAACAGAAGTTGCTATTTATCGTTTCATGCGAATTTTACGTTTACGTCATTGTTTGATAACGTTTTGACACAACCGATTACCAAAGAGGATCATGAGTTTGCAGAGTTTAGACCCAAAAGCACTTTTGTACCTCCAGTTTCTCATAAAATACTGGACTGTTTTGAATCCTCTGTTAAGCAGGATGTGAGTAAACTAAATTATTATCAACACAAAGGTCAAAACTTATCTAAAAAGAAAGGAATATCTTGAAGGATCTAGCTAACAATGCAACCTTAACATTTCAGCCTGCAGATAAGGGAGGCGCTCTGGTGATGATGGATACGTCATACTACCACAGAAAAGTGCAAGAACACCTTACAGATGAAAACACGTATCTCAAATTGGATCATGATCCCACTCATGAAATACTTCAAGTATTAAAGAGTATTTTGGATAATGCTCAGGATATGGATTGGATTTCCAGTAAAACCAAAAATTTCCTCATTCAGCAGCATCCGAAAAGACCACATATGTACATGTTGCCGAAGATACATAAACATCCCACTGATCCCCCATTCAAACCCATCGTGTCTGGATGTGGGTCACTATTTGAACCTCTGGGTGTTTACATCGATCAATTCCTCCAACCAATAGTACGTACATGGAGATCGTACATACGAGACACTACTGATTTTTTATCACGTTTACAACAGTTGGATCTAACTAACACCATTGAATACATTTTATGCACAATTGAGGTCACCTCACTGTACACTTCAATCCCGTTGCAAGAAGGGCTGGAAGCTATTGAATGGGCGTTACTCAATCAACCAGATATGCGTGCACACAAGGTGTTTCTTTTGGAGATATTACAATTTTGTCTCCAGCACAGTTATTTTCACTACCAGAATGAATTTTTTCTTCAAATTAGTGGAACATCCATGGGTTTTGGGGGGGAGCCCACATACGTAAATATCTTCATGGCTGCATTTGAAGAAAAATACATCTTCGAGGATTTGAATTGGAGTAAACATCTCATTACATATTGTCGCTATATTGACGACATTTTTTTGATCTGGTCTAACACCAAAGAATCTCTTCAAGAACAAATTCAAGTGTTGAATTCCAGAAACAGAAGGATTCAATTTACGTCGAACATCAGCGAGACCAGTTTACCTTTTTTGGATGTCTTAGTGGTCAAATCAAACTCTACCATTGACACCAGCGTGTTCACTAAACCTACTGATCGAAACAATACATTATTGTTTCAAAGTTTTCACTCTCCCAAATTGATCCAGAACTTACCATATTCACATATGATTCGCTCCAAAAGAATATCTTCAACTACAAGGAAGTTCAATGAAGAACTAAACAGGATCAGGACTAGATTTTCATCACGGGGATACCCCTCAACCATCATTAAACGTGCGGAGGATCGAATCCAACAAATTGATCGGAGCACACTTTTAATCACCAAACCAAAATCACCGACCAATAGGCCAGTTTTTGTGTCGAAATTTTCCACAAAATCCAAAAGTATTAAAAAAATCATCCTCAAAAGATGGGAACTACTAGTACGGGAACCAGACTTTGGCGCATCATTCAATCAACCACCACTATTTGCCTATACCAGAAGCAATAATCTTAAGGAACTTTTGGCTAAAAAAAACTTGAACATCAGTACCAAACCCACAGGGATGAAAAGATGCAGTAACTGTACGCATTGCAATAACGTCATGCAACAGGATTTCATCACACATCCTAGAATTGGCGCTAAAATTACTCTCAATCACTCTTCAAATTGCAACACAATGAACGTGATTTATTGCATTAAATGTCCATGTGGTCTTCTGTATGTTGGAAAAACTGAGAGAAAAGTGAAAGTTCGCATCGGTGAACATAAAAGCATGATCAGGAACAAAAACACGAATTCCAACTTAGTAGTTCATTGGATAGAGGAAGGCCACAACATCTCTCAACTTCGGTTCATAATTGTAGAAAAACTTACACCACAGATAGGCATTGACTCAAGCAAAAAATTATCCCAAAGAGAAGTGTTTTGGATCAGGAGGCTCAATACCATGATGCCACTAGGTCTCAATGACAAATTAGATTTGAGCTGTTTTCTTTAATTCGGTCTTTGTTTGAGGAGGAGGAGTTACTTTCACCATATTCACCACCTTATGGTTTATGCACAATCATTTTTTGATGTTTTGATATTGTGAAATACGCCACTTCAGTGTACGTTACATTAGGAGACCTACCATAGCCAACACATTTTTTAAGATAGAATGTACACAATGTTTACTGTTAGCATACCAAGTTATATTTTTGACCATCAGGGTCATTTGGTTTGACTGTATCAGATTCTTTACCATATGTCCATTGCCAGAGGTTCATAATTGTAGCAATGTGTATTCATTCATGATCTTTTTCGCTCAGTGCAAATCATCTGACTTTCATTTTTTCACGTTTCTTTTTTCTATGGTTACCTTATTTGTCTACTTTTTTCATTTTTACTCTACATACTTTCTTAATGTTGGTGTCAGTTCATGTCGGTTCAGCATCTCACACGTATGTGGTCGTGTTTATTCGTTTTCAGTTGGTTTCTACACTCCAGTTATGTCTCCCTATTTCATGACAGGTCGGATATTATTCTGGTGGTATTTCCTTAACTGTGCAGTGGACTTGTTGGGTTTTTATTTTGTTTATATTTTTTGGGGTTTATTTCTTTTGGATCTATCTTTAGATTTCATTCTGCAGGGGTTTATGTGAATTCTTCTTTTTCGGGTTTTTGAACGGTTAAAGGTTTGTTGCAAGGCATTATCCTTGGTTTGAAGTTGTATTCATCACGGATCGTATCTTTTCAAGATGGCGGTCCTGGTTGTCTAGTTGTCCTTCCTCAGTTGTTTAGGTTGGAGTCAGGTGATGTCGGTAGTTTTCGCGGGCTTCTGTGCTAGTTATATACGGGGTCAGCGTTCAATAGCATTGACGGTGCAGCTATGTTCGGTGTTATGAGGTTTTGTCTTCGTACATTTTGGTGAGTTATTTAAACTCTATATGTATTGGTTAGGTGACTGGATGTACGTTTAGCTTTTATTAGCTCATTGAACTCATTATTGTTCGGTATTTTGTTGCAGATGGCCATGTCGGTTTGGATGCATTTCCAGGTATTTTTTGTTGTCAGATGCCACGGTTTTCGGGTCTTTCTTGTTGATTCCATCTGTGTCCCTTACGTGTTCTTTATTTTTGTTATTTTTAGGTTGTCGATTTGTAGCGCATCTTTACCAGATTATTTGTTTCGTTGTATACACACAATACGCCAGTATGCAGTCACGTGATCAGTAGGTGTGTCTATGTTACTTAGCAGATTTGTTATCCGCATTTATCCTTCTTTCTTCGCACCCGCGGTGGTTTGTCTAATCATAGTATCAAGCAAAAGTTGTTCACTTCTAGCGTGGTGGTATATTGGGTATAACTATATGGACCACTCATTAGCAACGTATATCGGTGACGGTAACGGTAACTCTTCCTCTTCCTCCTTGTATTCTTTTGCTTCTTTATATTCTTTTTCTTTTTTTCTTTCTTGCAGTTGATGCATTGATGATACGTTCCTTGTTTTTATTGTCAGGGTGTCTCACCATTTGGCAGCTATGTGGCAATCTTTGTGTTTTGAAAGTAAGAGCTATGCAGTAAATATTCACTTGTTTATATATTTCTCTTTATTACAGTATCCCCTGAAGAAGGGACAACGTCCCGAAATGCATTGGGCTATTTATGATTGTCTGTGAACAACCAACACTGTTTATTGTATATAACGCATTTAGGTTGAACAATTTTGTATTTGCTTAACAAGATATATCTGTACATGTATTTGTAGAATTTCTGTTGTTATAGATGACATTTACTATCTGTCATTTCAATAAGAAAAATTATTGAACAGAATCGTCATTTCAATAAGAAAAATTATTGAATAGAATCGTTTTGAAGCGTGCTTGTGTTTAAACGTTTGCTTGTAATCATTATATACAGAGTTTTATGATTTAGTTGAATTCCCAAAGCTTGTTGAACACACCACGTAGTGCACGCAGTCTGTCAAATGAATCTCCGCTTGACTTTTCTGATACCGAATCAGATCCTATGCTTTTGCCAGATGTTGGCATTAGACACATATGGCCGCATATCTGGGCTTTGGATAAACTGGGGGGAAACGTATTTATTCCCTTTGTTATAGACACCGGAACCCGCGTGCTTCCCCTCTGGTGACGCCCCCTTGATGTGGAAATATGACACTTTTAAATATTTGGGAGTCCAAATATATCACTCTGAACATCATCTAGTGAAAGGGAATTTAGGGAAGACCTTGACCTCAATTTGGCAGTCCCTCCCACTTTGGACACAGCTACCCCTTTCACCTATGGAGAGAGTGTCTATTGCCAAAATGTTAATTCTCCCACGACTCCTTTATTTTTTCGAGGCAATGCATGTGATATTAAAGAAGCCACTCTTCCTAGATCTGCAACACATATTGGCATCACTGATCTGGACTACTGAGAGACACAGGGTTAAGTTGGATACTTAATATGCTACATTAGAGAACAGGGGACTGGGGGCTCCCAATTATGAGCTGTATTACGCTGCAGCCCAACTTCAGTGGCATCTTAGATGGCTACTAGATGCCTCCAATCTGGAAAGGGATCTGCTGGACCTTAATTTTGGGGACATCCCATTACTGGAATAGCTTTTGGATTTCTCCCTTGCCGTACTATTCCTAGCACCTTGCTGAAAGTGGTGACATGGTGTTGGAAGAAATATATACACTGTGGTAAAAGAACGACACTGTATACACCCAGTCTCCCCCTTTGGGCACCTCCACAGTGCAGGCAGCTGCCGGAGGTCTATCAGGTGGATATATGGACCACAGCTGGGTATAAAACTTGAAGGGATATATGTGTAGAGGGCAGACTTTGTACTCTTGTAGATCTGATGGAGGGGGGCTCTTTAGACCCAGGCCAGTTCCTCCTATACTCCTTACTGGAGGTAGCGGGGAAATTATGGCATTTAGACAGGAACCCGGCGCAGGTAGCAGGCCCATTGGAGTTTATGGTGGCCTCAAAGGGATAGGGACAGGCTATATCTCATATTTATGGAACCTTACGGGCGACGTTGCAGGCATTGGGTTCCTGGCTCTCAAGGGTTGGCGGCAGGAGAAACTCTCAGTGGGGCTACAGGATGCCACATGGCGGCAGTGCTTGGGGTCTGTTAGAACAGTTACAGGGAATGCCCGATTTAGGTTTACACAATTTAATTTTATACACCACACGTACCTTTGGCCGGACAGAATCGCCAAAATGTATCTGGGGGTCAGTGCAACTTGTCCCAGATATCGGCATTCTGACGCAGATTTCCTTCATGTGGTGTGGCTCTGCACTGTAATAGTGGACTTCTGGCAAATTGTAACTTCCTGTATCTCAGAGATCACTGCTTCCATTTGAGCTCATGATCCTACACTCTGCCTTCTTTATTCCGGGGTAGTGACGAAACTATTAAAACAATTAAGGGGTGTTGGACTTGGCCCTTTTTGGCAGGTTCACCCCTAAACGTTTTGCCTTTTTCTGTGACCTGGTGTTGGTGGTTTTAGGCCTCTGGGCACTTTCGCACTGTGGTCCAGTGGAAAGTGCGTGCGCTCTCTGTGTTACATTGGTGAGCTTGGCCTGCCCTCCCATAGGAATGCATTGGGGATTCCCTGATCAGTGTGTGTCAGTGGTAATTCCTGTTATGAGAGGAGCAGTGTGGTCAAGTCTAGTATGTATGAAATTGTGTGAATAAATGCTGCGCAATGGTGTGCGCAGATTTATGGTGGTTATTTTAGAAATGCCACTTTTAGAAGTTGGTATTTCTGTGTGCTATGTGTCTGCCTGACTGATGTGAATTGCATGTCTGGCATGTGAGTGACAGGGGCTGGGAGGTGTGTGTGGCTCCAGGAGGGACAGGGTGAGTCAGCACTGAGCTGAATAGGACACCTGGGCTGGGGGGTAGTGGGAGGAGTGATCCCCTGACTCTGAATAGGAGTGTGCCTGCCCTGTACAATGCTGGCTCCGCCCCCTGTGGTGTGTCTGATCACCTAGCCCCCACCTGACAAAGGGGAAGAGGAGCTTGGAAAACAAAGTGCTCCAAATCCCCCCTGAACCAGTTGCATCTGGTTCCCTCATGCCCTGCACTACAGACAAAGAGAGTTTGTGGTATAAGTATATGGGCTGTGACCCCATGAAAATGTTCAGTTCTGTACTTTGGTGCTATTCCTGAATCCTGCCGGGGGCGTGCTGCTGCTGGGGCCCAGGGGGGGGGCTGCCATGAGGGCTTGCCTCCCTGGGCCCTGCCATGCCCCCTTGATGCCTAAAGGACTTGCTTTTTGGGACCCTTCTGCTTTTCCTGGCATCCTCCAGGACCCAGGACCTTTGCTGCATTCTCTTGCGCCCTGTGAGCGCTTTATTTTTAATCTCCCCAGAGAAGGAGAGTGAGGGCTGCGCAGCGTGGTGCTGCCACTCTTTTAGAGGGAATCCAGACGTAGGGATTCCCCCGTGATGATTAACTGGCGGGTGCCCACCCCACGTTTTCCTCTACTTATTACGGGTGCCCACCCCGCCTATTTTGAGGTTCCAAATGCGGGTGCCCACCCCGCTTATGCTTTGTTTTTATTGCGGGTGCCCACCCCGCGTTTGCCGAGGAAATCACCGCCGCGGCCCGAGCCGCTAAAGAAATGTTCTCCGGGCCGCTGCTCAGTGCGACCCGGAAGTCAGGCGTTGCCTGTGCCTGGTTGGGGGCGGGGCCTCCTACAGGCGGCCGGAAGTCAGCGTGTGTCTCCCGCAAGCCTGGGAGAGCCCCGAACGTCTGGAGGGAGAAGTCCCGGGTCCCAGGAGGGGGCCCGGGTGAAGAGAGAAGCCATCCGGAGTGCGGCCGAGTGAAAGCAGGGGGCCGGGCGGGGCTCCCGTGGTCGAGGGAAGCCCCGCGTGCAGGAGATGCGGATGCTGGTCGGCGGGGCTCTCATAGTGAAGAGAGAGCCCCGCGTAGTGCAGTCCAGAGCCAGAGGAGTCCCCGTCGAGAGAGCCGGTGAGTGGAGCTGGCAGGGGGGAGCGAGGTCAAGGCACCATGCCGGTGCCTCTTTCCCAAGCGGCCCCGCTTGACAGAGGGCCGCTCCAACGATGGGCAGATTTGTTTTTAAGCCGTGGGGGTCCAGAGGGCACAGTGGTGCCGGGGCCCCTTTGCCTTATCCCCAGCTGCGCCGCACCAGCGTCCCTTGGTGTGGCTAGATTTTTCACAGCTGCCCCGAGAGTGAGCGGGCAGCTGCAACATGGGCATTGTGGTGTAGAGAGCCCCAGAGCCGGGCCTCTTTAGTTGTTCACAGTTGCCCCGCTTGACAGTGGGCAACTGCAACGTTTTGGGCATATTTGTTCGCAGGGCACAGTCGGTGCCAGTGCCCCACATTTGAGTTTCACAGCTGCGCAGCACTTAGTGCCAGCTGCAACGTTTAGGCCACAGTTCTTTGGGGGCATTGTTAGTGAGACAGGAGTGAGATGCACTCCTCTGCCCCAGTACTTTCACAGCTGCACGGCAATTAGCGTCAGCTGCCACGTTTAGGTATGCGCAATTGCGCACTTGTGAACTCCGCTGCCTTGGCAGCAGCCCTGACATATTGGACACAGGGCATTTGAGCCCCTTTGAGAAGGCCAGTTGGCCAGGGGGACTGTTGGTTTTGTAGGGCGCCAGGCCCTAATGTGATTTATGTGGTGCTAGGAAATGTGATTCATGTATTGTGATTTACGCTCCCTGATTTATGCCTCTAACCTTGGTTTATGTATGAGGTTATTTGCATACTGTGGTTTATGCTAGTGAGATTATTCTCTACTGTGAGTTATGCCCCTAATGTGAGTTATGCTTAGGAGGTTATTGTCTAATGCGTTTAGACTTATGAGATGACTGCATAATGTGTTTATGCTGGTGAGGTTGGCGCAGAATAGATTTCACGCCTAATGTGATGATGACTGCATAATATGGTTTATGATTGCAGGAGGATGCGGAGTACGAGGTTTTGCCAGTAACTGATGGCTGTATTCTACATCTACAATTTGTGCTACATTTATTATAAGTTCTACATTTACTAAGTTCACCTTGTGATGGTTCTGACAGTGGTCCAGTTGGCCCTGTCAGGTGTAAATAATCCCTTGTAGATATTACCTAGTGCCAGGTGGCACAATGTATATTATGTGATTACTATTCTAATGTGTTATGAGAATACAAAGGCTATTTTTGATATAACCTTGTGTGGAGTTCCTTTTGTGGTGTGCCTGGTATGTTGTTGCTGCGTGTGTGTTGCGCAAACGCTTTACACATGGCCTCCGGGATAAGCCTGACTGCTCGTGCCAAGCTACCAAGGGGGTGAGCAGGGGTTATCTTCGGCGTGTAACTCCCTCGCCCTGAATAGAGTGGTGGTCTCTGCCTGGCTTTGGCGCAAGCCTTAGCCAACCAGAGATCCCATGTCTAACAAGGGGGTTTTAGGATCTGCCACTTGTACTGGCACTAAGGCGCATAGCCATGTCCTGGAAGGCGACGTCTGCCCCTTTGATTACCACATGGCAGAAAGATGTGATCCGTTGGGCAGAAGCAGAGCTCTAGGTCCGAGCGGATGCCAGAGCCCAGGATAGGACGTGCAACCTCTTAGAACATTGGAATGATTATTTGACTAGACTGAGGGCGATACCCCCTGAACAGTCTGAAGAGGCCGCACTGTGACATTCAGTATTTTTGCCCCGCAGGGGCTGTGGCATGTCAATTGAGTGTTATTGTATTTTTCTGTACTCCTGAAAATTTGGTCGCGGGGGAGGGTTTTGGGGGGACAAGCAGAGTTGATTGTATCAATGATTCTTGTTTTTTTTCCTTTTACTCAGAGACATAGTCCTGTTGCTCATGTTTATATGGGATACTGTTTGCCCTTTCAGTGTTTGTATGTCTTGATTACCACACGGGATATTTGGACCGGTTTAGCCCACACAATAGTAATGTCATATCTTGAGGTAAACGGTGTATGTTATGATTAAAATCAATAAACATATATGAAAAAAGAAATCTTAAAAGGCAGACACCAGCCATAAACACGCACAGCCCATTTACCATGTGAATACCATGGGTGAGACACCAGTCATGAGGCTCACCCACAGCAAAAAGTCCAAAACCAGTTGATAACAAAAGCACAAAATGAGGGCGGATTAAATGGGCAGAACCCATTTAGCTACACGGGAAAAGCTGGTTGAGTCACATGCGTCTAACTCATGTTTGGCAATCACTACACCCTCACTCTGCTGACTACACCTTCTACTCAGTGGCACATAAAACTTATGCTAGACTCGACCACTTTTTACTTGGTTCCTCCTTTATCTCAAGAGTAACACACGCAGACATTGGACATTTAGCCCATTCAGACCATGCACCTCTCATGATAATTGGTCAATGCACATGCAAATCCCCAATAAAAGAGACACTGAAAATTAAACAGTATTAGCTGATAGACTTTTGATAAAAAACGTCAACAAGACAATAAAGAACTGTCTAAAAGAAAATTGCACAGGAGACCTGGGAATAGACACTACATGGGATACCATAAGCGTGGTTTTAAGAGGTTACCTTTTTTTGCACTCAACCAGAACCAAACTACAAGCAGAATCCCATTGATACCTCAACAGTCTGCACTCACACCTGAACAAGCAGGCCACTTAGATCGTCCATTAGTGTTTGAGGAGGTAGTTCGTAACTAGATTTTATCAAACCTTCTGCAGTGCACTAGCCCCCTACCCTAACAAAATTCTTTAACGCATTTACAGAGACTGAATCGGCCAATCAGTGATCTAGGTCATCGCTAACCAGGGAACAACTCTACCTTTTGGTGACAAATTTCTACTGATCAAAGATAAAAAATATACACAAACATACCAGCAGGTAGGCTTGACCCCCTTGTTACCTGGCCTGAAGCAGCAAGGATAACATCAAAAAATTGGTGTCTGATAGAAAGCATTTGACTGGATAACATGGTTGTTTCTAGGACGAACTCTTCACAAATTCGGACTAGGCCCAGATTCCAAAATGAGTCTTGGTTGGGTATAAAATTAAACAGCCTCCATCACGGTCAATGGGTGTTTCCCCTTATAGAGAGAACCAAGGGAATGCACGTGTGTTTGGAAAGAAAGTTAATATATAACTATATTCTGCCAACATCTTAATCTCACTTATGGACCAGACTCACTCCCTTCTCACCCTATCAGATGAGATCAAAAAATATGGAGACCATTCAGGTTTTAAAGTCAACCTGCAAAAATCTCAATGGAAGAATTAATCTACACCAAAAGATCAGATCCCAACTCCGCAAGTTCAATTCTCATTCAAATGGGCCGAAAATACGGGGACATATTTGGATATACAGATCAGACCCAACAATATATAGGCCAACTACAAGCTTGGCACATAGGAGGATTTTATGGTTGGGAGGCAGTTAAAATGGAGACACTTCATAAATTCTGCTGCTCTTCAATGCTACCTTCCCCGCCTCCTAGAAATATGCCACCATTTTACCTCTACTCACGAAACCGTGTCTGACCCCTTGACTCATGTCTAATTACTGCCCATCTCACTCCTACTTTATCCAGCCAAAGTCCTTGAAAACCTCATCAACTCCTGCCTCTTCAACTACCTTGAATCCAAACACCCCTTGTACTCATCACAAAATCGACTTCAGACCCAACCACAGCATCGAAACGGCTCTCATTGCCACTACCAACAACATCTAACTAATCAAAGACGAAGAAGCCACAGCAGCCCTTTTCCCCTGGAATGCTTGCAGGGGTGTGGAATTTAACAAAATATCTACTTGTCCATGGGGCAGGTTGCTTCATAAATCTACTTGTCCTGTAACAAAATCCACTTGTCCCTTTTGTGCCATGTAATGCGGCGACAAATTACAGCAGCAATCTCATTATATAAGAGTTCTGATATAGCATCTCAAATTATGCCAGGGCTCGTACCATAGTAGGGTTTGAATACTAGCAATTCCCTTATGTTGCTACGTTTCTGCAGGTCTACATACTGGGGCTGAAGGTAGTGGTAAGCAATAGTTCAAGGGTTGGAATGCCCTTTTGAGTCTGTGCAAACCTACCAACTTGCATGTTTTAAGGGTTTTCACCAACTCTTTTCAAATCTTTTCCCATAATGAAAAAGGTTGGAAATTTACTCCTGACAGTGTCAGACTTAAAACTTCTTCCAGGGTTGGGAAAAAAGTGGTTGGAGGAAAAGTGAACTTGAAATATTCAGATTTTCACATGAGCAAATCTACAAATGCACATTTGCTCATGCTAAAACGAAGTTCACAAATATTTTCTAGGAGTACTATTTCTTGGCATACTTATGTAAATTCTTGGGAATTCACGGAAACTGTATATATGCACTTAATGCAAGGATATATACCATGGATAAACTTTTGAGACTTTCTTTAATAATTGGGCCTCTATTTAGGCCTGGCGTTAACCATGACCTTTTGTGTTTAATAAAATTCAGTCTTTCTCTCTCTCTTTCTCTCGGTCTATCAGCTGGCTGCACTGTGAGTGACAGTATTCTGCTCTTTTACAAGGAGCATATTGGCACACAAAGTAGTTTTGTTCAGTGCCCGGAACTGCTGTGGCAATGTGTGCTTTTTGAGACCAAAAACAATTTTTGCTTTTGCCAATGCTTGTTAGAATGGTGAGGGCCCAGCAGCTCCCACACCGATAAGGTTTTACAAAAACAATGCCTAAACAAGTCACACATTGACAAGACCAAAAGGCTGACCACCAATTTCAGACCTTCTGACTTTGCCAATGCTTGTTTATTTTTGTGTCCCATAATCGTATTTCAACTGGTTACACTGATTTTCCATTATGAATATATTTGGGAAATACAAGCATACATCAACATGTTACTAAATGATGCTGCTAAGATATAGTACCTAAAATCTTACAGTAGTTTAGCAAAATGTTTTTTTCCGACTTGCATTTTTTTGGTGAAAATTTTATTTTGAAAGCAAAGAATCATCACTCTGCTTTCAAGCTTCTGATAATATTTGCATATAATCAGAGAGCATTCTGGGAACATTATACATAGCCTCATATTACTAAACTTTGAAAACGTGTGTACACATTTATACTGGAACCACCGTCAGTAGTGCAGGCCGAGCTTACATTTACTTTTAGTGCTCACACTAATAATAAAGGCTGTGCATTAATGAACCATAAATACAAGTTTGAACAGCATTAACACGTGGACACACATATTACCTTAACTGTAGACAATGCCCTTCCCTGATCCATAATGTGGTACTGTAAACTGGCAGTCAAAGGGTTTGTGCTGTAGGGGGTTGGGCCTACTTGTCCCAAGGACAAAATACACATGAAAACCTGTTGCCCTTGACCCCAAACAATATGTCCCGGGCGTCAGGCTATAGGAATTCCACATCCCTGGCTTGGCAGCCTTTGACACAGTCAACCACGCCATCCTCCTCAGGCGGCTCCACAAAGCCAGGAAATGCAGCCCAGCTCTATTCAGGATCTGCTCCTTCCTCTTCGAGCGCACGAAATCCGTGAGCCTGGCCCCATTTTGGATCGACACCAGTGAACTCATCTGTGGTGTTCCCCAGGGCATGGCTCTTACCTTAACCCTACCCTGTTCAACGCCTACTTTTGCCCTCTCGCCACCATCATCTGCACCTTTGGCTTCAGCATCATCTCCTTCGCAGATGACACCCAGGCGTGTTCCTGTCCCTCTCGGAAGACACATCCACCACCCAATCCAACTTCGTCAAGTACGTCTTCAGTAGCTGTCTGGATGAGCCACAACCGCCTCAAACTCAATAGAGACCAACCCAAAGTTGTACCGTTCAGCAGAGACACCTCACACTGCTTACTGGCTTGGTGGCCTACCTAATTGGTTCCAGCCTCCCCCACCCCCAAAAGCTGCTAGAAACCTGGGCATTATTGCAGACAACCAAATCTCAGTGGTGAACCAGGTCAACACAGTTGCGTCAAAATGCTTTCTCACCCATAGAATGCTCAGGAAAGTATTCAAATGGATCATGCTCAATGTCCACAGAACAGTGTTACAAGCCCTCATTTCCAACAGGCTCGACTACAGCAACTACCTTAGCGCAGGCATCGCGGCACAGCTCATGAACAGACTCTAGGTGGTGCAAAACGCGTCCACCAGACTCACACTCAATTTACCACCACGGACTCACATAACAAAGCACCTGAGAGATCTCTACTGATTCCCGTTCAAGAAACGCTCCCTCTTCAAACTTCTCACCCACACCTACAGGGCTCTGTACTATCTTGGCCCATCATACTTCAATGGCCACATCCCAACCAGACACCTCTGACAGGCTGGCCTACTACTTGACCACGTCCCCAGTTGAGCCAAAGCTGGTGGACGCACTTTCTCCCCAAGGCTTGGAATGAGCTTTCCTTCCCCATTAGGTCAGCCAGCTTTAGTCCTGAAGTTCAGAACACAACTGAAAACCTGGCTCTTGCAATAGGTCTCCAGTGGACATTCAAGTCAGCCCCTTCTATCAGGAGCCAGGGTAACCTCCCGCGTAGTTTGCGCGACCCACAAATACATGCCATAACATCCGAATTTACAGAGCTTACCTGAATGTTTTTTTTAAATGCTACAACAGTTATCCACACCATACTAGAAAAATGGGAAAGCCTGGTGAAACTCATTAGCCCGACTTCATTCCCCTTACCTTTTTGGAAATTCAGACTTTGCAACCGGGCCAAGAGTTGCAAGTTTAGAGACACCAGGGAGGTTCCCGACTATGTTACCTCTATGGCAGAGGCACTCTTAGTAAGTTTGAAGAGAATAAAGTAAGATAAAGCATCCTGCAATCACAGAGTTTTCACTATTATGAGCTTAGAAAATGAACACTGCAGCCATTGGTCAAAAGAGGCAATACAAGATCTCCCACAGCTTTTGATGTCTCCAGAAACTCACAACCACCAAACAATGTCCAAGATCTACATGATTTTCAACGAGACAGACCCTGCAAAAATATGCATTCCAAAGACAGACAATGAGAGGAAGTATACACCCAGGCTAACAACTTTGCAAAACGTACACAATGCAAAAAGATGCTGCATGAGATCATGAATAGGTGGCATTACAAACAAGAGTGGCTGTATAAGTCAGATCAGACTACGCTCAGTGTTTATTGGAGACAATGTGGTGAAGTAGGCACAATATTGCACATACTGTGGTCCTGCCTGAAGCTTGCACCTTACTGGGAGAAGGTCTTAACAGCATTTCCCAAATAACAGGGAGGGAAATGGACAACAGGCCAGAAATAATTATCCTAGGCAACTACAATAACAACAATGTAATGGATAGAATGCTTGAATTAATCTCAGCCACTGGCAGTCGCTCGGGTCGCATCCCAATCCATTGTTTTTTGCCCACCATGCCACCTCAATTTGGACCTAGCCATATGCAAATCAGCCTTCACCCTGTTCCAATCGGAACAGTCTAACCCGAACAGCCAGGCCAGGTCCTCACTGAACCAGAAAACAAGCATCACAGGACCAGTTTAGCCCTAATTATCGGCTCATCAGCCAGGTATAGCTTGATTCCAGTGGCACAGTGATTACGGGACTGGCTCTGACCACCTCATTGATCACCTCCTCCATCTTCTCCTCTTCTTTCCCCTAAAGAGCATATTCTCAACATCTCCAGACCCCCATTGGCCACCATACCTTCTGCCAAAGAAAGGAAAGGTAGAGCAGGAAATCGATCATATCGTTGTTGTAGCACTCCTGGGTTTAAAGCAGGGGAGTTATCTGTACCCTAACATACCGATGCCATCCTCCTTAACAACCAACTAACCAACCTTTTTAAGCTCTCCCAACACCCCAGAATCTCTCGACCCTGGAACTTCTCTGATCCGCCTCCAATTTCCCCATACCCAACCATTATTTTATTTTTTTACTTCCCTGGTGCAGACTTTGGCTTTCAGCTCTCAGCTCCACTGCCTTCTCCACTTCCTGCCAGGCCTAGGGTGCCAAAGCAGCTCCACAGCCCAGCCATGCCTGTGGCTCTACAACTACAAGGCCAAGAGGTCTTCCATGAGTTTCAGTCACCCATTTCCCAAGACCTTTTTATTGCAGGTGACTGCATCAATGGCAGCTGCAACTCAAATAGGGCAAGCAGAGAGGAAGGTAAAAAAAAAAAAAAAGCAGGGAGCAAGGGTAAGAGCTATTGGAGGGACTATCAACTGTGACCCACAAGCTGCACTAGACACTCGGAGCATGTTGCTGTATGCAGCACTTCCGCACAGAAGAGCTGTATGGTTGCCGGCCATGGTGGGAGGTGCAGAGTATATGTTCAAGTCCAACTTATCCCACTAATTCCCAAGGTCCCCAGTCATTGATGATCATCCGAGTACATAACACACATTTTATTTTCAGTGATGTAACAGTTTTAACCCGCTCACCTGACCGCCTCTGCCACATTGTTTGATGTGTGCCCAGATAAGGCATCATGCAAGTTCCGGATGAAGAAGTCTCTGTAGTCTTCTGGAAGTGCCATGAAGGTGCCGCCCATCACAATGAACTCCACTTTGTCGACACTGTGACCCAGCTGCTTCAACTGCAAACAGACAAAGAAGGTCAAAGGACATCCTGCACTGTTTGTTACAAAGCAGTGCAGCAACAGTCTTTGGGAAAACACATTTTCCACAAGATATAAAATGGAAAGAGGCCTTTAGCTAAGGTGCATAGCGAGTTCTGTGGTAAAGCAAATCTGAGATTTTATTCAATGTCTGAATTCAAACCGAATCCTAATAGGAACAAAAAATGTGTACATTTGTAGGGAATCCCATGTGTACACTCGAGTCCCAAAAATTCTGCACTTCATGTATCCTAATTTTGACTTCTGCTCAGGGTCGGAATTCTTTAACACCTGATTCAGCAACTGGGAGTTTCTATTAAAATCATTAACGATTCTCATGTGTGCACATCACAATGGTAACAGGATTGACATCTACCATAAGTCAGGCCTACTAGTGTATACAAGATGACTGTTTTAGTTAAATAAAAATATATATTCCTCTTAAATGTCGTAAGATCAGGTGGGCCGATGTCTTCTGCAAAGCAGAGAGTTACGCATTTCCTGCACCTCAAATTCTGGTTGTTTCTGAACCATGACAGGAGTAGCAGTAAGAATGCCTCTGTAAAATATATCAGGAATTACAGGTTATAGTGGAGAAGTATTGAACCCAAGTTGTAACTTCCAAGTAGAAGGAAGCCTTAAGCGACAAATTACAGGGTTTATCTGCTCTATTACAAAGAAAGGAACAAAAAGTGAAGTCTCAATTTGAAGGGTAATGACTAAGCAGAAAGGAATTGAGAAGACAACCAAACACTATCTAAAGGATTGGAATTAAGTGATGGAATTCTACAGTGGTTGCAGCTTTAGCCAAGGCAATCTTTACCTTATGAAGGTTATAAAAGACAATACGTCTTTTAAGCGATTAATATAATCAGCAGCCTCAGGAACTGAAGGATCAATATGTGGAGAAGTGAGAAAAAAGTTTGAGGATGATATTCTTGCGGGCAGAAAATAAAAGGTGACATCTTGATAACACTATCCCTTGCATTATTGTAAGCAAACGCATTCAAAGTCAGGTATTTTGACCAATTATTTTATGTAGCATTACTATACCATTGTAGATACTGTTTCAAACACTGGTAGACTTTCATTTTGGCCTTTAGTCTGGTGATGAAATCCCGAGGACAGAGCTCTCTGAACACCCATGGCTGAACACAACACTTTCCAAAATGGGATATGAACTCGGGACCTCCATCAGAGACTATTATAGTGGGTAACACATGCAGTTGAAAACTTTTGGAGAGGAAATATTTAGCCGCAATCTTAGCAAATGGAATCTCTTTGAATAGAGAAAAATGAGTCATCATGGAGAAGGCATCAACTGTCAAAATAATTACACAAAGTCCCTTGGATGGTGGAAGATCCATAATACAGACCCCCCATGATACAGCGATTTGGAGAAAAAAAATTGCGAAATCGGCAGTTTTGTAAAAATCCCGCAAAATTAGAGTTTTTTTATTTTGATACCTTTGTGCAAGCCGGGGTTGCATGTGCACTTGTGGCACTCTTTCTGCAACTTGGCAGCGTTCACAGATGAACATACATGCCTTTTCTGCCATCTTGTGGCTACATGCGGAAAAGTAATTGTAACATTTAAAGAAATAGTTCCTCATAATAGCTTGTAGTGGCAGTAACAGGAAGTGAGAAATAATTTTTTTCTGCACCCCATGCGTGGCCGACATGTTTCGTGATTCTATGTCGCTTCTTGAGAGCAATGTACATGCTACCAAGATCATATTAAAGAAGCCATGGGTGGCTGTGAACAGGACTAGGAATGACCTCTTCAGAGGTTCTTGTCTATTAAATGCATCCCGACACAAATTTCTACTTTCTGGAAATACCGTACAGCTTTCCCTGAAGCATCAACAGGTCACAGTACAACTCTAAACATGGTTATAACTTGAAAAAGACTTAAAATATATACTACTGTTTATGGAAACTAGAGAACCTTATCCATCTGACCAATAAATTGGTCAAAAAATAATGCAGATGGCTAGAATAAACAGTGTGTGTAACCACACATAAGTTATTAAACTTGTTTACCCCCACCGTACTTACTAAATTCTGCACAGTACGAAAAACATACCATATAGTGATGAGACAAAAACTATTCTGCAGACATCTATGCAACTAAAACATGTCGCTTTTGTTTATGGTGTTTGTTTTCAGAGACTACAAATTCACATTCCAAATGTGTAATCAAAATATCTGCATCTTATTCAAGTAATTGCAGAGTTGCAAAATCGCATTATGTATTGCATAACACGCCAGCCCTTAAATTTTATCAAACAATATTTTGCATGCTAGCAACAATAAGCAATAGCAAGTGCTTAAAAATAACGGCCTACTGAATATTATATGAAAACTTAATTAAAACCCATCAATGCAATCTGTGAAGTGCAGGAATAGGGACTGCTTGACAGGAACTTTTGACAATTTGGAGCAGTCGGGCAGGGCCAGGAGAAGGATCCGTTTGTCAACACTGACATGTAGGACACTTAAAGGTGTAAGTAGGGATCGAGTGAGAGGGGTTGATATTTACTGGATACTGTAGGGAATCCAGGGCAGGTTATAGACCAAATCTACATGCTGGTTGGGGCATAGAAAGTCAATGGGGGTGGAAAGGTAAAATGTGTAAGGCCCTTCGAAGGGTGGATACAGGACATGCCAGACATGGGCAGCACAGCAATGGCCAAAGGCCATGGGGCTATCCGCTGCCCCTTCAGCCTCGTCGCTCTTGCCAAAACACATATGAATGGACTACTGTTGGGTGAGCTGTTTTCTAGGAGGAGAGGGCTACGCAGGCTCCAAGTAGGCTGCATCACATGAGTGCATGGTGGACTAGAAGGGGGCTGAGTAGAAGGAGGCCAGGCGGTTGAGTAAGCATCTTAGGTTAACATAGTTCACCTAAATCCCATAGGGGACTGGTGCAAAATGGGATAGGGGTGATGAGATCCATGGTTCTAGGACAGTGCTTTAAATGGTGCTGTTCTCACAGGGACTGGGTACCTGCACTTCTTTAATTTCAAAGGGAGAGTACCTGCACTTATCAGTACGGCTCAATAGTTTTAATTTGGGCCGTGTGGCATTCGGCGGGCCCCGGGGCAACATTTAAAAACAAAGTAACTAATTAAACCAGAGCTCAACCCCCTGGTAGCTATGGCACAGAGCAGACAGGTTTAACTTCAAGGCAATGTGTTACTGTAGCTAAATAAATTGCCGCTAAAATGCTGCTCAATCACGTTTTTTGTGCTGCTAAATTTGCGAATCTCTGCCGCAACAATCCGTGGGGGGGGTTGGTTAGTCTAATACTATAATCTGTAGCGAGGGTATTTCCAAGGTTCGGGAGGTATATGGAAAATTTGTAAATTACCCAATGGTTTTGCATGGCATGTTGAGCCTTTCCCTGAGCCTAGACAGCGCAACAGATCATATAACTCTGAACATCCTTTTAACTGAAGGCCACTAGAAGGAACATAGAGCTAAATCTAGAGTGGAAGTAACTCAAAAGTGCCTAGATCATTCTTAATAAATCCTCCTCAAGCTCTTTAGTGGGAATTAACAAGGCCTTTTGGAAGAAATGCAGCCCATCACTTTTCATCAACAGTGTTTGAACCTGTGTCTTTTCTAATTCTAACAGGTCTAATCTAGATCGTCATGAGCCCCTTAAACTCTTTCCCCAAAAATTGGACTGCTCCCACAAATCGATGGCTTGAAATTCTGTTCGGTCTTAGAAGATTCTGTATGTCGGTAAGGTAGACCATATGTGATGGTGTTCTTTGAATTGGGTAACTAGGTGAATAAAACGTTATAGAAAGAAAATAAGTCCACCGACTGTTTTAACACATCATAATTTATAATATTTGCAAAATTTGCAGGCAGTTTGCACGTCAAAAGATTTTGAGTCACTGTGAGATGTTTTCATTTTTTACAAGCATGTCTTATGGCTAGCAGCTCTCTTTCTAGAATGGGCTAGTTTTGCTCAAAAGGACTTGGAATATTAGAGTAATATCTTCCAGGGTGTTCCAAGTTATCATTATCATCATCATCATCTTGTTTTTGTTGAAAGGCTGCAGCTAGCACTGTTTTGGAGGCATCAGTCTCAACAATTAATTGGTTAGAGGGCTCGGGATGTCTATTAGGGCCTGAGTAAAGAAAAATGTAAGTTCTTTAAAGGTTTTTTCCTCCAGGTTGTCACAAAGGATTCCTTTTCCGATAGTCTCTTACTTGAGGATCCTGGTAATATTACTTGTACATTTAGAAAAATCTGCAACGAACTGTCAGTAAAAATTAGCAAACACTAGAAAGGATAGAGTCTCCTTCAGATTGGTAGGAGTGGGACAGTCAAGAATTGCAGTAATCCTATTTGGTTCCACAGATATTCCTTCTGGTTTCAAGAAGTAATACCGGATATTCGACCTTTGGTTTTTCAAATTCACATTTCTCAAGTTTAGAATAGATTTTAATCAATCAACCAATCAGGGGTTTGTAGAGCGCACTACTCACCCGTGAGGGTCTCAAAGCGCTGTGGATAGGGGGGGGGTTCAGGCAGCTCCCAGGTCATCCGAAGAGCCAGGTCTTGAGGTCCTTTCTGAAGGTTTGCAGGGTAAAGCTTCGTCTGATGTTGAGGGGAGTTCGTTCCAGGTCTTGGCCGCGATGTAGGAGAAGGATCTGCCTCCTGTTCTGGCACTGTGGATGCAGGGGATTTCGGCCAGGGCTAGGTCAGCGGACCGGAGGTATCTCTTGGGGGCGTGGAAGGAGATTCTTTCGTTGAGGTATTGGGGTCCGGTGTTGTGGAGGGCTTTGTAGGCGTGTGTGAGCAGCTTGAAGGTCACTCTTTTTCCGACGGGGAGCCAGTGGAGGTCTCGGAGGTGCTGGGTGATGTGGTCGTGTCGTGGGATGCCGAGGACGAGTCTGGCTGCGGCGTTCTGGACGGTCTGGAGTTTGTGAAGGAGAGATTTGTTGATTCCGGCATAGAGGGCGTTTCCGTAGTCCAGTCTGCTGGGGATGAGTGCGTGGGCGACGGTCTTCCTGGATTCGGCGGGGATCCATTTGAAGGTCTTGCGGAGTATGCGGAGGGTGTTGAAGCAGGTGGAGGATACAGCGTTGATCTGTCGGTTCATGGTGAGAGAGGAGTCGAGTATGATGCAGAGGTTGTGGGTGTGGTCTGTGGGGGTGGGAGGGTTTCCGAGGGCGGGGGGCCACCAGGTGTCATCCCACGCGGAGGGGGTGGATCCGAGGATGAGGACTTCCGTTTTCTCTGAGTTGAGCTTCAGGCAGCTGCTGCTCATCCAGGATGAGACGTCCTGCATTCCTTCCTGGAAACTGTGCTTGGTGATGCCGGGTTCCTTGGTGAGGGAGAGGATGAGCTGGGTGTCGTTGGTGTAGGATACTATGGTGAGTCCATGTTTTCTGATGATGGTTGCGAGGGGGACCATGTAGATATTTAAGAGCGTGGGGCTGAGGGAGGATCCTTGGGGTATCCCGCATCTGATCTCTGTGGGTTCGGAGAGGAAGAGCGGGAGTCTTATTCTTTGAGTTCTGCTGGAGAGGAAGGAGCGGATCCAGTCCAAGGCAGTTCCCTGAATGCCGGCGTCGTGGAGGTTGGCGGCTAGTGTGCAGTGGAAGACGGTGTCGAAGGCTGCTGAGAGGTCTAGTAGGATGAGGGCTGCAGTGTGGCCTCGATCGAGGAATGCACAGATGTCGTCTGTGGCGGCCAGGAGAGCGGTCTTGGTGCTGTGGTTTCTGCGGAATCTGGATTGAAATGGGTTGAGGATGTTGTTGGATTCTATGAAGTGCGTTAGCTGGGTGTTGACGATTTTCTCGGTGACTTTGGCGGCGAATGGGAGGAGAGAGATGGGCCTGTAGTTCTTGCGGTCCGTCAGGTCTGTGTAGGGCTTCTTGAGGAGGGGTTTGACTTCGGCGCGTTTCCAGTCATCGGGGAATGTGCCTGTTTCGAGGGTGCAGTTGATTGTCCATCGTAGTTCTGGTGCCATGGCGGAGGTGGCTCTGTGGAAGATGTGAGGCGGGCAGGGGTCCGTTTGTGCTCCGGTGCGGATGCTCATCATAGTCTTTGCGGAGTCTTCTGTGGTGACAGGGGTCCAGGTGAGGAGGGTTGGCTGGGTCGGTTGTGTGGTGTTGCTGGTGGATGGTGTAGGATCAGTGTCGAGGTCTTGGTCTTCGAAGTTGTTGTAGAGTGTCTTGATCTTGTGGTAGCAGAAGGAGCTGAGTTTGTTGCTGAGGTCCTGGAAGGGAAGGATGTCTGAGGTTTCGCTGTGGGGTTTGGTGAATTCTTGTATGATGGTGAAGAGTTCTTTGGAGTTGTGGGAGTTGGAGAGGATTCTGTCCTGAATGAAGTTTCTCTTCGTGGATCTAATGAGTTGGTGGTGTGTCGTCGTGGAGGCCCAGTAGGCTGTGCATGCTTCCAGGGTTTTGCTGTTCTTCCATGCCTTCTCCAGTCGTCGACATGAGCGCTTGGATTACTGGAGGTCTGTGGTGAACCAGGTGGCTTTCATCTTGTGTCGTCTGTTGAAGTTCCAGAGGGGGGTGAGCGTGTTGGCGCAGTCGGCGATCCATTGGTGGTGGTCGTTGGCTGCAGAGTTGGTGTCAGTTGTGGTGGGGGGGATGGGGGAGTGCGGATGAGGGAGGAGGTGAGGTGCTCTTCGGTGATCTTGCTCCAGTTTCTGCGTGGAAGGCGTGGCGTTGGCTTGTGTGCGGTGGGTTTCGAGAAGGAGAAGTGGAGGCAGTGGTGGTCCGTCCAGAGAGGTTGCGTGGTGTGACTGAAGCAAATGTTGTTTCCTCCGGCGAAGATGGGATCGAGAGTGTGTCCCGCCGTGTGGCTGGGGGTGGAGACGAGTTGCTTCAGTCCGATGTTGGCGAGGTTCTCTAGGAGGGCGGTGGAGTTAGAGTCACTGAGCTTATCAAGGTGGAAATTCAGGTCTCCGAGCAGTACCTAGTCCGTGGAGGCGAGGGGTATGATGCAGTCTGCGATGGTGTTTGTGAACGGGGGCCGGGAGGTCTGTAGGCGAGAGTCCCGCGTAAAGTCGTTCTGGGGTTGGGCTGGATCTGGAAGTGGATGTGTTCCATGGGGGGGGGAGAGGCGTTGTTCGAGATGGAGGTAGTCAGTCGGAGGGAGCTTTTGTGGACGATGGCGAGGCCTCCTCTCGGGTGGTTGGGGCGGTCTTTCCTCAGGATCTTGTACCCATCGGGGATGGCCTTTGCGATGTCAGGAGCGGAGCTGGCGTTGGTCCAGGTCTCTGTGAGGAAGGCGACGTCGGGCGAGAGGGTGTTCAGGAGGTCCCAGATTTCTACTGCATGTCTGTGCAGGGAGTGTATATTGAGGAGGATGCAGCTCAGTGGTTTGGGTGCGTTGGCATCCGGTGGGTTGGCGGTATCTGTCTGGGTCCGGAGGTGGGTGAAGGTGCGGCGGCAGTGTTGGCAGGAGAACGGGCTTTGGGAGCTGCTGGGTGTCGAAAGCTGGCAGTTGTTGTTGCGTCAAAGGTTGAGAGCGTGGAGAGTGCTGGAGTTGTAGTGGCGGGGGGTCGGAGGACCAGGGTCCCTGACGATGGTCGCGATCGGACGCAGAAGGCTTGCCTTTGAGCGGCGCGCCTGCTGCGTGCGGCAGCCATTAAGTAGGGGTCGAGGGTAGGGAGAGCAGCTGGGAGGTGGGAGCAGGTACACGGGGGAGGGGCCGCGGGGGCAGCACCGGCAGGAAAACAGGCAGAAACAGAGGCAAACAGTGAAAGGAAAACAGAGGAAAGCAGTAAAAAGCGTAAAAGGCAAAAAGCAGTGAAAAGCGTAAAAGAAAGGCAAAAAGATAGAAATAGCAAATTAGGCAGAAGACACAGACAGAAAAGTAGAAGAGAGAGCAGACAGAGAAAATGCTGGCAGAGCGGACCAGCAGAAGATCAAGGCTCTCCCACTGGACCACCAGGGATGAGGCACAGGCAGGAGCTTGCTATGTTCTTCAAGATTTTTGAGAAAAGTAAAATGTCATTTAAGTAAATCGCGACAGTGAGTCAGAATATCTGGAAAACAATCTATGTAACTTTGGAAAGCTGTATAGGCGCTTATCGAGCACAAAGGGCATTTCTCAATACCTTATTATTATTATTATTTTAAATTTATATCAGGCGCAACAGCTACCCAAAAGGGTTTCCCGGCGCCAGCCAGAGAAGTAACAAGAAAAGAAACTACTGATTGAACAACCAGGTTTTGAGCGTTTTACGAAAGCGCGTGTAAATGGTTTCACTCCGGAGTGATAGAGGAAGAGCATTCCACAAAGAGGGGCCTAGGTAGGCAAAGGAACGACCGCCCATACGGGACAGTCTAATCCTCAGCACCATAAATTTTGCCTGAGTGGTGGAGCGAAGAGTGCGTGCGGGCAGATAGGGTTTAACTAGTTTTTGCAGATACTGAGGAGCCGTACCCTGCTTGACCCTGAACATATAGCTCAGCGCTTTAAACTTGATCCGACTCTCGACTTTGAGCCAGTGGAGGTCACTCAAGGAACCCGAGATGGAGGCCGCTCTAGGAACTTGGCAAAGCAATCTTGCCGCAGAATTCTGCACCAGCTGCAGTTTGCGTGTCACATCTTTATTGGCTCCTAAATAGAGAATGTTACCGTAGTCCAGTCTAGATGTTACCAGTGCCTGGACTACGGTTCTCTGGGTGGAACTGGGCAGCATCCATACAATTTTCTTCAGCCATTTCAGGATGGTGAAGCAAGTTGCAGCCACCTTCACGGCTTGTTGACGCATAGATAAAGAGTCGTCAATAATAAAGCCAAGGTTGCGGACATGATGCGAGGGGCGAGGCAAAGCACCCATTTCTGCAGGCCAATGGAGAGGTCCCCAAAGATCTTTGTTTTTTCCCAAGATAAGGACCTCAGTTTTATCACCATTAAGTTTAAGAAAGTTGGCCTGCATCCAGGATGCAATTTTGCTCAGCCCAGCCCGCAGAACCGATGGTTCCGACTCATTCCCCGCAGAGAAAGAGAAAATAATCTGGGTGTCATCGGCGTAAGAAAATAAGGACAACCCAGCGTCCTCTGCAATCATTGCCAGGGGTTTGACATAGATGTTAAATAATAGGGGACTAAGAATAGACCCCTGAGGAACCCCATAGGGAGAGGAGTGGACACTGGAGGTGGCTACAGAAGAGAAGACCTGAAACGTGCGGTCGGTGAGAAAAGAAATTAGCCATCCGAGTGCCACATCTGCAATCCCCAGAGACTGTAGGGCCCTTATTATCACGGCGTGAGACACTGTGTCAAAGGCCGCGCTTAGATCGAGTAAAATAAGGGCCACCGTGTCTCCGGCGTCCAAACGAAGGCGTAACATTTCAGTGACGCCGAGAAGAGTGGTTTCAGTTGAGAAGCCAACTCTAAAACCAGATTGTGATGGATGGAGGAATTTTTGAGTTTCGACGAAGTTAGATAGCTGCCCATTAATATGCTTTTCCAGGACCTTGGAAAGTGCTGGAAGCAAGGAAATAGGCCGATAATTCGAGGAAAGAGTGGGATCGGCATTAGCCTTCTTCAATAAAGGGAGGACCATTGCATGCCTCCAATCAGAAGGAACGGTGGCCTCCTTTAAGGAGGAATTAAGAAGCTCCATCATTATTGTAAGAGAAGGTAGTTCAAGCTGCCGTAAAACTGATATAGGAAGGAGATCGCAGGGGGAACCGGATTTAATGCTACCTAGGTACTGTCTGAAGGCCATGATGTCTAATGGTAACCAAGATTCCAGCTTATTAGCAGGTTCTGTATGGCAGGTGTCTTTACATTGAAACGTACCGACTTCTTGAAAGTTGTTAGATGGCAATGAGATTGAATTGACTACTCCGTTGCCATTCAGTGTTGAGTATATTATTTCCACTTTGTTATTAAAAAATTGCGCAAGATCCTCACATTGCCCTTCATTCAGGCTAGGAGGAACGGGCTGAGTTCCAGAGCCTGATAATTCCTTCACCATTTTAAACAGTGTTTTAGAGCATTTCTGTGCGCCAATGATGGTGGAGGAGACATAGTCAGCACGGGCTGCCCTACAGAGGGAGTGATAATCTCCCTTAGCTCGTACGTAGGCGAGTTTGGAATCCGGTGCATAGTCCCTCCTCCAACGTCTTTCCATATTTTTACATTTTGTTTTCTCAGTTTTTAAATTTATCAGTAAACCAAGGGGCAGGGGGGAGATGCGTCTTCACCCTCTTAATGTAGGGTGGAAGGCTAACATCAATAGTTTTCCGAATCCACTCCTGAATGGCCACTGAGTCGGACATAAACACTTGATTAAGGGAGGGGACATTAATGGATAGAAGCTTGTTAAAGGCTTCAATGTCCAACTTTCCCCAGTTCCTAATGGGTTTTTGAATGGCGGGAGTGGGAACTGGCAAGTTAACTAATAGCTCTAGCCTGAAACCGACCGAAAAGTGGTCAGACCAACAGAGTGGAGTTGTTGTGGTGCAAACAATATTCAGTAAAGTGGAATAAATAGGGTCCAATTGATGGCCAGCAGTGTGAGCGGGACCTGAGTTACAAAGCAGCATATTCATTGCTGCCAGATCGGAAATAAAGGTATTACTAATTGCACAAGAGGGATCATCCAAATGGAGGTTAAGATCCCCCAATATGGAAAAATTGGCAGAACTAAGAAGGAAAGGAGTAACTAGGTCTGGAAAAGCTGAAGCCCATTGCCCAGATAACCCTGGTGGGCGATAGACCAGTATCCCCGAAAAGGTAAAATGAGGGGTAAGGGTCAGTTTAAATAAAGCAGCTTCACAACCAGTAACAGACAGACCTTCAAATTTACAGCTATAAGACTTGTTGTAGATTATAGCAATCCCTCCGCCTATTCTGAGATCTCGGTCTTTCCTGACTATGGCGTAATTAGAAGGCAGAGCTGCGGCTACATCAGGGCCAGAGCTAGCATGGAGCCATGTTTCTGTGAGAAAGATAGCATCAGGCTGTTTGTTCATCAAGAAGTCAAAGATATCAGCTTGGTGTTTAGGGAAAGAGCGGCAGTTAATGCTAAAAAAAGAAAAGTCTTCAGTGACTGGGACGCCACATTTAGAGTGCAGGTTTTCATGCAATTTAACAGAAGTTAAGGCGCTGCGCTCCCTGCATAATCCTGTATGCAGTGAGAAGTTGCAGCCCAGACAAGAGACAACATCATCCTCAGGGCAGAGTAGCGTGCAATAAGTGCACGGATTTTTGCGGTACTCCGACAGCAGTGCAGAGGAATATCTTATGGGATCCCTGCTAATTAGACCAGGGGTCCTGGCCACTGGTCCCGCTCGGGCTCGGACGGGCGCAGACGGACTTGCCTTTGGCGCGCCGCTGGCGCGCCCGCTGCGCGCGTCCGATTGCGGGCCATTAAATAGGGTGGAGTCAGGGCGTCGTGCAGCGACTAGAGCGCTGACCGGGGGGAACGTGTGGGGAAAGGAAAATGGCCAACCGTAACCACGTAAGCCCCGTAATGTGCAAAGAGCAATTGGCGAAAAACCAGACTCAATGCAGACTGAGTGCAGGTGATGCCACGAATTAACACAATAAAACTTAATGTTTAAAATCAGATCATTCACAAGTAAGTTAAAATATCCCCAAAGCGTTTCAAATTCATTTCATGAAATAACGTAGCAGCAGTGTAAATAGCAGCAATTACATACAGATAGAGTAACAAACAAGTGAGCCTTCTCCAGCGCTGCACGCCCGATCTCTGCCCGTTAAATAGGGTGGAGTCAGGGCGTCGTGCAGCGACTAGAGCGCTGACCGGGGGGAACGTGTGGGGAAAGGAAAATGGCCAACCGTAACCACGAAAGCCCCGTAATGTGCAAAGAGCAAGTGGCGAAAAACCAGACTCAATGGAGACTGAGTACAGGTGATGCCTTCAGTGTCAAAAAGGGGTATGGAAAGCTGTATTCCATTTCTCTCCTCCTGTGTTATGTGAAAATGTGATAGGCTCCACGTAGACTGAGTTAAGTAAATATCGCCACATTTTGCACACGTTCCAAGATATCCTTTATCAGGGGCAGTGAACCTTTTTAGTCACTGGTTTAGCCATCAATGTGGTAAGTTTTGAGTCTTCTTTTGTATGAAAAACAGAGACTGCATCTGGGGACGAGGAATTAACTAATACCCCATTTGGAGATTTAAGTGGAGATATTTCTTTAGGGTTTCTTTCTTCTTCACGGAGAGGCAATAGATTCTTCCAAATTGAATAACTGCTTGAGGTTCAGCTGGCATGGCATAGTCAAATTTTGGATGAGGAAGTAAAGTCAAAACTGAAGGCTTCACAAAAACGTTGGCATATTCTTGATAACGACTGGGTCAGCTTAGCTATCATAGTAGGAGAAGGAATCTTAGAGACATCTTCAGATGATATTTTGTAATTCCCAATAGAAAAACAATGCTCATGACAAAACTGAGAAGACGTTGATAGAGTATGAATGGCCCAGTTGATATAGAGAGTATGTCTGCGCAGTCACAGTTGAACAAAAAAAACAGCATATTTTGGTGATACAATTAAATTGAAACATAATGTCTCTTAATGAACGGCAAACAAAGCTTGTAAAGGTGTAATCATTTCTTTTAAAGACCAGAGGTCAAGGGCACACCTTCAAAGGTCTGAATATGTCCTAGTTCTCGCTCTGGTCCACATGGGATATTGTTTTTGAGAGCCCAGTCATCATAAATATATATTTCTAAGATACTGCTACATCAGAAAGATGGAACTCAGATCACCAATCCGTCATAAGCATGCATAGATATTTGTAATGGGAAAAAATGATTAGTGGAAGTGTAATTTGAACACACATAAGGAAGTGACTAATTCCTAATCTCTTCCTTCCTTGCAAAAGACAAGACTTGGCATTTTCTGAATTCTTTTGAGACCAGAAAGGGCATTCTTGGAGCAGATGATGACAAACACCACAGTAAAGGCGCAGACTGTTTCATCTTCTTCTAACCTTTTCCACTTCAGACAAAGGATCCCTACTAGTGCCAATTGGCATATAATCTTCTTCAGAATTGTGATAAACTGAAGATTCATCCACCTTATGAAAAACGATTTTACGTAAGGAAACAAGTCTGGTTGCTCTTGATCTTCATCTTTCCTTTCTTTGTTCCAATAACCCATGTCTACTGAGCAAAACTGTCTCAATCAACTCTGCAAGAGATGTGGGACAAGAGGATCTCACAACAAGCCCTTTATTTCTTCTTTTAGTCCATGTCTAAATAGGGAAATTTGGGTACTTTCAAACCAGGTTGTTTCTGCTGTGAGCTAACTAAATTGTGATATAGGATTAGACATCAGAACTTTAATGATGAACATCACACAGTATCTTCTCCACCGAGAACTTTCTATCAGGTCTCTCAAACATATTTTCGAAAGAAGCAAGAAAGGTACTGCAATCATTCAAACTTGGATTGAGCTGGAAATCAAGGGGGTGGCCCAGGCTAGGGCAGCTCCAGAAAGACAACTAACAAAATGGGCAGTCTTTGCATGGTCAGTGAAAGATGGAATGGGTTGGAAGGCAAAATGAACCACTAAGAGGTTTATAAAAACCTTCAATTTGGTTGAATCTCTGGAGAAACAGTACTCTACGACCGACCATAGGAAGGTATCTGGAAGCCAGTTTATGTTTAAGAGCTGTATTCTCCAATCTCAGCTGCTGCAACTCTTCCCTGGTTGATTCAGTGCTACAGCTATATGTTGAGAAGGATACATGCTTAAACTTGGACTTCAGAGACATTGGTGTCCCAATTGCAATTGTATTCGCAATGTTGCCTTGCATTTTTAGACTTCACATAGCAACAACAAGTGCCAACAAAGGTGATAAAAAATCCTGAAAAACTTGTGGCATAAACAACTCCTTGGAAAGGATGATGGCCCAGAATGAGTAACAGAAGAGCTGTCTTCAATCCTCAGACAAGGAGATTCTATGGAAGAACTCAGGATAAATTACAGGCTAAGATTCTGGCAACGTCAGAAGGCTGAGACCAGGAAACAAAAGGGACAAAACTCATGGGTAAAAATCATTAGCTTCACAGGTGGGGGAGGACACCTGTCAAAAAAAACATGCAGTAGTGTTTGCTATGTATTGAATAGCAGGTTCAGGCTTCTTAAACAGGAGAAAACAGGAACATAAAAGGAAGAAGACTCAGAACATAAAGGATATGATCCAACTATGATGGATTGGGATACTGAATGTACAGGTAGCCATACTAATTTGGGGATAACTAAACTTTTCATTTCCTGTCCCGCGGTTCAAAGAAGAATATATTGTTATGGTTAAGACATCATGCAGTGTGTTACTAGAAAATATGGGATTAATTTTAGAGGCAGAAGAATCTTGTAGCTGAACAAAGCAGTGCACTAAGTAATTAAAACTTGATTTCTCACAAATTGCTGCATGAGTGGTAAAACCTGCCTCTGTTTCTAGGACATGTTGGACCATCAGGGTCTCTCCTGCCTCCTAAGCACCAACAGTGGGACCAGACTACTCTGGTGTGGAGGCGGCGTGAAGAAAAGGATTGCCGATCCAGCTATTTCCCTGGGTTCAAGTCAAAATACGCTATGTTGAAACCAGAAGACTTAGTGCCTTTAAAATATGAAGCATAGGGGAATCCCTGGATGGAATGTGGCGGGGAAGACCACTAGGAATTACAGAGATGCGAAGTGAGATAAGCCTCTGTGACAGAAGTCTCCAAAGTTTCTATATTTTAAAGGCTTTGATAAAAAGCTCAGAAAGCCCCGCCATTGCTCTGTCTACTGAATGAACTTCCCCGGTCATAATTTCTCACACACAGTTTTTGCCTTTAACAAGTCTGCAAAGAGGCACCCACTTTATTACTGAAGATGTAATATTTCTGTTTAGTCTTGAGAAGGGAATATTCATCCTGGTTTAAATCGAGGGCACCTAGCTGATACCTAAGATCTTCTGCCAGGTCTTAGTTGATGCAGTGCATTTGTGTTAGTTGGTTTTCTAGGCTGGTTCTACTCTCTACCCCCACCTTTTTAGGTCTCGACCTAGCGACGCAGCGCGAAGCGCTGTCGCTAGCGAGACTTATTGTCGTTGACTTGCTTCGGAAGGGAGACAGGAGATGTGCACGCGCAGGCCGGACTGGAAATGTGAACACGCACGTCCAGGCACGCGATGTGCACATCTCCTGTCCCCCTTCCGTCCTCTCCAGCCGCATTGCACGCACTCCCCAGCTGTCCTTGCACCCCCTCCAGTGTCAGTCAGCCATGCGCCTGCCACCCCCACCCACCCCCACCTTACCGTCGCTCCGCCATGCTTCACGCGATGCCCTGCAGCGTGTCCCCAGAGCTCACAGGGTGATCGGTGTACCTCGCAGCCAATGCGGTCGCCGTCACGCTGGTCTTTGCTGCAAATGTGCACGCTTACGGCGCGTTCTGAAGTGCACTTGCCCGGACAGCTGATGTGCACGCTCACGGCGTGTCTGTGTCAATATGCTGCTTTTTCTCGCCCCCGCTCCTCCGTTTCGATTCTGTGCTTGTTTCTACAGACACCGACTCCTGACTCCAACTAACGTATAAATACATTCCTCACACTTCAGTGCCCGTATGCTAAGCCGATCAGACGTAAGCAGCTCCTGGCACTAATCCATAAAACTCATTGCTTCACCACCTCCGGTTTCACCCTTCCTTCATGAAGGACACAGATCGCAACTAATGTCAGTCATGCTTAAAAATAAAAAACTGTTGCACTTTTGAAAACACTGTCTTTGCCAATGTTTGTTTACACTTGCCACAACGTGACTGGTGCTGGTTAACACAATATCTATGCTTCACAGCGATCAAGTAATTTAAATACACGAACATTACAATTCGAAGAAGAATGGCATATTAATAAAATTACTGAACCTGCCAGTTTTTCAACAATAGAACGGCATAAAAAGGACGACCTTTAGAGCAACGCCGACGTAGGATATCACTGATCTCTGAAAATACAGTTGGAAGCTGCCGTACAATAAACTGGGCGCTTAAAAGTGCTTTTCAAGCGGCCTCAGAATGTAACTTGGCTACAAAAACGTTTCTTGAAGCTGCCTTAGCGTAAATGCAACGTTTCCTAACATTATCACTTAGCTGCATAGGGGGCCCTTGAAGCTGTTTTAGCAAACTCTTTTTTAATCTGGATTAAAATATTTTTAAATCTGAAAAGGGCTTTTAAAGCTGCCTTAGTCTACAACTCAACTTTGAAAAGGGTTCTTGTTTTAAAAGGGGGTGTAAAGGCATCAGAAGTATGAGGAGACAGGACGTGATATACGGGTGATCGACCTCTTCTAGTAAAAGCAACGTCAGCTTTCAAGGAACATAATTCAGCACAAGAGCTAGTGTCATCATTAGCTGCTCACAGTCAACACCTTGCCATAGCATTTTCTGAGCGGGCAATGGGTAAAGAGAATCTCTGTACTCTGTTTCAAAGGGGTGTTGGTTGGCTGCAGCCTCCAGGCGTTCATATGTTCCCACAGACATTCCACTATGCAAAGACACACCAGAATGGCAAAAGAAGTAACACCAATCAGAGCGCATACGTCAAATTAAGGAGCCCAGACGTGGGAGTTGTATCTGCAGAAGAGTACAGAATTTTGGGGCACCAAAAGACAAAGCCTGCACACTTATGCCTGGCAATCATCAGGATTTTAACCAGGCCACACGGGGGAAGAGAGGGAGCAAAGTGACAGTAAAACAAGATTCTATCCAAATACCTGCGAGGCCCATTGAAACCTACATAAACAAGCATTTGCAATGCAATAGGTCTCGCATTTGCGAGAATTTGAGCAATTGGCATTGTAAATGACTGCCTTTTATTTACGTATTATGTTTTTAAACATAAATAAAAGGCATCGTCATTTACAATGCCAATGGCTTAAACTCTCGCAAATGCGAGACCTATTGCATTGCAAATGCTTGTTTAAGTAAGCCATCACCAACATACAAAGGGCTCTAAAAACAGCATTGTGTGTGATCCAGAGTTATGACAGTGAAAGGTCCCATGTATCCTTCTTTGCCATGACACTGCGGACCCTGTCCTGGACATCTTTTGAGAACACTGGGTCATAATGTAGGTGGTCATTAAGTCTCCAGGTCGTCCCAGGATATGGGATGCTTGTTTCGGCGAGTGTCAAAGTGATCAATGCATGGTCAGATTGGGCAATGTGACCATTAGTTGAGTCTTTAACCTGCACCAGTAACTTGACCCCTATCAGGAAATAATCCAGTCTTGCATGTGCGCCATGAGCTGCTGAGTAAAAAGTGAAGTCAGTGTTCTCTTTAAGTCTCCCTCCATGCATATGTCAATCACACCTCTGAACTGCTCGCTAAATCTCGGGGAAGCTAAACTATTATCTTCAGTCCTGGTTTGCAAGCAGTTTCTAGTCCCTTACATCACTATGTTGAGGTCCCCGTGCTGCATGGCCATCTACGAAGAAAAAGATGTCAGAAATGCTTGTCTTTGGGACATTTTATAGTTTAGCATTTATGGTGTAAACTGTTGCCACTGTGTATATGTTGGACCTCATCTGCACTATTATGATCAGGCGTCTGCCTGCGCTGTCTTGTATAACATTTTTAATAACGTCTTGGAAACCCTTACTCCATATGTATATGATTGCCACCCACAGTTTTTCATAGGGCCATGTCAGAAGTACTGCAGCGGTAATCACTTTGAACTTAATTTAGGCAGTTGTTTTGAGATTAGCCTTCTGTAGGAGACAGAACCTCCTCCCTCCCCCTGTCTCCCACCTCGCACAACTTAAGTTCCAAGTCTCCATCAAAGCTTTTGTAAGTAGCATTGTTTGCATTGTAGTTCTTCATCCTTGTCGTTATGCTGACTACTGAGCCTCTTCACCTCCTGTAGAGCCTTTACTTTAGCTTTCTCAATCTCTCTCGCTGTGGGAGGTTTTCTTTCAGACTTTGACAAACTTTCTGCCAACCTGGCCGTGTGTCCTTCGCTTCAAGGCGATTGCCAGGCTCACCATCATGATTCTCCTCTACAGCCCAGCATTGATCGTGCTTCAAGGAGAGTTTTTACAAATAGATTGGAGTGTCCCTCATCAAGATAAGCTGGTAGGGTATTCCATGTCAGTGAAGGTGATCCGTAACCTGCTTAAAAGCCTGCCTTTTCAAGGCTGTCGCTGCTAGATCATGGTATAGTTGTAATTTATGACCTTCACATATTATGAACTCTTTGGCACGTATTAAAGTCATAATTTCTTCCATTTCATCATAACAGTTCACCCACATTAGCATGTCCGGCAGTGCTTCTCATTGTGAACCCGCTCCAGTTTCTCTGCGTGCACTTTTGAGGCTAATTGGTGAATTATTAGGTTGGTTTCTAATGCAACTTTTTTTAACATACTATTGTATATCATTGCCCTGAGCATTCTTGGGCAGATCTAGTAGCCTGATGTTATTGTATCTTGACATATTTTCGAGGCATTGGTTTTTCTGCAACAGGTCATCAGTGCAAGAATTCTATTGCCTGTGCGATGCTGTTCCTCAGAGCGTTCGTCCTCTGTTTTCTACAGGTCATCAATTCAATTCTCGAATTCCCCAACATCCTGCAATTCCTGCAGGCATGTTTTAAGATCTTCCCTGATAGTAATGACCTCTTCCTTTATTTGGTTTATAAATGCTTGCAGGTATTCTTGTGATATGCATGTCGAGGCTGTTGCATTCACCTGTCTCTTAGGCCAAGTTCTCTTTTTATACTGCCAATCAACTCTGGATTATATGACAGCAAGCTCCATCAACTAAGCTCCATGCTGTTTGATGCACCTCTGCTTTCTCAGTGTTGCCAGTCGGTCCTTAGTTATTAAAGGCAAGAATTGTGATTGGGGGATTCCCTTATAGTTGCTTCTATCCACTTGTCAAGTCCTGTCCCAAAGGCCACATAGGTTTCAAGCAGTCTGGGTGTGCCACTTCACTACGGGTGGTTGATATTGGTCCTCATTGTTCCGCTAAAGGGCCCCTCTTTTCTCCGCGTGTAATCTATCACGCTCCAATAGTCCTGGAGTTTTGGTGCATTTGCACTTTGGGGTTCCCTCAGGGCACAGTCGGCTGTTTCTCCGTTTCTCCAAAGGGTCCCCCCGTGATCTCTTTTATTAATAATATTATTGATTATTGTCCGATGGTAGAGTGTAACTGGAAGAAATCCATCTTTTCACTACATTTTCCCTGATTTATTGTTACTTTGGATAGCTGGTACTTTGAATTCCGGGCAACCAGAACCTGCTAAACAGCTCCCAACTGTCTGTGAACCCCCTAAACATGAAAAATCTTTTTACAATTAAACTGGCTTATCTGACCTTTTGTCTAAGTCAGATGTAATGTGCACATAAATGGTACAGGCTGGACAAAGGTCACATTTAGAGGCAAGACAGCAGAGAAAGCTTACTTCAATGACATCTGTTACAAAACCTGAGTTTTCGAAACAGTGGTGCAGAAGAGTAGGTTAGGCAGCGGTGGACCCTCCACAGTGGAGGAGGAGCGTCGTCCCACTGACTCAGAGCCAGCAGCTGAATTATAAAACAATATTTTATTATCATTTTATTTTTCAGTTGCTGGCTGAGCCAGCATGTGTAGGGAGTGGCGGGTTGGGCCATGGGAGGGAGGAGGAATGAAGTGGTATGTGCACTTCTAAGTGCGCATGTCTGGACATGGGCAGGTAGGTTTCTCCAACCCAGCTGTATTGCACAGCCAGGTTGGAGAAACAGCACCGACTCCCTGTGCCTGAGCGAGTGTTAAACTAGCCCACTCAGGCCAATCCCCGAGCTGCTCTCATGCCTGGTAACACCATGAGAGCAGCGCAGAGATTGCACAGGGAGTCTCTGAAGCTGTCCCAGTGTCTGCTTGGACCAGGAAGCAGAGGAACACCGAGGCGCAAGGCAGCCAGCAGCTTCAGGTAAGTCGTATTTTTTTATCTATTAGTAACCCTCCCCGCACTCCCTCTCCTGCGCTTCGCGAAATCAGCAGCTTTAAAGTAACTATTTTAATTGAAAGCTTATATCTGCCGCTTCTGTTAGGAAAACTAGATATGCTAATTTTGCAACATACACAGACTGACGGGCACATTGGCTTTTTATTACGCACAGCGCTAAAATTATTTTTGTATGGTTGACACATTGCTTTTTAATAGTTTGAAAAGTCTGAACTTGTGACTTTAGTAACGGGCGCAAATGTGCCCAGCAGGACATTCTATCATCCTCTGGGGAGAGCACTGGCCTGGCTATGGGAAGAGTTAGGGGAAAGCAAGGGAGAATTCTAAGCAAGGCTTACAACTGCCATCTTAGAAAACTACAGCCCATGGCACTACAGAGTTGTTTTTTGCATTGCAGCACCTGGGTGCCTGAGTCACAGTGCAGTCAAAGTTAGGCAGCTGGATTCACTCAAGGAATATTGCCATCACACCTGAGTTCAGTCTTCTGACCGACGCAGCCTTACTTGAACAAGAGAGCTGAACAGGAATGAAAGGAGAGACGCCCATGTGCTTTGTTCCCACCTACATTTAAGAGGACTTTGGGAAGATAGCTAGCTTTGTCATGAATCTCGAGAATTGGATGCTGCTCCATGGGCTTACAAAACTAGCGTCTTGACTCGCAGAAATAAAGTGGCCCCGAATAAAGCCAGAAGTCATCTCCCTACTGCTTGGAACTTCTCTCTTAAGCTGTGGAGACTGGTGTAAAACCCTAAAAATAGAAGGAGCTGCATCAGCAGAAAGAAACCAGCAGGCAAGCAGAAACTGGAAAATGTATGGAGGACTTAGCTGGAAGTTGTCAGAGGCCTTTTGACAACTGAAAACTGTGGACAGGTTTCCAAGTATTCTTTCTTGTACATTTGTGCGACTTACAGATTACCATGGTAATGGTTACGAAAAGTTGCCAGGAGGTGGGGTTCCTGCAGTTGGAAACAAAAGAATCATGTCTAAAGAAAGAGTCCTAAAGATCTGGACATTTTTTCCTTCAGCTAACTTTTAAGCACGTACATTTGCTGCTTTTGGCAAGTAAGTGCTTTTGGAGGGTACACTTATAAAAACTATTTTCTTTTAAATAAACTCTCTGGGGGTGGGACATAGCGTTGTTTAAATTCTAAAGACGAATTAACTGATGCCCCTAGTAGGCATTTTAGAGAAACACAATCAGCTTACAATCAGTTCATTTTTCCTTCTGAGGGTTAACTTTTAATTTTAAAAAGCATTCGAATTCATTATTCTAAAAACTCCTGATTCCTACATCACATCTATTTCATTTTTGCATCATGCTGATCATGACATTTTGTTCTTTTTAAAAAAAATTGATTTTCAACTGATTTATTTCTTAATTCTAATGTTGTTTTAATCTTGCAGCTCATTTACAGGATCTGCACAAGCAAAGGCGTGAAACTCTGCACTGTGCAACCTTCCTTGAACTGTACGACTGCGACTCGTCCTGGAACAAAGCTCGGTTCCCCTAGACAGAGGGACCCCTTTGAGAGCCAAAGGCAACTGCAGACTCCCCTGGACTAGAGGCACTAGTCCCCTGCAAACCAGAGGTAAAAACAGCATACCGGAACAAATGAATCGATGGCCATCGGGCCCTCCGAGGGATCACCCAAAAGTAGATGGTCCAGCGCATTGTGGGAAAAGTAATCCTGACCTCCAGCAAGTTTCAGGCTGCTACCGTTTTTCCCCAGACCTCCGGACGTCAACTTAACTTACTGCTGAGCTTACCGCTGCCAAGGCTTGTTGGCCCGTAGTCTTGCGGCCACCACCTTTATTCAATGATGACCCTCGAGTGAACTCTGCAAAATCTTATCCAACGTCAGCAGCGGCTTCCTTGTTGACATTTTGCAACTGGTTCCCCACTAGCACCACGTAAGTGGTAAAACCAGCTCCCCAGTGGCTCCCGCTTCAGCACCACAGACAGCCTGGACAACTCTGCACCCGGGCTTCTCGAGCCAGGTAAAATTGAACTTACTGTCGTGGCTTGGTCCTGGGACCCCCATCACCTTTACACTCCTTGGGTTCCACGCAACCAGACCTGCAAGTGACCGATTGTTACTAGTGCGTTGTACCATTGACTGCAATGCTAAAGTTTCACAGTGATTTATTATTGCTTCTAAAATCCATGTCTCAGGTTGTACTTATCTGATTTACTTTGTTTCAGTGTCTGATTTCTTTCGAGTTGTGTCAATTACTTTATCATCCATGTTGGAACTCTGAAATGCTTCACACATGCTCCTCTAGTAAAGCCTGACTGCTCTTTGCCACTCTACCAGGCCTGAGCTAAGGATCTGTTATTGTGAATTCAAGGACCATCTTTGGGGCATTGTGAAAGTATTGCATGGTGAAGCCTAACCAGCATCACCACATAATGCCTCCCTACACTGCTAATATAGGCTGCTATGGAAGAACCATGTTTTTGGGTGTGAGTGACTTGAAGTTATGGGACCTAGAAGAACAGAGAAGACAGTAGCAGACACTCTTGTCAGCCTGAGGGAGTGTGTTTGTTCTCATTGCTGCCATGACTGTGAACGTGATTAGTCATACATCTGCAAAGGCTTGATCATTTATTGACAGCCTAAAAAAGTCGGAAGCCTCAACACTATTACCCACTGTCCAAAACTCTCCTGGACAGAAAAGAGAAACTAAAGCCAGGTGGCATGTCTCTTTCTGAAAGTTACAGACCCCCCTCGAACCCTTGGTTTCAGTGTCACCATCCATATTTAGAAGCTTGCAAGTAGGAGAGATTCAGGGGTGTGGAATTTAATGAAATGTCTACTTGTCCATGGGACAAGTTGCTTCGTAAATCTACTTGTCCTGTAAAAAAATACACTTGTGCCTTTGGTGCTACGTAGTCTAGCAATCAATTATGGCAGCAATCTCATTATATAAGTGCTCTGATAATAGCCTCTCTGATTATGCCAGGGCTCATGCTATAGTGGGGTTTGGATTCTACCAATTCCCACACTTTGCCACCTTTCCACAGATCAAAATACTGGGGCTAGATGTAGGGTTAAGCAATAGTTCTATGGTTTGAATACGCTTTCGAGTCTGAGCAAAGCTCCTAACTTGCATGCTTCAGGTGTTTTCACCAGCTCTTCTCCAATCTTTTCCCATACTGAGAAAGGTTGGAAATTTACTCCTGACAAGGGCAGAAGTAAAACTTCTAACATGGTTGGGTAAAAAAAAAGTGAGGGAGGGAAATTGAACTTGTAAACGCTCAACAGATTTTCGCATGAGCAAATCTACACATGCAAAGTTGACTCGTGCTAAGATTCAGGTCACAAATATTTTCTACGAGTACGATCTTCTGCCCTACTTCTGTAAATTATTGTGAATTAATGAAAACTGTAAATCTACACTAATTCAAGGGTATATACCATGGGTGCACTATTGTGAATGTATTTAAGAACTGGGTCCCTAAGTTGGTCTTGAGTTAACCGAGACCATTTGTTTTTATGAAAATTCTGCATCTCTATCTATAGACTGGCTTCACTGTGGACGACCGCATTCTGCTCTTTCACAAGGAGCATATTGGCACACAAAGTTTTGTTCAGTGCCAGGGGCTACTGTGGCAATGTGTGCTTTCTTAGACCAAAAAGTATTATTGCTTTTTGCCAATGTTTCTAATAATAGTGAGGGTCTGGCAGCTCGCACAACAATAAGGCTTTACAAATCTTGTTGAAACTGCTTGCACTGATTTTCCATTATGAATATTTTTAGGAATACTAGCATGCAGCAACACATTTTACTAGAGGATGCTTCAAAGAAATGGTACCTACAATTTCACAGGAGTTAGGAAAACGTTTTTTTCCTAGTTGCATTTTTTGTGAACATTTAACTTGGAAGCAAAAACTCGTCAATCTTGCTTTCAAGTTTCTGCAAATATCTGCATCTAATCAAAGAGCATTATACGTAGCCTCATTTTGTTAAACTTTACAAACGTGTGTACACATTTCTATACTAGAACCACTGTAAGCAGTGCACTCCGAGCTTACATTTCCTTAGAGTACTTACTCTAATAATAAAGGCTTTGCGTCAATGAACCATAAATACAAGTTCGAACAGCACTTACATATGGGGACAAATTATACATTTACTGCAGACAATGCCCTTCCCTCATCCATAATGTGGTAATGTAAACTGGCAGTCAAAGGGTTTGTGCTGCAGGGAGTTGGGCATACTTGTCCCAAGGACAAAATAAACACGAACCCTTCTTGTCCTTGACCCCAAACAATTTTTTCTGGGAGTCGGGCTATAGGAATTCCTTAGGAGACAGATCAAGTTGAAGTGCTGATGAGCAATGCTATTACTGAAGAAGAACGAGTAGTTAATGGGTGAGGTTCAACTCTAACAAAGTTCCAGAATGGCTGGCCAAAGAGGCAACATGGGAAGAAACGTTAGGATTTGGGGTTCTGAGGAATGTATTAGGTAAGGTATATGATGAGCTAGGGCTTGGAGAAAAAAATACACTACCTGCAGAGTTAAAATTTAGAGTGGTAGATGTGGCACTTGATGGTCAACTTCAAAGTTTGATGACAAAAAGACGCATTAATCGTAGGTACTGGTGACAGATACCAAGGAGGGTAACACAAAGGTGATGTCTGCAATGTGCTGCTAGTAACAAGGTCAGAGTAGCAAGAAAGCCTCTGCTGCTGCCAGTACTTATGCTGCATGAACTACTGGTCTTAACGCTATCATTTAAAGTAGGTGTAAATACCACGCTGAACGAGAGAGGTGTATGTGTTGACCCAGGTGGACTATCTCACTAGTTGGGTGAAAGTTAAAGAAATGAATGTTGTTCTGAGAAGGGTGGTGACAGACAAGGAGAGTTCCTCAGAAAAGATACTGATATTGTTGTATGGTTTGATTAGGAGAAAATGAAGGCGTCGAAAAATAGAAACAATGATTTGCATTTCCTTCAAATGAGGTGTGTTGTGGCCAAATTGTACAATGCCAAATGGAGTAGTTGTGTTTCCACCTTTTGTGTCCCTGAAAGGGAGAGCGCCAGGAACAGCAGCATCTCCAAAGTGATTGGATGGATTCTGATGGGTGAAGTATATGCAGTTGTGGATTCAGTGGTGAAGAATCCACAGAGCGATTAAGAATATTTTGAAAGGCAGCACCCTATGAAAGAAATAGTGTGGTAGTGCTGGGGCTCTCGTCAGGAGGCAGCTTGACCCAGTCCATTTCTCCAATTAGCACCGCCTAAAACAGAAATAAACTGCTAACATGAAACAGAGCTGTAGACTTCGGAGCTAGGGAACTAGGTTCGAGTCTCGGCGTCGGCTCATCATCCTTTGACTCTGGGCAAATCACGTAATCTCCCCGTAAATTAATGTGTCCTTAACTGGTGCTCATGAAGAGCAAAGGTGTTGATGATTAAGTGCCGTAGCCGAGCACTGGAAACCACCAGCTCAAATTAAGCACTGGCAATACCTTTTTGTTGCCAAAGGAGAGTCATTCTCCCAGTATCTGAATAAAAGGGAGGTGAGGATGACCGCTTTGGTTCTGTTATCAAGGACAGTCAAGGTGCGTCTAGGAGAAAGTGGTTGCAAACATAGCAGGAACAAAAATTTTACAATCAAACATGAACCAGTCAAATACATAAAAACAATTTCTTGAGAACTTCATCTATGTATATAGAAGTGACAAAATAAGACTTGGGCAAGAGCACACAGCCCACCTGTGCAGTCAAGGGATTTTGTATGAATAAGCTAAATCTGTTTTGGAGATCGCAGGGGTTGGTAATTTGCATGTGCTGTGTTGCTGTAGGTGTATGTGTTGTCTTAAGAAGGTCATTTAGCTTCTTGCATTTACAGCGGGATGTCGTGTAATGTGCGAAGCTTACAGATTGTTGGTAAGGCAGAAAGTGAGGCCTTGGAATAATGCCGCGTTCCGGAATGTGAGGTTTGTGACTTAGTTACTTAGCTGGTACTGGACTATCTGTAGGCTTGGATAGTGTTGCTTGTATGGTCCTAAAAAAGCATGTTTGCTGCTTGCACGTTTCTTGGGCTATTTCCCTCATAAGTTTCTAATAGAGTGAACCTACATTCTATCACTTATGTAGCTTTACGAGGAAACGCACTTTAGGGAGCCCTTTGGAGTCCACATCCACCATGCATCTGGGAGTAAAAGGGTGACACAAAGCAAGGCCATTACCATAGTACTATCAACTCGGGTAGATGAAAAAGAGCACATGTGGTACAACACTCCATGTCCAGGAGTGGGCACTGCACAAGACCAGGTACACCAGAATGCCAAGCCACAATTTCCCAGCCAAGGACCAATGTCTGCCTGAGTAATCAATGTGCCCAAATCTAGGCAATGTAAGGTTAGTCCTCTACACGGACTCGCAGGATCACGTTACCTGCCCACCAATTTACTGTCAATAGTCCTAATTAGAAAAGGCAAAACTGCAATATGAAACGCTATGTAAAAGGAAATCACTCATTATTGCGGTTGCCAAGAAAGGAAACTGTGTTTGCAGGTTGTGCTCTGAAAATCTTAAATTACATCCCAATTGATTACCTATGTTTAGGAAAGTTTCATGATCTCACTATTTATTCAACTTAGTTCCTCATTTTCCGTGCTGTGGTAATACTTCCTGGGAAAGAACAGCGACGTGGGGTGAAGATTTTTTCTAGTATAGTAACTAACTCCCCTTTCTGAGTTCCGAAGGTCAAAATGGAGAACAATGTGGTAACAGACGTTTTCCACTGATTAGAACTGCAAAACTCTGAATATGTTGGTTTTTCCAACACAAAAATTTCTCTAGGTTTTTTTCTGGCAAAATGTAAGCATAGAAAACAACCAGGTGCATCAGAAATTGGAAGGCAACATGTAATCTCAATTTGGGAACAAACACAAGTTTAAATCTAAATCTGGAATACCAGTCCAATTGTAAGGAGGGCCTTAATGTCTTAAATGTCCTGCTCAATCATTTAGCTACTATTAGACACATTTTGTTTTCCTTTTCGTATTTAATGCAAACCTTGGTGGGATTTGACCTTTATAAATCTGTATATAAATAAAGGCACAATAACCGCATTTTCCTTGCACCTTAATGGTCCTTTTAATTTTCTAGGCATGGCTTCTCGGAGGCCCATAGAGAGCTTTGGGTATCTTACAGCTTTGAAGGACTGTAGTCTTAAATGCAGCTTTATCAAATGCGAAAAAAATAACAGATGTCTATATCAAAGGCCAACTTTGAGCTTGAAATCCATGTCAAATGGCTTCTCTAAGTCACTCACTAGTAGTGACTGCTTCTTGAGGGAATAAATATATCTTCATGATGGAAGGAATTGGTCTTTGGCCTTTACCAGAGTGCTCTAAAATGGACTGAGCCACGGAATGATTACTCTGCTTGAGTAGCACAGATTTTGTTTATGGGACAAGTGCAGCAGGTGTTGACCTCTATAGGCAGAAGGCAGTAGACCGTGAAACATGAGATGACATCAAGGAACAATCGGTGGGACTCATATGAACCTTTTTCTCCCCCACAAGCACTGGGGGGGAGCTCAGCCACAATCACTTGTTACGGTATTCTTTCTGACAAAGTCGTCTTTACCCCTGAATAAAAACTCTGTGGTAAATTAGTGATCCACAGTGGAAGAAAGTTTCAAATGTTGGCATCCCCCTTGCGAACTGTGGCAATGCACACAATATAAAGTTCCACTTACCTGTTGCAGGTGTTTTTCATGTCAGGACAAAGACCACAGTTTTCACCAAGTATTGGAGGCACACTGCTAGAAATAAACTGATTGCCAATATTCCAATAACCAATGAAGACCTTGTGAGGGAGAGCCAGCGGACTTTAAATCCACGATTAAGACAGATTTCCCTACTCTTCGAACGTAGTAGAGAAACATCGGCAAAGTAGCAGAAATGTATCTATCAAAGTAGCGGATTTCTTTGGTTGAAGAAACTTTTACGTAAAATGTAACAAAACCTGTCATATAGCAGAATTTCTGACAAAGTCTGGGCAACAAAAAATGTACCTACATAAACAGTTTCACTAAGATGCTCGTAGACTGGTAGGGTATTTTCCTGCATATATGCAACACTTATCCTACCTTAACGTGAAAGTCGCTCACCCTCTCTATGATGGTCTTTCAGGGATTTACCTCTGCAGACATGTTGTAAAATCCAGCATTCTAGATCGGTGACTGATCTACTACTATTCCTGGTAGAATTACCTCTGCACCTATGCAAACCCGATGGCAGAGTGAGAGGTTGCAGTCAGTGGGATGCCATATGCCAAATACGCCCGATATGCCACCGGTGGTGAATCCACTGCTTTCAGAGAGGATACTCGAATTCTGCCCTACCCTGAATCAGGTCTTCTATTTTTCAAGACAGAGGAAGATGAAAACTCTAAAGAGAAAGCTCGCTAAAACCCCTTAAGTATAAATAAACATAGGATTCCCAACCCAAGCAACCAACCTCTACAGAGAAACCGTATCCAGGGGATCAACAGCATTATACTCTCATGTTGACCAAAATACACCGCCTCCCTTAGCTGTACCGCATAAGCGTCTCGCTGATCTGCTCCCATATTTCATTACCTGATATTTCAAAGTCAAAAGTCATACCCTGTATTTGTGAGTATTGCCTCAGAGCGTTCCAAATGTCAAGAGGACGCAATGAAGCCGGGTTGAGTGCTCAGTATTTATCTCTACAGAAATCAAGCCCTTAACCCATGTAGCAATTTCAGGAGAAGGAATCCTAACCCAGTACACTGCTGCCATATTGCTTGGCTAATAAAAGGGCCAAAGCCATCATACAGTCTCACAGATAGCGGGGCCTTTCTAACACAACCCAGAAGAGCAGTCAGTGGAGATGGTTCAAGTTTGTGTTCCGTCATTATGCATACTTTGGCAAATATGTTCCTCCAGAATGCTCCTATCCCCAGACCTTTACGGGTTAAATGTATAAAGTCTGCCACATATGGCAGCTGATCAAACACATGCAATGTCCCTGGCGAGTAAACATTATGCTGAATCAATTTAAAATGCACAAGTCTTTGATTAATTTTCAAAGGCCCATCTTGCATCTGGATATAACAAAAGGTCATCTGAACAGCTTTCAGTTCTGTCCCCAAGTCCGCACTCTATATCCGCCTGGTAACAATATATCAAGAGTGCGCATTCTTGAGCAGGTAGATAAATATCTGCAAAGGGGGGGCTCAGTCGAGAACTGTGGTAACCGAGCCCGCAATATACTACCAAGCCTGTGTTACAGGAACACATCTAAGTGGTGCATCAACCCCTGAACTGTTCCAGGCTACCAAAGGTACAATTTTTTTTAAAAAAGGTCTCCTAAGCAAGTTACCCCCACACCTGCATGCTGTTGTTCTCCTTTTGGTTCCTGAATGAGGGGGACGTAGGAGTTGTCATGGATGGATATGCAAGGAGTAGGTACATGGCGGCCCCTGTCTACCAGCTATGCATCGCCACACATGGACTGAACATTTAATTGAGTCCACTTGCTCAATTACCATGCCAGCCACAAGCAGCACCTCCATCGCCATCAAGCAGGGCGAGGGCTTCCCCCTTCTCATTGTAAAACGCAGCAAATTGTGAGAGCCATGGAGTCTGCCAAAAGTGTACAAACTGCACGTGCTGCACAAAAACATAGTTGCAGGTCAAAGCTGCAAAGCCTCCCGCCTCATACGGAATGGTGTGAACCTCCCATTTTACTCTGGATTCCTTGCATACCCATGCCAGCCTAACCATAAGGTGCTCAGATTATTAAAATACCCTAAGTGGGGGAAATGGTATAGGAAGCTAGCAAGGATACACATTTTCATAATACCTACAGGAAAAGTGGGAGAGTGCTCCAATGGCCAACCTGTCCAGTCAGCGCCTGCCCTGTTGTTCTCTCTAAACACCACCAGGGGGTCCCGGTTAACCTTACTTCCTAAATACAGGACCGAAAGGAGAAATGCAGCACTTGGAGATTTGTAATTTCAATCAGCAGGAAAATAATGGATTTATCCCAACTGCTCCTAAGGCCCAATAACCCACCAAAGAGAGATTATCCTTAGGATCACGTAAAAATAGCAGAATATCATAAGTTCATGTTTGGAATTGTAGTTCTCTAACCCATAAACCGAATAACTTTATGCACATGATGCTCCTGTACTGCACAGGCAAGTGGCTTCTTTGCCAAACCATACAGAAGCGGGGAAAAGGGGCATCCCTGATGTGTGCCACAAGTAATGTGGAATGCTTCTAATAAGACCCTATTAATTCGTACTCTAGTAGTAGGGCCCAGGTACAGAAGGGATATCCAGGACAGCATACCTCCCCGCCCCTTACTCCCATCATCCTCAGCATTGTCTTCACAACCCCCATTCTACCAAATCAAAGGCTTTTGGCGCATCTAAGAAGGCTGCAGCACCCCGAACCTCAGGTTGGGACTCGTCTACCGGCACAAAGAATGTATGTAGACTGTACATGGTTAATCTACCAAGGATGAATCACTACGAGAGGCTGCATTAATATCTCTCTGTCGCTGTTCTCAAGCCAAGTAAGGGTGAGTTGAACGAGATAATCTGTCAATCCTATTTTAGAGAAGGACATTTGGGAGGTGCATCAATCCTCGGATTCCCAGAAACGGGATGGTATGGCAGGGAAATCCTATACCTGGCAATTATTTGAGGTTTCTATGACTATCAAGTCTCCAGCGGCCCATACTGCCGGCATCATGTTGTCCAATGTTCTCACATGGCGTTTTGCCTCCTCATAACTCCTAGCCACAGCATATTTGCCCAGAAACTTAATTTCCCGGTCCGCCCCTTCCTGAACCTCTCCCAGCTTAGTGTACATTGTCGCAAGAGCATTGTGATCGATGGTCGATTCAGAAGTACGCTCCACCTCATGAATCTGCCTAGTCTGTACAGTCTATTCTGGATTGACTTAAAAATGGCAGCCTGTTTGGAAATGCAGATATCTCAGATGTTGCAAATAACCCCTGTCATCACCCTAGCAGATTCATATGAAGACTAAACGGAGGAGTTTGAGTGTATTCACAAAGTGTCCTAAGAAGCCATGCAATTCTGCTTCCCTTCTGGTGCTTTGCTGTCTCTGCCTCACAAACCCAGTTACTTAAAATGTACTACAGCACAACTTCACATCATCTACTTTGTTGGCAGCAGGGACATAAGACTAAAAGAGGACATAAGGAAAGGGACACAGTGATGCACTTCAGGGACAAGCAGTGTGTCAAGTGGCCTTACTTTTTTCTAACCTGATACACAGGATCCACCCTTACCACTCGGTTGTGGAGTCCCCCCTTGAGTTGATGATGGGAGAGAGCTGAATGTAAAAGAAATCCTGTGATATCCAAGAAACTGGCTTCTGCTAACTTGAAAGTTTCTGTAACTTGCATCTAATGCTTGACTAGATCTGCTTTTAGGGTTCAAAAAGAAAAATATCTAAAACATTGAATCAAGCATTCTTTTGTCTTGCACTGTGAACCTAGATTCATCTATGTGAAGGCATTTCACACGCACAAACTTTGACATCCTCCATAGTCACTGAAAAAGCACCAAGTCAATATTGTCATCCGCAATTAACTATCTTACTCGCCCCACCTTTATCCCTCCTTTCATCTCTTAAAGTTATCTTCATGGTTTGAGGGTATCACCTGTATGTTAAATCTGAAGTGGAAGAGCTTCCCTGCCCTCATTGCTTATAAAGGTCTATACAAAACTCTCATTTAAATACAAAATTAAATTAATACCTGATGATGGTTTCATTTACCTGCTCTACTCGATGCCTCGTCTGGAGGAAGGGGTCATATCTGGCGCGTATCGCTCTCATTGAAGTTGGCTAGGAGAACAAAGACATGTAAAAAACAGATTTATGTTAGTGTGGGTATATCTGTTAGAATCATTGAAAATAACAGAACATGATAAAGGGTTAAAAATATGGAATTCGTTCCTGTTTGGTCTCTCTCAAACTCAAACTGCATTCAATAGATACACACCATGAAAAACGGACAGTTTGCTACATACAGCTGATGAAACTTGCCAAGCTCATGAACAACACAGATGGCATCAGCTAATAGGTTCCACCCCCCTGTTGGTAGAATTTGAGGCACTACTCCTTTCACTAACTCCGTGCGCACACAAAGATCTGTCCCAGGAAAGAGCCCTATAAGGAAAAAACTATTGTGTTTCTGATGGCTTCAAACTATAAACACAAAATATGTTGCACAATTACCAGTAAGCGCAAGTCTTCTAATTGTTAAGAGATGCAAGTGTGAGCGATGTGTACGTGGAGGGTGAGCAGTGTGAGTGCAGGGTGAGCAGTGTGAGTGCAGGGTGAGCAGTGTGAGTGCAGGGTGAGCACTGTGAGTGCAGGGTGTGCCACCAGTATGAATTCAGGGTGTGCACATGGTGAACAGTGTGGGTGGAGGGTGAGTGGTGTAGAGTGTGAGCTGTGAGAGTGCAGGGTGAGCAGAGCGAGTGCAGGGTGAGCAGAGCGAGTGCAAGGTGAGCAGAGCGAGTGCAAGGTGAGCAGAGCGAGTGCAAGGTGAGCAGAGCGAGTGCAAGGTGAGCAGAGCGAGTGCAAGGTGAGCAGAGCGAGTGAAAGGTGAGCAGAGCGAGTGAAAGGTGAGCAGAGCGAGTGAAAGGTGAGCAGAGCGAGTGCAAGGTGAGCAGAGCGAGTGCAAGGTGAGCAGAGCGAGTGCAAGGTGAGCAGAGCGAGTGCAAGGTGAGCAGAGTGAGTGCAGGGTGAGCAGTGCGAGTGCAGGGTGAGCAGTGCGAGTGCAGGGTGAGCAGTGCGAGTGCAGGGTGAGCAGTGTGAGTGCAGGGTGAGCAGTGTGAGTGTAGGGTGAGTAGTGTGAGTGTAGGGTGAGCAGTGTGAAAGCAAGGTGAGTCACCAGTATGAGTGCAGGGTGTGCACATGGTGAACTGTGTGGGTGGAGGGTGAGCAGAGTGTGGGTGGAGGGTGAGCAGAGTGTGAGTGGAGGGCGAGCAGTGTGTGGGTGGGTGGAAGGTGAGTGGTGTGGAATGTGGAGTGTGAGCAGAGAGAGGGAAGGGTGAGCAGAGTGAGTGAAAGGAGAGCGGTGTGAGTGTCAGGTGACCAGTGTGTAACTGCAGAGAGAGGGGGGTAAGAGGTGTCAGAGTGCAGAACGAGAGGTGTGCTCTATGAGTACAGGGTGAGTGGCATGCCTTTGTGTGCACTGCAGGAGCAGTGTTTGTACAAGTGCAGGGTGAGAGTTGCGCCCGTGAATGCAGTAGTGTGCAGGGCCAGCCTGTAGAATGTGTGAGCTGGGCCCCCACCCAGGGCACCGACCTCCAGAGGTGCGCAGGTGCTCCCTGCAGCATTCTCATAATGTAGGCCGCAAATAAAAGTGTTATTCACAGTCTTTCTAAAGGCTGGTGGTGCCCTTGTCTGTTTTTTGTTTGCTTTTCTTTTCATGGCACTCCTTAATCTTACCTCCCTCGCCTTCCTCCTACTCTTCCCAAATTTTCAATACATAGACAAACAAAGAGGATGAGTATAAGGGGTCACCAAATTTGTTTTCGCCCAGGGCACTCTCTGAGCAAAGGGGACTGTAGGAGTACTGCATGAGAGTTGTGCCTTTTTAAGTGCAGAGTCCATTTGAATGCAGGATGAGTGGTTTACCCCTTTTAAGTGCAGGTTGAATGGTATACCTTTGTGAATATATGGTGAGTCTATATAAGTGCAGGATGAGAGGTGTGCTATATGAATGTATGGCGAGGGACTTGACTCACCCCTGTTCTGACAAAGAATGGTCTACTATACTGGAAATCCCTGTTCATATCCCATGAAATGCCGCTCTTGACTTATCAAATTCTACGTTATCCACAGAGCCTACCTTACCCCTGACCTGTGGCGTAATGAAACTTGATCTGGCCCCCCTGCAAAGTACGTGGAGGGGCCCACCTCCAGACTCACTCAGGAGTGCGCAGGCTAGAGTACTGTGCTGAGGGGGCCCCCTGGAGCTCTGGCCCCCGCGCTGCGGGGGCCTTTGTTACGCCACTGCACCTGACAAGATTAACCTCTATTTCCAACACGTGGACGCCACATGTCCCGCTGTAATCTAACAGAAGCAGACTTATTACACATGCTATGGGCCTGTCCGACCCTAGAGCAGTACTGGCAGGGAGTCACCCTACATCTACCCACCTGCACAGGACGCCCCTGATCAACTCCTGGGAGGTATGTCTTCTGGGCCTCCACCAAAGGGACAAAAAACACAGGGCTACCTCCCGCTTCAGAGACCAAGGGTTACTGTTGGCCAAATGACTAATTACCAGGAAATGGAAATCGCCTGTGCCCCCTGCACTCATGCCCTTGGTTCGGTCCACCATCACAAAGGCGCAGGCGGAGAGCACAGCACTGCACATGGAGGACACAAGGGCCCACAAAAATACCCCATAGCTACCAACTGGGACGTAATATTGATCGATTTTAAAACTGCTACATAGGCCACGGACCACCCACCGAACCCAGACGCAACTGGAGCAGATGCACAGGAGGCACCCCCTGCCTCCACACCCCTGGTCAGTGCACAGTACACCGCACCACTCAACCCCTCGAACAGACCACAAACCCTGCTTAATTAAGTTGCTGTCATACGCAGTAGCTTGTAACTGGATCGCAAGATAGAGCACACACGCAACATAAGTTCAGGTTAAAATAGTTAACCACCCAGCCCTCCATTCCTTCTTTCCTCAATCAAGTACTGTTTGAGTCTTACCTCTACGATATATGAAACATTAAAGATTCATATCTCCAGTTCCTTTTATTGGATTTTTGTCACTATTTGTGTTGAGTTGTTTAATAAATATTATGCTATTTTCTAATTTGTTTTGGGATTTTCATTATTTTACATTTAGATTACCTACTGTTTTGGCACTGCATAAACACTTTACACATTGCCTTTAAAATAAGCCTGTCTGCTCTGTGCCATAGCTACCAGGGAATTTGAGCTCAGGTTTATTTAGTGACTTTGAGGTTTTACCCTGACATAGATTGTGATGGGCAGTCGCCCACCCCAGATAATAATCCAATTTTGTACATACCTCTCTACTGAGCTGCAGGATTGCACCATTATCCGGAGCTCACTATTTTCGGTGTAAAACATTCAGGTAGGTTCCTGACTTTGTTGTATTCTATTCCTCAGGAACTCTATGTTCTTACCACTCTTTCTTTCTCTCGGTCTCTCTTCTCGCCAATAGGGACTATTCACAAATGCATTTTGGAGTATATGATGTAGTACTCCTGTAGTTTGTTTTTATATACTCCTAAATACCTATGTTAATTGGCCCCAAAACACCTAAATCAGGAATAAAATGGATATATTCAAGGAATATTCATATACAATTCATACAAATTAAAAGTCTGTGCACTCCTTGTACATTTATTAATAGGGAGCTAGAGGTTTTGGAACTGTATCACAATGGCTTACAAGAGTATATAAAAGAGTGCTCATGCAGCATTACTTACCATACTTGTACCCTCAGAATCAGCTCCATTAATTTGCTCTTGGGTATAATTGTTATCTGTTGGACCTGGCCCTTTTTGCAGGTTTATCCCCAAACTTTTTGCCTTTTGCCTCCTATTTTTCTGACCTGTTTTTGTTGGCTTCAGGACTCCGAGTACTTTACCACTGCTGATCAGTGCTAAAGTACATATGATCTCTGTGTAAATTGTGATTATGATAAGTTATCCATGATTGGCCTTTTTGATTTACTGGTAAGTACCTAGTAAAGTGCACTGTGTGTCCCCTGGGCCCCTAAATCAAATGTTACTAGTGGGCCTGCAGCACTGGTTGTGCCACCCACACAAGTAGCCTTTCAACTGTGTCTCAGACCTGCCACTGCACTGTCTGTGTGCACATTTTCTAACTGCCATGTCGACCTGGCAAGTGCACCCACTTGCCAGGCCCTAACCTTCCCTTTTCTTGCATGTGAGGCACCCCTACGGTAGGCCCAAGGTACCCCCGTGGGCAGTGTGCAGTGTATGTGAAAGGTAGGACATGTACTGGTGTGTTTTACATGTCCTGATAGTGAAATACTGTGTATTTTGCTTTTCACTATTTCAAGGACTAGCTCTCCCATAGGCTATCATTGGAGCTGCCTTGTAACATTTTACAAGTGTAACTTTCAATTGGGAACAGTTAGAGATTTGGAGTTTGGGCTCCCTGCACTCAGCATTTAATAACTCATATATTAGTAAAGGTGGTTTTTAAATTGTGCGTTTGAAAATGCCACTTTTAAAAAACAAAAGGGTAGTTTGGCCCAAAGGACAGTAGCCTGGTAGGGCCAAGATAAGTAGTACACAAAAATAGACCAGGCTACTCGTTAATTTATCTGCTCTACAGTTCACGCAAAGATCACTGGAACCAATCCAACTTGATCTGGTTATTTATTTAACCTTTTAATATCTCATTTTGTAAATTTTTCTTTTTTTTTTCAATAGTCTAAGATGAGACGAACACTGATTCATTCAAAAATAAATATACAATACAATTGCAGACAACAACATGTATATACATTTGACACTCCAACATATGGAACAAAACAAGTTTTGATACACCAATCTTAATTCAAAAAAAGAGGCAAACCCTTCAAATTACAATTCCTTTCATCATAGAAGGAGGATGCCCAACATTGGGAACATTAATCAAAACAGTCGGGGTTAAAGTAACTTTGTGGTTCCCTCAAACTGTGAATAGCTACCATATGGCTCTTCCTCAATGTTTATCCAAAATGCCGACGCGTTTCGAGACCCATGTCAATTCTAGGGGCTCTCGTAAGGGCTTCATACTTAAATGAGATGGTGTAATCTACAAAAAACAAAAAAGACATGGGATATTTTAGGGGCCTCCCTTTTAGTAAAATAACCATTTACTTAAACCAAGGTTTTTCCCAGTAGTTACCTGATGGATGTCGCTTATTGCCATCAGGTCCCTTGCGAACCGTGTAGGGAGTGTTTAAAACAGAGCCCTTTTTGGTGCAGGAGCTGTTGAAAACATGGATAGTGTGAGCGTTTTAATCTAGAAGTTTTGCACCTGTTGGGCCATCATTATTAGAAGGTATGCGCTTGCTAAAATATGCGCCTTAGCTAATAATGTCCTCCCGGTAGTGCATTTTTGAATGCGTCTGCTTTCATTTTATTTAACTTCTAGACGCGACTAACTTCCTGAGTGAAATACACCAGTAGAAGGAATTTACGAACAAAAAAAGAGAGGAGCCAAGCAGCAGCCTAATAAATCAGTAGATCACAGGTACTTGTCGGTTTAAGTCTTGGTTATTACTGGATTTGACCTGTCCTGCTCACTTGGAGATTAAAACGCTCTCACTATCCATGTTTTCAACAGCTCCTGCACCAAAAAGGGCTCTGTTTTAAACACTCCCTACACGGTTCGCAAGGGACCTGATGGCAATAAGCGACATCCATCAGGTAACTACTGGGAAAAACCTTGGTTTAAGTAAATGGTTATTTTACTAAAAGGGAGGCCCCTAAAATATCCCATGTCTTTTTTGATTTTTGTAGATTACACCATCTCATTTAAGTATGAAGCCCTGACGAGAGCCCCTAGAATTGACAAGGGTCTCGAAACGCGTCGGCATTTTGGATAAACATTGAGGAAGAGCCATATGGTGGCTATTCACAGCTTGAGGGAACCACAAAGTTACTTTAACCCTGACTGTTTTGATTAATGTTCCCAATGTTGGGCATCCTCCTTCCATGATGAAAGGAATTGTAATTTGAAGGGTTTGCCTCTTTTTAGGTCTCGGCCTGCACCAGCGCTGGTCTGGCCGAGAGTTTTAGTAAGCGGGTTTTGGAAGTGCAAACCCACTGGCTTTCGGCTGGCGACCAGCTTGCGTTCACGATGGCGTGCACGCGCGCCATCCATTCCTCGCATCGCTGGCGAGGTGCCATCTGCCTTTCCTCCCCCTCCCTCACCCCTCCTCCCTCACCAGAGAGCGCGTTTCTTGGCCGCGCGTCTCGTCTTGTTTTGTTATGTTTTGCCCCAAGATGCTTTCCTTTCCTACAACCACATTCTGAGGGGCCTATATGTAATGCACTTTCTCACCCTCACTGCTTACTTATGCCTCAACCATCAGGTGTAACTTGGATCTGAAAATAAAGTCTGGGAAATGTTTTGCGAAATGTAAATAATCACATAGCCTCGATTGTGCAGGAGTTTGTTTTGTTTTCGACTTTGTTCCCGCCGTAGTTTGTGTTGACTTTGCTCCCGCCCCCCTCCTGCCGTAGTTTGTGTTGACTTTGCTCCCGTCGTAGTTTGTGTTGACTTTGTTCCCGCCCCCTCCTGCCGTAGTTTGTGTTGATTTGTTCCCGCCCCCCCTCCCTCCGTAGTTTGTGTTAATTTGTTCCCGCGCCCCCTCCCTCCGTAGTTTGTGTTGATTTGTTCCCACTCCTCTCCCTCCGTAGTTTGTGTTGATTTGTTCCCACCCCCTCCTGTAGTGCGTGTTCACTTTGTTCCTGCCCCCTCCTGCCGTAGTTTGTTGCCTTTCTTCCCACCCCCTCCCATTGTCCATGTTCACTTTGTTCCTGCCCCCTCCCGCCATAGTTTGTGTTGATTTGTTCCCACCCCCGCCTGTAGTGCTTGTTCACTTTGTTCCTGCCCCCTCCTTTCGTAGTTTGTGTTGCAAATGCTTTAAGGTAATCCACTTTAGGAGCATCTAAGAGGTAGCGTGTCTTTTCCTTCTAATTTCCAAATCCTAAGAAATAACAAGCATTGGCAAAGCATATAGGTCTCTGAAATCCGAGAGCTATAGGCGTTGGCAGTGTTTATGCATTTGTGTATATTAATAAAAACAGCCAAGAGCCGTAGACAAATGCATTTAAATTGCCAGTGCCAATAGTTCTGGGATTGCCGAGACCTATTGGCTTTGCCAATGCTTTTTTGAATTAAGATTGGTGTATCAAAACTTGTTTTGTTCCATATGTTGGAGTGTCAAATGTATATACATGTTGTCTGCAATTGTATTGTATATTTATTTTTGAATGAATAAATGTTCGTCTCATCTCAGACTTGAAAAAAAAGAAAAATTTACAAAATGAGATATTAAAAGGTTTAATAAATAACCAGATCAAGTTGGATTGGTTCCAGTAATTTTTGCGTGAACTGTAGAGCAGATAAATTAACGAGTAGCCTGGTCTATTTTTGTGTACTACTTTTAAAAAACAGGCATTTTCTTGTTTACCCATCATGTGCCTCTGCTTGTCTATGGAATCAACGTCTGGTTTTAGACTGACAGGGGCTAGTTTGTGCATTCACTCCAGACACTCACACAAAGGGAGCGGAGGTGTGCCCTGCATATGCTGATGAGCCATCCTGGGCTAGAGTGGTGGGAGGAGTTGTCACTAACACCTGAATAGGCTGTGGCTGCCTTTCACAATGCTATCTACACCCCCTGTAGTGTGGCTGGACCAAGGAGGACAGAACTGGTTTTACTGAGCAAGAGAGGCTTTCTGAACAAAGAATTCAAAGGGAACAAGCATTGGCATAGCCAATAGGTCTCGCCTTTGGGGCCTTATAAGTGTTTAGCCAGAGCTATTGACTTTGCCAATGTCTTCAAGCTGTGCTGTAGAGAAGTGTGGCTGCTGTGTAGCATGCTGAAAAGTTATAATAAAAAAGTGTCAGAAGCATTTTGTTACTTATATATGACCAAGAAGGCATTATGTAAAACTGAACTGACCATATTTAAAAGTATTTACAATAAAAACATTTCCTCAGTTTTCTTTTGTTCTTGCAATGCTGGCAACTTGTTTCTGCCTATTGCAATGGTTGTTTGTTAAAGCTTTTTTTTGGAGGGGGCATAAACAATCGGAGGGTGAAGGTTGGGAACTAGTACCTGTATTATAACACTAGCAGCGGCCAGACGCTAGGGGAGAATAAACAGATGCTAGATTCCGAGAGCAGGCTGAGGTGGTGCTGAGTGATGCTGAGGTGGTAGTGGTGGTGGTGGTGACTGTTGCGGAGACGATGCTGAGGTGATGCTGAATGATACTCCGGTCTTGCTGAGTGATACTGCTGTGGTGGTGCTGAGTGATGCTGTGGTGGCGCTGAGCGATGCTGTGGTGGCGCTGAGCGATGCTGTGGTGGCGCTGAGCGATGCTGTGGTAGCGCTGAGCGATGCTGTGGTGGCGCTGAGCGATGCTGTGGTGGCGCTGAGCGATGCTGTGGTGGCGCTGAGCGATGCTGTGGTGGCGCTGAGCGATGCTGTGGTGGCGCTGAGCGATGCTGTGGTGGCGCTGAGCGATGCTGTGGGATGCGCGGAGTCATCCTGTGGTGGCGCGGAGTCATCCTGTGGTGGCGCGGAGTCATCCTGTGGTGGTGCTGAGTCATCCTGTGGTGGTGCTGAGTCATCCTGTGGTGGTGCTGAGTCATCCTGTGGTGGTGCTGAGTCATCCTGTGGTGGTGCTGAGTCATCCTGTGGTGGTGCTGAGTCATCCTGTGGTGGTGCTGAGTCATCCTGTGGTGGTGCTGAGTCATCCTGTGGTGGTGCTGAGTCATCCTGTGGTGGTGCTGAGTGATGCAGTGTTGGCCCTGAGTGATGATGTGGTGTCGCTGAGTGAAGCTATGGTGGTGCTGAGTGATGCTGTGGTGGCGCAGAGTGATGCTGTGGTGGCGCAGAGTGATGTTGTGGTGCTGCAGAGTGATGCTGTGGTGGCGCAGAGTGATGTTGTGGTGCTGCTGAGTAATGCTGTGGTGGCGCTGAGTGATGCTGTGGTGGCGCTGAGTGATGCTGTGGTTGCACTGAGTGATGCTGTGGTTGCACTGAGTGATGCTGTGGTTGCACTGAGTGATGCTGTGGTTGCACTGAGTGATGCTGTGGTTGCACTGAGTGATGCTGTGGTTGCGCTGAGTGATGCTGTGGTTGCGCTGAGTGATGCTGTGGTGGCGCTGAGCGATGCTGTGGTGGCGCTGAGCGATGCTGTGGTGGCGCTGAGCGATGCTGTGGTGGCGCTGAGCGATGCTGTGGTGGCGCTGAGCGATGCTGGTGGTGGCGCTGAGCGATGCTGTGGTGGCGCTGAGCGATGCTGTGGTGGTGCTGAGTCATCCTGTGGTGGTGCTGAGTCATCCTGTGGTGGTGCTGAGTCATCCTGTGGTGGTGCTGAGTCATCCTGTGGTGGTGCTGAGTCATCCTGTGGTGGTGCCGAGTCATCCTGTGGTGGTGCCGAGTCATCCTGTGGTGGTGCCGAGTCATCCTGTGGTGGTGCCGGAGTCATCCTGTGGTGGTGCCGAGTCATCCTGTGGTGGTGCCGAGTCATCCTGTGGTGGTGCCGAGTCATCCTGTGGTGGTGCCGAGTCATCCTGTGGTGGTGCCGAGTCATCCTGTGGTGGTGCCGAGTCATCCTGTGGTGGTGCTGAGTCATCCTGTGGTGGTGCTGAGTCATCCTGTGGTGGTGCTGAGTCATCCTGTGGTGGTGCTGAGTCATCCTGGGGTGGTGCTGAGTCATCCTGTGGTGGTGCTGAATGATGCAGTGTTGGCCCTGAGTGATGATGTGGTGTCGCTGAGTGAAGCTATGGTGGTGCTGAGTGATGCTGTGGTGGCGCAGAGTGATGTTGTGGTGCTGCTGAGTGATGCTGTGGTAGCGCTGAGTGATGCTGTGGTGGCGCTGAGTGATGCTGTGGTGACGCTGAGTGATGCTGTGGTGCGCTGAGTGCTGCTGTGGTGGCGCTGAGTGATGCTGTGGTGGCGCTGAGTGATGCTGTGGTGGCGCTGAGTGATGCTGTGGTGGCGCTGAGTGATGCTGTGGTGGCGCTGAGTGATGCTGTGGTGCGCTGAGTGCTGCTGTGGTGGCGCTGAGTGATGCTGTGGTGGCGCTGAGTGATGCTGTGGTGGCGCTGAGTGATGCTGTGGTGGCGCTGAGTGATGCTGTGGTGGCGCTGAGTGATGCTGTGGTGGCACTGAGTGATGCTGTGGTGGCACTGAGTGATGCTGTGGTTGCACTGAGTGATGCTGTGGTTGCACTGAGTGATGCTGTGGTTGCACTGAGTGATGCTGTGGTTTCACTGAGTGATGCTGTGGTTGCACTGAGTGATGCTGTGGTTGCACTGAGTGATGCTGTGGTTGCACTGAGTGATGCTGTGGTTGCACTGAGTGATGCTGTGGTTGCACTGAGTGATGCTGTGGTTGCACTGAGTGATGCTGTGGTTGCACTGAGTGATGCTGTGATGGCGTTGAGTGATGCTGTGATGGCGTTGAGTGATGCTGTGATGGTGCTGAGAGATGCTGTGCTGGCTCTGATTGATGCTGTGCTGGCTCTGATTGATGCTGTGCTGGCTCTGATTGATGCTGTGGTTGCGCTGAGTGATGCTGTGGTGATGCTGAGTGATGCTGTGGTGTTGCCGAGTGAGAGATAGAGTGAAGATATAATGCCCAATTAGAGAGGGTGGTGAGAGAGAAAGAGAGAGAAAGGGTGTACATAGAATAAAGAGTGGAGCGGGATAGAGAGAGAGAAAGAAGGGGAGAGAGAGAAAGAAGGGGAGAGAGTGAATGAAGGAGTTTGAAAGAGAAACAGATAAAGGGGTGAGAGAATGAAAGGCTAAAAAAGATAGAGAGGGGAGAGTTAATTAAGTAGAGAGAGAATTAGAGAGGGGAGAGAGAGAGAAGGAGAGAGACAATAAGAGTGGGGGTTGTGGAGTTTAAATAGAGTGAAGAAGTGATGCGAAAAAAGTAACCTTAAATATAGCTTTGTGCTTTGTGCGAATAAATATAATTTTTAAAAAAAGAGTGAGACAAAAATACTGGTAATTAGGCTGTGACTCCCAATATAAAACAAATAGCGATATAAGGTGAAATCAACCCACCGAAGCAATATTTCTAACTAGACAAAAAAAGCTTGCATTTCAATGCTAATCGCTGTTGTTTTTCATGTGACTGTAGTCCAGGGCCGTCAGTTGGTAATGTGAGCTGCTGCTGTGATTGAAACATCAGAGTCCAGAGAGTTAATGAGCCATGACGAGGAAATGAGGAAGAGATAGGAAACCCAGATGGCAGCTGCGCGCGTGCACGCTATCGTGAACGCAAGCTGGTCGCCAGCCGAAAGCCAGTGGGTTTGCACTTCCAAAACCCGCTTACTAAAACTCTCGGCCAGACCAGCGCAAGCGCTGGTGCAGGCCGAGACCTAAAAAGGAGTATACATATTAGACCTAAAACCCCAGAACTTTAGAATACTTCTGGAATCAGGAGGAACCTCTGCAAAGGAGAAGAGCTGAAGAGCTGTGAGGAGGAGTACTGCCCCTTTGCTGTGTGTTGCTTTGCTGGGTTGGCCTGCAGTTGCTGCTTCTGCCAAGGAGAGGAAAAGGACTGGACTTGGCCGTTTTCCTGCTTGTGAAGTTTCTCCAAGGGTTTGCATGTGCTTGCCGCCTGTTCTTAAGTCTCTGGGTCAGCAAAGACGTCGCTTGCAGCATCCCTGAACTCCACTGCTGGTACTTCTGACCTGCTTTGGATGCCAACTCCAGTTCTGGGCCCTTAGAAGTTGTTCCTGCTATAAAGAACGGAAGAAATCACCAAAATTGACGCTTCCCTTTGCTAGCGGCTGTTTATTTAGACGCAGTACTGCCGTGCGGGAGAAAATCCCAGCGAACAGCCCCATGGGACTAAAGAAAGCGAGACAGCACCTGCCAGCGGCCCGAAGAACCACCGCACGCCAAGTTTGACACACTGGTCTCCGAAGTCCGAGACACCCACGCCGACTCTGATGCAGGCCCTGCTGTGCGGCTAAAATAAACGACGCATCTTGGGACCGCGGCTGAAGAAATCGACACATGGTACCTGTGCGCCACACATTGTTGACGCAGCACAAGCAGACCAGAACAGTCTTGGAATTGACGCATCACTTCCCACTACAGTCCAGATTCGACGCATCACTGCTCCTGCGTGCAGCAGAACTGTTGCATCGCATCCCCAAGACTCAGGAACTGACGCATCGCTGTGTTTTCCGACACTTCCCTTCTCTGTGGCTGTTTGCCTTGTGGATTTTGACGCACTTGAGGTACTTTGTGTAAAAATCACGCATCTATAGATTTCTAAGGACAGAATTGCTTGAAACCTTTCAAAAGTCAGATTTTGAGTTGAGTATTTTGGATTTTTATCGTTTTGGTCTTATTTGGTGTAGATAAAGATACTTTCTTTTTCTAAACCGGTGTGGTGTCCATTTGTAGTGTTTTCACTGTGTTACTGTGTTTGATACATAAATACTTCACACATTGCCTCTGGGATAGGCACTTCTTGCCCAAAATAAATTTTATTACCACAGCTCCCCCCGCCACCTTTGGCCCACTAGTTTTTTTAATACCAGCCCAACCGTGATTCATTTTCCCCTTTATTATTTTTCAGACCAAGTGCTCTGCACTGTTTTCGTCCTGATAATGACCTCCCATTCATCATAGAGGTCGGGACGCTGTGAACTTAAAACACATATAGACTCACCGACTCCCCTTTTGTATGTTTCCCCAAATCATTTGTTCCTTTAATGTACACACAGGTCACTTTTTCACATTTGTTTGCACCTTGTGATTGCTCCTCAGAATACCTGAATGTTTCATACAGCATACATGCCAATCAATGTATAACAATTTATTTGTTGTTGGTTGGGCAGTGTTTTCAAATGATTTGTTCCTTTTGGGTGAATTTTTCATCCCTGTATTGTTGAACCGAAGGTCCAAATATGTTGGCAGCGAACTCCTGTTTTTCTGTTTGCAACCCACTCCATCTCAAGGCATGACGATTGAGGCCCTGGAGGTTGGGGTCATGGCCTGCTCCTTCGAATGAGAGAGGAGGTCTGTCCTGAGTGGAAGTAGAAGAGGAGGACAGAGACAGGCTTACCAATTCTCCATATCAAACACTCTGTAGCCAATCCAGAGCGATCAGAATCATCTGTGCTCAGTTTGCTCAGAATCCTGAGGAATCAGAGGTATAGGAGGCAGTGTATCGTGCAGGGGGAAATCCTAGATTAAGCGGAACCCATCCTTCAAGGCTTCTTGCAATGGAAAGCGGAGAGCACTGCTCATTCTCATGAATAGAGAGAAAGGTCCACCAAGCGGTGCCCCAGAGGGTAAAGATGGATTGTACTACTTCCGGGTGAAGGCACCACTCATGATCAGCAAGGTGACACCAACTCAGGTCGTCGGCCTCATATTCAATAAGTCTGCCAGAAGGACCTTGGGTTCCTTTTTGGGAGATTCAGGCCTGCATGGTGAAAGCATGAGGAGGTAGAGTAATCTCTCCAAACAGATTTGTGCATTGCTGCATTCCTGTAATCTGGGTGGGACGCACACTGGTGAGGGGAAAGCTAGGCTTTTCCTGCACACTTCAAAGGATGCTCTTTGATTCAGTGAGAGGCCCCAAGGACGGAACCTGGCCAAATCTAAGGAAGGAGATGGGGCTGATAAGGAAATCATAAAGAGTAGCGCTAGGGTCCTGGGCTAATCTTCTGATACCCACATTACTGTAGCTGACATCCAGGTGTGAACTCTAGTCACTCCCATGGGCTGTGTTGTGAGTTTATCAGCTTTGGAGTCGCTCTTGCTGTGACAGACTGATTTTCAGAGGAAGAGAGAGCAGAAGAGTGGAAGCTTCAAAAGAAGCAGACCCTCCCCCCCCCCCAACATAAAACTTCAAAAACTCAGACCCTAAATCATATTTGGTGTCTGCAAATGGACTCATAAGAAGGGGAGTTCAAGACCCTTAAAATTGACATCTGCCAAGCTGCCAGACGGGTGGTGTGAGGAGGGAAAGCTCTGCAAGACTTCTGCCTGTGACAAGGACTGGGGGCCAAGGTCTGCTAGTCTTCCTGCTGGGTGAGGAGACATTACCCAAGGAATCCAAGATCACCTGCCCTGGAACACCAGTGCCTCCCTGCTTGTCAACACCAGAATGCCCTGTGTGGAAGAGGAGAGCGTTGGAGGGAGCAAGGTCCGGGGGGGGGGCGGAGCCTAGTCTTGTGGACTCCCTGTGCGAGGTGCGAGGAAACTGCTGCTGCACTGATCAGGTCATTGCCCATGTGCAGGACAGATTGGCAACCCCAGTATGCTAGGAGAGGGCCGCAGGGAATTGAGCAATGTGCCGAGCTGTGCCGATAAGGTCAGAGCCTGTGCATAGTGCGGAGTCAGCAACCCCGTACGCCAGGTGGAGTCGTCTTGAAAAGACTGCTGTGTGGTAAGGGGCGGAGCCTTATGCATCAGTGGGCGGCATACACCAGGAGTGGCTGCTGTGAAGGATTTCACTGTCCTGATCTGGCAGGAGCCCATGTGCTGTGAGATAAGGTGACCACCTTATGCAAGAGAGGGTCACTGGGAGTATCAAGAACTGTGACCTTATCTGCCACCTCCCACCGGAGAAGTGAGGATGTCGTGGGCGCACCTGTGTACCATCACCCAAGCAAGGGACCCAAGACAGGATCGTAGATGCCAAAGCCCACCAGGAGAGTAGCCAGACACATCGCAGGAGGAGCCGCAGAGAGCCTCCGGTCGCTTCTGGAGTGAGACCGCAAGTGAGAGACTCTGCACTGGCTAAATGCAGCCACCTGGGCCACATGCGACTGACATCTGAAGTCTGCTACAGCTGCTGCTAGCGCCCAATGACAGGGCACACTCAGAAAATCTAGATGCTCTACATCTGTCAGAGCGGGTAAGACTGATTTTGGACCGGTCGGCCCCAGGGGAAACTTGCTGCTAGCTAGCACGGAAGATCTGGAATAATACGGACCTTAAATTAGAGTCAAAGTGGACTCTTGAGACTCAGACTGTTAGTGGGACTTACCCTGGATGTTACCAATAGCAAAATGGGGAATAACCACTATCGCTAATGGGAGGAGGAAGTGGGGCAGGAAATCGCAAAGAAACACTAGAGCCCCAACCTCAAGGGGGTCTGTGTAATTGTTTGTGAATGTCGTATTTTTCCTTTGTGTGGTATGCGGTAAATACTTCTCTTATTTCAGAAAAGTGAGTATTTGGCTAGATAATGATTTACTGCAGCTGCTACACAATTTTCAGTTGTGAGCCTGTGTTCACAATTCTGGCTCCCCTCCCCCACCCAGGAGGAGCCTTGGACTGCTTGACAATTCTACTATTGATAATCAAGTGGAGAAGGGGACCTTGTCCCCATTACTCAATAATAAGTCGGGCCCTAAGGGATCAGGAGTAAAAGGCCTCAATCCCCATGGTTGTGCTAAGTAACACCTGCTTGCCACGTGGCCCTCTGAAAAGGGTTTTGACAGACTACATCTACATCTGTGTTTGTGGGCGGCCACCATGCGCTGTCGTCCTCATCATCATCATGACTCATGATGTTTGACATTTTTATATGTTTGAGTATGTGCCAAAAATATCACCACTAGGCTGAAAATATTCATCCTTAAGCAAGGGTCTGGAATAGAAATTTTTTCTGGACTGGGCCTCCTCCACTAATCTCTGTCCCTGCCTCCCTGAGCTCATGACAATGGCTTTTGGGATGGCTCCAAAGCCGTCGTAATGGAGATGCTTGGACAGTGATGTGGCACTGATTGGGTCGATACAGTGCCTGAAGAGGAAATCGTAGGCTGACTGGCACCAAAGGAAGAACCCATCGGCAGTAATAGAGTCAAGGAATCCTGCAGGATCCATGGGGCCGCAGTGTACCAGAGGGAACCGGGGCACTACAACAGAGAGCTGCAAATAGCTTGGGTAAACGCTACTACCTACAAAGAGGCAGTACCAGCATCAGAAACTTCTGGTATACCGAGGAAAGGTCGGCACCAGAAAAGGAGTAAGTGTTAGTGCTGAAGCTGGCTCCCCCTTGCTGAGGTGACTTCAACCAACACTGTCTCGGGGAAATACTTGGTCAATTGAGGTGGGAAGCGATGCAGAGACCTACCTCTGAAAAGAGAACAGTGTCTGCGTGTGGGTTCATCTCCCCTACGCCGCTTCTTGTGCTTCCTCTTGTTATCCTTCTATGACTTTGAGGAAGGGGAAGGCCTTGACTGTGAATGAGACCTGGAGCGCGAGGGACACCAAGTCCAGCACTCGTCGCACACACCATAAAGAGTTTGGCCTACTGTTCCTTTATGTCTTTTCAGTGCATAAAGCCACATTGGTCAGACAATGCTTAAGCCCAAGCACCACAGACCGACCTAGTGAGGATCCATGGCAAGAATGACAAAGTTTGAAGCTTGACCTTCTAGGTGGAGACATCCTGTCTAGCACTGCAAAAACTTATTTGTAGAAAATGTTCCACAGAATGGCGCTCTGGATCGGCATCCAGGGGCAAATAAAATAGGAACGGACGACAGCACCAAGGTGGTGCTATATTGCCCTGTAGATGTAATGCTACCATGGTACCAGACACCGAGACGGAGTGGAATGTCATCTACCGGCATAGGACAGCTATTGCAATTTTTCTACCTCTAGTTTGGCACTGGGGAATAGTCAACAGGTGAGGAACCTGCAGGTAGTATCCATCAGAACAAGTGCAACATGTGTTGCAGGTGCTTCCCTGTGAAGGCCACTAGTGACTGTGTGGTTATGGGGACAATTTTAACATGCTTACATTCATGTTTCTGTAGGGATATTTCGTTTCACTGCACAGTTGTAATTCCTTCTCCTCTGGGTTTGCTTTATATCCATTCACCAACACAGTTTGTGGTATCAACATGCAGCAACATTGTTTTTTCTGGTTTACTCTCACAGTTCTTTTCTGTCTCCGACAGCTGTTCCTTTGGCATTAGTTTTCACTTTGATAAATACAAGCATGTAGACAGAACCTACATACTTTGCTGCTCTCTGCATTACTCCCTGGAACAATCCCTAGTGGTATGGTTTAGTCCAAAAACACACAATGCAACAGCAGAGAAAAAACAGCACATCATACACTACGACCATTTCCCAATTGCTCTTGACACCACCACCTTACATCATATTGACCTTTGTCATCTCCACCACAGACATTACACCTCAAAACCTGCTCTATGCGCTTACTATCAAAGATTTTACTCCTGTGCTACCTCCCATCTTTCCAAACTCTTATTGTTCTGGCAATATTTTTCTGCTGAAAATGACTATCTTTGTATAGTGTGTTTATTCACTTTTGAACTTTTTCATTATCTTTCATATCCAATCCTCATATCCAATCCTCTAATTTTTATACACAGTATTTACATTCTTGAGTCTTTCCTCATAGTGCTTTGAGGATTACCGCATCTCTGGCTTGTCTAAATTCTGGTATATACTCGTTAGCAGAGTGCTCACAAATATGAGTCAGGAGGAGTTTACTGCATACAGTAAATACTGGGCACAATAAAGTTCCCATATCTACCTTTTCCCCAGAGACATATCAGGAGGTCAAACCTGAAAATACACACCAAAGGAAAATACTCGTCAAATAACATCACACGTGAATCTTAGTGCAAAAAGCACCAAAATCTGCTCGTATCCCATTTTGAAGGGCTAAACGTGTGGTAAGAGATGAGAATTGTGCTTGATAAATTCTTATATTCGGGCACTCAAAATCAGGGTCTTTCAGTCTTTATACCACGGTATAAAAAGGCTCTTCAACCAAACACAATAGTTGTGATGATGATTTACTATTTCTGCGCACACTGGCACCAACGTCACTTTCTTTTGTACAGTGTTATGCATCTTCCAATACACTTGGTGCACCTCATGCTCTTAGCCTTATCAAATTGTTTAGTTGCTATAAATTCTATATAGCCTACATTCTATATAGGCAAGGATTATGCATAAACATCTTTTAATTCAACTACTTCAGCATCCAGAAGCTTCATTATTAAACAGCATTCTCACAATGGCCAACAAGAAGTAGTGAGAATACTGGTTAGGTGGAGGGTTTAGAATTGGGGCAGGAAGAAATGGTGCTCAAGCAAGTACGCAATGGGGTTAAAGTTGTAGGAGTATCTTAATGAAGATTTTATATATCAAGTTTTATAGGTCAATACAGAAAGAAAACCAGCCGACACGTGTTTCGTCACGAAGAACTTAACTTAGCACGGGTTCTTAAAAGGAGGGATAGAATGGGAAGGCAAAATGTCGCCCTTCCCCGATGTTTCCGAAGTCAACCGAAAACACAAACGCACGGACGTGTATGTCCGTGTGTTAGGGAGACCTCAGCTCCCTGGTCAGTCGGGCGAAAGTAGTAAAGACACGGGTTCTTCAAAAGAAGGGATAGAAGGGGAAGGCAAAATGTTGCCCTTCCCTGGTGTTTCCAAGGGTCAGAAACCACCAAACGAGCGGACGGGTACGTCCGTGTGGTAGGGAGACCTCAGCTCCCTGGTTAGTCGGGCGATAGTGACGTCTTGATTTCCGGGTAATTGGACCTATAAAACTTGATATATAAAATCTTCATTAAGATACTCCTGATGTCGACCTTCATAATTTCTGGACCAAAAGTACTTTGAAAAGTGGTTTTTACACTAAAACCAATACCCTAAAACGTGTGCACAGGACTTGTTTCTAAGAAGTAGTGAGAAAGCTTGCTGTGAATCTCTACCAAGCGGGAGCCAGCATTCCCCATAACTATCACAGCTTCCTCCAAGAGGTCGTTTTTCCTAGTTGGATAGCAAGATAAGTTTCTCTAGGGGATACCGTGGCTTTTGTGCATGTTTTTTCCCTTCCCTCCACGTTATTATTGTACGGTGGCTTTGCGTTTACTACCACCAATGCTTCTTTTAAGCATCACTTCACTCTTCACATGCCTGGGTCCTCCCCAGCAGCAGTGCATCAGAGAAGCTCCCTTTGGTTTGGCTGGGAGGCCACGTTCTGTGCATGGTGCCCTACCACTGCCTGGGGGTGGAGGACAGCGGGCTTCTCAGTTGGTCCACACATATCTGAGTCATAGAGTTGCCTTTGCAGACGGAGCGACAAGTCCAGGCTCACCCTGCATCCTGAGAATTATTGGCTGGTGTCTCGTAGGTTATTCTCTTTTAAGGAAAAGGACTAGTGCGCGAGCTGTGGTCTACAGAAACGCATGCGGTAGTGCAGTATTCTCCTGTTCTTTGTGAAGGAACTTGGTAACCCAAGGGTCACGAGTTCAAATCTCGAGGGGTCTTTTCAGACCTCTAATATTATGTGCATTCGAGTTATCGTTTACTCTGTTCTCACTAGATTTCAGTCTAATACCTGTTGAAAGCCTTCGCAGGCTAAGGCGCTAGGGACGGAGTGGCCTCTTCTTAATCTTGCCCTATGCATCAAGGCAAAGGTCTTTGCTGAAGAACTCTATGAGGAGGTCATTCTAGACTTTTTGCCTGTGTTTAGACTCACAAGGCGCCTTCTAGATCAAAATGAGAACAGGACATATCCCATATTTCCACTGTGTGTGGTTACGAAGGGTTTATTTGAGGATGTGTCATGTACGTTATTTTTATCACACTAATTCTTTCATTGTCAGCAGCCGAACTACAATCCCCATGATGCCGTAGGGGCCAATGATTTCTAGCTGCTTGCGGCATTTGGGGATAAATGGCCTTTACACACATCAGCTGATGTGCATAATTCATGTTGATGAAATGTCCCAGGAGGAGGTGTGTGAAGCGTGAAGTAGGGAAGGTCAGAAGAGTTGCGATACTTCCCGCTCCATGTTCAGAAGATGCGCCCTGTCCAAGGTGATTGCCATGGGCGTCTCTAATTGAGTGCTGTGCTACTCTGCGAATTGTCTCCCAGGTAGGGAAGGCATCGGCAGCATTTGGTGACTTCATTGTTTGGCCTATTTTTCCTCAAGCCCAGCTTGACAAGCGCACTCAGCGCTGTTTCTCTTCGCATCTACTTAACAGTTACCGATGGACGAAGGGCTGCACTCTGAAGGTGGGAGCGGAAGTCTGCATGCATGTATGACAGTTTGTGTGTGTATGGTTACAGCTGTTCATATGTGCCAGGAAAGAAATTGTGGATGGTAATCTCTTCCCTTTGCGGTGTTTTCCTTCTAAGGTTCACGCTCTGTGAGGGAGGATCCAATTAAGGGTATTGCGGAGTGGGGTCATTTTTTCCTTGCATGAGAAAACTGCATGATACTAGGTATTTACTGGCATCCTATCTAGAGATATATATATAAATTTGTGAGAATAGCGAATTACCTTGATTATAATTCTTTGTTTTCTTACAGGTCTCTCTCCCTGATGTTCCCTTCCCATTACCCTTTTCACTCGCTTGGTCGCCCTAACACTCCGTACCTTAAAGGTAATTGGAATTGAGAATATCAATAGATAGACCATATTATACATCGCTCTGATCCTGAGGAGTTGTCTCGCAAGTGCGAGTCTGGACACTTTTACTTCCCTGACAACTCCCTCCCTGAGGCCACTGACATCTCGGTTAAGAGAATAGTTTTGGAGGCCCTGCAGCCCCTGGGAGACAATTACTGCTTTTAACAACTGCCCATCCCGAACCCCTCCCTGAGTGGGAAGAACCTCAGGGTCCTATGAAACCAGAACACCAGGGCACTACAGCTCTAGCCTCGACCCCCTAGGAAGAAGAAAGCCAAGTCCAATCCAGTAAAGGAGAACCACCACAATGGGTTTAAGCATCTGGAAGATGCCTTTCTAAAACATTCCTGTCCTGCAGGATCTTACCTTCTGTGCCAGAGGCTGTTTGGATCCACCTAGCTTAACTGAAAATGACCTTGGGGTAGACACAATGTTGAAAGGGGGTGCCCATGTTTGATGAGGAACCTGACCCCATGGTAAGCGACCACAATTATTCAACCTGGATCCTGAACTCCCTGTGGATTCGAATATGTTGGAGCTGCAAGTACTCTATGAGACCAGGTCCTTTGAGTTCCCGGCAGAGAAAGTCAACCAGTACATGGCACACGGATTTAGGAATCCTCAGGACAAAGAGATTAGAGGCTGGCTGAAGGCAGAATGTTCCCATCTTTCCTTGGAAGGGAAGGTAGCGGCTACTCCGGAGGTCAACTTTTCTGGCCAAATCTGAAAAGGATCTAAGGAAGGGGATCAACAGGTCCTGGAGGTCCAGTCAGAACCCTCTCACTAAGAGTTTAGACGGGGGATGTCATCGCCCCAGAGGTCTTGTCTGGTTAGGTTCAGTGGGTGATTTGCCTTTTGGTTAATGCCAACTGCACTGTCTCTACTGAGTGCAGGCAGCCTATTCTGATCAAAATAGACCCATGGTTGTGAGAGTCTGCGACATCCGAGTCCGGCCCAGTGGCTGATGGGGGCCTCTTTGAGGAATCTTTCTTGAGGGAGTTGAGTATATGTGTCACTAACTTTGCTTACCTGGACAAGGCACGGGCAGCCATGAATCAAGTATTTGTGCCTAAGATTTTTACCTGGACCTACAGAATTAGGGGGTTCTTAGCCTGCAGAATTAGGGGGTTCATAGCAGGCCACCAGTGTCAACTAAGTTACTTTTCTCTAAGCAGATCGTTAAATGTTCTATGATTTGTGGGGTAGAAAGTAAAGTGTTGGCAAGTAAAGCAGAAAAGGGAGTACTGTAAGGCAGAGAAGAGGAGAGGGGTTTACGAGGGGGAGGAAGGACTCTTCAGTGGACATCTTATCATACAGGAAGTTACACAGAGAAATACTTCTGTTTCAAGACATGGGTTTCCAGCTCCTTCAGGAAGTGAAGTCTGAATTGGATTTGCCAGATCTGGAACGGGACTGAAGTCCAGTTTCTTGGTGCGTAGTAGGAAAAGGACTATTGAGTATCAATGGCCCTTGGCTACCTCTCAGCTCTTTAGGGAACTTGTGCAAACTGTTCAACGCTGCAATTACAAAGATGTGACTCTTGGGTATCGCATATATTGTGCTCCCACTATGCCTGTTACCTCTTTTCATCTCAGTCTGAAAGACAGTAGCTTTATTAGCCTCTATTACACAAGTACAGCAAAAGACACACAAATGATGGACGGAACACAAAACAAATCAAACATTCACCCCCAGTCAAGAGATCTGGGTAAAATCCATGGGGAGCAGGGTCAAGATTGATTTACATATGGCTGGGTCTTAATTGGAATGGCATGGCATGGTGTGCAAAAACAAAACCGATGGATTTAGGCCCAGATCTCTGTATTGGGGGTGAATGTTTGTCATTGTTCAGCATTCTGTCCATCAATTGTTCTTTTTGCTCTATTCAACAAGTGAGCCTCTAAAATAGGTGTGTTCTACATAACACCGGTCCATCTTATCTTGCTGAGAAGTTCACTCACTATGTGCCTTCCAGGACCCTCCGCTCGGGAACTAAATCTCTTCTTGTGGTTCCCCGAGTCAAAAAAGCCAGGCTGGGCGGTAAAGCATTCTCCCACCTGGCCCCTCTCTATTGGAATCAGTTCCCCATTCACTTGAGACTATGTTCGGATCATCTTCAATTCAGAAAGCTCCTTAAGACCATCCTATTTTGATCCCCCATCTCAGCTAATCCTGTAGCCCTGTCCACAGCGCAGAGATACCCCTTCGGGGGTCGATTCAGGCGCTATATAAATAAATAAATAAATAAAATAAATAAATAAATAAATAAATGTTCTCCTAAAAATATTCAGTTTGTGTCCTCTAGAACCAAGGTAAAAAGTGAGCATACATCAAGCAGAATTGTTTCTGTGTGATATCAACAAATAAACAAACGTGTTCCCTGACTTGCTTCGTTTCACACCAAGAAGGCAGAGTCTATGTACTCTTAAGCACTGCTGTACCTCATATCCCGTGTATGACTGCGTTGAATATTCGAAATCGGAATCTGGACCACCGGGACAGTATCTACAATGAGACAGAAAAACACGTGTTTAGAGGCTAGAAATTCATGCACTAGAGATACAGAAGAAACATAAGCTTAGCGCATTTTTATTTATTCCACTTTTGTCAGAATGCAATAAGATTGTGAAGACTATCAGTAAGCAGCTGTGACAAAGAAAAAGGCCAAATGCATTTGCATTTATGGAAGGACAAAGTCAACGCTACTCATGGTGGCAGGCTCTAGAGTAACATGACTAGAATTACAATCACTTCCTCATGGTTACCAAGAGCAAATTAGTAAATTGATAGTTTTTTTTATTTAATGAAGATGGAACTGAATGCTCCTACTGCATTAATTAAATAGTGCATTTTCCCCAATGAGCTGTAATTGTAGGAAATCATTAATTTTTTTATTAGATTTTATTGCCAACAAATTGAATAACCAAACATATCTCAGTGTTATAGCTCGATACATGATATTATCATTGCATACATCGGAAAGAGCAGTCATGGCTTTCTTCATTGAAGCCTCAGCAACACAGAGTTCCACCTCCTCCTCAATGGTTGAGTGATACTCTGCAACAGAGCTGTACATGTTTAACCAAGAAAAACATGCAGCACATGCATTAATGACAGGTGCAGTGTAGAATGTAGTATCGTCTCACATGCGGCTGCTGAGGGAGTCGGTCTGAGATGCCGAGGCTAGGGAATGGTTGTCCGACCTCATTCTTAAGGAGTACTCTGTCAAAGAGTCTCAGATAACTTTTGCAGGCGTTTCTAGCTGCTAAGTGCAATACACTAAATCTGGAAGCCACATTTTCTTTGTCAGAGCCCTACCTCTGTCCCAATATTTAGATACCAGTCTCTTAGTTAATAGAAGAGCCAGAGCATTCAGCTTCCTGGGTAAATTCTCCATTCCCGCCACTTAGCCCAACAGCGCTACATTAGAACATGCATAGATAAACCAATCATATCTGAAAGGTATTGCACACATACATGGTTTGAGTAGTCATTTGTGCAACGACAACTCCATGCTACGTGTATAAAATCAGCATCACCCCTTCCGCATCTTGTAAAGTGGGATTGGGTGGTCAGGCTTATTCTGTACAGGCCAAGTGGAATGTGATATAAAGCATGTAAGTATTTGAAATGTATCATGTGGAGAATGCTACTTGGTGGCAATAATTATGTTTGAGTGCAGCAAAATTGCCAGTCTTTTATCCGGTATGCAGTATGCAACATAGTTTTCCATTTTACTTTAGAACTTGCCACACAAATGGGAGCATCCTGCTGCAGTATTTGCATATATAAGGCTACAAGCTGCCTTGGTGAGGTGGCCTTAATCACTGTTTCAAAAGGAAGGAGAGGCGAAGGTTCCTGTAGAAAGTAAGGCACGAATGCCTTGGACGCGGCCCTTAAACCATGATACAAAAATGCAATGCATGCCAAGCGATTACAGTACAATTTGTGGTATGCATCTCAGATGTGCACTTATGTGGGGCTTGGCATATTATCGTGTTCAACAGAGTCGGTGCTGCAATATTCTTTTCCACAGCGAGGTGCGCCATGTATGGCTGTGGATAGTTAGTAAAAGGCATAATGTGCCTGGGCACAGTAGTAATAGAGCTCCATATCTGGAGCTGCAAACCCACCCGGCTCATATACCAGAGTCATTATATCGCATTTTAAGCTTAGCTGTTTGTTTCCCCAGTCCAACCAGATCAACAAAGATCACAAGATTGAAAAGGAAGCTCTAGTAAGAGGGATGGGAATATTTATAAAAATAACACAGCATCTGAGGAAGGATTATCATTTTACATAGCACGATGCGGCCGGCCACTGATAATGGGAGCCTGACCCAGCGATCTCTTTTCTCCTCCAAACAGGTAATCGCCTTTACATACTTCTCTCTTATTATGGTTTCTTCGTCCCTATAGATCTATATTGTTAAGTATTTAACTGAGGACTCACTCCAATGAGAAGTCTGATGAGAATTTTGGGGTGCTGTCAAAAGGAATATCACCAGTTTGGACCAGTTTACGGTTGTCCTCTTCTCAACATCCTGTGACCTCCATAAGAAATGCACACAAGATTTGTCTCAAGATCGCAGATATACAGAATCATACTGTCTGCATATAAGGAAATTAGTATTGGTTGTGATGTGAATTGCAAAGCACAGTGCGAGTAGTGCTGCAGCTGTTTGGAAGCCAGGGGTTCCAGCAAAAGTACAAAAAAGATGGGGGGGATAGGGGGTATCCCTGGCTATTCCCTGCCTTATCTGATGGGATCAGAGAAATTCCTGTTTAATTTAATACACACTGTAGGGCTAGAGCACAGGATGTGAATGGAATCAATATAAAAAAAGGGGGAAGCCCCAAAATTCTCAGAACAGGGAACAAATAGGACCACTCTACTGAGTTGAAGGCCTTTGTGGCGTCCAGTAGTAATGCTGCAGCAGGTCTTCGGATCCACCTAATGCAGTATTGCAAATAGTGTACACAACTGATGTACCTGTAGCAAATTTCAGTACTCAGAACTGTAGTAAGGACTTAAGGAGGTAATTTAGAGTCTGGCAGAATAGAGCTCCTCCATGAATGTAGTCACATCCAATTGGCAGGGTTCCTGCCTTACCAAACTGGCAGCTCTTCCATCCCGTTTAGAGGATGAAACACTACTGAGTGTGTACTGGTGGAGCCTCCGCCTGCTCTGCATCAAAGGACGTCTGCCGCCAAGTACTTGTAGCCCACGCACATGAAGATCCGCCTTGCAAGACACCAGCAAGGAAAATTAACAAATAGCCACCATGCACAGTAAAAAAGTGAAGCTCTCTGCGAATGGGGCGGTTTTTCTTTTTTTTCTTTTCAAAAACAAACTCAGGCTTTTGATTGAAAAGGAAGGACCCCACAGCTGCCTGCACAATGTGGGGAAATTGTCTGTGCAGAACCTGTTGAGGGGTTGCAGATCTTGAATGAGAAACAGATCAGATCCCTTCTTTGTCACCCAAAAGCAATGGGAGTGGTAGACCTGTCTAGTCTCAGGGAAAGGGACAGATTCTATGGCTCCCAGAAGAAAGTGGCCCAGAAGCACTCTAAGAAGTAATGGAGATGCTGAGTGGTTTTTGCAGTAGTTCAGGCAAGAGTGGGGCAATCAAAAGCAAACTGGATTCACGTTTGATCAGGACCCATATGATTATGAAGGTAAGTCTAATCCTCAGCTCCTACTGGATTGACATACCTCTTTCGAGGTGGAATTCTAAACAAATCCTGTCTCACAGGGTATTTACATGAATTTTGTATCTTAATCTAAGGAAAAGGGGTCAGGCTTGGTATCCCCTTTGTACCACCTTCTCTTGGATTGTGAATATGGGGTATAGGAGTCTTATGCTCTCTTAACACGTTGTCCTTCAGCCACTTAATGGTGGCTGGTTCACCACGCCATCCCAAACAGAAGAATGCAGAAATGGCAAAATCCCTTTTCAGTGGAAAAGACAAACTATTTTATTGATCCTCAGTTTTAAAAGAATCTGCCAGATCCTCGTAGCTAGTTTTAGGGCAATAATAAATTGAATGTTTCCCTACTGTTCAGTTAGGGCACCAGCTTTTGTCCTTGGGAATGTGGACAATTGATGTACATATTAAATAATGAAAACAAAAACTGATCCATCCTCATGATTTTGGTGCGATGGCAAAACAGCAAACACGAGTCACTTCAGAGGGTTCAATAACAGCCACAAATAGCATTTCCTTGACTACTTGCTGTACTGCAGCTTTCTGATTCATTTGGAATCCTATAAGGTCTTTGATGTCCCCCTTCAGGTCTATTGGTCTGTAGAGCATGTTCAATAAGAGAGGGACAGCAAAGCTGCGATGAAAAGAACAAACTCTATTTTTTTTTAAATATCTTGACCAGTTCCTGTTTTTTCTTATTAAGAAAAGGAGAGATTCTCTACCGGGGAGTGCTAAAATCTCTGCTTACTCACGATGAGGAAATAAACCATAGGTACCCATTATTTGTTTGATTGACTGTAACATAATTTACATTTTCAGGTCTGATTGAATAAATTAATTTCTTCAATGTTAGTATGTCACCAATTTGCAGGTCACAACACAAGGAGTCACAACACCGCGGCCACTTTATCGGAAGAGCCATTATATTGCAACTTCATTAGGAATGTGTGTGCGTATATATATTTTGGTAACTAATTTATTTGCTTTGGTTTTCAAACCCTTTGTTTTGGTTTTTAAACTCCCAAAACGCATTCTAAGGTTTTTTAATTTTTTTTACGTAAGTTAAAATCTTACTACCTTTCTGAACTATAACTCCACTTTAACCTTTGATTTTTTTCCAGAGACTATACATGCATATATATATATATTCACTGAAAAAACCATAGGTTTTAGGGAAAGTTATAGTTAGTTGGACATTTCACTCGTACAAAACCAGAGAAATTCCCCCGTTATAGTTAGTTCAGCTAACTATAACTCGAGCCCCCGCAATGCACTGCTGATGACATCACATATGACATCACTCATGACATGGTCAGTGACATCACTGATGACATCACTGATGACATCTCAAATGACATCACTGATGACATCATCTAGTGTGTTTCTGTAAAGTTTAAATATGTTTTATATATAGGGAAAGGCGTATTGAAGAATGAGTGGGTGTATAAGTGTCTGAATGGATGATTTAGTAGGTGTGTGACTGACTCTATAAGTGAGTGATTAAATGCATCTTACTGAATGCACGGGTTAGTGACTAAACTGTGTGAATGTCTGTATCCGTCTGTCTGTTGGTGTGTAAGCGGCTGCATGGGTTTGTGAATAGCTACATGAGTGTCTATATGGGTTATTGATTGGTTGTCTGAGTATCTGTATGGATGCCTGAGTGTTTGTATGGGTGGGGTGTGTGTGACTGTGCATAGATGTGTGAGTGGGTGATTCACTGGGTGCATGGTTTCAAGAGAGCATCTGTGATGGACTGTATGGGTGTGAGTGTGTGTATGGGTGTGTTAGTGAGTGAATGTATATCTCAGTGGTACATGTGTGAGTAATTACCAATGTGAAAGGCAGTATATATGTGTGTTGGAATATATAAATAGCTATAAGTGAGATTGTGTGATTGTGAAAGTGACTGTATGGATGAGTGTGTGCTTGTATCAGTGATTGTATAAGAGCGTAAGAATGTCCTAGTATTTGTATGAGTAAGTGAGCTGGTGTGTGCATAACTGTATAGGTGAGTAAATGGGAGTGTGATTAATTATTTGCATGACTGACTAGGTGTGTGAGTACCTCTATGGATGAGTGGTGGTGTGTGAGTGTCTATATAGGCGTATGAGTGCATATGATAATCCTGTACTGAGTGATTGTAAGTATGAGTGACTGTACGGGTGAGTGAGTGGATATGTGTTTAGACCTAAGAATCAGTGAGTGGGTATGTAGTTATTGCTGCTGGAGTGTCTATGGTTTTGAGAATGGCAGTCTGTTATTTAGAGTTGGTATATCAAAGGTTACATTAGGGTGTGAGAAGATGCATCAAATTATCACATGGATGATGTCATCAGTGATGTCATTTGAGATGTCATCAGTGATGTCACTGACCATGTCATGAGTGATGTCATATGTGACGTCATCAGCAGTGCATTGCGGGGCGCGAGTTATAGTTAGCTGAACTAACTATAACGGGGGAATTTCTCTGGTTTTGTACGAGTGAAATGTCCAACTAACTATAACTTTCCTAAAACCTATGGTTTTTTCAGTGAATTTCTAAGGTTTTTTAAATGCTAATTTCTAACTATAACTTGCCTGAAACCTATGGTTTTTTCAGTGAATTTCAAAGGTTTTTAAATGCTAATTTCTAACTATAACATGCCTGAAACCTATGGTTTTTAAGTGAATTTCAAAGGTTTTTTAAATGCTAGTTTCTAACTATGCCTACAGAGGTAGGACATGTGAAGAAAGAAGAAGAAAAGCGCAGAAAGAAGGAAGACAAATGCAGAAAGAGGCAACAGAAGTCCAGAAAGACGAAGAAAAGTGCAAGAAGAAGGAAGAGATGTGCAGAAAGAACCAACAGAGGAGTAGAAAGTACTCCTGTGCCCCCAACTTTTGCTGATGGGTACTGGTGGTAACTGACTCTGTCTCTGGTGGTAAAAGACACTTAGAATACAGTGAAAACACCTACATACACTAGGGAACACTATGCGTTGGGGTACCCCTGTGATTAGCATGACCTCCTCTGTATTTGCCATGAGTTAGTGCCTGGGTCATTGGATGAGTACATGGGTACTGACTGGATGATTAGAGTACTGCAAGGAGAGTGGATGGTGAATTTATAAGTGCTTGTGTTTTGGCGGAGTGATTGGATAAGTACATGGTGCTCGCTGGTTGATTGGAGGAGTGCATGGGTAGTGACAGGGCAATGGCTGGACTGCATCAGTAGTGCTCAGGGTAAGTTGGAGGATTAATTCCCCTTGAATCCTGAGGGTCCCTATTTGATAAAAGCCCTGGCGGTGGTGGTCCCCGGGGCTTGGGGGGGCCTTGGAGGCCCCCCAAACATTAAAAAAACAAGCCCCGGGAGGTGGCGGTCCCCGGGGCTGCGGGGGCCCCAGCGGGCCCTGCATATATTTGTTGGCAATGCCCCCGGGACCTGGCCCACCCGGGGGTCTCAATTAAATGAAGCGCGGTATCCCGCGCTTCATTTTTTTTTACATTTCGGCAGGATTCACGACCCCAGCGCGAATTTCGCCAATAATTTTTTTTAATTGCTTTTTTTGGCCCTGGGGGTCCTTGTGGGACCCCCTGAGCAGGCCTAGGGGGTCAGGGTGTTTCTACCCTGCCCCCTTTTCTTCTTTTTCACCTTTGCTTCCCTGTTTTCTTGTGACTCGGTTCTACCGAGTCACAAGATGGCTGCCAACACTTCCTGGTTTGGAGTGTTGGCAGGCAATTAAAATGAAGCTCGTGGTCGGGAGGGTTCGCGGATCCACCGCGCCTCTAGATATCGATATTTGTTTTTTTACAATTTCTCAGCAACTACCGAACGGATTTACACCATTTTTAGGTCGAGCCTCGAGTAGCGCGCAAGCGCTGCTAGGCGAAGACTTTAAGTAAGGGAGTTTCAGAAGCAGTCCAAACGCTCGTGCGTCGTGGCTGGCCTTTTTGGGATGGGTACGCGCGGCAGACATGTGTTTCCAATTATCGTGCCCAGACGCGTGCGCCGATAATTGTAAACACATGCCGGCAAAAGGCCATGACGCACGAGCGTCTGGTCAGCTGAGCAGGCTGCCGCGCTCGCTCGCCCCCGCTCCTCCATTGTTGTCCTTGTTTTTACTTCAAGAATCAGGAGTGTCATTGGCATGTATGCAAATCTAAAGCAACAAGCGAAGTCGCGTTCGTAAGCCTAGTCAGCTTTTAGTACCACAACTCATAAGGGCGATGCACACGGCCCTCTGTCGGACAGATGCGAACGCGCCGCGGCTTCATCCCGCCTACTTCAAAACCGAAACCTAAATCTCACGGACTGGGCTTGGCAGGGGGCGTGGCCTGCTCTCCCGCGCAGCTGGTTTCAGCTCACTCTGGCTTGGAAATGAAACTATGCCTGCAGCTAAACACTTGGGAGCTTTTGACAGAAATAGGTGACTCGCAGCGCCGATAGCTGCGTACTGAGGTGTCAGATCCCGCATAGTTTTCTTGCAGTACCTGGCCGCAGACCTACCTCTGTCAGCCGTGTTCCTGAGTCAGCACCATGGCCCCGCGACCGCCAAAGGAGAAAATAAAGGGCGCCTGCGGTTTCTGCCAGCAGCGCGAGCAGACCCCGTTTAGCGGCGTGCTGTACAAGACCCCCGACGACGAGGTGGCGGCTCACTTCAATTGCATGGTAAGAGCTAGAGGCGTCCGGGGGCTCGCAGGAGGCGGGTTCTGCATTAGCCTGCACTAGAGTGTCTAGAGTGACTAGATGTCCCAGACACTCCCTGCATGCCAACACTTTTTAATAAAAAGACACATACATTTATTTTCTCTCGTAACAAAAAGCACACTATGGACAGAACAGTGTTTTAAGGCATTCCCCTGCTCCGCTTTCCGGCCCTTGCCTCATTCATGTAGCATTGTAGCAGGCGTTGGAGAGCTGTGATCAGCAACTGAAGGTACTTCAGGCCAAGGTTACCTGATCCCAATACACAGGGCGAGGGGTTTATTTCGTAGATCATTATTTACAATACATTATTCAACTCACTTTCCACAAAAATGACATAATTTTAATGGCAAATCAAGTCTGGAAAAAGAGCTCTGTTTTTTCCTTTTTAAATTCAATCCAAATCATTTCCTTTACGATTCCATACGTATTTCTTCACTAGCTCCTCCCTCAAATATTTTATAATTTACTTTCTAGTGCTTGCCATTAGAAAAGCATGACTACTCATCCCAAAAATCAATTCTATGCTGTTTTTTTTTTATATATCGCGAACTCGACCCGAAGGTATCCGAGCGTTTTACATGAGCACCAGTTGCGTTACAGACAGACACATTCATTTTGTTAGGCACGAAGAGATTGTGATCTGCCCAGAATCACAGGCTGTTGAACATCCATGCAGAGACTGGAACCCGATCCCCCAGCTTTAAGGTCGACTGCTCTAGCCGTTAGTCCGCATCCTCAATTACATTGTGACCTGGGAGTTCCACAGTATCTTTTTTCCCTTGGGCTTTTAAAACCTGAAAAAACAAGTGCACCACCACGAAAACATTGGTGTTTTGTGTCTTTCGTATGTTTAGCTTGCCTTATAACTCAGTGGATGTGTGCAGTCCTGTGTCAGTGATTTTGCCATGTAATCCTTCTGTGTTCAGGGTTGATACCAATTTCTAGTTCTACTTATTTGTCTATGGCACATATAAGAAGAGATCACTTTTAGATGGGTTAAATAGCTGTCTTAATGATCCCTGGCTGATCATTAAAACGAAGAAAGACAATGTTAAACAAGCATTGGCATAGCCAATAGGTCTCGCTTTGGGACATTATAAGTGTTTAGCCATACAACGGTTGATGTTGTTGCACCAAGGATATTGTGCTGCATAACTAAATACTTATAAGGTCCCAAAAGCGAGACCTATTGGCTATGCCAATGCTTGTTAAAAAGGCCGCTTTCTGAGCCAAGCAGTTCTCAAATAGCGACAAAGCACTTTTGAATTATTTGTTATCTCTATGTTTTTTTATCCAGTTGACCACTTGATTAAATGTTACGCTTAGGGGAGAAAATGTGGTGTTACCAAGTTGGAGTTTCTGCTTCAGCTCGTCATTCTGTGATTCTGGTCAAATCACTTAATCTCCCCATGCCTACAACCAAAATGAGTTTGTCCTTGTATGATGTAACCAATGCTCATGTAAAGCACTCCAATATCTGACCAGCCTGCACTATATAAAACTGCAAAAAAACAAAGGATAAAAAGTGTTTTCCACACTTCTGTCATTGGGCTATACATGGGCTACATCTGGGTGATATTTGTGCTACATTTGGGCTCATTTTTCTCTGGTGGCCATCTTGGGAGACTTCAATTACATTCATTAAACTTTATTCGATCTGATTTAGAAACATAGATCATAAAAGTATACATAAAAACAGTAAATCCTCTTTCTTAATACAATACAGTGAGAATTAATTAAAACCAGTAGGTAAAAACGGGTGTTACAAAGCCCGGTTCAGAGCAACTTCAGGTTAACAGAATAGTAAAGTTCAATGTTTCGCAAGATCAATCTCATGTACTTAGTGCAAAATACGCAATAAGGGGTCCAAGTAAGATGCAACGCTCCAATACCTGACCAGTCTGCACTATATAAAACTGCAAAAAAACTAAAAATAAAAAGTGTTTTGCACACTTCTGTCATTGGGCTATATGTGGGCTACATGTGGGTGATATTTGTGCTACATTTGGGCTCTTTTTCTCTGGTGGCCATCTTGGGATACTTATTTGTTATGAAGCTTCCTAATATCCTCATTTACTGCAGTCTCCTCAGTAGGAAATGCTTTCAGTTTTTACTTTGATTCCATCAAGAAGGCATTCAGATGTGTCACACATTTGCCATAAATTCAGAATGTTAGCACTCTAGTTGCTCATTAGATCACTGTAGTAAAGCTACTGCTCACCAGGGAGTTAACTGGAAGTCTACTGCTGGTATTGAAAGTGATTGTTTCAGTCTGCATGTCAGAATTTTCTAATGAAATAGAAGAGGATTTGAGATCTCACTTAAAACATGCCCTAATTTTTGTTTCTGCAGAACTAACCATAATTTCTATGGCAAAATGAACCCCCTCATTTTTTTCCTTTTTAAATTAAATGTTTTAAGTGTTACCGGTTTATTCCAATCAAGATGGCTTCAGGTGTGCCATACTTTTGTCATAAGTAAGACTGTTAGCGCTCTAGTTGTTCTTTAGAACACTCTGGGAAGCTGCAGTAGAACACAAAGGAATCAACTGGCAGGCTGCTCCTATTGAAATATAACAGGAAGATATTTGTAATCTCACTTAAAACATGTCCTAATTTTTCTTTCTACAGCACTAACCATAATTTCTATGACAAAATGAACCCCCTCATTTTGTTCCTTTTTAAATTAAATGTTTTAAGTGTTACCGGTTTATTCCAATCAAGATGGCTTCAGGTGTGCCATAATTTTTCATAAGTAAGACTGTTAGCGCTCTAGTTGTTCTTTAGAACACTCTGGGAAGCTGCAGTAGAACACAAAGGAATCAACTGGCAGGCTGCTCCTGTTGAAATATAACAGGAAGATATTTGAGATCTCACTTAAAACATGTCCTAATTTTTCTTTCTACAGCACTAACCATAATTTCTAAGACAAAATGAACCCCATCATTTTGTTCCTTTTTAAATTAAATGTTTTAAGTGTTACCAGTTTATTCCAATCAAGATGGCTTCAGGTGTGCCATACTTTTGTCATAGGTAAGGTTGTTAGTGCTCTAGTTGTTCTTAAGAACACTCTGGTAAGCTGCAGTAGAATACAAAGGAATCAACTGACAGTCTCTGCCCTTGTTGGATGTACATGTTTTACTGAGAATGTCAGACTTCATTCTCACATGACTGAGAAAGATAATGTGAATTTACAGAAAATATGCTCTCATTTTAGCTTCTGGAGCACCTTCCAAACCTCTGTGGGACAAGCATGAGAAAATTGTTTTCTCTCAAACATGATTCATGAAATCCCAGCAGAAGGTTTTTCACAGGGTAAAATCACCCTAGAACACACCACAATTCCTAAAATTAGTATGGTACCACCAACAAATGAATTCTAATGTAACTAAAGTCTGTTATCACCCTTTATAGTTCTCCTTTTGGTGACCCTCAAAATCTTCTATTCACTACAATGCATTTCATTGGGGTGCTAGATGGCTGCCAACACTTCTTGGATGAAGTGCTGACAGCCAATCAGATCTCACGATGACGTGTGGTTAGGCTCCGCCCAGATATATAAAGTTCTTTTTCCTTTAATATTTACAAAACTACTGAACGGATTTACACCATTTTTGAAAAGGTCGCTTTCTGAGCCAAGCAGTACCTTTATGCCAAATCTGGGATAAATCCGTTCAGTAGTTTCCGCTATAGCCTTGCACAAAGTTCCCTATGGGAAATTGATTTTTTGACTCTTATTTTTGAATTTCTCAGCAACTACTGAATGGATTTACACCATTTAACAAAAAGGGCTCTTTCTGAACCAAGGGCTACCTTTTTGCAAAATTTGGTGTAATTCCGTTCAGCAGTTCGGGCTGTAGCTTTGTCACCCCGAAACTTTCAAGATAGGAGCGGACCAGAGCGCCCCACGAGTTTTGAAAATTTCGCGAAGATTCGTCGACCGGCGCCAAAGTTATTGGGAATAGAATGTTGTGAATTTCCTATGGAAAATAGGTCCTAACTATAACTACCTACTGGCGACCGCCAGTAGGTAATTTCCTTGACTTCATGCTGTACTGCAGATATATATATATATATACACATACATAGATAAATACATACACATATATATATACTATACATACATAGATAAATATATATCTCGTGCTCCAGGCCACCAAAGGCCCACTGCACTCGTAAGTGGGTGCTTGCACTACGCGAGGGTGGCCTCATGGTTTACATACTGCTACAAAACATCCAAGAAGGGTCTGCACTCTCTCTCTCTCTCACTAGTTTCACTTGTGCCAAATAAGTGTTTGTCTCCTCTCTCTCTCTCTCTCTCTCTCGTGTGCCAAATAAGTGTTTGTCTCCTCTCTCTCTTCTCTCTCTCTCTCTCTCTCTCTCTCTCTCTCTAGAGAGAGAGAGAGAGAGAGAGAGAGAGAGAGAGAGAGAGAGAGAGAGAGAGAGAGAGAGAGAGAGAGAGGAGACAAACACTTATTTGGCACAAGTGAAACGGATGCGTTTCAGCAGATGCCTTTGTCAACGTGTAGCTCGCGTGCGCCGTTCCTTCCATTATGAATAGGGCTCCCGGTTTTATGGTATTTATTTTTTTGCCATTTCCGTCTGTATTTATCCATATTTATTTTTTGCTAATTTTATCTGTATTTATCCATATTTATTTTGGGTTTTGTGGAAAAATTAAGCTGAAATTAGTATATTTCCACATTTATTTAACCGATGCGCTCATGCTTGAATGTCTGCCAGGTTTCAGTGCTATGAACACCTGCAGAAGATAAATCAGTGCACTTATATGAAAACATGCAAATCTCAGTATCAACCATGTGCATATCTACTGCTGTTAAAGCCTCTTTACTAAAATGTCTTTTTTTTTAACCTGCTTATCTATTAATACACACATCTATTGGTCTGGCAGTCATGGCAGAAAGTATTTAGAATTACTCAAAAAGCAATCCAATTTCCGTTTTTATCCACATTTAAAAATAGATACAGACAAGAAAATGAATGCTTAACCCCTTCGCTGCTAGGCCTTTCCCCCCCTGTGCTAAGCCTTTTTTTGGCTATTTGGGGTAGTGCGCGCTTAGGCCCCTGTAACTTTTTAACCACATAAGGTATCCATGCCAAATTTGCGTCCTTTTTCTAACATCATGGGGATTGTAAAGGTACCCAGGGTTTGTGGATTCCCCTGGAGGGGACCCAGAAATTAGCCAAAATACAGCTAAATTTTGTTTTTGGGGGAAAAATGCGAAAAAGGGCTACAGATGAAAGCGTCTTGTTTTTCCCTGCAAATGGCATCAAAAAGGGGTTGTGGTGTTGAAATCACCATCTTCCCAGCTTTCAGGGACAAGCAGACTTTTGTCAGAAAACCAACTTTTTTACACAGTTTTGGCATTTTCCTGGGACATAGCCTATTTTTGCTATTTTTGTGCTTTCAACCTCCTTCCAGTTAATGGTAGAAATGGGTATGAAACCAATAATGGATCCTGGAAAGCCATACATTTCTGAAAAGTAGACAAAATTCTGAATTCAGCAAGGGGTCATTTGTGTAGATCCTTAAAGTTTTCCTTATAGAAACTAACAGTTAAATAAAGGAAAAATTGAAAATTAGTTGAAAAAAACAGCCATTTGTGTCAACGTTTTCACCTGTAACTTCTTCTAATTATGACAGCTATTTGAAGGCAATATACCGTTATATCCGCTGGACCTTTCTGGTTGTGGGGATATATAGGACTTGTAGGTTCACCAAGAACCCGACAGAACCCAGAGCCAATAACTGAGCAGCATCTTGCAATGGTTTTTTATTATGTACCGGGTATATAGCAATTATTTTGGGAAAATGTATACATGGAAAAATTGTTATGAAAGACACCTATGTATTTCTGAAATGGGAACAAAATGTAGATTTTAGAAACAGTAGATATTTGCACATTTCCGAAATTGGGAGTACCCATACTAGCATGAGAATTATAGGTCATTTTTCAAAATGACTTATTTTTACACATTGTCTTTCATTTGGAAGGCAGAAATGCATCGAAAGTCAATAGGTAATAACAGTTGCTCTACAATTCTGTGTTACCCCAAGTCTCCCGATAAAAATGGTACCTCACTTGTGTGGGTAGGCCTTGTGCCCACAACAGGAAATGGCTCAAAATGCAACGTGGACGTACCACATTTTCACAATGAAAAATTACCCTTTTTTTGCAAAGTGCCTAGCTGTAGTTTTTGAACCTTAGCTCTACGGGCACTTAGGGAAACCTAGCAAACCTATACATTTTTGAAAACTACACACCCAGGGAATTCAGGATGGGGTGACTTGACTGGCTCCCACCAGGTTCTGTTACCCAGAATCCCTTGCAAACCTAAAAAATTGGCAAAAAAACACATTTTCCTCACTTTTCTGTGGTGTAAAGTTCTGGAATCTGCGTGGATCCACAAAATTCCACCCACCCCGCGTTCCCCAAGGTCTTCCAAAAAAATGGTACCTCACTTGTGTGGGTAGGCCTAGTGCCCGCGACAGGAAGCAGCGCAAAACGCAACGTGGACGCACCACATTTTCACAGTGAAAAATGACCCTTTTTTTGCAAAGTGCCTAGCTGTAGTTTTTGAACCCTAGCTCTGCCGGCACTGAGGGAAACCTAGCAAACCTATACATTTTTGAAAAGTAGACACCCAGGGAATCCAGGATGGGGTGACTTGAGTGGCTCTCACCAGGTTCTGTTACCCAGAATCCCTTGCAAACCTAAAAATTGGCCAAAAAACACATTTTCCTCACTTTTCTGTGGTGGAAAGTTCTGGAATCTGCGTGGATCCACAAAATTCCACCCACCCCGCGTTCCCCAAGGTCTTCCGAAAAAAATGGTACCTCACTTGTGTGGGTAGGCCTAGTGCCCGCGACAGGAAGCAGCGCAAAGCGCAACGTGGACGCACCACATTTTCACAGTGAAAAATGACCCTTTTTTTGCAAAGTGCCTAGCTGTAGTTTTTGAATTCTAGCTCTGCCGGCACTTAGGGAAACCTAGCAAACCTATACATTTTTGAAAGTAGACACCCAGGGGAATCCAGGATGGGGTGACTTGAATGGCTCTCACCAGGTTCTGTTACCCAGAATCCCTTGCAAACCTAAAAATTGGCAAAAACACACATTTTCCTCACTTTTCTGTGGTGGAAAGTTCTGGAATCTGCGTGGATCCACAAAATTCCACCCACCACGCGTTGCCCAAGGTCTTCCGAAAAAATGGTACCTCACTTGTGTGGGTAGGCCTAGTGCCCGTGACAGGAAGCAGCGCAAAGCGCAACGTGGACGCACCACATTTTCACTGTGAAAAATGACCCTTTTTTGCAAAGTGCCTAGCTGTAGTTTTTGAACCCTAGCTCTGCCGGCACTTAGGGAAACCTAGCAAACCTATACATTTTTGAAAAGTAGACACCCAGGGAATCCAGGATGGGGTGACTTGACTGGCTCTCACCAGGTTCTGTTACCCAGAAACCCTTGCAAACCTAAAAAATTGGCAAAAAAACCACATTTTCCTCACTTTTCTGTGGTGGAAAGTTCTGGAATCTGCGTGGATCCACAAAATTCCACCCACCCCGCGTTCCCCAAGGTCTTCCGAAAAAAATGGTACCTCACTTGTGTGGGTAGGCCTAGTGCCCGCGACAGGAAGTAGCGCACAACGCAACGTGGACGCACCACATTTTCACAGTGAAAAATGACCCTTTTTTTGCAAAGTGCCTAGCTGTAGTTTTTGAAACCTAGCTCTGCCGGCACTTCGGGAAACCTAGCAAACCTATACATTTTTGAAAAGTAGACACCCAGGGGAATCCAGGATGGGGTGACTTGACTGGCTCTCGCCAGGTTCTGTTACCCAGAATCCCTTGCAAACCTAATAATTGGCAAAAAAAACACATTTTCTCACTTTTCTGTGGTGGAAAGTTCTGGAATCTGCGTGGATCCACAAAATTCCACCCACCCCGCGTTCCCCAAGGTCTTCTGGAAAAAATGGTGCCTCACTCGGGTGGGAGGCCCAAGTACCCGCGACAGGCAAGGGCCCACAACGTATTGAGGCGACCTCAAAATGGCCTATCACAAAACGACCTGGTTTTGCAAGGGGGGTCCCATGACGTTTTGGTCCGGGGCTCGGTGGCCACCTAGGGAAACCTACCAAACCCACACATTTCTGAAAAGTAGACACCCGGGGATTCCAGGGAGGTATGGCTTGCATGGATCCCCCAACGTTTTCTTACCCAGAATCCCCTGCAAACCTGACATTTTGCTGAAAAAATCCCTTTTTCACACATTTTTGTGTGTTAAATTTGTGGCATCACGGGCTGACACAAATTTCCTACCACCCAGCGTTCCCCAGGTCTCCCGATAAAAATGGTGCCTCACTCGGGTGGGAGGCCCAAGTACCCGCGACAGGCAAGGGCCCACAACGTATTGAGGCGACCTCAAAATGGCCTATCACAAAACGACCTGGTTTTGCAAGGGGGGGTCCCATGACGTTTTGGCCCGGGGCTCGGCGGCCACCTAGGGAAACCTACCAAACCCACACATTTCTGAAAAGTAGACACCCGGGGGATTCCAGGGAGGTATGGCTTGCGTGGATCCCCCTAAGTTTTCTTACCCAGAATCCCCTGGAATTCCCCTGAATTTCTTTAGGGGGTAGGGTGGGGGCATTTGCATGCCCATTCTGGGCAGCCCCACCCCGGGCCTATAAAAAAATAATCCCTGGCATCTAGGGTATTTCTGAACCCCGGGTGGGGGCAGATTAGTGGCCACTGCCACCATCTGCCCCGGGGCAGGAAAGACTGGAATTTCGTGGGGGAGGGGTGGGGGCATTGGCATGCCCATCTTGGGCAACCCCACCCCTAAATGTATCGAGGGGAAAAAAAACCTGGTGTCTAGTGGGCTTTCTGCCCCCCCCGGGGGGGGCAGAAAGACTGTACCTTTGCGGCGGGGTGTGGTGGGGGCATTGGCATGCCCATATTGGGCAGCCCCACCCCAAATTATAATTTAAAAATCCCTGGTATCTAGTGGGCTTTCTGCCCCCGGGGGCAGATTGGGGGCTACTGCCCCCATCTGCCCCCAGGAGGGGCAGAAAGACTGTACCTTTGCGGCGGGGTGGGGTGGGGGCATTGGCATGCCCATATTGGGCAGCCCCCACCCCTAACTATAATTTAAATAAAAATCCCTGGTGTCTAGTGGGCTTTCTACCCCGGGGCAGATTGGGGCTACTGCCCCATCTACCCCAGGGGGCAGAAAAGACTAATCATGGCAAATATTTTATGGGGAGCAAAGGCCCTTGCCCAAGGGGCCGCTCCCCCTCCCTGGTGCCTAGTGGGTGGATCCTGCTTGGGGATCGCCCTCCTGGGGCGATCCCAAAGCAGGGATCCACTAGGAAGGGTACCATTGGAAAGGGAGATTCTCCTTTCCAGCGATACCTCTCCTGAGTTTCTACGTGCTCAGGGGGCTGAGATAGCCCCTGAGCACGTAGAAACTGAAACTGAAATGAGCCTCTTGGCTCATTTCAGTTTCAGTTTCACTGAAATGACATCAGCGCGACGTGCGCGCCGATCGTCATTTCAGGGAAACTCAGGGAGCCTCGGGAGCTGGGAAGCTCTTCCCCAGCTCCCGAGGCTTTAGGAGATTAAAGGGAATCCCTCTGGTTAGAGGGATTTCCTGTGCTGGGTTCCATGACTGAGCTGGACTCGTCATGAGCACACGAGCACTGTGTGCCATGACGAGTCCAGCTCGTCATGAGCATGGAAGGGGTTAATGTCTTAATTATGAAGCATATCTCATTGGATCAACATCTCATGACGTTACATTTCAACAAAATGGAAGAAGGGCAAAATACATACAAATCAAGATTCTTATTATAACGGCCATCTTATAGTGAACAAAAACGATTCATAGCTGCCCAAAGTTGATCAAATTCATATGCAAAATTCCTCCCTTTATCAACACAGCTCGATTCTCACATGAATATAAGCAATAATAGATGTAAACAGAATTGCAAATACATCGGGTTTAAAATTCATTGCATTATATGTACTCCATTCATGTGATCAATTGTGTTATTGTTCCTTTGTCCCCCTTGATGTGTAAAATGGATCAAACCATGTTGTGCGCCCATTCTCACATAATTGATCCCATAATGTGCATTTTTAGAGGAGAAAAAAACATTTTAATACATGCCATAATATATGAGGCTGTTGAAAACATACAAGATGTAATGCACCCGTTTTCCACATAATTAGGCCCTGTATGGGCATTTAGAAGGGAAAGAAGGGAGGTAGCATAGAGTTAAAATACTGCTAGCTATAGTCCCTATCTCACACTTATATATGAGGCCAATAAAACCTGGGGTGTCAATCTATTTTCGACATAGTAAGGCCCAAAATGGGCATTAGAAGGGAAAAGGAAGGAGGAAAAATGTGCGGGCCGCTATATTATCTAGAATTAAAGTCTATGTAAGGGCCGAAAAGTTAAAGGAACGTTATAGTTAGGTTAAAAAGTCAGTTGAATATTACAATTTACAATGAATAAACCTACTGAAATTCACCAGTTCTAGTTATCTCAAGCAACTATAACATGCGCCCCCACCATGCACAGTGTTGTCATCAATAATGTAATTTCAGATGTTGCAGTAATTTTATCAATCATGTTACAGAACATGTCTTAAGTTATTTAATATATGAGGTAATTAGTAGTGCATGGTGAGGGCGCGAGAAATAGATACTTTAGGTCACGAGTTAAAGTTACATGAGAACAATAAATGGTGAATTTCACTGGTATTGTTCATTTAAAACAGTAAAGTTTAACTGACCTTTTCACCTAACTATAACATTTCTTTCACGTTTTTTTTTTTTTAGTGAATTTCTGAGGTATTTTTTATATGTAAAGTAACACATTATTACAATTCCTAACTATAACATCACTTTAACTTTTGTTTTTTTCCTGTGAATTTCTATGCTTTTCTTAACGTAAAGTAAGATGTCGAGCACCAAACCCCTGTAAGCGCCCTACTCCCCATACATAGTGCACGGCTTTCGGCCCTGGACCCACCACTGCTACACAGGCTGACTACGTGATGTTACAATATAAAGGGGGTAATTTTAAGTAAGGCAGACTTACAGAGTTTGTCAAAGGGTCACAAGGCCAAAATATAAAAAGTGGGCTTATTAGCTTTATCAAGGGGTCACCATATCAAAATATATAAAGCAGACCTATCATCTTTGTCAAACAATCACCAATAACTATAATCACGTGAATATTTCATTCATTCACGCAATGCAGCGTTTAATAAAAGTGATATTCTTAAACAATGTTTAATAAAGTTTTATTTAAAAAAAACAAATCAACGTTGTTCTGAGTCTTACTTTTAATATTCTTCATCCCAAAAAATGCAGTCATTTAAACAACCACAAGAGGGCCCTGCACTCCAGCTAAAGAGCATACAGCTCCAGCTCAAAGTACTTAAAAACAAATTATTAGCTCTCCTAGGGTCATGGATTTATTGACCCAGAAGACTGACATTATTTTTCGTTACGTGGGGGGTGCTGCGCTTCCTGCAGCTCTTCACAATATTAAAATAAAATGCTTAATGGTGCCCTTGCCCCTTCTAGGGGACCATCAATTAAAACAATGTAAATAAAAAGTTCTTGCAGGGCATTATAGGTCGCTCCATGCTGGAGCACTTAATAATAAAAAAGCGGATTTTGCAGCTCATTTATTATTAATTTATTGTTTTATTTTAATTCTTTTTTTTGGTGTCCCGATGCCCACCTAGGACACCCACAACTTTAATTTTTGTTTGAGGCTGAAGGTGAAGCCCCAGGACCCCCATGGCCCCACTGGCTTCCTGCAAACGGCCCACAGGAGCAGCAGCACATTTGTTTTTCAACCAACCTAGTCCACCCCACACTATTTTGCTTGTTGGGGCTGCGGGGGGAGCGACAAGGCACCCGTGGACCCAGCACCATGCTGGTGACCGCCACTGAAATAAATAAATAAATAAATATATATATATATATATATATATATATATATTCACATATATATATTCACTGAAAACACAAAAGGTTACAGGGATGTTATAGTTAGGAATTAGCATTTAAAAAAACCTTAGAAATTCACTGAAAAAAACAAATGTTACAGGGACGTTATAGTTAGGAATTAGCATTTAAAAAAACCTTAGAAATTCACTGAAAAAAAACAAACGTTACAGGGACCTTATAGTTAGGAAACGGAATTTTAAAAAAAAAAACCTATAAATTCACAGAAAAAACAAAGGCTACAGGGACGTTATAATTAGGCTCAGGTTTCAAAACCAGTGAAATTCAGCAGTTATAGTTAGCTGAGCTAACTATAACTCGTGCCCTTGCAATGCACTGCTTATGACCTCACATATTACATCACTATATATATATATATTCACTGAAAAACCATAGGTTTCAGGGGCGTTCTAGTTAGTTGGACATTTTACTCGTACAAAACCATAGAAATTCCCCCGTTATAGTTAGTTCAGCTAACTATAACTTCATGCGCTCCACAATGCACTGCTGATGACGTCACATATTACATCACTCATGACATGGTCAGTGACATCACTCATGACATCACTGATGACATCTCAAATGACATCACTGATGACATCACTGATGACATCATCCTTGTGATAGAGTGGCAGACCTCCTCTCACCCTAATATAACCTTTGATACACACACTCAAAAATACAAACTAACATTTTTAAAACAATGGACATACCAATACCAGTTACAACACACCTATTCAGTAATTCCAAGATCTACACACACATCCACTCATTCACCAACAGTCACTCATACATGTACTCACTCATCATATGTACTCATACACCTATACATCTTGTTACACACCGCCACTCATCCATAGAGTTACTCACACACATAGTCACACATGCAAACAAAGTATCAAACATCCATTTACTTGCATATACAGTTATACACACACTACCACACTTACTTCTACAGAAACTTACACATACTTACTCTCTTAAACAATCACTTATAGAAACACCTACTTATTTGTACAGGAACTCTTCCAATCTCTCACATATACTCACTTATATACACCAATACTCATATACTAGTTTAAAACATATGTAGTTACTCATAAAGACACTATTGAGACAGTCATTCACTTACTAACACACCCATACACATACTCATCCACCTATACAGTCCTGCACACATGCTGTCTTCAACTCAAACAAACAAACAGTGAGTCACTCATTCATGCATCTATGCACTAAGTAATACCCCCCCACCGAACCATACAGACACTCAGACACTCATACTGATACTCAAAAAACCAACTAACCCATATAGACACTCATGTAGCTACTCACCAACCCATGCAGCCACTTATACACAAAGTGAGAGACTGATACAGATATTTTCATATTTAAACATTACTCACTAACCCATGTATTCACTAAGATACACTTAGTTATACAATCAATTTTACAAAAAGAAATCATCCATTTAGACACTTATATACCCATTTATTCTTCCATCGACCTTGAGATATACATATATAAAACATATTTAATTTTCAGACAAACACACATTCACTGGATGATGTCATCAGTGATGTCATTTGAGATGTCAGTGATGTCATGAGTGATGTCACTGACCATGTCATGAGTGATGTAATATGTGTTTTTCAGCAGTGCATTGCGGGCGCGCGAGTTATAGTTAGCTGAACTAACTATAACGGGGAATTTCTATGGTTTTGTACAAGTAAAATGTCCAACTAACTATAACGCCCCTGAAACCTATGGTTTTTTCAGTGAATTTCTAAGGTTTTTTAAATGCTAATTTCTAACTATAACGTGCCTGAAACCTATGGTTTTTTTCAGTGAATATATATACATTTATTATACTATGTATACATGTGAAAATGTCTCGGTCCCCTGTTTGCCTCGGTGGCACGGAAAAAATGGGTGGAACTGACGTCAGCACGCCGACGAGGTCCTCTTATGGCTCCGATGACGTCATACGGTGTCGCGAGCGGAGCCGTGCTCGTTGACGTGGGAGAGCTAGGAAAGAATTTCCGTGGAATGCTGGTGCAGGGGATATTCACCTAAGTGTTCAGGCTAGTCCTTTGGGAGCAACTGTTTATGTTGCCACTCCAGAAACCGAAACCAGTGATCCGAGGGCAGAGGCCCTGCAGATGGCACACGAGGTGGGGTGCCCAGTCGTGTGCAACGGCGGGGCAGCGAAGTGACAAGCACCACAACCCACAAAAAAGGTAACGAGGGCACTGAATAACACAGGATCTTCTCTTTGTATCTGGCAGGAACAACGAAGTTAAAATGCCCTAGTACCAAAATGTAGAATTAGTGCTACAACGGTCTTCAAGAGGACCTGCGATGCCGCTTCTGCCTCCTGTACCCTGGAGGCGGCACATGGGTCACGCTGTACAGTCATACTGCGGTGGGACGCACACTCGTTGACCTCTCATGGCACTGCTCCACACTTCAGGGAGGACGCTTTCCATTAGCTATGTTTTCTGATGACATGTCGCGCCGGCCCCGTCCAACAACAGAACTCCTTTAGATCCAAACAGACTCTTCCACTCTCTCACCGGAAGTGAAACCAGGCCACGCGGACACTTTCACAATACAACAGCCGGGAATGCACTTTTCGGTAAAAAACCCACATTCCTTCCTCCTAATTAATCAAATAAACGTCTCACTGAAGAACAGGGGCCAGCTTCGATCGGTAAACAGCCGTTACAATGACTTTTTTACTTTGCGATACCATTACAACGCATGCATTACCACGCATGCGTTGTACATCACGAAGTCATTACTACGCATTTTTTTAGAACGCGTGGTCATTTACCACGCATGCCTTTACAACAAATTTTGTTGCAAAGTTATGTATGGTAAATGACCATGCGTTCTAAAAAACATGTAGACGATCCATGTCGTTGTAAGGAAACAAAGGCTGTTCCGTTTCCTCACAACGACGTGCACCGCCCCTCAGAGATAACGTGAAGCAGGAACCACGAGGAGAGAGGAACCATGAGGAGCGAGAGGTAAGGGGGATTGGGCATGGGGTGGGGGTTTCTTTTCTAGGGTTTAGGGTAGTGCAGTGGTGTTTGGGTGGTGTAGGGGGTCGTGCTGCGGGTAGTGTTTTAGGGTTTAGGGTAGTGCAGTGGTGTTTGGGTAGTGTAGGGGGTCGTGCTGGGGGAAGTGTTTTAGGGTTTAGGGTAGTGCAGTAGTGTAGGGGGTCGTGCTGGGGTAGTGTTTTAGGGTAGTGCAGTGGTGTATGGGTAGTGTAGGGGGTCGTACTGGGGTAGTGTTTTAGGGTTTAGGGTAGTGCAGTGGTGTTTGTGTAGTGTAGGGGGTCATGCTGGGGGTAGTGTTTTATGGTTTAGGGTAGTGCAGTGGTGTTTGGGTAGTGTAGGGGGTCGTGCTGGGGGTAGGTTTAGGGTAGTGCAGTGGTGTTTGGGTAGTGTAGGGAGTCGTGCTGGGGTAGTGTTTTAGGGTTTAGGGTAGTGCAGTGGTGTTTGTGTAGTGTAGGGGGTTGTGCTGGGGGTAGTGTTTTAGGGTTTATGTTAGTGCAGTGGTGTTTGGGTAGTGTAGGGGTAGTGCTGGGGTAGTGTTTTAGGGTTTAGGGCAGTGCAGTCGTGTTTGTGTAGTGTAGTGGGTCGTGTTTTAGGGTATAGGGTAGTGCAGTGGTGTTTGGGTAGTGTAGGGGGTCATGCTGGGGTTAGTGTTTTAGGGTTTAGGGTAGTGCAGTGGTGTTTGGGTAGTGTAGGGGTCGTGCTGGGGGTAGTGTTTTAGGGTTTAGGGTAGTGCAGTGGTGTTTGTGTAGTGTGGGAGGTCATGCTGGGGGCATATTTAGGGTTTAGGGTAGTGCAGTGGTGTTTGGGTAGTGTAGGGGGTCGTGCTGGGGGTAGATTTAGGGTTTAGGGTAGTGCAGTGGTGTTTGGGTAGTGTAGGGAGTCGTGCTGGGGTAGTGTTTTAGGGTTTAGGGTAGTGCAGTGGTGTTTGTGTAGTGTAGGGGGTTGTGCTGGGGGTAGTGTTTTAGGGTTTATGTTAGTGCAGTGGTGTTTGGGTAGTGTAGGGGGTAGTGCTGGGGTTAGTGTTTTAGGGTTTAGGGCAGTGCAGTCGTGTTTGTGTAGTGTAGTGGGTCGTGTTTTAGGGTATAGGGTAGTGCAGTGGTGTTTGGGTAGTGTAGGGGGTCATGCTGGGGTTAGTGTTTTAGGGTTTAGGGTAGTGCAGTGCTGTTTGGGTAGTGTAGGGAGTCGTGCTGGTGGTAGTGTTTTAGGGTTTAGGGTAGTGCGCCCAACCAGCCACAATATCCGTGGACAAAGGGGATCCTGACTCTTTGGAACGCTCCGTCAATTGAATAATTTGGGTCAAGGGCCCTACCACGTCCAAGACCTATCAATTCCTTTCTTGGGATCCCTCATATACTTGGAGAAAAAGGTACATAGTTTCTCATCAATTTCAGGCGTGTGTGCCACCTTCCCCTTCAGTGAGGGCCTGGGGCATTCTCCCTCATCCTATTCCTGACCTCCCTTTCAAGGGGTTGATGGATTTTCCCCACCACATACTCTGCCACTTTGGCGTCAGGTGTCCACTCTGCCGACCTAGGATGGTAAATTTGGGTAGGCTCGAACATGTCCGAGTGGACCCCGTCCCCAACCGGGGACTGAGAGGAGTGGGACTCTGGACGCCAGGGACGCCCGAGTCCTTATCCTTATCGGAGGAGAAATCGTCCTCCGATACACCCTCTCCCTCTAAGGGAAACCCGCCGTCGGGGTCTACAATAGTGGTGACAGTGTCGCAATTTTCTCCGGGCCACTCCTCCTCCCGGCAGGGTGCATGTTTTAGCGTTCGCGCACTCTTGAGGAAGGTCTCCGTAAGTTTATCAAATCCTTCCAAGTGCCCCGCGTAATGCTTAACGGCCCTTTTATTCCCCATCTGGGAGCTACTTGGACCCGCCACCACCAGATCTGGGTCACTGAACACCCCAGGGATGCTTTTCGCCAGCTTATCAACCTGATCCCTAAGAGGAGCCAGCGCCCTAGAAATAGCCAGAGAGAGGGCTTGGTCCACTGCTGGAGGGAGAAGTTGGGGGCATTCCTCCTCCACTTCCTGGTAGGAGGAGTAAAAATGGTCTTCTGGAGAAGACATGATAGCAGAGGGTGTGAGCACAGAACAAATGCCCTTAAAATCCTTAAGACAGCCCCCTCGCCGGTGCTCCAACAGCTGGGCTTTCCCCGAAGCTGTTATAAGAATAGACTGAGGCGCAATACCAATTACCACCACCAGGTGGCGCTGGTCACTAACGTGGCCGTGTGGGGAAATCACCGCCAAAATTAGGCGAGGGTTGGTCGGGAATCAAGCGGACACTAAAGGAGTGACCGGATTCCCAATCGCGCGTAAAGACCAGCGGGAGCGCTCGACGGAGCTGCCTCGCTCGGACCAGACGCGCCTGACAGGATCTCACCGCGAGCAGAGCACACAGCGGGAGAAACTGCGAGGGGGAGAACGCGCTCGGGCAAGAGCCTGCTGCGCAGGAAATATGAAGCAATACCAAGGCAATAATGCTAATAACGTGCACAAGAAACCGCTATACAAACAGCAACAACGTCAGATTAAGCCAAGAATGTAAGGAATGCACTTAACTGACGAGCAGTGAAGAAAGAGGAAGCGGAAGGGACGTCACGATATTATATACGATGGACTGTGATATGATTGGACTATAGTTGCCTTGGAGACTACCCCCTAATGGTTCATGGGTTGTGTAGTCTTTTGTTTAATGATTGTTGTGTTACGTTTTCTTTGAACTGCTATGCAAATAAAGTGAGGAAAGATATGCATAATCCTCGCCTCCGTCCTGCCATAGAATTCAATAAACTTTATTTGATCTGATTTAGAAACATAGATCATAAAAGTGTACATAAAAACAGTAAATCCTCTTTCCTAATACAATACTGTGAGAATTAATTAAAACCAGTAGGTAAAAACGGGTGTTACAAAGCCCGGTTCAGAGCAACTTCAGGTTAACAGAATCGTAAAGTTCAATGTTTCGCAAGATCAATCTCATGTACTTCGTGCAAAATACGCAATAAGGGGTCTAAGTAAGATGTAACGCTCCAGTACCTGACCAGTTTGCACTATATAAAACTGCAGAAAAACTAAAGATAAAAAGTGTTTTGCACACTTCTGTCATTGGGCTATATGTGGGCTACATCTGGGTGATATTTGTGCTACATTTGGGCTCTTTTTTCTCTGGTGGCCATCTTGGAGACTTATTTGTTATGAAGTTTCCTAATTTCGTCATTTACTGCAGTCTCCTCAGTAGGAAATGCTTTCAGTTTTTACTTTGATTCCATCAAGAAGGCATTCAGATGTGTCACACATTTGCCATAAATTCAGAATGTTAGCACTCTAGTTGTTCATTAGATCACTGTAGTAAAGCTACTGCTCACCAGGGAGTTAACTGGAAGTCTACTGCTGGTATTGAAAGTGATTGTTTCAGTCTGCATGTCAGAATTTTCTAATGAAATAGAAGAGGATTTGAGATCTCACTTAAAACATGCCCTAAATTTTCTTTCTGCAGCACTAACCATAATTTCTATGGCAAAATGAACCCCCTCATTTTGTTCCTTTTTAAATTAAATGTTTTAAGTGTTACCAGTTTATTCCATTCAAGATGGCTTCAGGTGTGCCATACTTTTGTCATAAGTAAGACTGTTAGTGCTCTAGTTGTTCTTTAGAACACTCTGGGAAGCTGCAGTAGAACACAAAGGCATCAACTGACAGGCTGCTCCTGTTGAAATATAACAGGAAGATATTTGAGATCTCACTTAAAACATGTCCTAATTTTTCTTTCTACAGCACTAACCATAATTTCTATGACAAAATGAACCCCCTCATTTTGTTCCTTTTTAAATTAAATATTTTAAGAGTTACCAGTTTATTCCAATCAAGATGGCTTCAGGTGTGCCATAATTTTGTCATAAGTAAGACTGTGAGCGCTCTAGTTGTTCTTTAGAACACTCTGGGAAGCTGCAGTAGAACACAAAGGCATCAACTGACAGGCTGCTCCTGTTGAAATATAACAGGAAGATATTTGAGATCACACTTGAAACATGTCCTAATTTTTCTTTCTACAGCACTAACCATAATTTCTATGACAAAATGAACCCCATCATTTTGTTCCTTTTTAAATTAAATGTTTTAAGTGTTGCCAGTTTATTCCAATCAAGATGGCTTCAGGTGTGCCATACTTTTGTCATAAGTAAGGCTGTTAGCACTCTAGTTGTTCTTTAGAACACTCTGGGAAGCTGCAGTAGAACACAAAGGAATCAACTGACAGTCTCTGCCCTTGTTGGATGTACATGTTTTACTGAGAATGTCAGACTTCATTCTCACATGACTGAGAAAGATAATGTGAATTTACAGAAAATATGCTCTCATTTTAGCTTCTGGAGCACCTTCCAAAACTGTATGGGACAAGCATGTGAAAATAGTTTTCTCTCAAACATGATTCATGATATCCCAGCAGAAGGTTTTTCACAGGGTAAAATCACCTTAGAACACACAACAATTCCTGAAATTAGTATGGTACCATCAACAAATGAATTCTAATGTAACTAAAGTCTGTTATCACCCTTTATAGTTCTCCTTTTGGTAACCCTCAAAATCTTCGATTCACTACAATGCATTTCAATGGGGTACTATCATGTATATTGGTCTCAAGATGGCTGCCAGCAATTCCAGGATGAAGTGCTGACAGCCAATCAGATCTCACAATGACATGTGTGGTTAGGCTCCGCCCAGATATATATGTGTTTTCTTTTTCAAATTTCTCAGGAACTACTGAACGGATTTACACCATTTAAGCAAAAGGCACGACTCTGAAGCAAGAGCTACCTTTTTGCCAAATTTGGTGTAATTCCGTTCAGCAGTTCGGGCTGTAGCTGCGATGAAAGGTTCCTATGGAAAATTGCATGGGAAAACACGTTTTGGGACCCCCCTTTTTTCTCGGCCCCCGCTTGCCGAATCACCCCGAAACTTTCAGGATAGGAGCGGACCGAGCCATAAGTTTTAAAAATTTCGCGAAGATTCGTCAATTGGCGCCAAAGTTATTTCAAATAGAATGTTGTGGATTTCCTATGGAAAATAGGTCCTAACTATAACTATCTACTGGCGACCGCCAGTAGATAATATATATATATATATATATAGTCACTGAAAAAACCATAGGTTTTAGGGACAGTTATAGTTAGTTGGACATTGCACTCGTACAAAACCATAGAAATTCCCCCGTTATAGTTAGTTCAGCTAACTAGAACTCGCGCTCCCGCAATGCACTGCTGATGATGTCACATATTACATCACTCATGACATGGTCAGTGACATCACTGATGACATCTCAAATGACATCACTGATGACATCACTGATGACATCATCCAGTGAGTGTGTGTTTCTGTAAAGTTTAAATATGTTTAATATATATAGGGAAAGGCGTATTGAAGAATGAGTGGGTGTATAAGTGTCTGAATGGATGATTTAGTACGCGAGTGACTGACTCTACAAGTGAGTGATTAAACGTATCTTACTGAATGCATGGGTTAGTGACTAAACTGTGTGAATGTCTGTATCCGTCTGTTTGTTGGTGTGTAAGTGGATGCATGGATTTGCGAATAGCTACATGAGTGTCTATATGGGTTATTGATTGGTTCTCTGAGTATCTGTATGGCTGCCTGAGTGTTTGTGTGGGTGGGGTGTGTGTGACTCTGTACATAGATGTGTGAGTGGGTGATTCACTGGGTGCATGATTGACTGCTTGGGTGAGTGAGTGTGTGTATGGGTGTGTTAGTGAGTGAATGTATATCTCAGTGGTACATGTGCGAGTAACTACATATGTAAAAGGCAGTATATATGTGTGTTAGAGTATTTAAATGGCTATAAGTGAGAGTGTGTGATTGTGAGAGTGGCTGTATGGATGTGTGTGTGCTTGTATCAGTTATTGTATAAGAGCGTAAGAATGTGCCATTAGTTGTATGAGTAAGTGAGCTGGTGTGTGTATAACTGTATAGGTGAGTAAATGGGTGTGTGATTAATTTTTTGCATGACTGACTAGGTGTGTGAGTACCTCTATGGATGAGTGGCTGTGTGTGAGTGTTTATATAGGTGTATGAGTGCATATGATAGTCCTGTACTGAGTGGCTGTAAGTATGAGTGACTGTACGGGTGAGTGAGTGGATGTGTGTGTAGACCTAAGAATCAGTGAGTGGGTATGTAGTTTTTGGTGTTGGAGTGTCTATGGTTTTGAGAATGGCAGTCTGTAATTTAGAGTGGGTGTATCAAAGGTTATATTAGGGTGTGAGAAGATGCATCAAATTCTCACATGGATGATGTCATCAGTGATGTCATTTGAGATGTCATCAGTGATGTCATCAGTGATGTCACTGACCATGTCATGAGTGATGTAATATGTGACGTCATCAGCAGTGCATTGCGGGGGCGCGAGTTATAGTTAGCTGAACTAACTATAACGGGGAATTTCTATGGTTTTGTACGAGTGCAATGTCCAACTAACTATAACTGTCCCTAAAACCTATGGTTTTTTCAGTGAATTTCTAAGGTTTTTTTAAATGCTAATTTCTAACTATAACGTGCCTGAAACCTATGGTTTTTCAGTGAATTTCAAAGGTTTTTTAAATGCTAATTTCTAACTATAACGTGCCTGAAACCTATGATTTTTAAGTGAATTTCAAAGGTTTTTTAAATGCTAGTTTCTAACTATGCCTACAGAGGTAGGGCATGTGAGGAAAGAAGAAAAAACGCACAGAAAGAAGCAAAAGATGTGCAGAAAGAACCAACAGAGGAGCAGAAAGAGGCCTTGTTGCAAAATCATCCTGTGCCCACAACTTTTTCAGACGGGTTCTGGTGGTAACTGACTGACTAACCAGAGCCAGTGCTTTGCTAAAAGACACTTAGAATACAGTGAAAACACCTACATACACTAGGGAACACTATGCGTTGGGGTACCCCTGTGATTAGCATGACCTCCTCTGCAAGTCCCTAGTACATAATAGGGCAGGGGGATTAAAACTACCTCTTAAAACGCGCTACAGGGCGCGTTTGCACAGTGGTGAAGGGAGGGGGGCCTGAGGTGACGTGTGCAAACGCGTCCCGTGGCGCGTTTTAAGTTGCGGGATTAAGTCCCCTTGAATCCTGAGGGTCCCTAGGGCCCAACTAGCCCCCCAGGTACCTACACAGTTAGGACCACAGAGCTGAGTTGCAGAGAGGCGTTCCGAGGCCACCACCTTTTTTCACCTCTCTGCAACGCAACTCTGTTGTGCTTACTGAAGGTACCTGGTGGGCTAGTTGGCCCCCAGGGTCCCTCAGGATTCAAAGGGAATTAATTCCCCAACTTAAAACGCACCACAGGGCGTGTTTGCGCACATGTCACCTGAGGCCCCGCCCCCTCCCTTCACCACTGTGCAAACGCGTCCCGTGGAGCGTTTTAAGTTGGGGGATTAGGTCACCTTGAATCCTGAGGGTCCCTGGGGCCCAACTAGCCCACCAGGTACTTCCAGTAAGCACCACAGGCCTGCGTTGCAACGCCTGTAACAAATTGTGCAGTTGTGTTTAGGTAGTGAAGAGGGTCGTGCTGGGGGTAGTGTTTTAGGGTTTAGGGTAGTGCAGTGGTGTTTGTGTAGTGTAGGAGGTCGTGTTTTAGGGTTTAGGGTAGTGCAGTGGTCTTTGGGTAGTGTAGGGGTCTTGCTGGGGGTAGTGTTTCAGGGTTTAGGGCAGTGCAGTGGTGTTCGGGCAGTGTAGGGGGTCGGGCTGGGGGTGGTGTTTTAGGGTTTAGGGCAGTGCAGTGGTGTTCTGGCAGTGTAGGGGGTCGTGCGGGGGGTGGTGTTTTGGGTTTAGGGCAGTGCAGTGGTGTTCGGGCAGTGTAGGGGGTCGTGCGGGGGGTGGTGTTTTAGGGTTTAGGGCAGTGCAATGGTGTTCGGGCAGTGTAGGGGGTTGTGCAGGGGTGGTGTTTCAGGGTTTAGGGCAGTGGTGTTCGGGCAGTGTAGGGGGTCGTGCTGGGGGTGGTGTTTCAGGGTTTGGGGCAGTGCAGTGGTATTCGAACAGTAAAGGGGGTCGTGCTGGGGGTGGTGTTTCAGGGTTTAGGGCAGTGCAGTGGTGTTCGGGCAGTGTAGGGGGCGGTGCAGGGGTGGTGTTTCAGGGTTTAGAGCAGTGCAGTGGTGTTCGGGCAGTGTAGGGGGTGGTGTTTCAGGGTTTAGGGCAGTGCAGTAGTGTTCGGGCAGTGTAGGGGGTCGTGCAGGGGTGGTGTTTCTGGGGTTAGGGCAGTGTAGGGGGTCGTGCTGGGGCTGGTGTTTCAGGGTTTAGGGCAGTGCAGTGGTGTTCGGGCAGTGTAGGTTTTCCTGCTGGGGCTGGTGTTTCAGGGTTTAGGGCAGTGCAGTGGTGTTCGGGAAGTGTAGGGGGTCATGCTGGGGCTGGTGTTTCAGGGTTTAGGGCAGTGCAGTGGTGTTCGGGCAGTGTAGGGGGTCTTGCTGGGGCTGGTGTTTCAGGGTTTAGGGCAGTGCAGTGCTGTTCGGGCAGTGTACGGGGTCGTGCTAGGGGTGGTGTTTCAGGGTTTAGGGCAGTGCAGTGGTGTTCGGGCAGTGTAGGGGGTCGTGCTGGGGCTGGTGTTTCAGGGTTTTGGGCAGAGCAGTGGTGTTCGGGCAGTGTAGGCGGTCGTGCTGGGGGTGGTGTTTCAGGGTTTAGGGCAGTGCAGTGGTGTTCGGGCAGTGTAGGGGGTCTTGCTGGGGGTGGTGTTTCAGGGTTTAGGGCAGTGGTGTTCGGGCAGTGTAGGGGGTCGTGCTGGGGTGGGGTTTCAGGGGTTAGGGTACTGCAGTGGTGTTCGGGCAGTGTAGGGGGTCTTGCTGGGGGTGATGTTTCAGGGTTTAGAGCAGTGCAGTGGTGTTCGTGCAGTGTAGGGGGTCGTGCTGGGGGTGGTGTTTCAGGGTTTAGGGCAGTGCAGTGGTGTTCGGGCAGTGTAGAGGGTCGTGCAGGGGTGGTGTTTCAGGGTTTAGTGCAGTGGTGTTCGGGCAGTGTAGGGGGTCGTGCTGGGTGTGGTGTTTCAGGGTTTAGGGCAGTGCAGTGGTGTTCGGGCAAGGTAGGGGGTTTTGGTGGGGGTGGTGTTTCAAGGTTTAGGGCAGTGGTGTTCGGGCAGTGTAGGGGGTCTTGCTGGGGGTAGTGTTTCAGGGTTTAGGGCAGTGCAGTGGTGTTCGTGCAGTGTAGGGAGTCATGCAGGGGTGGTGTTTCAGGGTTTAGGGCAGGGCAGTGGTGTTCGGGCAGTGTAGGGGTCGTGCTGGGGGTGGTGTTTCAGGGTTTAGGGCAGTGCAGTGGTGTTCGGGCAGTGTAGGGGGTCGTGCACGGGGTGGTGTTTCAGGGTTTAGGGCAGTGCAGTGGTGTTCGGGCAGTGTAGGGGGTCGTGCTGGGGCTGGTGTTTCAGGGTTCAGGGCAGTGCAGTGGTGTTCAGGCAGTGTAGGGGTCGTGCTGAGGCTGGTGTTTCACGGTTTAGGGCAGTGGTGTTCGGGCAGTGTAGGCGGTCATGCTGGGGCTGGTGTTTCAGGGTTTAGGGCAGTGCAGTGGTGTTCGGGCAGTGTAGGGGGTCGTGCTGGGGGTGGTGTGTCAGGGTTTAGGGCAGTGCAGTGGTGTTCGGGCAGTGTAGGGGGTCGTGCTTCAGGGTTTAGGGCAGTGCAGTGGTGTTCGGGCAGTTTAGGGGGTTGTGCTGGGGGTGGTGTTTCAGGGTTTAGGGCAGTGGTGTTCGGGCAGTGTAGGGGGTCTTGCTGGGGGTGATGTTTCAGGGTTTAGGGCAGTGCAGTGGTGTTCGGGCAGTGTAGGGGGTCTTGCTGGGGGTAGTGTTTCAGGGTTTAGGGCAGTGCAGTGGTGTTTGGGCAGTGTAGGGGTCGTGCAGGGGTGGCGTTTCAGGGTTTAGGGCAGTGCAGTGGTGTTCGGGCAGAGTAGGGGGTCGTGAAGGGGGGTGGTGTTTCAGGGTTTAGGGCAGTGCAGTGGTGTTCGGGCAGTGTAGGTTTTCATGCTGGGGCTGGTGTTTCAGGGTTTAGGGCAGTGCAGTGGTGTTCGGGAAGTGTAGGGGGTCATGCTGGGGCTGGTGTTTCAGGGTTTAGGGCAGTGCAGTGGTGTTCGGGCAGTGTAGGGGGTCTTGCTGGGGCTGGTGTTTCAGGGTTTAGGGCAGTGCAGTGCTGTTCGGGCAGTGTACGGGGTCGTGCTGGGGGTGGTGTTTCAGGGTTTAGGGCAGTGCAGTGGTGTTCGGGCAGTGTAGGGGTCGTGCTGGGGCTGGTGTTTCAGGGTGTTGGGCAGAGCAGTGGTGTTCGGGCAGTGTAGGCGGTCGTGCTGGGGGTGGTGTTTCAGGGTTTAGGGCAGTGCAGTGGTGTTCGGGCAGTGTAGGGGGTCTTGCTGGGGGTGGTGTTTCAGGGTTTAGGGCAGTGGTGTTCGGGCAGTGTAGGGGGTCGTGCTGGGGTGGGGTTTCAGGGGTTAGGGTACTGCAGTGGTGTTCGGGCAGTGTAGGGGGTCTTGCTGGGGGTGATGTTTCAGGGTTTAGAGCAGTGCAGTGGTGTTCGTGCAGTGTAGGGGGTCGTGCTGGGGGTGGTGTTTCAGGGTTTAGGGCAGTGCAGTGGTGTTCGGGCAGTGTAGAGGGTCGTGCAGGGGTGGTGTTTCAGGGTTTAGTGCAGTGGTGTTCGGGCAGTGTAGGGGGTCGTGCTGGGTGTGGTGTTTCAGGGTTTAGGGCAGTGCAGTGGTGTTCGGGCAGTGTAGGGGGTCTTGCTGGGGGTGGTGTTTCAGGGTTTAGGGCAGTGGTGTTCGGGCAGTGTAGGGGTCTTGCTGGGGGTAGTGTTTCAGGGTTTAGGGCAGTGCAGTGGTGTTCGTGCAGTGTAGGGGGTCATGCAGGGGGTGGTGTTTCAGGGTTTAGGGCAGTGCAGTGGTGTTCGGGCAGTGTAGGGGTCGTGCTGGGGGTGGTGTTTCAGGGTTTAGGGCAGTGCAGTGGTGTTCGGGCAGTGTAGGGGGTCGGGCTGGGGGTGGTGTTTTAGGGTTTAGGGCAGTGCAGTGGTGTTCTGGCAGTGTAGGGGGTCGTGCTGGGGGTGGTGTTTTGGGTTTAGGGCAGTGCAGTGGTGTTCGGGCAGTGTAGGGGGTCGTGCGGGGGTGGTGTTTTAGGGTTTAGGGCAGTGCAATGGTGTTCGGGCAGTGTAGGGGGTTGTGCAGGGGGTGGTGTTTCAGGGTTTAGGGCAGTGGTGTTCGGGCAGTGTAGGGGTCGTGCTGGGGGTGGTGTTTCAGGGTTTGGGGCAGTGCAGTGGTATTCGAACAGTAAAGGGGGTCGTGCTGGGGGTGGTGTTTCAGGGTTTAGGGCAGTGCAGTGGTGTTCGGGCAGTGTAGGGGGCGGTGCAGGGGTGGTGTTTCAGGGTTTAGAGCAGTGCAGTGGTGTTCGGGCAGTGTAGGGGTGGTGTTTCAGGGTTTAGGGCAGTGCAGTAGTGTTCGGGCAGTGTAGGGGGTCGTGCAGGGGGTGGTGTTTCAGGGTTTAGGGCAGTGTAGGGGGTCGTGCTGGGGCTGGTGTTTCAGGGTTTAGGGCAGTGCAGTGGTGTTCGGGCAGTGTAGGTTTTCATGCTGGGGCTGGTGTTTCAGGGTTTAGGGCAGTGCAGTGGTGTTCGGGAAGTGTAGGGGGTCATGCTGGGGCTGGTGTTTCAGGGTTTAGGGCAGTGCAGTGGTGTTCGGGCAGTGTAGGGGGTCTTGCTGGGGCTGGTGTTTCAGGGTTTAGGGCAGTGCAGTGCTGTTCGGGCAGTGTACGGGGTCGTGCTGGGGGTGGTGTTTCAGGGTTTAGGGCAGTGCAGTGGTGTTCGGGCAGTGTAGGGGGTCGTGCTGGGGCTGGTGTTTCAGGGTTTTGGGCAGAGCAGTGGTGTTCGGGCAGTGTGGGCGGTCGTGCTGGGGGTGGTGTTTCAGGGTTTAGGGCAGTGCAGTGGTGTTCGGGCAGTGTAGGGGGTCTTGCTGGGGGTGGTGTTTCAGGGTTTAGGGCAGTGGTGTTCGGGCAGTGTAGGGGTCGTGCTGGGGTGGGGTTTCAGGGGTTAGGGTACTGCAGTGGTGTTCGGGCAGTGTAGGGGTCTTGCTGGGGGTGATGTTTCAGGGTTTAGAGCAGTGCAGTGGTGTTCGTGCAGTGTAGGGGGTCGTGCTGGGGGTGGTGTTTCAGGGTTTAGGGCAGTGCAGTGGTGTTCGGGCAGTGTAGAGGGTCGTGCAGGGGTGGTGTTTCAGGGTTTAGTGCAGTGGTGTTCGGGCAGTGTAGGGGGTCGTGCTGGGTGTGGTGTTTCAGGGTTTAGGGCAGTGCAGTGGTGTTCGGGCAGTGTAGGGGTCTTGCTGGGGGTGGTGTTTCAGGGTTTAGGGCAGTGGTGTTCGGGCAGTGTAGGGGTCTTGCTGGGGGTAGTGTTTCAGGGTTTAGGGCAGTGCAGTGGTGTTCGTGCAGTGTAGGGGGTCATGCAGGGGGTGGTGTTTCAGGGTTTAGGGCAGTGCAGTGGTGTTCGGGCAGTGTAGGGGGTCGTGCTGGGGGTGGTGTTTCAGGGTTTAGGGCAGTGCAGTGGTGTTCGGGCAGTGTAGGGGGTCGTGCACGGGGTGGTGTTTCAGGGTTTAGGGCAGTGCAGTGGTGTTCGGGCAGTGTAGGGGGTCGTGCTGGGGCTGGTGTTTCAGGGTTCAGGGCAGTGCAGTGGTGTTCAGGCAGTGTAGGGGGTCGTGCTGAGGCTGGTGTTTCACGGTTTAGGGCAGTGGTGTTCGGGCAGTGTAGGCGGTCATGCTGGGGCTGGTGTTTCAGGGTTTAGGGCAGTGCAGTGGTGTTCGGGCAGTGTAGGGGGTCGTGCTGGGGGTGGTGTGTCAGGGTTTAGGGCAGTGCAGTGGTGTTCGGGCAGTGTAGGGGTCGTGCTTCAGGGTTTAGGGCAGTGCAGTGGTGTTTGGGCAGTTTAGGGGGTTGTGCTGGGGGTGGTGTTTCAGGGTTTAGGGCAGTGGTGTTCGGGCAGTGTAGGGGTCTTGCTGGGGGTGATGTTTCAGGGTTTAGGGCAGTGCAGTGGTGTTCGGGCAGTGTAGGGGGTCTTGCTGGGGGTAGTGTTTCAGGGTTTAGGGCAGTGCAGTGGTGTTCGGGCAGTGTAGGGGGTCGTGCAGGGGTGGCGTTTCAGGGTTTAGGGCAGTGCAGTGGTGTTCGGGCAGAGTAGGGGGTCGTGAAGGGGGGTGGTGTTTCAGGGTTTAGGGCAGTGCAGTGGTGTTCGGGCAGTGTAGGGGGTCGTGCTAGGGATTTGTTTCAGGGTTTAGGGCAGTGCAGTGGTGTTCGGGCAGTGTAGGGGGTCGTGCAGGGGCTGGTGTTTCAGGGTTTAGGGCAGTGCAGTGGTGTTTGGGCAGTGTAGGGGGTCGTGCTGGGGGTAGTGTTTTAGGGTTTAGGGTAGTGCAGTGGTGCTTGTGTAGTGTAGGGGTCGTGTTTTAGGGTTTAGGGTAGTGCAGTGGTGTTTGTGTAGTGTAGGGGGTCATGTTTTAGGGTAGTGCAGTGGTGTTTGGGTAGTGTAGGGTGTCGTGCTGGGGGTAGTGTTTTAGGATTTAGGTTAGTGCAGTGGTGTTTTGGTAGTGTAGGGGGTCGTGCTGGGGGTAGTGTTTTAGGGTTTAGGGTAGTGCAGTGGTGCTTGTGTAGTGTAGGGGGTCGTGTTTTAGGGTAGTGCAGTGGTGTTTGTGTAGTGTAGGGGGTCATATTTTAGGGTAGTGCAGTGGTGTTTGGGTAGTGTAGGGGGTCGTGCTGGGGGTAGTGTTTTAGGATTTAGGTTAGTGCAGTGGTGTTTTGGTAGTGTAGGGGGTCATGCTGGGGGTAGTGTTTTAGGGTTTAGGGTAGTGCAGTGGTGTTTGTGTAGTGTAGGGGGTCGTGCTGGGGTAGTGTTTTTGGGTTTAGGGTAGTGCAGTGGTGCTTGTGTAGTGTAGGGGGTCGTGCTGGGGGTAGTGTTTTAGGGTTTAGGGTAGTGCAGTGGTGTTTGTGTAGTGTAGGGGGTCATGTTTTAGGGTAGTGCAGTGGTGTTTGGGTAGTGTAGGGGGTCGTGCTGGGGGTAGTGTTTTAGGGTTTAGGATAGTGCAGTGGTGTTTGTGTAGTGTAGGGGGTCATGCTGGGGGTAGTGTTTTAGGGTTTAGGATAGTGCAGTGGTGCTTGTGTAGTGTAGGGGGTCGTGCTGGGGGTAGTGTTTTAGGGTTTAGGGTAGTGCAGTGGTGTTTCTGTAGTGTAGGGGGATCATGTTTTAAGATGCAACGCTCCAATACCTGACCAATCTGCACTGCATAAAACTGCAAAAAAACTAAAAATAAAAAGTGTTTTGCACACTTTTGTCATATGTGGGCTACATCTGGGTAATATTTGTGCTACATTTGGGCTCTTTTTTCACTGGTGGCCATCTTGGAAGACTTCTTTGTTATGAAGTTTCCTAATTTCCTCATTTACTGCAGTCTCCACAGTAGGAAATGCTTTCAGTTTTTTACTTTGATTCCATCAAGAAGGCATTCAGATGTGTCTCACATTTGCCATAAATTCAGAATGTTAGCACTCTAGTTGCTCATTAGATCACTGTGGTAAAGCTACTGCTCACCAGGGAGTTAACTGGAAGTCTGCTGCTGGTATTGAAAGTGATTGTTTCAGTCTGCATGTCAGAATTTTCTAATGAAATAGAAGAGGATTTGAGATCTCACTTAAAACATGCCCTAATTTTTCTTTCTGCAGCACTAACCATAATTTCTATTTCAAAAGAACCCCCTCATTTTGTTCCTTTTTAAATTAAACGTTTTAAGTGTTACCGGTTTATTCCAATCAAGATGGCTTCAGGTGTGCCATACTTTTGTCATAAGTAAGGCTGTTAGCGCTCTAGTTGTTCTTTAGAACACTCTGGGAAGCTGCAGTAGAACACAAAGGCATCAACTGGCAGGCTGCTCCTGTTGAAATATAACAGGAAGATATTTGAGATCACACTTGAAACATGTCCTAATTTTTCTTTCTACAGCACTAACCATAATTTCTATGACAAAATGAACCCCATCATTTTGTTCCTTTTTAAATTAAATGTTTTAAGTGTTACCAGTTTATTCCAATCAAGATGGCTTCAGGTGTGCCATACTTTTGTCATAAGTAAGGCTGTTAGCACTCTAGTTGTTCTTTAGAACACTCTGGGAAGCTGCAGTAGAACACAAAGGAATCAACTGACGGTCTCTGCCCTTGTTGGATGTACATGTTTTACTGAGAATCTCAGACTTCATTCTCACATGACTGAGAAAGATAATGTGAATTTACAGAAAATATGCTGCTCTCATTTTAGCTTCTGGAGCACCTTCCAAAACTCTATGGGACAAGCATGCGAAAATAGTTTTCTCTCAAACATGATTCATGATATCCCAGCAGAAGGTTTTTCACAGGGTAAAATCACCTTAGAACACACCACAATTCCTGAAATTAGTATGGTACCATCAACAAATGAATTCTAATGTAACTAAAGTCTGTTATCACCCTTTATAGTTCTCCTTTTGGTAACCCTCAAAATCTTTGATTCACCACAATGCATTTCAATGGGGTACTATCATGTATATTGGTCTCAAGATGGCTGCCAGCAATTCCAGGATGAAGTGCTGACAGCCAATCAGATCTCACAATGACGTGTGGTTAGGCTCCGCCCAGATATATATGTGATTTTACTTTTGATTTTCTCAGGAACTACTGAACGGATTTACACCATTTAAGCAAAAAGCACGACACTGAACCAAGGGCTACCTCTTTGCCAAATTTGGTGTAATTCCGTTCAGCAGTTCGGGCTGTAGCTGCGACTAAAGGTTCCTATGGAAAAATGAATGGGGAAAACACGTTTTGGGACCCCCCTTTTTTCTCGGCCCCCACTTGACGAATCACCCCGAGACTTTCAGGATAGGAGCGGGCCAGAGCGCCCCAACAAGTTGGAAACTTTCGCGAAGATTCGTCAACCGGCGCCAACGTTATTTCAAATAGAATGTTGCGGATTTCCTATGGAAAATAGGTCCTAACTCTAACTACCTACTGGCGACCGCCAGTAGATAATAGATATATATATATCTAAACCTTCTGCTGGGATATCATGAATCATGTTTGAGAGAAAACTATTTTCACATGCTGGTCCCACACAGTTTTGGAAGGTGCTCCAGAGGCTAAAATGAGAGCATATTTTCTGTAAATTCACATTATCTTTCTCAGTCATGTGAGAATGAAGTCTGACATTCTCAGTAAAACATGTACATCCAACAAGGGCACACACTGTCAGTTGATTCCTTTGTGTTCTACTGCAGCTTCCCAGAGTGTTCTAAAGTACAACTAGAGCGCTAATAGTCTTACTTATGACAAAAGTATGGCACACCTGAAGCCATCTTGATTGGAATAAACTGGTAACACTTAAAACATTTAATTTAAAAAGGAACAAAATGAGGGGTTCATTTTGCCATAGAAATTATGGTTAGTGCTGCAGAAAGAAAATGTAGGGCTCGTTTTAAGTGAGATCTCAAATCCTCTTCTATTTCATTAGAAAATTCTGACATGCAGACTGAAACAATCACTTTCAATACCAGCAGTAGACTTCCAGTTAACTCCCTGGTGAGCAGTAGCTTTACTACAGTGATCTAATGAACAACTAGAGTGCTAACATTCTGAATTTATGGCAAATGTGTGACACATCTGAATGCCTTCTTGATGAAATCAAAGTAAAAAACTGAAAGCATTTCCTACTGAGGAGACTGCAGTAAATGACGAAATTAGGAAACTTCATAACAAATAAGTCTCCCAAGATGGCCACCAGAGAAAAAAAGAGCCCAAATGTAGCACAAATATCACCCAGATGTAGCCCACATATAGCCCAATGACAGAAGTGTGCAAAACACTTTTTATTTTTAGTTATTCTGCAGTTTTATATAGTGCAAACTGGTCAGGTATTGGAGCGTTACATCTTACTTGGACCCCTTATTGCGTATTTTGCACGAAGTACATGAGATTGATCTTGCGAAACATTGAACTTTACGATTCTGTTAACCTGAAGTTGCTCTGAACCGGGCTTTGTAACACCCGTTTTTACATACTGTTTTAATTAACTCTCACTGTATTGTATTAGGAAAGAGGATTTACTGTTTTTATGTACACTTTTATGATCTATGTTTCTAAATCAGATCAAATAAAGTTTAATGAATTCTACGGCAGGACGGAGGCGAGGATTATGCATATCTTTCCTCACTTTATTTGCATAGCAGTTCAAAGAAAACGTAACACAACAATCATTAAACAAAAGACTACACAACCCATGAACCATTAGGGGGTAGTCTCCAAGGCAACTATAGTCCAATCATATCACAGTCCATCGTATATAATATCGTGACGTCCCTTCCGCTTCCTCTTTCTTCACTGCTCGTCAGTTAAGTGCATTCCTTACATTCTTGGCTTAATCGGACGTTGTTGCTGTTTGTATAGCGGTTTCTTGTGCACGTTATTAGCATTATTGCCTTGGTATTGTTTCATATTCCCTGCGCAGCAGGCTCTTGCCCGAGCGTGTTCTCCCCCTCGCAGTTTCTCCCGCTGTGTGCTCTGCGCGCGGTGAGATCCTGTCAGGCGCGTCTGGTCCGAGCGAGGCAGCTCCGTCGAGCGCTCCCGCTGGTCTTTATGCGCGTTTGGGAAACTGGTCACTCCTTTAGTGTCCGCTTGATTCCCATCCAACCCCCGCGCATCATGTCTTCTCCAGAAGACCATTTTTACTCCTCCTACCAGGAAGTGGAGGAGGAATGGCCCCCCAGCTTCTCCCTCCAGCAGTGGACCAAGCCCTCTCTCTGGCTATTTCTAGGGCGCTGGCTCCTCTTAGGGATCAGGTTGATAAGCTGGCGAAAAGCATCCCTGGGGTGTTCAGTGACCCAGATCTGGTGGTGGCGGGTCCAAGTAGCTCCCAGATGGGGAATAAAAGGGCCGTTAAGCATAACGCGGGGCACTTTGAAGGATTTGATAAACTTATGGAGACCTTCCTCAAGAGTGCGCGAACGCTAAAACATGCACCCTGCCAGGAGGAGGAGGGGCCTGGAGAAAATTGCGACACTGTCACCACTATTGTAGACCCCGACGGCGGGTTTCCCTTAGAGGGAGAGGGTGTATAGGAGGACGATTTCTCCTCCGATGAGGATAAGGACTCGGGCGTCCCTGGCGTCCAGAGTCCCACTCTCTCAGTCCCCGGTTGGGGACGGGGTCCACTCGGACATGTTCGAGCCTACCCAAATTTACCATCCTAGGTCGGCAGAGTGGACACCTGACGCCAAAGTGGCAGAGTATGTGGTGGGGAAAATCCATCAACCCCTTGAAAGGGAGGTCAGGAATAGGATGAGGGGAGAATGCCCCAGGCCCTCACTGAAGGGGAAGGTGGCACACACGCCTGAAATTGATGAGAAACTATGTACCTTTTTCTCCAAGTATATGAGGGATCCCAAGAAAGGAATTGATAGGTCTTGGACGTGGTAGGGCCCTTGACCCAAATTATTCAATTGACGGAACGTTCCAAAGAGTCAGGATCCCCTTTGTCCACGGATATTGTGGCTGGTTGGGCGCACTACCCTAAACCCTAAAACACTACCCCCTCCACTGCCCAAACACCACTGCACTACCCTAAACCCTAAAACACTACCCCCAGCATGACACCCTACACTACCCAAACATAACTGCACTACCCTAAACCCTAAATATACCCCCAGCATGACCTCCCACACTACACAAACACCACTGCACTACCCTAAACCCTAAAACACTACCCCCTACACTACACAAACACGACTGCACTACCTTAAACCCTAAAATACTACCCACAGCATGACCCCCTTCACTACACAAACACCACTGCACTGCCCTAAACCCTAAAACACTACCCCAGCACTACCCCCTACACTACCCAAACACCACTGCACTAACATAAACCCTAAAACACTACCCCCAGCACGACTCCTACACTACCCAAACACCACTGCACTACCCTAAACCCTAAATCTACCCCAGCACGACCCCTACACTACCCAAACACCACTGCACTACCCTAAACCATAAAACACTACCCCCAGCATGACCCCCTACACTACACAAACACCACTGCACTACCCTAAACCTAAAACACTACCACCAGCATGACCCCCTACACTACCCATACACCACTGCACTACCCTAAACCCTAAAACACTACCCCAGCACGACCCCTACACTACTGCACTACCCTAAACCCTAAAACACTACCCCCAGCACGACCCCCTACACTACCCAAACACCACTGCACTACCCTAAACCCTAAAACACTACCCCCAGCACGACCCCTACACCACCCAAACACCACTGCACTACCCTAAACCCAGAAAAGAAACACCCACCCCATGCCCAATCCCCCTTACCTCTCACTCCTCATGGTTCCTCTCTCCTTGTGGTTCCTGCTTCACGTCCTTTCTGAGGGGCAGTGCACGTCGTTGTGAGGAAACGGAACAGCCTCTGTTTCCTTACAACGACATGGATCGTCTACATGTTTTTTAGAACGCATGGTCATTTACCATACATACCTTTACAACAAAATTTGTTGTAAAGGCATGCGTGGTAAATGACCATGCGTTCTAAAAAAATGCGTACTAATGACTTCGTGATGTACAATGCATGCGTGGTAATGCATGCGTTGTAATGGTATCGCAAAGTAAAAAAGTCATTGTAACGGCTGTTTACCGATCGAAGCTGGCCCCTGTTCTTCAGTGAGACATTTATTTGATTAATTAGGAGGAAGGAATGTGGTTTTTTTACCGAAAAGTGCATTCCCGGTGTTGTATTGTGAAAGTGTCCGCGTGGCCTGGTTTCACTTCCGGTGAGAGAGTGGAAGAGTCTGTTTGGATCTAAAGGAGTTCTGTTTTTGGACGGGGCCGCCGCGACATGTCATCAGAAAACATAGCTAATGGAAAGCGTCCTCCCTGAAGTGTGGAGCAGTGCCATGAGAGGTCAACGAGTGTGCGTCCCACCGCAGTATGACCGTACCGCGTGACCCATGTGCCGCCTCCAGGGTACGTGAGGCAGAAGCGGCATCGCAGGTCCTCTTGAAGACCGTTGTAGCACTAATTCTACATTTTGGTACTAGGGCATTTTAACTTCGTTGTTCCTGCCAGATACAAAGAGACAAGATCCTGTGTTATTCAGTGCCCTTGTTACCTTTTTTGTGGGTTGTGGTGCTTGTCACTTCGCTGCCCCGCCGGTGCACACGACTGGGCACCCCACCTCGTGTGCCATCTGCAGGGCCTCTGCCCTCGGATCACTGGTTTCGGTTTCTGGAGTGGCAACATAAACAGTTGCTCCCAAAGGACTAGCCTGAACACTTAGGTGAATATCCCCTGCACCAGCATTCCACGGAAATTCTTTCCTAGCTCTCCCACGTCAACGAGCACGGCTCCGCTCGCGACACCGTATGACGTCATCGGAGCCATAAGAGGACCTCGTCGGCGTGCTGACGTCAGTTCCACCCATTTTTTCCGTGCCACCGAGGTAAACAGGGGACCGAGACATTTCACATGTATACATAGTATAATAAATATATATATATATTCACTGAAAAAACCATAGGTTTCAGGCACGTTATAGTTAGAAATTAGCATTTAAAAAACCTTAGAAATTCACTGAAAAAACCATAGGTTTCAGGGGCGTTATAGTTAGTTGGACATTTCACTCGGACAAAACCATAGAAATTCCCCCGTTATAGTTAGTTCAGCAAACTATAACTCGCGCGCCCGCAATGCACTGCTGATGACGTCACATATTACATCACTCATGACATGGTCAGTGACATCACTCATGACATCACTCATGACATCACTGATGACATCTCAAATTACATCACTGATGACATCATCCAGTGAATGTGTGTTTTTCTGAAAATTAAATATGTTTTATATATGTATATCTCAAGGTCGATGGAAGAATAAATGGGTATATAAGTGTCTAAATGGATGATTTTTTTTGTAAAATTGATTGTATAACTAGCTAAGTGTATCTTAGTGAATACATGGGTTAGTGAGTAATGTTTAAATATGAAAATATCTGTATCAGTCTCTCACTTTGTGTATAAGTGGCTGCATGGGTTGTGAGTAGCTACATGAGTGTCTATATGGGTTATTAGTTGGTTTTTGAGTATCAGTATGAGTGTCTGAGTGTCTGTATGGTTCGGTGGGGGTATTACTTAGTGCATAGATGCATGAATGAGTGACTCACTGTTTGTATGTGTTAAAGACAGCATGTGTGCAGGACTGTATAGGTGGATGAGTATGTGTATGGGTGTGTTAGTGAGTGAATGACTGTCTCAATAGTGTCTTTATGAGTAACTACATATGTTTTAAACTAGTATATGTGAGTATTGGTGTATATAAGTGAGTATATGTGAGAGTGAGAGATTGGAAGAGTTCCTGTACAAATAAGTAGGTGTTTCTATAAGTGATTGTTTAAGAGAGTAAGTATGTGTAAGTTTCTGTAGAAGTAAGTGTGGTAGTGTGTGTATAACTGTATATGCAAGTAAATGGATGTTTGATACATTGTTTGCATGTGTGACTGTGTGAGTAACTCTATGGATGAGTGGCGGTGTGTAACAGGATGTATAGGTGTATGAGTACATATGAGTGAGTACATGTATGAGTGACTGTATAGGGACTGTTGGTGAATGAGTGGATGTGTGTGTAGATCTTGGAATTACTGAATAGGTGTGTTGTAACTGGCATTGGTATGTCCATTGTTTTGAAAATGTTAGTTTGTATTTTTGAGTGTGTGTATCAAAGGTTATATTAGGGTGAGAGGAGGTCTGCCACTCTATCACAAGGATGATGTCATCAGTGATGTCATTTGAGATGTCATCAGTGATGTCATGAGTGATGTCACTGACCATGTCATGAGTGATGTAATATGTGACGTCATCAGCAGTGCATTGCGGGCGCGCGAGTTATAGTTAGCTGAACTAACTATAAGGGGGGAATTTCTATGGTTTTGTACGAGTGAAATGTCCAACTAACTATAACGCCCCTGAAACCTATGGTTTTTTCAGTGAATATATATATATATATATATATATATATATATATCAAAACACACAGTTCACCCATGAGGGAAAGCCACAAACAGGTAGGTAATTTTCGTTTATTTAGTAGAAGCTGCAGCCGAGGAGAAAGCAGATTCACAAAAGATTTTCATCAGCCTGACGCGTTTCATGCTTAGGAGCATTTCTTCAGAGGCAGTTCATTAAATGAAGTGACGCATGAGGCAGTACTTGTATCCTTCCGAACCATCTGCCTTAGTGGGCGTCGGCTCGCGCTGAGCCTGTTGGTTCATGTAGTGCCTGAAATACTACTCAAGTGAGCTGCTGCACTTCACCAAAATAAATTGAAATTAAAACCCCAGTGGGTATTGCAAATGTCTTTCTTACGCTTGGCTGCACAGTGACCTTCTACAAACGACCTCCTGTCCTTAGAGCGTTGGTGGTAAAATACTTCCAACTCGGTCCAATGATATATGTAGAGCCTGTGACGAAGGGCGGGAAGCCCGAAACGCGTTGGCTCAAGGATTTGATGCGATTGTTTCTGCCACTCGGCTGCAGTCTCCATTAAAGAAGCAAGACGTTACTTACCTGTGTGGCTCTTCTAAATGGGAAAACTTTGTTTGTTGGAAATTTAAACGGCTGGCCCGGTCGTAGAGGAGCCCCGCCGCTTGTGTGCGGACCCAGGTGACGCCATCCGGTGTTTGCCATGAATGGGAGGCAGGTTGCAATGGATGACGATGTTCGGCACCCGAAGTGATGCAGAGACTTTGCACCAGCCCACTGGGGTGTTTTATGAACATTTGATTTGCGTATCTCAAAACAGACTCACTTGAGTAATACAATGTGTCACCACAAGAACCAGAAGGCTGCGTGAGTGGCCGACGCCCACATGGGCGGGTTTAAGGACTTATAATCAGGTGCACATTCTGTTTTGTTTTTTCGCTGTAGAGCCTGTGACGAAGGGCGGGAAGCCCGAAACCCGTTGGCTCAAGGATGTGATGCGATTGTTTCTGCCACTCGGCTGCAGTCTCCATTAAAGAAGCAAGACGTTACTTACCTGTGTTATATATATATATATATATATATACACACACATATATATAAATCAAACTAGGGAGCTGGCAAGTGACTGAGAAGATGGGTACGCTGAGAAAACAGATGTGTAAAGTGGATGCTGTACTTCTGCAGACATCTCTACCTTTATATTTTTAGCCCTTTTAAAAATACCTCAAAGTAATGAAAATCCACACCTCCCCTCACATTTGGAACCATATGGGTGCAAACCTGTATTAACATCTCAATGCCCATTTACTTCAGCCTGCTGTTCAGGAAATGTTTTAAAATCAACAGTTCCTATTCCAACAGAATGGCGTTCAGGTATAGCACACTTTTGTCTTAAGCCAGAATGTTTGCACTTTAGTTGCTCATTAGAACTTTGTGGTAAAGCTGCAGTTGATCACAAAAAAGTTAACAGCCAGGTTGCTGCTTGAGTTGTAAGTACACATCTCACTCTTCATGTCAGGATGTCTTAATGGAATAGATGAGGAACATATCTGAGAACTCGTAGAAAATGTGTCCTCATGTTAGCTTTCTAAATCCATAACCATAATTTCTATGACAAAACAAACCTCCTCATTTTGTTAATTTCTAAAGGAAATGCTTTAAACTCTACAGCTCGGATTCCATCAAGATGGCTTCAGGTGTGCCACAGTTTCATCATGAATACAGAATGTTTTATTCAGAATATCAGACGTTGTTTCCCCTTGTGGTGAGGGTGCGCTCACCATGCCCCCATGTATTTTTTAAAATTCATTTTCAGGATGTAGGAACCACATCCCTGAGTCCTGTAACAGCTGCCACAACATATTGTTCAGGTTGCCATTCAGGATTGACCGGCCCCTATTAAATTGGGCAATCAGAGCATATCTGGAGGCCAATAGTCCAGCTATCACTAACTTTTTAACCGCTTCATGACCACCCTGAGCACCTCTCTAAATGAGAATTTCTTAAAAACAGCTAGACAGATTTACACCAAAAAAGAAAAGCATGCTTTTTGAGAAAAATTATAATGTTCTGCCAAATTTGGTTTAATTACATTCTGCTGTTTTTTCTGATTTTCTTCCCCACATGTCTGAAGACAATTAACATTGCAAATCAATGTTTGAGGAACACCTCCCCTCCCCCAGACCCCCTTTTGTCTCCATTTAACGGATAGACGCAAAACTTTCTAGCAAGGAGCTGAATTAGATTAATTTTTGGGGGAAAGTTTTGTGTTGATTTGCCAAATGTATTGGCGAAACAAAAAAAATTCTTCCTATAGAAACTGACCTAACTATAACCACACAGTGGGACACACCACTGTGTAACATATATAAATATATTGTTTTTCTTAAAAATAAGGTTAAGAACATAGATTTTTTTTTTTTTTAGTTAATACATACGCTTGCCTTCGATCTATGTCCCTTGCGATACACTGACTCGCAATTTGATGCCTGTGATATGTGGTAGAGGTATACTTACTTCAATAGGTCTAAGGTCTACATAGTATACTTGGATTTGTGATTTGCGATCTGTTTGACGATGTAGGAAACCTTCCTAATGGTACCAACCACCTCATAATGAAAGACTGCATTAAGTGTTTGTGTTCTAATGTTGGTAGTAGTATTAGTAATAAGTCTTCCTTTAGATACTGCCATTGTCTGGCCTCCTGACGGTTATGTTTCTCTTTGTTTTTGCAGATTTTTAAAAGCAATTTCTACAACGTATGTGGCTCTACAATGGTAATATATAATCTACCAAGCTACTGGCTTCTGGTTGCTCCTCTAGTACCCACAAAGTACATTAATAGGGTCTGAATCAGTCTAACAAACCAGTGCTCAAAAGGGGTAAACTCCTAGTCAGGACTATGGTGCACTTTAAATACAACTAGTGCTAATGGTAATGCTTAGAACAATCTTTTCCTTAGGGTCTCACAGCTTCTTTTACGTACCTGACCTCTGCTCTATTAACGCTCAAACTTTGAGAACAGGTCTGGCATTGAGAAGTCTGTAATTTTTTGATGCAACATCACAACGTCCAGCTCTTTGATGGTCATTTTGATCTGTGTCCTAGCTTCCTACTCACTCTCTGGATTCTATCTACACATGAAGAATATCTGAGTGTGGCCAGGGCTGAGAGAGTCCTGCTTGATATGATGGCTCTGGGCAGGAAAAGGCAAGACTCATCCATATCTGAGTGACTAACCTGGAAGGTGCCATGGTTCTAATTGCCAATGAAGTGGGAATTTTGTATACTACTATACTGCTCTAGAACCATGTGTAGGGTATATGAAGAAATGGACCTGGCTGTGCCAAAATGAAGTCATGCATAAAAATCAATGTTTATGCACAGCTGGTAACTTCTTTTCTGTATTCATGGCTGTTAATGGTGAAGTGCAGTTTTACTCAGGTTAGTCTGTTTTCTCCTCTGGCTTTCTTTCAGCCTTCTGATCCCAGGTATCATTTTAGGGTTTATTAAGATTCACCTCTTCTAGAGGGACAAAATGCATGCAGACGAAATGTCTGTCTTAAAACTTGATGTGTAGGGATACTCTGCCGTAAGTGCCATCCTATGTTTGAACAGGCCAGTGACTACAGAGAAAGGTAGAAGGTGTCTCCTTAGTCTAAGCCAATAATCCTTTAAGTGGCTTGTGGGTCACACTACCATTAGATCCTTGTTTTGGGAACTTCTAGGTGGGGACATCAGGACGGCGGAGAGCAGTCTTCTTGAGGGTCTAGGCACCCTGAAAGAAGCCTATTGTTTCTAGTTCTTGGCTAACGGTGTACTTAGCAGGATGGAGTCTGTCATGATCTCTATGCCCTCTCCTGTAAACTCCCTATTTTCTGCAATAGCACGCTTGCGAAAGGTCGAACAGGGACTGATTTGAAGTGATAGATTGCCTTTCACTCTCTGTAACCTTTATGTGAGCTAATTCAGGAAGCGTCTGTAATGAGACTGTACGCAAATAATTATTGCTTAATTTCATAATTTACTCTATTAAATATACTTGCTGTATTTTTTTCACTCTTTGATTGATTCATTAAGCCCTGAACTACTGGTAAATATAAACTCTTCGCAAGATTTGGTGCTAGAATCTTGGGGAGGGGCAGTAGACGAGCAAGAGACATGTCCCTTGTGTGTTTTTTCACCACCCTTATTACAGAGAGATGGTTTCTGTTGAGGATGGTTTTAGATACTGTTCTTGCCAAGAACAGAAAAATTAAACAGTTGTATGGCCCATGCTAGGGCATGTAGGATTATTTCACAAAGGCTGCTTCAACTGAATTTTCATGTAACTTTGGGAAAACTGCCATCGGAAGTTCAGTTTTGTTTTCAACAACAAGTCTGGTTTGCTAATGTTAGATCACATTCAGAGTATGGTAATAAAGTCTAATTTAAGAACCAGTTTTTTAAATCTTGGTTGAACGGTATTCACTTTTTTAAAAATCTTTTAAGGGACTCTTGCGTCTGGAAGGGAATACTCTCTTCTGCCTCTGGCCTGACTTCCCTGGGACATTTCCCTAAGCCTGATGGAGAAAATAACCCTTGAAGCCATCAGAGAACATAGTGGCTCAGCAACTATGACTTCAACTCATTTTTTGTTTTTTTTTGTAAAATCTTTTTATTGGCATTTCTTAAATTCGCCCAATACATCCATTTTGTTTAATTATAGAGTACACAACATGCAGGTTTACATCATAACACTCGGTAAACTGTTACATCCGTAGCGAGATATATTTTAGTTAGCTAAACAATTTAGTCTTTGTGAGAGTACAGACCGATTCAATACATGACTACTTGGGACGGTGCCTGCGGTATGCGCCGAGAGCTTAGCTTGTATCTGCTGGCTGGTGCTGTGGCATAACATTTGCTATCTTTTCGGTGTGGAACTAAACTCTTCAACCGGGGTAACTATAACTGGGGTACACTGGGTCCTGAAGTATCGCAATTCGATAAGGACCAGGTAGCCGAGTCGCCCGGAGTGGTTCACTGGCTGCGCTGGCATGGTATGAGGCGGAAAAGCCAATCTGGGGGTGCTCTATGTATCGTGTGTCCTCATCTGAGGGTTTGTTACCCGTCAACTCTACTGGGGAGCCCGGTCTGGTCGCTGCATGGCAGAACTCATCTAAGGGGGGATCTAGCACCCTGCAAATCTGGCGTATCAGCTGTTTCCTGTTTAAAGGAATGAAGTAAAATTGCCCATTGCATGGATATGTGGTGTTTGCGGGTGCGTTTGATTTCTTCTGATCGAAGCGCCTCCTCTTCTGCGGCCCCCCCACTTGCTGACCGCCCCCCTCCAGGCTGCTACCGGCAGTCCCTCAGGTGCTCTCCAATGCATTGCTATGCTTCTTTTAGCTAGGAGGAGTGCTAGGGACGCGAACCGTGTCTCTACCTTTAGGTGTTTTCGGCGTTTGTTTATGCCCAACGCGCATGTCTCCCATGTATGAATGTCTGTGAGTCCTGTAACAGTGAGGAGGGTGGCGTGTATCTTGGTCCAGTAGGCTTGGAGCATTGGGCAGCCCCAAAACATGTGGAGGAAGGACGCATTGGGTTCCGGGCATCTGGGGCAGGTGAACGACATGTCGGGATAGTAGTGTTGTAGTTTCTCAGGAGTCAAGTAGGCCCGGTGTAATATGTGCAGTTATATGCTTTTGAATCGGTAATTGCGGGACACTTTTTTGGGGAACTCCAGCGTTCGCTCCCATTCTTTGTCGTGGAGTGGTCTCTGAATCTCTGCCTCCCATTTTTCACGTAGGGGCGTAAGAGTGCTGGGGTTCAGTGCTCGTACCGCTTTATATATCCAGGTCACTAAATGTCGCCCAGGGCCCATTTGTAGTATTGTATGTATCACCGGGTGCGTGGGTGGTTCTGCATCTATTGTGTGCCACATTCGACGACAGTCCTCTAGTAATTGCCTATGCACCAGGAATTGCCCTCTGGGGAGGTCCGTATCCGCCACAAGTTCTGCGAATGTCTGTAATTGTCCATTCGCATAGAGGGAGCCCACCTCCATAACTGAGTGTTCCGTCCACGCTCGCAGTGCCCGCTCGGTGTAGTGAGCACAGCCTCTGGGGAATCCTACAAACGGTAGAATGGGGGAGTACATGGGGGCTGCACGTCTCATTCTGTGTACCTGGTTCAGGCAAGTGCGTGCTACTGTCACCTGGAGGGGGCACTCCTGTATTGGTTAAGCTCTGGGCAGTAGCATGCGGTGTACAGTAGGGATAGGAATTGGCCCTGTATGTGCGATTGTTTCTCCTAGCGCCCGACCTGCAGTCCATCTCGACACCCAATGGAGTTGGGCCTCGAGGAAGTATGCCTCAAAAGATGGGGCCCCCAACCCTCCCTGGTCAATGGGTAGCTGGAGTTTGGCGAGGGCAATTCGTCTTCGCCCTGATCCCCAAATTAGGGTCCCAAGGAGGGTGTCTAACTCCCGAAAGAATGAGCGTGGAGTAACCACCGGCAGATTAGTGAAATAATATAGCAACCTCAGGACCAATATCATTTTGGCAACCAACATTTTTCCAATAGCAGCCAGGCGAAGATCCTTCCAGAAGTTCACGGAGGATCTGATTCCGGCCATCACCCTGCGGTAGTTTCCTTCATACAAGTCCTGCGGCGTGTGATATAATCGTGTACCAAGGTATCGAACTGCCTGGGTGCTCCATGATACATCTATATCGTCCAGTTGTATTACCTGGGGAGGAAGACTGTCTGAGAGCGGGTATATTGTCGACTTGGACCAGTTAACTCTGAGACCTGCCACCGCCTCGAATTCCTGTAGAGAGTTAAGTATAGGCATGAGGTCTGATGTGACATCGCGGATGTAGATGAGTACATCGTCCGCGTATAAGGAGACCGCATGAGTAGTGTCTGCAACAGGGATACCCCCACCTCTCCCCCTCCTTACGGAGTCGAACCGCTAGCGGTTCCATTGCCATCGCGAAGAGTAGGGGGGAAAGCGGGCATCCGACGCGTGCCCCTAAGTATGGGAAATGATGGTGACATGTGTTGTCTGAGTTTCACCCTGGTTGTTGGTTTGGAATATATTAATTTGGTATAAGCAAGCAGCCGGGGTCCCACTCCCATCCTACGCAGGACCCGAAAGAGATAGGGCCAGAGAATAGTATCGAAGGCTTTCTCCAGGTCCAGGACCAAGCATGCCGCACGAGGGAAGCAGTCCCGAGCCTGGTCCTGACACTGGAACAGTCGCCGTATGTTATAGGAGGTATTTCTGCCCAGGACAAACCTGCATTGATCCGGATGAATCAACGTTGGGAGGACTGTGGCGTATCTGTCTGCCAAGATTTTCCAGTATATTTTATAGTCTGCTGGTAAAAGGGCTATGGGTCGGTATGAGCCTACTTGGTGGGGGTCCCTGTCCGGTTTGAGGAGAGAAACTGTAACCGATTCGCACATGGATTGCGGTAGCTCGCCTGTGTCCAATGCTGCTTGGAACTGTTTTACTAGTTGGGAGACCAGCTGTGTTGCAAAAGTGCGGAAAAATTCTAGTGGAAGGCCATCTAGCCCGGGAGCCTTGCATGTGGCTAATGCTTGCATCGCCTGCCTGATCTCCATTGCGGCTATTGGTTAGTCTAAGGCCTTACGATCACTACGCGATAAGCGGGGTAAGGAATGCGCCTTTAGGAATCTAGTGAGTCTGTCCGTGTCTTTCGGGGCAGAGGCTGCGTAGAGCTGCGCATAGTGTCGCCAAAAAACGTCTAAAATAGCAGGTTGCGTGTGCACCAGGGTGCCCGTTGTGTCGCGTATTGTCGTGATCGGTGGGAGGGTTGTGTCCTGCTTCACTAGCCAAGCCAGCAGCGTACCCGCTTTATCCCCCTCCCTGTGCACCCTAGCTGCTTGTGCCCTGAAATTATATCTGCGGAGGTCCGCAAGTACCTCCGCATATGCAGTTTTGGCTTCCGCTACTTTAGCCGGCGTGGCCTCTTTTTTGTCTGCTGCTTGTGTTAGTACAGCCAATGCACGCTCCTTTTCATGTATACGTCGTTCTAGTGTTTTGCGTACTCCCGTGATGTGTTGTATGCATGTGCCAACCTTGAATGCATTCCATTCCGCTGCGCGTGTGGCAGCTGTTCATGTGTTCTCTCGGAAATACTTACGTATGTGTTCTGCTTGGGTTTGCCTAAATATCGGGTCATCTAGGCATTCTTTGGATAGGCGCCAGGTTGGTACCGGTGGCCTAGGTGGTCTCCACGCGAGAGTGATCGTATGGGCATCGTGGTCCGACAGAGTTCTGCCAAGGTATTCAGACTCTTGTATCCTGGGCAGGATGGGGGGGGAGCAGAGGAAGCTATCCAGACGGACCCTGAGGTCGTGTGGTATCTAATGGAACGACTAGAGCTGTGTGTCCGGGAATTTGGACCGCCAAGCATCTGTGAGGGACCAGTGAGTTACCCATGCTGCAAAGCGTTTGGCCTGTGCTATTATGGGGGAGGCCGGGTTGGGGGGGTGAGGAGGGGTTAGGATCGATCCAATAGCGCATTTTGTACACAATTATAGTCCTCTCCCAGGATCCATGGTGCCTGAGTATGTGTGCTTAGTGGGACTGAAAGGGTGTCCCAGAATTTGCTCTGGTCCGTGTCGGGCCCATAGATGCTTCCCATGACCACCGGTTGGCCATCTAGGAGCCCCTGCGTGAGTGCGTAACGGCCCTCAGGATCGATCGATCTGGATACTTCTTGGTATGGGACCCCTGGTCGAATCCAAAATGGGGTTCCGCGCGCGTAGGCGGAGTATGTTGTGGCACAGAATATTCCACGCCATCGCCTGCGCAGTTTAGCTAATTCCCCTGCAACCAGGTGGGTTTCCTGTAGCATCGCAATCTGTGCGATGCTACAGGCGTAGATTGAGTATCTACATAGGCGTAGATTGAGTATCGTTTGCGTGCTGTATGCATTCCTCGCACATTTAGTGTGAGGATGGTGATGTTTCCCTTATGTGCCATGTGGAATCGATAGGAGTCTAAGGGGGGGGTGGAGAGAGGTGTGGCGGGGGGGAGGGGGGGGGAAGTATTGTGGAGTGCAGGGCCCAGTGTTAACCCACCCCCCTCCTTCAGAGGGCCTTTGCTCGCCAGCTTCGGCTGTGGCCCTTTGGTGGTGTACGAATAAGGATACAGTGTAGTGATGTGTGAGATCATGAGGTGGGGATAACAGGGGTGACGAACTGTCCCAATACTGGGGACCTATCGCAACAGGCGATACGTCCAAACTTACTCGTATGTGAGAAGAGAACTTTAGCATAGTGTGGGGGTGGCGCCACATGTCAGCGAAGTAGCTCTCCGTATGGGCATTTGTAAAATCAGTGTGCGCCTACTGGCCCGTTGCGGGGTCAGGTGGATGCTGGATCGGTAACGCAGTCATTCACCTACCGCAGTTACTTTACAATTAAACTGGTAGGAGTGCCCTACTTGCATGGTCTGCTGATGTCCGATTCAGATCAGGGTGTCGGCAGTCTGTGGTGTGGCCAGTGGTGGGGTCACTGAGTCCACCCTTGAGATCGATCCCCCGCTACCGTCTTCCTCCTCAGACGAGAAAATATGTGGGCCTCTATCTATGTCCGTTGTAGGGGAGGAGGGGCTGAGCTCCTCTGCAGCTTGCAGGGCTTTACGACGTTCACGTATGATTTGTTCTAAATCTAGTGACCCCATGGAATGAGGAGGCAAGGTGGCGTCTTTTCTTCTGTTTTGTCGCCTTGGTCGACGTCTGTTGGGACGCTGCGTCTGTAGGCGCCTTACATATTTGGCCTTTGCACTGGGGTGTTGTTTGCAATGTTGATCTGCCCAATCGTGGGCTTCTTCTGCGTCCGTGAAGAAAATGGTGGAGCTTTCCTGCATGATTTTGAGTCGGGCTGGAAACAGCAGGGAATATTGTATGGCATCTAGCCGAAGGCGTCGTATCACCTCTAGGAAGGAGGAACGCTGACGTTGCACTGCATGGGAGTAGTCTGGGAAGATCATTATTTGTTTGTTTTCGATGTGGATAGGACCATTCTGTCTGGCTGCTCTTAGTACCGCATTGCGGTCCCTGAAATGCAGAAACTTTGCTAGCATTGGTCAAGGCGGGGCGCCGGGTGGGGGTCTGCAGGCCGGGACCCGGTGGGCCCTCTCAATGGAAAAGAAGGCTGTATGCTCCGTGTTCGGGGTGAAGGATTTAGTCCATGTTTCCATACACGCCACAGGGTTAGTGCCTTCTGGGAGTCCAAGCACTCAGATGTTGGAGCGACCTTCCAGATCATCTATGCGCTCCTCCATAGTGGTCATTCGGCCTAGTAAGGATTGCAGGGTCTCTTGGTGTGTGCTGATTAAGGGCTGCATGGTGGCTATTAGTTTCTCTCCATCCGACACTTTGTCCGCCAGCTTGCGGTGGTCATCTCTAAGGAGGCTAATGTCTGTGGTCAGGGTACCAAGCCTTTCTTCCATGGAAACTCTGGAGTGTTCAATTGCGGCCAATACTTTGTCTAATTTTTCCGATAGGGTTTGGTCCATTAAGGCTGTTGCCTCTTTAGATGCTCGCCTGGTTATCTTGCGTGGTCCCCGACGCTACCATGCTCGCCGTGATTCGTGACTTTCCCAGTTTGTTGGCCCGGGACCCAAGTGGTTCTCAGGAGACCTCTCGCGTTGTCACCTGGCGTGATGGTGCTCCTTCAGTCCTCAGTCTGCGTGGTGGTCCGTGAGCCGCACATGTAGTTGCGCGGGGACTGTACGCACCCCGTACTTGTGAGACTCGCTCTAGGGGGGAGGGCCCTCCCGGCCTTATAATAGACTTCTCGTGGAGTTTGCAGTGCTCTAGGAGGTGTACGGCGATCCTGGGGCACCCCAGCAGGGATCGTCGGTTGTCGGTATGTCTTCTGACCTCCCTCGTCTCCGGGGTCACTGAAAGTCGTCTACTGTGACTTGCCGGTAGCTGGCCACCTGTATAGTATGCTGCGGCCCTCGCCCTGTGGCTAATTTGGTGCGAGTCTGGTGGCGGGTTTGTTTGCACAGCGCTATCGCTGTGAGCTGGGTATCAGGCACACTCAACTCCACCACGTCTTAGATCCCCTGGCTGCTCGTTCTTATGGCGGGGCCCCGGAGCTCCGTGAGCGCCTCTCCGCTGCAACTCCGTGGGCGGGGAGTTCTCCGATGACCCCTAGTGTGCTATGTGGGCAATTCCCATGTCCAGGTGTGTCCTACCTCTCCTTATACCCGGGCTGCTGTTCTAGATTGACGGCACGTGGGTGTCACAATGGGATTCCTCCTCCGTGGACGATACAGCGCTCACCTGATTCTGGGGTGCGTCATAGGTGCCCACCGGACGCCATCTTAGGGTCTAATGCGCTTTGCCCTGTAGCGTAGTGCGGTCTGTTCGGTTCTATTCCTGGGTGGTAGTGACCTTCTATGCGTGATGTGTGGGTCTTCTCCTTCATGCGCTCCTTACCCCAGCACGGATCTGGATATTCCCTTGTTTCAGTATGATCTTAATATGCGGGGGGGTGGAGGGGACTGGATGACAGGCTCAATGCTCGGTGGTGATGTCCCTCAAAGTCACTGCTGGCTTGCCCGCAGTTTTCACCCGCTCCGCCCGTCTTGGTAGTTACTGTGGGGTCTAACTTCGGGGCACTGTGCGCGTTTAAGCAGAAGCGGGCCCCCGGGTCACGGCGGCCGCCATTTTAGGGTCAGGCGTGCCCCTCGTCTACCGCGGCAATCTGGTTGAGGTGAGTCTTTCATGCAGTTTTTCTGACCTTTGTGCCGTGGCTTGGGGCTTCCTCTTCACAGTGGGCACTTCCCTACGAGGGTCCGATGTTTAATCCAGCTTTATCGTTTTCTGGCTGGGAGGGGGCGGGCGACGAGCCCGGTACGGTGCGTTCTTTTCCCTCGTTCCACCGTTGTTGCTGGGCTAACAGCTACATGTACCGGAGCTCACTCCTCATACCCCGGTTGCTGTTGCGGGGTCTGGCAACCAATTCTAGGGCTCAGACGATGGGGAGCTCCGGGCGTCTATGGTCGCCATTTTCTTTTCAGGGTCGTCACTGCATACGTCTCTTTTTCTGCCACAGGTCTTGGCATAAACTGAATGGGACGCCAAGGGTGCGACTCCTACAACGTTGGGACACCCGTAGATCCGCTTTTCGGCCTTTTCGGTGCGGCGTAAATGGCGAGATTTGTGCCCGAGTACGGAGCCTCAGCTCGGCACGTCCGCCATCGTAGCCTGCTTGGCCATGCCCCATGACCTACTCATAGAGGCCACCTGAACTAGATTTATGTGGGATAGGGGATGCCCACTGATAAAGGGCACAAGTGGCACAGTGTGTTTTAGAAGTGCTCACTTCAGGAAAACATGATAGGTTGGGTGATTGGGTACTTTTTTCAGATGGGTTTATGTACATTAGAGTATTCCATTCAGGCTATAATTCAAACTCTCATCAATGTTATGGACTGGGTTAATTACAGTAGGAATCAGCAGCAGCTTCTCCGCTACGGCGGAGGAGCGTCGCCCCACTGCTTAAACTGCAAGCTGAATACAAAAAATAAAATGATAATAACGTTCCATTTTTATCATTTTGGTTTTTATATTCAGCTTGCAGTTCAAGCCAGGGTAGGTTAGGGCGGGCGAGGCTGGGCTCCCCGTGTCACAGGGAGGAGTGGTGGCTGCACCTTAAGTGCGCATGACAGTTTGGCCGGCCGTTCGGGCCAGCCAAACAGTCATGCGCACTTTGCATGTTCTCCATCCAGGCCATATTACAGCCTGGGAGGAGAACATGCCCAGCCTTCCATTCCCTGCCTGAGCGCCGAACCACAGTGCTCAGACCAATCACAACGCTGTTGTAAGGCAGCGTCGTGATTGGCCAGGGGATTCTGGGAGGCTGTGTGCTTCCTTGGTGCAGAGAGAACGGATAAGAGGCGGCTGGCAGTACTAAGGTAAGTGCTTTTTTAAAATGCATTTATTCCCCACCACCCCCGTTCGATAGCAGCCGCTACTGATAGAAATAATGTGAGGTGATGCATGATCAACTGGTCACATGTTTCCATAACTACTCAGTGTGAAGAACGTGTTTAACCTGAAACTTCAAACTTTTCCCACTTGGTGTAGAGTTTTGGGGGCTTTTACGGCCATACAAATGGCGACATGTTGTTGGGATGCCATCCAACAGAAGTACTTCTGTTTATGTCATGTTTCGATAGACAAACCTCTCCTTAATCGAGTGATGCATCTGGTTGAGACCCTTTCTGAAAGCCATGATGATACAGATAGATTTAAATGCCATACACACAGAAAGAAAGCTAAGCTCGCCGATGTGGAAAGAGAGGGAGGGCGTGGGGGGGGTGGGAGTAGCACACTGCTTGGTATACCAACACACAATTCTTCCAGATGCATTATGGTAAATGCATGAGAACAGTCGCTTTGGTTTGCTCACAGGTATTGAATTATTCACCACTGTTGGCACCGCTAGAGATATGTACCTCTGGGCACATGCGTTTTTGGATTATTGTTCTTCATCAGAGAGTTTGTGCACATACTAAACAGCTGACAGGGGAGCACACCACGTAGTATACTGCTTGTTATCCATGTAGCAGATTGTCTCCCACATATATTATTTGGCAGCTCTGATTCTCACACTCTGCCTAAGCACAGAAAGAGCATTGTGTGTTCTATCAGATCCTGAGGACTGTCCATCATAGTCTGACAATTAATATTTCTTCTGTGCTCGCTAATGTTGTTTCTGTCACTCTGGCAGATTTACATCTGACACTCTACGTATTTTGATATATACTACAAAATCAAGAGGCACCGTAAATGTTCTGCTAATGTCGCCCTTATGAAACACCACACTTTTCTACACTGCCGCCCCCTGGCCTTGGAGGACACATCTGGAGTAGTCGTCGGAGCAGTTTTTAGGTCGAGCCTAGAGCCAGCACATGCGCTGCTCTGCGAGGTTTATTGTAGAGGAGTAGGTGAATGGAAGCTTCGCCCACACTCCGCCCATATTTACGATTGGCTTGTGTCATTGTCTGTCCTAAATGCTGGCTTCTGATTCGTCGATAGGCTTGTTAGTCCCTCCTTAGAACCGCCTCCTCTTTGTCACCTCCCATGGCGACTGGCCCCTTTGAGTATTACACAGTACCTGTTATTTAGACTGTGAGCACTATTTTCGTTAATGAGGTTCTCCTACTGCACGCACGACGTGCTTTGGTGCCTTCTTTCCCCCCGCCCGCCCTCACTCCCGCGGTCCGTGCCTTCTCCCCCCAGCCCGCCCTCCCGTTGACCGTGCCTTCTCCCCCCACCCCAACCCCACCCTCCCGTTGTCCGTGCCTAAAAAAATCCCCCGCCCGCCCTCTCTCCCCGTTGTCCGTGCCTTCTCCCCCCCAATGATGCCAATCATTTGCAATGCAGTAGGTCTCGCGTAAATGCGAGTCCGATTGCATTGCAAATGCTTGTTTGAAATGCAAGGCACACTTCAATTTGGCGGCTGGGCATTGCTTTTGTTATGTGCAGCCGCCGAAATCAATCAACACATGTCAACAATGGCCTCCCGGCTTGCAGCCCCTCTTCCCCGTCCTGCCCATTGGGCGCCGCACATTCAGATTAACAAGGGCGCCACACTTAATAGTTTAGCAGGCACCCGCTGTCACACGCCGAAATATGGGTCATGAAGGAGCCCAGGCGCTCACGTAACATGTAGAGAGCGCAGTTAATAGCCCACAGATCCTCCTCGCCGGGAGCGGTATGCTACACCCGCTCGCAGCTGCTGGACCCACTCGCAGCTGCTGCACTGTTCTGTATCCACCATGTTCAGTGTTTCTGCCAAGCATAGTCGCATGACTCGGGGTGGGGGGGGTAAACCTTTTTTTTAATTTTTTTTTAAACTTACCTTACCAGGTCCCGCGCCGCCTCCATTCCTGGCCGGGTACAGCCCCGGCGGTTTCCTGGAACAGGAAGCATGCATCCTCCCTCCCCTAAGCCACTCACAACGCTGCAATGGCAGCGTTGTGATTGGTGCGGACAGCGCCCAGCTGGGCGCCTGTAGGGAGGCCATTTTCTCTATGTAAGCTGCATGCAGCCTATATAGAGAAAATGTAGAGTGTGCATGACTGGTTTGGTCGGCCCCAGAGGGCCGACCAAACAGTGGGCAAGTCACTCCTCCCGGACCCGCCCACCTTCATTCAACCAGGCATACCCTCCCGCCCGCCCCCAACCAGGCATACCCTGCCTTCTGCTTTCTCGCAGCGCGAGAAGCAGAAACATAAAATGATATTTAAAATACCATTTTATGTTTCTGCTTCTCGCACTGCGAGAAAGCAGTGGGGCGACGCTCCTCTGCCCTAATGGAGGAGCCGCCCCTGGCCATGCAGGTCATGGCAGAAACGGACAGGGAAAATGTTAGTTGGCCCCAGACACGTACGGAAAAGCTCCTAGTGGTTTTGGGCCATTTACTTTTTTTTTTTCACCTAAAACAGTCCCACTTTGTTTTTTTTTGCTCTGAACAAAAAGTTTTCAGAGTGTACTCTTTAACCAGAGCACCAGCTCGGAAAAACCTTCAGAGCCACTGTGACTTCCTTCGAAGCACAAAGATTCCCACTAAGTAGACAGGGAATCTCTAAATACGGCAGACGGTGCCCGCCCACACCTCACCCCCACGCCACCAGCAGACAGGAGAATCATTTGCCTGGGTCTCACTAAGGACCGAGTTCTGTTTTTTGATAAATAGTTTACAGTAGCATGGGTTCTGGATTACAAAACTACAATGCTTTGTTCAGTCGGTGATAGTAACACATATACAGTATTCACATCAATAACATATAAGTATTCATGTTTAATAAAAAAAAAAAAAAATCCACGAATTCCTAATCATTCGCTAGCCGAACATCGATGCTGCTAAAATGGAAATAGTGGAACTGCCGCTAGATTTACGATCACACGGGTTTTGGCCTGGTTTTGTGCGTTGAAAATGAGTGATGGACAAACTCCGCTATTGCTGGTACATAAGACACTGTCCCTTTCACAAAATCCGCCCATCTCACTTTCGCGCTACAGTTCCACTCATCAGAGCGACTTTCAACGTTGAATCAGTCCGGGATTTCAATTTTTACTTTAAGAGTTTTGCATTTGAAAATCGTAGCCACTTCCAAACATGAATTGATTTTGAATTAGTGAGCTCGATATTCGAAGATAATAGAAAAGGTAGGGAAAATAGGGGACGTTTTAACTTGGTATAAAAGATTCAACATTGGTGGTAAAAGAGGAATCTTTTAGAGTTATGGCATGAAAGCAGAGCTTTAACTGGAGCCAGTCCTGCCAGTCCCGAAGACCAGTAGTTAACAACAATCATTTGCAATTCAATAGGTCTCGCATTTGCGAGAGTTTGAACTATTGCCATTGTAAATGACATTGCCTTTCATTTATGTTTTTTAAAAACCTGCAAGAGGTGTGTAAACATGCACTTTGTACGTATACTCTTCTACTGCCAGTTTTGCTTCTCATAAGCAACCACGAGAAGTACAAAGTGCGTGTTTGCGCACCGCTTGCAGGTTTTCAAAACACATAAATAAACGGCATTTACAATGCCAATAGCTCAAACTCTCGTAAATGCGAGACCAATTGCATTGTAAATGCTTGTTTTTCCTAGACATGAGCTCGTGAAATCAGTGATATTAGGTCACCCAGCTTCACCAATGCAACAGGCAACAGCACCTGACAGTGTTGTGTTTTACTGCTTGGATGAGGAGAGGGGACGGAGCCCTTTTATGTGAATATGTATAGTATATTTTTGTTAGTTAAAAACTAAAGGTATTGACTTCCGCTAGACCTAAAAAACTATATAATGTGGACAGAAACATCAAATTTAAAATTACAGGCAGTGCGGACTGATACATTTCCAGCTTCAGACTAAAAGTTAAATTTTTTTAAAACATGCACACACATTGTTTATTTCTGAGCCAATATACTCAGGGAAACAAATCTATACGTACAACTTTTCAAATAAACACATGAATCTCACACTTCAATGCAGACTTTCTTTTTTTTATTTATTTTTTATTACAAAGGCTACCTGTGGGCGGCACATGAGGAATACTCACACACATATATTTCCCGTAAACGTAATGTGGGGACATCTGTGAGGTTTGCACATGACTGCAACAACAGCAATCTGCAAAAGAAGCATGGCAATGAGAAAATTAGGCTTTTTCCTAAAGAAAACGGTCATGTAAACAAGCCCCACTGGTATTTAGCGTAACTTTAGTTAAAGCAAACTCAAGCAACAGTGGGTGAATTTTGCAGTAGCCGAGTTCTAACTGGAGCACAGAGATATAATGTCCATTTATAATCTGCACATAACACTGAAACAGAAATTTAGTGTGTGCATGCCTCTGTGTTGGGAGATAGCAGACCAAGCTCTACAACAACAGAGCGCTGTACAAGGTGGGGTGGGATACAGTACTAGTGGGGGCACACCACCAAATACAGTTATTTGAGGTGGGTGATGACCTGCTATGCAATTGCAGTCTCTCTCTTGTTAATCGCTCCTTACTGCTCAACTACATTAAAAACATATATCCTTTCCTATCTGGATTCCTAATGTGCTTCACAGACCTAGAAAATTTTAACATCCGCAGGCACGAGCGACGGGATTCATTTAAAGGTTTTACTGAAAGGTCAAGTGGTTTGAACTCTTTTAGTTTAACTAAGTGGCGAACTGATTAATTTGCCAGTGACATTGTCTCCCTCTCAAATTGTAAAAATTCCGCAGGCCTGAAGCAGTTTGAAATACAGTCCTCAATGAGATAATTTTATGAACACTTTTAGCAACACGTGCTTTTACTTGGACTATACTTGCCTTATTTGCGTTGCCAACAAAATAATTCGTATTTTACTGCATTGGTAGACCTGTCTGCCTTTGGTGTGGTCTTTCCCCCAAACCTTTTGCCTTCTCCCCTCCTGTTTGATAAAAATCAATTTATTGGGTTTTGGACTCTGTGCACTGTTTCACTGCTTACCAGTGCTAAAGTGCTTGTGCTCTCTCCTCTGAACATGTTAAAATTGGCTTACACCTAATTGACGCATTTAATTTACTTCCAACTCCCCAGTAAAGTGGTACTATATGTACCCAGGGCCTGTAAATAAAATGTTACTAGTGGGCCTGCAGCAATTATTGGGCCACTCTCTTAAATAGCCCTTCAAAATGCGTCTCAGACCTGCCATTGCAGTCCGAGTGACGTTTTAAACTGCTATTTCGACCTGGCAAAATAACCCTTTTGCTAGACCTAAACCATCCTTTTCAATAAATATGTCACTCCTAGGATAAGAGCTGAACAGCTCATAGGGCAAGGTGCAGTGTATTTACAAAGCTGGACATGGACTGTTAAGTTTTACATGTCATGGTAGTAAAAAAAACTCTTACATTTGTTTTTCACTACTACCAGGCCTCCCTCTACCATTGGATAATATTGGTCAACAACATTTAATAAGTGATAACATTTGATTGGGAACAAGTAGGAATGTCACGTTTATACTCAAATGAATTGTAATTTATAGCCCTCTTTAATGGTGAAGTCGGATTTTAAGTCACAATTCTGAAAATGACACTGTTAGAAAGTTGCCATTTTTGTGCTAACCATTTAGTGAATGCAGCCTGTATGCTGGGTCACATAAATGGGTGTATTCAGCAGTTGGCCTTTGTGTATTCCTTCAAGACACTGAGACAAAGGGGGACTAGGTGTTGACAGGAGGGGACACCCTGCCAGTACAGTTGGGGCAGAGCTGTTCCCGGCCCCAATTACAGTTCAAAGGGGCTGCCTCCAGCACACTCACAAAGAACGTGACACCAGCCTATTGTCACCCCGACCCCTTGGAGCCTGGGCAGGGGAAGGATGCAAATTCCAGAACCAGGACCTGGCCTGCTCCCTTCATCTCAGACTCCAAGGGTCAGCTGGCTCACCTCCTGTTTTGAGCTAAAGGGTCACAAAAAGCTCCAAAGGCCTCCCTACAACTGGTCAGCTGGCCTGCTGCCACTGGACTTGCAACTGGCCCTGCCTGAATTTTTCTGGCCTCTGCTAGAGTGAGTCCCTGATCCCCAAGAATTGCCCCCCAGTCCTGGGCTCTTGGCTGGAATCAGAATGCATGCCTCTTAAAATAAAGGAAGAAATAGTGAAGTTTTGGGCTCTTTGCGACCGCGAAAGGGTCCGTTCGCGCCAAGATCTTGCAGCCTGCGATGCCCAAAACGAAGCTTCGGTGAACTGCACTCTGTGCTACAGCGACTGCGAGCTATAACCGGCAATGCCAGAAGTGCACTTCACACTACAAAATCACAGCCCGCGTAGCTCCAGGAACGACAGTCCGCAAAGCCCGACAGGATGCCAGGCCTGCTCTTCACGTTACAGCTACGACTATCCGCAAAACTAGCCTTGCTCCTTGGGGCATCCTCCACTGCGAACTGGGCTCTTTGAGCCGGACTTTGAGAAAGTAACTTTTTCAGCTGGACTAACGTGGTTCTTGTACCCGCCCATGCTCCATCGCAGTCGGCCTGAACATGTGACTTTCTCCCGGTCTAGCATGACCAGATAACCGCGAGTGGCGCTTGGTACTTTCAGGCGCTATACTTACCTAAATCTTTAAAATTGCATCTCTTCATTGGATTTTTGTCATTTTTGTCTCATTTTATTTACTCAAATTTACTCTATTTTCCTAAATTGGGGTGGGATTTTTGTTGTGGTGTGTTTTCACTTTAGGATTGTTTGTGTGCTGCATAAATACTTTACACATTGCCTCTAAGTTAAGCTTCACTGCTTTGCGACACGCTACCAGAGGGTTAAACACAGGTTAATTTAGTGACTTTGGGGGGTTCGCCATGAAAAGGATTGTGGTTGTTATGTGATTAGGGTATTCAACCCCCTCAACCAATAACCCAATTGCTCACAAGCACGTATGATTACTTGTTTCTAACCTGCATCTGAAAGGTTGGTAGGGTTGGCGAACAGTAAATCACTTATCAGCTTAATGGTCCTATGTCAGATGTGATACTCTTAACCAGTTCTTGCTTTTTAGCACATAGGACTTCACACGCATATATTTCGGATCCCACATCTATAATGGGAAAAAAGCAACTCTACAAGCCGAAAAAGGCAAGCTTCTGCTTGTTCAGAAGCATGGTCTGAATGAGAGTGCCAGATTTGACAAAGGGGGCAATCTGGCAGCAATGCAGCCACCTGTTAGGATCCTCTCCGATAGATATAGAGAAGAGTAGATCAGATGTTAACAGGAGTCGGTCACATGCCAGTATGACCTGTAAAAGGCCAGCAAGGCTGTAGAAGGACCAGCCTTGAGATGGATTTGACTCAAAGGTTGGTTCAGATTGCCACGTCTCAGACCAGTGACTGAATGATTAGCAGTGCAGGCATAGTTGATCACGTTTCAGGGTCATATCAGACAGACTGGCTGCCACGTGTGCATCTACAAAGAGGATGGAGTTTGGGACCAAGAAACTCACGTCAAAAGCATTCTAAAACAGCTGAATGACTGGCTCAGCCTCATGTGATCCAAATTAAGTAATTATAAAAATAAAGAAAAAGGGAACTTCTAGACAGCATGTTCAATCAGAGGAGTCTCTTAGAAATCTTGTCAGTTAACATATGTTTACAATTACCCTGACAAAGTCCATAAAGTCTGACTACATCTTATGTAGGCCCTCACTTCATCTTAGCTTATAGAGGCTGCCATCGTCCTTAGTTTACACAATGGACCTCGCCATATTCCCAGATTTATACAGAATCATTGTCATCTCTACCATTAGAAGCAGATGTCGCCAGATCTTATCTTTCTAGGAACTGCGATATCGTCAAGTTCTTTGATTAATGACATAGATACAACATCTAAGGTGACATTTGTCTGGGTCACATGTTTACTCTTCACCATGTCAAAGTTAAATAAGAACACATACAGGCAAATAACCTAAATAATTTAGTCTGAATTGACGTCCTTTTGCCTTTTATGCCCATAAGGAAACGTCTGAAACGTATACCTTAATACACGTAATCTTTGTCAGACATTCCTAAACTTAGGTCAGAAATTCCAATCTCTGATAAGATTTAGGATACAAGGACTGTCACTTGACCACTTATCGAGAGAGGTCCTTCACCCAGATTATCGCCTGAGATTCTGCCAGAGACAGTCTTCCCTGAGCCAGCGCACATCACATTTCGCAGATGATACAACTCGCTGGAGCTGATAAAGCCAAGTCCCAGAGGAAGACCGACTGACTGCTACCACAGTGGGTGTTTGCCCTTTGTGGGTAACACTCTTCACGCCTCTGTAGATAAAGACAGGCTTTGCGGTCAACAAGGCATGCAGTGCATCTCTTCTCCCTAAGAAACTCTAGACTGCGCGTTGCTCTGCCTTTCATGTTCTCATAGTATAGTGCATAGAGTATGCATTAGGGTGTTAGGTTCTAGATGACATTTTAATGACATTTTAACAATGCCAGAAATGTTTATTTTATTCTCTTTACTTGTCACGTCTCATTGCTGTTTCTATAATATTCTGTGTAGTTGTTTTAGATGTACTGAGAAACAGATTGTTCCTGTAATAATAAATTCTTTTAACTTAAAAGTGTTCATTCTTCTAAGTACAGTGTGTGTGATACTGTGAATAACGTAATAAGGTTTGTTGCGGTTTCCACGGTGCCCCTGATCCCTTTATGGGTTTGTTAGTAACCCAAAAGCAACACTTCTATGTCAATTACACATTGAATAGTGTTTTGCAAGGCTACAATAACTTGTATTTCACATTCATCACTGGTGCATTGAACCAAGCTCATCTGTGTCTCCCATGGGTGGGAAAGCACCCCTTGTAAAGTTATGCCAAAGTCATAACTTACACAACAACCCAATGTGAACTATTATCAATCTTGAAAGGATGAAAGGCTGAGTGGACACCTCAGAATCTGAACTTATGACCATGAGTTCAAACAGAGCGGATATATTAGTCAAACAAACTTAATATAATCATGTTGAACATATTAAAAAATACACTTAAAATATATAATAAGAAAACAAGGTTGAGAGGAAACCTGGTAGTCATTTGATCTTTAGGTTTAGTGGCAATTTGTTGATTTTTCAAACCCTGCTATAAAATTATTTCATTATTTTCTACCTGTATGTGTTCTTGTCTTGCATGAGAATGTCTATGATTATACTTTTGTCAATCCCTGGTCTAGTTATATTAGCATTCATTTCCGTCTTTGCATCAAAAAATCTGTCCATTCATACCAATAGACGTGCATTGGGGGTAACTGTGCACTGGGTAGCTACAGATACAAAGACACCACTTGGAGTTATAAGCGGCATTTCAGAATGTTTAAACTGCTCAGAACACATGGCAGGAAAGCATGTGAAGGACAATATTTGAATTGGGTGACTTGATACCTGTATGTTTATGGGCACTAAGTTATACATAGTGTTTGTCCAATAAAAAGGATATCAGACGTGTGAAAATTAAAAGGACATCCTATCAAAATATATACCATCGTGACTAGAACATGCTAACTGTTGTAGGCTGAGGCGTGAGATTGACGAATGGGTATGCTTTTAAGCTGCAGGGGGCATTGTTAAAGTAAAATATTTTAAGGAGGGCTCTAGCAAGAGTCAGTTCCAAATGTTTGGTGATTGTTCTGATAAATGCCCGTCTTCTTTGGTGAAGGACATCGGGTGTAGAAGGAAAGCCTAAGCTTGTTGGACAAGTACAAGAGGGAGGATATGTTCTACTGGATACACTTCTGACTTCTTAACCAGGATACTTAGGTTCCAAACCATGCATGCCCAGTTGGCCACATTGATTCATCCTGAACAATTCACTCTAGAACTCGGTGATCACCTATGTAACAAAACTGGGAGCAGACTGGGAATCTATTTATGGTTTAAATCTTTTTATTGATTTTAAGAGTGCAAAAATTAACAATAGCTGCCACCTACATCCAATGGCCGGTGGGGAACAATAAAGAAACTGAGCTTCGTAGGGGGGTGGAGAAAGTTAGAATGTATAGTAGAAGAAAGAGTCAAGGTGTCTGGATGTGATCTGTGTCTCAGTGGTGCGGGAGGCTATCTACGGGGGAGGGGGATGTTTGTTCTTCTTGAGGGTGGTCTTCGGGGTGTGAGTTTGCATTAGGGAGTCGAAGTACCCGGAGGTATCGCGGGCACGTAATTTCCATGAACTCCATGGAGAGGAAAGCGATGGTGGAAACCCATGTTTTATCGAATCTAGGTAAGGCGTGAGTCAGGCCTGACGTGATCTTCTCCATGCCCACTATCTCCCAGATCTTATATAGCCAGTCCAATTAAGTTGGGACCTCCTCTGTTCCCCATCGGGACAGCAGCGTTTGCTTAGTGGCGCCCAGCGCTAGGGTGATTGCCCTACCCCGGCAGGATTTGAGAGGGTAAGTGAGGGGGTTAGGTAGTCCCAATAAAGTGTAGCTGGGAAATCTGGGTATTTGTGTGTGGTGAATGGTGTCAATGTCTTGTAGAATTGTGTCCCAGTAAGCCTGTATTTTCAAGCACTGTCAGAGGATGTGCGTGAGTGTGCCAGGTTGTCCGCAATTGCGCCAGCATTGGTCGTTTCCACCAGATTTCCATCGCGCAGTTCTGACCAGGGTATAGTACCAGTAGTGCGCTATTTTTAAGAACATTTCTTTTCCTGCAGTGCTACAGGAGGAGGCCCTAGCTCTATGGATGATATCCTGCCACTCTTTGGGGGAGAACTCACGGTTCAGCTCTGATTCCCATCTCCGCTGCGCAGGGGATTTACTATTGTTTTTGGGTTTGTTCAGGAATGCATATATATCTGACAGCAGGCGTTTGTCTGAAGTGCGGGTTATGAACCATAATTCAAATTTAGTGAGGGGGCGACTAGCGTGGGTTGCACCTGTGCTTGGGTCACCCAGTGACTTATTGCTAGGTATTGCAGTAAGCCTCTTTGGGGATTTCGAAGTCCGACATGAGTGGAGGAAAGTCCATGATTCCCTTCTCATCGAAAAGGTCGCTGATTCTTTTACAGTTGGCCTCTTGCCACTTAAGATAGCTGTTCCCTTCCATCGCTGGGGGGAAGTCCGGGTTACCGATGAAAGGGGTCAGAGGCGACATGGAAGTTGAGAGGCCGCAAGGTTCCTGTACCTTGTCCCACACCCCCAGGGTGGCCCTCAACACCGGCAAAACAAAAACCCCCATCGGCCGACGTCGCTTAGGGAGGCAGGGTACCTTCCAAATGTGTATGCCTGCGATTACGCGGTCTATAAAGCACATGTTTCTCCGTTCCAATTTGTACCATTCTGTCATATAGCGCAGTTGCGCTGCCTGCAAGTATCTCTCCAGGTGTGGGACCCCCAAGGCCCCCGTCAGCCTGTCTCAGGTACGTCTGATGTCGTGCCATACGAGCTCTCCTTCCTCCCCATATAAAACCCCCGATAAGTTGCTGTAGTTGGGCTAACAGTCGAGGCGGAGGGTACAGGCGAGGCGGAGGGAGCGTCTGCATCACAAATAAGATGCGGGGCAAATGGGTCATTTTGATGGCCGCCAGCCTACTTAGCCATGACAATGCATGTTTCTTCCAATTAAGAAGCTCCCGTCGGGTCTCAGCTAAGAGCGTCGAGTAGTTCGCCTGAACAATCTTTTCAATCGTAGGGAATATCTGCAGTCTCAGGTAAGGGATGCCCCCGTGGGCCCACGCAAACGGGAACCGGTTCGCCAATTGTTGCTGCTCAGCCCTGGGGAGGGTCAGGCTGAGAGCCAGTGTCTTCTGAATATTGATTTTGAAGCCCGAGACCTTGCCGAATGCTTCAATCTCTTCTAAGAAGGGGGGTAGAGAGCGCGACGGCTACGTGAGGAAGACCACCACATCGTCCACGTATAGGGTACCACTCGCAATCGCAACAGGCCGGGATGCTATACTGTTCACCCTAATGCGAGCCTCTGGGCCATTGTATATGCAGTTCACCCAGCGCAAGTAACAATCGCCCATACCAAATCTTTGGAGGACTTGTCGTAAATATGGGCAGTGTACCCGGCCAAATGCCTTTTCGGCATCGACCGACAAAAGCACCGTGGGCTGCTGGAGGCGTTGGGTTTTATCTAGGAGGTGGCACAGTCCTATGGAGCGGTCGCTGCAGTTGCGTTCCGGTATAAAGCCGGACTGATCCGGGTCCACCAGGCCCTGCATATATGGGGCGAGGCGGGCTGCCAATATGCTAGTGAAGATCTTTAATCAACATTTAGTAAGGATATTGGACGGTAGGAAGCGCATTCTAGTGGGTCCTTTCCGGGTTTAGGTATCATTACGACTTCAGCCATAGACATTGTAGGGGATAAGGCTCCAGTTTCGCTAAATGCATTGAAGAGACGCACGAGAAGCGGGTCGAGATCAGGAGCAAAGACCTTATAAAAGTCTGTTGAAAAACCATCTCCGCCTGGGTCTTTCCCTAAGGCTAGCCCTTGAATAGCTCGTAAAACCTCCTCTGGGCAGATATCTGCGTCCAGTATATCCGCGTCTGGAGGGGGGAAGAGATGCCACCGGCGCCTGGCTGACGTAGGCCTCAGCCGAATCTAAGCACTCCGCTGTGTAGAGATCCGCGTAGACTGTTTCGAATTCCGCCGCAATGTCAGTATCAGTCTGGAGGATCTCTCCCTGGGGGCTCCTTATCCCTGCGATGCGACGTGAATTCGTCTGGGATCTCAGTAAGTAAGCTAAGAGTTTCCCAGCTTTGTTTCCCCCCTCATAGTAGCGCTGCTTAGTGCGCAGGAGGGCATATTCCGCCCTGTCGCAGTACAAAGCCCTCAGCTGCTTACGGGCGGTGTAAAATTGTCTTGTCTGGACCGCGCCCGTGCAGTGGTGGACCCCTACCAGTTCCCTGACCTGCATCTCAAGCTGTTCCCGCTTGTCCCTCCTGTCCTTATTCAGTCCCGCCGCAATAGCCTGGAACCGTCCTCTAATGACAGCCTTTAATGCGTCCCACACCAGGGGGACCGGGACCGAGCCGTCATCGTTGGTTGCCAGATAAGATTGTATGGCTGCCCGTACCTTGGTATTGTTGGATTCGTATGTGAGTAGTTTATGGTTTAGTCGCCATGATCTCTGGCGGGGGGATTCCCGGGCAAATGCAGCCCCAGGGATATCGGAGAGTGATCCGAAAGAGCGGCCGCCCCTATCGTAACATCGTCTGTGTATCCCGTGACCCGCGGTGATGTCCAGAATAAATCTATGCACGCATAAGTTTGGTGCGCTGCAGAGAAGAATGTGTACTCCCGCGCGGTGGGATAGCGGTGTCTCCAAGCATCCGCCAGGCCTACCTCCCCCAGCCTCTGAATCATAGGATCTGAAAGTGATCCTGAGTGTCCTACTCGCAGCACTGACCTGTCTATTTGCGAGTCTGGCACTATATTAAAGTTCCCCCCCCACCCCCAATATTAGGTCCTCGTCCGGGGATTCGAGAATGGTGTTCAGCGTGTCTCGGAGGAAAGTTTGTTGATGTTCTTTTGGACTATACACGGAAACTATTGTGTATGTGTGGGCTTCTATTGATATTCGCAGTGCCAACATTCTACCTGGTGTTTCTGCTTGTACCCCCAGCACTGATCCTAGGAAGTGGGTAGCCAAGAGGATGGCCATCCCTGCCTTTTTCCCCGTCGCCAAGGAGAAATATTGTCTGTCGAACCATTTGGATCGGAGGCGCTTCCAATCGGTGTGCATCAAGTGGGTCTCCTGCAATAAGCAAATGTTTCATTTGGCGTCTCTAAGCATCGCAAGGAGCGCGTGCCGTTTAATTGGTGTATTAAGTCCCCGGACATTAAAGCTCAAAATTAAGACCTTAAAGTGTTGACATATGGAGGGTTAGGGTGGTGCTCGCGTGGGTCCCTATGAGATTTGCAACTATCCGCTCCCACCCCACACCGACCCGGAGTCCAATATGTTGTTGTGGTATAGCAGCGTAGGCACACTTTCCTCTCCACCCCAGCCATCGCCCAAGAGGGAGCTACAGCAACCCAGGTGTCAGTTTCCCTCCTGGCCTCCAGGTGTATGTGTTTTGCACAGTTTAGTGGCCATTAGTTGTTGACCCCAGTCAGCTCAGAATAGAGGTATCCTTCCACCCATTGCATCCCATCTCCCCATATCTGTGTTTCAGCCTCCCTCGTGCTTCTGTGTGCCCCCAGACCCCTTAGCCGATAGCCCTCCTCGACTATGTTAAGGTTAGTCTTAGACACCTGTAATGAGAGAAGGGGGGGGGGAAGATAAGAGAAAGAAAGAACAAGAAAAATAAAAGGAACAAGAAGTCACCTTCAATCTGGCGTGGATCGCACTATCGTGCATGGGTCCATGTGTCTGGTAGTCGGTCATCTCTTCTAGGGGAGCAGCTCCAACCACCAAGACTGAATTTATTCTGCCCGTGGGTAGAGGACAACTGCTTCCTGCGCGATCAGTCATTCAAGGAATCACCGGCCCAGTCTCGATTCTGTAGCTGGCGAAGTAGAGCTTCCCTCTCTTTCTGGCTCTCTGTCACAGAGGGTTTGGTGGGTGTCTCCCGTCTGCCTCCATGCCTCCGGCCCGGCTTCGATGGCCCACGAGGTGCTGCATCGTCATTCTGCGACTGCGACCCGGAGGTACCCTCATCCTCTAAGTCGAGACCTAGAACCTCCTGCGCTTCTTTTAGGTACCGGACCGCATTCAGCTCCTTGTTCCAAACGTAGGAAAGCCTGAATGGATGTTCCCAGCGGTATCGGATTCCCTTATTCCGCAAGTAAGTTGTGGCCGGCTTCAGGGCTTTCCATTTTGAAGAGTAAGTGGCGATTGGTCTTGATAGACCCCAACCTGGAGTCCCTCAAATTCAATGGTCGCTTTGTCCCGAGTTGCGCTCATGATGATCCCCTTCTGCTCGTACGAGTAGAGGCAGGTAAGAATATCTTGTTGCTGCCCTGGGCTGGTGGCTGGTCTTCCAGCGCGATGCGTGCGATCTAGGATAATGTCTTGGTCGCCAAGCCCCGGTGCAGCATGCCGAAAGAAGCGGATTACCCAATCCTCCAGTTTCCCCCAATCCCCCTGTAGAGGAACGCCTTTGATGCGAATGTTAGACCGCCTGGAGCGGTTTTCAAGATCTTCTAGGCGGAGGTAGAGTTCTTCGTTACGGTCTCTGAGCTCCAGCAGTTCTCGGGCTTGTTCAGTGATCTCTTCTTCTCTGCGGTCACCATTTCTTTCTAAGGAATTGACGCGCTCTCCAATTTCCTGAATCTCCACTCTGATTTGTTTAATATCGGAGGTGACGTCTTGTCTTAGGCCTGCGATATCTTCCCTGAGAGTTCCAAACAGCTGTTCCAGGAAACCGAGGGTGATCGGTTCCTCTGAATGCTACCCCGGGGGTTCCATGTCCTTCTCTTGGGGTTGGGCCACTTGTTGTTCTTGGCCGCCTCCCTCAGTCTTTTTAGTGCCTGGCTTTTGCAGGAGGTCTTTGATTGTGGGGTCTTTTCTTGCCCGGTGTGTAGTTATCTCTACAAGGGCGCCTCCGTGGGGGTCCAAGGGTCTCTCGCAGTTGGTAGGTTTCAGTCAGGCCTATCGGGTCTGCAGGGAGGCTCCACAAGACACCCTACTTCCCCTCCCTGTATGGGCTCCCTGCCCAGGATCCCCCTCTCGTCCGGGCCGAGGAGCGTGGAGCAGGAGGAACGTTGTCTCCGTAACCCCAGGTCAGTATCTTGTCCGTGAGTCTCTTATGTGTTTACCAGGAGGGTCTAGGCCTCAGTCTCGTGGAGCAATATCAGGTCACTTTCAGAATAGCTGCAGTTGCTATTCGGCCTACTTCTAACTCCTAGCTCTGCCTCGGAGCTTTATACGGCGATCTGGGGCGGACATGGCTTAACTCTCAGCCCCTCCGTGAGCCGCCCAAAGGAAAGAGCCGGAAAGCTCCTCGGGGTTGGGGGCTGGGACCAGTTCCAGGCCCGCCCTTCAGTTAGGGGGCCTCGCCTCTCTCTTACGCATCCCTGGGGCCTCGGTAGTGGGGCCCGGTTTGTTCGCTGGAGACCTCTGCTTGCTCCTGCCAAGGACCGGACTCACTGGGGTGCCCCAGAGCGCCCTTGGCACTGCCCTCGACACTTGAAGTGTGGCCTTCTAGTCTGTCCCCCCGTCAGTTCCCGGCGCGGCAGCCCGGCTATCCCGGCAGCGCTCACCTGCTCTGGGCCGCTCACGGTCTGCGTCCCCAGCAGCGCCGTCGGATGTCCAGCGGAGGCAGCTCCGGTATCCGCTGTACGGGTGTTTGGCTTCTTGCACGGGGCCGCGGCTCGCTGCTGCTCCTTTACGTCGCGGTCCTGCGCATAGGTAACACACCTCGTATACCTTGCAGCCAGGACCCCAGTCGCTCAGGCTGCCAGCTCCGCGTCTCGGACCAGTCGTCGGTGTGCCAGTCTTTTCATACCCAGGAGTGCCTTCGCCTTGTCCCCAGCAGTCACTTGCTCTTTCCCAGGCAGAGGCCCCGAAACCACGAGGCTCGGTCGCTCACCGGTACATCAGCGGGGTGGACTCCCAAGGCTCCTGTGCTACGACTCTCAGTTCGCGGAGGTCAGGAAATCGCTCGCAGTTTCTGCTGCCTGTTCTGCGGATCTCGGGCCCCTTTTCACCGTGATTTGGGGTCCCAGGATGGCTTGTGGATGCTGTTTATCGGCCTTGGCGAGCGGAGCTCCGGAGAAACGCTGTTACTCCGCTGCCATCTTGGCCACGCCCGCCTGGGAATCTATTTCAACACGAATAGTAAGTACAACATAAAAAAGTTGACCAGTCTACCCAACCTGGGCTCGGAGTAGACCTAGAATAGAGAGTAAATTAAGGCCAAACTGGCCAGACCGGGCGTTTCCCCGAGAGGCTGGAAGGGTGGGGGGACGTTTTTGTTGCTGGGGGCCGGTTTTGTAGCAGTGCAGCAATTCTAAAAGCAATGCAGTGTTCCGTGTATATCCAACAGTTTTCAGGCAACAATAAATGAGCCAAGATAACTCTGGAGATTAATGTGCCTGCTGGAGAGAGGTCTTTTTGTCTAGTGTCAGCTTTGACTCATCTAAGGTAGCTCAGAGGGTTAATATGCCTGCTGCAAAGAGCATGTACTATGCAGATCACAGAACAGTATTTTATGTGCATAGCTCAGTGGGGTACTGCTTTTGTCACAGAGATCTTTTTGTCACCTTGAAGTTCATAAATGACAATTGTAATCTAGGTTAGAAAGTTATGTTTTTTTCCCAGTCTTTCATTATCCTAATTTTGCTAAAAAGTGTTTGTTGGGGTAGAAATAAATTCTTATAAGTAAAGTCAACCCTAACCACTATATTACGTTCTGAATCCTGAGTTTGTGCTTCCCCAGACACAGCACTCTTAAAAAATGCCTACCGGAATGGATGACATGTGAATCTTACACCTTGTAGGCCTCTTTGTCTTATGTAACAGTTTAGTTACACTGATTTACGCACGTATGAGTCATTATCTCTGTATGAGTGAGTGAGATGTAAAATGCTTGGACACCCTACAGTGGTATGAGAGGTGCTATAAAACAAATGAAATATATGTGAGCGAGGGGCTATGGAGATGAGAGGCACTGTTGGAGAGCGATAGTGAGGAAATCTTTGAAGAGCCCCAATAAAGATTGCCGTATCCTCGTGCACTATATGGTCATCATTTACTATCCACAATGTGCATCAGCTGTCCAACCCGTAGGCCTCCAACCCCAAACCACTGTATGCTCCAGTTGCCACTCTATGCTTTGTGTCAAAGATCACAAACATGAAAGATTCCCTCTTTCCACAAATGAGTGTCCAAAGTGCAAGTGGCCCTGATGCACACACGAGAATTAGGGAAGGAAAACGCCAAAATAAGATAACATACAAGAAGAAACTTAGGGACTCTGCTCCCTTTACATAAGATCTGGGCGCACACAACGTCTGTAATAGTCTGATTTCCATCTACCAATACCCTTGACTTGGCTAGCACCTAACCCCCAGATAGAGCCCAATGTGACCGCCTCTATCTGGAATGAATGTGAACTAAAATGTGTGGGATCAATTCCTGCCAAAGATAAGGCTCCGGACAATAACCTGTCAAATGGGAACTGCGAGTAGGACCCTTTCTGCATGCATAGGCAAAGTAGCCACCTGACAGTGCGGTTGGGCACTAATAAAGTCTTTTAGAGCATAGACCAGGCACCAAGGGTGACCCGGGTACCATGTGGTGTCCTTTCACCATCTGGTCAGTCTTAGAGGATTTGAGGCTAATAGTGGCAGACACCCCAAACACGTAAACACTGAGAAGGTGGATGCCACCGCTTCAGTCGGTCTTGGACTTTGCAACCAGTTCTCCTACTGTAAAGACCCCATAGAAAGTCAAACAGATGGTTTAATTGAATAAAAGAGCATCATAATCAGTCAACTGATGACCCTGCTAGGCTTGTACAAGGCAATGGGCTTATGGTTGTCTGGCTTTCTACCCTACAACCATCCCCAGCTCTTTAACATCTTCTGGATGTAAAATCTGCCTGAAAAATCAAGGGCCCCAGAGACTTTGACAAGGAAGAACACAGTCACAATGTGCCCGGGGTGTAAGCTGGGCACATTTCTTCAAACCCCCAACCCCCCCCCTCCCGTAACCAGATTTTGGGTGGGGGGAATCAACCCAGGACCTCAAGGTAACTATCCCACTCCTGACCTGGTACTCCATATAGAAACAAAAATACTATCAAGCCACTCTCAAAGCTGAACAAAATGAAGGTAGACTTGACAACAGTGGTTTACAAACTGAGCTGGAACATTTCCTCTGAAAAACCACATTAGCATCCCTTTATGGCCGCCTATATTCAGTGCAGGCGGGCTGGTGTACACACTCCAAAGGAATCATCGCTGTTGCAGTTTACAAAGTCAACTCTTTTCAGCACAGACTACATAGCACTTATACAACTAAAAACGCCGATTACAGACCAGAACAGTTTTTGAAAAACACTTAAAACAGCATATTAAATCATATTAACTAGCCACTCAATACCAAAAGGACTGGTAAACGATGGCATATTAATTCATATTAAACTAACCACTCAATACCAAAAGAACTGTAAGCAATGGTTGAAAAGCTCTGCCTTATACAGCTGGCACCCTGGAGGACTCTTAAAAAGCTCTTCCACGCAGGTACCGATAAATATAGTGTTTAATCTTGGACATCTCAAAGCCACAAAATGGATGACTGAATAGCAGTCCATCCATGTAGATCTCTCCTCCTTTCCACTTTCTTCCTACCTCTGCCTGTACTCCTAGTACAATAAAACCTTCAGTGTGGTGGACTCAACCTCGACAGTCAAAATGGGAAAAGGACTGAAAGTATAATTAAAAACATGAAACAGAAATGGGATTTGCAGAATAAATGTATAACCACTAGTTATCTACTGTGATAATTTGTGCATCACTCTCTCACATCTCTTCTCCATTATGCTGCTAGGCACCGAGTCCCAACATAAGATAAGAGCGCTTCTTTGAACACTCACGCACAACACAAACATACTTCCCACTTTGGCTCAAAACTAATCCAATGGTCTAACCATGCACTCCTCCAGTATGTAGCCTGCTACCTACCAGACAGAGAGAACAAAGAACCTAGGGGTGATGCTGGACTGTAAGCTCTCATTAGATCATCAGGCCAACTGTGTCGCGTCAACGTGTTTCTGGCTGATTAAAATGTTGAGAAAATGTTTTCGCCTTTCCCCTGTTCAGCACAGAAACAAGTGGGCCTGGCCCTAGTCATGTCTAGAATCAACTACTGTAATGCCCTATATCTGGAGACCAACAAGGGAACTCAAGACAAATTACAGTTAGTCCAGAATTTGCTGTCCAGGCTCCTCCTGGACTTTCCAAAACGGGAGTCTGCACCCAGGGATTACATGACCTTCATTGGCTCCTGGTAAGTAATCGGACTATGTTCAAGGCCATCTGCTTAGTGCACAAGGCCCTCTTTCAGGCCTTCCAGCAGGAATCAAGGATATGTTCCATAGCTACATCCCTGGGAGAACTCTCCGCTCAGTCCACCTTAACTTGGTGGCAGTGCCCAGATCTCAAAAGAAGAAATTGGGAGGCAAAGCTTTCTCGGTTGCGGCTGCAAAACTTTGGAACTCGTTGCCAATCTTTCTGACCAGGATTAGAGCTCACCCCACCTTTAGAAAGGCCTTAAAGACCTGGCTTTTCATACTACAGGACAGCTTTTACATGTCTATTGGTTTTACTCCACAGGGGCGGCTATAGTGCCTTGACACCCTTAGGCATTTGTTACGCTTTATAAATCCCGCTCAAATCAGATAATGCATCTAGGTGCCCCGCATTGGATATGAATCATTACATCCATACAAAAATATAATACAATATACATTACAAGTTCATCCATTTGCTAATAAGCCACAGTTCTATACATTATATAATGCAAGAAGCGTTCCAGAGGGCATCTTGAGGGGCAAGCCGAACAAAAATTATACACAAAAACTTTAAAACCCAGAAGCAGGAACTCCAGTGGGACAAAAGCTCTTGCACAGAGGCATTTATTATAGAACTCTGTTCCACCATAAGAAAGTAACTTTGTGAAGGGTAACAACGAAGATCAAGCAATCCTAAATATTTAAAGCTTACTAGACTGTATGATTATAGGGCTGAATAGTGATATTTGCTTCACGATATGCTTAAGAGAAGTTTGAATGCTATACCATTGGTATTTGAAATTTTATGAACTATGAATTTATTACGGTGCTACTGAGCACTATTCTGCCAGCATCCTAAGAACACCTCGATTTGATAATGCTAATTCCTTGACAATATAAACGTATCTCCCCATGGGAACCACATGATACAGAGTTTTAGCCACATTTGAAATTAATTTATTTACCAATGAGCTAACATCGGAATCTCGTTCTCACCCTCAATAATTCACTACTATGAAATGTAAAAACAACCACTTGGATCGATTACATAGCACTTGATGTATTTTTGGGGCGCCTAAATTACAACAGGCTACAGAACAGGAAGGGAGTTATGATGTCTCAAAATCTATGCTAAAATACCATCTTGGAACTCATTTTTGGGTCCAAGTAGACAGGCTTCTCTATTGGAGTAGCAAGAATATATAGTAATTTTGATAATGCTTTTCTTTGAAAAATGATCAAAATATTTTGTGGGAATTTCTCTTACTAATAAAACCTTACATTGTAACAAGGGAATACATACTGTTACCCATCACCTTCATACTGCTACATGGAGCCCCTTGAGGTTCTACTCACAGACATCATTAAAATTCATCAATACACCGACATCAAACAATTTGATTTGAAAGATCCCTATGCTGTACACATCCTATGCCTCAAACACGGCCTGCAACTATTCCATATATGCATGTGCAGTACCTACCTGAAGCTTAACTTCACCCAAACAGACTTCCTGATTAGAACCCCCAACTTTCACCCAATGCCAAGTCACCCAACTCGAAGAAACACATAACCAAGAACACTAATACGGCATGGACCAAACTCTCTACTAAACAAGGTGAAATCATTGCTCCCAGAGAGAAACTTCAGAAATTGTATTTAAGCCTTGTTAATCTTACATCTAGATGGTGTCAGTGCCCTGCTCCACAATGGCCCCTCTCCCCCATCAAAGGGCAGCACACCTCAGCAAGGGCCTGAAGGAATATGACTACATCACCCCCACATTAATGGAACTTCACTGGCTCCTCTTCTCAAGCTCCACAATCCTCAAAACCAGCTGCATCATCTACAAAGCCATGTACAAAGCCATCGGGACTGATATCCCTGCCTATCTGGCTGACAAGTGTGCCATCTAAGGGGACTCTTGGAAGCCCTGCACCCAGGTAGCCATTACACTGGAGAAGAAGAAGTACAAATATAAAGAAAAACCAATGGCAACAGACCTCTTTCTGAGCATCCCGTTTCTGGAATGACAGCCTTAGCTATTAGAACTTTTCCAACCCTTTTCTGATTTAGGAAACAGCTGAAGACACACCTTTATAAAGAACACAGCATCATGATGCAGAAATAGTCGATTTCACTCTTCGAAACCAACTACCCCTCAAATCAACATCCTAAAACGTTTCGTCAATCACCATGGATCATAATAGTACAAATAAAAACATAATAAAACCAACCAATCAGTATCCATAAGTGCCATACAAATCGAAAGTCTCACAAATGTCAACATTATACGCTTGGGTCCAAATAATTTCATACAAGACAATGCAGATCCCTCTATTTTACAATAGAGATCACCATCCACAAGAAATGCTGCTAATAGCCACTGCACCCATCTCCATCCAGCGAGAACTAGCCCTGGGGTACATTCACACCTCAAATTTAAGGAGCATCAAACGCGCAGCATCTAACGCAGAGTCCCTGTCAGGAGCAGCAATTGAACTCTTCAAATCACAAGCAACAGGCCTAAAAGACCAAATATCGCAATGGGAACATTTTACCGCCACATTACTAGAATGTCAGGCTGCACCCTCAACCAAAAAAGATCACTCCCAGGTTTCAAGCCGGAGAAATAAGATCCCGAAAGCACAAAGAGACCACCTCAAGCTCCTCAAAAAATCAATAAACAGCACCTTAAGTATGTTGAGAAGACAGCCAGGGGCCTCAAGCACCCGCTCACTTTTAAGAAATCAAAGGATCTCGCTCAAAAAACTGAAATGGGAAATTAACAAAGAGCAAGAAAATGCAACGTGAGCAAAACTTTTCCATGATCTAAACCATAATGACTGCGCCCGCTTCTGGAAAACGGTGAACGATATAATCCACCCTCACCATGAGGGAATTTCGCCACATATCTCAGAAGAAATCTGGGTTGATTTTTTAACTAAGCATTTCAATGACCAAATGGGAGGCGCCGGCATACTAGACAGTAACAGATGGCCAAAAGAAGAACACCTGGGAGCAGGCCACAATGAGACGCCAGTGCCGAACACGCCAGAGAAAGACGTCATGCCGGCTGGTGAGACCAGCGACCCATTGCTACTCCTTTTTTTTCTTCTTTTTGTTTGTCCTCATACCACCATTATATGCAAATAACAGCCAGTCAACCAATCTATTCCTTCCCAGGCTTTTGCGATATTTCAATAGTTCCTGCGCTCGTGCCCCTTCCAGTATCCTGGCAGCACAGCCCACGCAGGTGTAATCATTGGACAGATGGTGTTACACACTTATAAAACCATTCCAGTCCTGGAAGGCCACCCAAGTCTTAGAATATATATTGGACTCCAGGGCAGTATCCATTTTTGCCGTTCTTCTTACTGCTTGTAACCAGTCCAACCCTTGTGGTGGGGTGGATTCAATCCATTTTTTACAAATTTCCCGCCTAGCGAGAAGAATTAGATAAAATAGCAAAGCCTGTTTATCCCCAGTAATAGCACTACATGGCTTATCTTCCACCCCCAGCATTATCAATAAGAGGCTAACTTTGATATTTGTGTGAAAAATTTCGTTGATTATCTTTTCCACCTCAAACCAATACTCCTCTAACTGAGGACATTCAAAAAACATGTGCTTATCATTAGCGCTCAATGCTCCACACCTGCGACATTTGGGGGGGGTAACAATTACAAACTTTGCTAATTTTTGTGGAGTCCAGTAAAGTCTATTTGCCGTAAAGAAGTGATTCCTCTTCAAATTCGATGGTTTAACCGTTTTGTAAAGCAACTTGAAAGAAAACTGCCATAATTTTTGTGGCTCAGGAATCTGCATAACTTCGTCCCATATTTCGTAGGGGCTTTGATTTTTTCCTCCTCAGAAGTCAATAGTGCATGGTACCAACCGCTTATTTCCTTCTTCGCTATAGTTTCGTTCTTTAATTTTTTTTTCGAACTCCCAAAGACTCTTAGTCTCATACCTATTCGCCTCCCCCCAGCACTTCAACTGAAGAAATTTAAACCGGGGCAGGGATCCCCCTGTCTTACTCGATAATACTTCCCATGGGACCACTTCATCCATCACTATCAGGTCCCCCCAGACCTCTATTCCTGCCCTCCTCAGTGGGATACTCAGTTGGTCCTGCAAACATTCAGGCGTACCAGGTGAGTCCCATATTGGAGCCTCTCCTGAATAATATCCGATTCCTAATATGTTCCTGATCTTTACCCACAAAATCAAAGCTGCCTTCAACATCTTTAGTTTTACTTTTTTGAAAAACTTCTTTGCACCAAACTTGAACAAAAATCCCTTCCCGCCCCACTCTTTAATCATCTCTTCACACAGACCCCCCCACACCCTGTGCCCTGGCGTGCATAGTAAAACCCTACAGTTTTTAAACTGGAATGCCATACAGTACAATTTTATGTCTGGTAATGCGAGCCCTCCTTCTGCCAATTTTCGCCTTAACTTCTTCCAGGACATACGTGCTCCCCTATCTGCCCAAACAAAACTGCCCAATTTACCCTGTATTTTATCGATTAGTCTACTCGGGAACGTTAGAGGTATACAATTAAAAAGAAATGTAAGCTTCGGCAGAATCACCATTTTGATCAAATTAACCCTTCCATATACCGTTAACGGAAGATTCTTCCACCTAGTTAGTGTTCTCTCTATTTCCTTTGTGATTCTTTCGAGATTATGCTGTGGAATATCCTGCACTGTATTGAGAATGTTTATCCCTAAATACCTAATCTCTTTTTGTACACTCCCCCTCCAGTCTGGGATGTTCCAACTCATAACCCCGGTTTTTTCTCTATTTACTAGATATCCAGACAGGGCCCCAAATTCATCCGCCAATTGTTCTATCCTTGGGATTGTTACAGCCGGGTCTGCTGTATAAATGATTAAATCGTCTGCGTATAAGGAGATTTTTTTCAAACAGACCTGTACAGAAAGCCTTCACCTGGTTATCCTGGCGAAGCGCCTGAGCAAATGGCTCGATATATAGATCAAATAACAGAGGTGAAATTGGGCAGCCCTGTCGTGTCCCTCTCGTGATCATAAAACTCTTGGTAAGGACTCCATTTAAAAGAATCCTAGCTGTAGAACAGTTGTATAATGTTTTTAATGTAATTATAAAGTCTAGCCCAAATCCCATATGTTCTAAGACCACCCATAAATATTCCCAACGAACTCGGTCAAACGCCTTAGCAGCATCCAATGTGACCACAGCCAAGGGGCCAGATCTTTCTATGGCTATGTCAATGCATCCTATTAGTTGTTGAGTCAACTCACACATTTGCCTTCCGGGGATAAACCCATTCTGGTCCTCATGTATTAGTTGAGGTATTACTCTGGATAGCCTCCCTGCCAAAATGCTGACAAAGATTTTATAGTCAGCATTTAGCAGGGATATTGGCCGATATGATTCAGCCTTAACCGGGGCCTTGGCAGGTTTCAGTATTAAGACTATAGAGGCTTCACGCCATGATTCTGGGGCCTGCACTCCCCCTTTATATATCGAGTTAAACAACTTCTCCCAGATAGGTAATATTTCTTCAACTATATTTTTATATACTTCCGCCGGGAGAGCATCAAGCCCTGCCGCCTTCCCATTTTTAGACTTTTTTATTGCTCCTTTTATCTCTTCCTTTGTGATTGGTGCTTCCAGTATTTCTTTCCCTTCTTCGCTCAAGAACGGAAGATCAAGCGAGTTAAGCTACTCCTAATAAAAAAGCAGATTGCAAAAGGGAGAAAAGAAGAGGCTCTGGGACCGAATGGCATTCCACCGGCACTGTACAAAGCTAAGGCGGCTCACTGGGCAGACATCCTGCAACCTCTTTTCCTGGAAGTTAGGCTACTAAGCAGACTACCAGAATCATGGAAAGGCTCGACAATTGCTCCTATTCACAAGAAAGGCGACAAGGCCCAGCCGAGCAACTACCGGCTGGTAGCACTGATCGACAATGAAGCTAAATACTTTGCGGGCACCGTCTTAAAGGATCTCACAGTCTGGGCAGAGGAAAATGAGATAATGCCGCTAAACCAGACAGGCTTTCACAAAACGGCAGGCACAGCAACAAATATCCTCGCAATCTCCCTACTCATCAACGCAGCCAAGACTGCCAACCTCCCACTACATCTATGCTTCATCGACTTTAGTGCTGCATTTGATTATGTTGAGCGGGGCAGACTGTGGGGGAAGCTGGCGCGTTGGGGAATCCCACAGGCTATTCTAAACATCTTGTCACTTCTCCACACAGACACCTGGGTACAGGTGAAACTGGGCGGCGGGACCCACCTCTCTTCAAAAGTCCCTACAACCAAAGATTTGAAGCATGGTTGCGTGCTCGCACCCGCCCTCTTCAACCTATTCATGGCTGACCTTGCCCAAGCTCTTAACACCTGCAACTTGCATGCACCCAGGCTAGGAGGCAAAATATTGACCAATCTTATGTACGCCGATGATATAGTGCTGCTCAGACAACCTATGTCAACATTTACTCATCGAAATGCAAAATTATGCTACAGAGAACAATTTAAAAAACAACCTTAGTAAGACACGGACAATGACGATAAATAACAAAAGGAATCAACAGAGGAGATGGCACTTGGGAGGTACACAGCTTCAACCAACAACTGAATACCTAGGAGTCATCATTGATAAAGAAGGGACCTTCGCTCGCCAGAAAGAAGAAATCAGAAGGAGAGGGTTGGTCATAGCAATATCGGTGAAAAGTGTCTCAAATAAATTGACGGGGCCTACATTGAGCCCGCTCCTGAAGGTAGTACAAGCCAAACTACTCCCTACGATAACCTACGTCAGCGAAGCAATGCGGGGTAGAGATGCCAACTTACTGGACAGCACGCCGGTTAAAGCATACAGAACCATGTATTGTCTTCCATCCTACACCTCACCAGCTCAAATAAGGCTGGAGTTCGGCTTATTAAAACAATCCCTGGCTAGGCATGGATCTTATATTATCTGCTGGAACAAGATCAGAACTTCCACCTCAAACACCTTAAATCAACTGCTATGGCAAGAACTCCAGCACAAGGAAACTTCCCGCACAAGAAGTTACCTACAGGAATCCTTGGAAACTGCCAGGCTCACCGAACTCTGGAACACACAGCTTCATCATTTAACTTTCAAAAAATTGGTCTGGAAGTGCGTAAAACAACTCTCACTGGTGGAGGACAAGGCAACATTCTCAGCCAGATCTCATGCCTGGATGACCCTAAATTCCTATAAAACACTCACACCTCGGGGGGCGTGGCTAAGATGGCGGCCGAGTAGGACGTGCCTGCTCGCCGCTCCGTCCTGAAAACCGGGCCCGGCCTGCATAGCTTTGCCCAGAGTGACCCTGCCCGCAGCTTCGGACCACACTGGGTCTGGTTAATGCCCCGGCACCTCTGACCTGCTTTTGGTGCGGCGGAGACCCTGCACGGCCGGCGCCGGAGCTTGAGCACGCTGTGGCGGTCGCGGCCCGCGGCCTGTCTGGCGCGACACATTGAGCGTAGGCTGGCCCCTGAGCACTGGGACCGAAACTTGTGGCGGAGACCAGGCCCAACGAAGGAGAGAGGTGAGGAGGCGCGCACATACCGGTGGGAGGCCCGACATCATCTGAGCGAGCCCGTCAGAGCAGCAACATGGCGGCGACGGCCTGACCCGCCGCATACTGGTCTACGAGAGCGGAGGTGGGCTTGCCTGTGGAGTGACCCGACTGCTGGTGCGGCTGCCCGGCGGCGCCGCCTTCCTCCTATACAGCCGCTGTCGCTGGAGGCCCAGCACCACGCTCTGATCTGGTGTGGTCTACAGGCACCCGGAGCCGGAGCGGGGACCAACGCGGAGTAGCGCCTTGTAGCCTGTCGCACACCCGGCCGGGGGAGAACGGGGTCTGGACGGCCTCGGGGCAATCTGGAGACGGCACCCCCCCCCCATAGCACGTTGGCCCGGAAGAGACGAGCCGGAGGGGCCCCGGGACCTGCGGCCGTCAAGTACCAAGTAAGCGCCCAGAAGAGGTAGTGGCGTGGACAGCCGAGCACCCTCCACCAACAGCACCACTGCCACCGGAACGCCGAGAGTATTGGTAGCGGGCCAGGGAGACGGTGGCCAGCAGACCTGAAGTTTGGCCCACTGCACGGTCCATGCACCCTCGTGGAGAGGCGCCCTAGTCTCCCCAACCCGAGGGCGGCGAAGGGAGCAACACTGAGTCGGCGGAGAGGTGCGCCTATTTTGCCCGTTAGGAGCTGGTGGCGGACATTGGGCGGGGAGAGGGCCCCACGCTATATTACACACGGGACGACCTCCCAAGAGCCACACAGAGAGGCCCGAGCCTCGCCCACCCTCCCCGACGCGGCCCCGGAGACGGCGGGGCCCTCCTGTGGGTGTGGGAGTGGAGGCCTGCCCTGCAGCGCGGACTGGTTGGCTTGGCAAACGATCAGCTCGGCCCATTGCCTATTGGCGTGGAGTGGCGATTTCTTCTGATGGCCGCTGCCAAGTCCCGAAAGGACCGGTCCATCAGGGACCTCCTACTTAAGGCCAGGACCGGGTGTGCTGAAGCGATGCCACACCGGGGTGGTACAGCGGACCGGCGGGGGCCGGAGGACCTGGAGGGGCCTGTGACGCGCAGCATCCTGGAATCCCTTTTTGCGGACCTTACGCGAGAATTTCACACAAGTCACTCCACAACACCGGACCAACGTACCTCAACAGACGACTCAGCTTCTACACCCCCACCCGCCAGCTCCGCTCCACCGACCTCGCCCTCGCCACTGTCCCCCGCTTCCGAAGAGCGACCTCCGGTGGCAGATCGTTCTCCCACCTCGCCGCCAAGACCTGGAACACCCTCCCCATCCACCTACGGCAGACCCAAGACCTGCTGACCTTCAGAAAACTCCTCAAGACCTGGCTTTTCGAGCAGTAGCAGAATTCCCCACCCCAGCGCCTTGAGACCCCCACGGGTGATAGTGCGCTTTACAAATGATATGATGGATTGATTGATTGATTGAAGAAGGACCTTACTGCAGAAATTAGAGAGATGCGTAAGGACATCGATTCAGTGGGGGAACGAGTGGACGATTTGGAGAATCAGACAGCCGCCAGGGATGAAGAAATATCCCAACTTCAGCAGGAGGTTCTACGACTTAGGGATCAGCAGTCAGATCTTCAAGCTCACGCGGAAGATCTTGAGAATCGTTCCCGCCGCAACAACATACGGATCCGGGCGGTACCTCAGGGGGCTGAAGAACAGGACATAGAGGCCTTTGTTAGGGACTTGTTCCATCACATCCTGGGAGGCTCCCCAGACCAGATCAAACTGGACCGGACGCACCACGTGGGACTTAAGAGATCACCAACGGCTCCCTCGCCTGATATTTTGACATGTGTCCATGATTTCAAACTCAAGGAGCGCATTCTACGAGAGGGTCGGGCTAATCACCCTATCGAATTTTGCTCCTGCAGGCCCCTCCTCTTCCAAGACTTGGCGGCCCCTACAATGCAGAAATGACGTGAGTTCCGCCCTATCACTGCCTTTCTACGCTCCAAGGATGTCTCCTACTCCTGGGGACACCCATTTCGACTTATCTTCAAATGGGAGGGCAGACCCCGCCAGATCCGTTCTCTTGAGGAGGCGACCTCTCTTCTTCGGCTTCCGGAGGTGGATTGCAACGGGCCGGAGAAATCTGCCTCTGCCGGTCGTAGAGTTGACAAAAACCGATGGCAGCGAGTGGGGGCATCGCCGCTGAGCTCACGTCCAGATCCAGATGCTATCGCCAGAGAACGCTCAGCAGTCCTCCAGTCCCTATCAGAAGACTCGAATGCCGCGGACTGAAACGTAATGATAGAGGTGCCAACCCTTGCTTTCTTAATGGGTCTTGCTAGATTTCCTAGGCCGGGCCTGGGGCGAGAGGGGGCGGCGGGAGTTCCTGCTATCCATCTCGCGCCTCACTACGGGCAGACTGCCCGGGACATTTGTGGACTATACACATAAATGTTTGTTGTTCTTTGTTTGGGGTTTTTGGGTTTTCTCCTCCTCCCCCGAATTTTGATAGAGGCATGTTACTCGCTACTTCACCACACCTCCTACTCCAATGGGACCAGAGGTACTTCTCTATAGCACACATGGGATCCCACTCATATGTCTTCTGACATTAACATTGTGTCTCTGAATGTGAAAGGGCTGAATAACCCCACCAAACGGCGAGCCCTCCAGTCCTATCTTGAGCGGTCGGACGCTCATATATGTCTACTTCAGGAGACACATTTACTTTCCACTGATACACACCGGTTGAGGTCCAGGGTGTTCCCCCACCAGATGTTTTCCTCTGCTACCTCCAAGATCGCGGGGGTCGATATTCTAGTATCCTCCAGGTTCCCCGGCCATATTGGCAGTAAACAGGCCGAAATCAAAGGGAGGCTTCTGGCGCACACCTTCACCTTAGATACACACATGTTCACGATAGCCACGGTGTATGTTCCCAATAGCGGGCAAGAGAGTTTTATTAAAATCGTAATACAGGAGCTCGCAGACCTTCCGGACAAAACGATACTACTGGGGGGAGATTTCAACCTAGCGTTTGATGGAGACATGGACCGCTCCGGACAGAGATGGGGACAGACAGGGGCCCTCTCTAGTACAGGGAAACGTCTATTGGCGGAGGCCGGACTTACGGATATCTGGAGGCGCCGTCATTCAACTACCAGGGCATACACATTCTATTCACACCCTCACAAGACGTACACTAGAATTGACTATGTCTTTACCTCTGACCCCCTAACACGACAGGCGCGAGACGTAGAGATCCTCCCCTGCCCCTTGTCTGACCACTCCGCAATACGACTATCTCTGACCCTACCCCCGCGGCGCACCACTTGTCCCTTCTGGCGCCTTCGCGAAACCGTGCTCCAACGTCCCTCGGTGGTGCAACAGATTCAGAAGTGCATAACGGATTACTTAGCCATTAATGACACACCTAGTATCTCCAGGACGACCCTCTGGGAGGCGATGAAAGCGGTGGTCCGTGGGGAATTCATAGGCATGGCGGCGGCTGATAACAGAGATAGACGGGAGAAACGGGATCGTCTGAAGGGTGAGGTCGCCGAGTTGGAGCGCATTCACCAGAGAACCGGGGCGCCCAGAGTCTGGAAGCTCCTCAAGGCTGCACGCGCACAGCTAACGGGGTTGGATGTCGACCGGGCTGAATATGCAGCTCTTCCCCTCAAACATGCTTTTTATGTGGGGGGAGACCGATGCGGGCGCCTTCTTGCAAAATCGACTTCGGGCGCAACGGCATGCCCACAGAGTTGCTGAGGTACGGGATCCCCGGGGGGGAGAGTGTGGAGATGAACCGGAGATTGTAGAGGCTTTTAGACAATTCTACTAAACATTATATGCGGCCCAAGTCCTGCCCGAGAATGAACCAACCCATTATCTTCGAGACGTGGCCACAGTCAAATTACTCCCAAACCAGGCAGCTGATCTGGAGGCCCCCATTCGGCTGGAAGAGGTCGTCTCGGCGATCTCCCGCCTGAAACTTAACAAGTCGCCCGGCCCAGATGGATTCACCTCTGTTTTTTATAAAAAGTTTTGTGCGATGCTGGCCTGCTTCTGGTGCGCGTAACTCGATCGGGTCAACGCCGACTTCCTCCTTCCCACCCTCCATGTTGGAGGCCTTAATAACGGTGATCCATAAGTCAGGCAAAGACAAACGCCTCTGCAGCTCCTACCGCCCCATATCCCTCCTCAACGTGGACCTAAAGATCTACACGGGAATTCTGGCGGCCAGACTTTCTCGCCATCTTCCCGGGTTGATAGATCAAGACCAGTCTGGCTTTGTCCCCGGACGTCAATGCTCCGATAATACCAAACGACTTCTCCATTTGGTAGACCGCTCGGAACGCTTTCCTGCGGAGCGTATGATCCTCTCGGTCGACGCCGAAAAGGCGTTCGATAGGGTCCACTGGCCGTACCTTCGAGCGACACTGGTCCATTTTGGCCTACCAGACCGCTTCATCGATTGGATCTTTCAGAGCTACGCGAACCCTACGGCTACAGTGCGGGTGAGTGGTATGGCTTCAGCGGCCTTCTCTATTCGTAGGGGGACTAGACAGGGGTGCCCGCTGTCGCCACTCCTATTCGCTCTCTATATGGAGCCTCTGGCTCAAAGAGTCCGGGATGATCCTGCTATTAAAGGAGCGCGCTTCGGGGGCTCGGAGCACAAACTCTGCTTATACGCGGATGACGTGGTGGCGACATTGGAACGCCCTAGGGAATCACTGCCAGCTTTTTTAGATGAACTAGACCGGTTTGCGCTCGCCTCGGGCTTTCAGATCAATGTGCACAAGTCACAAGCCCTTAATCTGTCCTTAGAGCCCGAGACGCTGGAACTCCTACAGCGCACTTTCCAGATTCAGTGGGCCCATGATTCTATCTCCTAATTAGGGCTACAGGTGGCCCCTACCGTCACTGCCGCCAGTCGAACTACACGGCGCTTTTGAAGCAGGTCCGGGATTCCCTCCAAAGGTGGAGGCCCCACTCCCTTTCATGGCTGGGCCGGATTGCGGCGGTGAAAATGGTGTTACTGCCTCAGATTCTTTACCTATTCCACACTCTCCCGCTGACGCCACCGTCTGGGGTCATACGGGCACTGCAGCGGGACATTGAGCGCTTTGTCTGGCGGGACCAGAGGGCTCGGCTGCGCCGGGAACTTACCTATAGAGACCCGGAGACTGGGTATCCCCGACCTCCTGGCTTACTGGCGGGCGGCTCAGATGAGGGTGCTAGTGGAGTGGTCGCGCCCTGAATCTGAGAAGCACTGGTTGTTTATGGACAGGTCCCTTGCTGGCCAGCCTTTATGGGGAGTTCACTTTCTCTCGCGCTCGAGACGCCCTCGCAATTTGTACCTCTCGGAGGTAACTCGACCCACACTGTTGGCATGGGATAAGACTGCAACGACTAGGGGGCTCACGACATTCCCATCCCCTATTACGCCCATCGCACAGAACCCAGACTTTACTCCCGGCCTCGACCCCGGGGAATTCCACCACTGGACGACTGAGGCCTGCCGCTCCATAGGCCATTTTTTGACCTCTCGGGACCGCGCCCTTTCGCTGAGTTCCGCACCGATCATGGAATTCCCGAAACGGAGCATTACCGATATCTACAGATCAGGCACTGGGTGCTCCATAGGGAAGTCAGGGAGGGTGCGGAGAGGTTTCTCACTCCGTTTGAGAAATGGTTGCTAACACGACACAGCGATGCACGACTGACATCGGACTTGTATAAATTCACTCGCAGCACCCCAGCCACTGGGAAGTCCCCCGGGCAACTGCGCTGGGAGGGGGAGTTGGGCAGGGAGCTCTCACAGAAGGAATGGAAGGATATTTATTACCGGGCCCGCCGCACGGCACGCAATGTCGCCTCTATCGAAATGGCCACTAAACTGGCCACTTATTGGTATTTAACCCCGGTGCGGCTTCATAGGGGTAATCCTTCACGTAGCCCGCTGTGCTGGCGAGCCTGCAGTTCACCGGGCACCCTCACCCACCTATTATGGGAATGCCCCTCCCTGGGGACATATTGGCAACAAATCCTGGATGAGGTGGACTCTCACTTTGATACCCAGATTCCTAGATTCCCGGTTTACGTCCTTCTGGGCCTCCCCAATGCTATCACCTTCCCTCTTACGTCCAGGAGGGGTAAACAGATGGCGCTGGCCTTGGGCGCGGCTGTCCATAACTTCCTGACGCGGGTACCAAGACAGTCTCGACACGACTAGGCTGTCTCCATAGATTATGGACCATTTTAGGGATGGAGAAGATTTCCCTTTCCTTGACTAATCCCGGGGCTTCTTTTCAAGATTTATGGGCGCCCTTCCTCGCACTGTTGACATCTGAATTTACGGAGCTCACTTGCCCCAAATACCTCAGACTTTTGAGACTTGCGGATCCTCCATCGCCTGCCCCCACTGCGTCCGCTACTTAGCATGCTTTGAGGGGTTTCCTCCTGGGGTACCGTGCCTTTCTTTACATTATTGGGGTGTTTTTCTTTCAAGGAGGAGGAGGAGGGTAGCGGGGGGGGGGTTGTTTTTCTTCTTTCTTATTTGTTAATGCCTGTCACATGCAGCAGCGAATTGCCGGGTTGTAACCCGATGATTGTTGAGCACACTGGCTCGTTCGTTTCTTTCTTTTGCAAAATCAATAAAAGAAATTTAAACAAAAAAAAAAAAAACCACCTCAAAAATACTTCAATCAGGGTTATCCAAAACCAATAAAAATAAAATTCCTAAGGCACAGATTGGGCATTCTTCCATGTACTCAGCACTTCCCACCTTGGCTGAGGGCATCGACCCAAAGCACTTGCAGGCTGTGCGATACGGAACAAGGAGACATTCTGCACTTAATCTATACATGCAAGGAGCTGCAGCAAGAGAGGACACAGCTGTAAAAGACCCCTTCAAGCAGAAAGAAATTCGCACCAGAAGGCAAGCAGTGCTGGCATGTTTTGACCCGGGGGCCACGCAACTGAACTGCTGAACAGTAAAATTTCTCATGCTGGCTGAACAAAAGTGCCTAAAATGACAATTCAACCTCAGCAACGTTGGTAATAAGCTGCCGGTGTAGCCATTGGCTCGCAAGCTGGACGCTGCATCTCTTTGTTGCAAGGCGAAAAGTGCACCTTTTCAATGTATAAAATTACAGCTGGTGCCAAATTCATTAGCTGTCACTGCCAAACATGTATGCACTATACAGCACCTTACTACGTGCACTTATGGTTTTAGTAATGCATTTTATGACCGCACTGCACTTTATTACGTGACTCATTGACTCACTCCAACTGCCTCAGCGTCTATTTTAACCACAGTTATGTACGTACTGTACGGCATTTTTTAGTATGTGTATCATTGGTTTTACCGGGGTACAACACCAGTTTTATTGGCTATTTTAAACTGTTGCAATGGTTTTCAGTAACTATGCAAATAAAATAAACTTGAAACTCAAGCTACAAGGGCCTTTATGGTTTTGCAATGCCTATACTTAAGTTCTGTAAAACCAGCATGTCATTGTACCTAAAGACTTAGCAGGCCACCCATCTGTAAGGAGTAGTGTACTACGGGTTGAGATTTGATACAAGCGGAGCATTCCTCTTGCCCCCAGGCCAACTATATGCAGACCTGTGCAAATATTCAAATAAGGTGCAAGTTCTTATAATAGCCCATGTATAGACCCCGATTTTTAATTCTTTTTTGGGCCCAAAAGGGATGTGCAAAATGGCGGTGGACCACTAAGCAACAAGGTGCAATTTTTCATTTGGACTCTTTGTCAGTCATATTACAAAGTGCCAATTACATTGGGTTAAAACACAGCTATAAAAAGTTAAAAGACAGTGATAAAAATACAGTCACAAAATCATGGGTGAGTACAAGAACTTAAAGTGCACAATAAGCTGTATACAGGGTGTTGGGGCTGTGTTAAATACAAAGGTGAGAAGGGCTTCCCACATAAATGTCATCATGAAAGTTCCTATTAGATTGCTCTGATACACTTTGAACGCCAGGCCTAGGCAGTCGTAAGGAATCTCGCAACAGCGAATACCACCAACCTAGAGCTGTCGGTACTTAAAATCCAAAATGCTTCCAGGTGCCTCTTAGTGCCCAGGTGTCTGCACAGCGGCAGTATCCATTTTCTTCTCTGGAGACCATAAGCAGGGTAAAATAATAAAATATGGGATATGGTCTCCGATTGCCCCCTGTACATTCATCACCCACATATTGTACATTAACCCACTTCGTACAGAAGGCTTTGGTGGGGAGAGACCGATACTTGAATTGTAAATAAAATTTCCGAGCCAAAGAGGGCGGGATTTCATCAATCGTCTTTTCATACACAGGGAGCAATTTGAAGTTGGCAAATTCTGTAGTTAGGATGCCTCGACTTCTGCGAATGGTTTCTACAGATATATACTCCCAGTTGGCTGATTTAATGTCCTTTTTTGCGATGGAATTAGATTCCTCCGGCTTTGCCCAAAGTTTCTCTAACCCTAACTTCCTTAGTGTAATTCTAACATGCATTAGCCATGGTATTTTATGGGATCCATGTAAGGCCAAGAGATCCCTTAGAGGTTCCCTATAAACTCCCAAAGCAGTCAAGAGTCTATGCCAATAGAACAAAGGCCTATACTCAGCTTTCCAGGAGATTTTTCTAAGTGCCATATCAAGTTTTAAATGGGTCAGGGGCGAGATATTTGGAAATCACACACTCACTGTGTCTTTGATCCTGTACTGCTGACGTATGGCTAAATTCACACTATATAAATAGAACACACGTAAATATAGGAACACCAACCACAATATTGGTTGGGAATCAGAAGACAAGGTGATTTTTACAATTAATTTTTCACAAGTTGATACAGACATCTAAGATTCACTACTCTTCTATTACTAATCATGAATCATTGGGTCTGATCAACATAAAAATAGTCTCCCGAGCCAACAGACTTTACAAATTTTGTGCAGAACAATAAATATTAAAAGCAGTTGCTATTCAATGGATTTAATAATCAACTTCACAAATTCCAAAATGTGCCACAAAAGCAGTCAAAAGTGCAGATCTATGTGTTGCAATTAAAACAGGTTATACAAAGTACGGACATACAAAAAAAAGAACAAAGAAAATAAAAAACAAATGCAAGATGGGAATGGAACACCAACTTATCCATCAAAGTTGAAAGTCGTGGTCATATGAAATGTAGTAAACATTTATCATGCACATGTTCTAGGCCAACTCACCATTATCACAAATCATTCGTGTAGGGCTGATTTTCTTTACATCGTCCACTAAATTAAAATGTCCTTCTCACTCATAAAGCAGATGCCAAGATCGGACACCAAAGTTTCTTCACATGACTTACCCCACTGGCAGTTCTGATGGGTTTGGCCTTCAACTTGGGTACAAGGACTTTCCGGTGCTGAGCAGGCACTGCAGCAATGATATCCACCAGTCGAGGCTGAGACGGAAGTCCATACTTGGCAGAGGTCTTGGTTTTCAATCTAAAATTAAAAGCACTCATTACTCTTACAGCACCCATGCACACCATGCAATTCTTTTGCTTAGTATGAACATAAAAAACAATTTTACTGTTACACTGCCAATGGCTTTCCACAGACATCTGATGTAGTTCAAAGAAGACTGAAAATATTTAAGAATTAAAGATCAGTACACATTAGGACATATATTTCTTTGAGGTAGAATTTATGAATGTAAATGTTTTTTTATAGAGCACTTGATATTAAAATTCACAGAGTTTGTAAATGCTCCCAATTCTGGCACCCGATGGAATTGAAGCACCATGAGATAAATTGAAATACCCATTGTCAGACAATGTGGCCAAGTCTTTTCGAGCCAAAGTAAATAGCCTAGCCACTAAAAATCATCACCATACAAGAGATTCCAGGCTTGCGGGTGTGGCAAATCCAACTGTGTGAGCTCTACAGAATTTGGCAACAGACGTATTAAGATGTGGTGGCAGGAAGCAGTCACAATTTGCACAGTAAATGTTTGCGATCACTAGTTTATTTTGCAAACTGACCTATGTATGAATAGGTCAGTTCACAAAACAAGGAATCCGAATCTGAGCTATCTCATTTATATTCATAAGGTAAGTCGCAAATTGCGACTCACTCCGACTGATGGCCATCACAGGTGTGATCCTCTGCTAGGGTCAGCAGACCACCATGTTTGTGATTACCTATAAATGAAGTAAAACTCTTTTTTTTTTAAAGTTTTTAAATGTAGCCAAGTTTCCACTGGGATTGCATTAAAAAAACTATTTTACATTTTTAGAAATGTTTGTTTGAGACTGTAGCAAATAAGGTTATTAGATGTGCGGGATTTGAGTCCCGCCCAAGTAATCGGTCCACAACTGTCTCCTAACTGGGAACCAAGTACTCCATTGTAGCACTTGACTCTCTCATGGTAGCACAGCAGAGCAGTCCAAGGCCTTTTCAGGAGAGGTATTATGGGTTACTAATCTCCTTTCGCTGGCACGCAACAACAACACTCAATAAATGATTGTCCAGTCAATGCTTGTGCTTTGAAAAATGACCTATTAAACACACTACTAAATAGTTTGTATTCATTTACAAATGTGTATATTGGTTAGATGACAATACCTTTAGTGACAACCTTACATCACACATTTGACCCCTAGTGGGTCAAGAACCACATAATCACACTACCCTTCACCTATACCAGATGCAACATAATAATATACAAGGGTTAACATTATACATAGGGCAAACCTATTGGCATTGACAAGGGTATCAAATAAATAAAAAAGTAAGAACAACATTAAGCATGTGCTAGAGTCTTTCGTTTACAATTATCAGACTACACAATGCAACAATAGGACCAATCACAAGGGACCTCTGTGCTCCGGAGTTCTAGTCAGAAGCTCCAGCTCTGGAGTGCTTTAACTCCAATGTTAAACTCTGATGGGGTTTTTTTTAAACCCCTTGAAACTCGGGGTAAGTTTTATAACCACATTAGGGAGGGGCTGCTGCACCACCTACAGTCTCCCACAACATGTTGCAAAACTGTTGGTGGTGCCAGTGCCCTTCCGTGGGCACCAAAAGAAGAGAGAGGTATGCAAATAAGCCCGCTCCAGGCACTATGGGGGAGCTCCAGGTCAGAAATCCATGCATATCTTATGTGCAGCTTAGGAGGTCCCCGCAAACTTCGCCTTTCGTTCAGAGCCAGTGAGGGAGAGCCCCAACACTCCCGCAGATCCCCAGGCTCCCTAAATTCGGCAGGGCCCAGCCTCCGGTAAATATTGCTGCCACCATCTCAGTTCCTAGCAGATAGGAGCAGAAGTAAGTATTTCCCGCCATGTGGCAAAAGAGCAGGATAGGTGTAAAGCAGAGGCATGGTGGTTCTTTGGGCCTCGGGAACGGGGTCCCGTGTCCCCACAGTTCATGCGCTGGTTTTCTTTCATTGACTCCCCACACGGGAGATGGGGCCCCTGGGGAAATGAGCTGTTTAAGGACGGGGCCCCACACACACCTACTTCCACCAATAAATTAATTACCTATAGATGCGCCGGCCACAGGCCTGCACCCAACTCAAGTGTAGAACTTGAATGAGCGCCAGGCAATCATTTCTTTTTATGGGCATGATAAAAAGGGCAAATCCTTAAAGGTGCAGAACTGTGGCCCTGTTGGGCCAATTAACATCTTTGGCTAGTTTTATTTCTGGTGGCGAGCTCCAGTTCCTTCTCCTACCTTGCAGCCAAGACCTGGAACACCCTGCCCCTCTACCTCTGGCAATCCGCGTCCCTGACCCAATTCAAGAAGGACCTCAAGACCTGGCTCTTCGAATGATCCTCCACACCCACAAGGACCAGCCTCCCCCCCCCACCCCCCCAAGCACCTTGAGACCCAGATGGGTGAGTAGTCACACTTTACAAACCCCTGATTGATTGATTGATTGAGGAGCATTTTCAACAGGCCTCCTGGACTCTAACAGGTTCACTTTGAGGGGAGCTGGTTTTATTGGCTCCCTGTGCCAGTCTTCTCTTCTCCTGGCTCTTGATGTTCCTCTCCTGCTGGTGGGTGCCTCTTGCACATACCTTCTGCTACCAACCGGCAGAGCACCTTCATGCTAAAGCCCCCAAACCCCATAGCCTCCAAGCTGTCTTGTAAAGCACTTTGGGTGGCAGGGGAGTGCAGATCTTTCCTCAACCGGTTCTCAGGGGACATACGTTGGCCCACACCATTGGCGCTGAAGAGACCCATCTAGTCTTGGGGGTCATCTGTAGACAAAAGTCTTAGTAGGGCATCAGGTGCCTTCTTCTTCCAGTCGTCCATTACTCTGCTGTTGTGCCCCCCCTACTACCTTCACCCACCCAAGGACCAAACAATGTCAAACTGCTCAGCCTTAACTGTCGTTCGTTAGTGAAACATCACGCTGATATCTACGACCTATCTGAGGAATCCCCAGACGCCCTTTTCCTAACTGAGACCTGGCTATCTGCTGATTCCGAGTCTGTGCTCGGATTGGCCCTCCCTCAGGGTTTTAACATTGCTAACCTCAATAGAGAGTCTAGAGGTGGAGGCATCGCTATGATTTTTAAATCTTGCTACACCTGCTCTTTTGTTAAAGAGACTATTGCTGGCTGTGAGTGCGCTTGTTTCGGGCTTGCTCTGAACGCCTGCTATACTATGTCGGATTTACTTATTTATCGCCCACCTGGCCCCTCCAAAGAGTTCAGGTCGTCGCTTGTGGACACTGTTAATATTTTGGCCACAAGGACAGCCAATTTCAGTGTCATCGGAGACCTGAACCTGCACTTAGAAAATCCCCAGGAAATGGAGCTTGGCAATTTCCTGGCTGACCTGGGTGCCTGTCAGCTGATGCAATTGGTCCAGGGCCCCACTCACTCTGCAGGACATCTGCTGGACCCGGTGTTCTCAAACCTCCCCTCTCTGTTAGTTCACACTCCTACTCCTGTCTGCTGGTCAGATCACTATGTCTCTCTCAGGGGTTTCCCCTCCGCGGAAGCAGTGTCAGAAGGTTGCTTTCAAACGCCCCTGGCATAAACTTGACCTCGTCCAATTCCATGACCGTCTCTCCAGGTCTGCTATCAGCTTGCCTAACGCTGCTAATAAAGCACTTTCAGATTGGATCTGCAGCTCTCTTGATGCTCTTATCCCGGCAAAGTGGTCAGTTAGTCGTACTTCCAAATCCAACCCATGGTATAATGATGACCTGGCCATTTTGCGTAAAACCTGTAAAAGGCTTGAACGGTCTTGGAGACGTGAGTATGACCCTTCACAGAAAAAGTGTTATCAAGCAGCAATGAAAAGCTACCATAGGGCCATTCACACTGCGCGCGCAGCGTATTTTTCTGGGGAAATTAGGAGTAGTGGCAACCCCTCTAAAACTAACTTTTCCATATTGAAAAGTCTAAAACAGCACAGGGTCCCGGCTGTGCCCCCTATTTCCTCTAAAGAGCAGTGTGAGGCTCTGGCTACTTTCTTTGTCGAAAAAGTGGAGAACATTTATCTATCCTTCACTCACACTGCTATGAGCTCCGACCATGTCTCGGGTCCGCCCCCTGCTCATACTTTGGATTCATTCCCACAGGTTTCCTTGGAGGAGTTACGGTTAGTGTGTTCCAAGATCAAATCAGGCTCCCCTTCCGATCCTCTCAAACCTGACCAGTTTATGAGATCGTTACCTTTGCTATTGTCACCTCTAAGACAGGTGATAAACAACTCTCTGTCCAGTGCGACAGTCCCCAATTCTTGGAAGCAAGCAAAGGTGATTCCTTTGCTTAAAAAGCCTACCCTGGACGCAGCCAAACTGGAAAATTATCGCCCGATCTCTCTCCTCCCATGGATTGCTAAGATCACCGAGACCTATGTCCATTCCATTCTTGCCAGATTTCTGGAACAAAAACAACTGTTTGGACATCTCTCAGAATGGCTTTCGCTCAGGTCACAGTACGGAGTCTGCTCTCCTGGCTGTCACAGAACATCTTAGGCTCGCTTTGGATGAGGGACATACGTCGGCGCTGATTCGGTTAGACCTCAGCACCGCATTCGACACGGTCTCTCATCAGATCTTGTTACGCAGGTTAAAAGAAGCAAGTGTTGTGGGCCCAGGGGGCGTGGCTACGGCGCGTTGCGGAATGGCTGCCTGGTGAAGGAGCTCCGCAGGCCAGGCTCAAATATCCGGCTATTACCATCCGCTAAGCACAGTTACAATTGCCAGCACACATCTCCTTGACTGCTGAGCACTCCGGGCACACTCGGTGACACTTTTGCTGCTTAGAAGTGTCGGGAACCCGCGGTGCGGAACAACGGCGCAGAAGAGTGGTCCGAGGGAAAATGGCGGCCGGGAGGTGAACTAAGGGCATATGCGGTGACCCGACCGGCTTCGAGGGCGGAATCATAGAGATCAGCGACTCAGAGTGGGACCCCCAAGCGCACTGGTCCGGACCGGGACTGCCGCCGGCGAGACGGTGTACGCCCCTGCGGACGACGCCAGGGTGCGAAAAGGGCCCAGCTGCTGGAACGCGAGAGAGACCCTCGACGCTGAGGCGCTGCTGTGTCCTGAGGCTCGAGGGAGGCGCACCGGATCTGATGTGCTGGGAAGCCACCCCGGACGGGTTGCAGCGGCGAGGTGAGTGAGGCGGGCCGCTTGCTAAACCGGGCTCGGGCGGACTTGCGGGGCGGGGACTAGGCGGCCTCGGGGGGGTAGTACCCGGGGGGCCTGGGCTCTGCGGCGTGGGCCGGCCGATCTCGGCGAGGTGTTAGGGCTGCACCTGTTCTCCCACCACAGAGGTGCGCAGCTTGGTCGGCTTCGCTGCTAGGGGGAGGCGCCGGTGGGTTGGCCCGGAGCGGCACTCGGCTCCTGCGGTGCTCTGGTGCTGCGGAGGGCCGGGGCGGCTTGGGGGCCTGCTGGCGGTTCCGCCCGGGGTGAGGTTGACGCGCTGGGCCCCCATCGCTGTGCATCGGAGGGGAGAAGGGCTGGAGTGACGCCTGCACCGGTCTGCAGTCATACCGCCGGATTGTGGTGCTAAAGCAACGAGACAGCTACGGGAAGAGGCTCTTTCAAGGAGTTAACAGAGCGCAATATCCATTGGTATGGACGGCGGACCCGTTAAATATCTTGGGATCTGGGTCCATCGTGACCCAGCAGTAGTCATACGTGAAAACTATGGAAGGGCCTGCAGCACTCTTGATCAACAAGTCGACAAATGGATACACTTGCCATTGTCCCTTGCAGATCGTATTGCACTAACAAAAATGGTGGTACTACCACGCTTTTTGTACTTGTTTTCCAATATACCAATTCAGCTGACAAAGGGGTTTTTCGACACAGTGCGAGCGATACTGATCCGATTGATCTGGGGAGGGAAGCAGGCACGGGTGAGCTGGAACACTCTCACACTGGATTATGACAGGGGGGGGTTCAGCGCGCCCGACCTATATGTTTACTATCTAAGTGCTCAAGCACAATATGCATATTTCTGGGTTAGACCACACGCCTTCACTCCACATGTAGCCGTGGAAGACGGAGATGCCTCCCCTATACCACTGCATAGCTTACTCACCCATACGAAACGCGGAGTCCCGAAAATGGAAATAAATACCGTTGATACAACCATAGCGGCCTGGCAGACAATAGGGAAAATAGCTCATAAAACACCAATCTACGCCTCGGCAATGCAGCTGGAACACCATGCGGCGCTGTCAGTTACGCATGAGGTGGGGGCAATGCGTCTACTTAAGGAGGCAGGCATGACTACAATGCAAGACCTATACCCAGGGGGCACATTTCACACCTCAGAAACCCTGCAATATATCAATAATCCCACGTTGCTGTTCCAATTCACGTTTCATAGACTTCGTCATGCCATCAAATCGCACTATGACACTTATCCTGCTGAGCCTGCTACGCTACACTCTCTGCAAATGGTGCTAACCACTCCCACTAATAAAAAATTAATCACTAAACTGTACCGGGCAATTAGAGCTGAGGGATCAGACTGTACAGACAGAAGCCTAGAGAGATGGAATGATGCGCTAAACACCCCGATACCACTGGCAGATTGGGAACACATATGCAGCTTAACCGGTAAACTTTCTCCAAACGGAAACTTGCGTATTATACATTTTAAATACATACACCAGGTATATTACACACCGGAGAGGTTGTGCCGTTATGGACTACGGAACTCCAGCGGGTGCCAGAGATGCGGTCAACTCGAAGCAGACTTTCTGCACCTGGCATGGGGCTGTAGGAGAGTAGCCTGCTATTGGAGAAAGGTGGTGCGGGATATAGAAGAAATGGTCGGGGTGGAGATACCTTGTACGCCCTTAGTCTGTCTACTGTGCTGTGTTCCGAAGGTAAAGGGGTCATAGGAAAATTTTTACGTATAGCACTGCTGATGGCCAAACGCAGGGTTGCCATAACATGGGGAGGTAAACGATCACCGAAGGTGAACCACTGGATCAGAGACCTTGTATATTGCAAGGATAACTTGGAACTGTATTCAGAGGAACTACCGGCAACATCCAGGCCGACAGATCTATGGGAGCCATTGAGACAGTTTTTGCAACAAAAAGCAATAGCGGACTTAGACTGATGTGGGTAAAAAGTGGTTCGGATGTATCAACTGGCACATTGTCAATGTATAGATAGTATGGAAACTGATTTGTACCTACCTCTCCTCAGGTAACTGAGCAATCACAACTGGGTCATGTGCTTAATCTGTTATGATTTGGTTTGATATAATTTGTTTTTGCTTTCCTTTTTTGGGGGGGTGTACACGTAATCCACCTTGCACGGTGGTATGGTTGTTTATCATTCAAAATGTAATAAAAAGAGTTAAAAAAAAAAAAAAAAGTGTTGTGGGCCCAGCTTTGACCTGGTGTGCATCCTTTCTCTCAAACAGGACCTTCCAGGTTATAGCTCCCCGTTTTGCCTCCAAGTACCATGCCAATAAGCAAGGGGTCCCGCAAGGCTCCGTTTTGAGCCCTCTGCTTTTCAATCTCTACGTTCAACCCCTGGCAGGCTTGGCAAGGAGCAGAGGGCTTACCATCGTATCATATGCTGATGATACACAGCTAGCGGTAGCCCTCTCGGACTACACTGGGAGTGCAGCATCTAAGTTTCGGGAAGATCTTACGGCTGTTGCCGAGTGGATGACTGATAATTGTCTCCAATTGAACTCCAGCAAGTCAGAGGTCCTGCTGGTGGGTAACCATCAAGAGCTATGGGGGGACTGGTGGTGGCCAGCCATACTGGGATGCGCACCTACTCCTAAGCAGGTGGTGAAAGATCTTGGAGTCTGGGTAGATTCGGGTCTCAGTTTTCAGCTCCAAACCAAAAAAGTCGCGGGGACCTGCTTTGGCATACTTAGGGGGCTTAAACCGTTGCTTGGGTTATTTGACCCACCAGTCAGGCAAATGATCATCCAGGCCTCCATTCTATCAAGACTGGACTATGCCAATGCACTGTACCTAGGGGTGAATAAGATCGAAACCCTGAGACTACAGCGAGTCCAAAACGCGGCGGCTAGAACCCTGCTGGGCCTCCCCAGAATGTGTCCCACCTCTATGGCTATCCGTCGGTTGCACTGGCTCCCTGTCGTCAACCGAGTGGAATTTAAGGGCCTCTGTACTGCATTTAAAATCCTGAAACTCTCCTCTCCGGCCATCCTGACCAATCTGCTGTCACCTTACCACCCTACGCGCCAGCTTCGCTCTACTGGACAACACCTGGCTATTGTGCCTCGTACGAGGAAGGTACAGTCGGGCGGACGCTCTTTCGGTCTTTTGGCTGCCAAGCTTTGGAATGCTCTACCATACTCCATTCGTGCCATGGAAAATTACTTGGTCTTTCGCAGAGCAATTAAAACCCATCTCTTCCCCATAGTCTAGTGCTTTCTCTGACTTCCAGCCTCTATGTTTCTGCTTCAGCGCTGGGACGCCTCTTTGCTGGGGCAGCTGTGCGCTATACAAAACATATTAACATAACAGGTCCATGGTCTTGCTCTCAGTCTCTCTCTTGTGCAGGAGTCTAGCCGAGCGAAGGTGTCTGGTTGGTTCGCGAAGTAAGATTCAGCTATTGAGGTAGGCTGGGCTTGTGTTATGGATGGCTTTGAAAGTGTGTGTGAGGTGTCTGAACTGGGCTTGTTTGTGTATAGTAAGTAAGTGGAGCTCCCCGTGTGCAGTGTGATGTGTGTGCGATGCAGTAGGTTGAGTCTGATTCTGGCTGCAACGTTTCGAATGGCTTGAAGTCGTCTGATGAGGTGCTTGCCGATATTGGTGTAGAGGGTGTTCCTGTAGTCCAGCTTGCTTGTGACGAGGGAGTGTGTGACAGTTTTATGGGTGCTGGTTGGGAGTCATTTTGAGATTTTTCTCAGCATCTTCAGGGTGTGGAAGCAGGAAGCTTTAACGAGCTGATGTGGGCATTCATGTTGAGTGGGCTTCAGATGATAATCCCGAGGTTCTTGGCGTGGGTGGGGGTTGTGTTGGGTGTGGGGCGGAGTTCATCCGGTTACCAGGTGGAGTCCCAGGGTGATGGCTCTTCCCGAAGATCATGACTTCTGTCTTGTCAGTGTTAAATTTAAGACAGATGGTCTTCATCCAGTCTTGGAAGTTTTGTACAAGAGGGAGAGTATCAACTGGATGCCATCGGAGTGGGATAGGACATCAATGTCGTGGGTGCGGATGATGCTTGCTAGTGGGATCATGTAAGAATTGAAGAGGGTCGGGCTCAGTGAGGATCCTTCTGGAATGCCACAGATGAGATTGTGAGCATCCGAAGAGTAAGAGCCCAGGCTGACTGACTGGCTGTGAATTCCAGTCAGGAAGGTGCATATCCAATGGAGAGCGGGTACTTTGATTCCATTCTCATGCAGGCGCTGGATGGGGTGAGACACCAGGTCGAATGTCATGGAGAGGTCCAGGAGGATGAGGGAAGCTGTGTCTCCTCTGTCAAGAATCATACGGATGTCGTTTGCAGTGGCGATGAGGGTTGTTTCTGTGCTGTGGTTGGGTCTGAAGCCAGATTCTGTGACATTAAGGAGTCGGTAGTTGTTGAGATGGTTGGTGAAGAGACTGTTGCTAAGTTTCTCCAGGACTTTGGCAGGGAATGTTTGCAAGGAAATGGGTCTGTAGTTGGCGAGCGTTGTAGGAGCCACAGAAGGCTTTTTGAGCAGGAGGATTACTGTGGCATGTTTTTATGTGTCCTGGAAGGTGAGTCCAGGTGATCGGCATGGGCTTCTTGACCGAGATGTTGTCCTAAATCTCCGTGGCATGTTTGGTGAAGGAGTGGGTGTTGAGGAGTATGCAGGAGAGTGCCGAATGTCGTGCAGTCGATGTCTGGAGAGTGTGAATGTGAGAGAGGTGGGTGTTGGGTGCTGGTTGCTGTCGGAGCGGGGGTAGTGAGCAGTGTGGTAGGAGAGTGCATGGGAACTTGCAGGTGGCGCAGGAGAATGCCCCTTTATGTTGTGAGCTGTGACACGCAGCGGACAGGATTGAGAGACCGGAGTATTGGCACTATGAAAACCTTACTGGAAATAATCAAGATTTCCAGCTAACAGAAGCTGTGAAATATGACAAATGCTTTGTTGCTGGCCCCTCTAATGTCATCATATCATCTCAGAGCAACAAGCAAAATGATGAGATGCTCAAAACCCACAGCACTTTATTTGGAAAGGCGGTGCAAGGATAAGGCAGGCGCTCTACTATTACTACATGAATTCTGTTTGTGCCTAGGAGAGGCCATAGATCTGCAGTGTCTTTAGCAGAAAGATTAGTCTGGGATTTCCTTGCTGTGAACATCCTTGGCTTAGGTAGTTTGGGGTAGGATTCATTAGGTGTCTCTCAGCTCAATTATTCAAAAAACCTCCCTTCTTATTTACAGCGCCATAAACTAGATACCAGAGGATGTAGGTTGGGATCTGCCTTCACTCACCAAGTAGCTGTTTCATCATAACATGGAGCAGAGTCACCCATCCACTGCACGAGATATGGTACACCAGAGAGACGAATGCATACATGGCCCATCTGCTGCTTAGTAAGTGTTACTACCAGAAGTCACATAATATCGTTGTTAAATTGCAGCTTACTTGGTGAAAATATGTGTGAGGGTCCCTTTTGGCCAATGCACTTTAATTGTAATAGGAAATACAGAGGACACACCTTATTTTACTCAAGGTGATAACACAGAAGCTGATGTCTACAAAGCGAACTCTAACCGCACACAAACAACCCCCCCACCTCATCAGTCTTTTCACCTTTTCCCACTAGCACTGCACAACTCTCCTCCTTCCACCTTACCACTCATGCAGACCTAACTGTCAAGTCTGCAAAACCATGATGCGGCCATCTGACCTTCTCAAACCTCGGAGTTTTCAAACCTAATCCTCACCTCCAGCGTTCTATCCTGTATATCGCCACTCATCACTGGCAGTTTGCAGCTTCGATCTGCAATTATTCTGCCAGTTATTCCGATGGATAAGGTCCATACCTTCCTGCTGGATCCACAGATTTACAGCTACCAATCTTACATTATATTTTTACCTTAAAACAATATCTTGAAAGTTCTCATCTCGTTTCTTGATTTCCTTGTATTTGAAGGAGCCTGGCCAACGTTTTCTACTTGTTTGCCTCGCAACATTTTATTTATAATTACCTCCTTTTTTAATTGATCAAAATACTTGAGCACTTGGTTTACATTTGATTTATTCTTATTTTAGTTGCATTTTTCACTTTTGTAGCGCACTTTATTCTACTCTTTTCCCCTCCCTCTGAATATTATTTCCTCTCTTTTTATTCTTGCTTGGCATTATGACAGAATACAGAGAATGAAAAAACATGCTTTGCCCACAGAAAGATATGAATATCCGTGACTATGTGGTAAGGTAAATAGAGCTTCAAGGCACACCAGCAACCCTGACTGCTGCATGGGGTCTCCCACCAATAACAAGTCATTACAGTAATTGTGCAGCACGCAACTCAACATACAACACTCAGTCATTCGTACATCAATCCTTCAGGAAAGCACTGTCCACCTATACCTGCAATGCGGTTTATATCATCACAATATGTGCTACTAATCGTACATAGACCAGAAAAACTGATTTTCATATGCCATCACAAGAGTAGGACTAGGAGCCATAAGGAGATGGCCAGTATGACATTTTACATTTAAAGACCAAGGAACCAATTACTTAAATGGGAAATCACAGAGGAGGTAAGACGACCCAGGAGGGGTACCCATATCAGGTATCTACTGCTGCTGCTGCTCAAGGAACCTAGTTTTTCTTTTTTTTTTACATTAGATACAGTCAAGAACAGGCTAAATGAGTCTTCTAGTGGCAAACCCTGATAACCATAAATAAAAGCCCCTACCAAAACAGACTATGATATGCCACTTCTTGACGTATTGGGATAACCCTTGCCTATGTCATCAATACATTTAAGCAATTGGTGCAATTGTTGAGCATGTTTATGGGGTCTAATACTTGCATGCAACCCATGTACCCCAACTGTTTACTTCTGCTATACTTATATTTTTGCCATAATGCATTTGTCTTTACAAACCTGTACATAATAACCTACCCTGACCCATGGTGAAGTTTCTTTTCATTATGCACAACTAAATCTTTGCACAAATTTGATAGTTAATATCTGTTTCTACAATCTCACGAATACATCACCATAGCAACTAGTTCCTCCATGTCACTACTCACTGGCAGAAATGTAAAAATTAAAAATCAAAGAGATATTGTAGCCAGTAAAACAACTGTATCAAATACAACAGCTATATCTTTGGGATGTAACTCAGAGTTATACTTCTAGCAGATGTGCACTGTTATTGAGCTATAAACTCACCACTTGAGCTACAGTTTTTTTTTCTATGGTCTATACGTACTTTTCAAATCTTTTTTTCAAGTATTTTTAAAATGTATTCACCATGTGCCATTGGCTTATTTCAAGTACACGTATTTCTATCCAAGTTCTGAAATGCTATGTTTTGCCAGTTTTAAGATGCTGCCTTTTTGTAGATGAGGCTCTATTTATTACTGCCGGATTTCAAACACGTTTTTGGGTCTCATCAGAACTAGTTTTACTATCTTCCAAAGTTATTCCCCACCCAAGAACACTTTCAGACGGGTGTAGGTGAAATGTTTATTCATCTACTCATCTACATATGGATCTAAAGACATCTCTTTTTCTACCGACTCCCACCCATGCGTCCATCCATTCACCCACATACTCACGAATCCATCCATCCACCTGTGTGTGAATGTATGAGGTGATATTTGCCTCTATGCATGGTGTGCGTTTCCATATTTGTGTTTGCACCCATTCACATATCACTGCAAAATACTGCTATTACTAGACAAAGACTTAGAATAAGCCATATGTATTGCCTTTCTCAGGGCTTGTTGAACAAGCAACTGGGCTGCATAGTGTTCGGTACAGGACACTACTCACTTGTTCAGATTGACATCCTTGCCCTGCTCGTGGGCTTCCAGAAGTTGCTTGATCACATCCGATATTGTCATCATCATCAGCTCAGCATGGCTGAAGTCTCCTGAAACAGAACATCCGCCACAGTTAACAGGAAAAGCAAAACACTTCCAAAAGGTTTGCAGAAGATTGCAGTTGGGTTTATTTGTTGTCTGTTCTATTGAACCAGACAGATGTAGTTACAGAAAAAAATGAAAAAGCAACCATCTTAAAATATATTACAGAAGCTCTTGTAAGTATAAGGCCTTCAAACCAAACTGAGTGCATGGAGTGCTGAGGGGGAATGGGTTAGATCTTCCTTCATCTTCTGGCTTGGATAGTTGTAGGTGTATGAAGTTGGGTTTGTCCACTGAGTTTTTCACATCACGGTTAAATGTTTCAGAATGGACCAAAAAAAAGAATTCCAAATTATTTCAGTTCTAGTACAAATACGCAATTACCTGACAAACAAACATGAAAACATAAATCCCTCTACACATGATCAGAATGAACGCACAATTACAAGACATATTAACTGATGTAAGGCTTTCAAATCCACTTTATAGCACTTACTAAATGTCTACAAAAAATAATAAACACAAGAATAACTATAAAAGCATTGTACAAGCAAGTTCTTCTGTTTCCTTAAAACTCTCCTGGCCCTAAAACTATTCCTAATCCACCAACAGAATGACTGAACAGAAGGAGGCGTGCACCCATGTCTTCCAATTGATGGTACTTCACTCAGCAGACCAAAAAAGACGCAAATTTCAACATGCACTTCCCAATTAATTTTGTGACCTTTGCATTCAAGTACATGTTCAGCAGCTAAGATACATAGACTCCTCCTCTGAGAAAAGATCTCAAATGTATGAGTGGACATTGCAAGTATGGGGTTAGTTTAAAGGGACACTGCCACTGGGAAAAGAAGTTACTTGAAGCTAGGATAAGGAAAAAAGAGATCACACTCCGTGGCATAACAAAATTCTATGGGGGTCCCCTACAAGGAACAGTGAGGGTGCCACGCTTCTTACTGATAGCGGTCACCCACTTTTTAGAAGTACTTCACTGTTTTGGCCTAGTGATAAGATGAACGTCAAAGAGAACCCTTATAACCATGTAAATTCAACATGCTCTGCAATCAGAACTTCTGATTTACAAAATGGGAGTTTATCGGATGACTGTAATTGTCCCTTAACTCACAGATACATTCAGTCAGCAGCATCGGTTCCCCAACTCATTTAGAGACCAAGATGGCATTATATTTCAGACTGCATAGCAGCCACAGGCTCCATGATTGGGAAAACCCTTATGGTGGACCTGACATTGGAGAGAATGGCATTACTCCTTGCACCTTATATGTTGCGGTCCACTATGACAAACATGGCGAAACAAAAATAATACAAAATTATTCCAAACATATGGAGAGAAAACTACCAGTGCATTATGAACATTGGGATCAGTCTGAGAAAAAAAACTGCCACTTGTTCAACTTGTTTTATTTCACTAGTTGTGCAAGCCTCCCTAATATATAATATTGTTACAGCTTTGCCACTAGGTGTACAAGCCTTCAACACATTACAGAAGTACACCACAGGCAGCAGCAATGTTGTCTCACAGAAAATGTACAGAATTGGAGGTGGCTGTGCAAACCTCATTCACTAAACAGTTAAAGCTGCAACTGTCCTCTTATTCAGCCCTATAACAAAGCACGTTGCCACAAGGAAGGCACAACTGTTGTAGTCATGACAAAGGAAGACTGATGTTGGGTGCCCACTACCCCTTGCTCACCATAAGCTCTTTTGGCACCATGTCGAGTCTCTGTTCTTTATCATCACCAATTAAACATCCATCTGTTCTCCAAAGCAGCTCCAATCATGTCATAATCTGGACGATTGCTTTCTTCCCCTGCCTGCCAGAGTGATTATTTCTGGTCCCATAGTCAGCAATGAACACTTTTTCTGCCCCAAAACAACTGATCAATTCTGTGCTCCTTCTTCAACCTTTTGATAACCAGTTCTATAATCGTGCTATATTCTCTAATGCTTAATCTCTGTAGGACGGTATACATGCCAACACTCTGTGACCAAAAAGTAGAATTTTTCAGGCTTCAAAATTAAAAATAAGCATAATAAAGCACTGAAAATCACATCATATGACATTTGCGCTAGTGATGTTACCACAGGAAGTAGTGTCTGATCTTTCAGGAAGGAACGCCCCACCTAAAATCCCAGCACATTCTGACAGACATCTAGGCTAGCAACAAATGCATTCAAAAGGACACACGCCGTTCATGAACATGCATATGCTGTGCTCGCATACCTCCTCATGGACATGCACAACCCAGGGCTCACAAGCAAATTAATCTTCTCTGACCCTCACAAGCAGGTAGGCCAATGTGCCTCAGGCCTGACCTGCAGTCTTGGAAGCATTATCAGATGCTCCATGTCAGTAGGGGCAACCTATTCGAGTTATGTGCATTAAAAGACATAGCTTTCAGATGGGTTAGTCCAGTTGAAGTATATCAAAGGTACAGAAGCTTGCATGTTGTTAAACTGTTAAATAAAAAGTCAGTGATTGCAATACATGGGCCCAGTTGGCACTAAACTTGCTATTGCAATGATTCAACCTTCACAAGAAGCTCTACCAATACACCCCATTCCTGACCTGCAGCACTGCTGCTCTTCCAGAATTCTGGCCATAAGCAACTCCGACAATGCGCCTCAATGCTGACCTGCATCACCATCACCTAGCTTTTCAAAAACAAGTGCTCATACAAGCACATCTGCAAATGCATGTCAACCCAACTTACAGTGCCATTAATCCTACTGTTCCAACATCAGGGCCCTTACAAGCAGGTCTACCAAAGCAACTCAATCCTAGCCTGCCACAGCAAATAGTGTCCTCATGAGCAGGACTGCCAATGCCTGCTAGTCCTGAATTGCAGCATCGTTGCCCTGCTATCCCAGAACCAGGGGCCAGATGTAGGAACCTATTTAGCGGTCGCAAAGCCTGCAATTCCCTTAAACACAAGATTTGCATCTTTGAATGTACTAAACACATTTTGTGATTCGGTAAAGGCTTACAGAGTCACTCAAAGAGTTGAAAATGCATGCAAGAGGCATGTTTAAGACATGCCTCCCAAACTGCAATTTGCAGTGCTATGCATCAACGGTTTGCAACCGCAATTTCGATCGCAAACCATTCATAGGTTACAGACTGCTCAAAGGAGGATGCAACCCATTCGCAAAGGCAAAAATATACAGTTTGGGAGTGGGCAGTGGCCCAAGGGATCACTACATATTCTTAAATTTTTTTTATTTCTTTTTAAGTATTTTTTTTTCTTAAAGGCAGACTCGTTTCCTTTAATGAAAATGGGCTACATTTACAAAAACATATTTTAAATTCAATCACCGTCATTGTTGTCTGCTGACCCCAGCAGGCCTCCATCCCTGTGATGGCATCCAATCGGAGTGAGTTGCAATTTGCAAACTTCTCAATGGATAGTAATGAGGTAGGTCGAATTGCAACCCACTCTGAATGGTGAGTCAACAAGCCAACCTCATGGTTCTTAGGCCACTTCAAAAAACCAGAATCAATTCACAAAAAGTTGGTGCACAATTTGCAATTACTTTTGCACATCATTTTTTAGTACATCTGGCCCAAACATGTTTGGGAATTAGTATAATGATTGTCCAAGGAATGGCTTATGTACTAGGCAGAGAGTTTTGAAGTTCACTCCTGCTTTTTGTCGAACCTGATGGAGGAATTTCAGGGCTGGAGTAAGTTTTGCTTTACCTTATGCTGCAATGGCTTTCTTATAAAAGAAAAAGTGCAACCCAATATTCCCTTGCTGGCTTGGGTAAACAATAAAGTAATCAATGTAAAGGACCCACTAAGGATTTGTTTGTGCAAATGTTGGATAATTTAAAGAGATTCAATATGTCAAATTATGACATCAATACATTACTTCAAAACTAGTTAAAGCATTCGATTTACGAAGGAATATTACTCTTAAAAAGAAATAATTTGATGGCAGGTGTTATTATTCAATATTTTATATTCAAAAAGTATTTATTAATATAAAAAATATATACACAAAGGGGTTAAAATTGGATCAGTCTAAGAGAAACAAACAATAACCATGGTTATAAATTCACTTTGCATATTTTTCGAAACCACAGTGTGTTTAAATGTCCAAATCGTATACAGAGTTTAAAACGGACTCAAAAGATTTCAGTAACAAATAACCCATAAGTCAATAACTCAAACGGAAATTGGACACTGCGTCGACGTTTCGGTCTCTTTAGCAACAAGTCAGCGAGACCATCTTCAGGGTTATTTGTTACTGAAATCTTTTGAGTCAATTTCAAACTCTGTATAGGTCTTGGACATTTAAAAACACTGACTTGTGGTTTCGCAAAATTTGCAAAGTGAATTAATAACCATGGTTACTGTGTGTTTCTCTTAGACTGTTCCAATTTGAACCCCTTTGTATATATTGTTTAATATTAATAAATACTTTTTGAATATAAAATATTGAATAATAACAATAATAACACCCACCATCAAATTATTTTCTTTTGAAGAGTAATATTCCTTCAGTAAATTGAATGCTTTAACTAGTTTTGAAGTAATGTATTGATGTCATAATTTGACATATTGAATCTCTCTAAATTATCAAATATTTGTACAAACAAATCCTTTGTGTGTCTTTTACATTGATTACTGCAATGTCTTTCTTAGCATCAATCCTAATTATGAAAATCACCAGCCTGGTTTTCAAGTCAGTGTTATTTTCCCCGTGATGGTAACTTGGGGCCTGGTTTAGATCTAGCGGACGGGTTAGTCTGTTACAACGGCGACGGATAACCCATCCGCCAAAATATAAATCCCCTAGGATATAATGGGACTTCTATTTCGGCGGACGGGATATCCGTCACCATTTTGACAGAGTAACCCGTCCGCCGAGATCTAAAATCAGGCCCTTAGTGTTTACAATTAAGGGAAATGGGCCAGGTGTATGATGTCAATTAGTAGTTGCAAAGCCTGTGATTTACTAAATTAAAGGGTTTGTGACTGCTAACTGTTACCGAATCGCACAACTAGTTTTTAAAGGCATAACAAATCGCTATTTGAAATGGGTGTTTTAAGACGTCCCCAGCAATTTGTAATGGTATGCAACTGAAATTTGGTTGAGAAACAATCAGATTTTAACAACTCCCAACATGGGGTAATAAGCCATTTCCCCTTTGTGAATGTAAAAAAACAAGTTTGTTGGGGAGTAGGCAGTGGTTCGGGGGACAACTGTCTACTATCAAACAAACATTTAAAACGTTTTCAATATTTTTTTTAAGCTATGTCCCATTTCCTTTAAGGAAAACGGGCTTCATTTAGAAAAATATATATTTGAAAAAACAACCACAGAAACAGTGGTCTGTTTACCCCAGTAGTTCACCATCAATATGATGGAAACCAATTGCCAATTAGAGAGCGACTGTAGTGAGTTACAATTTGTGATCTACCTCATGAATACTGATGTGGTAGGTTGAGTTGTGCCCACCTACAATTCGACCTATTAATACCTATACTGGTTTGCAAAATTCCACATTATTTGCAAAAATATTGGTTGCAATTTGCGATCAGTATTTCATACATCTGGCCCCAGGTTCCTGACAAGTAGCTCTGTCAATGTGCCTCATTACTAAGTTGCAGTGCTGTCCACCTGCTTTTTCTCGAATAAGGCACGTACAAGCTGCTCTGGCAATGTGTATAAACAATGATCTGTAGTCCTTTTTGCTGCCATGTCAGTCTACGACCATTACAAGCAACTGTGCCAATGGGACTCAATCCAGATCAGGCAAAGTTGGGTTTGCAGCTGCACTTGAATGTGTCTGGTAAGCTGGAGGCTGTAAATCAGCAGCCTCTCCTCACAAAGTATAATCATTCCATCTTACTCAAAGTACCAGCATACCAAATCTGAACTAACCTTCTTTGCACAGTTAACACGGTTTTACTTTCACAACTCTTCTTCCTTTCGTACCATTCATTTAACTGAATTTAAAAGCACATAAAAAATTATGGTTTGTGGTACATGCTGGTTTCGTGGTTCTATGGTTTATTAAAGCAGCATTTCATCCTGATCTGAAAAACCTAGCATGCCACCACCGGCCTCACTACAGTCCTCTTGCTTCTCCAAGACCTAACACACCCCTTCCACCTTTTAACAAGCATTTGCAATGCAATAGGTCTCGCATTAGCAAAGTTTTAAGCTATTGCCATTGTAAATGGCATTGTAAATGGCAATGCCTTTTATTTATCTGTTTTCAAAACTAACACATAGATAAAAGGTTTGTTATTTACAATGCCAGTAGCTCAATACCATTGCAGGAGAGAGACACGTAGAGCTCCGCCAGTGCGCCTCGATCTTACCCTATTATTCTTGTACTGGAACGAGCACCTGAGTCCACTGTTGCAACACTCCTACAATTCCAGTAATGAAACAAGAACACCGTTGTATCATAGTGCTGAAGACCCACTGTGTGCTCTGCCAGTGCCCCTCAATCCTGAGCCTTGCTATTGTACTTGTGAGGCTAATTTACAGCTCTGCCAGTGTGACTGAATCCTGATCTGCGCCATCCCTGCCATGCCACAAAGACCCACACGCAGCTCTCCCAGTGCATCTCAATCCTGGACTGCAGCCCCCTATTTCATTCCAGCTCTGATACCACACACTGTTCTTCTAATGCACCTCCTTCCAAAACGTACACCCCTGCCGTTCCATTATATACAGCTCCCCACGTGTACCTGCAGCTGTGAACCCATACGCTGCTCTTCCAATGCACCTCACTCCTAACTTACACCACCCCCTCCATTCCACCTAGATTAAATACAGCTCCCCCAGTCTACCTGCAGCTCTGAGACCACACGCTGCTTCTCCAATGCACCTCCTTCCTAACTTACACCAGCCCCGCCATTCCATCACATACAGCTCCCCCAGTCTACCTGCAAATTGGACCCCACACGCTGCTCCTCCAATGCACCTTCTTCCAAACTTACCCCACCCTGCCATTCAATCAGATAGAGCTCCCCCAGTGTACCTGCAGCTCTGAGACAACACGCTGTTCTTTTGAGGCACCTCCTTCCTAACTTCACCACCCCTGCCATTCCACCACATACAGCTCCCCTAGTGCACCTGCAGCTCTGAGACAACACGCTGCTTTTCCAATGCACCTCCTTCAAAACTTGCCCCACCCCGCCATTCCATTATATACAACGCCCCACTGTACCTGCAGCACCCCCATTGTATTCCAGCTCTGAGACCACATGCTGATAGTATACCGAGATCAGTTACAGAAAGTAAGTAGATATGATCCGGATGTTAATTACTTTATCAGTGCGTTTATATAGCGCCACAAAGCATGACCTCGCTGTAAGGCACATAGCTGCCTTCCTGCTAAAGGTGTTGTAGTTTAAGACACAGTAAAGTAACTGTTTTTCGGACATAAAATAAGCACAAATCCTTACTCAGGCGAGCCTTACCTGTTCTTCTTGGCGACGGCGTGCCTGTCTGTATGTTACAGGGACTTCTTGCAGAGGTGTAACTTTCGGGGTACAGGGGCTCCTTGGTGCCCAGATGTGCAGGTTTATTTCTTGGGGTGCAAGGGCTCCTAGGCAGTTAGTGCTCACAGCTCCGGGTCGGGCACTCACTCCACGGAGCCTAACAGAAGGAGAGGCGCTGCAGCCTACAGAGAAGCCCGGCCCAGCCCCTGGTTCATGCTTCTGCTGAAGGAGGAGCTGAGGTGGGAGGAGGAACCAGCCGGAGGTAGTGAGTACCTACGTCTGTGTGTTGTGAGAACCGATATAGATGAGCCTCGTCATAGAGCGCCTCTGTGCTCCACCCGAGGGTGGCAGCACAAGCAAACTTAAATCGCCAAGACACATAAGCCCACAGCCAGAGCGTGCACATCGGCTGTCCGACGCCGTGAGCGTGCACATCGGCTGTCCGACGCCGTGAGCGTGCGAGCGAGCACATCGGCTGTCCGACGCCGTGAGCGTGCGAGCATGCACATCAGCTGTCCAACGCCGTGAGCGTGCGAGTGCCCATGTTTCCTCTTGGCGGGGGCTTGGTCGGGCCGGCGGAGCTGGGCTTGGGACCGGACGAAGAGCGGGGCAGACTGTATGGCACCAGAGGCAAGACGGGGCTCCCGAGTGGTGAGGAGAGCCCCGCGGCGTGCCGAGGAGACGGCTAGGGAACCTGCAGACCGAGGAGAGACGCCCTCCTGAACCAGCGGTGAGTGAGGGCTTGGCTGGAGTGCATTGCCGGCACCCATTGTTTTAGCAGACCCGCTAGACAGCGGGCCGCTCCATCATGGGGGCAATTTTGTAGACCTTCTGAGCCCCGGTGAGACATGTAAGGCGCACGCTGAAGGACACGCCATGAGCGTGCACATCGGCTGTCTGAAAGAGACGCCGTGAGCGTGCACATGGCCTGTCCGGGCGCCGTGAGATGTGCACGCGTATGGTGCGAGCAGGAGTTGTGACAACGCCGCGAGCCGTACGCGTGCACATCTCCTGTCTTGCCATACGCGTGCACATGTCCTGTCCCGCATCGCTAAAAAGTCAACAACAATAGATCTCGCCTACGCGAGCAGCGCATGGCGCTGCATCGCTAGGCGAGACCTAAAAAGCAAAGGATTCCAAAAGTTAACATTAACATCAAAGCAAGCACAAAGCAGTATACTTATTATGCATTGCCTTCTCCAACTCTCACACAAAGGCTCTGCCTGAAAGAGAAAGTTTTGTTACTTTATTTCTCTTCAAGCCTGGGTCAGCAAGGCACCATCGGAGACAGCATGCTGCAAAATGGAAAACATGTGCAATGGAGACAGGGTCGCGCTCAGCCAAAATGAGGGCGCCCCCTCCAGGGACGAGGGGGCTTGCGTTACGCCCCTGCTGACACTAAAACCCATAAAATAATTATTCAACAACACATACATCCAAGCACATCTTTCGATGCCTGAGGTGGTAAATTGTGTTTTTATGTGGGGCAGAAATTCCTGATATGTAGGTGTTGTACCCCATCACTATGTTTGTTTCTTCATGTCCCATTGTAAGGGAACAGCCTTCATGTTCCAGTGTGTGCATCAGTCTCCGCTCTAGTTGCAGTATCTCTGGACCCAGTCGCCATTACTTAATGCCCCAAAAGGGCATTAAGTAATGGCGTGTTTCATTGTCTGGCTTAATATCAGTATGGTCACACAGCTCCATGTCCCAGGATACATGTGACTCAGTCCCACAGCCCCTGGCTAATTCCCCACTGTCGACATCCCCCATTCTCTTTGTCCATATGACTGTCAGAGCCAATGGCCATGCCTCCCTGTCGCAATGTCTGTCTCCATATCCCTGTGATTCTAGTCGAGTGTAAGTGTCTCGCTGTTCAAGTAGCTTTATCCCCTGCTGCAGTGTCAGTGCCTACCTGTCCCAGTGTCAAGATCTTCTTCCTTGAGTCTCTGACCCAGTCTCTGTAACTCCTACTCCATGTGACTCTAAATCCCACCATCATCTGTATCACCATGCCCTAGAGTACAGCTGGTTACTGTGTCTTCCTAATCTGATGTCCATGTCTACGTAGTCTGTCGTGAAGGAAACAGGGTGTTAGGATCCTGTGGACGAAAGAAGATCATGGCCTGGTACACTAATGATCAGCATATAATAATTGGTTCTGTCGTGTAAGAACCAAATTTCTTTAGTGTTCGTATTATCCTGATCAGTAGGAACTAACCAATAAATGGTAATTGGTGCCTAAACCATACAGATAAACGAACAAAATGGAGACTGACAAGAATACTCCAAAGGGTGAACGATATATTATTCGTCATATATCGTATCTCATATTATACATACAAATGTATACAAGTGGAAAAACATATAAAAACATTTATATACATAAACATATGTTGTATAATAAACAAGAGACAACATTCAAAGTACATAGTGGGAAGAAAAAAGGGGGGGGGGGAGATTTTTCAATATGCATCCCCAATAACTTGACCCATTATTTAGTACATATAGCCTTATCCTTAGGCATCACTATGTGAAATGGTGGTGCGGGATGTCTTGTTCAATACGTCGACGTTTCGACCCTATGTGAAGGAGTGTTATTGGAAAACATCTCTGAGGGTCTTCTTCAGGACTGGTAAAGTGTTGGGGGAGGGCCTGTATGGTAAAGAGAAGGTAATTAAGGTGCTGCGATCCACCCACGAACGATGTGTCCGATAAGTGAGAGAGAGCCCACAGAGTGGATCTGTCATGGTTCAGTGAAGGGAGGTGGGGGGTTACCTGGGCGATTTCACTGTAAATTATTTGGAAGCGGGTTGGCTGAGGCCTTGGTAAGCTGTAGAGGACAATAGTACATACCCGTGAAAATGGTCAAGCCAGTGTTGGATAGGCAGTGACTCTTAATGACTAGCGATTACCTTTCAGTGACGTTGCAGCCGCATCCGTCAGACCGTGCTTAAAATCCTTAGCTCCGAAGAATCTGTGATTGCTTAGGTGAGTCCTGGACAATGGGTTCCTTGAAACCTCCGAGTCCTAGAGGGGCATAGAGGTCACCAAATGCCCGTTAGTTCGGTGGGAACCATGGAGGCAATAGACAAAATCAATGTCCCCTTTCATATTATTCACGGGTATGTGTCTGTTGTCCTCTACAGCTTACCGAGGCCTCAGCCAACCCAAATAATTTACAGTGAAATCACCCAGGTAACCTCTATCCTGCATGTTTCTATGATACACATGGGTACAATCATTCTTTGACACGTTGTTGACCCTCCTGTAATTACGGAGGTCCTTAGACTAAGTTCTTTTTCACTCTCCCTTCCCTTCCCCCTCCCACCTCCCCACCTCCCCCAACACCCCCCACACCCTTACCTCCATTCACTGAACCTTGACAGATCCACTCTGTGGGCTCTCTCTCACTTATCGGACACATCGTTCGTGGGTGGATCGCAGCACCTTAATTACCTTCTCTTTACCATACAAGCCCTCCCCGAACACTTTACCAGTCTTGAAGAAGACCCTCAGAGATGTTTTCCAATAACACTCCTTCACATAGGGTCGAAAGGTCGACGTATTGAACAAGACATCCTGCACCACCATTTCACATAGTGATGCCTAAGGATAAGGCTATATGTGCTAAATAATGGGTCAAGTTATTGGGGATGCATATTGAGAAATCTCCCCCCCCCCCTTTTTTCTTCCCACTATGTACTGTGAATGTTGTCTCGTTATTACACAACATATGTTTATGTATATAAATGTTTTTATATATTTTTCCACTTGTATACATTTGTATGTATAATATGAGATAAGATATATGACGAATAATATATCGTTCACCCTTTGGAGTATTCTTGTCAGTCTCCATTTTGTTCGTTTATCTGTATGGTTTAGGCACCAATTACCATTTATTGGTTCGTTCCTACTGATCAGGATAATACGAACACTAAAGAAATGTAGTTCTTACACGACAGAACCAATTATTATATACTGATCGAATACCCCAGGTTCTGTGGGATACTGGGTTACCCCATTAATTTTTACTGGTACACTAGTGGACATCGCTTCCTGGTACGGAGGGGGACAGGAAGTGAGGGGGCACACACACGTACGGCAAGCTGCTGAGAGGGACAGTGGTCAGCCCTCCCCACTGTAGGCCACTTGCATAAATTGTGGAAACAACAATAAAGGACTGCCTCTCCCATCAGTGTCCTGCTTACTGATTTGTCACAGCACACGACCCCGGTACACAACATGCTCAAAATGAGGCAGCCCGCAGCCCACGCATGGGGCCCCCATAGGAGGGCGGCCACCTTAGTGCCACATGAAGGCACATAACCAACTGGTCCAGTGTTTGGACCCTCTTGGAGTCTGGGGCGTCCTGCTTCATTTCCGGCGCGCCAATGGGTGGGGGCCAGGTATATCTACTTCCCCCGCCCATCTGGTGATCCTTTTGGGCCGAGACATCACGCCGCCTGGACGTTCGCTGGTCGGAGCTGCTAATGCGGTGAGTCCGTGATCCCCCCCCAACCCTCAACGCCTCGGCACCGCCCAGCCATAGCCTGGGCTGGGCTGGTGTCAGCTGGGGGGGGGGGGTTATGCAGCTCCCCCAGTCCAGAGTCAGGCTTCCTCGGACCAGACAATGGCGTTGCGGTTGGGGATGCACCTGGGGGTGGGCGACCGTGGGTGAGGCGTCCGGGCCCCTCCCGCCCCTCCTCCATGTGCCGGGAACGGTCAATAGGGCGGGGGGCGCTGCGGCATGGGGCCAGTCGGCTCATTTGTGTGCGGGGTGCTGGCAGCGCTATGGTCGCGGGTTCGGCCCAACGGAGAACAGTCTTTGGGAAGCGACCACCAGGGCGCGGCGAGGGGCCCACGCGAGTTACACTGCCCCTCCCTCCACCCCCGAACCACCGCGTAGGGAGACAGGCTCCGCCAAAAAGCGATCGCTGGGGCATAAGCATGCAGTGAGTTCCAACAATGGACAATGGACTGCATTGTCAAAAGTGCGGCCACGGGTATCAGCCCTGTAATCACAGCGGCGGGTGGGGGGCATAAGAGTAAAGCACGGCAGGCCGGCGGCCTGGGTGCGCTCTGACTGGGCCAGCTGCTCACCACCATGGAAGTTCATGGGGGGCGCGGGGTCGTCCAGCGCCCCCGGCTCTTCATAGGAGCGCCTCATGCTGGGTTGGAGGCACACCGGGCAGAGATCACCGGGCTTGTTACAACAAGCGACCACCTTGCCTAGAAGCCCCTCCCCAGGGGCCTCTCCACTGAGCACCACCGTCGGGCGTTCCGACACCCCCCAGCTACCGTTATCGGGGGTAGAGGCGACAGGTCCCAGGGGTGCAGATCATATGCGATAACCGTGGCCGTTATAGGTGTGTGAACGTAAACGGTCAAAAAGTCGCCTGAGGCTTCCTTAACAAGTCTCAGGTTCAACTATTGCCATTTTTGTAAACCGGGCCCTCAGCCAGCTGCAGGTGTGGCTGGCCTGCATTGTATGGCCTCCCCGTCGCGTGGCACGAGGGACAGCGCAAGTTCTCCCGGCCCGCAGTGCCGAGCCGGTGGACTGCACGTCTTGGCCTTGCAGTGACCCTGCAGGCTCGGCGCGAGTGAGGGGCCCTTCCAAGCAGCAGTTCGCCCCAGTGATCTGGGTCCTGTCCGTCTCCTACGAGTCCCAACCCGTATGGCGTCATGCCGCTTTCTGACCTCTCGCGCACTAATCAACTGACTTATTACCTCCTAAAAGCTGCATGTAATTTGAGGGCGGACATGGCAGTGCAACTGCCAGGGGGGGGCGGGGGTGTTCTGCCTGGGTGCAGCCTTTCATGGAAACGGGTGAAGTGGGTTCAAATCAGAGTGGTGGCCCAACCCTCGCGGGCGGCGCAACTGCCAGGGGGGGGTGGGGGGAGGGGTCGGCCCACGTGCACTGAGTGGTGGGCGAGGCTGTGGTTAGAGCAGCCGAACTACGGGTTTAGAAAGCAGGTCGAACCTGAAGCATTTGTGCCGTTCAAAGTAGCTGGCGACCATGTAAAGCGCTCCATATTTTCACTATATAAAGAAATATTTCTATGCGTGAGTTCACGTCCCGCTGCTGATAAAAACTTAAATCTGCCTCTTCTGCCGCTCGGGTCGTGAGAAGTTCTGCCTCGCGGTCGGAGATGCAGACTTTGACCCTGGGGAACGGGTATCGAGTCCCTGCGTCCCGGAACATCCTGAGATGTCTGGGGAAATCACCTAAGAAATATATCGGGCGTGACCTTACTAATTTAGTTGGCACCTTTTGATACATCCTGAAACGGGTAGATACGTTTTATGCAACTCCTTTGCAGCATTGGGTGTAGCTCGGGAACGTGACGCAAATTGGCAACAATGTCATGGTTTCTTAAGTGCCCAAACACACTCTCCCCTACCCCCCCTTCGCAGTCTTCATCGCATACCCACCGATGGGTGTTGCTCTTCGGTTTGGCCACCTCGGTTTCCTGGTGCCTTTCTCACATGGGGAGAGGTAAGGCTACAAACGACATTTCGTTACGGTTGGCGGGGATTCCATATTTTCAGTTGTGTCAGGAGTCGGGGGCTTGGGAGGGTCAACACAGCTGAGTTCGACAAGAAGGTTAAGATTAGTCTGTTAAACGAATAAGACTGCATAGGTGCCATAAGTAGTTTGAAGATGGATCCATGTTTCATGCCAGTAGTATTGGGCTTGCAACTCTTGTGACTAGTTCATTGGTCATGCTGCTATGGCTATATCACGGACAAACATTAGAAGCGTGTTGTCACTAATTCAGATGGTCTGCTTAGTGGGTTAACAGGGGGGGGTACACTAGGTAGGTGGGCTGATAGTAGGCGGGAGCAGGCTTATCTTAACCTGAACGCCCTGAACCAGGTGCCCAAGGCAGAGGTTTGCTCTGCATTACGCTGTAGGGAGGCTGTTCCCATGTCGCGTTTCCGTTTGATGGTGTGCCCGACGTGGTGGCTTGTGTGGGGCAAGGCAATCTGTTGACATGGGGGTGATCTATGCTAGCTTTGAATCAAATTTGTACCGCAGGCTACCATAGGGTGTTGGCGCGGCAAGTGTGCCTTTGTACGGCCTGGTGCCAGGAAACCGCCTGCGTGCGGGTGGCCCCAGCTAAAAGGGGTTTGCCCACAGGCGCCTACTGCTGCCGGTGGTCCGGAGCGGGAGCCCGTCGGCCAGCATCGGCAGAGCAGTGGCCGTGGTGCCTGTCGCCAGCAAGGGTGGAGTGACGGGAGCAGCCTGTTTTGGTGGTGGGCTACATCAGGGCACCCACCCGGACGGCGAGTCTTGCCTCTTGGGAGCCGCGTCACCTGGGCTGGTAAGCACATGCATTGGCTGGGCAGAAGCCAAGCAGGGCTGGGTTAGTGCCTCGCTGGGGAACCAGGTTCGAGTCACAGCAGGAACGCCCAACATCCTGTGATTCTGGGCAAATCACTCAATCTCCCCGTGCATAACAAATGAATGGGTCAGTCTGTAACGCAACTGGTGCTCAAGTGAAGCGCGCCGATAGCTTGTGCAGCATGCGCGCACTGGAGTGACACTTCGATAAAGTTGTAATTTGGGGGTTTTGAGTCTGTGATGTATGTCAAAGAAACTCAGGATAGAGCTTGCACAGTCTCATCAGTTCAGAACGAAAGCATTTTCAATATTCTTGCGAGTTAGCCAGAGTGTTGCTCATTTAGCTTACGTAATTGCCAACCAGTGGCGGGATCAGTGGTCCTGGCTGGCTGTAGGTCCAATGTTACGGGATGAGTTAATTGACGGGTACAATAGCAGAAGAGGCAGGACTATGCGGCACGCAATACCAAGCTCAGACGTCAGCTTATATGTTTTAATCCAATGCCAAGAGAGCGTCTGGTTTCGGGCCAGAACCAGTAGCACAGCGGGTGGCTTTAATAAGCACTTTTAAGCGTGCAGGTGGCACATTGGATAACGGTGCAAGATAATTACCCCTTAAGGTACACCTTGGGCCAGTCAAATGGGGACGACTTCTGCAATAGATGAGCATGCTTGTCAATCAATACTTTGTTTCAATCTGAAGGGAGGATTGGCCTACCGATGACATGCCCTACCTCCGACAGGCCCTTGACTATTATCCTTTGACTTGAAACTGGGTCATGTCTAGCTGGTTTAAGCTGGGTGGGGCAAGTCGCACAACAGCCGGGGGTTATCATCGACAGTTCTGATGGCCTGGGGAGCGATGAATGCTTGGTCTGCTCGCACAGGCAGGCGATTTCTGCGGGGGCTTAGCTTTGCATGCTACCCTGCATTGGTTTTTACTGACTACGGTGATGCAGTGGAAAGTGTTGCAAGCAAGCCCCGAGAGATGGGTCCTTGGATACCATCCATAATCTTAACCTGGTTAGCATTCAGGCCAAGGAGTTGCTGCATGACCCCCGGGTGCTGGAGATGGTTTGTTGGTTGGCATGCTTTTCCAGATGTTTGTTGCAAGCTCGCACATGTTGTTGTTTCCGCAGAGTTTGGGGCAGGTTAGCGTACCTCATCTTGTCTCTGCGGGTTTGATGTGTCTTTCGGGGCATTATGACCGAGTAGAGCCGTTATCGCTTTGTATATCTGGGCATAAAGGAATGCCAGGCAAGAATCTAGGGGACTATAGAGCAAGTGTTCCCTTTTTCCGAGCCTAGTATATGCAGGCGTGAGTAACATTAGTAGCCGCCAGTTCAATCGTGCATCATTCTCCTTCAAGAGAGTAGGCATTTCTTTAAGTGTGAAGTAGGCCCCATACAGGACTTCAAGGGAACTATCACCTAGGCTAACCTTGACACGGCAAACAATTATGATTCGGGAGGGTTTGAGCGCTGCAAGTGTGGGCAGTCCTTGCTTTAGAAAGGTGGAAGCGTTAGGACTATTGCACCCCCAGTAGGGGACTGCTTTTACTCATGGTCACAGGTGCAGCTCCCAGCAGGTTCACCTAGCCTTTCAGCCCCCTGAGGTCGATAGTATGACTACCATTAAGTCAAGTATCGACAGATATCTGTTATTCAGAGCCGACATACCTTTCAAGTTGATGGCGCGCTCAAATACGTGTCATGTTTGGCACCGTGTGTGGGCCGTTTTTAACATTTATGGCAGGTATGGAACATTGTAGAAGGTTCAAAGTGATATAGGAGTATTAGCTGCTCAATAGAGGAAATAAGAAATGTGTAAAATATTTGCAGCGTTTAAACAGGATGTTGAATTGAAGGAGCGGTTGAAAGATACGGGGAAAGTATGGAGTGAGTCAAGTGGGGAGTGAGCAGTATAATACAATATAGTGTTGTGATGTGTGCGAGTGAAAGTAAGAGAGCGAGGTTATAAACAACATAAGATGGGGTTCATGCGAGGATAATAGGAAGGTTATGCGAGGGCGCCAGAAAGTGTGAGCAGACTGGTGTGTGTAAGGAAAAGGGGAAAAAGCAGCTTGAGTAGATCAGAAAAAAAAAAAAGAGTATGAGCTCCATGAGGAATGATCTGTTTAATCACTGCTTATAAAACCAGATGGTAGTATTGGCCCGTGGGTAGGAAAGGGTGTTAAATTAAATATACTTGGGGAACAGTTCACGTTGAATGCAGGGCTTATAGGTTCAAAGTTGCAGATTAACGCTGGAGGGATTTTTATGGGGGTAGATACGCATAGCACTTCGTAATGAAGATTTAGATAAAACAAATATTGATTTCTGATTAGTGATGTTACTTTACGTTTAATCATGGTTTAAAGTGATAATGGTTATTGTTTTGTTTGTTATTATAGTGACCCCTGATGAAGGGCAACTTCGGCCCGAAATGCATTGGGTTTTTACATAAACAAAATACTGTCTTGGATGAATTTGCGTTATTCGTGTTTTTGGGAAGAGGTTCGGATGGCCCACCTTGAACATAAGAAAACAGAAAATTGGCATTCCATTCCACGTGTGGATGTATAAAACATTGGAGAAAGTTGAAATAAGTGATTGAAATGTTTGGATCAATAGAATTACATGGAGAAAGGTGGAATAATTATATGACCGCCACACAGGCGTAATTTAGCTGTGCGTTTGGTAGGGGCGAGATGTCGCCCCAATTCAGTGAATAACATTAGTAGCCGCCAGTTCAATCGTGCATCATTCTCCTTCAAGAGAGTAGGCATTTCTTTAAGTGTGAAGTAGGCCCCATACAGGACTTCAAGGGAACTATCACCTAGGCTAACCTTGACACGGCAAACAATTATGATTCAGGAGGGTTTGAGCGCTGCAAGTGTGGGCAGTCCTTGCTTTAGAAAGGTGGAAGCGTTAGGACTATTACACCCCCAGTAGGGGACTGCTTTTACTCATGGTCACAGGTGCAGCTCCCAGCAGGTTCACCAAGCCTTTCAGCCCCCTGAGGTCGATAGTATGACTACCATTAAGTCAAGTATCAACAGATATCTGTTATTCAGAGCCGACATACCTTTCAAGTTGACGGCGCGCTCAAATACGCGTCATGTTTGGCACATACATACAGGTTTCTTAGGCAAAAGCCACAGGTTCATGCTTCGATGGGACAGAGTCAAAGATCAGAAGGGCCAGTTTCAGCAGCATGAGTACCATAAATTGGTCAAAACAATAACTCTGGTACTGCAAAGGCAGATATTAGTCCCCCCACCCACCTCAAGTTCACCCAGACTCCGAATGAAAGGAGTACAATTTATTTTCAACAGGCTTGGGCAAACAAAGGTAACGCATTGAGTCGCAGCTTCAGCCAGCTGATATCATTGGGAGCTTCAGGGGCGGAAGGGTTGTACCTCCAGGCAACAGGCTCCCACTTCAGGAGCAGGGAGAAGCAGATTCTGGGGCAGGTTAACATACCTCAAAGGTGTATATGTGGGTTTAATGCATGTGTATCTCTGGGCTTATGGCTGGTAGAGCCATTCTCACTTAGAGTTATGTTCATGTTAAAATGTTGTGCTTATGACGGTTCTCATGACCAATGCGTTTATTTGTATCTTTCCAAGGTGAAGAGACATAAGTTAGGTACTTCAATCGATACAACGTAGCACATTAAGGCGGCGGTGTATAAGTTCAAGTGGCAACTGGGAGATTTCCATCATTAACGCCAGCAGCTGCTCGCATGGTTAGCAGTAAGCAGCCTGGGAAGTCTGGGGGGAAAACACCACAGATAAACTGCACAAGCAAAATCCCTGTAAGATAGGAGGGATTCACGGCAAGTACACGAGGACTCCCTTGCTTAAGGTCACATATTTCTAGGCTCATCGGATAGTTGAGCCTTTACACATCATAGTAGGGTGGGTGCATCAATACGGCAACACAGCATCCAACTAGAGCCTGCAGTTAGAATGGGATTGGATGTTGTACATACTGTTCTCACCATCCAGAAGCTTTTCTATCGCTGGTCTGCATCCTGGTATACAAGAGCAGACGTTTTGAGCTGGGCTACTCACGCTAGGGTGGGAACATCAGCAGGGCAACTCAGGAGCAAAAAAATCGCAGTCAGATGTGACAGGCTTGCAGGCAAGGCTGACATGAAGCAGAATACTGTGGGCTAAGGGTCCCTGCAATTGAACCAAGACAACCTGTTGCCCCTCAGCCAGGCAGGCTGCGTTAGTTGTCATCTAAAAAGTGTGCGGTGGCCTTAGACAGATTGAGACAGATGGGTTGGGAGCACATATGCGGACAACTACCAGAACACATTTGCATTTTCAGTGAAGGTGCAGGTAAATTGGTTCGTATGATTCGCTACAGGCTATCACGATCCAAAAGCAATGGCATCTGTTCGGCACCTGGTATACCTTTAGCAAAAGTAGGGTTATGGGCCACACACGAAAAAGCGCTATTCAGTCAGGTGTGGCGTGAGTTTGTCATTCCTAAAAGGGTGCTGTTACCTCATTAGTGTTGAAAAAGCTGGGTTGGAGCACAAATTCGGACAACTACCAGTGCACGTTGTGCAATCATATTTAAGAAGGTGCAGGTACATCTGCTCATATGTTTTACCTCATGTCCTCAAAATCCAAAAGCATTGGCAAACCTTTTTGGCACTCTGATATACCGTTGGCTTAAGCGGTCTATGGGCTACTACTCGGGTGGGGACACCAGCATGGCGACACAGCATCCGTCACAAGACTCCACCCTGTCCCCGCCCGATGACCCTCTCCAGGGGGTCCATATTTCTCATCAGTGAACCTCCAAATGTGGACTTGCCAAGCAAGGGGGTAACCAAGGGCTTAGTCAACCCCCATATGGAACTGCACATAATGGTACACAGTGAACAAGGGAGTATACCACGCAGAAGCCTGGTCAAGAGGAGAGCAGTAGTTTTAATTTCTATGGTAATATCTCTGGCCGGCGCTGTACTCCCATACAACGGAGATCAGCGGGTAGAGAGAAGGGTATTGTGCGGCCACAATTAAGAACTGTTAACAATTATACCGATGGCCTTGGAGGCGAACTCCACCATGATTACCAGCGAAACCTTATACCAGGGACTGGGCGGTAATGGGTAAACACGGACGCGGCAACACCTAACAAGAAGGCCCTTATTGGCGCAAAGGGCACCATAGGGATTTCTTCCTGAAAAGGGGTTAAAGTAGAGATCAGTTGCCGCAACCCCGGGGAGGCCATTGAACATGCCCATGGGGTAAATAAAGCTGTGGTTAAAACAGAGAACAGTAGTTCCCAAGTTAAGTGGAGGCCATCGAACTTGCCTACGGAAGGGTAAATAAGCCATGCGCAAGCACACCAAGCATGAGGGCTTGGTTTAACTCTAATTCAAGATCATATCAAATCGGAAGGGCTCAGTGAATTAGGCATGGTCTCTTTAGTGCTACATCACAAGGTTTCCCCGAAAGGGCCGGGAAACACCTGCAGAGGTAGATGTGAATTGTCCAGCCAGAAGGACTGGGAACCATGTGAGAGGTATATCGGATTTGTCCGGGTCTGGACAGGCCGTTTAAATTTCTCGCAGGAGGGTAAACAATGCCATCCGCAAATTCACGGAACAGAGGGGTTTCTAGCTTTATCAGACTCGGCTCTTGCATGCCAAGACCACGGGATGTTTTGATGTGGATGGGGGTCCATTTGTCTAGAATGGGCATGGACCAGTTTCTATTGGACCTGGGTGACGCCCTAGAATCAGCTGGGTGTAAGTTGGAATGCCTGCCTTGGTGGGGGGCCCTGGGTGTGACGGGGGCCACACCTAGAGCTGTGGCGGAGTTACAGGGCGATCCAGAGGCTGAATGGTACATAGGGGTACCCTCTTCAGGAGCACAACAAGGGTGCAAATGCCAAATAGCACCAGGAAGTCCTTACGGCAGGACCCTGGAGGAACGACGGCACCCCGTTAGTCCTGCGGGCGGTTGTAAACCTGAGCAACCGGGGGCTTGCCTGGATACACTCTGCCCCCTCAAGGGGCGTGAGTAAATGGGTGGCCTGGTGGTACACAGGATGGAAGGGGTAATCCCCCAAAATGGTTAGCACCGATTGGTTAGGCCACGGTGCAATTTGGCTCTTCAGGTGGGCAGGCAGCATAGGGGTTGCCTGCCCTTGGATCGCCCGTAAGTTGACCCACCATGTTGGCATATTTCTTATGCAAAATAAACCTGCAGCAATGTTTTCTCCAACAACCAATGTGTCTTGTGTGTTCTTTATTATGGTATTGCTGTGGTTACGAGTGGGGTGTGCTGCCGATATTGGCACTATGCCCCTGCGTCCGTGTCTGCCTGTCCTAATGTCTGTGTGTCAGTGTATGTAGGTGCAAAGCCCGAGTCAGTGAGAATAGTGCGTGCATGGAAGGTTACCAGATGATTCCTTTTTATTAGCGAGATTGTGGTCTCAGCCCTGGATTTTCCTTTTACAATTCTTTGTTTTCAAGTCAGTTCACTGGGTAAATTAATTAAACCTCCAACTCTGAGGATTCATTAGTTCTTATAGGAAAGAACTGAGGTAGTGTATTTTCCACTGCAGGCACACTCGATGGCTCAATCGTTCCTAGGTAATGCAGTGAGAATCTGGAACTCGCTCCCTCCATTGCTCCGTGCCACCACCTCCATCCGGATCTTCAAAGCTGACCTCAAAACTCTTCTATTCCAAAAACACTTTCAGAACTAATTCCTTCATTCTCAGACCCCGCCAGGAAGTTCGTTGCTCATTGTAAATTTGTAATATTTTTTGTACATTCCTTGCTTGCTGTGTTTCATATTGTGTTCTTGCCTTCTATGTTTCCCTACCTCCTCTTGCTTGCTGTGTGTGATACTGTGTCCTGCTATTTTTGTAACGTTCTATTTTGTAACATTTCTCTCATGTAACGTAACTGGTTCTATTGTACAGCGCTCTGACACCTTCGGGTAAAGTCCGCGCTTTATAAAAATGCATTAAATAAAATAAAATAAACTCCGGTGAAGACATAAGTGCGGGTACTGGTTTGAGTGTCAGTGACATGCATTAGAATGTATGTAAGGCATCCTCCGCTGAGCTGCAACACAGGATAAGTGCAGTAGTCGACCAGGCAATCATCTGGTTGTGAGATGTAGGTCGCCAGAGACGCAAGAGAGGTGTTGTCAGTGTGCGTAGACATGACAAGGAAATAAGGCAAGTTAGCGCAGTGTGTGCAATGTGCATGTACCTCGGTGGTAGCAGGTGGTGGTGATGGGTACCCATGGCGAAACACAAGAGGAATGTAAGCTGGGCAGAACTCACCTGTCTTTTTCTGCTTCATGGCTGGCAGCACTGACAGATGGTAGCGACACAAAAGTCAGGAATAGTAAAGTCTCGTGTGACAGGACAACGGCGTGTTTACTCCTATGAGCTGGAACACGTGGCCCCCTTCGGCCACCGTCACTTGGGAGGTTTCTCCTCAGCTTGAGTGGCGGCCATCTTGAAAGGGGAAACGAACCAGCGTTCCGCCAGCGCCTCCGAATTTTAATACAAAAACATTCTTGCTACGAACTGACTGAGCGAAATTGCAGTCGTCATGTGGAGTTACGTTCGCGGACAATACTACTGCTGCTTTATACGTTTAGAAACTGCATTTAGTAGTTCACATAAAAAATCTGACATATAAATGTAAATATATTTTAAAGATTTTTGATTCCAAAGTTATCCTAAGGAAAACTGGCCTTTTGATTTTTCCACCTGAGGCAAACTGTGAAATCGACCATTGGATTTACACAGGCATCGATAGACCTGTCTTCTTTCTATGTCGCTTGCGAAGCCCAAGATCCAGAGGTCCGAGACCGAGAAGCATCCGTCAGCGGAAATAAAAGATACCAGCTGCATCTTGAAAGAATGCTGATAGGTGATGCAGCGAGGGCCCCAAAAAACACCGTGTCAATTAATTTAAAATACATATCAATAATGACTTGATTACCACCCAAGTGGCACATTGTTCTGTTGTCGCCCCATGCTAGTCTTGCTTTTATAACAAACAGCATGGGCTTGTAAATTTACTTTTAACCATTAACGTGTTGAATAAAAATTCCTGACATGCAAAGTGCAGTAACTGCAGAGCTGCCAAGTTTGCCAGTCTTACAGTTCTGGGTCTTGCTTTGGTTACTTACTGGTAATCTTCATTACTCCGAGTTCAGGACTTCCTGTCACAGCAATCTGTTGTAGTTAATGATGACTCCACGACTTGCGAGTGTTAATTAACATATTTATTTTGAGCGCAAGAGGCAACGTTGGTGATCCCTCTCCAGCCAGCAGACAACTGACTGGTAAGGAACACGGCTATGTCATTGAGGCATAGCAACGCTAGAACCATAACAGTAGAATGTAATACTTAAAGGCAAAGGTACCTTAACATAGAAGCTCATGTGAGGATACAACACATCCTCTCTCCTTTAAATAAAAACAAAACAGTAAGAGATAAGGAATGACGAGATGAGAAATACAAATGAGATAATAAATACAATTAAAAAAACAAGCATTTACAATGCAATAGGTCTCGCAACTGCGAGTTTTGGAGCTATTGGCATTGTAAATGGCAATGCCTTTTAAAACAAGTTTAAGCTATTGGCATTGTAAATGAGAATGCCTTTCATTTATGTTTTAAAAATGAAAACAAAAATAAAAGGCATTGTTATTTGCAATGTCAATAGCTCAAACTCGCGTAAATGCGAGACCTATTGCATTGGAAATGCTTGTTAAAGGTTAGCAGTCATCATTAGAATTCCGCTTCCGATTGGTTCTTCCAGCAGGTTGGTTCAACCTACACAATGGTATGTGTCTCACATTGATTGAGCGAGGTTTGAAGCGCAGCAATCCGGACCTGCAAAGCCTGCTATTCTGTTGTTAAAGTTTGACAAAGTAAAGCTGTAATGCTCCTCAGTCCCGAAGTGTGTGCCTCCTGCTCTTCCAGTACAGAGACCCCCAAACAGCTCTGCCATGGAGCCTCAGTAGTGCTCAGAAGCAGCTTCCCATGTTCCAGTACTGAGACCACACTGAGCGCTGCCCTCGCGCCCAACGTTGTCCATTACACTATGGCTTGACGGGCACCAGATCTCTCTCAATGCACCTCTATCCTAAACTTCAATCTTCAGCCTTGGCCGCCTCTCCTCTGTAGCTTCTGAGACGCGATTGATTTACTGTGTACACTAAACAAATGCGCAGTCGTCACTTCTTTCCTATCCCTTTAGCTCCAGACTTCAAATCCCCGCGTCCCCTCCCGCCCTGCCGCGAGCCACCATGCCCCCACCTCGCCGCGGCTGGCACCAGACCCTTTCTTTTACTGCTGCTGAATGCATTTGCTCAGCGAGGTGTGGTCACTGCCCATTGTTGTGGCATTTTAATTTTAAATAGGCAGTTTGGGAGGGAGCAGTGGGGGTAGATAAACCCACAATGCACTGCAGCCCGAGGCAGAGTGGAACGAGAGATTAGGAGCAGGGGCCTGTGGTGGGGGAGAAGAGACACCCCGGCCTGTCACAGATAAAGTATATGGTAGCGCCTAGAAGCAGCACTTACTGGCCGTACATGGAAAAAGCGAACTTTCATAAGAGTGAAGAGATTTGTACATAGTAAATCATAACGCCTCAGAATTAGGGCTTTTACTAGAAAGTTATAAAAACACGCCATTCAGGACCACAGGATGTTGAGGGTTTCTACCGAGACTAGAACCCGGTCCCCCAACTTCAAGGTCCACCGCTTTAGCCGTTAGGCCATATCCTATTGCTGTGGGTAGGCCCAGCAGGACACGTTAATCACAAGAGCTCATGCTGTATATATCCATCCTAAACCACAACAAGGTCTTTGTAATGTATAAACTTTAGCGCTACGAAGCTGTGCTGGGCATCTGGTGTTTTTACAAGATCTCATTAAAACATTTTCCAGTGGAATCCGCAGTAAGAAGCACCGTGTTAAAAACCTGCCCCATTGTTCCCCGCTTGGTGTGCAGTCAGCAAAGCGCCCTAAGGCTGCCCTCTTGGTGATTCTCACAGTCGCACGAGCTTCGCTCTCCGAGCTCCCAATGCCGAGGGAGGGTGCGGAGAGGGTGTGCTTGATTCCGTGTGACTTTACCAGTGAATTCTACATTGAAATTTCCAAATGAGACTGGGGACGATGCAAATAAGTAATAATGTCACTGGTGTTTATTAATTATTTTTTCGGAGTTTTTTATATAGCACGGATTTGACCAAAAGTATCTGAGCGCTTTACATGAGCACCAGTGGCGTTACAGACGGAACATTGATTTTGTTAGGCACGGGGAGATTAACTAATTTGCCCAGGACCACAGGATGTTGAGGGTTTCTACCGAGACTGGAACCCGGTCCCCCAACTTCAAGGTCCACCACTCTAGCCGTTAGGCCAAATCCTATTGCTGTGGGTAGGCCCAGCAGGACACGTTAATAACAAGAGCTCATGCTGTATATATCCATCCTAAACCACAACAAGGTCTTTGTAATGTATAAACTATAGCGCTACGAAGCTGTGCTGGGCATCTGGTGTTTTTACAAGATCTCATTAAAACATTTTCCAGTGGAATCCGCAGTAAGAAGCACCGTGTTAAAAACCTGCCCCATTCTTCCCCGCTTGGTGTGCAGTCAGCAAAGCACCCAAAGGTTGCCCTCTTGGCGATTCTCACAGTCGCACGAGCTTCGCTCTCCGAGCTCCCAATGCAGAGGGAGGGTGCGGAGAGCGTGTGCTTGATTCCGTGTGACTTTACCAGTGAATTTTACATTCAAATTTCCAAATGATACTGGGGACGATGCAAATAAGTTATAATGTCACTGGTGTTTATTAATTTTTTTTTAGGAGTTTTTTATATAGCGCGGACTCGACCGAAAGTATGTGAGCGCTTTACATGAGCACCAGTGGCGTTACAGACGGAACATTGATTTTGTTAGGCACGGGGAGATTAACTATTTTGCCCAGGACCACAGGATGTTGAGGGTTTCTACAGGGTGTGGAGAGCGTGTGCTTCACGTGCACCCCGAGAACAAATAACACACGGACACGAATCAGAGGAGCATCGTTCACAGTACGTTATATTGAGAGGCTGTAGTGAAAAAACAGGCGCTGGCAGCCTGCAATTGAAAAACAAGTAAACGCCGGGACAGGGGCTTTAAAAATGGCGGCGCGTGTTAGCGCCCAAAGGCTGCCCTCTTGGCGATTCTCACAGTCGCACGAGCTTCGCTCTCCGAGCTCCCAATGCAGAGGGAGGGTGCGGAGAGCGTGTGCTTGATTCCGTGTGACTTTACCAGTGAATTCTACATTCAAATTTCCAAATGAGACTGGGGACGATGCAAATAAGTAATAATGTCACCGGTGTTTATAAAAAAAAAAATCAGAGTTTTTTATATAGCGCGGACTCGACCGAAAGTATCTGAGCGCTTTACATGAGCACCAGTGGCGTTACAGACGAAACATTGATTTTGTTAGGCACGGGGAGATTAACTAGAAGCAATAACACATGCTCAAAGGTAAAGACATTCCTGTATTCAGAGATACTAGCCCCACAGTCTGCCGGAATACCCCTGTCCTCCCCGTGACCCCTTGCGCCTCTGAGCTCTGTGCCTGCCTGCCGCCAACCAATCACAGAGCCGACTGGTGCATGCTCCAGGCGTGAAGGCAGCGTGGTTGCAGGAAGCCCGGAGCACTGGCTCGCGTGCTTCACAGCTGTCGTGAAGACTTTTCTTATCTGCTTGTTAAATAAACAAGCAGATAAGACAAGTCTTCACAACAGCCGTGAAGCAGGCGAGCCAGTCCGGGTGGGCCGGCCCAAAAAGCCAAAGGGAGGCAACCCAGAAAGCTCATTTCCAATGGCAGGCCACCGTTTAGCATAAACGGTGACGCCAGCCAATGGAAATGAGGGGCGGGGCTTAAAGCCCTCTTCTGAAAGTCCTCATTAGCAATAAATCTCGCCGAGCGATCTACGCATGTGCGCAGCAACGCTAGGCGATACCTAAAAAGTGCAAGATCACATAAACATGTGAAAATTTACTTAAAATCTCCACATACATAATCTTGGAGATACCTGGGTGGACACCTGGATCTTTGGGAAAAAGATCTACTAATAACACCTCTGGGACCATCACCAACCTCCCTTGAAGGATCATTAAATGGTCTCCCAACAACTTCTTCGTCACTCATGAACAAGTGAGGATTGAAGCTGTTATCAGTCTCCTTGCATCCAGAATTCTCTCCACTATTTTTGTTTTTCTTGTAAAGAGCAACCCTCCTCAGGTTCCAACTTTCACCATTGTACAAAGTAACATATCCTTTATGAACAGTTTTCACCTTATATGGACCACAAAACTTGGTGAGCCCACCACTCACACGACCAGGTTTAACTTTTACAAAATCGTTTGGTTTTATGTTTCCCTCACACACTAAAGTTTTATCCGGGTCTTCTCTGTCCTGATTAAAATTTGCTAAACCCAGAAAGCTTTTCATCCAAGCTGGAATTAACTTGGTACTTGCAGAACGTCCCCTCATTACAAAAAAAGGAACCTTCCCAGAAACTGTATTTTCAGTTGTGCGATAGGCCCACACAAGGTCATTGACCATACCCTTCACATCACCTTTGTTTGTAACCGCCATCTGAATAACCCCTTTTACCATGCGGTTGGCCCTTTCCACAATGCCATTACCCTGTGGGTTATAGAGGGATGTTCTTGTATGTACAATGCCACAGGATTTTAGATAATTGGTCATCTCATTAGAAATAAGTTGTGTACCATTATCGGTAATTAACTTAACTGGATAACCTTCTTCCCTGAAACTTTCGACAAGCACCTGAATAGGTTTTTTTGTAGTGATCTCACTTACAAATTTCACTATCAACCATTTGGATGTGACATCCACCATAACCACACCAAATTTCAAATCAGCACCTAAGCAAGCTAATGGGCCTATAAAATCTAAACAAACCGTGTGCCATGGTAAACCAGGATCATCAATCGTACCCCTTTCCAACTGGTTACCAACCTTCAACCTCTTCTCACTCTCAACACAATCAGAACACCTCTCCACCCATTCAGACACCTGCTGGTCCATAGCAGGCCACCAGAAATGTTCCCTTAACCTTTTCTTTGTGAGTGACTGCCCCATATGACCTTCATGAGCCAGTTTGAACAAAATGAGTCTTAACTCCTGTGGGGGAACAAATTTGTCATCTTTCATTATAACATTCCCCTCCTTATCAGATATGGATATATCATCCAAAACCTTTCCAAAAGGCCTCACTGCAATGGGCAAAGTACTTTCACGCCTACCACCTTTGACAATTAAGTCTTTGACAACTTGTAATGCCTCATCTCTGGACATGCATTCTTTCCACCGATCTTTGTCAATTGCCCCATTGCACATTACAACTAATTCTTCAATTGCAGCAACTGCGCCCTCACATTCAAAAGACTCAACTTGCATTTTTTCAACTTCATACCAAGGCAAGGGCAATCTGGATAACCCATCAGCTTGAGAATTCTTCCATCCAGCAATATATTCAACTTTATATATATATATTCCTGCAGACGGGCAGCTAACCTTGCAAGTCTTGCTGAACCCTTCCCTGCACCACCAGGAGACAATATCTTGATCAGAGGCTTATGATCAGTACGTAAAGTAAATTGGAAACCCCACAAATACATGCGGAAATACTCTGTCGCCCATGCTGCAGCCAAAGCTTCTCTCTCTATCACCGAGTAATTCCTCTCAGAATTGGTGAGAGATCTGGAAGCAAAGGCTACAGTTTTTACCCCTGAAGTGTGTACCTGTGCCAGGACAGCACCTATGCCCACGGCACTAGCGTCAACAGTGAGGACAGACTTCAATCTGGTGTCAAATGGAGTCAGTACTTTTGCTTCACAAATTTCACTTTTAATTTTCTCAAATGTACTCTGTTGATCATCAGACCATGTAAACCTGCACCCCTTTCTAAGCAATTTCTTGATGTGTTCAGTTTTTTCTGCAAAATTATATACAAATTTGGCGTAATACTCTATGAGTCCAAGGAAGGACCTGAGCTGGTCCTTATCTGTAGGCGCAGGGGCCTTCCTTATAGCTTCCAAAAGATCACGTTTTGGTTTAATTCCGCCTGCGGACAAAGTGTAGCCCAGATACTCCACTTCTTCCACACAAAATTTGCATTTTTCCTTCTTAAGAGTTAGGCCAGCATCAGTCATCTTATTCAAAACCACTTTCAAAACAAAATTGTGATGTTCTTTTGTGTCCCCAAATACCAACACATCATCCTGAAAATGAACGACGTTCTTTGTACCTTTCAAAACTGAACCCATCATCCTCTGAAAAACCCCTGCAGCGGACGCCAACCCAAACGGCATCCTAGTGAACTAGAATACCCCCTCAGTAGTGATAAATGCCGTTAACGGTTTGGACTCTTTGTGGAGTTTGATCTGATGGTAGGCGCTGCGTAAGTCTAATTTTGAGAAAAACTTCCCCCCCTTTAAAGACAATATGAGTTTGTTTATGTTAGGTAGGGGAAAATTGTCAACCACAATATTTTGGTTTAGGGTGCGCAAGTCCACACAGAACCTATAACTGCCATCAGGTTTGCCCGTGATCACAACTGGCGAAATCCAACTCGAGGTTTCAATTTGCTCAATGATACCTTGCTCTACCATTTCACCAAGCATGCGTTTGACCTCCTGTCTTGCGATAATGGAAACTTTTCGTACCTTATGCTGCATGGGAACTGCATCAGATTTTAGTACAATTTTGTGTACGTAACCTTTAAGTTCTCCAATTCCTTCAGAGAATAAATTATTCATGCCCTCCACAATCATCTCTGTGGTAACTTCATCAACCACCATGACCTGGTGGGAAGCTCTAGGATTAATGATGATATGTAAATCATATTGGTGTGCCCACCCTAAGATCGGTGGTCCACTTCGTGCTACATATACTTTCCCCTTCACACACCTGTCATGAAAAGCAATTTCAGTAAACATATATCCAATTATATCTATTTTCTCACCCTGGTACCCCCCTGGGGTGATGTCTTTGGGGAGCAGATTTATATCAGGCCATGTTCGTATAAACATTTCTTGTGGAATGATAGTGTAGAATGAACCAGAATCTACCATCAACTCAATTTCTTTGCCCTGTATAATAAAAATTGCTTTGGGTCTAGACCTCCTTCCAGGTGTAATTGTCATTTCGTCTTCATCTATACATAGAATTTTATCTTCACCCTCAATGTCATTCATGTACATAGTATTCCTACAATCATTCTGTACTACAGCTACCTTGGGTCTGTTAAACGTTTTACACATTTTAAAGAAGTGTCCCTTACGACCACATTTTCTACATTCCTTATCAATGGCATAACAATTTCTATACTCAGCAGTGTGATAAGTGCTACCACATCTTGTACGCATCTTCTCAAATGACTTGCCATTATCAGGATTTTTTGCAGAATTAATGTTGTACCTTTTATTAGGTACACTCTTCTTACCTACTCCAATACCACACTTACTGTTGTTGATTGCTGCAACCTCATCTTGTTCTACACACGATACGCCCGTAGCGTTCTCTTTTTTTTTCCATTTCCTTCATACATACATCAGAATGCTCAACAACCTTGGCTATTTCTATGGCATTACTTAGGGTGGGGTTTTTTGCAGCCCATAATCTTTCCTGCATTTTTTTATTACGGCATTGTACAATTAATTGATCTCTGATCATTTCATCCCTCATCCCACCAAACTGACACTTGATGGACAATTCACGTAAACGTGCTACAAATTGGTCAATAGTTTCATCACTTCTTTGGGGCTGGGTATAAAATGTGTGCCTACACATAACAATATGTACTTCTTTCGCAAACTGTTTTCTCAATCTAGCTTTTGCTTCTAGATATACATTATCAATAGGCCTTCCCTCACAATCTGTTGCTGCTGGTAAATATTTATATACGTGCTGTCCCTCTTTACCTAAAGTGCTTAAAAGTAACGCTTTCTTCCTTGCAGCACTAAACTCCTTACCATCTAAGGCCTCAATATAATTTTCAAATATCTCCACCCATTCATCCCACTCAATGGGCGTCTCTCCTGGTTGCTGAAGAAATAACGGTGGTGTGATTATGGGCACCTCCATCATAAAACTTTTCCCCTAAGCCTGTAAAGAGATGTGGTTAGAGACACACACGAGTTGAACACAAATAAAAAATAAAACTTAAAAAAAATAAAAATAATCACATATGTGATAGGTGTGCCAATTTCAGAAAAAGAAAAAAAAACATCCGAAGTATGTCTAATACTGCTGACTCCAATGTCATCAAGTGAAGAAGTTTCCAAAGAAATCTGTTATTCCTGTTACGTTAAAAGGAAATACCTTCGTGCTTTGGATGTCAAACTTCTATTCTGAAGAAAGTTATCGCACCAGCTCCATTTCTGATGATGATTTTTTTTTTTAATTGACGAAGCAAGTTCGATGTGTGAATGTAAATTAGAATTTACGATGTTTCCGACTTCCGCAAGATGGCCGCCAGGAGCGTTGTCACGTCTTTAGCGTGCTATGTCAGACGCCTAGCCTCAGTACTGCCCACGTCAGCAATTACGTCAGCTTCCTAACGCCGATGCACAATGAAGATCCAACAACGGAATGCTGAGCTGCTCGCGCAACAGTAACAGGTAACTGCCTCAATGGATTCAAATGTACACTTGCTTATCTTCGAGATTGACCGAACTATTCAAAGTATTTCTTTTTGAATTCATGAGTTGTCCAAATAATGCACATACGATTCAAAAGTCACTGACTGCACACTTATACGCTGAGAAAACTATGACACTTTCTTCTCTCTTCGTCAACAACCGTCCGGTGCAGTTAACACTTTAAAGTGTATAATCCTTCAGAAATCAACAATCCACAACTGGCCGTGACAAAATTAAGTTAAACCTCAATGACATGCGTACTCTTAAGGTCGATTCCTTACTTTTTTACGCTGTCCAGGTTTTTCTTCTGTGCACGCATGGATTCTCAATGTACCAACGAGACACTGATGGTCACTCTGCGCTCCGCTGGCTAATCGTCGCCATCTGTTGTAGTTAATGATGACTCCACGACTTGCGAGTGTTAATTAACTATTTATTTTGAGCGCAAGAGGCAACGTTGGTGATCCCTCTCCAGCCAGCAGACAACTGACTGGTAAGGAACACGGCTATGTCATTGAGGCATAACAACGCTAGAACCATAACAGTAGAATGTAATACTTAAAGGCAAAGGTACCTTAACATAGAAGCTCATGTGAGGATACAACACAATCCTTACTGGGTGAGACGGGCGTCTCCTCCCCAGAAATGGTTCTACCAAGCTAGAATCCACAGAAAAGCTACACTAAATATGTTGGACTTCCTCTTCCTGCCACCACATTATATACAGAAGAAATCAATCCTACCCCATCCTGTAAAACACAAAAGCAGAAATCCAAAGAAAACAACAATGAACTTTTGGTTGCCTGTACCCTAAACAATGGGGGGGAGGGCAAAACAACTGTGGCGAGGAAGACCTGAACACAGAGTAATTAAGATTACCAGTAAGAAACCAAGGCATTACCTCCTCATCCGTCTTCTTCGCCCCAGTCCTAACTGGGTGAGATAGTACCAAAGCATATTAGAGGCAAACATAAATAGACCACAGACACGGTTCCATGCAAAAAACACGTTATTAAACAAAAGATTCAAGCATTATGGTGAACAACCTTCAACACCCTCTCACTAAAAGCAGTCCTGCCAAGTACCACGCATCAGGCGTTAGACTAACTCATTTCAGTGTGGTACTCCGCATTACCGCACTGAAATGCATTGTCACGCATATCTGTGTTGTGTCTCAGCTGTCACTGAAAGCGCCAAGGCAGTTAGCAGTTAGCAGCGCGCCACCCATGTAAATAATGAAAATGAGGAAGAAAGGAAGGGAAGTGAAAGAAGGGCATAAGGGACCGGAAGGGAGAAGTGGAGTTATGGAAGGAAGAGAAAGATTAAAACAAAAAGGAAGAAAGAATTAGGGATGAAAGATATACGGAAGGAGCATAAAAGAAATTAATAACTCGACACAGAAGAAAAATAAGGTTAATGTTGTTAAAGCAACGTTTTGTTTTTGAAAGTTTCTAACCGTGTAATGTGCGACTTTTCAGCATTGAACTGGAGGTCAACAAAATGCTATTTTGTCCTCTCGTGGCACCATCATGTGACAGTTCAGAGTCTAGTGAAGAGACTCTGGAGCTGTTGTGCACTATTGAAGAGTTTACAGATCTCACAAACGGCACTAGCTGCAGCAGAGCACACACACAAATAGGTGAAAACGTTCAGCTCACCACACACATAATCAGCAGTGCAAGCTTCCCTCATGATTTAACTGTGTGTGTGTGTGTGTGTGTGTATGTGATGTTATTTATTTGGTGGTGTACAGTTGTGTTTGTTAGGGTAATTATGTGTGTCAAGACAAGTGTTTGGTGAAGTGAGATGGTGAGTGTTTGTTGTAGTTGGGAAGAGAGGTGGTGATGAATCTCTGACCTTCTTGGCTAATCCTCTCTTTAAATTCAGGAGCTAAACAAGTGAGACTACGGCCTCCCCTCGGATGGGTGACACGTTTTTCAGTTGTAATTACTTTCCTTTTTCCCATAGGTTTATGCCAGCCGACACAGTACTTAAGAATTAGAGTGCGAAACAATAGAACTTAGCCATCAGTTCCAGTACATTAGTCAGCATTGATAGAGCGCTGATAGCACTCTATTTTGTATGAGTGCACTATACTCATGATTTAAACGCACTCTCATGTATTCGTATTGTTTGCAGTGATTATGACTATTAAGAAACATTATTTGATTCATTTGGTGTTGAAACTAGTGAACGCATTTAAGTAGAACTTTGTATGTATTACGATTACTTCATGCGTAATGTGTAGGACAATATTTCTATACACCGTATTTGTAGTTAGTTTAAGTTGCCTGAATTATAGGCCCAAAGCAAAGTTTCGTTTCTTCTTGCTCTCGAGAAATAAATAATTAAATGTTATTGTGTTCGAAACTAGAATGTTCTCATCCTACTGCAGGTGAAAGAATACACATCGTTATTTTCGGCGTTAAGGAGAGACCAGGAATGTCTTTGAAGATGGCTGGGAAGCGAGAAGGGAGGATGCCTTGCGTGTCTGGTCTGTCTGAAAGCCAAGGCCACTGGAAAGAAGATATCGTTAATTAAATGGTATCATGAAAGGAAAAGGCTACTGCATAGAGGTGCAATGGAAAGTTTTAGGAGGAAGGACTTATTGTGGGTGGAATCCCAGCTTTTGTATGATGCGCAGGGACAGAGTTTTTCAGACTTCTGCTAGCTTTCGGAGGAGAAGGAGCATCTTAGAGCAAGCTCCATAGCCATAAGCTAAACCGACCCATTTGACGTGAGTACTTCTTAGGAAGTCAACACGTGCTGACACCTTTGGGGAATGATAGAAGAGATACAGGAAGGGCCCTCATGTAGAGCAGTGTAGGGAAAGATTTTGATTTCTTTCAATGACCCGAGAACTGAATATCGCATCTATTCTGTGTTGCGTTGTGATTTTGGAATTTATAATCATCTGTCTTTTGGGCCGAATTACTTATATTCGAAAGATTGGCTCTGTATTAATTTTTCTGTACCTCTATACCTTGCTATTGAGATGTATTTACATCCAATTGTTTTTGGCCTTATAATAAATATTCAAACTGCACTTTGGAGTTGGTGGTCCTTTTAGGCATGACGAGTTTGCTGATACCTGTCTGAGTTGTTTCCTTCCACCAACCACTTTAGGTAAATCAAAGATCGATCGCTTACGCTATACTTAGTAGGGAACATCAGGTGTGCAACTTAGCGTAATCAAATGGTAGCAGAGGATGGTTTACCTTTAGAGTGGTTTATCTCTAAGGTGAAGGGAGTAATTAGGGGTAGGGTTGAAGGTCGAAGAGCCCTGATGTGGAGTGGAAGACGGCGAAGACAAGCGGAGACTGGCGGACGTTGATGGTGCGGCGGAAACAGTGGTGACGTGAGTATGAACGGCATTGTGGTGTTAGATTGCGGTAATGAGTAAGTGTGTGATGTCTTGCGGAGTTGGGATGTCTGTTGAGTGAATGTGGTCTTTGGTTTACTGGTCCGGACACGTGCGGAGCAGGAAGTTTTGGTGAGCGGACTCAAGAGAAGTCCAAGATCCCGGGATAGTTTTGTATTGTAATTGTCTGATCTAATGTGGGTGTTGTGAAGCGCTATCAACGATCCACTTGTGTTAGGGAACTTTGTGGGAATGAGGAATAGGTTGCGGTAGAAAGCCTCAGGTACCGGGGGTGGACTATGGCGATTGAGTGACCAACGCAGGTCGGGGGTCACAACGGCTGAATGTTCTTGTGAGAGTGTTCTATTGATCTTTAGTGACAGACAATTACTTGTTTTATGTGACTGTAAGTTATTGTAATTGTGTAGGAACAGTTACTTGGTTTAATAACTTTTGGTTATACAGTTACTGGTGGTACGAATGTGTGAAAGTGAGTTTGCAGTGAAATTGTAAAGGCGGGTGAGCCGCTGCAAGGAGTGAGAAGTGACGTCAGGGTGCGCCGCGCTGTGATAGGTTGGTTGGTGTAACGCCGCGCTGGGATTGGTGGAAGTTTGTTTTCAGTGGAATAGCATATTTTGGGCTTGCAATTGATCGATTTTACAATGAGATGCTTTAGGGTATTGCGAGATTTGTGTAGAGGCGACACAGGGGTAGTGACTCGGGTAGGAGAAGAAGCTCCGCCAGAGGACACACCGGCACATTACATGGCAACAAATGTAGGACTTCATACCATAGTGTGGCTCCAGAATTGGCATAAAATTACAGAGAAAGAGGGTGAATTGGCTTTCCCTCGTTATGGGTCTTTTCGTATGGAAGTACTGACCCAGTTGAGGGGGTGATGAATGCACTAAAACCTCCCCCTAGACCCACACAATTTGAGGCATTAGATGCATGGATGAGAGCTGCCCTAACAAAAAGGAGAGAGGCTTCACAAGGAAGAATGAGGAAAGCAATGAAGGCATATCATGATGCTAGATGGGATGCCCAGTTGAAAAGATGGAGAGTAGACACCATAGAGGGAGAACGCTTGTACCCATTTCGTACGTTAAGAGAGGGGGCTGAAGGGAACAAGACAACAGAGGAGGACAGTGATACGGATGACAGCTTCCTCGAAAGATTGCTGGCGGAACGTCCTCCACCGTGCGACTCTAAATCAGAGACAGAGAGGTCGCGCCCATCAGAAGAGCTTTTAAGTGTGGGACAACTGGGTTCAGAGGAACAAGCGGCAGGAGTAAGAGGCAAGATTACAATGGTACATATTCCAGGAGGGTCTGGAGGAATGAGGTATCCAAACCCTGAGCTAGTACAACCTGTAGGAAACATGCAGTTACCAGATGCTTTGTCAGTACCAGTCACAATAGGGCCAGTGGTTCCGATATATAATCCTAGAGAAAGAACCGATGACAGTCAACAGCAATTTAGCGAAGGGGAAGAGACAATGTCTGGAGGGAGCCTGGCAATGAGTGAGACTGGGTTAAGTCGGATACCAGTGGAATCTAGTACTCCACTGCCAGCTACAGCTGATCCATCAAGAATGGATAGTGGGTCAGAACGAAGACGGACAGGAGCTCTAGCGAGTTCTAGGTCTGACCTGCGAATGTGGGTGCAACCAGTGAGAGAGTCAATGATGCCGAGGGAAGAGACAAACAAGAGACAAGAAGCACCTAGAGTACTGTTTGAGCCACAGGTTATTTGTGCAGGTGACCATTGGAGAAGTCGAAGCTTGGAAAGAGATAGACGCCCAGCTTCAAAGATAGAAGAGGGTGCAGTTCCTAGGAGAACCCAAAGCTGTGACAGGGAAGATACAAGAAATGAGGAAATTCAGAAAGTGTTAAAAAGTGCAATAAAAGTGCCAATGCTAGATGTGGTACGATTAAAGCAGAATTAGACGAGGTGATTGAAGGTAATCTACCCCTAATCAGAATTGAGACGTATGACTCGAGTGAACTACTGTTCGTAGCAAAGGACATGACAAGAAAGGCCAAACGAGCTTATGACGCATTGTTGCTTTTGGCACAAAGGTATGAGGTTGATTTGTCCAAGACAAAGCTGACACAGGGTGCTTGCAGATTAAATTACACAGATAAGGATTTGGAAGAGAAGAGAACGATTGGATTAAAAGCACAAATTAGAGAACTAGTGATAGGGATGCAGACATGGAAAGAATTAGACAGATGGAAAGAAAGATGGGCCAAAAAGAAAAGCTTCAAGACTGGAATAGGAGATACTCCGCCTCCGGGTGGAGGGACGGGAGCTGCAGGAAATTTCCCTCTCAGGGAGGTACAGAATGGAGGGTATGTACATGTGCCATGGAGCAGGGGTGATTTAGCAGCATTTACGAATGATTTTCCTCGGCTGAGGGAAAAACCTGCTGAGTGGTACAAGCAAATAGAACGGTTTGTAAAGATTTCGAAAGTATTGTGGATTGATTTAAACACCTTGTTTGACATAGTAGTGCCGGCGGATTTGTGGGCGGCATGTAAGATTGCCATTGAGTGGCCTACTGCAGAGCCACCTAGAGATTCAGTGACTCATGGTCCTTCACCTGATGTAATGAGAAAACATGAGCAAGTGATTACATGGTTGCAGTCGAAGGTAGCTCCTCAGACTGTTGATTGGTTGAAGATTGATCGCACCACTCAAGACTCTAAGGAATCAGTACATGATTATTACGAAAGATTGTTGTTAGCTTTTAAGCAGCATAGTGGATTGGATACAATTGAACAGAAAGATATGGGACAGTTTGTTTCGAAGTTTGTGTTGGGACTGAAATCTGATATTAGTTTGATGATACAGCAGCATTTGATATGTTGGCAGAATAAGTCGGTGGACGAGATTCTGCGTTATGCTAAATATTGCAGTGATCAAGTGGAGTCGACACAGAAGAAATTGAAGGATAAGTTGATGTTGGTGCAGATGAGAAACGCTGATATGACACAAAGGAGCGGAGGAGCGATAGGTAGAGGTAGAGGAGGTGGAAGAGGAATGGGACAACAGATGGTGACCCAACCTGGTCAGGGTAGAGGAAGAGGAATGGATCCAGGTGTAAGTAAATGGGTGGCCCAACAGAAAAGGGTCACTGCCTGTCATTATTGTCACAAAATCGGGCATTGGAAGCGCGAGTGTAGATCGAATCCAGCAAATCAGATACAGATGGAGGGAGAGGGACAGCTGTCTGAGACTGTCAATACTGTGACAAGACCCAGGTCTATGTATGGAGGAGGATATGAGCCGCAAGTGCAAATACCTCAACCTCCTAGGATACCCATGCATAATCAGTTATACCATCAGATGCCTTATTTTGAAATACAAGATAGATTTGACCAAAATCAAGATGTACAGGAGTGTCAGAGGGGGGTGCACGAGGAATGCACCTTAGATGCGATTCTAGAAGTAGATCAGAGTGGGCCGTTTGTGGATGCAGATGTGAATGGATATCCTGTTACCTTCTTATTAGACACTGGAGCTGCTCGCTCCACGGTGAGAACTGAAGTTGTCCCAAATTTAACTCTTTCGGGACAATCGATTCAAGTAGTGGGAGTTAGTAATCAGAAAATGACCAATCCATTGACAAACGAATTACCCGTGAGAATAGGACCGTTTCGGGATAAACACCAATTTGTAGTGTGCAATTCAAGTCCGGTCTGTCTTTTGGGACGAGACCTTTTGTGCAAGCTCAATTGTACTATATTGTGCACTCCGAGAGGTGTGGAATTGCAAACATATGATGACGATGCTGATTTCAAAATGGCTAACATGAGTCTGTGTGCAGAAATGTTTGTGGTGCTCACAATAGCAGAATTGCCACATGACTTGAGAGACTCAGTTGATCCGAAAGTGTGGGATTTTACAGGCGAGGATGTAGGTCTGATGAGAGGGGTTGAGCCAGTTAAGATACAGGTCAAACCCAATGCTGAATTCCCACGAACGCCACAATATAAATTGACTCCAGAAACAGTGGCCGGAATAAGACCTGTGATTGAGACTATGATTGCCCAAGGTATTCTTAAGGAGATAAGAGGAAGTCCCTGTAACTCACCTATCATGGGACTGCAGAAGCCAAGTGGCAAGTACAGAATAGTGCAGGATCTGCGTCGGGTTAATGAGATTGTGATCCCATGTTGTCCTGTGGTACCGAATCCAGCTATTATTCTATTCCAGATACCATGCAAAGCAGAATGGTTTACAGTGATAGATTTGTGTCATGCATTTTTCTCCATACCATTGCATGAAGAAAGTCAGTTTTTATTTGCATTCAGGATGGATAATCGTGTGTTAACATGGGAAAGAATTTCTCAGGGGTATACAGAAAGCCCCTCCATTTTTAGTCAATGTCTGAAAAAGAATCTTGAAGGATTTGTGATGCCCCAAAATTCAGTCTTAGTGCAATATATAGACGACCTTTTGGTCGCCTCAGAGACTGAGGATTCTTGCAGGACTGACACTGTGGCATTGCTGAATCATTTGGGAGAAAATGGACACAAAGTGTCTCCAAACAAATTGCAGTATTGTTTGTCTGAAGTTCAGTACCTAGGTCACCGGATTGAGAAAGGAAAACGAAGGGTGTCACCAGATCACATAGAGGCGATTCTGCAAATGGGAACTCCGAAAACACAAAAAGAAGTCCGCATGTTTTTGGGAATGGTCGGCTATTGTCAACAGTGGATCCCAATTTTTTCCTTGCAAGCAAAGCCTCTGTTGAAACTGACTCGAAAGGATGTCAGTGATCCGGTACCATGGGATGACGAGTGCTTGAAAGCCTTCCGTGAACTGAAGGAAAGTATCTGTCGTGCTCCAGCTCTCGGAATGCCGGATTATAACAAAGCGTTTTCGCTCTTTTGCTGTGAAAAGGAGGGATGTCCGTTAGCAGTCCTTGTACAGACACATGGGGGTGCCCGTAGACCAGTAGCTTACTTCTCAGCTACATTAGATCCTGTAGCTTCTGCGTTGCCCGGATGTCTGAAATCCGTTGCTGCAACTGGTGTCAGCATTGAGAGATGTGAAAGCATAGTGATGGGTTATCCGCTCATTGTTTATGTGCCCCATGCTGTAGGATTATTGATGACCAGGACGAAAACACAGTATCTGACCAACAACAGACTTACTAAGTATGAGCAGGTTATCTTGGCCGCTGAAAATGTTACCCTGAGACGTTGTACCACCCTGAACCATGCTACATTGTTACCTGTTCCGGCAGAGGAAGGAGATGAGGATTGTGAAGAGCATGACTGCCTAGATGTTACTGACCTATCTACCAAACCCAGACCTGACATTGTCGATGAACCTTTGCCCCAATCTGATTTGATCCTTTTTGTTGATGGTTCATGCTTAAGAGACAATGAAGGGTATTTGAGAGCAGCGTTTGCTGTGTGCACCATCATGGGAGTAGTGGAAGCTGCCTGTTTAAATAAAGTATTCTCTGCTCAGGTGGCCGAAATTGTCGCTTTGACACGTGCGAGTATCATTGCAGCTGATATTCGAGAGACTGTGTATACAGACAGTCAGTACGGATTTGGTGTAGTTCATGACTTTGGGCAGTTATGGTCACAGAGGGGGTTTCTAACATCCTCAGGATCACCAATACGTAATGGCGAGTATGTGCGCCAACTATTGGAAGCGTTGCAGAAGCCCAAAGAGATAGCAGTTGTTAAATGTGCAGCTCATGGAAAGGGAGAAGATTTTGTCACTAAGGGCAACAATTATGCAGACGAGGTAGCACGATTTTGCGCTGAACATGCTTGTATTTTTAATGGAGAATATATAGGCGAGAGCACAGAAGAGACCGAGCTCAGCATGATGTTAGCTATAGCCGATACTTGGGATGAGGTGAAGCGGTTGCAGGATGAAGTCCCAGAAGAGGAAGCTGCTTCATGGGTCAGAGCAGGTTGCACAAAAAGAGAAGATGGCATTTGGGTGTCCACAGATGAGAGAGCAGTACTACCCAATTGTCTATTGAGCCCAATGGCAAGGCAAATTCATGGAGCAGTTCATCTGGGAAGAGATGCTATGGTGCGAGTGTTCAGACAGACGTGGTTTAATCCACGCTTCCGTGTGTGGGCTGAAACTGTATGTCACAGGTGTGTTACGTGTCAACAAATGAATGTTGGAAAGAGAACTGTGGTTGCACTGAGTCACATTGGAAGATCTGGAGGTCCCTTCAATAGGATACAATTGGATTTTATTGAAATGCCAAGGTGCAATAGGTTGAGATATGTTTTGGTGGTGGTGTGTATCTTTTCGCGTTGGGTGGAAGCATATCCAACTAGACGATGTGACAGTCTCACAGTAGCCAAGTTGTTGTTGAGGGAGCTGATCCCGAGATATGGGTTTCCGACATCAGTGGAGACAGATAGAGGAACTCATTTCCACAGTGAAATCATGAAATTGTTGTGTTCTGCTTTAAACATTGATCAAAGATTGCATTGTAGCTACAGGCCAGAGGCTTCAGGTCTTGTAGAGCAGGTTAATGGCACCATCAAGTCAAGAGTGGCAAAGGTGTGTTCGTCAACTTCATTGAAATGGCCAGATGCATTGCCTCTGGTGCTTATGAGTCTGCGTAGCACCCCTGATAGGAGAACAGGGCTTTCGCCCCACGAAATCTTGACTGGAAGAGCTATGCGTTTACCTATGGTGCCAGCTACAGCATTAATAAACATCACTGATGATTTAGTGTTGGATTATTGTAAAGGACTGGCTGATGTGGTTACTTCTGTATCCCACCAGGTCGAGGCTGCGACTGCATCCACCTCGAGAGACCTGCTGCATGATCTTAACCCAGGTGACTGGGTATTAGTTCGCAAGCACGTGAGGAAGAGTTGTCTTGATGCTCGCTGGCGAGGACCATATCAGGTGATATTGGTCACAAGTACCGCTGTGAAGTGTGGAGGATTGCCGAACTGGATCCACGCATCCCACACCCGCCGAGTTCAAGCGCCTGCGGAGGAAGAGAGTCCCCAGGTTCTGAAAAGCGTGTGTGGACCTGCCACCGACAACGACGAAGGCACAAGCCCAGCTGTAAGAGTTTCGGATGAAACAGAACAGCCAAGTGAGCACGAGAGACGAGAGCTGAGTGCTCCTGAATTGAGCCCAAATCCTGAAATAGATGATGTTGCAGATGTGAACTGTGCACCAGATCAAGGTGAGCAGTCTATTGCAGAAGAATCAGATCAAGAGGACGAGAGGAGAGCAGATGCCAGAGCGGAAAAGTGGCCAGCAAGAAAAGAAAGGCTAAATATAAGGCTTGCATCTGAGAAAGATCTCGCTCCGATTCCTGAAACATCTGAATCAGATCAAAGTGACGCTGAAGAAAGACCGGATGGTCTGAGACGCTCCAGAAGAGAAAGAATAGCGTCTCGAAGATACGCATCTCCTGAGTGGATGTACCTAGCTGCAGATGCAGAGCCCAGCGAAGTCCGGGAGGTTGGGAGCTGGTACGGTGAGCTACGGAGGGGACACCCTTACGATTGAAATACAGCTGCTGGTCCCAGGCGTAGAAACGTTTGGAACATTAACTCTGCAAGTTCCAAATCCCCCAAGGCTGAGTGGATTGCGTTACCTGCTCCTCAATCAGGTTGTTTTCCCCTCATTTGGTCGACAGCTTACCGCGCAAGAATTAGGAGAAATACGTGCAGAGATTCTGCAACTTGTGCTCGAAATACTTGGATCAAATATCATTAACGATGCAGCTTGAAGTATAACCAAAGAAAGCATTAGGCCTTAGAAAGAAGATAACTTAGGCCCCAGTTTCAGAAGATTAAAAATTAGGGACTTTCTAATAGATGATGGAGTGAGGGTTAAGGCTGACTACATCTCTTCAATAGGTTTAGTATCAATCGAATGAACTTGGACATTAATTGCATGGGAGGAGAGAAGTGAGGAAGACATTGTTGAAACAAAAAAAACAGAAAAAGGCTGTGTTTTTTTTTTTTTCCTTTTGAACTTTGTAACGGATCAGTAAAAACCATGGTGTCCGAAAAATCAACACGCAAACAGAAGTGCATCATTGGCACCCTCATTGTAGTGGTGCTTATTGTTATAACTGTGGTGATCGTTACATCTCTAGTTGGATTCCAGGATGTTGAACAGAACAGGGTACAGGCAACACTCACTACACCGATCTATGAGATAGATGAGGATGCATCTGCAAGGGATCTAGAAATGATTAAGGAAACCAGTCGTAGATTACATGTTGATTTGTCAAAGGGTGATTTTACTTTGAATGCGTATGCTCGATTATTGTATGAGTATGTGGATACCATGGAAGCGAAGGATTGCTATGTGTGCATTCAATTACCAGCCTCAGTAGAAGAAGGCATTCGATACCATCATTTGCCTGTGACTTATGGCATTACATGTAGTGTGTTACTGAGCATGTTTTATAGCAAGGCACACTTCGAGTACTATTTCTCAAATTATGATGTGGTACTCTCAGAAGTCCCAGTTCTTAAATACATGAATAAATATGATTATTATAAGGAAGTAGAGTGAATGTCAAAGTATTTCGTGCCTACCATTACTTTAGATACGTCCTATGCCCATAGACATAATTTGACCTGCATGTTAACTGACATTGAAAAGAAATTTATAGATCAGATAGAAGATCGACATAGACAGACACTATTTAGACCAGATCCAAAGCACAAGGTTACCCCATGGACCAAAGAAGAATTAGACCATAAAGCAAAGGGGAGTTTTGGACCCATAGCATTAGACTTCCAGCAGAAAGGAAAATTGTGTATCAGACACCCGACCACCTACTACGATAAGACATTTGTGGGTGAAAGTGATTGTGAGCACGTTTTCTTGATCGAAGAATCAATTAGAAAAGCCTTATTGGACAAATTAACGATAGTGCCCAATGTGTATTTTGTGTGTGGAAAGAATGCCTATGTGAAGTTGCCCAAAAATTGGTATGGCACTTGTTATTTGGCTGTGATATTTCCCAAGATTTTTCATGTGAATGATTTATGGCCCCTAGAAAGAAAAAGACCTCACAGAGGAAAGCGTAGTGTGAGTGCAGGAGAAGTGATTGGAGACATATTTGGGGCTATGATACCGAGTATGGGTGTGATTCTGAATGATTTGAAAATCAGAAAGCTGGCAACATTAGTGGATAAGCTCTCAATAAATACAGCTCAGATTTTATTACTTGTAGATGGGGAGATGGTTTCGATAAGGGCTATGGTTTTGCAAAACCGTCTTGCCCTAGATGTGCTGCTAGCAAAAGCCGGAGGAGTCTGCAAATTATTGAAAGTTCAACAGTGCTGCACTTATATTCCTGACAACAGTCGGGATATGAGGAAATATATTTACAATATTTCAGATATACACCAAGAACTAGGTGAGATGGCTGCTGAAGGACTCTGGGAACAAGTGGGGAAAGGATTTGGCAAAATAGGCAGTTGGTTTGGAAGCTTGGGACAAGGAATAATGGGATGGATCTTGAAGCCTATTATCATAGCTGTCATTTGTATAATTGTCCTACTAGGAGCCATCAAGGCTTACAAATGGCAAAGGGCACGACATCAGGAGACTGTTTCGAGAAAGCGAGAGCAGCAACTTGAAAGACTGCAGGACAGTCATTACCAGCACCTTAAGGGATTAGAACGATTCAGACAGGGACGGCAAGCTACAGCTTCTGTTTAGGTCGGTCTCTTCTACAAGGAGAAAACTACAGAAAAACAGAAAGTTGGTGTTATGAAACTAGTCATAAGAGGGGGAAACTGATAGAGCGCTGATAGCACTCTATTTTGTATGAGTGCACTATACTCATGATTTAAACGCACTCTCATGTATTCGTATTGTTTGCAGTGATTATGACTATTAAGAAACATTATTTGATTCATTTGGTGTTGAAACTAGTGAACGCATTTAAGTAGAACTTTGTATGTATTACGATTCCTTCATGCATAATGTGTAGGACGATATTATTTCTATACACCGTAATTGTAGTTAGTTTAAGTTGCCTGAATTATAGGCCCAAAGCAAAGTTTTGTTTCTTCTTGCTCTCGAGAAATAAATAATTAAATGTTATTGTGTTCGAAACTAGAATGTTCTCATCCTACTGCAGGTGAAAGAATACACATCGTTATTTTCGGCGTTAAGGAGAGACCAGGAATGTCTTTGAAGATGGCTGAGAAGCGAGAAGGGAGGATGCCTTGCGTGTCTGGTCTGTCTGAAAGCCAAGGCCACTGGAAAGAAGATATCGTTAATTAAATGGTATCATGAAAGGAAAAGGCTACTGCATAGAGGTGCAATGGAAAGTTTTAGGAGGAAGGACTTATTGTGGGTGGAATCCCATCTTTTGTATGATGCGCAGGGACAGAGTTTTTGAGACTTCTGCTAGCTTTCGGAGGAGAAGGAGCATCTTAGAGCAAGCTCCATAGACATAAGCTAAACCGACCCATTTGACGTGAGTACTTCTTAGGAAGTCAACACGTGCTGACACCTTTGGGGAATGATAGAAGAGATACAGGAAGGGCCCTCATGTAGAGCAGTGTAGGGAAAGATTTTGATTTCTTTCAATGACCCGAGAACTGAATATCGAATCTATTCTGTGTTGCGTTGTGATTTTGGAATTTATATTCATCTGTCTTTGGGGCCGAATTACTTATATTCGAAAGATTGGCTCTGTATTAATTTTTCTGTACCTCTATACCTTGCTATTGAGATGTATTTACATCCAATTGTTTTTGACCTTATATTAAATATTCAAACTGCACTTTGGAGTTGGTGGTCCTTTCAGGCATGACGAGTTTGCTGATACCTGTCTGAGTTGTTTCCTTCCCCCAACTACTTTAGGTAAATCAAAGATCGATCGCTTACGCTATACTTAGTAGGGAACATCAGGTGTGCAACTTAGCATAATCAGCATTATATCTCAGGGCAAAAGCAAAAAAGGGACTAATGCCTTTTAATATGCAGCCCATTCGCACTTATATTTAGGGTTGCTAGGCAACTCTACAAGACTATGTTAATAAGGAAGACAAAAGTGCCATGTTGTCCCTTCCTTTTCCTCTTTATATTTATTTATTTATTTATTTTATTTTAATGAAAGATTGTCCCCAACAGCTAAAGCAGGCTGTCGGGACGCCCTGAGATATAAACAATAATTAATTAACAAACACCCCCCAGCCTCTAGTGCAGGCTGAAAGAGGGCGATCCCTTGCATCGGCACTTTTGATCTAATTATAGCGCAGCGTGACCGCTAGCGCAGGACGGCAAACGCAAAGCCGAGCAAGATCGCTACAGGTAATCTCTATGGCCCAAACATGTTTAAACTCCTCTGCATTGTCCAATAAATACTTAACAGTAAATAACATAAAAATAAAAAATACTTCTACTCACCCAAAGTATAACCACTCCAGAAGAGAAATGAACAAAACAGGATTTGGTAGGATTGACTTCTTCTGTATATAGTGGTGGTAGGAAGAGAAATTCTGCCATATTCAGTCATTTATTTTTTGTGATTCTAGCTTGGTAGAACCATTTTTGGAGAGGAGATGTTCATCTCACCCAGTAAGGACTGGGACGAGGAAGAAGGACGAGGAGGTTTTGTTATGGGTTAAATTAGACTACAAGATCCAGAATTCTAAGACTAGCTTAACGAGTCACACATGGACCTGGGAAACTTGGCAGCTATGCTAGTAAGGGCTGTAGTCCAATCGCAGGTTTTTCTGCAAACTGTTTTATTTCATGCAAAGAATACCATTGATAGAAAGTGACAAAAATACTCTGCGATCCTATAAATTCAGAGATAACGAGAGAGAGAGCCAAAATGGATGGAGTCATGAGGAGCAGAGTCTGACAGCCAATTTATATATATTTTTTAACTCTGCATCAGAGAAAAAAAAATTGATTGTGAGGACAAATGCAATAGTAAATCTGTTATGGTTTATTTAATTGGTCGCAACAGGCTGCATTTTAAAACATTGTACGGGGTTAAGGTAGCTGTGGCAGAGATTTTTGTGTGTCCAGCAGGTTCCATGGTGTAACAGTGGTACGATAACTCAGGTGGTTCATTTCTGAGCTGTAAAGATCCGTTTGGAGTCTAGCAATGGATTCCACTCTTCATGAAATAGCATAATGCGTTAGTATACTGGTTGCAAAGCACACATGTAATTTTCACACTTATGGACACGACCAATCCCGAACACATACAAAGATTGGAATGCAACCTTAAGTAAGCTTCAAATAATATGGTTAAACAACTCATTGATATCTCAGACGAAGAATACCAAAAATCCAAACAAGAAGTAGACGACCTTACTAAATGCATTGAGTAAGTCAATTAGGGTGATATTACCAAGAATAACTATGAGATTTTAAACAACATCATTGACGAATTCAAAGGAGACATAACCAAAAGGAAAGAAAGTAAATTTTGACGGGACCAAATTGACTATCAGCTAGGATGAGTATACACCTTTGCCAAAAAATATGACTCAGTACCCAAACCCCCAACAGGAGCAGAACCTCCTACTTACCAACCTGCACAGATCTCTAGCTCAGACACTGAATCACCTGAAACCGGCTTGGAACCTAGCTCATCCATATGCAAGTTGAGTTGTTTCCAGGAGGTCAGACGTCACCGACTAGGTATAAGGACCCCAAACGTCCAAAATACAAAAACCCTCCTCCCCCGATCCTCTGCCAAACAGAAAAACCAACCCACCAACACCAGGGGTGACAACACGAGCAAGGAGAAGGGAACTGGAGCAAGCACCCTCAACGTCGACAACCTAGTCATTAAAATGTCAAAAACTGCCCTTTCACAAACAAAGATAGACACACTAAATAAGGGACTATCGTTCTGCCCAACAGTCACCTGAGATATAACTAAAACACAGATTGACTTATTTAAATTTACCCGGAAACTCAAATTGAAATCCTTCTTCTATGACAAACCTGAAAGGCCTCTTATATATTTATGAACCAACCTAACCACCATGTCGCTGCAAGATCTGGAAAACATCAATATTCTTACTAATCTATTGGAAATTGGAACAAAATCCAGTTCCCTCATGGACACAGCAGAAGAAGTAGGCATTGATACTGGCGCTACTAAAACACAACCATGCAGACCAAATCCATCTTTTGCCCTCAACTAACACCTGGAACCAGCATAGATGCATTCCAATTGGCAGTCTCTTTAGATATGGATCGGAAACACAAGAAATATAAAAAAACAAGATTCTTGCCACATAACATCTCCCCTCAAGAATGTATGGACATAAAGTCACTGAACCAACGCCAGGACGTTATTATCAAAGAGGCGGACAAGGGAGGAAATGTAGACCTACTTCACATGGATGACTATCTCCTTGAAGCTACCCTCCTAACTCTCAGATACCGACTGCTCTCAGGCCCTTGATCATAATCCAACCACCGAAATGCAGGCACAGATCAAGGTGTTAGGCACTTGCTAGCTTTCAGCCAGGATGAGAGTTGATCAAAAGGAGTGCTAATGGCCCTTTAAGTGGAGCATTTGTGTTGAGCCCTGCTGGAAAGGAAAATAAAAAACCTCCTTCACTCCCTACAGGTTGTTGCTCTGAATGTAAAGGGCATAGAGAGCGCTCGCTGCTGAATGTGTACCTGTGTTGGGAAATTGTACCAGCAAATGCCAGCACATTTCACTGGGGCTGGCCAGGCTCTGAAATCCTGCTCAATGGCAGCTTCCAGATCAAGGATATGACTGGATTCTTCTCTTTTCCAGCACTGAAGGCTGCATAATATCTCCTGTTGTACTATATTAAAAATCAAGTGTAGTTCATCCAATTCTGCCTTACTCTTCACGCTAGAACTTACTTTTTCCACTATAAATTCAAAATTACGAGTGCCATAGTTCTATATAGCTCAATTATAAAGCCTCCAAAGAAGAGGAAGTCAGATGTTTATGGTAGCTAATCACATTGAAGTCAATGGAGATGAATACTATACTTATTTTTAGTATAAGCAAGGTTTGCATGGAAGATCACAGTGGCCCCTTTGAAGACTATGGTGAGGAAGTATTAAACATGTGCAGGGATGAAAATTACTTCAAGACTGGTGACACCCTCGAAATGAGCGTGAGTTGTGAAGTATGTTGTTAGTGGTACAATATTAATGCAAAAAAAAAAGATGTTGTAGTTTGGTGAAAATGTCAGCTAAAACATACCAATGTAAATAAATCAAAAGCACTGAAATTCACTACATATAGTTATCTCAAGAACCTATAACTCATGCCCTAAAGCAACTATAGTTCGTGCCCATGATATGAACAGTGTTGTCATCAATGATGTAATTTCAGATGTTGCAGAGATGTAATCAATGATGTCATTGTACATGTTATGCGTGATGTAATATGAGAGGTCATTAGAAGTGCATGGTGAGGCCTTCGGCCGCGCAAAGTGAGCATTTGGGCGAAGGGCCGGCATGCAGCCAGGTCCTGTGCCCAACCCCTCACTGGCACTGAACAGCCCCCCTGGGAAAGGTCTCGGCCGTGAGCAGTGTGGGGTTGGACGCAGGGCCTGGCTGCAGTCAGGCAGACTAACTGACTTTGTCAAAGGGTCACAACACCAAAATATAAAAAATGGGCCTATTGGCTTTATCAAGGGTGAGCATATCAACATATATAAAGCAGATCCATCATCTTTGACCAAAAATCAGCAATAACTTTAATCAAATGTATATTGCACTAATTCACACAATGCAATGTTTAATACAAGTGATTGTTGTAAAAAATGTTTAATAAAGTGTTATTTAAAAATATCAACGTTTCTGAATCTTTCTTTTAACATTTTTCAGCCCACAAAATGCAATAATAAAAACCACCACAGGAGGACCTTGCACTCCAGCCTGAAGAGCATAAAGCTCCTGCTAGGAATGCTTTAGAAAAATATGGTAAGTTCTCCTTGGGTCATGGAATTAATGGCCTAGGAGACAAAGTTTTTTTTTTATGTTGCTGGGGGGGATGCTGCACTTCCTGTAGTCTCCCACAAACATTAAACAAAATGTTAGTTGATGGCGCGCCTCTTCTAGGGGTACCACCATCTAGAAAATATTTATTAAAAATAAATCCCTAGGCCATTATGGGGCGCTCCTTTCTGGAGCAGGTGTTTTTATTGTTATTGCCACTTGTATAGCTCAGGACTCACACCCGGAGGTGTATCTTAGTACAGTGAATAATAAATGAGTGACTCTGGCTGCTCTTGTATTTTTCATTTTTTCTTTCTTTAAAAATAATTTTGTGGTGTCCTGATGACCACTCAGGACATCAACATCTTTAATTTTGGGTGGGTGGCCGCGGGGGGAGGGAGGCCCCCACAGCCCCAGCTGGCTCTCCAGCTGCATTTCTTTTATTAAGTAGGTGTTTTAGTGCCCACCCAGGGCACCCACTGCTCAATTTTTGTTGAGGCCTGTGGGGGGAGCCTCACGGCCCTAGCAGCCCCAGCCAGCTCCCCTGCGGCATGCAGACATTTGTTAATTTTAGGTGGGTACCCTGGTGCCCACCTGGGTCATACACAATGCAGGGGAAGTTGGGGGCTGCAGGGGGAGCCCCAATGGCTCCACAGCCCCTGACGAGTCCACGGCCAGTGCCATACTGGATGCTGGCAGGAGCTGGCACCTTTCCTTTGCTCCAGCCTGGCAGGAACAAGATTTTACACTATTCCGGCCAGGCGGGAGCAAAGCTCCCTGCCCGGGAGAGTGCAGGCAGGGTATGCCCACACTCTCCCAGGTAGGGAACTGCAGTCACTCGGGGGTGGGCTCCCTGGGAAACTGCATAGTATCGGGCCCCGGGGCATGGGTCCCTGGGACTTGAAGAGGTTTGATGAGGGATACTGTGCGCCCCTTCCCTTATATAAAAGATAACATAGGGAACTGGTATCTGGGGCCTGAATAGGCTCGGGGAAGGGGCCACACAGCCCCCTTCCCTTAGAAAAATATTTGGCCTACTGAGATGGGGTCCCTGGAACTTGAAGAGGCCGGGGTAGGGGAGTCGTCCCCCTCCCATTATTATTTAATTCAGCCCCGATGGATAGGGTCCCAGGCCTGAAGAGTCTTGGGAAGGGGGGCTGCACACCCCTTTCCCTTATTGATGCAGCCCCAAGGGATGGGGTCGTTGAGCCTGAAGAAGGTTCAGAGAGGGGGGCCACATGCCCCCTCACCTATGAAATCCTTTGCACCGCCCCCCCAAGACCTGGATTAGCCGAGGAAGGTTTATGTTTTTTTAAGTGCAGGAGCCCGGATTTGCAGCTACATTTTCAAAAAAGTATGTTTTAGACCCCCCACCCAGTTCTAGAGGGGCAAGGTATCCCTACCCTGCCCGCTTATTTTTTAAAACATTTTTTTCTAGGACAAGGGACTGAGTCCTGAGTCCAAAGACGGCTGCCGCCACATCGTTGTTGATGTGGTGGAAGCTAATCAGATCTCATCTTGAGATCTGTTGGCTCTTCAGCTCCTCTGCGGCGTGAAATATATATAAAGTTTTGAGTCTTCATTTCTCAAAAACTACTAAACGAATTTACACCATATCACAAAAAACACACTTTCTGGATCAAGATCTAGCTTTCTGCCAAATTTGGAATAATTCCATTCTGCCGTTTTTGCAGTATCGCTGTCCAATTTTCTTATGTCTTATGGAAAATAAATGGGGAAAATGTGTTTTGGGACCCCCATTTTTTCACGGCCCTAGAACAATTAGATCACCTCATAACTTATATATATATTCAAAATGAAGTTCTCTGAGTAAAAGAAGAACATTACATATACTTGATTTCTATCTTCCGTAGGAAAGGATTATGCCGAAGCATGTAGGGGCTTACTGCCATATAAGAGATTGAACTCACCTTTGCACAATTTGAGAGTATGCGGTGTTCTTCTTGTATGGAGAGAGCTTTATTTTGGATAATTGGCCACCTGAGCCCGCCATGTACCTCCGTCACTGTGGCAAGGAGGATGTTTGGGACTCTTGTTTGCTTCCATATCACCCCTATTATCATTTAGGAAGGCACGTTCGTTAAAAGATCAGCTGGTACAGAGCCATTGTCCCAAATATAGCATCCAATCCTGTTTTGGACAAATCAAAGGTTTCTCCCCCTGCGGTAGATGCAAGGCCTGTAAAAATAGCCATAAAGTTTTGTCATATGATGTACCAGGTCTTGAAATCCCAAAGAAAATTGGGAAGTTCATGAATTGTAACACTAGTCACACGGTATATTGTTTAGTATGTCCGTGTGGACTAAGGTACATTGGCAGCACCATACATCCGACGATAGTGTGAATTTCGGAACATCTTAGGGCCATCGCCACCAAGGATGTTACATATCCGGTGGCAAGGCACTTTGAGAGTCATCATGAAAGTAACAGGGATCTGTTAAAAAAAATAATTGTATGGACCATGTACCTAAGGACATACGAGGAGCAGATAGACAACTTATGCTCCGCAGATTAGAATCAAGGTACATTATAGATACTCAGACAAAGATACCTTTGGGACTAAATAGTGGGGAGGAGATGGCAATACATTTATAATTGAGAAGATTAAGCCCTATAACATGCACACCACAATTGAAAAACAAGCATTGGCATAGCCAATAGGTCTCGCCTTTGGGGCCTTATAAGTGTTTAGCCAGAGCTATTGACTTTGCCAATGTCTTCAAGCTGTGCTGTAGAGAAGTGTGGCTGCTGTGCAGCATGCTGAAAAGTTATAATAAAAAAGTGTCAGAAGCATTTTTGTTACTTTATATATGACCAAGAAGGCATTATGTAAAACTGAACAACCATATTAAAAAAAATATTTACAATAAAAAATTTCCTCAGTTTTCTTTTGTTCTTGCAATGCTGGCAACTTGTTTCTGCCTATTGCAATGGTTGTTTGTTAAAGCTTTTTTTTGAGGGGGCATAAACAATCGGAGGGTGAAGGTTGGGAACTAGTACCTGTATTATAACACTAGCAGCGGCCAGACGCTAGGGGAGAATCAACAGATGCCAGATTCCGAGAGCAGGCTGAGGTGGTGCTGAGTGATGCTGAGGTGGTAGTGGTGGTGGTGGTGACTGTTGCGGAGACGATGCTGAGGTGATGCTGAATGATACTCAGGTCTTGCTGAGTGATACTGATGTGGTGCTGAGTGATGCTGTGGTGGTGCTGAGTGATATTGTCTTGGCGCTGAGTGATGCTGTGGTGATGCTGTGGTAGTTCTGAGTGATGCTGTGGTGGTGCTGAGTGATGCTGTGGTGGTGCTGAGTGATGCTGTGGTGGCGCTGAGGGATGCTGTGGTGGCGCTGAGGGATGCTGTGGTGGGGCTGAGGGATGCTGTGGTGGCGCTGAGGGATGCTGTGGTGGCGCTGAGGGATGCTGTGGTGGCCCTGAGTGATGCTGTGGTGGCCCTGAGTGATGCTGTGGTGGCGCTGAGCGATGCTGCGGTGGTGCTGAGCAGATGCTGTGGTGGTGCTGAGCAGATGCTGTGGTGGTGCTGAGCAGATGCTGTGGTGGTGCTGAGCAGATGCTGTGGTGGTGCTGAGCGATGCTGTGGTGGTGCTGAGCAATGCTGTGGTGGTGCTGAGTCATCCTGTGGTGGTGCTGAGTCATCCTGTGGTGGTGCTGAGTGATGCAGTGTTAGCCCTCAGTGATGATGTGGTGTCGCTGAGTGAAGCTATGGTGGTGCTGAGTGATGCTGTGGTGGCGCGGAGTGATGTTGTGGTGCTGCTGAGTAATGCTGTGGTGGCACTGAGTGATGCTGTGGTTGTGCTGAGTAATGCTGTGGTTGCGCTGAGTAATGCTGTGGTTGCGCTGAGTAATGCTGTTGTTGCACTGAGTGATGCTGTTGTTGCACTGAGTGATGCTGTGATGGCGTTGAGTGATGCTGTGATGGCGTTGAGAGATGTTGTGTTGGTGCTGAGTGATGCTGTGCTGGCTCTGATTGATGCTGTGCTGGCTCTGATTGATGCTGTGCTGACTCTGATTGATGCTGTGGTTGCGCTGAGTGATGCTGTGGTTTTGCTGAGTGATGCTGTGGTGATGCTGAGTGATACTGTGGTGTTGCCGAGTGAGAGATAGAGTGAAGATATAATGCCCAATTAGAGAGGGTGGTGAGAGAGAAAGAGAGAGAAAGGGTGTACATAGAATAAAGAGTGGAGTGGGATAGAGTGAGAGAAAGAACGGGAGAGAGAGTGAATGAAGGAGTTTGAAAGAGAAACAGATAAAGGGGTGAGAGAGAATGAAAGGCTAAAAAGATAGAGAGGGAGAGTTAATTAAGTAGAGAGAGAATTAGAGAGGGGAGAGAGAGAAGGAGAGAGACAATAGGAGTGGGGGTGTGGAGTTTAAATAGAGTGAAGAAGTGACGCTGAAAAAGTAACCTTAAATATAGCTTTGTGCTTTGCGCGAATAAATATTTTTAAAAAAACAGAGTGAGACAAAAATACTGGTAATTAGGCTGTGACTCCCAATATAAAACAAATAGCGATATAAGGTGAAATCAACCCACCGAAGCAATATTTCTAACTAGACAAAAAAAGCTTGCATTTCAATGCTAATCGCTGTTGTTTTTCATGTGACTGTAGTCCAGGGCCGTCAGTTGGTAATGTGAGCTGCTGCTGCGATTGAAACATCAGAGTGCAGAGAGTTAATGAGCCATGACGAGGAAATGAGGAAGAGATAGGAAACCCAGATGGCAGCTGCACGCGTGCACGCCATTGTGAACGCAAGCTGGTCGCCAGCCGAAAGCCAGTGGGTTTGCACTTCCAAAACCCGCTTACTAAAACTCTCGGCCAGACCAGCGCAAGCGCTGGTGCAGGCCGAGACCTAAAAAGGGATGTTTCCAACTGCCTACACAGCGGTTGCATCCTAATCTGATGGGTGGGACTGCTGACTACTTGTCGGCGGGTCCCAATCGGTGGTCGGATGCTCGTCTGACCCCCATTTCAATGGCCCCCTTAGTTTCTGCTCAAAGTTGATCAGGATTCCTCCCACTCCATTAGTATGCTGAAAGACTGCATGTTACTCATTCAGCAATGGATGTCAAATGATTTCATTACACTGAATGGAGACAACACTAGGTGGGGATTCGGAATTTTGGACTGCCAATGTATGGCTTACATAGCTTGGACCACCCCAAACCAGGCTAGTCGCGAAAAACCTGGGAGTTCTTTTGAGTAGTACTTTCTTTTCTCCCTCAAATTTAAAAGGAATGGGCAACGGGATTGGTGCATTTAAAGATCCTACCTTTTATTTCTGAGGAGACACTTTATGAGGCAGGCTAGACTTGTGCCCTTTCATACCAATATTATTTAAATGCACATGATCTCAGCCTACCAGCTCCAGAATGTAGCCATCAGACTAATGAAGTTAGTAAGAAACATATCTGTCTCCCAGGAGAGGCATCATCTTTTGGCTCCTATTAAGCAAAGGATCCATCTTAAAGTCCATCTGAAAATTCTCTGCCTGACTCACAGTGGCTTCCACTAAACGGGACCAACTTTCTTGTCACGCCCGGTGGTTCCCTACTGGCCTGCTTAATCACTATGGTCCAATTCAGCCTCTCTTTTATATATGCTTCAGATTAAGCACTCACTGTGCAGTGGCTGAGCCTTTCCTTGTGTTGGCCCCAGGCTCTGGAACGATCTCCCCCCTCAAAATATGCTGTACTCCATCTTTTGTAGCCTTTAAGTCTGCAGAGACCCCTGAAACCTCACTTAGGTTTTCAAACTTAACCATCCTTCTAGAGTAGCTTACCTGCCCTGTCCTCATTCTTTGGCCTGCTCGAACTCCTTCTTTTCTTGTTTTTATTTCCCTTTCATCAATGTTCCTAAAGACTAAGATGTTTTGGACAGCATTGTGCTAAAGAGGAAAAGAAGAAAAAGAAGAAGAAAAAGAAGAAAAAAGAAAAGAAGGAGGAGGAGAAGACAAAGAAGAAGATGAAGAAGAATGTTCTGCTGCCATCACCCTTTAACACACGCATGGCTGTGGCTTGATGTCGGACTCTTGCTACCTTATTCTGCCTCTCTGCCTTCTTCGCCTCTCTCCACAACCTTTCGCTCCTCTCACAAACCTTTCTCCTCCCTTCCCATCCCCTCTCCTGCTGTCCCTCTTCTGCCACTTGGCAATATTGGTTTTGCCAGTGCCAGATTCTTTTACAATTTTGATGGCATTGGCAAAACCAAATCAGTGATCAGTCATGCTTCAATTTGAAAGTATAGAAAATAAAATAATTATTGAAAGTATAGAAAACAAAGTATAGAAAAAAGTGAAAGTATAAAAAATAACGTTTTAAACAGGTTCATTGGAAAGAATGTTGGGATCGTCCCAACTGACAGGGCCACAAAGACATAAGGTTCATTGATTGCAATTAATTTTATTGTTTGCTTGTGTTATCATTGCTGCACAGAAGCAGATGTCGTGGAATTTCACTTTGTGCATCAGAAAAATGGCTGTTCGCAGCAACTCACTTATTTACCTATTCATTCATCCATGCTCTGACCCATTCATTCATGCACTCCCTCTTGTAATTTGCTGAAGCGTAATAATGCGAAATTACAGCAAAATTAGGTGAGACTATAAGAGACACATAAGCCAGCATTTAGCGCTATTTTATTAGTGCAATATGCACCCTCGCATCCAAAATGTACCTGAGGATGCATTTTGTGCTAAGAAAAAACACTAAATGCAACAGAACACGAACCGCAACAGCTAGCAGCTGCTAACACTTTCTAATTTTGTTGTTCCTGTGCTCCTGAAGTAGGATTTTTCTACCAAATTACTCATAATTTTAAAACGGCAGTAATCCAGTAATTTTCAGTCAAACGAATAATGCAGAATTACTGAAATTACTCTGGCATAATTAAAAGGTGGCCCAGGTCTTTGATTCCATACACACACAAAATTTCCAATCTACGATAAAGCCAGGTGTATTGACTTTGCAATGTTTGCTCCATACTCCTGCATGCTTTATACAGTATGCATTCTGTAAGTGTCTTTATACATATTGGTATCCGAGGAAATTCTTGTATTATTTGCGGTTTGCTTTAAAAAAGGAGCTCACCTCCTGTAATTTTAGGCCTTAACATGCATAATTGAATTTAACAGCTAGAGGAGATGAAGGCTGTCAGAGCTGCCAACTTTGGAGCAGGTAACCAGGTTTCGAGCCCCTGTGTACCCTCAGCACTGCTTAATCTACACGTGCATAAGAAGAAAGAAAACATGAATTTAAACTCGTTAAATGTTAAAAATAGCCCTTTGTGTTAACAACCAATGCGTTCCAGGAGCTGTAGTCTCTGTCCACCTCAACTACATCAGTAGGATCATAGTGGTGTGTAGTTGTAATGCCATAAGATGCGCCATAGGCATGAGGCCATCTGATAACCTTAGCATAGAGCAGTCACTCAGAGTATACTGTTCTGCATGCATTGGTGAGGCACGGGGTGAGTAAGAGAGAAGAACTACATTCTAAATGAATGTGTTCGGGGCTGCCCGAGGCAAGACTATTAAGCTGTCATCATCGCTTCACTGTGATCATCGGATGACAATTACCGTTTGCTTGTTGACACCACCATTAAATGGGACAGCATAGTTATCAAAAGCAGACAGAACAGAGGAATTATTCGGTAAGCAACTGCACCCATTTAAACTAGTTTGGGCATTTTTGACAGGGCTGATTTTTATTTCCAGTCTGACACTACTAGACTAGCGAAAAGCACCGCACTGTAATGCCACTCTAAATGCATATTGCACCCTATACGACTGGTAATTAATTATCTATTTTACTTAAATAGCAGAGATTTGTACTATTTTACTTCTTGCCTGGTGGACTGCTTTTATTCCTCATGATTTAAAATGTCTCTTTTTACAAGAGAATCATTCTGTGTTTGCATAACAGAACTAGCACCGACTGTAGCAGGAACTGCACAGACTCCGAATTTGCAGGCGGACAAACTGAGCTTTAGGATCAGGCGATTAGGGAGAAATTGAAACCTAACACTACGTTACACAAAGTACAAGATCGCCCGACAAGAGAAAAAAACTAGCAAAATCCATTAGGAGAGGCGGGGAGCCAAGGGTCAGGCTTTGCTTTTAGAGCCCCGCAGTGACGTCGCGAGAGGAGGAGGAGGCGGGTTGGGGGGGGGAAACGGGACAACATTTAATTTAAAAAACTACATACCTGCAGCTGGAAACGGAATTCCGAGGCTGCGGAGGGACAGAGAGAGGCAGGAGCGGCTTGCAGGCACGCCGTACAGGTTTACACGTACCTTGCTCGGAAGTACAAATGTCGGCAGGCTGGCGCAGGCTAACTCGGGTGGCGGGCTACCACAGAGGTAATTAGAGCGGCGGAGACCTGGATCCCAGCAAGGCGTCCTCAAATGTGGGGGTCCAGTGCAGGCAACAAATAGGAAAAAAAAATGGCGGCCGCGCGGTAAAAAAAAAATAAACAGTGGTGCGCGCGCACCACAGAGGAGCGGAGGGGGGGGAAGAGGGAGCGCGGCAGCCTGCTCAGCTGACCAGACGCTCGTGCATCATGGCCTTTTGCCGGCATGTGTTTACAATTATCGCGCCCGCGTCTGGGCACGATAATTGGAAACACATGTTTGCCGCGCGTACCCATCCCAAAAAGGCCAGCCACGACGCACGAGCGTTTTTTGGACTGCTTTCCAAACTCGCTTACTAAAAGTCTTCGCCTCTAAGCAGCGCTTGCGCGCTACTCGAGGCTCGACCTAATCATGGGGACTGTTAATTCGTTGGAATGGGGAGGCATAATATTTCATTGTGTACATATTGTTCATGACGTGTTTGAAGCAAAGGTACATGTACGTGTTATGCCCATTTAAGGCAGAATAATTAAATTAACTAACACATGTAATACAGGTGGCGCCACAATCATCTGGTGCCATTTGCCCATACAGGGCTTAATATTGGGCTTCTTTTCTGTATATCACAGTGAGATTACATGAATAGAATATGTATCTATGCATGCTTTAAAATGGCCGAAACCATAACTATGAGGACTGGAGTCCGTTTTTGATGTTGATGAATTATACTGCACCAACGAAACTTGTATTTAATGACGCCGTCTAGGGCGTCTGTTATTGAGAAAGGCGGTTGCCGAAACGCGTCTGCGTGTACTTACACCCAATAAAATCTGAGTGAACTGCTCCCGTGAGTGCTGGTATTTCTTATACCTTGTATCTGATATATATATATATATATATATATATATCAACAACACGGTCCTTTACGGGGGGAGCACGATCCAGCTGGTGCTCGTGGCGAGAAAAGGCCAATTCTCGCAAAATATAATCCAACAAATGATTAAGTACACAGCACTCTCCTTGGCTTGAATAAGATTCTTTATTTAGACCATTCCTCTCCTCCTCCTACGCGTTTCGAACACAAAGTTATTGATCACGGTAGTACTCGGAGACCCTCTTCACTTTTCACTATTTATACAAGTCACCACTGATGCCCTTAATGAGGCATTATGGGATTGGTAGTCTTAAAAGTAAGCCGGTTTTCTAATCCGATCTTACAACATCAAAAATGTTGCGAACTCAAGCTAAAAACAACAACCCACAAGGTAAGGCAATAATGTTAGTCAACCACATAAGTACATATACATCGGTCCAGATGCTTTGTCTGTACTGGCCGATAATCGATGTCATTAAAGTCTCAAAGTGTGCTGTACATACGAACACATATTAAGGCATTGTTGTAATTGTCCCATGTCTAGTACGCGGAAATTTCATCTTCCATCATCTGACCTAATAATACGGACTGAGTGTCAGTTTATAGTACATAGGCTGAGTGCCCAAATGTCTCTGTGGCTGATGCATGCCATCAAATTATTTTTTTAACGGGAATTGCAATTAACATCGTTCGCAACAAAAAAAACTACATGATAAATAACATTCGGTTACTTAATTCTTATCTTAGGCCAGTTGCATTGTTTCAATGGAATGTGAGCTGCAAGTTGATTATTTTGTTTTAGCTGATTTTAAAGTCTTTCTTTTAATAAATGACCATGTTCTAGGCAAAAATTCTATGGGTAGTTCACAGATGTATATACATTTCTTCATCCCCATTGAGCCCAAGGGGGACCTTTGTCTTGAATCTAATAATCATTTTGGACTCCTGGCGCCTTAGTTTCAGTGTTCGATTCCCTCCTCTCTCATGCGGTGGTATTGTGACCAGTCCAGAGTATTTCATATCCAGCCAGGTTCGATTCTCATGTGCTTTCATGTGTTTGGCGACAGCATAGGACAGATCCTCGTTCTGTATAGCTCTGATGTGTTCGAGTATACGTTTTTTGAGGGGACATATGGTGCTTCCTATATACCTCTTGCCGCAAAAGCACTCTATTACATATACGACATGTGTGAAAATAGTGTATTGTATTCGATTTAATGTAGACTGCGATGGGAGTTTCCTTCTCTCCAAGCTATGCCAACCTCATGATGGGTTGGTGGGAGAAAAACATAGCTTGGAGAGAGGAAAATGATCCTCACACGATGAAGGTGGCCCTTTGGCTTCGCTTCATTGACGACCTCTTTCTCCTATGGAGAGGCACTGAAGCGGAATTCCTGATTTACCTAGCGATTCTCAATGACAATGATGTGGGACTCAAATTTACTCACAATATTCACCCTAAAGAAATTGAGTCCATCTTCCCAGATTTCAGCGTCAAGCAGACTTTTGTCAGAAAACCAACATTTTTTACACAGTTTTGGCATTTTACTGGGACATAGCCTATTTTTGCTATTTTTTGTGCTTTCAACCTCCCTCCAGTTAGTGGTAGAAATGGGTATGAAACCAATAATGGATCCCAGAAAGCTATACATTTCTGAAAAGTAGACAAACTTCTGAATTCAGCAAGGGGTCATTTGTATAGATCCTTCAAGGTTTTTTTTATAGAAACTAACAGTTGAAAACAAGAAAAATTGAAAATGAGTTGAAAAAACAGCCATTTCTGCCAACGTTTTCACCTGTAACTTCTTCTATGTATGACAGATTTTTTAACACAATATACTGTTACATCTGCTGGGCCCTTCTGGTTGTGGGGATGTATAGGACTTGTAGGTTTACCATGAATCCGAGGAACCCAGAGCCAATAACTGAGCTGCGTCTTGCAATGGTTTTTCATTGTGTACCAGGTATACAGCAATTAATTTGGTAAAATATAAAGAGAGAAAAATAGGTATCAAGGACACCTATGTATTTCCAAAATGGGAACAAAATATAGAGTTTAGAACCAGAAGCTTTTTGCACATCTCCGAAATTGTGGATACCCATACTAGCATGTGAATTATAGGACATTTTTCAAAGTGACTTCTTTTTTACACATTGTCTTACATTTGGAAGGCAGAAATGCATAGAAAGTCAATAGGTAATAACAGTTGCTCTACAGTACTGTGTTCCCCTAAGTCTCCCGATAAAAATGGTACCTCACTTGTGTGGGTAGACCTAGTGCCCGCGACAGGAAGCGGCCTAAAACGCAACGTGGTCACACCACATTTTTACAGTGAAAACAGACCCTTTTTTTGCAAAGTGCCTAGCAGTGGATTTTGAACCCTAGCTCACCTAAGGAAACCTAGCAAACCTATACATTTTTAAAGACTAGACACCCAGAGGAATCTAGGATGGGGTGACTTGAGTGGCTCCCACCAGGTTCTGTTACCCAGAATACCTTGCAAACCTCAAACTTTGTAAAAAAAAAAACATTTTCCTCACACTTCTGTGATGGAAAGTTCTGGAATCTGCATGGATCCACAAAACTCCACCCACCCCGCATTTCCCAAAGTCTTACGATAAAAATGGTACCTCACTTGTGTGGGTAGGCCTAGTGCTCGCAACAGGAAACGGGCTAAAAAATGCAACATGGACACACCACATTTTTACATTGAAAACTGACCATTTTTTTTTCAAAGTGCCTAGCTGTGGATTTTGAACCCTAGCTCTGCTGGCACCTAGAGAAACCTAGCAAACCAATACATTTTTGAAAACTAGACACCCAGGGGAATCCAGGAGGGGGTTACTTGTGTGGCTCTCACCAGGTTTAGTTACCCAAAATCCATTGCAAACCTCAAACCTTATCAAAAAAACACATTTTCCTCACATTTCTGTGATAAAAAGTTCTGGAATCTGCATGGATCCACAAACGTTCACCCACCCCGAATTCCCCAAAGCCTCTCGATAAAAATGGCACCTAACTTGTGTTGGTAGGCCTAGTGCCCGCGACAGGAAACGGGCCAAAACGCAACGTGGGCACACCACATTTTTATAGTGAAAACGGACCCTTTTTTTGCAAAGTGCTTTGCTGTGGATTTTGTACCCTAGCTCTGCCGGCACCTAGGGAAACCTAGCAAACCTATACATTTTTGAAAACTAGACACCCAGGGGAATCCAGGATGGGGTGACTTGTGTGGCTCTCACCAGGTTCTGTTACCCAGAATCCCTTGCAAACCTCAAATGCTGTAAAAAAAACACATTTTCCCCACATTTCTGTAATAGAAAGTTCTGCAATATGCGTGGGTCCACAAACTTCCCCGCATTCTCCAAAGTCCCCTGATAAAAATGGTACCTCACTTGTGTGGGTGGGCCAAGTCCCTGCGACAGGCAAGGGCCCAAAACGTATTGTGGAGACATCAAAATGACCTATCACAAAACGACCTGGTTTTGCAAGAGGGGCACCTGGGTTTTTGGCCCCCAACTCGGTGGCCATCTAGGGAAACATACCAAACCCAGATGTTTCTGAAAACTAGACACCCTGTAGAGTCCAGGGAGGTATGGCTTGCATGTACCCCTCAACGTTTTCCTACCCAGAATCCCCTGAAAACCTCAAATTTAGCTGAAAACTTCACATTTTTCTCAACTTTCTGTGTGGGAAAGTTGTGGGATCACCGGGCTGCCACAAATTTCACACCACCCAGCACTCCTCCAGGTCCCCCAATAAAAATGGTACCTCACTCGTGTGGGTGGGCCAAATACCCGCGACAGGTAAGGGCCCAAAACGTATTGTGGAGACATCAAAATGACCTATCACAAAACGACCTGGTTTTGAAAGGGGGGCACCTGGGTTTTTTGCCCCGGGCTCGGTGGCCATCTAGGGAAACATACCAAACCCAGACATTTCTGAAAACTAGACACCCTAGAGAGTCCAGGGAAGTATGGCTTGAATGTACCCCCCAACGTTTTCCTACCCAGAATCCCCTGGAAACCTCAAATTTAGCTGACAAAATCACATTTTTCTCAAATTTCTGTGCAGTAAAGTTGTGGGATCACCGGCCTGACACTAATTTCACACCACCCAGCATTCCCCCAGGTCCCCCAATAAAAATGTACCTCACTTGTGTGGGTGGGCCAAATACCCGCGATAGGTAATGTTATGTTCCATATAGGTACCCCAATATAGGCTCAGGTGGTCACCCAACCCTTCACCTATATTCTCCCCTACCATTACACTACATAACATTCTTGGGACTGACCTTTTACCCAGTTACGGTACTGCTTACAGGACGTAGGGTTTTCCCCTGAAAACTAGCCTCATCCATTATGCATGAGGATTCTTGGAAACTCAGCAGGACTACCATCTCCTGCATATTAACTATGTACAAGGGTCATTCCTTCCGTCATCCTAAGTCCGACATGACACAGCCAGGTAGAACCCCTGAGAGTACCACTTTGGGTATATAAACACCATATCTTGCTGAGGTAGTCAGAGGAGAAAAGGACTTCCATACCGAAACACTGACGCGAGACGCTGAGGTTCCTGCACGCAGATACTCCAGCTCGCAGTGGTCTGACATCCCATGCGGGGCGTCCATCTCGAGACCAAGACGGGGTCCCACAGTCTCTCACTTCAGGTAATGGGGTTGACTTTATCCTAGAGGAATTCTTGGCTTTTACACCTTTATACATGCTAGTTACACTTAGGTACAACTAGTTAGGGTCGCATCGTAGGAGAACGCATTCTACTATCATGTATTTTATATACTTGCCTGTATTAAGTGTTTTAGCACGATGGTAGAAATCTACCATGAACCAAAGTCCTGTGCACACGTTACAATTATTTGATGAGAGTTCATCTGATCATATGCGCTCAAAAAAATGTAATTAAGGTCCAAGTGAGTCTGTTCTTTGTCTTTTATTCCTTGTTACATCAAAAAGCAACCAGCCAACACGTGTTTCGTCACAATGGGAAAGTGTCCCGCGACTTCTTCAAGGCTGGGAATGATACAATAAGTGGTGTAAACAGAGAGTGCTACATTGTATTGCATACGGGAGAGATTAAACTCCTCATCATGTTGGGTGAATACAAATCACCTTAAATGTGGAAACCCTAGACATGGTTTAAAACCGCAAGTGACAGTACGATCATTTCACTGACCGAAAGTGCAAGAGAACACACAACATCAATCTCTAGCAGTGAAGTGCGAAGTCCCTTACATATTATGCTGTGAACACCATATATCCCGCATCAGTTTGCGTCATGAAAATTGTTCTGAGGTTTAGATACCGAACACAGGAAGTGAATTTATTGCGCATTATTGCAAAAGGAAAGATTTATACACTTTGTATTTTATAGTAAACAAAATTGCTACCTGTACTTCATGTAAGTAGAGTCTTTAAAATCTAAAATAATAAGATAATCAAGAGAACCCTAGTTAGGGGAAACTATACTAGATTTGAGCAAGGAGGAAAAGTGATACAAAAGAGTGCCTGTAAAAATCAACAAGAGCCCTCACCACTCTGCCGGTGATAATTCTGACCCGGCTGGCCAATATAGAAAGTTTTGGTAGATCCGCGATTGTTTTAGAATGGTGTGTACCAAGAGGAAGCACCTAAATGAGTAACAAAGTGAATTAGTCCAAAAGCTGTATTTGTGAAGTATTAAAGGACAAGGCTATATTGGGTTTGTGGTTAAAACCAGAATCTTACCTAAGTAGTGGTGATCCTACGTGGGACCGTGCCGACAAACCAGGGGAGGGTGAGTGAACCGCTCCGTATGTCCCTAGATCTGAAAAGCAGATCATGCCCCCGTTATGGTACAGAAAAATAATGGTTGAGACTAGCATAATACATGAGCAGAGTGACCTGGAACTAGGAAATTTCTTACCTGCAGCGTGTGCGCTGAGGTCTACGTCGGCATCGGGTGTGTTCTCTGTTCCGGATGTGGACAGAGGAACTACCCGGAAGTGACTATTTGTACCGTCACTCCCTTCCACAAAGGCTAGAGCGCGCAACTCCTGGGCAGCAAATTGAAAGAATAAAGCGTTATTGATAATATCTGCCATAAGAAGTATGTGTATATACAATTGAAAGCGTTACAAGTTACAATTTACTACCAAAGTTAGAAGTGTGTATGTTTTAAATGCGTCTACAACTCGCAGCCAAAGTACTGAACGGTAGGGGCACTAAATAAAGTATGCTTTTTATATCCACAGGGCGCACGATGATCATTAGTGAAAATATGCGTGTATATGGCCTATTCTTGATTATTTACGTAGCATCTGAAATTAACAGCTAAAGTCTGAATGGTGGGGGCACTGAAGCCAGTGTTCTTATTATATCCACAGGGCGCTTGATGATTATAGCGAAAGAGTGCGCGTGTGTCTCGTCTGTTCTCGATTATTTATGACGGGGTTAACATCTGAACAAGTGAACTTAATAAAGAGGCACCTGGATCTCTGAATGAAGAGGAAAAAAAAAGAGGCGAAAAAAAATCCTCGTAATTGTAGCTGACGGCAGACGCGATGTGATGTGTGTGGTGGTATACATGAGGAATTGCATAGGTTACACAATGCAATCATGTTTCATACAAAAGCGAAATAGTATATACAAATCTATGGTTGAGAATATCAAGCCTAATTCGATTTCACTTATTTCACTTTTAGTGTTTGTAATAGTGAATATGAGGCATTATGAGGGCTGAGATAGTGCGTACAATGTAATGCTATGCATTATTAGAACCAAAGTGGTGTGCAGTAGTCTATGGTTTAAAATTTTAAAATATAGAACATGTAACAATCTCTGTGTGAGCATAGTAACCATATGTATTATACAAAAGTTAGTTTGTTCCTGCTTTATCAACATCTATCACCAGATCTGTTTAATGAGGTCTCTACAGTTATTGGATATGTTGCAGGTAAAAGAACAACAGTATTAACATTATCCGGTTCTTGTTGCGATGACAGACTCTTTCTAGTTATGCATGACACCGGATTCCATCGTCTAGAATATCAGTCTCCCAAGAAGTACTGCATTTCATGGTCGCTGTTGAGGCCATGTTCCACAGTCCGAAGGCGCATTATCCATGTGGCCTCCGTGCGTCTGAGTTTTAGTTCTCTGTTCCCGCCTCGTAGACTTGGTTCTACCACGTCAATACCATAGAAAGTGAAACGTTTCTGCGGGCCTTGAGACGGACAAACAGCGGCGTGTAGTGCCATGGGATATCTGGCATCTTGTTGTTGTAGTGCTCTTACATGTTCCCCAATCCTATCCTTAAGGGGTCTAATGGTACTGCCCACGTACTGTCCTTTGCATGTGCATTCGATGATATACACTACGAATCTGGTGTTGCAATTGATATTGTGTCTTATATTGTATTTCTTTTTGTCAAAACTGGTGAATTCCTTGGTGTCATGTTTGGCCCATCTGCATGTACCGCACGAGCCACATTTGTAGAAACCTATTGTTCACGGGGTTAGCCATGAGGAGTCACCATGGGCCCGTGGAACTGTGGGGCTAAGTCTATTTCTGAGTGTCCTGCCTCGTCTGAAGGTGATTTGTGGTTGAGCGGCAATGTGGTCGTCCAGTGACCTATCTGCTCGCAGAATCCCCCAATGTTTAGTGAGGCTTCTTCTGACAGTATAGCTCATGTCATTATAGTCTGTATCCATTCTCACTGGTTGATTGTGTTGTTGTGTGCGAACCTTGTCTCTTAGTGTATCTTCTCTTTGTATACATCTGATGCTGTTCTCTGCTTTCTTAATAGTTTGTGGTGTATATCCTCTTTTCCTGAATCTGGACTTCATGTCAGTAATACATTTGTGGAACTCTGTCTCCGCACTGCAATTTCTCCTGGCCCTCATGAATTCTCCATAGGGGATGGCTTGAATCTGGTGTATCGGGTGTAAACTGTCTGCATGTAGGATTGAATTGCATGACGTCTCCTTGCGGAAAAGGCGACTATGTAATCTGTCGTCTTTGATGTAGAGTTCTACATCTAAAAATGTGATGTTGGATTTGCTAAATTACTTAGTGAATTTCATATCAAAGTTGTTGGAGTTCAAATAGGTGCAGAAATGTTCCAGTTTTTCTTGGGTACCGGACCAGAGTAAGAGGCAATCGTCTATATAACGACCCCAAAAGATGATGGAATCAATTCATGGTGCCCCCTTCTGGCCCCAAATCCACTTTGCCTCTTAACTGCCCATAAATAAATTCGCAAAGGAGGGCGAAAATTTCGAGCCCATGGCTACACCTCTTGTTTGTCTATACCATCGTTTTTCAAAAATGAAAAAATTGTTATGTAGGATTAGATCCATCATAGTAACAAGCATGGTGGTATGTTGCCATTGTGTTGCTGGCCTGTTGTGTAGAAGTCGTGTTACTGCCTGCAGGCCTAGATCTGGTTTGATGCTGGTGTATAGAGACACTACGTCTAAGGAAGCTAAGATCATGTCTGGTTGCCATTGTAGGTCCGCTAAAATACTCAAGATGTGCTTAGTGTCCTGGATAAAAGAGGCAGACAAAGGGGGTAACGTCGTGATCATGAACCGGGATGACTACAACCAGGACATCTTGACACAATTGAACGACGAAACCTGTTACGAATTACTCTTGCACAACCCAACAGGGCCTCTAACTATTAAGATCAACAAACACTTGGAAGAATGGCTCAGTGCTGGCCTAATAGACAATGACGAATACATATATATGAAGGTTTTTAGACCAACCTTCCCATGGTTGTACACTCTACCCAAGATACATAAACATCTGCCTTTCCCACCTGGTAGACCTATTGTCTCAGGTGTAGGTGGTCCCACCGAGAGACTAGCAGAATATGTTGATTTATTCTTGGGACCCCTTGTACAAAATCTACCCTCTTTTATCCAGGACACTAAGCACATCTTGAGTATTTTAGCGGACCTACAATGGCAACCAGACATGATCTTAGCTACCTTAGACGTAGTGTCTCTATACAGCAGCTTCAAACCAGATCTAGGCCTGCAGGCAGTAACACGACTTCTACACAACAGGCCAGCAACACAATGGCAACATACCACCATGCTTGTTACTATGATGGATCTAATCCTACATAAAAAAAAAAATTTGAAAAAAGATGGTATAGACAAACAAGAGGCGTAGCCATGGGCTCGAAATTTTCGCCCTCCTTTGCGAATTTATTTATGGGCAGTTTAGAGGCAGAGTGGATTTGGGGCCAGAAGGGGGCACCATGGATTGATACCATCATCTTTTGGGGTCGTTATATAGACGATTGCCTCTTACTCTGGTCCGGTACCCAAGAAAAACTGGAACAATTCTGCACCTATTTGAACTCCAACAACTTTGATATGAAATTCACTAAGGAATTTAGCAAATCCAACATCACATTTTTAGATGTAGAACTCTACATCAAAGACGACAGATTACATAGTCGCCTTTTCCGCAAGGAGACGTCATGCAATTCAATCCTACATGCAGACAGTTCACACCCGATACACCAGATTCAAGCCATCCCCTATGGAGAATTCATGAGGGCCAGGAGAAATTGCAGTGAGGAGACAGAGTACCACAAATGTATTACTGACATGAAGTCCAGATTCAGGAAAAGAGGATATACACCACAAACTGTTAAGAAAGCAGAGAACAGAATCAGACGTATACAAAGAGAAGATACACTAAGAGACAAGGTTCGCACACAACAACACAATCAACCAGTGAGAATGGTTACAGACTATAATGACATGAGCTATACTGTCAGAAGAAGCCTCACTAAACATTGGGGGATTCTGCGAGCAGATAGGTCACTGGACGACCACATTGCCGCTCAACCACAAATCACCTTCAGACGAGGCAGGACACTCAGAAATAGACTTAGCCCCACAGTTCCACGGGCCCATGGTGACTCCTCATGGCTAACCCCGCGAACAATAGGTTTCTACAAATGTGGCTCGTGCGGTACATGCAGATGGGCCAAACATGACACCAAGGAATTCATCAGTTTTGACAAAAAGAAATACAATATAAGACACAATATCAATTGCAACACCAGATTCGTAGTGTATATCATCGAATGCACATGCAAAGGACAGTACGTGGGCAGTACCATTAGACCCCTTAAGGATAGGATTGGGAGGGGGGGCGTGGCCAAGCCGAGCAGCAAGATGGCCGCACAGTGAGGTGGCTCTGCCGGCAGAGCCCACAATCCGACAATTATCCGAGACCTGGCGACCTCTTAACCGAGTGAAAAACAGCGTACCAGTGCAGACTACCTCCGCGCCATTAACTGTGTGGCTCCGGGCGCTGAAATCTGGCTGTGGACCGACGATCCGGGGACGACGCATCGCGGCCTACCACGGGCCGTGTAACCGCGGAAGAAGCTTGTGAGCGCGGTCGCCCGCCCTACGCGGCTGCCAGATCCCCGGGACTGCGCACATAGCTGCTGATCCGACCCCCCGCGTCTACGGAGAAGATCGGACGAGATACGTGCGGGGGGCCACGACCATCAGGGGTTGGAGGACGTGTGGCGGCGGACCTTCGCGTCCCAAAATGGCGACTCGCTAGTGCTGGAACCCTGCCGGCGATCATAGCGGTGCAGGGAACGCGCATACAGCCGACGGTGAGTCCTGCCAGACGGCGCCTCCCCCATCCCCTCCGCCGCTTCACATTTGCGACCGACCAGCAGGGAAAGTGTCCCGATCGGCGAGCAGACGCCAAGCGGGGAGGCCCCAGGACCGGCGTGGACAATCTAAAGGGCCGGTAAAGCAGATCCCCGAAACGTGGCGGCCCAGTCTGGCACCTACGTTCGCCACTTGAGCTCAGCGCCCGTATCTCCCTCGCACCCCGTATATTCTGCGGTGGCGATCTGTGGGGTAACCGATTATTGCAACACCCCGGGCGGCGCTGCTCGCTGACAGGAGGGAATATGCAGCGGGCCCGCTGTGGATGCGTTGCGGACACCCCCTGCGGCGACGATTGGCAGTGGAACAGCCTGACCTCGGTGTCGCTCGCTGGGTGCAGCCTTTGGGCCTACACGGATACCTACTGGTCTCTGGCAGAAACGAGAACACGGCAGAGCGAAGCACCGCGGAGGGAGATAGCTAACGCAGACGCCGCGGTCGGCCATTTTGAGACAGTGTGCTCTTTCCAGGACCCACGGAAAGGATCACAGGCAAGGTGGTGGGGAGGCGCTACGCTGTACTAGACCTGTGGGACCCCCCGGTAATGGTGGATAGACAGTGGAGCCTGCTCGAGCGTTAGAGGGCCACACACCAGTGATATTGGCCTAGGGCAACTCTTGGCACAGGGCAAAACAGCCGCTCCCAGGTGTCAGTACCTCGCCAGAACAGTAGACGGGACACACGTGATACATACAGGAGCAACGGGAGCTGCACACAGACACAGTAATATTTCTCTGAACTCACTGGCAACTCACGTCACAGCTGCAAGAACAGACCGCCATATACACTGTGCAGCTATCTTGCAGCAGCGAGCGAATCACCCACAGCTATGGGGAAGACTGATAACAAACAAGCTAAGATCTCCTTTGAAAAAAGGGCAACACGTCTCCAAGACCCCACCGCCGCCTCAATCACCATGGTCCCTGAGACTCAAATGGACTCTGACCAAGATGACGACATCAGAGCAATGATGCGTGAGGTGCGAGGCAGCCTCAGAGCGATTGATACACAATTAGATACTATGGCGGCACGTATGGACCACATGTCCCAAAGAATAGATAAGAATGAAAGTCGAATGGACACAATGGAACAGCGAATATCGGACTCAGAGGATCGGCAGGAATCAGCACAGACCAACATGCTCCGTATGGAAAAGGTACTTGCGTTGATCAAAGCTCACAACGAGGACTTGGAAGCGAGGTCCAGAAGAAACAACGTCCGTATCACGGGCGTACCGGAATCTACTAATATCCAGAACATGGAACGCTATGTAGAAGAACTGCTTCGGGATTTATGTGCAGAAGGCCTTACTCAGATGTTCCTGGTGGAGCGTGCACATCGCACTCTGGGCCCCAGACCACCTCCGGGGGCCCCTCCGAGACCGATCTTGGCCCGCTTACTCAACTATAGGGACAGGGACACTGTGTTGAGAGTTGCCAGAGAAAAGGGGGACACCGAATATCAAGGTAATAAAATAGCAATTTACCCAGACTTTACTCAAGCCGTGCAGGCGGCAAGAAGGGAATTTATACCGGCCAAGAAACTACTTCAACAGGCAGGCACGAAATACGCAATGATGTATCCGGCCAAGCTACGAATCCATGCCGGGGGGAAACCCCTATTTTATACCGACGCTAGCGCTGCCTTGAAGTATGCCAAACCGTCTGCCAGACAACAGCGCAATCAGGAGAGAGGATGTTCGCCTGCTTCCAGTAACCAGATGAGTGACAATGACTGATCATGTGCATACCAGGGGGGCACTACGCTCTATGCTACCAAGGCTGCTAACTGATACTACGTTTCTGAGCCAGGGTCGCCCATATTCGCTCTGCCACCCTGTCCAAAAGTGACAGGGCAGAAGCAGGCAACCCCACGCCCCTTGGGGATGATTCCCGGTTACATTAAGTTCTTTGGGTTCCCCTACAAGGGGTGTTGTTCAGCAAGGGATACACAACCTGTTTGGGGGGTTGGTGTGGGAGGAGGGTGGGGGGGAATGTTATTGTTTGTTGTAGTTGGTCACAGGACAGCTTTGACACCGGACGGCACTATCCTAATCGCAGACAGTCACATATACCTACTGCACAGCGCAGGCATATCCATAGTACGCGACGTTGGCTATACCGGAGACTGATTCGGGGAGAGGGGGCAGTTGGAGACATATCGCTAGTAGACCTCGAGCTAGTGCTGCAGTCGGCTGTCTAAACTCAACTGCCTCACTTGGAATGTGAGAGGTTTAAATGACCACCGTAAATCTCGCCATGTACAATCTTATCTGTCCAGACATGGGGTAGATATTTGTCTCCTACAGGAGACTCACCTCCTTGAAACGGCCAGTACAAGACTGGGGGCTGCTCGCTGGAGCGAGGTTCATACTGCAGGCTAGCGATTCTTATCCGCAAAGGGATTCCCTGGCAGACACAACAGTTGATAAAAGATCCAGAAGGGCGGTTCCTTCTCCTACAAGGCACCCTATATCAACGACCAATAATTGTGGTAAATGTCTATGGCCCTAATACGGACGATTCTACATTTTTCCGCCACCTCTGGCACAAGATTCAATCTATGGGGGACTCAGCAATACTCTGGGGTGGGGATTTCAACATAGTGTTGGCGCCACACATGGACAGGGAGGGGGCGTCCAGGGCTCACCACCCGCAGGCCACAGCGACACTGCACAGCATCATACAGGACTACAGCCTGACTGACCCCTGGCGAGCGTTTCACCCCGAGACACGGGAGGGCACCTGCATTACACATCACCGCCAAGCCTGGTCTCGAATAGATTTCTGGCTCTTGACTAAGGACCTACAAGTATGGGTACACGACGCCACCCACCACGCACGAACATTATCGGACCACGCTCCGGTGGCCTTGACTCTGCTGGTCCCACACCACTATCGACAGCCATTCTCGTGGAGGCTCTCCCCTAACGCTTTATTAGATACAGCTTTTTGTGAAAGCCTTCGTACACATATTCAAGAATACTTCACACATAATACTGGATCGGTGTCAACCGAGGGCGCTCTATGGGAGGCGTTTAAGGTGGTAATCCGTGGGCACTGTATAGCGGGTCAGTCCGGGGTCCTTAGGGATATACGGAACAGTTTGCATAGAATGGAAAAGGAACTGCGAAACCTAGAGGCGCAATATTGCACAACACCCTCCCCCTCCCTCTTGGCAAATATACGCACCATGCTCACGTCCTATCAGGAAGAGGCGGACCGAGAAGTCAAATTCTTGCAGAAACATGCTATAGCGTGTAGATACGGAGAGGGAGATAGACCGGGCAAAACGCTTGCCAATCTCCTGCGTACACCCAGGGGCTCTCCCTTCATCACAGAACTATCCACCACGAGGGCACAACAGTGCGCTCCCCACCCGACATTTTATCCACTATGCGCAGTTTCTACGCACAACTGTACACGTCCGTCTCCGACCCGACAGAGGCGTTATTGCGCGACTACTTTGATTCCATAGCCCTAGTGTGGTTTAACAACGTCCATCGGGAATACATGGAGTTACCCTTCACGGTAGAGGATATCAAACGGACTATAGGGAGCCTCCCAGCAGACAAGGCCCCAGGGCCAGACGACCTGACAGCCAAATTTTATAAGGAATATGCAGATATCCTGGCGCCTCGCCTCCTGGCGGTCTACCAGGAGGCCATGGAGATAGGCCACTTGCCCGCCTCAAAGCGAGAAGCCCTTATCATAACAATTTTAAAGCCAGAGAAAGACCCCACTCACTGCGATTCCTATCGCCCAATTTCATTAATAAATATAGACGCAAAAATTTTCGCCAAACTTTTAGCCACCCGCATGCAACCACTGCTCACCCGGATAATATTGCCGGACCAATCTGGCTTTATACCGGGCAGATCCACGTCCCATAATCTCCGGACACTGTTCGCTCTAATGCATTATCTGGCACCACATGTGCCGGCCATCGCGGTCTTACTCGACGCCACCAAGGCGTTCGACTCCTTGGAGTGGGGCTTTCTTTTCCCGCTGCTCCAAAGGATAGGTCTCAGTCCCATATTTATCCAACAGATAAAGTTACTCTATACTATGCCCACGGCGCGCTTACGGGTAAACGGCCTGGTTTTCGAACCCATCGCTATCACTAGGGGAACAAGGCAAGGATGCCCCTTGTCGCCCCTACTCTTTGCTATCGCCACCGAGCCACTGACCGCGCGTATCAGGCAACACCACTCACATCGTGGCATTGGGCTCACGACGCAGAGCCTGACAATATCATTATATGCAGACGACCTCACACTATATATGACTGACCCTAAAGATAATCTAGCACCCATGACACGGGAACTAATTCGCTATGGGGAACTCTCTGGGGTGCGAATAAATTGGAGAAAATCCGTTATTATCCCCCTGACGTCCGGCACTCGACCCTTCGAAACTGAATACCCGATTACATGGGCAACAGGGCCAACTCGATATCTGGGGATTTGGATCAGCAATGATCTTGCTGAACTATGGTCTGGAAATTATGGCAGAGCGGTGGACTGGATAACGGAGAGGGTACACTGTTGGAAAACATTGCCCCTGTCTCTGATAGGACGTATCGCGTTAGCTAAGATGATTATTTTGCCAAAGTTATTGTACCTCTTTGTCAACATTCCAATTCCTCTAACAACTCACTTTTTCAAAACACTACGCTACTTGATGATCAAACTAGTCTGGGCGGGGCGCCAACCCAGAATATCGTGGGAGGTACTCACCCTGCCCCAGTCCCAGGGAGGTCTTGCCGCACCCGACTTTGTGCTGTATGCCTACAGCGCACAGGCGCACTTCCTACACTACTGGGTACACCTTACACCCTTCCAGCCACACGTGGCCGTTGAAACAGACCGAGCGGCGCCGACGCCACTTACAACCGCTTTATTTCACACATATAAGAGGCCACGGGATGAAGTGAACACAGTGGAAGCGCTGCGATGGGCATGGGCAGGGCTCTGCAAAAGAGCAAAACTGGACATGTTATACGCCCCCTCTATGCAATTGGCAAGTCACCCACAGATACCTCCACTGGGGGACCGCAGGGCCAGGGAGAGAGCGGCACTGCATAAGATACACATGGGCAAGGACCTTTTTCCCGCAGACACCTTCCTGACACTTCAACAAATGTGCGACCAAGCGCCCCCTCGGCCGCGGACATGCTACTTTACTATCAGCTGCGCTCCTCTTGCAGAAGCCGATTTGATACTTTTCCAAACCCCCCCTCTACGCTACCAGCATTAGAAAACGTGCTCGTGATTGACCATGGCGCAAGCTGATTACCCGAATATACAATACCACGCAACGGGAATCCCCGATTATCGCCCCCGGGGCTAGGGAGACTTGGGCGGTGGAGTTGGGGGTGGTCATATCGGACGCCCAGTGGAACCTAATCTGCGGCCAGCTACGGCTCCTATCCTCTAACTACCGGCTGAGATTAATTCACTTTAAATACATACACCGATTTTATCGGACCCCGGTGCAATTGCACCGAATGGGACTGCGCCCTGATGATCGCTGCTGGAGATGCGGGGACACACAGGCTACTTTTTTACACGTAGCGTGGCAGTGCCGCCTGATAGCTAACTTCTGTGTACGTACACTACAGCACATACGTGACATAACTGGACACGATCTGCCTTGCACGCCCCTGGCGGTATTGCTGGGCGACAACACTTCTGTTCCACCAAAACGAAAGAAATTAATTGCTATGCTTTTGATCATGGCTAAGCGCCAGGTGGCCCTTCACTAAAAATTGGATCACCAGTGTAACACATTGCAAGACACAACTGGAGACATATTGGGGACTGCTGCCAACGAGGTCTCGCCCCCGGGATATCTGAGAGCCGTTTGTAAACTGGCTGAATACAGTAAACATCGATGAGTTTTAATAAGCTTAGAGATTAAAAATGATTTAATGTCACTGAGGGTCACGGTCACACCGCCCCCTACATATTGGTACGGATTGGTCATCGGAAAAACTTATGGTAGCCAATGTAATGACACTGTGTTGTACTGGTAATGTTTACACCTGCTTTCTGCTATATGAAAAATTGAACTACGTAAGACTATGATTCTGCAGACGTCGAGCGATACTTGTGGATTATTTTTCTTTTGCTGTTCTGTGATTGATGATTTTTAAATGCCAATAAAAACATTTAAAAAAAAAAAAGGATAGGATTGGGAAACATGTAAGAGCACTACACCAACAAGATGTCAGATATCCCATGGCACTACACGCCGCTGTTTGTCCGTCTCAAGGCCCGCAGAAACGTTTCACTTTCTATGGTATTGACGTGGTAGAACCAAGTCCACGAGGCGGGAACAGAGAACTAAAACTCAGACGCACGGAGGCCACATGGATAATGCGCCTTCGGATTGTGGAACATGGCCTCAACAGCGACCATGAAATGCAGTACTTCTTGGGAGACTGATATTCTAGAAGATGGAATCCGGTGTCATGCAAAACTAGAAAGAGTCTGTCATCGCAACAAGAACCGGATAATGTTAATACTGTTGTTCTTTTACCTGCAACATATCCAATAACTGTAGAGACCTCATTAAACAGATCTGGTGATAGACGTTGATAAAGCAGGAACAAACTAACTTTCGTATAACACATATGGTTACTATGCTCACACAGAGATTGTTACATGTTATATATTTTAAAATTTTAAACCATAGACTACTGCACACCACTTTGGTTCTAATAATGGATAGCATTACATTGTACGCACTATCTCAGCCCTCATAATGCCTCATATTCACTATTACAAACACTAAAAGTGAAATAAGTGAAATCGAATTAGGCTTGATATTCTCAACCATAGATTTGTATATACTATTTCGCTTTTGTATGAAACATGATTGCATTGTGTAACCTATCCAATTCCTCATGTATACCACCACACACATCACATCGCGTCTGCTGTCAGCTACAATTACGAGGATTTTTTTTTGCCCCCCCTTTTTTTTCTTCTCTTCATTCAGAGATCCAGGTGCCTCTTTATTAAGTTCACTTGTTCAGATGTTAACCCCGTCATAAATAATCGAGAGCAGGCGAGACACACGCGCACTCTTTCGCTATAATCATCAAGCGCCCTGTGGATATAATAAGAACACTGGCTTCAGTGTCCCCACCGTTCAGACTTTAGCTGTTAATTTCAGATGCTACGTAAATAATCAAGAATAGGCCATATACACGCATATTTTCACTAATGATCATTGCGCGCCCTGTGGATGTAAAAAGCATACTTTATTTACTGCCCCCACCGTTCAGTACTTTGGCTGCAAATTGTAGACGCATTTAAAACATAGACACTTATAACTTTGGTAGTATATTGTAACTTGTAACGCTTTCAATTGTATATACACATACTTCTTATGGCAGATATTATCAATAAAGCTTTATTCTTTCAATTTGCCGCCCAGGAGTTGCGCGCTCTAGCCTTTGTGGAAGGGAGTGACGGTATAAATAGTCACTTCCGGGTAGTTCCTCTGTCCACATCCGGAACAGAGAACACACCCGATGCCGATGTAGACCGCAGCGCACACGCTGCAGGTAAGAAATTTCCTAGTGCCAGGTCACTCTGCTCATGTATTATGCTAGTCTCAACCATTATTTTTCTGTACCATAACAGGGGCATGATCTGCTTTTCATATCTAGGGACATACGGAGCGGTTCACTCACCCTCCCCTGGTTTGTCGGCACGGTCCCACGTAGGATCACCACTACTTAGGTAAGATTCTGGTTTTAACCACAAACCCAATATAGCCTTGTCCTTTAATACTTCACAAATACAGCTTTTGGACTAATTCACTTCGTTACTCATTTAGGTGCTTCCTCTTGGTACACACCATTTTAAAACAATCGCGGATCTACCAAAACTTTCTATATTGGCCAGCCGGGTTGGAATTATCACCGGCAGAGTGGTGAGGGCTCTTGTTGATTTTTACAGGCACTCTTTTGTATCACTTTTCCTCCTTGCTCAAATCTAGTATAGTTTCCCCTAACTTGGGTTCTCTTGATTATCTTATTATTTTAGATTTTAAAGACTCTACTTACATGAAGTACAAGTAGCAATTTTGTTTACTATAAAATACAAAGTGTATAAATCTTTCTTTTTGCAATAATGCGCAATAACTTCACTTCCTGTGTTCTGTACCTAAACCTCAGAACAATTTTCATGACACAAACTGATGCGGGATATATGGTCTTCACAGCATAATATGTAAGGCACTTCGCACTTCACTGCTAGAGATTGATGTTGTGTGTTCTCTTGCACTTTCGGTCAGTGAAATGATCGTACTGTCACTTGCGGTTTTAAACCATGTCTAGGGTTTCCACATTTAAGGTGATTTGTATTTACCCAACATGATGAGGAGTTTAATCTCTCCCGTTTGCAATACAATGTAGCACTCTCTGTTTACACCACTTATTGTATCATTCCCAGCCCTGAAGAAGTCGCGGGACACTTTCCCATTGTGACGAAACACGTGTTGGCTGGTTGCTTTTTGATGTAACAAGGAATAAAAGACAAAGAACAGACTCACTTGGACCTTAATGACATTTTTTGAGCGCATATGATCAGATGAACTCTCATCAAATAATTGTAACGTGTGCACAGGACTTTGGTTCATAGCATTGTGCAGGATCCTTTCCTACACACACTCAGGGGTTATAGGGTGTTTCCCCGAACCTGTCTGCACCGTATATATTAGACATCCAGCACACTATTCGCACATTCAGCAGAGCGCCACAATTCCTAGACCACCAAAACCCCACATTTAGAAATAGAAATCTACCATCTTTTTTACTCTGTTAGTGCTTATAATCATTTATGTCTGTTACTGTCTGGTGGTCGTTTCAGCACACCTATTTTACACTAGAATGACGCTGGTTCAATAAATGCTTATTGAAAAACATCCCGACCATTTATTCTGTGTATCTCTCTGAGATAAAGTGAGCACAAGTGACTGAGCGAAAAGTTTCGCACTGTTTCCACGATCCTGAGGGATCAGGGTTGTCATGTTTGATAGTTGCCAAGAACTATTTTCTCCTTGGTAAGAGGGGTTTCTAGTGGCACTGTGAGCTTGCTGGTATTCAGGCTAACATACCCGATGGGGGTGTCTAGAATCAGTCTGGACACCAATCCAACAGTGTATGTTGTCTAAATGGGCAGATCCTATATAGGTTTATAGGAACTACACGACATGGCGCCACCAACGTTGGTTTGGTACTTATTTAACAGTCAAATCTGAGTAGTTCAGTCGTGTTGTTCTCAGAGACCCTTACTCACATTTTTTCAGAGACGTCTGGAGTGGGAAGGGAACTATCCGCCACAGGTAAGTGGGCATATCCTATGTATTGGCTGTAGGTTTATCAAGCTTGAAGGACAAACAGTTCCTATTGTGCATAAAAGCTAATCTCAGTTTCCTTGAAACTCTTCCTTGAGAAAACCTTTGTCAACAATGGCTGACGAAGACGCCGCTGTGCGAGCACAACGTGCTGTAGTCAGGAAGGAAGAAGCGGAAAATGAAATCAACATTTCAGAAAATGTTAGAACTGACCTTACTTAAAAGCTAACAGACTACGGAGTCCCAGCTAGGGGTGGGACAGTAACTTTCGTGATTGAAGCACATGAATCATATAGAACAGAGGTATTCTATTCATGGGGAAAATTCCCACAAGCGGATGCACAATCAAATACATTTCATTCTTACACTGAAGATGAAACACTAGAGGAATACTGTCGGTATGAGGATGTTGAAGTTCCGCTCACCTACCAGGAGCACATAAACTGGTTTAAAGGCGCCCTCCCCCACACAAAAGACAAAATAAGACTAGGTCCGCTCGGAAGAGATGGAGCCACTTGGCCAGTCCTAGCAGCTTACACACCACATCCAGACATTGACTCAATGCCAGTGGCAGACTTATGTCCACTTCGTAAAGAAATAATAACACTTTACAGAAACCTGACACAGTCCATGATGAGAACACTCACACTTCAGCCAACAAGGGCTACACAAACAGGACAAATTCAGGGATCTACAACTAAAATAACACAGCTAACGCTACACGCAGTTATTTGCAAAATGCCCACTAAACGTGAGCGAATGCCATTCTGGATAGCTCAAAAAATAACACAGCTAGAGGCAGTATTTCCACACACAAGCCCTCAAGAAAAACACAGAATGCTAACAATCTGCTTGCCAATGGGAATAGCTCCCCAAATAGAGGATTGCACCTCTTGGGGTACAGTTTTCGCTGCCATATATACCAGAACACATGGTATACCGTCATTAGCAGTAATACCAGATGTATTGAGACAAATACAAACTGAGTATGGAGCAGAACCTGCTCTGAACTCAGGGATGAAATTATTAGGTAATTTCGCCCAGGTATCAGCTATTATATTAGCAAATATAAAAGGGGAGGCAGCAGCAGTGGCAATACGCCAACGCCTGAGGTATTTCACTCCTTTACAACAGGAACGTGAATTACCTAAAATTATTGAAGACACCTATGCTGAATTAGGTAGAGATAGTTTGGGAGCTAGACCAATAAAACCTCAACTCATGGGTGGTCCTGAAAAGTTACGCAACTGACATATGGCCCAGACCTGGCTGCTTAGTACTAGACCTCGAAAAGGCTTTTGACTCCCTCGAGTGGCCATATTTATTTGCGGTGTTACGGGGGTACGGCCTGGGCGACTCCTTCCTGCAAATGGTCCAATTATTATATACGCAACCGTCTGTTAGAGTACGGACAGGCCGACTGATTTCGGAAAGTGTTCGGGTACACAGGGGCACCAGACAAGGCTGCCTTCTGTCGCCTCTCCTTTTCTCACTAGCCATGGAACCACTGGCGTCGCGACTACGTGGGGAGGGAGTAGACTGGGGCATCCAACTGGGGGATACTCTGCACGCAGTTTCTTTATACGCAGACAATCTACTACTGTACCTACGGTACCTACACGATATTCCGGCCACTATCGCGGTGACCCTTCGCTACTTTGCGGACGTCTCGGGCCTATGAGTGAATTGGGCTAAGTCAGGATTGTACCCCTTCCGGGGCGGAACCCCGACCCCACTGTTCACATGAACGGCTCCCCTCTCCGTTGGCACCCGTCCACATTTCGTTACCTCGGCATATTTATCTACAGGGACGCTACTGACATCCTAGAGGGTAACTTGACTAGAGCGATATCCGCCACTAAGGCTCAGATCCAATTCTGGAAGACTCTCCCATTGAACGTAATGTGCTGAGTGGCGCTCACTAAGATGGTGGTGTTGCCGAAACTCCTATATTACTTTGCCAATCTCCCGGTCTATGTCCCAGTAGCGAGTTTCAGAGAGCTTGAGCGGTTGCGCCGCGATCTCATCTGGAATAAGGGTCGACCCCGGATGGCGCTCCGGAAACTTTACGCTCCTACTGACAGAGGTGGGTTGGCGGTCCCCAACCTGGAGTTGTACTATCTGGCGGCGCAGTTGCAGTGGGTGACGAGGTGGCTGGTGGGTGGTAATCTAGAGGATACGGCTACCACGCAACCCCCATGGTCTCAATCACAGATCAACCACTTGTTTCATCCCATTGCTAGGCCTCCACGCCCAACACAAACATGTCTTGCCCTGGCATATCGCTGTTATAAAAGGAGTTTGTACCTGACTAGGAACGCGACCCCTTATGCCCCGTCAATCCCACTCTTGGGGATGCCGAGGGGCAGGACGACCGTATCCGGCCGGATGCTGGCGCCTTGGCATGAGGCGGAGTTACACACCCTAGGCGACCTTTACGTCGAGGGTGCTCTAACATCATTCGAAAGTCTGGCAGACCATGTGGGTCTACCCGCAGGCCAATTTTTACTGTATACCTCTATCCTGCGATCGCTCACCACAGCGTGGGGCGACGTCAGTGCCGAACCCGAAACACACCGACTACTACAGTACCTGCACGTTATGGGTAATGGATCCCATATCATTCACTGGCTGGCGGAAGCAATGCTGACGCACACTACACAACCGCTGACGCAGCTTCGGGTGAAGTGGGAGGCGGACAGAGGCACTCCCTGGACAGACAGCGAATGGGCTCGGATATTAGCCACCCCCACAAACATATACGCAATGCCAGATTCAGGCTTATACAAACATACATTGTACACAGGGCATACCTCTCCCCCGATAAAATAAACACGTACTTTCACATAACTACATCAGCATGTCCCCGCTGCTTGCAAGAAAATGCGGACTTGCTGCATATGCTGTGGCTCTGCGCTTCTCTACAAGAATATTGGAGGGAGGTCATCCTGGCGGTTGCGACAAGTACATAGAGGACGCTACCGCAGACGTGGGAGGTGTGCATACTGGGCCTGTACCCTAGACCCAAGACACACAAAGTCACCTCCAGATTTATTGACCTGGGTCTAATAGTAGCTAAGAGGCTAATCACTAAACGGAAACGCGCAGACCCGCCTGCAGCGGCCGGGTGGCGGAACTCTCTTTTAGTATGGGCCCAAGCGGAAAGCACAAGACACACAATTGATGGACGGAATGCAGAAAAAATCAAAACATTCACCCCAGTCAAGAGATCTGGGTTAAATCCATCATTCTTTTGCTCACCATGCCACCCCAGTTTAGACCTGGCCATATGCAAATCAGCCTTGACCCTGTGCCTCATGGGAACAGTCCAGCCCGAACTGGAATGGCATGGTGAGCAAAAAAACGATGGATTAAGGCCCAGATCTCTGTACTGGGGTGAATGTATGACATTGTTCTGCATTCTGTCCATCAATTGTTCTTTTTGCATTTGTCACCCCGAGTGGGACGGGTATGCCCAGACGTGGGTCCCATGCTCTCCATGCCACTGGAGTCAAGCTATCCTGGCTGATGAGGGCTGAAAGCCCGAAACCGGTCCTAGGATGCTTGTTTCCAGTCCAGGGAGGACCTGGCCTGGCAGATCGGGCTGGGCTGTTCCCATTGGGCGCAGGGTCAAGACTGATTTGCCTATGGCTGGGTCCAAACTGGAATGGCATGGTAAGCAAAAAAACGATGGATTTAGGCCCAGATCTCTACTGGGGTGAATGTATGACATTGTTCTGCATTCTGTCCATCAATTGTTCTTTTTGCATTTGTCACCCCGAGTGGGACGGGTATGCCCAGACGTGGGTCCCGTGCTCTCCATGCCACTGGAGTCAAGCTATCCTGGCTGATGAGGACTGAAAGCCCGAAACCGGTCCTAGGATGCTTGTTTCCAGTCCAGGGAGGACCTGGCCTGGCAGATCGGGCTGGGCTGTTCCCATTGGGCGCAGGGTCAAGACTGATTTGCATATGGCTGGGTCCAAACTAGAATGGCATGGTGAGCAAAAAAACAATGGATTTAGGCCCAGATCTCTGTACTGGGGTGAATGTATGACATTGTTCTGCATTCTGTCCATCAATTGTTCTTTTTGCAAGCGGAAAGCACAGCACTGCGCAGGGAGGAAGTAGCGGGGCTCCGCAAGTACCCCATAGCTCAGCACTGGGACGCCATTTTATCGAGTCTAGCGGGTTCGGGTGGGGATGGAGGGTGCGACTCCTCACAGGAGGCTGGATGACCTACGGGGGAGGATCGGGGGACAGTGGCTGTACCTGAGTAATTTCCCGGGCACACGCAGCCCAGACACGTATACTGACCCTCTCGACCATCATCCTAGCGGGAGGCTCCGCTCACTTGGGGTGGTTACATAGAAGAAGCAATCGCTGTTCACACTTTGGTCGGGGCGTGGCTATGTAGTGACGATTTTTTCTTTTTTTTTCTCTTTGTTTGTTTAGTTTTCTGTTTCATGGTTAAAGTTATGATAGTCACAAATTATATCTGACTTTGCTGAAATGTTGTGCTTGTTTGCAAAGCCGTATGCGGTCAAGGACATGTGTGGCTGAGACGGGGTGCACCATTCCTTCTATTCTGTGCAGGCACTGATACGTGTTCACTTGGACACACGGTGGTTTGAACACGACCTCTGTGGTATGGCCCTGGCCGCAGAAACATTAGACGTGATGGAGACAACGAATATAACGGACAATGCACTTGGCACACCCTAATGTCGGCACTACGTGCCTGTCACATGTATCACAAGTGCACATGCAGCAATTCATCTCCCACCCCTCTCCCCCCTCCCTTTTATTATGTCTCGATGTCATTTGTAAACTGTCTATTTTATGAAAAGCAAATAAAGATATTTTAAAAAAATAAAAATAAATGGGTGGTCCTGAAAAGGATAACAGCAAGCACCTGATTCTTCCAATAAGAAATGGGATAACAAAAGAATAGATCTCAGTCCAGGGGTAGGTCTCCTCAACAGGAGCCCTCCGAAAGGAGGTACAACTCTAGGAATAGAGATAGCATTAAAAAACCTGACAGGTATCAGGATACTGATACACGTTCCTCTCGTTCCTTTCAGGGTTCACCAAGAAACTCCGAGAGGGAAGGAAGGTCAGAACACAGACAAGAAGAGCGTACAAAGTCCAGAGACACACCACACACTTCAGATTATACTTCCAAGAAAGAATAGAAGCCTAAATCAAAACCTCAATTTAAAAAGAAGAAAGTAGCAGGTCTCAAAGTTAGACATGCCCAGAATTCTGAGGACTCAACTTCTGAACGGGGAATGGGCTCTGACGATGCTAGACAGCGCAGCAGAAGTAACAATAGCTCGCCAGAACCTGATGGAATTTCTGGTGACAGCAGCGTTGATTGAGCATATCACGGTGGAAACACCTGATACAAGGGTAAATGTCCCGCATAGGTTACATGAGATAACAGTCCAAATGGAGGGGGACAAACCCAGAAAAATTAAAGGTCTCTTTTGGGAGAACCTGACTTTTGGCTATGACATTCTTTTAGCTGAAAAAGATTGGCCACCTGAAATTGTTATGGATTGCCCAAAGGGAGACACGGTTATTTTACCGTCTTTTTTCGACCTTGTTCCAGTATACTTAAAACATACATACGCGCAGGAGTGGGTGGTAGCCCTTGCTCCAGCACTATATCGCAACCATGTTGGGTGGGATGCTAAGTCACCACACCATGTAATCCCAGTAAAAACTACTCCAACTCCACAGAGACAGTACCCAATAAAACAAGAAGCGAAAAAACAGGTCAGGGAGATCTTAGATCAACTTGAATACCAAGGTGTAATTGATACTTGCGCCTCCTCCTCATTGAACAATCCTTTGTTTCCCGTAATGAAACCCGATAATTCATATCGTCTAGTTTTTGACTACAGACATCTAAACACATGCACAAAGACATTTGCAGTACAGAATGCACATAGTGCCGCATTAATGAATAACATTGTGCGGAAAAAATACAAAACAACACTGGATATTCCAAATGGATTCTTCTGCCAAAATATAGCGCCTGAAAGCAGGTATTTAACAGCATTCTCAGAGCTAGGTTCCCAGCCTCAATTTTGTCGACTCCCCCAAGGGTATAAGAATAGCCCTGGGTTGTTCTCCGCTAGGGTAATAGAGTTACTTCAAAATTTGGATGAGGAGGCATTGTCCTATGTAGATGATATTTATCTGACGGATGATGAGCTAAAGGATCACTTGGCCAGGGTGAGCAACATAATTTTGGGGTTCGCCACTGAGGGCTACAAATTTAATTTAAAAAAATCGAAAATAGCCCACCTCAATGTCCTATTTTTGGGATACGAATTATCAAGTTAAGGAAAAAGCCTTGCAGCTAACTTTTTAGAAAAGTGTGCACTGCTCCAACCCCCAATATTGCTGAAAAACTTACAATCCATATTGGGATTTTTAAATTTTGGCAGAACATACATTTTAGATTATGCAGAAAAAGTAAAACCTTTCTACGACTTAATAAGACCAGATTTCTCAGTTAGGCATTGGACACAGGAACACACAGATATCCTTTGTTCCCTACAAGCTGATATGATAGCTTCAAAACACTTGCAGACACGCGTAAATGTCCGCAATCTGGTGATCCGTGTTATAGCGGGTCAATCTGGGTACACTTACCTAACCTTCAATGAAGGCGAAACAGTACCCATAGCATACAAATCACAGTTGTACACAAACGCTGAAATGCGTTTTGCTTCTACAGAAAAAACCCTGACAGCAGTACAGACCGCTGTAGTAAGAGAAAGAGCACTGGCTCAGGGGAAACGAATAATAGTCGTAACTCCTGTACCGGTCTTGGAGGCTGCTACAAAGGCAAGCGTTCCTAATGCTAAAGCCTTACATCCAAGATGGATACAATGGGCTAATTCTCTCACTGCTGCAGATATAGAATACAGATATGACCCTAGTCTAAAGACACAGGCATTCCTGCAATATGAACAAGAAAATCCTCTCCCAAATAAAATAATGCCTCTAGATCAGTATGAATATATCATTTATACTGACGGATCTGCTCAGCCGGCCATAGGAAGTAAACAGCAATACAGCGCCGCTTGTGCGATTGTAAAAGGTCGTATGCAGGATGGAAAGTTCCATCCCAGCGATACGAAGACACGGTCTCTAGGAGACTGCACGGCTCAGCTGGCAGAACTAAAAGCCCTATTACTGGCACTTATAAATACGGATCGAGAATTCCCCACACTGATTGTGTGCGATTCTTTTTACTGTGTCCAGTCATACAATAAATATCTTCACTACTGGGGTCAAAATGGGTTTAAAGGCTCAAAAGGTGGCACAATTAAGCATAACATGCTATGGGAACAGGTAGCTGAGTTGAAAAACAAACTACCAAGAGCTCACGTGATACACACGCTGAGTCATCAACGTGATGGCGTTCACGTTGATGGAATTCATTGGCCGATGAAGCCGCAAAGGGGGCAGTACGTACTGCTGCCGTAGCTGCAATCACTTGTTCGAAAACGAGAATAGATGGACAGATAATGGTAGCTGTCATTGCTTCACGCAAAAACAGCCCAGCCTTACCGAAAGGTATTCCACTCAAGTACTCCTACAAATTAGATGCAAATAACATTCCGTATGATCAGATTCCAGGAGTGGGGGATAGAGTAATACCGAACATGGATCGCAGATTAGTCTTAATACTAGCTGCACATGAGAGTCTAGGTTCTGCATTACAGCAACAGTTTCTTTACTGAAACAACGCTATTGGTGGTCTGGTTTAACAAAACAAATGAAGAATTTTGTCTTAAAATGCAACATCTGTCAGCAGATGAAGGGTTCCACCGTAGCGCGCCCAGCACAGACACCATTACTGATATCAGACAGACCACTCGCGTGTGTCTATTTGGACCACTGCGGGCCCCTACAGTCAGATGGGGCTTACAAGTATATCTTGGAGGCAGTGGATTCATGCTCTAGATTCCTATGGGTATGGCCTCAGCGCTCGGCTGATGCTTGAACTGTTATAAAAGATTTGTGAGTCTTTATAGGAACATACTCAGTTGGCACATTACATTCTGACTGTGGCCCCGGGTTTAGCTCTGGGGCTTACAAGGAAGCCATGGAAGGTTTGGGTGTAGCATTGCGGTACTCCTCTCTGTACCATCCCGAGGGAAATTTGGTAGTGGAGAGGAAAAACCGCGACTTAAAGCAATCTTTAACAGCAAGAGTATTAGGTTCGGGTGGTAGTTGGGTCAATCCCTTATATGGGGTACAACGAGCCCTCAACAACATGCCAAGAAGTTCTCTAGGGGGTGTCACTCCTTATGAGGTCCTATTTGGGACGAGAATGTGGGTTCCTGATCTCAATTATGAAAGCACAGTGGCGGATGAAAAACCATTTGATATCAATAAACGTTTGGCTGTTTTACAGGATCTGAATGAATCCCGGGTACTACTAAGCAACGCTCAAGTAAAACGCACCGCCACTGGGGAAGTCAATTCAGTCATGGCAAGACTTGCCTGGATCCCAAAAGTCAGGGATCTGGTCAGAGAAAAGATCGAGGGCAAAAAAGAATTTGGGCCATCATACAGAAAGCATGTACCTGTCCTGGCTGTCGAAGGAACAAGAACAGTACTTCTTCCGCCTCTTGCCAGAAAAAAAAAAAGAGATTCGTCTCCATTGATCTGATCAAATCACACTATGTGGCCGATACTGAATAGTAGGCCTCGTGAGCTCCTGGGTAGCCGACACTCTCCTCTCGCTATCATACAGGAAGTTCAGACAGAAAGACTCATAACATTCGAAGAGTCACCAATACAGAATGATGGAATTTCAAACAATGAAATGGAACTCGTCCCTCTTGAAACAGAACTTCCAAACACAAATGAAATACAAATTTCAATTCGGCCTAATACCGATGTTTACATCAATATGCCTCGACAAGAGACACTTGCCGGTTCAACAAAACCTGCAGAGCTACCAAAGATAGATCGAACTACATCTGGCTACTTCATCGATTTTGATACCTTCTCTCTTGATCCCAGTGAACCTGAGACAACGCCAGCTCCAGTTTCCCGTAAGCAACAAATTCGGGAATTCTACACTTTTCTGAAAAAGACTTACTTAGTATCACCTTGGCTCCAGCTCTGGATCATAACTGGAATACTGTTTTTTCTGTTCTGGATTGGCCTAGTGACTGTCTTTTGCTTACTCATAAATGGGAAATATCTCTCAGAACGCTCTGCAGTATCAAATGTGAACTTGGTTCTGAAACCTCATACATCATCTCATCGTGAACAGAGAGACCTGTTTTCCGTGAACATTACAGCTGTTCCAATTCCTGATGGTATAGTTTGGGACAATGTTGATTATAATGTATTTGGCCCCACTGAACTTTTGAAAATACCACATTTATTTAAAATTTCTCTAAATTATATCATTACCTCGAGTACATTTTCTGATGATTGGGATTTAGAAACTGTAAATAATATGTTGTCTGATCTAGAAAAATCCGCTGCATTTTCAAGCAATGAAATGTTGGAGGACACATCTAATTTCGATAATGTGTACTGTTATCATCATTATGGTCATCACTTTCTACATAAATCTAGTATCCCACAAAATGTTTTCACATACCACCAATGGGAATATTGCCCGACTCCACCAAAAGGTAGTTCGAAGACATTTGCACAGAAATTTTCGTATTTTTCAGGGTTTAACACTTCTGACCCAGCCTCATATTACTAGAAGGTTGCACCTACACCTGCACAGAAAAATATGCTGACTAACACCAAACAGATATATTCTGCATCCTTTATTTCCCAACTGTCTGAACAGGGTTTCGACTTATGGAAGGACACTATAGACACAAAATCAGTCTGGGGTTCTAATGAATGGCAAGTTCAGGGAACTGAAGCACTATTTAGAGCGTGCCTCATTTCACAGCAGATAATATTTCTGAATGAAACTGTGCAACAGACTTCCTGTCTTGGACTAGCCAAGAACAAGGATTTGAACACACCTCAGATTCTCACACCTTCACACATCAATTTGACATCATGTGGAGGGGATACAATAGATGACATCATGTAGTACAATACTTCAGACCCCAATAGAAAGGATGGTCAGTTTGGCCCACAGACACCAACAGATGTCAGTCAAGATTCAAGGGTGCCACCGAAGGGTTTAGAATCCATAGGCCAGATCAACGCTATGTACAAAGAGAACATCCGGGGGTAGTGACATCATACAGTGTTGGCAAGTTGTGCCTCGATTGGCTAAAAACCTCGACCTATCATGAAATCTCTCAACAAGAAGCTGCAGAGAGACTCCGTGAAATAGATAAAATTAACCTAGAAAAGGCGTTAGCAGTAGTTGACAACGGTATGATCACATTAACATCCAGGATTTATTCACTGGGCAACATTGTTTCTTCTGCTATAGATATACTAGAACAGGACTTGTCCATACTATAAAACAGACAATCCCAACTACGTTCTATTATGCTATTAAGCTGGACGCTGCAATCATTGCACGCTGGTTATGTGCCTAGGCGATTTATCAACAGCACGTCCCTATTTTCTGCATACAATCTAACTAAGAAGCAGATAACAAAGGCACAAAGGGGAGCAAATTATACAATGCTGCGTATTGAAAAACTGGACAAATTACCTTTTACTGCGACAGAGTCACCATACACAGAATGGTTAATCCATGGCCATATAACACTACCGGTCACAACTTTCCAGTTTCAGTTTTGCCTTGAACTACAACAGGTGGGCAGATATGAAGCAATGGGTGGGGCATTCATCAAGGAATCTTGGGAATTACCATACAGATTTCGATGTAGGAATGGGGACATAGAAGTGTTTCTTAGCTGTACCGACTGCGAGAACTCTTCAAGTGGATCTCTCATATGCCAGGATATCATGCTACACGGAGCCTGCAATGGTTCAGTTGCTAACTTATCCTGTCACTTGAAAGGTTCCCCGGCTGCCGTGATTAATCTGGTGTTCAAGTTACTTTCGAATGGGAGTTACTTGATGCTGAATGATCAAGGTTGTTGTGGGATGCTCTCGGGCATCGCATATCTTGTCACTGTAAACTCCAGGGTTACTTGCTGTATGCAAGTCTTGTTCCACCGACCCATACAGTCAGGGAGGCGCCATTATGGCCTTCGTTGAATGTTTCCTTTATACGGTTTGATACCCTGAGCCGAATGAAAGCCATGTTTTTACAGCAAACCGTGCCCTTAACCTCCGCCCGAGAAACTTATGATCTCCAGGTTGCAAGTGCTTCGGCTGAGATGCAGGCACTAGTACGGACAAACAGCCCTTTCCGTTTCACAGAAATGGTACAACGTATCTTTAACATGTCTGATACGACGGGCATAGTCCACCTATTTAAGACCATAGGTTCTGGACTGTTAAGCACCTTTCAGACAATCCTTTGAGTTATTCCCAACTTCATACACTCCGTATTCGGAAGCATTTTTGGAGGGTTTCTGCTGATCCTGTTCTTAATAGCAGGTATCCTGATTGTCGTTTTTCTGCTAGGCAATGGACGTCCCAGTCACCAAGGAGATGGAAAAAACGGTCCTGGAGCGCCGATACCATGATCGCATGGTACTCCATCTGGGCGCACCTCGCCTTTGCAAACTGAGTGACTCTTGGTTCTTATCATTTAGACCAGTCTGGATCGACTGTATTCTGCCTGTCCTTCGATGCCTGTTCTGCAGACAAGAATGCATGTTGGACCTCTGTCTAACACTTCCATCAGTTGTGCCACCTGACTTTGATGCTTTACTGGACCCGATAACAGCCCCTGTTCTGCAGTGTCCTCAGCGTATTCCAATGTTGATGTCTGCATTCTTAGAGCCACCACAGGATGCTTCAGCTCCTGTCGGAACGGATACCGGCTCCTTAACAAATACTCAGGCCTTGGTCATCACACAGGCATCCCCAGCAGCGGCTGTGGAGAATATGAAGGAACATCTGTGCTCGATTGACCTGATCTGCGAGGTGTTGCAGGGACCGTCGTCTGCGATTGCAGGCAACAGTGATGTTGCGTCTCCCAACCAGGACACACAAACATTTGGCTCAACGTGTGCTGGAAAAATTCGGCTTTCTCAAAAACAACCAAATTTGGAATTTTAAACAATAAGACACTTTTCTAAACTGCATGGCTTTCAGTCACTCATTGTTCGAACTATATATACGAACATATTTAGTACAGACTCCTATTGTTTGCAATACCGTTTTTTTTTTAGCATCTTTTAGGATTTTACATTTTAAAGTACTATTTTTATGGACTAAATTAGTTGTTTGCGTACAACACCTAGCTATACGTTATAGTTTTTGGTATGTCGTCCAGTCGGATGAGGAGTGGGTGTTATGTTCCATATAGGTACCCCAATATAGGCTCAGGTGGTCACCTAACCTTTCACCTATATTCTCCCCTACCATTACACTAGATAAAGGTTCTTGGGACTGACCTTTTACCCAGTTACGGTACTGCTTACAGGATGTAGGGTTTTCCCTGAAAAATAGCCTCATCCATTATGCATGAGGATTCTTGGAAACTCAGCAGGACTACCATCTCCTGCATAATAACTATGTACAAGGGTCATTCCTTCCGTCATCCTAAGTCCGACATGACACAGCAAGGTAGAACCCCTGAGGGTACCACTTTGGGTATATAAACACCATATCTTGCTGAGGTAGTCAAAGGAGAAAAGGACTTCCATGCCGACACACTGATGCGAGACTCTGAGGTTCCTGCACGCAGACACTCCAGCTCGCAGTGGTCTGACATCCCTGGCGGGGTGTCCATCTCGAGACTAAGACGGGGTCCCACAGTCTCTCACTTCAGGTAATGGGGTTGACTTTAACCTAGAGGGATGTGGTTTTTACACCTACATACATGCTAGGTACACTTAGGTACATCTAGTTAGGGTCGCATCATAGGAGTACGCATTCTACTGTCATGTATTTTATATACTTGCCTGTATTCAATGTTTTAGCACGATGTTGGAAATCTACCATCCTCTTACTCTGTTAGTGCTTATAATCAATTATATCTGTTACTGTCTAGTGGTTGTTTCAGCACACTTATTTTACACTAGAATGACGCTGGTTCAATAAATGCTTATTGAAAAATGTCTCCACCATTTATTCTGTGTATCTCTCTGAGATAAAGTGAGCACGAGCGACTGAGCAAAAAGTGTTGCACTGTTTCCACGATCCTGAGGGATCAGGGTTGTCATGTTCGATAGTTGCCAAGAACTATTCTCTCCTTGGTAAGAGGGGTTTCTCGTGGCACTGAGAGCTAGCTGGTATACAGGCTAACATACCCGGTGGGGGTGTCTAGAATCAGTCTGGACACCAATCCTACAGTGTCTGTTGTCTAAACGTGCAGATCCTATATAGGTTTATAGGAACTACATGACAGTAAGGGCCCAAAACGTATTGTGGAGACATCAAAATCAGTGGCGGTTTCTGCTGTTGGCCGTCGGGGCTCCGCCCCCTTTACTTTCATTGCCAAGGACATGAGTAAATAAAAGCAATTTGTTGGCCCATAACTGATTTTTTTTTAAATAAAATGTGCACACATTTCGTGCTTTCTGGCTATCGGGCTGATGCAGCCAGTCACTCACTGTGCTTGCTTCCGTCCGTGACAGAAGCAAGCATTCCTTAAAATGCTGCCCCTGGGCGTGACCAAAGTGTAGAGTATTTGCCGGCTGAAGCTCTCACAGCCTCGACCAGTCTCCACCCCCTGATGCCCTGGGGATAAAATCGGCCCCGGGCGTGTTTCAGGGAAGCCCTGTATCTCTGGGGCTTCCCGTCAATCAGGGAGGTGAGAGCATGGTCACCACACCCTTTCCTAGCTCGTCACAGGGCGGGGTGGCCCCCACCCTGTGATGTGCTAGGAAAGGGTGGAGTTAAGGCTACAGGCAGCCGGAAAGCCAAGAAATCGAGTCTGCGCAGTTTGTCTTCATGAATTTTGAAGACACACTTCGCAGACTCGAGGTGTCTGCTTCCCGCGCTGCAGACATTTTTGGACGCATTTTCTACCACCTGCAGACTCGTGGACATCAGACACTGCAGATGTCCAGTGAAGTCCCTGATGAAAGAACTTGCCTTACTTCACTTGAAGATTCACCCGAGTCAGTCCTGACGATGCCTTTCAGTTCCGAATCCTGTGGGCAGATCGGCAGCCAAATGAAAAAAAAACACTTTGCAGGTGGGGAAATGAGAAAGTGGCATGCTCGGGCCTGGCCTATTTGAAGGAAGTAAAGTAAGCAATTCAATCAACCATCACTGCTGTATTATAATCTCAATAAAATGTATAAATGTATTGTATTTGCATGTTGGAATGGACACATCGTTTTCATACTTTCTTAAAGTTTCTTTTTAGGATCGGGAGGGAGGAATTTTTATTGTATAAATGTAATTTGTAAATACAGAGAGGAATGTATTTACAATTCTTTAGAGTTTACTATGGGGTGCTATTTTAAGTGGATGGTTGTCTTTGTAAACAAAATGATCCCGTGAGGTGTGCTTGTGACATGTTATGACTGGCATATTTTCTTTACGGGAGACGATTTTTGTGTGGCGAACCAGGATCGAGTCCTGGTGTCAGCTCAATATCCTGTGGATCTGGGCAAATAACTTACTCTCCCTGTCCTTATAGAACATGAATATCTCCTTGTCTCGTGCAACTGGTGCTCATGTAAAGTGCACTAGTATCTTCAGTCGAGTTTGGCCTTTATAAAAGCTGCAAAAAAAATACAGTGTGAGAATGTGAACGGACTTATTAAAAACGCATTTACTGTTCATTTTTACCACATCCAGATATTTCTTCACAACTGATTTGGGGGTCATACAACTAGATCTGAACTCGACAAAGCACTGAATGAATTAGCTTTGCAGGGTTGCCTTCTCTTTTTGGAGCAAATAACGTTGCATTTGGTTTTTCCACGAAGTACCTTTGATTAATAGTAGAATTAATTTACATATCTCTGAAGCTTTTACCTATGCCGCTTGAAGTGCAGAGCATGCATGATAGTTTTTTTAGCACTTGCCATGACTAGTCAGCAAGATGCTGGTACCTGGCTGTTTGAACAGCCACCTAATTAAAAATTGTCTCTTAAAAGAATTTCATTTCAACTGAGCTTTTTCTGCTTCTGCTCACCACAACATTGTTGTGCTCAATTCCTTGCTAATTTCCTTTATGTATTGCTGCAATACAAAAATATGCCAAATTAATGACTTCCATTATCCTGGGAACCATTGAAGTTAAAAACAGCTATTGTTTTTGCTCTTTTTATTTTAAAAAATTGTTCTTGAAAATACATTATTTAAGTTTTAAAACTAGATTTGCGCAGGAAATCGCGACCGGCCTCGCAAAAAAATCCAGTGCTACCCTAATGTTAAGTTAACTCATACCTTTCCAACCCCAGCCTCACCACTTTCAAACTTCACCAGCCGCCACTGATCAAAATTACCTATCACAAAACAACCTAGCTTTGCAAAGGGGGCACCTGAGTTTTTGGCCCCGGGCTCGGTGGCCATCTAGGGAAACTTACCAAACCCACACATTTCTGAAAACTAGACACCCTGGGGAGTCCAGGGGGGTATGGCTTGCATGTACCCCCCAACGTTTTCCTACCCAGAATCCCCTGCAAGCCTCAAATGTAGCTGAAAAAAAAATCAAATGTTCCTCACATTTCTGTGTGGGAAAGTTGTGGGATCACCAGGCTGACACAAATTTCACACCACCCAGCATTCCCCCAGGTCCCCCAATAATAATGGTAGCTCACTCGTGTGAGTGGGCCAAATACCCGCGACAGGTAAGGGCCCAAAACGTATTGTGGAGACATCAAAATTACCTATCACAAAACGACCTGGTTTTTTAAGGGGGGCACCTGGGTTTTTGGGCCCGGGCTCGGTGGCCATCTAGGGAAACCTACCAAACCCAGATGTTTCTGAAAACCTGACACCCTGCGGAGTCCAGGGAGGTATGGCTTGCATGTACCCCCCAACGTTTTCCTACCCAGAATCCCCTAGAAACCTCAAATTTAGCTGAAAAATTCAAATTTTTCTCAAATTTCTGTGTGGGAAAGTTGTGGGATCACTGGGCTGACACAAATTTCCTACCACCCAGCGTTCCCCCAGGTCTCCCAATAAAAATGGTACCTCACTTATGTGGGTGGGCCAAGTACCCGCTTCAGGCAAGGGCCCAAAATGTATTGTGGAGACATCAAAATGACCTATCACAAAACAACCTGGTTTTGCAAGGGGGGACACCTGAGTTTGTGGCCCCCGGCTCGGCGGCCATCTAGGGAAACCTACCAAACCCATACATTTCTGAAAACTAGACACCTTGGTTAGTCCAAGGAGGTATGGCTTGCATGGATCCCCCAATGTTGTCCTACCCAGAATCCCCTGCAAACCTCAAATTTAGCTGAAAAAAATCACTTTTTCCACACATTTTTGTGTGGGATCACTGTGCCGGCACAAATGTCCTACCACCCAGCGTTCCCCTTGGTCTCCCGAGTAAAATGATAACTCACTGTAAAAATGTAGCGCTTAGAATTTGCTGTGCTATACCCTTAATCCCTATGTTTTTGGCCCTTCCCAGTCACAGACCCTTGGCCCACCCACACAAGTGAGGTATCATTTTACTCGGGAGACTGAGGGGAACGATGTGCAGTAGGAAATTTGTGCCGGCACGGTGATCCCACACAAAAATGTGTGGAAAAAGTGATTTTTACAGCTAAATTTGAGGTTTGCAGGGGATTCTGGGTTTGGAAAACGTTGGGGGATCCACGCAAGACATACCTCCCTGGACTCCCAGGGTGTCTAATTTTCAGAAATGTGTGGGTTTGGTAGGTTTCCCTAGATGGCTGCCGAGCCCGGGGTCAAAAACTCAGGTGCCCCCCCTTGCAAAACCAGGTCGTTTTGTGATAGGTCATTTTGAAGTCTCCACAATACATTTTGGGCCCTTGCCTGTCGCAGGTACTTGGGCCACCCACACGATTGAGGTACCATTTTTATCAGGAGACCTGGGGGAATGCTGGGTGGTAGGAAATTTGTGCCAGCCCTGTGAGCCCACAACTTTCCCACACTGAAATTTGAGAAAAATTAGATTTTTTTCAGTTATTTGAGGTTTGCAGGGGGTTCTGGGTAGGAAAACGTTTGGGGTCCATGCAAGCCATACCTCCCTGGACTCCCCAGGGTGTCTAGATTTCAGAAATATGTGGGTTTGGTAGGTTTCCGTAGATGGCCGCTGAGCCCGGGGCCAAAAACCCAGGTGCCCCCTTTGCAAAAACAGGTCGTTTTGTGATAGGTAATTTTGATGTCTCCACAATACGTTTTGGGCCTTTGCCTGTCGCAGGTACTTGGGCGGCCCACACGAGAGAGGTACCATTTTTATCGGGAGACCTGGAGGAAAGCTGGGTGGCACGAAATTTGTGTCAGCAGGGTGATCCCACAACTTTCCCACACAGAAAATTGAGAAAAATGTGATTTTTTCAGCTAAATTTGGGGTTTTCAGGGGATTCTGGGTAGGAAAACGTTGGGGGGTCCAAACAAGCCATACCTCCCTGGACTCCCCAAGGTGTCTTGTTTTCAGAAATGTGTGGGTTTGGTAGGTTTCCCTAGATGCCCGCCAAGCCCGGGGCCAAAAACCCAGGTGCCCCCCCCTTGCAAAACCAGGTCGTATTGCAGGGGTCTCCAAACTTTTCTGTAACAAGAGCTACTAATGTGCAATGAAAATTATCTCGAGCTACTAAAATTATAAGTGCTGTAATAGTGACAACATCAAACAAGATTATATTAGTGGCCATCCTATGCAGGATTACCAGCAGTGATCACCTAAGTGCGTAAGGAAGTGTTACTAGCAGCAATGTTAAAAAGGTGCTGTTAATTTGGAACTACTTTACATAGGTAATACTTAACATCCATAGCTGCAATGCTTGTGGACCAAGGTAGTAATAAAAATAAATCTCCGCAACACCTCATGATTTATCACTCAAATATTGGCTTTAAAATTATTTTGTAAATTCAACAATTTTTTCCAGACACAGTGCTTTTAAATGGGCAGGTACTGTCTGGTACTGAGTACCAGCACTTTTTTATTTTGAGAGGGAGAGGGCCTGCACTTCTTAAGAGAGACGTAATACTTTTAATTGGAGAGTACCTGCACTTCTCAGAAACAAACAGGTACTCTGGTACAGAGTCCTTGCACTTCTATTTTTCCAAATTCGAGCACTTTTCTGAACACATTTTCATCTTGAATACATACTTTTCAATGTTGGTATAAATATATTAATTCTGTCAAGCAAAACCTTCTAATTTAGTAGTCTGGATTGCACACAGGAGATCTACTCAAAGACAGCTGGAGAGCTACCAGTAGCTCACGAGCTACTCGTTGGAGAAGCCTGTCGTATTGTGATAGGCAATTTTGATGTCTCCACAATACTTTTTGGGCCCTTGCATGTCACGGGCACTTGACCCACCCACACGAGTGAGGTACCATATTTATCGGGAGACCTGGGGGAATGCTGGGTGGTAAGAAATTTGTGTCAACCCGATGATCCCACAACTTTCCCACACAGAAATTTGAGAAAAATGTGATTTTCTTCAGCTAAATTTGAGGTTTGCAGTGGATTCTGGGTAGGATAACTTTGGGGGGTCCATGCAAGCCATACCTCCCTGGACTCCCCAGGGTGTCTAGTGTTCAGAAATGTGTGGGTTTGGTAGGTTTCCCTAGATGGCCGCCGAGCCCAGGGGTTAAAAACCCAGGTGCCCCTCCTTGCAAAACCAGGTCATTTTGTGATAGATTGGTGGGCACCTATGTTTTTGGTCCCTGGTTTGCAGACATCTAGGGAACCTAAAAAACTGAGACATTTCTGAAAACTAGACACCCGTGGGAGTCCAGGGAGGTGTGGCTTGCATTGGTTCCCCCAACATTTTCCTTCCAAGAATCCACTGCAAACCTCAAATTTAGTTAAAAAGTTACATTTTCCTCTAATATCTGTGTGGGAAAGTTGTGGGATCACCTCACGGCACAAATTTCCTACCACTCAGCGTACCCCTCAGTCTCCAGATGAAAATGATACCTTACTTGTGAGGATGGGCCAAGTGCCTATGATATGGGAGGGCCAAAAGCATGTAGAGATTGAGGGGGGCTTAAAGCAGGTACAAAAGGGCAGTTTGTTTATACGTTTTTAGGCTGACGCTACTTTGGGCTCCCACACAAGTGAGGTATCATTTTTCTCGGGAGACCAAGGGGAATGCTGTGTAGTAGGAAATTTGTGCCTGCGCGGTGATCCGACATGTGAGGAAAATGTGACTTTGTAAGTAAATTTGAGGTTTGCAGGGGATTCTGGGTAAGAAAACGCTGGGGGATCCATGCAAGCCACACCGCCAGACAAGAGTCAGTACACGCACACCACCATCCACGCACACCACCAGCCAAGCGCCATCCACGTACACCGCCAGCGAAGCGCCATCCACACACACCGCCAGCCAAGCTCCATCCATGTACACCGCCAGCCAAGCACCATCTAAGTACACCACCAGTCAAATGCTATCAATGCACACAGTCAGCCAAGCAATATCCACGCTCACCGCCAGCCAAGCACCACCCACGCACTCCGCCATCCAAGCGCAATCCCCGCACAAAGAAAGCCAAGCAGGAGCGGATTGGGAACAGCAACCAGCCCTGGAAGATTGCTGCTCGACCGGCCTTGGGGGGGGGCGGAGGTGCTAGTAAAAAGCACCACTCACGCTTTTGTTACTGGGGCCCGATATTGCAGGACTGCTGCAAAACCGGCCACTAGTGACAAAACTGTCCCCCTCGGCCAGAAAACCGGCACACACCCCTCCGGCCGACTGGGGAAACACCCGGTGCCCGCTATGGCCAGTCCGGCCCTGCAACCAAGCACCATCCATGCACACAGCCAGCCAAGCACCAATCCACGTACACCACCAGCCAAGCGCCACTCCACGTACACCACCAGGCAAGCGCCAATCTACACACACCGTCATCAAGCGCGAGTCCACCCACACCATTGGCCAAGTGTAGGTCCACACACACGGCCAGCAAAATGCCATCCAAGGGTCATTACACGCAGACCGTCAGCCAAACTCCAGTTTACACACACACAAACTCTCCCTGGTTTCTAGTGGTTTTCTGCCCCCGCTTGGGTGCAGATGAGAATAAAAATATCACTGAAACAGCCAAAATATGTGCCTATAAAAAAGGGAGCGACCCTTGCCTATGGGGCTTCTCACTGGCATGCCCATAAACCTATCCCTGGTGCCTAGTGGGTTTTCTGCCCCCGCGGGGGGGCAGATTAGGGGCTATTGCCCCGATCTGCCTTCAGGGGGGGCAGAAAGTCTTTTTTGGTGGTGGGGGCATTAGCATGCCCATTCTCGGCATCCCCCACCCCTACGTATAAAAAAAAATAATCCCTGGTGCTTAGTGGGCTTTCTGCCCCCCCGGGGGGGGCAGATAGGGGACTATTGCCCCATCTGCCTCCCGGGGGAGGAAGAGAGGCTGTGACAATTTTTGGGGGAGGGTGGGGGCATTGGCATGCTCATTTTGGGCAGCCCCCACCCCTACGTATAAAAAAAAACAATCCCTGGTGCCTAGTGGGCTTTCTGCCCCCCCGGGGGGCATATTAGGGGCTAATGCCCCCATCTGCCTCCAGGGGAGCAGAAAGATGGCAGAATTCTTTTTGGCGGTGGGGGCATTGGCATGCCCAATTTGGGCAGCCCCCACCCCTAAAAACAATAAAAAATTAATCCCTGCCATGTAGTGGGCTTTCTGACCCCCCGGGGGGCAGATCGGGGGCTACTGCCCCCATCTGCCTCCCAAGGGGGGCAGAAAGACTGTTGAATTTTGCGGGGAATGGGGGCATTGACATGCCCATTTTGGGCAGCCCCCACCTCTAAATCCAATAAAAAAATCCCTGGCATCTAGTGGGCTTTCTGCTCTCCCGGGGGGAGGGGGGGGTAGAAAGAATGGAGGCATTGGCACGCCCATCTTGGGCAGCCCCCACCCCTAAATTCAATGAAAGAAAAACCCTAAATCCAATTAAAAAAAATCCCTGGCATCTAGTGGGCTTTCTGCTCTCCCGGGGGGACACATTGAGGGCTACTGCCCCCATCTGATCCCCAGGGGGGGCAGAAAGACTGGAGGCATTGGCACGCCCATCTTCGGCAGCCCCCACCCCTAAATTCAATGAAAAAAAAACCCTAAATCCAATTAAAAAAAAATCCCTGGCATCTAGTGGGATTTCTGCTCTCCCGGGGGGGGGGACACATTGGGGGCTACTGCCCCCATCTGATCCCCAGGGGGGGCAGAAAGACTGGAGGCATTGGCACGCCCATCTTGGGCAGCCCCCAACCCTAAATTCAATGAAAAAAATCCCTCCCTGGCATCTAGTGGGCTTTCTGCCCCCCTCTGGGGGCAGAATCGGGGTTACTGCCCCCATCTGCCCCCCAAGGGGCAGAAAGACTGTAATTTTGGGGGGGGGCATTGACATGCCCATCTTGGGCAGCCCCCACCCCTAAATTCCATGAAAAAACTATTCCTGGCATCTAGTGGGCTTTTTGCCCCCCCAGGGGCAGATTGGGGGCTACTACCCCCATCTGCAAGACTGATTTTCCCCAATTAATTTTGGGGGGAGCAAAGGCCCTTGCCCTCCTGGGCCGCTCCCCCCTCCCTGGTGCCTAGTGGGTGGATCCCTGCTTGGGGATCGCCCTCCGGGGCAATCCCCAAGCTCGGATCCACTAGCGAGGGATACCATTGGAAAGGGGAGATTTTCCCCTTTCCAACTATACCTCTCCTGACCTTCTACGTGCTCAGGGGGCTGAGATAGCCCCCTGAGCACGTAGAAAGTGAAACTGAAATGAGCCTATCAGCTCATTTCAGTTTCAGTTTTACTGAAATGACGTCAGCTCGACATGTGCGTTAATCGTCATTTCAGGGATACCACACAAACAGCCTCGGGAGCTGGGGAAGCTCTTCCCCAGCTCCTGAGGTTGTAGGGGGGTAAAGGAAATCCCTCTGGTGCCATACCAGAGGGATTTCAAATGCCAGGTGCGAGGACAGCCGGGAGCCTTCCTGCGCACACGAGCACCATGGCGCAGGATGACTCCCGGCCATCCTGCGCATGGAAGGGGTTAAGTGAATTTCTAAGGTTTTTTAAATTCTATTTCCTAACAATGACGTTGCTGTAACCTTTGGTTTTTAAGTGAGTGTGTGTGTGTATATATATTTTTTTCCACTTCAAAACCAAAGATTAGAGCGGCGTTATTGTTAGGAAATAGAATTAAAAAAACCTTAGAAATTCACTTAAAAACCAAAGGTTACAGGGACGTTATTGTTAGGAAATAGAATTTAAAAAACCTTAGAAATTCACTTAAAAAAAAAAAGGTTATAGGGACGTTAAAGTAACAGAATAGAAAAACAAAACCGTAGAAATTCACTGAAAAAAACAAAGGTTACAGAGACTTTATAGTTAGGCTCAGATTTCACTCGTACAAAACCATAGAAATCCAGCAGTTATAGTTACCTGAGCTAACTATAACTTACACCCCGCAATGCACTGCTTATGACCTCACATATTACATCACTCATGACATGGTCAGTGACATCACTCATGACATCTCAAATGACAGCACTGCTGACATCAATTATGATGACATCATCATCAGAACCACTCACACACCCACTCACACCTTTATACAACCTCTCATACACCCACTCACACACCCACACAACCACTCACATACCCATTCACAGACCCATTCAAGTACTCACACAACCACTCACTCATCCATAGAGCCACTTAGACACCCACTCACTCACTCATACAGACACTCACACAACCACTCACTCACCCATAAAGTACTTATACAACCAGTCACTTACCCATACAGCCACACAGTCACACACTCACCCAAAAGCTACTCACACACCCACTTATTCACCTATACATCCATTCACATACCCAGTCACTCACCCATACAGCCGCTCAACACAACCACTCACACAATTCCTCACACAACCCCTTACATACCCATTCACACATCCATACAAGCACTCGCACATCTGCTCACTCACCCATACATCCATTCAAACAGACACTTACTTTACAATACAGCCACTCACACACCAACTCACTTAACTAAACAGCCAGTCACTCACCCATAAAGCCACTTACACAGCCAGTCACTCACTCAAACAGTCATTGAGACACCCACTCACTCTCCCATACAGTCACTTACACACCCACTCACCAACCCATACAGCCACTCACACAGCCACTCACTCACTCATACATCCACTGACACACTCACTCACCAACATAGTCACTCACACAGCCACTCATTTACCCACACAGCTACTCACAAACCTACTTATACACCCATACAGTCACTCAGACACCCACACCGGCACTCAGACACCCACTCACACACAGATACACACAGTCACACAGCCACTCGCATAATGTATGTTAGAAATAGTATCCCTCATTAGTGGTATAGAAAATATACTATTTCATCTTATGTAATTCATTGCTATATATGTTTAACACTCACAAACTTTGAAAGAAAACACACACACTCACTGGATGATGTCATCAGTGATAGCATTTGAGATGTCATCAGTGATGTCATTAGTGATGTCACTGACCATTTAATGAGTGATGTAATATGTAAGGTCATAAGCAATGCATTGTGGGAGCGCAAGTTATAGTTAGCTCAGGTAACTATAACTGCTGAATTTCTATGGTTTTCTACAAGTGAAATCTGAGCCTAACAATGACATCTCTGTAACCTTTGGTTTTTTCAGTGAATTTCTTCGTTTTATTAATTTTACTTTGTAACAATAACATCCCTGTAACCTTTGTTTTTTATGTGAATTTCTAAGATTGTTTTAAAACTCTATTTCCTCACTATAACGTCCCTGTAACCTTTGGTTTTTTAAGTGAATTTCTATGGCTTTTTGAGGTACTAGGCGCGTTTGCAGAGTATTGGAGAAAGGGGATGGGCCTCTAACCAGCTCTCAGCAATCCCACAGTGTGGGACTTACTGGAGGTAACAAGAGGGGTTCTTGGCCCCCAAGGACCCTCAGCATCCAAGGGGACTGCCTTTCCCAACCAGTAGTGCGCCAGGAGGCACGTTTGCAGAGCGGTGGAGAAAGGGGGCAGGACCTCCGACCAACTCTCAGCAGTCCCGCTGTGTGAGACTTTTTGGAGGTAACAGGAGGGGTTCTTGGCCCCCAAAGATCCTCAGCATCCAAGGAGACTTCATCCCCCAATTGGTAGTGCACCAAGAGGCGCGTTTGCAGAGTGGTGGATGAAGGGGGTGGGGCCTCCGGCTAGCTCTCAGCCATCATTCTGTGTGTGACTTACTGGAGGTAAAAGGAGGGGTTTTTGGTCCCCGAGGACCCTTACAAGCCAAGGGGACTAGATCCCCCAACAAGTTGTGTGCCAGGAGGCCCCTTTGCAGCGTGTTTGAAAAAGAGGGTGGGGCCTTTGGTGACTTGTCCTGGGTGCCGGCGTTTTTCTTTTACATTTTATTATTAGTGGAGAGGGGCTGCGCGGCCGCCTCCCGGGCCAATTTTGGCCCCGGGGACCCCACCCCTCAGGCCCAGCCCTTTTAAAAAAAAAAAAATTATTAGGACGTAGGACTGGCCTTTATTTTGTATTTTTTTTAATAGGGGAGGGGGGCCGCGTGGCCCTCCCTTCCCGGGCCTTTTTTGGCCCCAGGGACCCCATCCCCCGAGGCCTGGCCGTTTTGCAATGGGGAGTGGGGGCCACATGGCTCCATTGGCTCAGGGACCCCAACTACTGGGGCCTGGCCTTTTTAAAAAAAAATATATTTCTAATAGGGGAGAGGGGCCGCATGGCCACTCTCCCCGGGTCCATTTCGGCCCCGGGAACCCCTTTCCCCGGGGCCCGGCCATTTAGAAATGGGGGAGGGGAGCTGTGCAGCCCCCTTCCCGGGCCGATTTCAGCCCCGGTGACCCCATCCCCCAGGACCTAGACATGTTTCTCTGGGTGCCCCCAAGGCACCTAGTCTGTATTGGGGCAGCGGGGGGAGCCTGAAGGCCCCCGCAGTCCCTGCCGGCTCCCCACCTCCTGCGGGAGCCAGCATTGCTTTCAGACAAAGGGAGCTGCTAAACATGCAGCTCCCTGTGTCTGAAAGCAATTCGTCTGTTTCCCTGCTCACTTGACAGCGGGCAGAGAAACAGACGAATGCTCCGCTTCCAGCAAGCAAAAGCATTTCTTTGCTGTTGCTGGCTGGAAGGGGAGTCTATGCTGTGGTTTGGCGGGAGAGGTTAAAGCTCCTGCCAAGCCAGAGCAAACAGCTATGTCCTGGGGGTGCGGTCCCCAGGGCCCTTATTGGCTCCAGGAGGGGGGGGCCATGCGGCCTCCCTCCTTTAGAGTAGACGGGCCGGCCCTGGGAAGGTGATGGTCCCTGGTATTGTCTATGGCCCAGGATGGGGGCCGTGCATTTCCCCTCCCAATTTCAATGTTAATTTGGCACTGGGGACCTAGTGGTCTCTGGGGCCCAGGCGGTCTGCACGGTCCCCCCATTAACTTTAATTTAGCCCCAGGGATGTGGTGGTGACCGGGGCTGGGGTGGGTCTGCACACTCCCCGCCAATTTTTGTCAATGTGGCCCGGGGAGATCTTGGTCCCCGTGGGGGGTCCAACAGCCCCCCCTTTACCAATACATATGCCCCGGGAGGTGGTGATCTCCGGGGCATTTATAAGCCCGAGGGGGGCCCGTGCACCCCCTCCTTTAATTCCTGCATGCCCCCGGACCTGGCTCACTCAGGGCCCTATAAACAAAGAAGCACAGGCGCCCGCACTTCTTTCTGTTTTTCATTTTCGGCTGGAGCCATGGATCCAAAGTGGCTCCCACTAAAAAGTAAACATCATAAATGCTTGTTTTGCCCTGCTGGATCCCTGTAGACCCAAGAGGCCTAGGGAGCAGGGTATCCCTACCCTGCCCCCTTCTCTTTTTTTTACCTCTTTTTGTGGGACTCGGCTCAAGCCAAGTCCCAAGATGACTGCCAACACTTCCTGGTTTGAAGTGCTGGCAGCCTATCAGATGTCTGCACGAGATCGGGAGGGGTCGCGGAGCCTTCACATCCATATATGTACATATTCGGATTTTGGTTAATATCTCTAAATCTACTGAAGGAATTTACACCAAATCAGAAAAAGGCACTTCCTGGACCAATATCTAAATTTCTGTCAAATTTGGTGTAATTCCATTCAGCAGTTCAGGCTGTAGCCGGGTCCAAAGTTCCTATGGGAATTAACATAGGGAAAACGCGTTTTGGGACTCCCCCCTTTTTCTCGGCCCCCACTAGACGGATCACCATGAAACTTTCAAGACAGCAGCTGTAGTGAGTGTCACTGAAAAAACAAAGGTTAAAGGGACAGTATACCTACAGTTTGAAACAAACAAAACCACTAAAATTCACCAGTTATAATTGTCTCAAGTAACTATAATTCATGCCCGGAAGCAAATGTAACGTGTTCCTCCGTCATGAACTGTGTTGTCATCAAAGATGTCATTTCAGATGTTGCAGTGATGTTATCAATGATGTCATAGAACATGTCATGTGTGATGTAATATGTGAGGTACTTAGCAGTGCATGGCAAGGGCACGAGTCATTGGAGTAGCCAGAAAATTAAAGTACCCCCTCTTGAAACATACCTCTAAGCAGATCAAGCGTGCAAAGCTAGCAAATGCAACCCTCCTTAAAAGAGTTTGTTTTAGACTGGGCAAAGGTGAACCCCGCCATCGTTGCGCACGCTCTCCTGCACCGAGCCCGTATGGGGGGGCCTCTCTTTATCCGCTGGAGAACTGGAACATGAGGAATGATATGCGACCATAACTAATCCTGCTATTAATGTTACTTTGTTATGATGTCTTGTTGGCTTGATGGCTCTCTTCATGTTTGAACTACTGATTGTATTGCATTACCCTATATATCAATGTGGCACAATTACCCTTTGTGTTCACATGTTTTGCTTACTTTCTATTGGCGTTTCCCTCCCCATCCCTTCCCATTCTTCCATTTTCCCCCTTTGTTTTTATTTCTTCTAAATGTTTCAGTGCTTACTTAGTAAAAAAAATAAGTGCCAGAGCTCTCGTCAGGAGGCCACTGCAGCTTCCACCACACATTGCCCTGCTATGCTGCCAATGATAGTAACAACACAACTACTAACCTTCACACTCCTACAAGTATGACAATTGAGACTATTTCAGGCCCCCAAAGCTATAAGAATGGTTTAGGCTGCAGGTAAAAGTCATTTTTAATGAATATAGCATTATTAAATAACTGTTGTTGTGGTCATCTCTAAATTAACTAGACAGCGCCCCCTTGTGGCAGGCTGTCACAAGCGCCAGTGCTGACAATTAAGTACCAGTGCAGAGCACCGGAAACCACCGGCTCAAATTAAGCACTGTCTGTAATATTTTACAAAAGGAAAAAAAGCAATAAATAAGGTATATAAAAAAAGAGCTCCTTTCACCCTCCTTCAATCTATTCATCCCTTTACCCTTTCAACTATTAATCCATCCATCCATCACTTCACTTTTCTATCTATCCACACATTGCCCCATCTGCTGATCCATTCATCCGTCCGTCCATCCATCCTTTTACTCATACACCCATCAATAGGTTCATATATCCATCTGTCTTTTAACCATCCATCCATTCAGTCTTCTCTATCTGTCCATTCTTCCATTCATTCACACTTTCACCAGTCAATCCTTTCACACTTCCATCAGTCAATCTTTCATCCTTCCTTTCAACATCCTTTCATCTTTCCTTTCACATTTTCTTCCTTCCTCTCACCCTTCCTTTCTCCTCTGGTTCCTTTCTTTCCCTTTCTACTCACCCAATTATGGGGCCGATTCCGATCTCATTCAGAAGGGCTCCGAATCGGATGCAGGATTGTCTAAACCGATGTGGAGCACTTGTTCCCGACCGAATCGTTCCCAGTTTCGAATGACCAAGAACGATGCCTTAAAAGCCTTAGCGCTGACCGAATCGGTTCTGGAAGGCATTGGGAGAGATAGAGCCCTCCGTAGCCGACTCGTACAGCTCTATGGAGTAGGTTTTCCAAGCGAGCAAGTACGATGAACGATTCGGACAGTCTTTACGATTCGGTTTGCACGAATCGAAAAGGCTGCTGGAATCGGTCTTTGTGGGCCCGTAGCCGGACCCCCTTCACCCGGGGCCCTCTGAATCGGGCCCATGGGGTACCCATGGGTCCCCCCTTTCCAACCATGCACAGTGTGGCACAGGGTGCACGATTATCTCCAACCACCTCTTTTGTCAATGGGAGCCTGTGTACGCGTTCGGTACACATGGTCCCAATGAAGCCAATGGGAGTCCGACCGAATCATATCCGGATGCACACAAATGCATCGTACTTGTTCGGTCGGACTCCCCTGACACGAGTCGTATGGAAAGCATTCCAGACAAGATTCGTCCCAATGCTTTCTGAACGAGATCGGAAACAGCCCCTATGTTGTCTCTTTCTCACCTTTACTTTAATATGTTTCTCACTCATGCTAATTGTTTTTCTATGTTTTCCTCTTGCTGTTTTCCTCTATTTAATTTGTTTTCTTTGTGTGCTTCCTTCCCTGTGCATTCCAGCTGAAAACCCACAACCCTCTCTCATGATATTTGCTAGCAGTGTTATTTATTAGTATTTTGTTTGCAGACCTGCAGACATAGGAGGCCCATAAACAACAAATTATTGTTTATGTGGACCCAGTTCACCAGCTTATCAGGCCCAATGACAGCCCCCGCTTAATCTGCTAAAGAGGGTGGTTCCCTATGCCACTGGTGCGAGTTATAGTTACTTTAGGGTACGAGTTATAGTTACTTGAGATAACTAGAACTGGTGAAGTTCTGTGGTTTTGTTAATTTAAAACTGTATATTTTAACAGACATTTTCACTTAACTATAAAGTCCCTCTAATCTTTGGGTTATCAGTGAATTTCTAAGGTTTTTTCTTAATTATAATTCCTCACTATAAAGTCACTTTAACCTTTGTTTTTTTCAGTGAATTCCTATATATTTTTTTTAAAAGTAAATTAAGATGTCCATCGCCGTGCACCGTGTGGTGTTGGGTGACGGGCCTGGCCTGGATGGGTTATGTTAACAGAGTATTGCCGAACTCTGAATTGTCATTATTATGGCCTCACAGTGCCCCTGGGTTTGAGTAACTTGCAGTAGTATTTATATAGTTCTAGCAAGGTGCATTTGTGGATATGTAGCATGCTACATTATGGGAATTACATGGATAAAAGAGTGTTTTTGTCATGCATCCCACATAGAAAGTATTTTGATGTCTTGTGCGACGACCATAACTGTACTCCTATGTTTTATCATGGAACCTTTGCATGAGTTTGAAGTGAAAGCGACTGAAAAACAGGATGATTAAGCATTACATTCTAATGTATGGATAGAAAGATGTATGTAAATACTTTGTGGCCTGTTTTGAAGTTTATTGATGCATGTATATGTGGCTGAAACTGCTCAAACTGTGCCTCAATTAAGCATATATTTGTACCTAATTTTGGAAGCAGGAGTAAGGTGTGAGGATAGACGAGGTTGTGCATTCCAGTACCTACCGTCATTGCAATGGTCGATATATACAATTATAACCACATACACTACAGGGCTAGCAAAGTGCCCAGGGAAGAGAGTGTGACCCTTGGGAGTGCACCTCACAGTATTGCAGGCAGCTGCAAGACCAAAGAGTTCACCCAATTACCCCAAAAACAGCAGCTGTTTAGGGAAAACCCACAGTACAACATGGACTTCAGCCCCCATGATATACTTTTCTTAAGGCAACAGCTACCTGGGATCAGGAGACAGGGCAGATATGGACAGCTGTGGTATTAATAAGAATCACTGCTAAAAAATGATGTCAGAATGTAGCATTTTTCGTTCAGTTTCTAGTTAAATAGTGCCTGATATAAATGGCTTTATTATGAAAATAAAAAAAATGTATGGAAAGAAGAAGCATTTGAATTCTGTGTCGCCTATGTTTAAAGTGTTCTGGTGGCATGTGTGTATGGCTGAAATTGTGCAAACTGTGCCACAAACAAGCATATTCTTGGACTCCCAGGGGTGAGAACAGATTTAGATAGCTGGGCCATTAATTAGAATGACTGCTAAAACATGATGTCAGAATGTGATATTTTTTCGTTACATTTCTGTGTCAATAGTGCTTGATGTTATGAATGGCTTCAAAGCACAGCAAAATTAAAGAAAAAAACTGGTAACATTTATGTTTTAATTTAACATTCATATTGTGTACTTTTGCTTTGGATGGCAACATCTCTCTAAGCTTGTTTCTGCCAGATCCCGGTCTCCAGCTCTCTTTCCTAAATTTTTAAGGAATCTTGCATTCTGAATCTTTCTTTGCTGTTCGAAAGTGGTAAGGTACCCCTACTTTGCTTTTGTGGGTGTGGAATGGGGTAACAGGGCCTCGCATCTCTGTCAATCTATCCCTAAACACTTCTTTAGTAGCCCATCATGTTTTTAATGGACACCTGCAGGGATTACGAAAAGCAATGCAAAAAGAAACAACGCCTTCTCAGCTGGAAACTGCCTCTGGAAGCTCTGCTAAATACTTTGCATGAGGCTGTTCTTGATGGCCCAGCCTAACGCACGCTTCAGCTAATAGCTGCGTGTGCTTGAAGAGGTTGCAGCCTGAAAGACACCACAGGGGGTGGAGGGGAAGAGGCGGGAAAAGGTCCTTTAGCCCAAAGGCTGTTAAGCACCTGATCTTGGTTCTTTGCGGGGATGTCACTGTTAAGAGCCACGGGCAGTTTGCACTCCCCTCAGTGTTGACTGTAGTGTTACACCAAAGGTAACACTACAGTCAACACGTTTAACACTACAGTCAACACTGAGGGGAGCGCAAATTGTGGACTGCATCTACCATGATGCACAGGAGCAAACTTTTCGTGGTTGTGATGCAGTGTCTGGCCACAATCTTTTCCCTGCCCAAACTGATTTTCATGACCTCCTCTACCATTTATCTCACGTTCCTAATGTTACTTTTTGTAAAAATTGCGTTCCGGCCCATTGATTACACTTCATCCGGCCCGAGCCGGATATTCCGGCCTGAGCCGGAGAGTACTGCTTGAGCCGGAGAGTGTGAAAGGCAGCGAGTCTTCTAAGACCCTAAATGCTGCCCGGTGCAGGGTTCCACCTCTAATTCACTTTGGGTTCGCTATCAAAATAATGAGGCAAGCGCTGGAAACTGGAAGACAAGAAAAAGGTTTATTTCTCATGAGGAGATCACGTCAACTGCAGACACCGGGATGTCTGAGGGAGGTGTTCTGCTGATAACTCCTTTGGCTCTTCCTTTTATACAGGTTTGACACAATGCATTGGTTTCATCAACATGGTTACACAAGCTTGGGGTCCCCGCCCGGGCAGGTTGTCACACAAGCCCAACAGTAATTCTCTTCCCACCCAGGTCAAACAGACAATCTTATCTTGCAGCTGGACCTTGCTTCAGGGTCTAAAACATGTGAGACCGGCCAGACTCCATTCTGTTGATAAAAACAGGTCCCATTGTTGGTAACAACAAGTCTTGCTGTTTGCAGTGCAATAAATCATGTTGCAAGAGTCTTTTTGGTGTTTGGAACCTGTTTGTGTAACTAGGTGCAGTGAGGGGTAGAGTGTCCAAAGGTTTGCCTGAAAACAGAGATGAGAGGAAAAACGAGTTTGTGGCAGCAAGTGGCGCAGAGGTTTGTTGCGGCAAATAGATTTTATAGCCCCCAGCTCACATACCAGGTCGGTCAGAGGGTCAGAGGGATGCTAGTAAGGGCAGGGTGAAACAAAGGTGACCAACAGAGTACAAAATGGCTGTGATAGATTAAAATGACTGCAACTTATGTGCACATAGAATTCCATCAGACAAGATGGCGCAGGTAATGTTCACGATTGTCGTTTTGCTTTTAACAGTGGCCCCTTTGAACATAACTAGCCAGCTTGTCAGTCTATTTCGATCTCCATAATGTCCTGTATCTCTTGATCATACATTACTCTCATTTTTGTTAGCTGAGTGTCCATAGTCTTAGGGTGCAAGGTAGTTATGCAAAGAGAACACAAAGGTGGTATACAGTGTATACCCAAACAACAACCACATATTGTCAATACTGGGACCAAGAGAATCATTGATATTTTCCAACCCCACTCCTTCAAGATGCCCCAAAGCCAACTTCCAATTGTCCAAGTCTCTGATCCTTGATGAATTTCTGAAGATAGTCTATGGAGATGTTCGATTGCTTCATAGACAGAAGGTGAATTATCAGGAATGTATACACAACAGCTGGCACCGATGATGCGGCATGCTCCTCCACGGTCCGCTAGTACCACGTCCAGGACCATGCGATTTTGCAGGGTAACCAGACGGATCGCTTGGAGCTCAGCAGTGTTGTTGGTGAGGATGCCAGCAGTGATGTTCAGGGCGGTCTCTACCGCTTGGGACAGATGTCTGATGGCTCGGCTGTTTGCCATCGGACCCCATAGCGGGACGAGCCCTTTTGCTGCGTCGAGGAACTGTGATGAGGCAGAGTCTCCTTGATCAATGTCTTTAGAACGCTTTTCTCGATGATGCTCTGCAGGGGCTGTGTAGGTTGGTGGCAAAACAAAGACGATGTAGCACGTGCCCCCCAGTTTCTTGGGAGCCAGGTGTAGGCTTTGGTTCCACAAACAAAGTACATATTCGGTGATGCAACAAGCGCTGGGGGTTGGCAGTGTTCAAAGTCCTTACAATGCTACAGGTGCTGTGACCCACATTCTTAGTCCCACGGCCTTCAATGCATACAAGGCCAGAGACGTTCACCACAGATAGGGCCACAGTCAGTGTTGCAGTAGTTCTTTTCTTCAGGTAGGAAAATGTGGCTCTGTTAGGATTATTGAACACTTGCATTTCCACTCGTTCTTTGGAGGGGACATTAATCTGGAATGTCGCATTGAAGGTGTGAGGGCAGAAGGGGGCGGCTGTCCTTCCTGTTTTGTTTCGCCAGAACTCGTTGTAGAACTGGGCGATTGTTCCGTCGGAAGTGGCATTGTCTTTGTAACTTTCTTGTAGGAGCATCATCCAGGCAAGGCAAGATCCGTGAATAGAAAAGGGCGAAGGGATGAAAGGGATGGAATGTTCAGTGGCATGTGGTAACAGCCCACAGACCCAACAGTTGGTAGCATTGGTGGCAAGATTGTGCTGGTGCAACATCTGCACGAAAGAATTATTCCAGAATTCTTTGCGTCGTTCTCGGAGATGTGGCGGTAGTGATACCAGGTAGTGTTCTTTCTTGGTGGTTGGTTGCATGGTGGGTGACAATGTTCTGTATGCAGGTGCATTCTCTTCAATGATCCAGAGTGCGACCATTAGCAGGAGACAGGTGAGAAATGCGGCTACAAGTGCAATTGTCTTTGTGCTGTGCAGGTTAGCAGTCTTGGTGTCTTTGCGGTGGTTTTGCAGGTGTTCAGTTTCTTCCATCATCTTCGAGGAGCTCAACAACTGTTAGGACCACAGACTTTTGTCTGGCGCTTTCCTGGTAGCGTTGTTTGACTGTGCTACTGATCTGAGACCTTGACTTAGTTAGTGGCCTGGTTGTTGGAGCTCCCTCCTTTCGTCGATCTTAGGTTGTACCCTTTCCTGGATGGCACCGTGGGGTCGGGAAATTCTGATAGTTCGAGGGTGTCTTCTTGTGGGTAGCAACTCAGAGCTGGTCGGTCTCTCGCGAGTACTTCCTCTTGCACCTCCACCCCTTCACAGGTTGCCAGGGTTGGAGGGACTCGTTTGCAATGATGAGCGTGCAGCCAGTTTCGTTTTCCTTCCACTCGGAGGGCAGTTCGGGTGGTGATCAGGACTTGCCAGGGGCTCGTCCACCTAGGCTCCAGATTCTTCGTTCTTTGGAAGTTGCGAATCAATACATGGTCGCCTGGCTTTATTTCATGTCCCGGGCCCCTGGATACGTCAGGCAAGGCTTGCTGCACCTGTTGGTGGATAATTGTTAGCTTGTTTGTCAATTTATGCAAGTAATCCGACATTAATATGTTCGGGACATCGTTAATGGAGGTGGATCTTGATGCCGCCCAAATGCTCATAGGCCTGCCGAAGACCACCTCATACGGGGTCAGTCGGTGTTTGGTTGGGGTGGAGCGCATCGATAACAATGCCAATGGGAGGGCGTCGGGCCATTTCAACCCGGTCGTGGCAACTATTTTGGCTAGTTTTAGTTTCAACGTTGCATTGTGTCTCTCTACCAGGCCCGCTGATTGGGGGTGGAAGACGGCATGGAACTTTTGTTTTACCCCCAACCCTCTCAGTATGTTCTGTATCACCTCGGCTACGAAGTGGGGGCCATTGTCGCTCCATAAAATTCTGCAAAGGCCGTATCGGGGAAGAATTCTTTCAGCAATACTTTTGCAGTGGCTAAGGCGGTATTGTCGCGGGTGGGATATGCCTCCACCCATTTGCTAAAGCGCACACAACCACCAGGACATATTTTAGACCAAGGCATCTCTCTAGTTGAATGTAATCCATTTGAAGGATTTCAAAGGGGTGGTCAGGGACTCCAAACCCTCCCCGTGGTACTACTGTCCCCTTCCCTGGGTTGTGTTGTAGGCAGACTATACATTGTTGTACTAGGCGTTTTGCAGATTCTGCTAACTTGACGTTATGCCATACTCTGGTGATTAGTTCAATCATGGGGGTGGAGCCTATGTGTGCTGGTAAATGTGCCATGGTCAATATGGGGATGAGGTAGGCATTGGGTAACAGCCATTTATTTCCGTCTTCTCCAGCAATCTTCCTCGTCTTTTAGTCCCACCTTTTCCCACTCGGTCAATTCGTCTTGTGTGCCTGTAGTCTGTATGTCCCTTCCAGTGGTCCTAGCGTCGGTCCATCGTTCAGCTTGTGACCTGGTCACATACATTCGTGTCGTAGTTCTGTCTCCTGCCGTGGCTCGGGCAGTAACGTCTGCTAGTGCATTTCCCTGTCCAATGAGATCAGTCACTTTCCTATGTGCTTGGCATTTTATCACTGCTAACTTCTTGGGGAGGAGGACTGCTTGCGTCAAGGCGGAGACTAAATCTCCATGCAGGATGGGTGTACCGTGTGAAGTCAGGAACCCTCTTTCTTTCCATAAGATCCCAAAATGGTGAACCACCCCGAAGGCATATTGGCTGTCGGTGTATACGTTAACTGTCGTGTCAGTCGCTAAGATACATGCTTGTGTGAGGGCAATGAGTTCTGCAGCCTGGGCTGAACGTTGGGGAATACGGGCTGTTTCCAGAACGGTTCGGGCTGTGGTGACAGCGTATGCAGCTGAGGTGGTGCCGTCGGGAAGTTTGATGCACGAACCATCCACCCATAGTTCTCCATCTGGTTCTAGAAAGGCGGTGTCTCTGAGATCTATGCTACTCTTTGTTTGTTCATCGGTTAGTGTCACACAGTCGTGTAGTGGAGTCACGCTAGGATCATTTTCGGGTAGGGTACCCAATAAGGGGCAGCTTCTTTTATCGGCATCATGCTATCTTGTTTTTCCACCGGGGGTCCTGCTATCTTAGATGTCCTGTCCTTATCTATCCGTCCTTGTTCCACGAGGTGACGGAATACCTCCAGTGTGGATGAAAAGAGTTCTGTAACATCGTTGTCGCCTTCATCTCCGGTGTCTACCTTCCTATAGAGAGCCACTAGCCGCTCGGGCCCTACATCTTGGTACTTCTCTTCATATGCAGTAAGAGTGTGGTAACAGAGACGTACAATAAAGTATCGTTTGCGGTTTTCAACATAGTAGTTGCATATGTCAGTTACATACTCTTCTGTCTCCTTCCTATCTATGAGGGATTTAACTATTTTATCAATGCCTGCTCCCTCATTTTTACTTAATCGCGGGACCCTGGGCGCTCCTTTTTCTTTTGATCCTACCTCTACTACTGTATCCTTTGATGAGGCATTTGGTGTGGGTGACTCGGTGGGAGCAGAGGCGGTGGAGAATGAGGCGATCGTGCCATCTCCGGCTATACTTTGGTGGTCCTGGCGTTGTACTACGGGATGAGTAGGGGCGTAAGGGGGTGGCATGTATATGATTGGGGGACCTAACAATAAATCATCATCTACCCTTTGTTTTGCTGGTAACTTGGGGTAAAGAGTCGAGGGCGTTCTAACAGGGCATTGACCTGATATTTTGATTCCTGTTCCTTTTTATCGATTTCCTTTTCTTTTAGTTTTTCTTCTAATCTTTTACAGGCTTGGTAAGCTGATTTTCGCGTTTCTTTATCTTGTCTAGCTTCGTCCCTTTTCTTTCTTTGAGCTGCCTCTTTTCGCCATAAACCAAAACTGTCAAACATGGCTGGTCTAGTTTTCTTTTGTGGAGAGCTAATTCTAACGTTTCTATTTTAGCGGGATCGAAAGATCCCGTCAGTGGCCACTGATTTACCCGGTCCTTCCTAGTGTATTTATGCCATAGTTTGCTATAAGCTACGGTGGCTAATCCATACTTTACGTACATGTCCTTGTTAGGGGTGCCTTCCGGCGGTGCCGGCTGACTGACCTCTAACGAACGGTCTGGTCCAAAACAATTACAATCAAACAATCTAGAGAAAACAGGCATGACGTATTTATCGGTCAAAAATGAATATCTCAATCAATCAATTTAGACAAAAGTCTGCACTACCTGTCCTTCGCTGCCTGCAAAGAGAGAGAATATTCCTATTCTTCGTTGTTTGCAAGCTGGGAAATGTCGCAAATAACTCAATATCAAAAAAGGAATACTAGTATTTCAATCAAACTATTCAATCAATCAATCAATTTAAGTCGTTTTTTCACGACCTTACCCAGACCGTATGGACGGTTCTTCGTCTTCCCCTTCCAGTGCCTGGTTGTCCTCTCACTCCAACAATCAATGCGGCGTTCCTCTAAGGTCCCAGTCAGGACCGCAGGTCACTCGAGAGAGGTCCGTTCGAAACCGGTGAAGTTCAGTCGATCGGCAGCCAGATAAGGCTCTTCTCAGGCAGGTATACCCCAATCGTTTAGTCGTTCACTCCGTCGTTAGGACCTCTCTACCGGACCCACGCGTCGCTGATGGGCCCCCACGTTTGGGCGCCAATTTGTGAAAGGCAGCGAGTCTTCTAAGACCCTCAATGCTGCCCGGTGCAGGGTTCCACCTCTAATTCACTTTGGGTTCGCTATCAGTGGAGAGGTGTGGTGCAGCGGCCAGGGCAGCTGACTTCGGAGCACAGGGTTCACGGTTCGATCCCCGGCTCCGGAGGCAGCTCAGCATCATGTGACTCTGGGCAATAGCTCACTTAATTTCCACTACGGCCCCCAGCGCCTTGAGACCCGTAAGGGTGAGTAGCTGCGCTATATAAAAACGGACTTACATTTTTTATTTTTTTTTAAATAATGAGGCAAGCGCTGGAAACTGGAAGACAAGAAAAAGGTTTATTTCTCATGAGGAGATCACGTCAACTGCAGACACCGGGATGTCTGAGGGAGGTGTTCTGCTGATAACTCCTTTGGCTCTTCCTTTTATACAGGTTTGACACAATGCATTGGTTTCATCAACATGGTTACACAAGCTTGGGGTCCCCGCCCGGGCAGGTTGTCACACAAGCCCAACAGTAATTCTCTTCCCACCCAGGTCAAACAGACAATCTTATCTTGCAGCTGGACCTTGCTTCAGGGTCTAAAACATGTGAGACCGGCCAGATCTAAGAGTCCGTTCTGTTGATAAAAACAGGTCCCATTGTTGGTAACAACAAGTCTTGCTGTTTGCAGTGCAATAAATCATGTTGCAAGAGTCTTTTTGGTGTTTGGAACCTGTTTGTGGAACTAGGTGCAGTGAGGGGTAGAGTGTCCAAAGGTTTGCCTGAAAACAGAGATGAGAGGAAAAACGAGTATGTGGCAGCAAGTGGCGCTGAGGTTTGTTGCGGCAAATAGAGTTTATAGCCCCCAGCACACGTACCAGGTCGGTCAGAGGGATGCTAGTAAGGGCAGGGTGAAACAAAGGTGACCAACAGAGTACAAAATGGCTGTGATAGATTAAAATGACTGCAACTTATGTGCACATAGAATTCCATCAGACAAGATGGCGCAGGTAATGTTCACGATTGTCGTTTTGCTTTTAACAAGAGTACGGCCCAACTGAGGACGTGAAGATTCGACTCATAAATGACCTCTGTGAATACCAAAAGTCGTAAAGTTAGACTTTTGTCTCAGATTGCCTTTGTGAATCGGGTCCTAGATGTATATGCTTTGCTTCCCCTTCACACACTTTATTATCAATGCCCCTGAACTCCCGCCTGCCACTGTGCTGGCATCAATGTGGTCCTCCGTCACATCACAGACCAAGCTTGGTGGCCACTGGGAAAATGTTTGCGAGTACAGTGGTGGCTGCTTGCATTGTTTAGTGGTGAGGACAGTGGGGGAGGGTTAGAAGGAAAACAATAAAAAAATGAAAATTGCACTTACCTGCCACTCCGACAGCCGCCGCCTTGCTCCTTTCTTCCGATCCTCGACTCAGCTACACACTGTGCAGACTCCCAGATGCCAATCCAGGAGCTTCTCTCATGCGGGGAATACTATTCCCAATATGAGAGAAGCACTGGGATTGGTCTGAGCAGCCTCGTTTGCCGCTCAGACAGTGCCTGTGAGCCTGTGGCATTTTTCCAATGCGTCTGTGCAACACAGCTGGGTTGGAGAAACCTAAGTGCGCATGCCAGTTTAGCCGGCCTAAGACAGCTGGCCAAACTGACATTGCGCACTTAAAAGTGCCCACCACTCCGCCCACTGCCATGCCTGTCACACAGGCCCCGCGTGGGCTTCTAGACAGGCAAAAATAAAATGATAATACAATGCTTTTATTATGATTTTATTGTTCATCTGTTAGTGGCGGGTGGACGGGGGGCGCTCCTCCGCCATTACGGAGGAGCCGCCCTTACTGTACCATGCGCTAGAGCATCATTGTGCTTCAGACTAGGAGAGATGTATTCTCAGGTGGCTGAGGTATTGAGACTGACCTCTAGCGGTCGGTCTCGTCTGCTTTTATTTCAACCAGAATTCTTCAATCTGTGGGGCGCGCCCCCCTGGGGGGGCGCAACACCATCTCAGGGGGGGGCGCGCACTCCACGCTAATCTTACCTTTGTTCTCTTCCACTGTCCCGCCTCGCAAGTCTTCTGGGGATTTTTTATTGGAGGACTCCGGTATGGTTGGAGGAGGGAGGGAGGGGAAATCGATGGGGCACGACGTGCCCATGCTTTTCATGTTAACCGTCCCAGGAGGGGGTTAATTGGTAGAGCTGAAATGCTTCAGCTGCAATGAGAGGCAGGAAGTCTCCTCTGCTAAAACCGAAAGCAAACGAACAGACAGTCCTGTTCCTTCGCATTTGATTTCATAGCAGAGGAGACGCCTTGCCTACCACTGCAGCTGAAATGACAGTCTGTTCCTTGCTTTCAGTTTTAGCAGAGGAGAGGTCCTGCCTCCCATTGCAGCTGAAGCATTTCAGCTCTATGAATTTAATCCCGTCCTGGGAGGGTTAGATCTTCCTAGAAAGGAGACAAAGTTTCTTTTAAAATTACACAGGCAGGCACGCAAAGTGACAGCCAGCCATGTGTTTTTTAAACAGCCTGCAAATTGCTTGTCTTGACACTAAATATGGTTATAAATAAAGAAGTATGTATTCATTTATAATGTGACTTTTCTGTCTTTGTTCCCTTTTATTATCAGTCATGGATCATTCAGGCAGCCCTAGAACACAATTAAAAGTTCTTTCTATTTATATTTGCTGTTCAAAGTACGCACAGACAAGTGCTGACAATACAGCTTTAGGTGACTGCTTATTTTTGTACCGCCTGGGACATCAAAATAATGAGCTGGCAACCCTAATCATAAATCTGGAAGTTTGTTGCAAGATCAGCACATTTATTTCCTCCACCCTGATCCCTGGTTACTGCCATAATAGCAATAGTTCAACATATCTGAAACCCTACGCCGCTGTCAATAATATGCTGAGTTACTTCAAGTGTCTGGGAATGCACCTTGCATTCAGACAACTCGCTCCTCATTCTCGCCCTTCACTCGCACGCTCACCCTGCACTCACAGCGATCACAATGCCCTCACACTGATCCCAATGCACTCACACCATTCATCCACTTACCCTGCATTCACAGTGATCACTCTGCACTCACAATGCACGTGCGCTGTTCACCCTGTACCTCACCCTGCAGTCACATGAGCACACTACTCAACCTGCACTCATGTGACACTTCACTCACCTGTCCCCCTCACTGCTCAATCTGCAATCTCACTCAAATAAGACCTTCACTAACCATACATTCATTCGTCCCACTCTGCACTTACATCTGCACCCAAATTCATATGGTCACCTCACTCACCCTGCAGTCACTCCTCTTACCCTACTCTCACACTGTCGCATGGCTCACCGTGCACTCACCTGGGCACTCCCCACACAGTGCAGAGGTTTAATGTGCCCGCTACAAAGAACATGTACCAAGTAGATCACTGAACTGAGTGTGAGTAAACAATGAGTAGTGCTATAAAAAAATTTAATGTTTGCCAGAAAGGTGCTATAGAGAGATGAGGTGCATCGTTGGTGAGTGGTAGTGAGGAAATTCATGGAGATGGAGGAAATGGGGGGGGGGAGGGGCGCCAAAAAAGACTGTTGCACTGTGTGCGACCAGTGCTAGGGCCAGCCCTGGCTGGGAGTGTTAGCCCCCACCCGAAGTTCGGGTCTAGCTGTGCCCCTGTACACAGGTATGGGCATGTCATGCCCCATCACGGTTTTCGTCCTAAATTACAAAAGGACACATTTACATGCACTGCAATCCAGCCTTTCAGGGGGCCCCTTGATAGAGACAGCTCTGTTTTTGCCCTGATGGCCTGGAATAATTCCTAAACAGATTCTTGTAAATACCGTTTTGTTTAATTTCTTTTTAATGTGATTGATGTGAGGGAGTCTATTACTATTTGCAGAGAAATGTGTTTGTTTCATGCAACAACCATAAAAAAAATTATTTTAGATCCAAGCGGGTCCTCACATATGAGAAATTGGAGGATATCACAGATATTCGCTGTAAAATTAGTGGGCTGCTGCTTTGTTACAATAGGGAAAACACATCACTATCTCTGAATATTAGATGTAAACGCTTTTAGAATTTCGACCATAGTGCATATGCACCGTTAGTAGCCTGGCAAAAGAGGGTATGGCAGAGCTGAAAGTAAATCATTTAAACTCAAAGCTGTACTGAACAGGGGCCCCCAAAATAGTTTTGGCCCAGGGCACCTAAAATCCTTAACATGTCCCTGCCACCACAAAGTCTGTCAGACAACATTGTTCTGAAGTAAAATAGACAACTTCATTAATTTATTATTATTTCTATTTTTTTAAACATAAGCCCGATGTGTCCTAAACCCCCACTGCTTCAGGCAAGCAACTTATCGTACCACTACAGAATTCTCAATTAGGTGTTCGTTCAGCGCCCTCTCTGTGGACTTTCAACTTTGTCTTCGGATCCATAACTGGTTGGTGGGCAATTATCCCATTATAATGCTGCCTAAAACGTTTGTTAATGATTTCTAGAGAAGAATTGTTTCTCGTGTACCAGCTCTGAGCTAGGGAGTGCTCGAAAAATCTGACAACACTGTCTCCCTTACAGTCCCTGTTTTGGCTGAAAATGTCTGCAGAATATTCAGCTTTGAGAGAAACTGCTATCAAAACTCTCTTGCCTTTCAGCTCGTCCTATTTATGTGAGATTGGGTTCTCAGCACTTGCGGTATTAAAGACTAAGTACCATTCAAGACTGGATGTGGAGCACAACCTGAGGATGGCAGTAGCAAAAATCCATCCACAGATTGACCGTCTCTGTGGCGAAAAACAGGCACACTTGTCACATTTATGTTGGTGGTGTTATTATCAATCTATGTCATGTGTAAAACAAAGCATCCTAGTAAAAATAATTTGTGCACATTTTATCTTGGAAAATGGTGTTTTGAGCTGTGTAATAAGCCTCTGTCATTTCACCACACCCACTCACAAACCTGCAGTTTACTATCCACTCTTATTGTGTTGAACCTTATTTGCTGGATATGGCCCGGAATATGTGCGCGGCGGTCGATTATGTAGTGTACCAGATTCCATAAATTTCTGTCAGGTGGTGGGGGGGCCCAACATCTAAAAAAATTCAGCTGCGGGGGCTCAACCTACAAAAGTTTGAAGACCTCTGATTTAAACCATAGGCTGCACCCGACCTTTTACGCCCCGTGGCGGGGCGATTGCGTCATCCCGTTGTGGCGAGGTGGCACTACACAGCTACGAAATAATAGTGTCTAGAATTCCGTATTTAAAATAAATTTGTAATTATCGCTTTAAGGATTAGTGAGGACACGCATTTCCATTTTTTTTCTTTCAAACACCAGGAAACAAAGAGCACTAGACATTTTTCTTTACACGAGCTAGTGTCTGTATGTGTAGCTGCGGTCGTTTATCAAAATAATGCAATATCATGCTGGACAAAACAAACAGCTTATTTCCATAGTTATAAATTATTCTGTAGTGAAAACCCGTGAGTCAAGAGGGTATGGGGCCTGCATTGCAACATTTCCATCCTAACAGTAGGTGGCAGCAAAACATAATAAGTTGACGTGTTCCCATTTTTTTAATACCATGGCTGGCTCCGAAACTCGGAGTACGAAAATGTTTCAGCTGTAGTAGAAGTTTGAAAACAAGCATTGGCATAGCCAACAGGTCTCGCTTTTGGGAGCTTATAAGTATTTAGGTATGCAGCACAATATCCTTAGTGCAACAACACCAACTGTTGCATGGCTAAACACTTATAAGGTCCCAAAGGCGAGACCTATTGGCTATGCCAATGCTTGTTTGTATATGCTGACTGGGGGACGCCTGGAACTTCGCACTTGAATGTAAATGCCACAGAGGGAAACAAAGGCACACAGCTTGCCTGCTCTTCACAAGTGCTTAAGAGAGGCAGCTTTTGCCTTTGTTCTGCCCCTGTATATAAATGCAGACACTGTAAGACTGTCAGATGGGTTGGTCTGTCCCAGTATTTACACAAATAATTTAAATAGCACTATTTTATTTATTTTATAGCGCTACGTCGTGACGTCATGATGTGATTTGCAACTGTCTTACTTGGTCAGTCCCCCACTTCTTTTATAGGACTTGTGCCCTGTAAACAAGCCTTCTTGCCAGGGTGCCTGCTTACCTGAAAGACGTGTAAATGTGCACAATGGGTCAATCCGTAGATTTAAAGAGTGCCTGGAAGCCGGTATTGGCTTTCATTAATGGAATTACTTGACGCTTCCTGATGACACAGATTTATTCTTTCTGAGTGGGATTGGACAGCAGTTACCAGCTGAGCTGTGTGCTTGTTAAAGAGGCACAACCGAGGCCCCTGCACCCAAGAGGCTGCAGGGCCTGTGTTACCTCCTAAGTGTTCTCCACTGCTCCAACCAGGACTCAATTCCCGGGCTCTAGACACAGACCTCTGCAGTGCATTAACCAATAGAGTTTTCATAAAGTACAATTGTGCATTTCCCTCTGATTAACTAATCTTGCATTTATATTACATATAAGCTGTGTGTTCATACCTGAAGGTGAAAGACAGAAACAAGTTACAGAATATTTTGTTTTTTTTGCCACGCCTTTGCCCCCATTGTGCACAGCATCACAGTCCGTTACTTTGTTTTTAATGCAGTTTGACCACTGCCTGACAGAATTTCAGAGGTGATTCTATTGTCCACTTCTCAACATTCTTGCAATGCATGCAGATTTCTTCGATATAAAGCCTGAAAACGTTAGAAACATAGCCCCCCCCATACCGCCCCAAACTCCACCCTTTGTCCACAGGCCCATTTGGTGAGTACCTACACTTATTTTTTCCCCATCTAAACCGCTGACTAAAACACCAACAGATTTAGCACCTAGAAGAGGTGAGGGAGTAGCAATCTATGAAATTCCCACACCTACAGTGCACAAGAGTCTCTCCTTTATGACAAAGACCCGCTCTATTAGTGGTCAGTTCAAGCTTTTTAAAAGTTTACACTTGTAACATTGAAAACTCAGCTGCTGTAGGTCAGCTGGTTGACATTGCTTTCCACCCACTGAATACCAAGTCTGGGCTCAGCTGGGCTGGTTTGTAACTTCCCATCTTTGGCGTTAATGGCGGAGGGCAGAAAATATATCTTTCCCAGTTCCATATCTTTTGAAGCTTCACTGGCAGACATTCCTCCCTTATCTGCTAGCAGGCTTCCCAAGAAGGTGGCCACCCCCCTCCTTCATCCCCAGTAGAGCCCTGGGATGGTGCGCCTGAGAAACGAAATGCAAGGAAGTCGTATACCATAAAGGACACGCATGCGCCGAGAAGCCAGAAAGTGCGTGCTCAATGCATGAGTCAAAATACCAGCAGTATCTAGCACAGAACAAGCGGGGAACCAAAAAGTAAGAGAGGCAATGCTGCCGGTGATCCGGGAATCGACGCGAGTTCAAGAAGGCCGAGGGTGAGCTCCTGCCGCATCGGTTCTGTGGCCCGTGTGCCGGAGGAGGAGGCGCCGCGGCCGCGAAGGGAAGGGTGCTGCGGGAGTGGAATAGACCGCACACATTGAAGGGGCCAGGAACCACTTGAACAACAGAGGAGCGGGGGCGAGCGAGCGCGGCAGCCTGCAGAGCTGACCAAACGCTCGTGCGTCGTGGCTGGCCTTTGGATGGGTACGCGCGGCAGACATGTGTTTCCAATTATCGCGCCCGCGTCTGGGCACGATGATTGGAAACACATGTTTGCAGCGCGTACCATCCCAAAAGGCCAGCCACGACGCACGAGCGTTTTTGGGACTGCTTTTCAAACTCGCTTACTAAAAGTCTTCGCCTCTAAGCAGCGCTTGCGCGCTACTCGAGGCTCGACCTAAAAATTATTACACTTGTAGACACCGCCTAAAGCATCATGAAACTGCCTTTGGCTACTGGCTTGTCTCTCTGACATTAGAAGCTTTTTTTCCCCATATCCTTCCCGGCGCCCCAAAAAGTTCTTATTAATAAGATTTAAACCAAGCTCTGTGTGGAAACTGAATATTTAAGAGAAGGGGGGTGGGGGTTACACAGTCTTGAAACTCAAAACAATCTGTTTCCTCATACGTAAAATGATTTTTGGAAGAATTGTCTCACCCCTGGCACCTGGAAAGCTTCCCTCAGAGAAATGTGTGAAAACGAACCAAAACAGCAGTACAGTTAATAAGACATGTTTAAGGTCGAAACCAATTTAGCTAAAAATGCGACAAAATGAATTTTGGTATAAGGAGTTGTTGAAAAAACTAATAAGAATCCTTTTCCAAGCAAAAGAAACAAGCATTGGCAAAACCAAAAATGCTCACCTATGCCAGAGCTATTGGCTTTGGCAATGTTTTTTAGCCATGCTGTACACCAGTGTGGCTGATGTTCAGCATGGCCAAACGTAGTGGAGTGTGGTGGGGTGGGTGGGGTGGAGTGGTGTGGGGGAGGCTGGATTAGGGTAGATTGGGGTAAAGTGGAGTGAGGTATATTGGGGTAGAGTGGAGTGAGGTAGAGTGGGTCAAAGTGGGGTATATTGGGGTAGACTGGAGTGCGGTAGATTGGGGAAGAGTGGTGTAGATTGGAGTGGGGTAGAATTTGGGTAGCGTGAGGTAGACTAGAGTGGGGGTAGATTGTAGTGGAGTGGAGTGGGGTAGATTGGAGTGGGGTAGATGGGAGTGGAGTGGGGTAGATTGGAATGGAGGTGGGTGGAGTGGGTTAGATTGGAATGGTGTAGATTTGTGGGGTAGATTGGAGTGGAGTGGGGTACCTTGTCATAGATTGGAGTAGATTGAAGTGCAGGGGAGTGTAGCTGTGGCTGTAGGCTACATCTCTTGCACCTAAGTGCATATGAATATACGGTGCCTGAAAGCACTTTCGGTGGAATACATATGAGAAGGAGAACTCTGGCACAGGTTTTAAAGAGAAATGGAGTAGTTGCTGCGCTGCACAAAACTGAAGCTCTTTGAACAGACACATACTTTGTATGTGCAAAGAAGAGGTGGAATACATATGCGAGTGAGGACAGGTTTTAAGGAGAAATGGATTGCCTGCATCACTGCCCAAAATTGAGGCACTTTGAAAAGCCACTATTGTGCCATTTGTTTGATGCTATAAAAGGAAGCGCCAAACCGTAAAACAAAGTCACAAACTGCTTTAATTCTCCAGGCCGTTTGTTTGGTGCTTTAAAAGGAACCGCCAAATTCCAAAACTAATGAAGGTAACAACACACAAACCTGTAAGACAGAAGTTAAAAGCAACTCAAAGGTGTAGCATTGAAGGGGGAAAAATTACCCTGAATCACAGCGCAAGCAGGAGATGGACAGCGGAGGGACAGTAATCAACTGAAATCAATTAGTATTTGGTCCATGCTCCGGAGAAATGAAAGGAAGTGACATGAAGTATAATATGGTGGCCAATTAGAAGGCGGCTAAAATGAATGACAAACAAGCCAGCAAAGGGTAAGTAATGGAAGGGCTCCAGACGAGACCTAAAACAAGCATTTGCAATGCAATAGGTCTCGCATTTGTGTGAGTTACAGCTATTGGTGTTGTAAATGACAATGTCTTTTACCCATGTGTCTTGGTTTGATGTTTGCTTGAAGCGATGGAGATGAAATGGCAGATTGGAAGGGAAGAAAGAAAACGGACAGGAGGATGAGAGTGAAAAGAGCCACAGGGACCTGATGCAGTTGAAAGTTAAAATGTGTCCATAACGTCATATTAACATTAGCCACAAGAGGTCAGCAAAGAATATTAAATACTTTCCTCACTCCCGTTTTCCAGGGCACACGAGGATGAGAGGCAGCAAAACAGTAAGAAGAGTAATATGCTGCCAGAAAATAAAAAATAACATACATTACGTGCCTTACAAATAAACACTCCTATAGGGGCACTGCTTTCAGCCAAGCATAAAGAGACATTGTATGGGTATGCAAAAATTCTTAACTCAATCCAGTAAATCACACGCCCACTGTAGGAGCCACCGTGAAAGGTAAATTAATACCTAACACCTGATAGACACACACCTTGAGTTACTTTTGCTGTGAAATACACAAACGTAGATGCAAGCACGCCAACTACATTTCCTGAAAATACACACATAATAGCACATCAATCAACATGTGTTGTCAATGAAGCACTCACACTGCGTGAACTTCCTCTGGATCAGGTACACAGAAAATGGATATTCTTCCTCTGAAATTTACGCTGTGTTAAAAGAGAATGCATCCCTGGTCCACCATGTGACACAAACAGAAGAGCATTGATTTTGAAATGCAAGTCCTACTTTTGTTCTCTCCCAGTGACAAGACACTCCTTGATGCGTTCTGAAAAGGAATAATAGCACTAACTATTTGAAAAGTGACGGTAAAGAGTCCACACAAACTTCCAGAACTGTGAATGAGCCACCACGTGAAACTACTGAAATAATGTACTATGGATTATGGCAAAGCAATGATATGTGAGGTATTCTGCTACCTTCAGGTGGCCCTCTTCTCGTAATGCTACTTCCATACGTTTCTCCCAAGGAGTTGAAAAAGCACCCCATAAAAATGTAAAAAGGCATTTATTACAAAATCACAAAATGGAAACCGAGCTAAAGCATGTTTTTAGACAATCTTATTCAGTGGAAAACAATTACACTCACAAAAATCAATTAAAATAATAACAAAGTGGGAATACATACACATTATCAGTCTTACAAAATGGTGGTGCGAGCAAAGGCTGGATAAGAACATACAATGGCTATCAGAGCATGAAATCTAAATCCCCAGGTGTAAAGTTTCTGAACATATCCCATCCACCGGCAAGACGCAGTTCTTGTACACTCAAAAACATCAGTGCTAAAATGAGTAATCATAACCTACTGGAATCCGGTTTAAAGCAAACAAATCCTTTAACAAATGCCTCCAGAGTACATGGTTCCCTGGCACTGCCAACTTACTGTTAAGCAGGAGAAATACTTTTTAACAGCAATGGTCGAAAGTTCAGAAATGCCAGTACAGAAAGCATTTCCCAATTACGACAACCTGAGCTTTAGGGCACTTCAATGATACGATCCTGCGTACCCTGTTTAAAGGACAGTAGTCGAAACATCCATAGTCTCTGAATAATGAAGCACGCAGCAGACTTGAGGTGTGACATGAACGTGCGAGATCTGCAGTGAGAAGTTTTTTCCGACATGTCTTTGCAAGTCTGGGGGCAGTCAAGACCTACCCTGCCCTAGAATATCATCTCTATAGCTCATATGCATGACATTAGTCAGCTGCTGCCTACTTCTGTAACATCCTGAGAAAGAGGAGTTTTAAAATAACAAGCGCTCGCCATCTGTTTTTATTCAGCCCCTTGTTTATATTTGCATCCCGCTTTCACTTTCACTGAAAGCGCGATGCAAAAATAAACACGGGACTGAGTGAAAACAGATGGCTGGCCCCCATAAAGATAAGAAATTGCTTTGCGACAGCAGCAAAGCAGGCGACCCAGTCTGATCTGAGGCCAAAGGGCGTCAACAAAAAACCCTCATTTCCAATGGCAGGCCACCGTTTAGCATAAATGGTGACGCAAGCCAATGGAAATGAGGGGCGGGGCGGGGCTTAAAGCCCTTTTCTGAAATCCCTCTCACAAAATTTCTCGCCAGCGAGCAGCGCATGCGCTGCAACGCAGGCGTGACCTAAAAAGGTAAGGGAGAAAATAAATCAAACAAGTCAGTGTGCTGGCTGTAGTTTTCAAAGTGAAATGAACACCAGAGGGTACCCAACTTTCTCATATATATCAGTTTTTGGCCTTGAAATCAAGCAATTGGTTTAAGAAAGAAGAGGTTTAGTTTTTTAAGAGAGATTTTGCAACCCAGCACCAGCAAATATTCTTTTAAAAAAGCAGCCTCATGAAAAAATGTCTAGATTTACAAGATTGGTTCCTCAGACCCCATTACCCAATTACAAGTTGTGAAAGGCTCCTCACAGTTTGCAGTCAGGTCCATTTGCCACTGATTTTTTGCCTTTCTTCCAGGCAGGCACAGCTGTCTCTGTCTTGTCTGTTCCAACAACAGACAGGCACCATTAGTCAGGTCCTAGACCTCTTTGTCTTTCTGGGTCAGCAAGTGGTTAGCAAAAGGCGAGCTTCCCTTAGAAAAGCTTCCACGTCTAGAAATTCAGGTTAAAGCCCGAGACATAGCTTTAGAGTCCTTCACCAGGCAGATATGAATACTTGCAGCAAGCAGACAATCTTCTCTCCTTCTGTTCTGTTCAGCTCTCCTCAAAAGAAAGACTGCAGCAGGTTTTAACAGGTGGACTCATCTGTGATTGGAGATAGCTCCTGAGTGAATCAAAATACAGTCTTTGTACGTCCTCAGCTTGTGTTTTACTCCAAAACGCTGTAAATGTATTAAAAAAAATGCAACCTAAAGAAAAATGTATAGTAGGCTAGCTTAGTCTATGGTGCTCACTTATGTAAGTGTAGCACCCTGCACTAATCCAGACAACACTTATGGTGATTTTAGTGGTCTTAGACAACCTTAGAAAGTTCTCTAAGTGGTAGCTGTGGAGAGCAGCCTTCGGGCTTAGTCCAGAAGGAGTGTAAAGCAGCTTGTTTTACTAGTACTTAATTTATAGTGTAAGTTAAGTGAAAAAGAACCACACAGCGAAAAATATGTATTATAAACACTCACTAACACATTGCAATATCTCCTACCCCGTTATATAACCGCAATACACACAATACTTTGATAATAGAACACGTAAGTAGCACAAATACACAGTGGTCTCCAAGGAGAGACCAAACTATATACTAAAATAGTGGTATGCGAACCACAACCTAAGTCGAGACTGGACCCAGAAGACGTAGAAGAGTCGGGGACCCAAGGAACCACCCAAGGTAAGTACCCAGGAACCCCACGGAGGCCGTGTGCAGAGTGGGAACACGACCGCGGACTCAATACAAGTCAATGGGTGGCGGTTGCAGTTTTTAAGAAGAAGGACCCTTCTCAGCGGACCCTGAAGAAACCCCGTGGAAGTTGGAAGGTTGGAGAGTCACCCCACCTGTGGATACCCCAAGAACCAGTATACCTACAGAAGGGAAGCCGGGTGCAAAGGTGCGAAGTGACATCGGAAACCGCCGTAGACCACAATGGAGGACTTTGGTGAAGATGCCACTGGCGAAGAAGGTGAAAGAGTCGGGTGGAACCCAAAGGTGGATTCAAGATATGAGGTACCTGCAAGCAGTGGGGACAGAGTCTATGCCACTTAGGAGTGACCCGGAGGCACAGAAGACGAATGCCCACAGATGTCGGAGCTGCAGGTGAGTTGACGGTGCCCTTGAAGTTGCAGCTGTGCGGTCTAGGCAACGCTGTGGAAGACCAGGAGCTGTTCACAAGCTGTCCCACATCAGATGTCAAGGGCCAGTGTCCGGCAGGGGCACGAACAAGCGTTGGCAACGGCAACCAACGTAATAGTCGAAAAAGGTGCAGTGTCGGGACCAGCAAGGTCCAAGTGACTCACCACGAGCAGGTAAGTCAGAGCAGGCCCCGAGCAAGCAGAGGAGCCCACTAGAGCCAAGAAGACCCTCAAGAGCACCCACGGGCTGAAGGCACAGGAGGCGCAAGAGGACCTCGAGCAGCTCACCAAAGAATGAAGGCTCACGGTGCAGGAGATGCGGTGCTTGCAAAGATCTTGGCTGCAGGAGATGCTTGAGGCTGGAGCTTCTTGGAGCCCAAAGAACTCTGGTGAAGAGAGTCAACAAGCCTTGGCAACGGCAAGTCGATGAGGTGCCTAGGGGTACTGCTCCAGCAGTTTCGACGAGGGATACTGGCTTCAAACTTGCTTTGAAGACAGGGCAGGCCTCGAGGGAGTTGCAGAACCACCGCCTGTGTTGCTGAACCTTTCAGAGTCCATAGGAGCTCGGGAACAGCAGACCGGTCATCTTTGTTGTGGTGCCTGCAGATGCAGGGAAGTGACTCCTTCACTTCACGGTAGATTCCTTCGGGTGTCTTAGATGTCCACAGGCCTGTAGAAGAACCTGTATGGAGCACAGGCACCGATGACGAAGAAGACTGGCAGGACGACGAGACCAGGAGCAGCAGGAGTCTTCCCAGTTGCAGTCTCGGTTCCCAAAGCTAAGTCCAGCGAAGTCCAAAGTGCCCAGGCGGTTGAAGATGAAGTGGTTTCGGATCTGAATCTTGTCCCACCATGAATCTAAGGAACCACCCACAGGTAAGCCCTTAAGTACCCTAGGGAAAGGGTAGGGACGATTCAGGGGTCCCTTCCAGAGGAGGGGCTGGACAGTGGGGAGGATACTCCCATGTCCTTTGTCCAGTTTCACGCCTGAGTGGGAGCCAACGGCTCCCTGAACTGGTTCCAACTGGAGAATGCAAGGAGGGCACCAAATGTGCCCTTCAAAGCAGTCTAGTGGCGCTGGAAAGCGCCCCCACTCTGTCCCAATACACTAAGTCTTGTCTGGGAGGTGGTCACACTTCCCTGAGACAGGAAACCTATTGTCCTGCCTTCCCTTGCTCGAGCTTGGCTCAGCAGCAGGAGGGCAGATTCGTGTCTCTGGTCGGCTGCAGCCGTAGTTTGCTGTCCGGGTCTAGAAGACTGGTACTGGGGGCACTGAGGGCCTCCCGGAGGAGCTTTACAGTGCATGGAATCATACCTCCAACACCGTTTACGGTGTTGAGGTATGATTCCAACATGTTTGATACCAAACACGACAGGGTTCATTATAGCCAGTTTAGAGTTAGCCATTGTGTAATGACGCATGGCCACTCTATATATCGTAATGGCTGATGCACTTACAACCCAGGAGAATGGACTCCGTGGATTGTAGGGGTGTCCTGCTCATGCAGGGGCACCCTCACACTTATAACCGAGCACCCTGCCCTCAGGTTTCGAAAGGCAAGCTTTAGGTGTGACCTATAGCTTTTAAGTGCAGTAACCTCAGATATAAGGGAACTTATATCTGTTGTAAGGGGTGCTAGCATCAGCTTAAACAGGATGCAATGGCAGGCCTGTAGTCACAATTTGAGGGGTTTCCCATGGGTGGCATAATACATGCTTCAGCCCATGGGGGACCCTGGTGTACCTATGCCCTGGGTACCTTAGTACCATACACTACGGACTTAGAAGGGTACATAAGTAGGCAATCTGGGGTGTACCTAAGTACTAACCATGTCCAATTTGGGGGAGAAGCACAGAGACTGGGTTCCTGATTAGCAGGATCCCAGTCAGACTAGTCAGAAAAAACATAATGGCACCAGCATAAAGTGGGGGTGACCATGAAAGCAGATCCTACTTTCCTACACTGTTCCAATTAACTTTTTAAATCAAACCTGCTTTTACAAATTTTCCAACACAGAGAAAGGCTTTCTCTAGACTGATGATACCAATCTTGGGAATGCCCTTTCTTGGCGAAAATCTATTCTTTCAGGTTGTTTTTTGGTTTCTTCACATTTTTAAGGAAGGGTCCCACAATCCCTCCCCCTTCACCTAGGTTACCATTTTTCTGGTCTCCTTTTAAGAGGACATGGTCTCTTAGGTGTAAGAGTGTAACTAACCCCTAAACTAATGTAGCCTTGAGAAAGGACAATGCGTCATTTGAACACTCGATGCACCCGACCAATTAGCGAAGGGCGACCTCTCTGGAGTCACTGATTTAACTCAAACCACCCTAAAATATTGCCAGATATCACCTGTTTCCCTAACCAATGTAGTTGTAAACTACATAACTGGCCCATAGGGAGCGTATTGGCAATCAGGTTGTGGACTTGTGACAAGTGCACAACAAGGGCTGCGTGTGCACTCCCTCCAAAAAAGATCCCCACCCTGTGTTCAGACTCCCCTAAAATGGTAGCATTGGTGGGATATGGACATGCCAAAGCGGTACTGAGAAAGGAGTGGGATTGTATCTGGGAAAGAGGATTGCTTGATGGCAGGTTCTGGTCTGGAGAGGATGTGAACAACGTAGGGGAGTCATTTGCTATAAGGAAGGGATAAGGCCAGAAAGAAGCCTGGCTTTCGTTTTTGAGTTTGACGAATGCTCTACCTTCCCTCTACAAGTGGCCTCCACAATCTTATATCAATTTCTCTCCAGTTACTTGCAACCTTCTGAGTCTGCAACTGGTCCAACTTAGTGCACTACAGCCTTGTAATAGAGATTATTGCCTAGGACGGTCTTTGCCCTGGCTGAGAGGGAAGACAAAGGGTGGACGGGCAGGAAGGAGGAGTGACAAAAGTTTTGCCTGCCCAGAGCAGCAAAGGAGGCGAGGAACTGTGTTTCTCTGCTCACCTTCTTTGTGCGCCCACAGGTGCTGCTGGATGGGCCAGTGCATCTGCCTCTTCAATGGCAGGTGGCAAGGAGTGAATGGTGGCTAAGGTAGCCGTCCTGTGGACAAAATAAATATGGATCCTTTGTGGTCTGTCACACAACCACAGTTCCTCTTTTGACTCCTTCCCACTGACAGACAACATGTGAAAGGGACACACTAACTTCCATCTCCTTTGTCCTGGGACCAAGGTCCACCTGAAAGAAACATCAATCAGTCCAAACTATGGAATATACTCCCAAAGAAAACAAGCATTGGCAACGCCAATAGGTCTCGCCTATTCGAGAGCTATTGGCTTTGGCAATGTGTATTAGCCATGTTGTATACCAGCGTGGCTGCTGTTTAGTATGGCTATAAGTTAGTGTCATGGAGTGGAGTGGGGCAGATTAGGGTACAGTGGAGTGGGGCATAGTGGAGTGGCGCAAAGTGAGGTAGATTGTAGTGGAGTAAAGTGGGGCAGAGTGGAGTGAGGGAGTAGGGTAGATTGGAGTGGTAGATTGTAGTGGGGTGGATTGTAGTGGAGTAGAGTGGGGTGGATTGGAGTGGAGCAGAGTGGGTAAGATTAGAGTTGCGAGGGGTAGATTGGAGTGAGGTAGATTTGAGATGGGTAGAGTGTGGTACATTGGAGTGGGGTAGATTGAAGTTGGGTAGATTCTAGTTGGGTAGATTGGAGTGTAGTGGGGTAGATTGGAGTTGGGTACATTGGAGTCGGGTAGATTGGAGGGGAGTGGGGTAGATTGGATTAGGGTAGACTGGGGTGGAGTGGGGTGAATTTGGGTAGATTGGAGTGGGGTGGATTTCGGTAGATTGGAGTGGGTGGATTGGGGAAGAATGGAGTGGCTTGGGGTGGATTTAAGTGGATTGGAATGATGCAGATTGGAGTACAGTAGGGTTGAGTGGCGATGGGTAGATTGAGTGGAGTGGGGTAGATTTTGTTAGACTGGAGTGGAGTAGGGTAGACTGGAGTGTAATGGGGTAGATTGTAGTGAAGTGGAATCGGGGAGATTGGGGTAGATTGGTCTGGAGTAGGTTGGGGTAGAACTGGATTGGGGTAGATTGGAGTGAATTGGGGTAGATTGGAGTGGTGGGTAGTAGGGTAAGCGTTTAGGAGTGGAGGGGCATAGCGTAAGGGGCTTGAGTGGAGAGGCATGGAGTGAAATAGAGTAGAGTGGAGTCGCGTGGCGTGTCTTAGAGAGGAGTGGAATGGAGTGTCATGTTATTGAGTGGAGTGACGTGGAGTGACGTGGAGTGTCGGAGAATGGAGTGCCTGTTGTAGAGTAGAGTGGCATGTCATAGAGCAGAGTGTCGTAGAATGAAGTGCGGTGGTGTATAGTGGAAGGGCACAGAGTGCTGTAGAATGGAGTGGCATAGTGTGGATTATGCATGGCCTGGTAGTGCACTGCCATAATAGACAACACATTTTCAATTGAAATGACCATTACGTTTTCACAGACATGCAGTTTTACTGAGCACAAATGATAATGTGTAGAAATGACATCCCCTAGTGCATTGATGTGTTTTGATCGTATTCAAATATTGGTTTCCACCACACTTCAGAAATACAAAAGAAAAAGCTTAATTTGTACTTCCTAATTCTGATGAACTATCAGCACACTTAATTTTCGTTGTGTGCTAGAAAAAAGCTTTCCGTTTCACAGCAAGATTGGAACATAAATTGTCTCACTTTGAAGTCAGAGAAAGAAAAGTAAACACCAGGCTCCCTGGTTTTTGAATGCACAGCAAAAGAGACAAGATAAGAATAAGATTTAAAGGCCTGTTTACAGAAAATGAGTACTCACAAGGATACAGAAAACAGGGGATGCTCTACGAGATAGGTGAACTCAAGCCTAAAGCTTAAGAGCCTAAAGCAAATAAAGCCAGCAAATAGAAAGCAAACAAATGTGAGTTACAAACCACAAAGTCAATGATCAGCAATGGGCAGAATGCATTTCCAGGGTAGCTTTTAGAATGCCCACAAGAAGCCGTTAGCAAAGCAGATAGCTTTACTGTGTGGTAGGCTTCGACCCAAAAAAGACTATCAGTAACCATTGAGAATTTAGGAGAGCATTAAAGTCCTGGCTGTTCCCAAGACCAAGCCCCAGGTAACTGGTTTCTATCCATTGCCTGCTAATCTATCCTCACACTTCTCTTGCAATACTCCACAAGCTTCAGATGCACTTACTGGGGAATAGAATAATCACAGATGTCGGTCTCACCTAAGAAAGTGCCTATACACTGAGATTCAACGCCAACAATACTTCAAGGACACCTAGCATCCCACAGGGGCATCCCTACCCTGTGCCCCTGAGTTCCAACGCTTCAAGAAGGACAAGATAAAGTACTATTCATTGTATAATTTAGAGGCATATAGCACCATCACCAAGAAGAACCGCTTTCTATTGCCTTCAATACACGTTCTGCTGGATCGAGTCCTGCCTACGACAAGATCTTTATTAAAAGTGGTCTATAATTTAGTTAGGATTTACCAGAGTGATAGGCGAAAGTCCTACTTGACCACTACAAGTATCTTATTATGCCCTTCAGACTTTGTAACACACGTGCATCCTTCTTGCATTGCATTTCCTTTAAGCAATGTTTGAGAATATTTCAGTCTTGTGCAGCCCTTTTTGTTAAAGGCATCATCCTCTCTTCTCCTTTCGAGAAGACATGTGACCCATTATGTAGGCTATGAAGACACAAAGCAGTGCTATGACTCCGAAGCACATACCACATGGAGAAGGGTGATACCCGCAAGCATGCCATAGCTAAGATCCTCATCCAGACAGACCACACATCATACGTAACCAATAAAGTGGCTTACGCCTAAGGGAAGTTTAATTACATGAAGAGACATTACACCATATCCGAGGAGAGGTTTATCTCTATAATCCATTTCTGAAGGTAACCCACGCTATGAACCAATACCAAAGGTGCCAGATATGTTTCTTTTCCCGTTTTGATTTTTGTGTTACTTTTCGCCTGGGTTCCAAAAAGGCCACAGAAGATGCCTTATCCAGAGCAAGTCAAGAACATCCAGAACACCGCATGAGAATACCTTCTCTCTAACAAGACAAAATGGCGAGGGCCGCCATCCCTCTTCTGACGCAGTATGCTAAAGTATTACACCGCAGTGACACTACACAGACCAAACAAGAAATTTTGCCCAGAAAGTACACACTTGTGTACTTTTTCCTCACAAACTGTCAACGTTTCATTATGGGTGCTAGCTGCCACTGACAACCGATGCGGCATTGAACTGACACAATGATTGAATAACAACACACACTCTTGCAAGACACAGTTATATTTGCATTTATTCAGTTCACCTCTGTTTACTGGGTTCTCTACAATATGCCAGATTGTATTAGAGGTGTCAAACATAGTGACCAACATTTTCTTACATAATTCCACATGATCTGAAAACATGGATCAATACATTTTGTAAACTTAAAAAACAAAGGAATTAGAACAGCAACCCTTTTTTGTTAAAACACGACATAATGTTTTTCAGCATTTAAGTATACACATCATATCAAAAATAAATAGTAAAACACAGCAAAAAAATTAATATCACATGATTGATAACAGCTAAACAATGATAGCTATCATATACTGGCCATGGTGGCTTGAAGAAGATATAAGGCACTGCATTTGAAATTGGGAATTTCTGCAGGTAGTGCAGGCTTCCCGGAGGTTAGGGAAAGTGGACCGTAATGTAAGAGTAATACACATCAGATTGTGAAAGCTAAGAGGTTGGCTGAGATCTATATACTGATTCCATGTCATTAAAACCGTGCTGTAAGCTCTGGAGTGAACCATAAGGATGGCTCTTGGAGGAAGAGGTAGTAAGAGCATGATGAACGTGAGGCAAACCTGTGCTTAACCTCATTAGTTAATCTAAGTATGGCATCCACTCTTAATCACTATACAACATGGCCCCCAAAAGCCATTATATGTTACAATGTGTTTCCTAACACAATGTGACGACATCCAAAACCTTAACCGCAGAAGTTTCAAGCGTTCTACTAAAATATTTATCTGAAGCTTTTCCGTGGCTCTCCTTTGCTTGCAAAGTGTCGATAGATCTTCAATGATTAAAACGAAAAACCGATTGGAAGGACATTTAATTAAATTTGCCTTTTACTAAAGTGTCAGAAATCTCTCGTGTGTTCCTTAGGTTGGTTTCAACACTGCCGCTGTTCACCCACATTACTACTAATACAACAAAACCAACATATCATAACAAACTTTTGACATATGTTCTCAATTTCATGCACTGCTTTCATGCACTGCAGCCAGGGTGTAATTGATTGGTTCCTATAATTGCCTGTATAATTTTCATGATTTAAATTCCTGAGTTGACACATGTTACTTAAGTAGGAATTCATATATTAATGTCCTATGCGCTCAATTAAAGCCTCGCGGGTGTTTTGAGTGCCTCTAACACGTGCCAAGGACATGCTTCCAATGTTCAAATGTGGCTCCATGAATTTACCAGTGGTTTAAAGCGTTACATCTGATGTTCTCTGTATTGCTTCTCTGCTCACATTTAGTTTGCTTATTTGATGATATATCGCAAGGCCTCTTCGACTTTGAAACTGTCATGGCAGAAGCTTGTGTCCACAGCATTTTCTTCAAGAAAGTCTCAGCTTCAAAGAGAGAACTGACTTGACTTTTCTGTCTGCGACACCTCCATTTCTCGTCTCCCGCGATGCAGTTCACCTATTCCTCATCGGATCCGCGGTGTGACGCAGGCACTTGCCAGGGCTGGCTTTCAAACAGCATCAAGGCTATAAGATACACACAAAAAACAATTAGAACAGGTGTACAGCATTCTGATTTCAGGAATTAATGATCTTCTAAGGAATACTAGTGTAGAATTTATCACATTCCTCATGAGGCTCAAGACGCATGTTAATCCTTTAAATTGCAAATAATGTGGTATGAGGCAAAAGCTCATGGCAGTGACAAATAAGAGCTTTTGGTCATTTCACTTAAAAGTGAGTGAAAAATCTATTTTAGTTTGAGGTATATGTCTTGTCTTCTATCTCCAGGCCCTAACGCTATTGATGACCTTGGGAATATGTGGTTTGATTCATGTATACCTAACCACTGGTTCCCCAACCATCTACATGTGAATGATCAGCATGCGGGCACGGCCAATGAGCATACTAAGGTACATGCAGGGCACCTTTACATGGTTACAGAACTCTGAATTGACCTGCATTTGTTTTAATTGTTAAATATCTATAGTAGAAAGCACAGAGGTTACATAAAGCAAGACAAAAAAGCTGTATGGTACATAAGGACATAGGACAACTATTCTGAAAAGGGTGAACATTTGAACAACGCACACATGGAATAAAGGTCAGATGTCATGTGAGCCGCAATGTGAATTTGCACCACTCACAGAGATGACTTTAAAACATGGCTTCATGCTTGTCACTGCAACACCGAATTCTATGTGCTAAAACTGCAGCCACCCCATGTCAGACTAATCCTTTCAGATATGCACAAAGCCTCCTTCTAACATTAAATCAGTCACCTGTTAAAGGTGCCCTGGAGCCCACAATGCGTGCGTTCATAATGTGTAAAAGTGAGACATGCCAACTTTGTAACTTGCACTGCCTCTGCAGTAACATCATTCAGAAGTGTTACTGAAGTGGCTGAGGCAGCTATCATTTACAACAGCCTGTTTTCAGTATAAAATCCCCAAAGGCCCGACTCAGCCTACGGACCTCTTAGAGAAACTACTGGTGCAGCTTTTGCGCAGCAGTAAAAATGAAATGCAATAGTTAAATTACATTTTTGATAGAAATGTGACAAGGAGGACTTCCAGAAAACTTCAGCATCACTCCCTGAGCAGGATAGCCCAATAAACCTGTTCTTTTAGACTCCCATCTCCTAAAGTGGCTGCAAATATATTTCAGCGCCGCAGAGGTGATCTAGAATAGGTGTGCACGACCAGCATTAGGTTCTTCTTGGAGAACAGGAGATCTTTTGGTTCAGTTGCCCTGCCGGTAGGTCCCTGGCAGGAAGACATGAGATGTTAATTAATGGAGCATCTCCACCTACGCCTATCTGAGGACTGTGGAGGGAGAGAAATCAGTACAAAATGGGCACGCAAAGAACTGGCAGGCTCTATGGAGGGTCTCCTGTTTATGTGAAATCAGAAATATGGCGTAGACATGTGCCAAGGGTTGGACGAAGTAGTCACTCTTTTCTGGTATGTTTTAGCTGCTTGAAGAAGAGGCCGCCCTTTCCAATATCCACAGGTCTGTACTACACAGAGTGGCACTGTGGCGCTTTCCAATAGCCACACTGGCGCTCTGAGTAGTGCAGACTTGTGGAAGGTGATCAGTGCCTTCTAGAATTGTGTACAAAGGAGGAAAAAGCAACAAGCCAGGAAAAAAACCTCCTTAGCAATCTTACTGAACGTGACTGAAGGGGAAGATAAATGCTGAAGAAAGCACAAGGGCACCAAACCATTGCTGAAATCAGAGTAGCGGAAAGAGCCACCAAGACTTTCCAAAGATCAGGATTCCAACACAGATCTTAAAGATGGAAAATGCTAGCAAAAATTATGGGTAAATGGAGAAAATGATAAGAAGTGGGTGATGAACAGGACAAAAAAATAGACTTCAAATGTGAGGCATCTTAATCCAAAACGTGCCTCTTTCTGTATAGTCCACGAGGAGGTGTTATCGGGGGAATTAACTGAAAGCTATCTTAGATTGGAAATTCCCATTAAACTGTATGAAAATTGTTGCCATAATGTGTTGGGAAGAATAAAGGTGTCCTCGCCTATGACGAGAAGAAGGCAATATAGAGCTGAGTTAAGGAGTTCTGTAACTGAGTTCCCATATATTTTATCATTTTAGGCTTCCTTTCTTCACTGCAGAAAAACAGGCAGTGAAGCAGACACCACCATTATCTTCAGATAGATGACATGGAATAACGCCAAGAAGTGATCACACCTTCTTGGCCTCTGCCCGCACAAACCGTGGTATTGATGCTGGCGCGGCAGGGGGAGCCGAAGTCAGCACCACCAGGAGATTAACACAGAGGTGGGAGCCAGAGCTGCCACCAGCAAGAAGGTTGACGTGGCGGTAGCCGGTACCGCCACCACAACCAGGTATGACAGAATGCCTCCTTCTGGGCTCCAGGTTCATCCAGATTGCATCAGAAAAGTAGCTGACCAATAAAGGAGGGTGAACTGACGATGCATCTTCCCAAGTTTGCCCAAATCCTTTCCAATCTATCAAAAATTGAAGTTGGCCATGGAAAAGTCAGGAATAAATAATCTCCTGTACTTCAGATTCAGGTTGTCCCAGTACAAAATTGGAGGAGATTCAGTAAATAAGCAATGGTAAGGATCTGGGGTATCAGCCTGAATTTGTGAAATGTAAACAACTGGATAAATCTTCCAGGTACGGGGCAATCCCAAATGGTAGAATACAGGATTAATCTGATGTGTGATAAGAAGGGACCAAAGAAACATAGTTGAAATTCGACTACAAATTGTGAACTTGAAGGAAGTGGGAAGACAACCAAGCCTTAACACCAGGGATGAAGAAGGAATCATCTCATGGCGTCTTGCCAGCGGATTCTTTCATCTAAATCTTGCAGCGGCATAGACAGTCAGTAGTTTTCTCGACCTTGTAAATGACCTATCAAGCAACAACAGGGTATAGAATAGTGCATTCACCCATGATAAACTCACATGTAATGTATGACGCTTCTCTGTTCCTGTGACATTAGGCTAGGGTATTAAATTTCATTGGCGGTGAAAAAATTCTAGAGGCCATATCGCTCAAAAAGAGGCAAGAACAGTGAAGCCTCAAAGCCTCTTGTATGGGGTAGGTTATGATGTCTCCAGTCCTCAATCTATGGGCGGTCTCGAGTACCAAATTAACGCGGGGGAAATCCAAAAGCTCTGAGGTAGAGGAATCAAGTAGTTATCCTTGATCTAACTCCTCAATACCTTTTGGGTCACATTTAAAGTGTGATGGCCGCTTGCTGTCATGCACCACTAACAAAATGAGGTTCCCTTAGTATAGTTCGTCTCTCAAAGAAACGCTTACAATACTGTCATGAGCACCAGTGTTAATTACTTTAAAACGTGTTGGTAGGTAAATCTCACCCTTTCACAACTATCCTCTTAGAACATTATGAAATTAAAAATATGATCATTCACTACTGGCCACATAAGGCACTCATTTCCCCAACAGTTACAATTGATTTTGTCAATTAGTTCAGCTCCTACAGTCCAAGTATGGCACTTTCTTCAGGACTAAAATCATCTAAAAACAATTATAAAACATGGTGTTGTGTAACTCCAGATGACTTATTCAAAAAAACAATATGGTCCAAACTCAAGGATGTATCCTCAATCATTAGAAGGCGGATTCACCTCGAAAGCAAGCTACATGGCTTATTTGTGCTTTTTTCACTGTGCTAGTCCCATCTTTACCACAGACTAGCTCACCTCACTATGCTCTTTAACAGGGTTTCGCATCTCACGCCACAGACCGCAATTGATAAGCATCATCCATTACATATGTGTTTATTATAAGATAATACGCTATACTATACAGAGTTGTTGCTGCACAGATCCTTTTGAGATGAATGTGTGGCATATTTGAAGGGTGTGCTCACGAAGTTCCTCTAGCCCCTCCCACTTGTATGGTTATTAAATGCCTTATGAATCCTTTGCCACAGGAACTAAGAGATCAAGGCAAAGAAGCAATATCCAACCATGGAAACTGTGCAAGCAGAAAAATGGTGAGACCTAAGAGGAATTATGAATTGCACTGTGGTATGAAAACTCAGTCACTGCCAGATAGGGTGCCTGCTTATTTTGACAGGCATTACAATAAAGATGCTGTTCCCAGAATATGAATTTGTCACACAAGGTAATGAATCTATAACTCTTTACAATTCTAGCCTTCCTTTCTTCACTGCTGAAGTGAGAGCTGCAAGACAGGCAGCCCCCCCATCTTCAGACAGAGGACACGGAGCACGTTCTGCACAAAGGAAGAACAACCCTCGATGTGCCCAAGGTAGAAGCAGGCCCGAGTGCCACCAACGAGCGCACACGCCGCCCTGTTGAAACCGAGGCGCAGAGGGTGGCTCGGTGGTGGGGGCTGGAGTAGCCACGTGGTGGATCAGCATGGAGGTGGGCCCCAGAGCCGCCACTGCTAGGGATCTCAGAGCGGTAGGAGCTGGTGCTGCCGCCACCAGGTATGATAACATGCCTTTGAAGATTAACTGGTTCCCAGCAAGGAGCGCTCCTCTCATTCAACGGGTTGGGGGGATGCAGGGGAACAGAACCCGTTTCAGTAGGTTTTTCACGGGTGGGTAGAGGGAGTTGCCTCACTTTAAAAGCCCAGCCCAAAAGTAGGCCTGGCCAGCTTCAGCAGCTGAGTTAGCTTTCTGACATTTTGGTAAACCCTTACAACAGCACTTTTTAGGTCGAGCCTAGCGCAGCACGCATGCGCTGCTCTATGGGAGGCTTCTTGTGAGCACTCTAAACTTCTCCATGTGGGTCTGACTCCTCCCACACATTGGATTGGCCTTTGCGTGTGTCTTTCAATAATGAAAGCACGCAAATGGCCAAAGGCGGGTGCATGTCCCACCTCTTCTCCAAAGGTTCACTCCCACTGCGTTTTGCTCTCGGGAGCGAGCAGCGGCACGCAGGGTGGCAGCTGCATTCCTCGTCGTGGATCAGGTAACTAATTAAACACATCGCGGTCGCTTTCACATTAGCGGCCGCGCTTGTTGTTTTGTGTGGGCTTGTTATTAGCTGGCTGTTGTGTTTTAGCCACACAGAACCTCTCACCGCGTTTTTTTTTTTTTTACTTTAATGAGCGTGAAAGTTTTCTGGGTCTTATTGCGTCATATTTCAAAACATGAAGGCACTTATGAGTGCCCCCGTTCCAAATACATTGGGTAGAAACACAACGAGCCACCCAAAAGCTTGGCGAGACAGAAATGACGCACCATTTTTAAACTCAGCAACTTGCAAATCAGTGTACATCTTAAACTGCAAGTCTACGCTGCCAGCCCGTGACAGTAACAAATGAACTACGCACAATGTCCAACAATTAAATATCCATTCACTCTTATGAAAACTACATCCGCTGTGTTCACCACTCGTCCCACCCTACCTGTAGCTTAGAAGACAGGAGAGCAGATAACCTTCCCGACTCTACGCCATAACAGTTCTAGAAGCTCCTCTTTGCCTATGGAAATACAGAAGAACCCAGGCACTTGAATATGAGCAGTGGAGACTCCTGTGCGGCAGAGGTGAGGCGGCCACTTTCCGCAAGAGCCTCACCACGTGCAGTGTGCACTCATCAGTGCTGTGTGCGCATGAGTTTCCTTTTTGAGGAGTGGCCCACCAGCTTCAAGCCAGCCGGTAAGAGTCACCGCTTATAGGTTACACAGCTGATTTTATTGTCAACGGACTGTACCATGCCGGATCCTGTTAAAGGGGTAACAGAACGCCAGCAAAGATCTTCAGGGCGTTTTTCTTCATTTTCTTCGGCAGCTGCAATTAGCCCGCCGTGGATTTTTGATGTCTTCCGACAATCTACATAGTTAATAATCATTTTAGCTGTTATATCTTGTTAATGTGGAAAAAGCATTAACGGCATTGTGATGCAGCGCTGCCGGGCATACTAGGCGAGTACCGGTCAAAAATTTCCTCTCAAAGGCAGCGGCACGACTTTGCATACCCCAAGAGCAGATATTGGTAACAGCCACTAGCTTTTTAATCAATTTTTTCCTTTAGCGCGGCGCCAAGTGTGCTTTCTCTTTCATTATTTTTTTTCAGCAGGCCATGCACTTTCCGTTTTACATGGCGGCCCGCACACACCACTCTCCCATCCATGCCCTTCCTGTGGCGTGTGTTTTTTTTCTGACGCAGTGTCCGCTTTATGGTGCTTCATGCAGGGCGCCTTTGTTTTGTTTTGCGCAGCTCGCCCATCTGGTTTAATTATTGCAGTTGGTGTTAGAGGACCTGCGCACTGTTTTCACACCCCACGGCAAGAGCATTGTTCCGAAAACTACTCCCTTCGAAGGCCCTAAAGGCATGGCTGGCCCCCACACAATTGCGCTCCCCGCTCATATTTAGCCCTTACAAAAATGTTAGCTTTCCTTTTAATTTCGAAAACAACCGCCGTATCATGATGTTGAGCAACGTTACTTTATTTATAACCCAAAATAGACACTCTTGCTTCGTAATGCACGGATATGTAAAAAGTGCATACTACCTTTCTGTGTTTTACATTTTTCATTCTGTTCCGCTAATCCCTTTCTGTGTTTTACATTTTATATTGTTCTGTTCTGCTTCAAGCTCCACCCGCGCTGCATGCACGCTGGGACGGGAGAGCCTAGGTCACTTTTTGATTGAGCCCGCCTCTTTCTAAAAAGTTGTGGAGTTCAGCGAACGCCAAACGGACGGCTGGTTAGGATGACAGTTCCGCTGTGTGCCTTAAGGCATCATGAAGCTGCAGTGTGAGGTGGAGGACATTACCCTTGTGCTGCCCACCTTCGGCATTAGAAACAGAGGCATAGGCACTGTCCACCGGCAGACAGAATCTCCAGAGCAAGTCCGGGCCAGGAGTGCTCCTGTCTACTTGATGATCTGCGCACTTAAGGAGAAGGCGGGGTCCAAGTACAAAGTAAGGGCTCGCTCCAAAGGGCTTGCGTCCACTGCAGCTTGTGCTAGGCTGTGAGGGGGGGGCGACCCAGCAGAGACATTGCATACGTTTACCAAAAACCACTGACGTCCGAAACTAGCACCTCTCTGTACACAGATCAAAAAAGTCACCCTTCATTTATAAAACTTAAGCTCACTGATTACCATGGTAGCCAAGCTTCCTTATTAACATGAAAAGCTCAAAACCACCACTAAATGACTTAAAATATAGTGAAATATATTGGCTAATGCACTAACATTACAGTGAAGTCAACACTTAAATACAATGATAGTCTAAGGGCTGAGAGAGTATTGCCATGTGAGTGCTCTCAGTCATGATAAATTACCACAAACTTTAATGTCTTTAATAGCTAATATAATATAATAGATAATATGCTGCATAGCTAAACACTTACAAGGTCCCAAAGGCGAGACCTATTGGCTATGCCAATGCTTGTTAGAAATGTCAAAGCCAGAAATCGGAAAAAGCTGACAAGTTGGGAAGGGTCTATAATGGAAACTTAGTAGGAATAGGTTTGTCATAGCTGCCAAGGTTTCAGATTGCTTATGTGTGACATTTTCATAATTTTAGTGGATTTATAAGTGACATTCGACAGCTATGAGTGACACTTTCTTGCGTGCAAAATCATAGCAATGATGACGAGGGAAATATATAAATATCATAAATTACACCTATTTGAGCAACGAGAATCTCTAAGAACAAATTAAAACTGCTGCAAAGCACTAGAAATGGAAGGGCACTACCTGCGCAGGAGGGGCTCGTAGTGATAAATAAATGCCAAATTGCCGGTAAGATTTAACCGGTTTATTGAAGTAAAAGTGCCCGTGATGAAGTGCACAATAGCTGCAGACCCCGGACTCCAACTAACGAACAGCCAATGTTTTAGACTGCTGAGTACAGTCAGTACAGAACTGTGTTTCTGTTTAGTATGGCCCATGGATGTTTGACTTCAGAGATCAGTGTGAATCCGCATATTAACCCTCTGCACTATTTTATAATGAGTGAAAACTGTCACCGTCGCTCAACAAGAAACATCATTCACCAGTTATCTTGACATTTTTATTGTTGCCTGAAAACTCCTGAACACACAAGGAATTCATCCCACTGTCAGGTGGTTTTAAGCCCATGTTATCTATACTACGTACACGCTCCACAAGTAAGAAAAAAATATCTCTGTGAGAAAAATAACTCACAGTTATCCGACCTCATAAAATACAGGTTGCCGAATATGCAGCATGGCTCATGGTACACAGTACACGTTTTGAATTTACAGCAAGGATTAACCCTTAGTGCTACTAAATCATGGCGAATCAACGGCTAGTTGACGAAAACTACGAGAGTAACAGGGTTTATAATCAACACAGCAGGGTTTAATTTTTGACACTTACCAAGTCAGTGGGTGGTGCAGCTGGTAAAATAAAGCCAAACTGACGCTGATGCTTAGGTCGCTGAAGTGTCTGTCATGCTCCCTGGCTGCAGACAGGCGCTGGAAATTCTCATGAGTCGGAGTAATCATATCAGGGTGAGAGCAAAAAGCTTATGCAATGCAGTGCAGTGCGTGGTTCATGCCTGTGCCTATTAAAGACACTTAGCACAGAGAACCTGCTCTCACAACTTGGGGAATGTGTCCCTGGGGGACACACCCCCCCAGGGACGGCCACAACATGGGCTGGGCAGCTGCACGTGTAGGCCCGCATGTCGAACACATTCTCTTGTCATATAATTAATCACTCCGGCGCAGGGTGGCGGCAGCAGCAACTCCTGGGGGCCTGGCCCGGCAGACAGGAAATTGAAATGAAACATCCTGCTATACCCTACGCTGACCAGGACCTGACTGTGGAGTTCGGTGGTGCAGGGGGTAGCCAAGGCCTAGTGGCGTACCCAGATAAATAATTAGACACTCAGTCGTGATCTAGTTTAGGCGGTAAAGAGACCCCGAGCGGTCTCTCCGCGGTTTATTTATATCCTCGGGACGAGCCCGCCCCGAGGAGTGTGTGCATCGATACATTGTGTTGGAGAGCCCGGATGGCTCTCTACATCCCTCCTTTTCTTTAGCTCATATTAACATGCTGGCCACAGAGTTCAGGGTGAGACACATACAAAGTCTTTGAATAGCTTACTGGGCACAGGCTTCGGGCGGAGACCATACCTCTGGCTCCGGAAGCTGGAACTGGTCCCTGTCTCGGTCAGGTCGCGTGTCATTACCTCGTTCGGCACGTGTGCATTGTGATCATCTTGGGTTTGCGTGGCCGCGCCAGTCGGGACCCTCTCAGAGTCCTGATCAGAAGTAGATGGTATCTGGGGACTTCCGCTCAGCGGATCTCCCGCTTCCTCCAGCACGGTAGACTCTTCCCTGGCCTGGCGAGGTTCTGGCACCTTCTTGAACCACAATACATTTCTCGTGACTACTTGCTGTCCTCTTCTCGCTGAGACCATGGTCCCGCTGGTGTGAGTGACTCTCCACACCTCCGGCTCATATGGTGTCCGAAACTTCCAGCCAGGATGCCTGTCTCTGACCACTACGTAGTCTCCCACTTTTATGGATGACGTCTTGGCACCTCTGACGAGACTTGCCTTCTTGTTTGTTGTTTCCCTCCGGGCCTGTACGGCGGCGTCATCTCTCTCTAGGGTCTTCCAGGCCGAGTCTGTTGGGATCCTATCTCGCGGGGCTCTCTTGAAGAGCAGGTGAGATGGTGCACAGTGCGTGGTACTCTGGGGGGGTTTGCCGATAGGCATCCAGGAATTGGTGGAGGGCCCTTTCGGCATTCTCTCCCTGTTCCACGGCAATGCGTAGTACCCGATTGAGCGTTTGCATGAAGCGCTCAACTTACCCGTTGGCTTGGGGCCACTGTGACGTGATCTTCTGGTGCCGTGCGGCTTTATTCTCCAGATATTCTTGGAATTCTCACCCTTGGAAAAGGGGGCCGTTGTCGGATCGTATTTCCTCCGAAAGGCCCAGAAGTGCAAATGTTTTGTCGAGAGCCAATTGGACCTGGGCGAATGCAGTGGACGTGACCAACTCCACCACAGGAAACTTCGAGTAGGAGTCCATCAGTACCAGAGTACTGCAGCCGTCCGGAAAACTACTAAATTCAATGCTGACTACCAGGGTGTCTCACTGGGTTCCTCCGTGATTATGGACGCTGGGGCAGGGTCCCCTCCTGTTATGGCACACTAGTGACAGTTCCTGATTTTCTCTTCTACAGCGGTATCCATACCGGGAAACCACACCTTGCACCGTAGGTGTGCTTTTGTTTTCCCATTTCCCTGATGTCCAACGTTTGCCAGGTTGACAACTCTGTCCTGCAGCTTTTTCGGGACCACGATCACATGGCCTCGCAGCACAACGCCATGTTCCCCCTTGCTGAGTTCGCTGCGGACCCTCCACAGCTGCTGTCTTGCTAGATGGTCTTCTGCGTTGAGCGCCTACGCCCCGTCCAAAAAATGTGTCCAGCCTCTGGTGAGTAGAGCGTCCTTGACTCTCGCCAGCGTCTCATCCGTCATGGTGGCCAAACCCAGTTGTTCGAGTGTCACAGCTTTGGGGCACGCTTCTCGAGCAATCATCCTGATCAGAGCCTCAGTGTGGTCCTCGTCCCGGTCCAGGCATTGTGTGGGTGTTGCCTCCGGGTGTCTTGAGAGATAGTCCGCAAGATTGTGTGCGCCAAGGCGGAATACAACTTTGAACCTGTACGCCTGCAGCTGCACCGCCCACCTCTCTATCCTAGGAGGAGCCAGTCTTGATGTCCCTGTGAACAGGGGAATCAACGGCTTGTGGTCATCATCACTTGAAATTAATTTCCGTAGAGATACAGGTGAAAGGGCTGGCACGCCCACTTTATGCCCAGGGCTTCTCTCTCAATCTGGGCATATCTTGCCTCTGTGTCTGACAGGGCACGGCTGGCATATGCGACAGGCACCCACGATTCCCAATCACTCTTTTGGAGGAGGACCGCTCCCAGTCCAACAGGGCGTGCATCTACCACCAGTTCGGTGCGCCTTCCTGGGCGAAAGTAGGCCATGACTGTTTTGTCCATTAAGGCTGACTTGATGGCATGGAACGCGGTGTTTGCTTCTGTGGTCCATTCCCACGTGTGTCCACTGTGTCAGGGCTCATAGGGGTTCAGACAATGAGGCCAAATTCGGTCCTGCCACGGTAGGTGGCCATCTCCAGAAAACTGCGGACTTCCGTGAGTGAGGTAGGGGTCTGAGCTGACCGGATGGCAGTCGCCTTCTTGGGGTCCACTCTCAAGCCTTCCCTAGAAAATGTGTACCCAAAGAAATCGACGGACTCCTGGTAAAAGGAACACTAGGCTTTGTGAAGCGTTAGACCGCAGTCTAACAGACGTTGCAAAGTGGCTCGTAGGTGGGTGTGGTGGTCTTCTAGTGTGTGCGAAAACACCAGGATGTCGTAACTCAGATTGATGACGCCTTGCAGGCCGGACAGGGTCTCCCAGATGGCGTTTTGAAAGACCTCTGCCACTGAGGATACCACAAAACTCAGCCTCTTGTACCACCTGAGCCCCATGTGGGTGGAGAACGTGGTGATGAAACGGCTTTCTGGTTCGAGCTCCAGCTGGTGATATCTGGCGTTCAAATCCAGCTTCGAGAACCACATGGCCCCGTTGAGGTCCGCCACAGAGTTATCCATGGTGGGTGTCAGATGCCGGTCTCTCTCGACGGCCTGGTTCGGGAGGCGCATGTCCATGCAGAGCCTGATGGCCTTGGGCTGTTTGGGCTTCGGTGCAATGACTAGCGGTGACACCCACGGGTCGGGCCAACACTTTCTCGATTACGTTGAGATCTTCTAGTTTCTTTAGTTCGGCTTCTACCTGCGGACGCAAGTGGAATGGCACTCTCCGATGCCTCAGTGCGGTCGGTCGGATGGATGGGTCGATATGCAATTTGAACTGCTTGCCTCTGAGTTTGCCCAGACCTTCGAATAGTTCAGGGAATTCTTGCAGTATGGCTTCGGCATGCAAGTCATGCACCTGGTTCGCAAAGAAGACTAGGCCTAGATCTTCTGCAGTGTGGCAGCTGAGTAGAGTTCCCTTTTTTCCTTCAGTGATGTGGAACCTGGCTTTCATCGTGTGCTTGTCGCAGGTCACTTCTGCTTCGATCCCCCCTCTTAGAGGGAGGGGGTGTGTTCCGCCATACGGCCCCCAGCGCTGGGATGCCTTCGGGTAGCTGTTCGCGCTTTACAAATACTGGATTTACATTTTTTACATTTACATGTATATTCTCGCCTTGGGGGGCGCAAGTGGGGGCCGTGGAGATAGACGTTCGTATTGTTTGGAGTCCATGATGTTCACGGACGTCCCGGTGTCAATCAGCGCTTGGACGGTGGATCCTGCCACCTTGACAGAGCACATGGGAGGAGGTCTCTTGTGTTTGTCGGAGCGACTTACGAAGGATATGACGAATACGTCATCATCGTCTTCTTCCAGGGTCAACTGGCGCTCTTGTGCCGTAACCTCTTCTTGGACGTGGTGCTCATCGATCGACAATTGGCGGATCTGTGGCATGGTCCCACGTAGTTTTGTGAAAACTGGCAGGGACCTTCCGCTCCGGCATACTTTTACAAAATGGCTTGGCTTCCCGCACCTGGAGCAGGTCTTTCCTTTAGCAAAACACGGGCTGGTAGGGGGGTGGTCTGTTGCGCAGTTTCCACATGCTCCCCCCGTCTGAGTCTTCGTGGCGGCGCGCATGGAGTTCGGGCGCCACTGGGTTGCCACAAACCTTTCTTCTTTGATGTGGGTGTACTTGGTGGCATGGGGCATTGCAGCACCCCTGTTCAGGGCAGTCTCCATCTCCTCTGCTCGAGCATCCGACAGCTTGTGGGACCGAGCGAGAACTAGTATCTTGTCGAACGATATCCCTGGTTGCCGAAGGCTCAGCTTCCGGAGAAGTACTGAGCGGCACCCTTGGATCACCTGGGCCCGTATTTCTTCCCTCTGATCCGCGAATGTGCAGGTGCTCGCCAGCCGCCTTAGCCGTGCGTAGAACATTCCACAGATTTAGTGTCGGACTGCTTTGCCTGTCGTAGCTTAAACCGCTCAAAATCAGGGTTGAGCTGGGGGTCGAAATGCTGGTTTAGCGCCGCCACAGCGGCCTCGTAATCGTCATCATCTCCCGTGTTCGGGAGGGTCTCAAACAAATCATATATTTCTCCGCCTCCGTAATATATCAGTAATGACCTCTTCACTGTTCCATCAGTCTCCCTCGTGCCTTTGAAATAATGATTGAGGCGTCCTATCCACGCTTTCCGGCGCGGGGCCGCTGTTGTGGGGTCAGCTATTTTGCTGAACGGGGGTAGCGGGGATACTGCGGCATGGTTATGTGCTTGAGGTGGCGCTGCAGCTCCAGCTTGGTTGCCTGCGGCGCCTGCTTGCGGCGGGGTGCTCAAAATGGCGTGATTTGCTAGTGGCAGGTTACCTTCGGGAAGTTGACTGCTGTTCTGCCTCTTGTAGTGTCAGTGTAACTGCGCTTCTTGACACTCCTTTTCCTGTGCCTCTGCACCACGTGCTTCTTGTGGTGCCTGTTAGTTTTTCTTTTGTGTGGCCTTCCTTCTTGGTAACTGTCAGCATGGAGTCTTTATGCTTTCTGTGCGCTGTTTATTGCCCCTTCTTTTTTTCACGTCACTTCCCACCTGGCAGGAGCGTTTTTCCGTGAATACCCCCCCGCGATGTGTTTGAGGCAGTCCAGCGGGGGGGGCTGAAATACCAGTCTTTGTGCAGCCTGCTCCAACGCGTGAACCTCTCGCTCTCACCTGGGGTGCCGGTGGGTGTAGGCCTTGCCTCGGGGCCTTGTCCGACCCGCGAGCGTGTGAGGGGGCGGGGCCTTGACAAGGCGTTGATGAGAACACCGTCACGGGGCCTCCGGGTGAGTCACGCTGTTCTAGCCCAGCGGCAATGGGTCCGGGCGAAGCAGGCCTCTGTTCCTCGCGGGTTGGAGGGGCCACGGAGAGAACACTCCCTCGAGAGCAGCAACGGAGCCCCAGATACGGTGGCCGGACGAGGCGTGCTGCTGCTGCGTGCGCGCTGACGAGCGCTTGATAGAGTCCGACCTCCCAGTAGGTAACCGGGCGAGGCGCGGGTTTCCAACCGGCCTCGTCGCCAGTGTGCAGTTCAGTGGCGCAGGGGGTAGCCAAGGCCTAGTGGCGTACCCTGATAAATAATTAGACACTCAGTCGTGATCTAGTTTAGGCGGTAAAGAGACCCCAAGCGGTCTCTCCGCTGTTTATTTATATCCTCGGGACGAGCCCGCCCCGAGGAGTGTGTGCATAGATACATTGTGTTGGAGAGCCCGGATGGCTCTCTACACTGACCTCCAGCCACCAACCAAACCAAAATCAAGTCCAAAGGCAGACAGTTCTGGTATAATTAGGAAGCTGCTGTTCACGAGACCACAAGCCATTGGAAGAAATACGTGCGTGTCACGACTTGCTGTAGATGCTTCACAGCTTGTTGCGTGTGATGCCTCCTGAACTTCTTCCCATGAGTCTCTGCCGTCCATCATTTGGGCCGCAAATAAAATATTTTGTTTCAGTTCTGTTCATGTGTCAGGCAGCTTGAGTGATAACCTTTTATATTTATGAAAAACAGTGCAGACCTGACCCATGGCCAGTAGCAATCACACAGCCTCTCTGCACAGCACAAGTGGAGAGGTGTGGTGCAGCGGCCAGGGCAGCTGACTTCGGAGCACAGGGTTCACGGTTCGATCCCCGGCTCCGGCGGCAGCTCAGCTCAGCACCATGTGACTCTGGGCAATAGCTCACTTAATTTCCACTACGGCCCCCAGCGCCTTGAGACCCGTAAGGGTGAGTAGCTGCGCTATATAAAAACGGACTTACAGGCTCACACAGCAGCACCCGAATGGCAGGCTGTAAACACGGTAGGCCGGCTCCGGGGGCTGACTTCATGGCTCACAGTGCTCCTGTCATCTCTTCAGAGCCACTCGGCTGTGCAGCCCTAGGGACGGTTTTTCCTCATTCAGCAAAACACTGAGATGCAGTGCTGCTGTGATTAAATGCAGCGTCGCAGCCGTCCTGCTTCACCCTTCACAGCACCCAATCAATGCGCTCAAAATGCATGATCAATGCATTTTGATGCAGTGATGCGGACAACCACATTAAAATGCGTTAGTCTAATGCCAGATTCGTGGTACTTTGCAGGACTGGTTTGTTGACCTCCAACAACTACTGCTGGTCTGCCAACATATCTTTGAGCTGCCACCACCGCAAATCAGAATCGGAGAGAGAACGTAGGCCTTGGATGTTTTCCTCTCTTGTACCCAAGCTCTTGAGTTTATCCTCAAAGCGTCAGGGAAGCTAACCACCTTTATTCCACTTAAAAAAACAATGTCAAGAAAGACACAGCCAAAGAAGATCCAGCAGATTAATGGTAACTGGGACTTTGATGGAGCACTAGGTGATGACAGTGTTTGAGCCTGTCTCCCTCTTCGGTCGGTGTCCTGGTACCTTAAAGCTGCCCATGTTTCCGGTTGACCAGGAGGAAGATATACAGCGTCCAATGAAGCAGGACTTGAAAATTGACTGGAGGGAGGCCTGCCTAGCCTTTACATCTGTGTTCTGGCTCCCCAGAAAGAGTGATGTGAGCATTTATGGTCCTCACAGAGGAGGAGAATTTGTTGTTACCAGTTTTGAAAGTGTGATATTTGTTTCCAAAAGCTATATTGAGCGTGATTTATAGAAAAAGTAGGAGGGATTCGCCTGAACTTATGTTTCCGATTCACAAACAATTTGCAGGAGTATGCCTGGAAAGCTGCACCAGAGGTCAGGTTTCCTGGCGTCGTCTTGGAAAGGACATATGACTTTCCCTGCGGGATCCTATCACCCCTGTACCCCCATAGTGGAGAGCTCTGAAGGCGGAAAAAGATTCACCTCTGCAAAAGCACACTTAAAAAGGTTTTCTCAGCAGGGTAAATATTTTTCGCTGCGGAGAAAGCCCTTCCTCTACACGTCCATCAACTGTGGGGGTGACCCCTTCCCACCATGGAAAGTGGTTTACGTCAGCCCTGTGCGTGAGTTACTTTCCAACCCTTTCCAGGGTGAAAAAGGGATGGATCACACTTTAGGTGTGTCTGCAAACATCTGAGTTTGTGTGTGTTCCCAAACTTCCAAGGCAAACTGCGCCTTGGAATGCCCACTTTCCAACACTTTGAGTGGGATTTACATCTATGGAGATCTCCACACCCGTAAATGGGTTTATGCCTGCCAGGAATTTATTTATGCATTCCTTGCAGGTGTAAAAAATACAAAACAGGTAAAGTTCGTCATAAACACAAGTTTACAACCAAATTTACCTTTGTGAATAGGGCCCAATAACTTTGCTGCAGCAACTGAGTAACACTGTGTTTGAGGCCCAGGTCTTTTCCTAGAAAATGAACTGTTCCTGAGACGATTGTATTCGGAGGTGTTTGGTTTGCTTCAATGTAAAAAAACAAATGCACTGCTGCCCTCTAGTGGCCGTTCTTAAAAGAGCAGCCTGGTAGGACAACTGAATTTTGAAGAACTTCCCGTTCTTCCTTAGACATATTTTGCTTTAAAAAACAAAAAGCCATAACTCCTGACGCCCCCACACCCCCTTTATAAATTGTTGTCGTTTTGGTGCCGTTTTAAGCATTACATTCTTCTTCTTTTTACTAAAATGGTTTGGAAATTTGACTGATTGACCTCTTATCTTTAATGTTGTTTTGCTTCTGCTACAACTCTTTCCAAGTATTTACTCATAGGGAGGCCAGTCACTTAAAACCACTGCTGCCTGGGTAAGTCCAGGTTTAATAACTGAATACCGCTTTACTTAATAAGACACTAGCTTACTAAATTTGTTGGAGTCGATACCCTGCTCCTCCCCTAGTTCATGGTAAAGCGTACCTTCCCTTTTCTGCATTTTTGTTTCAATTTGATATTATTGTTATTACTACTCTGCTCTCTGGAAATGTGTAAAACGATACCCGCAAGGGTAATTTTCATGCTATAAATACAATGAAATAAATCTAGTGCCTCACAATTATCAATCCGTCGCATGAACGGCAGTCAGTGGTAGAGACAGGAAATTAGTGGAGTTGGAGAAGATGCTGTTTAGGTATTGTTTAGAAGGTGCTTCTTGACACCTTTCGGATCCATTACAAGGATGTTCCCATGAAGGAGTCCCAGGAAGCAGAATGATCTGAACCAGGGGTTGTCATAGGAGAGTTTTTTGATGCAGGGGTGGTCCAGGATATCTGTTACCTTAGAGGAAGGCGAGGCTAAACCTAACAAGCATTTGCAATGCAATAGGTCTCGCATTTACGAGAGTTTAAGATATTATCATTGTAAATGACAATGCCTTTCATTTATCTAATTTGATAATTAACACATAAATAAAAGGCATTGTCATTTACAATGCCAATAGCTCAAACCCTTGTAAATGCGAGACCTTGCATTTAAAAGAAGGAGCCGCCATTGTCCTGGGCTGCTTGTAAAGTGAGAGCGCGCATGGCGCGATGAATGTTGCAGGAAAGCATGTCGTGCCTGCAGTAGGAGAAACTCAAAGAAAAAAGAGCTTACAGACTAAATACGACATACCATGTAACAACAGAAGTAAAAGGGCCAGTCCTCATGGGAGGTTACAAATGAAGACAAGGCGGTATTAAGGAGGGACTAAAAAGCCTATTAACGTTGCTGTGAACGTTCTCAGAGTTTTTTTTATCGCTGTTCATATTACATTTAGATTGCACTGGTGTTGTGTGTCTTTGTACTTGTGCATATAGCTTGCACTGTTGCTCTCTGTGCTATACATTTTGCATTAGTGAAGCTCCTTAATATTTCTATATGGTGTGATAAGGCGTCAGCCTCAGGGCACTCCTGTTGGTGACACCCAATGACGGCTAAACACATTAAAATAGCGCTTTTCAGGGTATGGTGCGTCGTACGGTAGCAGTGGAAATTTTCACAACTTTACGCTTGCACTGATTTAGGCACCTGTTAATTCTGTCTACAGCGTGAGGAAACCTTTAAACAGAAACCACAACGATTTGCTTTGCCAAATGCTTGCTTATAGTACCTCTGTTGCCTGTTTACACTTTGAAGAGATCTCTGGCTCTGCTCGTGCATTCGTTTTCGAATTTAAATAGCTTATATTACCTCCTGACGAGGCGCTGGAAGCCACAGAGACCCGGCCCACTTACAGCCCTGGAAATAGCGCTTTCTATAGCTGAGGTAAGGCAGTAAGTTAGGGCTCCACCAACAAATTACAAGAAAATGTAGGAACATAGGCTCTTATTTACCGAACAGGGTTCATGCTAATGGCAAAATGCTATTTTCCCAGTAGCACAGAAAATCCTTGCCCCCTTCCTGCTGCCGGTTTATTGTAGGGTTTCATAAAAGAAGTGCCTGTAAGAGAGGTTCATACTCAAAGTCAGTGTAGTGTCTGCTTTCCCGGCTGCACCTCACATACAACAGGTAAGCACAGGCAGCCGCAATTCGCTTCAGTGACACACAGAACAGGTGATGCAGCTGCTTTCCTTAAGTACACAACAGGTACAGTAAAAGAGAAGGAGCTCTAGCTTCCCTGGAAGAAGACCCCCCCCCCGGGCTTTAAGTGGGATGAAAAAAACTGGGGGGTTTCCCCAAGGTGGTGTGGCTACTGTAATTAAGGGCGTTGCTTAAAAACACATAAGCTAGAAATCTGTGCTTAGCATAGTGTGCCGCCCGACTTGCATTTTGCTGTTTCTGTCATTGCATCCAGATATATGTGTCAACAAGTAACATCATACCTACAAGTCAGGACTATTGGCTTTGTCAATGGTTGTTAGTTGCATAAGATAAATTAGCAGCAACTATGGCTTGTATATAATATTGAAAAAGCTACCACTTAAAGCCCTGGTGACACCACAACGATGTTGCTGCTCTTCCGTTTCAAAAAGAGAAGGGAAATCCAGAGAGGAAATGACTCTCTTTAAAGGATTTCCCTTCCCCTACAACGCTCACCTGGCATGACGTCATGGGTAACTTCTCCACTAGTGAGAAGTGAGCAGTGTGAGCACATGCACATCGATGTGCCTGCTGTCACTGCAGTCAGGGCCAGGGCACAAAACAGAGCCCGATAGAGACCCGTTTCGAGGCCCCCTTTAAAAAACTGCCGGTGACACCCGGCCCACTTAAAGCTTTGCCCTCCCACCCCACCCCCCAAAAATAGCAACCACTGCCCCCTGTTTTCAGCTCTTGATTGCGGTTCCTAGCGCCAAGATACCTATACTAGTGAACGAATGCTTACATAAATAAACACATTTTCCAGTTTCACTGCTCTTGCAGCTGCTGTGTAGGGTATACACTGAACAGGTACAGTGTGAGCAATCGCAGCAGGCAGAGTTTCAGCAGCATTGCCACTTTTTCCCAGAGCAAGAAGTAGAGTAACATGGTCTCTAGCACCGCAAACCTACATGGCCACACAAGTGACAAATCACGGACAGATGTTGAGCAGGTACAGCATACACAGCAACATTACACGCGTCCTTACATACACAGAATTAGAACACAGGCCTTAGCGGTGCAAGCCTTCTTCAAATGTAGTAGAGGTAGGAGTATTGCAAGCTTCCGAGCACACAGGGGAGTCTAGCACAAGGAGCAGCATAGCAGGTGCTGTGTCGTCGTTCTTCAACACATTCCCTATGCATTTCTTGTTTCTTCGACGTGTTCAGTCTGCATTTGATTCCTAAATATGTAGATTAAAGGACTCTACAAAGCGGGGTGCACACAGATTACTTTATCCTGTACTAAAAATACGTAACCCTGATTCGGACCAAAGAAACTGGCTTAAAGTACTCCACATTCTTCCTGCATTAGAATCCTGAAGTACATTGATTGCTCTGATTAATAGAGGCAGCATTAGGTTAAAGGATATCATTCAGAACACATTACCTGAATGAGATTAGGCTGAGTGCTGTGATTACACCACTCTGCATTTTGTAGCAGTGGACGATTACTCTTTTTGGATTACCCTTTGCTTGATTACTTAATGAGATCACTTTGACTGCTTTAAACTAAATTAGGATACAAAAGGGTTTAGTAAAGACCACCTAAGTTGAATCCCAGCAGCGCAGGCTCATGTGTCAGGACCTCTTCCGGTGGGGAGTAATCTTGCAGCTGAAGAAAAAGATGCGTCCCAATTAAAAAGATAAGCAGACTTCTGTTGTGGATCATCAGTAATTCTGTTAGTAGATTTCCAGGGTCCCCGAAACCCACAGCTGATACCCAATGCCTTTCAAAAAGGGAGGAGACTTCAGCACCACTGTCCAGTTGCCCCTACGATTTCATAGTTAATACGAGAAACGTAAAACTATAGGTCAATAAATGCAATATTCTTGTGTCTGAAAAGCCAGGACGGGACGTGATATGGAACACCTTGGCAGCCGAGGAGCCCGTGAAGGGCGAGGCCCTTGGGAGCAATGTAACAGGCTTTGTCGGAAAGCTTCCAGTGCAACATTGGCCCTTTAAGTAAGCAAACGTGTGGGAGGAGCGGGTAGTTCCTTTCCACGTAATGGAGTGCTTGTCACAAGGGTGATAACACTCTCCGAGCGCCGAGAAGAAGGAAGCTGCGACTTAGGTACAGAACGCGGAAAATAGACTTTATTTCCCCCGCGTGGCCTGCTGTTTGTCCTCCCGCGTTCCTATTATGCACTTAATCTGTGTAAATTTGATGAATTTTACTTTTTCAGTTGGCAGATTTTTTTATTTACTGTGATGGAACAAAGCATGTTTTTTTAACACATGTCTGCTGCGTAATCTCTCTGCAGTGTGCAGTGTGACTCCTTTACCCTGCACAAGCTCTTGAGTCTGAGAGAGAAATTTGCATTCTGGGACCCGTAGTTTCACGTTTCTCAGAATATGTTTGGGGGTTGCAAGTCAGAGTATACAGAGCACTGAAAGTTGGCTAGAAAGCCAGGAATACCTGAAACGGTCATGTGACTTGGGTGAGTCACATGTCTGCCACAAATAAGCGAGTAATCCTAAATCAGAAAGTAGCGTTTTAGCATTTGAAAGCCAGAGGGAAAGGAAAACAGAAATGGACATCAGTCCCCAATTCCTGGTTTTCGACACACTGCTGTGCACGTGCGAACCTGCCTTGTTGTGGACAATTCCCACTCACCGACCACCTCCGCAAATACGCGTAAGCGCTTCAATAGAAAAATGTAAAATATCAAAAAATTAGAGTTTGCGAGCCGCGCCGAAGAAAAGAAAGATGCGGCTCGGCAAACATCAGAGCAGACCCTTTAAGGCGAACACAGGGATGCCCAGAGTGAGAGACCGTCCGTGGCGCAGCAGTTAGAGCTGACAACTTGAGAGCTGGGGATCCGTGTTCGAGGCTCGGCGTCGGCACTTCCTGCTAATTATGGACAAATCATTAAATCTTTCCCCCTGTTCGCCCTAAATGCACTAATTTAAATAAAAAAGATGGCGTCGGGCTGTCCACATGGGCCGTCCTAAAAGTGGACAAGGAGGGAACCAAGAAGCCACATTTCCAATCATGCGCCATCGGTTACCATAAACGATGACGCGAGCCAATGGGAAACAGGGGCGGGGCTTCAAGTCAAGTCAGAATCTGTCTCGATTCCAAAAGGCCCTCGCATGGCGAGAGCAGCGCATGCGCGCTGCTAACGCCAGGCGAGACCTAAAAATGGTCATATTAATGTAGACATTGGAGGGGGCATTACTGGATATTAGATATAAGATGCAGAATTTGTATAGATCCTCATTAGAAATTGTGAGGAATAGGGTTGGCTAGTTACCCCAATTAGGCCTCACTACATGTTGGGCAGAGGACGGGGTATGTGCCACACGTGGTAAATACTGTTAGCACAGGGTAGGGCATTCATTAATTATGGTAAATAGCTCCTATTCCAAGTTTTCAACTTGATAAAAGCCATAGCATGCTGAATCAGTATTTAACACACCAAAATACACATTTTTGCTGGCACTTTCCCCAATCGATCAATTTCAGCAGGCTTGTCTCAAGAGAATCTATAAGGGGAAAAATGCAAAGGCGTGATAATTATCACACAAATCATAATTCTGATCCCAGTGCAAAATTGGGTCTGCACAGAAATCAGACTTTAACACAAAGCTTTTAATGAAGGCTTTAGTGTCTTGTTGCACACTTTATTAAATGCGAGTTTGTCATTGGATTAGAGAATATTGAACATGTGTGCCATTGAGCAAATGGGATGCATGAAAGCTGACTCAGTGAAGAACAATTTGGAGGTAGCCAGGAGAATGACTCCAGCTTCAGCCTCTAAGGCCCCATTTATGAGCCAGGAACAACTTTATGCTGAGTTTCCAGGTGCCCAGAATTTCCAATATCGGCAACTATCATCCCAGGGAATTCCTATTTTTACGAGTTAAATCCCATGAACTGTGAATTGTTTTTGATGGCCAGGTACCGCACAAAAATCCCCATTACGTGGGATTTAATGTAGATATTAACCACCCTCTCACAAGTCTGTAGTGGCTCCAGTGTGGGGTAGGAGAGTGGTAGGGGTCAAGATCTGGAAAATTACAGGAGTGAAGGAGACTATGTCGTATGGCAGGTGGAGCATTACTTTCTCCCTGTGCCTTGGCTGAGGGTCAGGTGAGGGCCTTGAAATGAGGCCAGGTTGCCATGCAGCTTTTTTCTAAAGCGATATTAGCACCTGGATCTTCCAGCCAGTAAAAACGGGTGATGTATTCCCACACCAAGAATATATGGGTGCTTGAACACTGGCAAATTTGTGATTAAGCAGAGTATAATTCCACATAGGAATTCGGCTACACTGAACTCTAAATTGGAGCCTAACTGGAATTATGGCAACTTTCACACTCAATTATTATTGTTTGTGGAAAAAGGATGTTGTCCATATCAATCAAGTAATGTGATTTTTCAGAGAGTGCACACCTGACAATCACTCAGTATGAGCCTCTAGCACACTGAGGGGCAGATTTACCACTTTTTCACGCAGCACAGTGCAGCAACTGCAAATGCTGCGCTGCGTGAAAAGGAGAGAGGAGGAGAGCGCCAAATTTACTGAAATATGGCACTCTACTCCCCTCTCCCTAGCGCCGACGCTGAAATCAGCTGCTGTGCGCCAAGGAGACACCTTTGTGCCATGGTGCAATGGTATCTCCATGAGTCTAGCATAGTTTTGTACTGGAAGGGTACCCTTCCAGTACAAAATACTATGCTGAGACTGACTTAAACCATTTTCCCTCTTTGTATGTGTGCTGTACAGTGCAGCACACGTACAAAGTTGGAAAAGGAAGGAGAAATGTAAGCCTTTTTTCTTCCTTGCGCGTACTTCAAAAGGCCGTTGTTTTCTGAAGCTAAACCCTGTCTACTTTATTTAGTAAATTGGGTTTAGCTTCATAAGCCTTGGGTGGTTGCATGGGAATGCCCATGCTCCACCCATTGTACGTCCCCTATGCGCTGCTTTGCGTGACTTTAATGTTATTTGTAGAGCAAGTTTAGCGCTGGAACATAAATCAGAAAGAAAAAAAAAGGTTTTGCGCCACTTTGCGTCACAAACACGGCATAAAATCTTAGTAAATCTTCCTCTAACTGTGCCAACCCATCTTGAGTCACTGCTGTGTTGAAACATCAATTGAAAAGTGTAGCCAAATGGGTATATAGATGGATAGGCTAACACATTTTAAAGGTAATGGGATATGATAACATTTTAAGCTAGAAACACCAGAAAAAGTGCACTGCAAATACCGTACAATCTGCTTTTGTTTCCGAGAATCTGTACGGCACCAGTAAAAGATAAAAGAAGTAAAGTGACAATTCAAATAGATCAAAAAACAGTTAGTTTGCCTAGTAGGATCCTAGCCGTGATTTGTTAAAGAAGAGGAGTAAGGATTTGGAGCTTCCCTATTTCAGACAATAATATTGGATAGATCAGCAGCAGGGCTATCCCAAGTGAGTGACTCCCCTACCTGGCCACAGAAGATGAGTCTCTGGCAATGGATGGCAGCCGACTGAAGCGGAACAAGATTTTGATGCCCCTCAAAGAAAACTGCACCGCAACAAGATGGTGGCACACACGACACTCTGAGGAGCCAAATGCACTGGTGCGTGTAAACCGAACAAAGCAGGAGCTGCAGAACGCTTGCGGAGACGGAAGCAATGGGTGCAAGACCCTGAGAAGCAGCAGCACTGCCCCATAAATGCCATGAGGGAGGCACTAGACAGCAAAATTGACTCTGTGGTAATTGATTGAACCTAGGGCGTTATGCCCAATGGAAGATAAAAGAGAGGGTCTAACTCACCGAAAACACATTTGAAGAGTTGCTGTGCACCACAGAGCAACTCCAGGAGCAGATGAAGAAACTCACTGAGCGAGTCAGGTACCTTGAATATTGCGTGGAGGATGTGGAAGGCTATTCCAGGAAAAACAATATAAGAGTAGTCAGATTTCCTGAAAACACAGAGGGATTAGACATAATTGCCTCCCAGAAGAAATGACCAGAGGAGCAGGTGGCACCGCAGGGCCTCTCCAACTTCTATGTACTGGAAGGCCTCTGCCACCATGAACAATGGTAGGTAACCTTTATAAGACAGGTATCCCTAGAACAGTTCAACACTTGCTACAGGAAAACAGAATTCCAAAAGATGAATTCCAGATGTAAAAGAGATTGATCTGGAACATACACATAACATGGGAGTGTGGCATCTCACAGAATAGCAGAACTGTGAGATGCTGCATCTGCTTCTTACTATGGGAAAGACTGTGTTGATATATGGATTCGGGAATGCCATAAATGGCCCACTCGCCACAGGACACGATAGACCTCTAGCTACTAGTTAATGTGTGCACAGTTGTATTATTGTTTAGATACAGGAAAATGCAGCAGATGGCAGGTACAACCAAGACTGATGAAACAGAAGTTATGGATGAATACATATTGCCAGTCTCCTAAACGAATTGGTGTGGTTATATAAAAATAATGCTACGTTTTGCTATGAATACCTCTGTAATATACTCAGCTTGTTCAAAAGCAATTTAAAAAATGCAGAAAAAATGAATAGAGATGACAGAGGTGGGGTTTGCAATATAGCGAAAAAGGAAGGTACAGAAGAAGGTCTAGCAATTGAGAGGTACAGTGGGGGATGCCATTTGAAAAGCGAATGTGCAGGAGGGGGTTACAATTTAGAGGAAATTACAATAGGAGAGTGGAAGGCAAAGGAATTACAATAAGAATAAGGGAGCGGCAAGGGTGTGGAGGAGTAAGGGTAGATATATTGGGTGAATCTGGTAAGTGAGTGCCCTTGGATGAAAAGGTAATTAGCATCAAAAACACCTTCTGTCTCAAATGTGATCTAACTGACAAAGAGCTATAATCTAGTATAATTCAGTTGTTACCAGGAACTACACTAATGATATTACGTTGTCAATTAGTTTAGAGCATCTGCTATCCAGAAAGGCGCAACAGGATGACTCATTGATGCACCAATCTTTGCGATGACAAACTTTTTTCCTGCTACAATGACCACTTCCACAGATTTATTTTGGCATCGCGGCAGGTATGCCTGGTCCACCTCGATTACTTGCACAAAATATGCTCCAAAGTTCCTTGTTTATGGAGTGAAATTAGTTAATACTGATTTGAGTAACAATGTGCACTTCCCAACTTACTTACTGGTAGTTCCACTTGGAGTGAATCGGCTTTCAAAGGTCCTCCATTGAGAAATGAGAAGGAAACTGAAATTATATATGAGAGAGGAGGAAGAGACAGAGCCTAGGAGGAGCAGGCGACACACATAGGAGGAGTATAAGAAGGCAGAGAAAGAAAGGACCACATGAGAAAAGGAGAAGACAAAAAGAATGGAGATATGGCAGGAGGAGGAGAATGAGGTCACCAAAGAATGAGATGTTTCTGAGCCAGAACAGAAGTAACCAAATGTAGGATGATGCGAGAAAACTTGGAGGAAGAAATGGAAAGTAGAAAAGCGAGCAAAGAGAGACAAAGAGAACCTTCCGACAGCATTGAACACATCACAAATCACACAAATATATCATGCATATTGTAAACATAATTTATTTATGTGGGAGTCTCACAGAGCATTGCATGCCCCATTTGATTACTTCAGAAAGCCTACTGTTGTTTAAGTGGAGCATTGAAGTTGGATCAGTGAGGTGAAACCTTCCCCATCACTCTTCATTCATGACCCCTTTCCTGCTTAGAGGTGAGTTACAGGCAGGTTTGAAAAGTTCCACTTTCAGTGGTTTTCTGAATTGCATGAGTTTGAATTGTCTCTCAGGCGGCAGTTCAGGGCACCCCACAGCCACACACACGTCTCCCAGGGATCTGCTATGGTGCTTCTGCCACCTGTAGCATTGTTGAGTGACGCGTGTGCAGTCATTGAGTGATGATTCCTAGTTGTGCATAGTGGTGGACTAATGAGTGTTAAGTATTCTGGGCCCTTCCCTCCACAGGCTTTGTGAACAGTGCAGGGAACCTTGAACTTAACTCCAGCATCCACTGGGATCCAATGCATCCCTTTAAGGCTGGTTTGAGGTTGTCTTATTCTGGATGCTTGTGCTTTAAAAAAAAAATATTTTTCTTAGTATTTTCAGACATAATAGCATTTAGTAAGAAAAGCATACTATTTATCATTACTAGGCTTACTTACATGCATCGCTTACTGTATAATGCATTCACAAACCACAAGTTATACTTCAGTCTAATCCACTCACTAAGGCACCAGTTATTTCTTTCTCACATACATGGATCTATTTTCTAACCCATCATAAGCCTGAGCATCAATCCCCTCCTCGGTATTGAGATCATTTCTCCCAAATGTTTTGTTTTTTATGGGTACAACTTTTGGCCTCGTAAATTGGAAGTTCAAGGATGCAAGATGTGTCAATACTTGTTATCCACTGTTCCACATTTGGAGCAGTCGGGCTTCTCCAGGTTTTCAACATTTTCGTGGTTGGTAAGCGCCAGTCCTAGCGCAATTAATGCCTTTTTTGTGACATGGAACACCTTGCAGTGCACTGATCAAAGCTTCCCAGTAAGGGTGAATGACCGTGTGGGACAACATCGTATAGAGGAAGTCTCCCACCTCGGTTTGACATCTAAGACAGGTCGGGTCAGGACTACGCTGCATTGGCCATCATCACTACTTGGTTTTGAAACCTTATGAGCCTGTCAACGAGTTTCTGGGGTACCCCTGCTTACTTTGCATTACAGTAATCTGTGTGTGCCAAGACCAATATTCTCTTGAGTTGTACTCAGTGACCGACTTTAAGAGTGAGGATTTTGTGGAGGACAAAAAGTTTAACCACTATGCTGACATTAGGCACAAATGAGAGTTTGGTGTTGAAAATGATTCCCAAGTTCCTTACTTTTGGTGAAGAAGACTGGGATTTCCCAAACCACATGAGCTATATAAGGGCAGTGAGTTTAGTTCCATCCATCCTTTCACTAGACTTTCTGTTTTGGCTCTTTACATGCATAGGCTACTCTATTTCATCAAATGGAACACATGATCGGGGCAATAGTACAAAGATTTCGAAATTAATTTGGTAATGCTGAAGGAATCATGAAGATGGTTCCACTGGTACCTTAGAAAAGAAGGAATTTGATACACACCAAGGCAATGCCAGACACATATGCCATTTCAAGAGTATTCTCAGGTCCATCATATCATAGCTGGCAGAGATGTTCTTAGTATTAAGGCACATTTGTTGTCTTTGTCCATGGTGAGGATGGTAGTTCCTTGGCTGTTAGTTAACTCAGATTTCCTGCCCTTTGCAGGTCTGAATCTGAACTGGTGATCATGGAGGACATAAGTATGTTCCATCCTTCTTGGAGCAGTCTCATGACTTCTTTTTTCTAAAGTTTTAATAGAGTATGATAGTTTAGAGCATGGGTACTCTCAAACATTTTCCTGGAGGCCAAAAGTTTGGCCGGTGATGGGACCAAGGGCCACACAGATACCAGCACGGAGTGGGGGTGAGTGGGAGGGCGGGTATATGGTGGGTGTGAGGGTAAGCAAAGCTTGTACACTACTGGCTGAATTGAATTTCACAATGTGGAAACCGAAAACCCGGGAATAATCCTGGCTTTCCAGGTTGACTAAATTGTGTGTTCCTGGGCGATTGTTTTAATTTTACTTTCCCTCCTTTTCCTTCATTTTCACATACAAGAGGACTTCGAAATACATGACTTCAGAATGTGCGCTGTACAAAAACTTCTCATGTGTTTCATATGAAAAACTATAATGTTCATGTATGGTAGAAACCCCAGGCACCCAAAGGGTGCACATATTAACTGACTTGCCTCTTAGTTCACTATTGGCATTGTTGCCAGGATGGTAGGGAAGCATGAATGTTTTTAAATTCATGTTTGAAAACTCTCACCTTTTAAAAAAAAACTTCTCAATGCGCTGATAGAATCTGCTTTACTAAGGTGAAAGGTTATTTATGTTAATGAAATACACTTTTTGAATTTTGAAGAGACTATCATATTTTTTCACGCTTGCTGCAAGATGTCTTTATAAATGGAGGTGTTCCTAAAGTTAAGTAGTTCAGGACACTAGTTATTAACTCTCCTTAGCTGCAATTAACACTTAAATTAACGCTTGCCTGTTTGTTTAATATATTTTAATGTCAGTACTCTATCGAGTAAACAGCAGCCCAGGGCTGCTGTTGACCAGAGGGCCGCACCTAAAGGTCAGGCCCCCGGGCAGTACTTTGAGTATCACTGGGGTTTAGAGACTGGTCTGTAGTTTACTACGGTCTGTAGTTTACTAGCATGTTTAGTTGTGCTGATTGTTTTTTCCAGGATTTCAATAATGAAGGCATCTTTTATTGGGCCAAGAGCTCCTCCTTATAAAAAGGAGCCAATTATCATGTTTGTGATGTCCCAAATAAGTGATGGTAGAAACTGTTGGATGCACGGGGCTGTGCACGGTTCCAGAAGTAAGCAGGATGATTTTGTCTTGGTGGTCAATTTCAGCACCTCTTCATTATGCAGTGGTCTTGATTTTGTGGCAGTGGACTGAGGTGGAGTTGGACAGTGAGCTGGTGTCGGGCTGCTGGAGATGGAGTCACAAATATTGCTGGTTTTGGTCTGTAGGAAATCCAGGTCATTGCAGTGATGTTTTGATGCACAAGGGCTGTTCTTCAAGGCCTCAGGGTTAGACATTTCATTAAAGATACTGAAAATCCTCCCTCGTTAGGTAAGAGGTATTTAAGAGGAAGATCTTTTTACTCTCTTTTATTTGTTAATATCTCCGATTTCTCTTACAGAAGAGGTTGGGCCTCATTTAGAATTTAGCGGGATGACGGACCCGCCTCAAATTGATGGTGCTCCTGTCTGCCACACCTGTAATTCTCAATGCCTCATTCAGCTTACTTGGCCACCTGAAACCTTTCATGGCAGTTCATCTGCCACAGGGCCGCGAGGAACACAGTGACAGAAGCCCCGCCGCCTGCACTATACAGAGTGGTGTGTCCACCTATAATTTTTTCAGGCGGGCCTTGTTATGAGGCAAAGTGGACCTGAGCAGGAAAATAAATAAATGTACTTGGTTTTGAGTGAGAAAACTCCCTGCAATCAGGTAAAACAAATTTGTTCACACACAGCAACATCTTGTATCTTTTTACGCCTACGCTAAAAGATATGGAGCAAGGCGGAATTGTCTATGGACAGAAGCTGTACACTCTGACACAGGTAACATACTGATTAACCTTTAAATAACCTGGAGGGATTTACCTTCTTTTTCTCCACCCACCTCTGTCCAGAGTGAGAGTACAGGGACATGTTCCACCTATATTCCTATGAAACGGCATCCTAAGCTTAACAAGGGTGAGAGATTATGAATATATAAACTTTGCACTTTCACATGTTTGCAGTGGTCTGTATCACAAAACGAGCCAGCACAACATGTATGTGTTTGTATAGGTGCACATATTATAATTAAGGATGCATCACTAATCCCTAAGAAACAAAGGGTCTAAAATGCATTCTAAGCAAACTGCATGTAGTGGTTTCATGATGTGTCGCTTGTCAACAGACCATAATATATCTCTACACAAGGTATCAGAACTATGTGAGTGAGTATAACATACAATGTGGATCTACGGTGACCATTGTACTTGTTTCGTTCAGGTACTAATAAGTGCATCATACAACCAGCAAAGGAAGCATGCATGCTTTGTGTTTTGCCTTGTCCTTAAATATGCCCGCTTACTTTTAGGGAAAGGACACCACAATAAATTCATAACAGGGAAAGATATAGGCCCTGATAAAAGCCTAGGACCAAGGAGGCTGAAACATGTCGACACCATCCACGGTATATGGGCAATAATCCCCTGTTCACATCCATTCTTGTATTTTAACCATACCTAGGTCGCCCAACATTAAAGGGAAACTGGGGCATTTCTGAGGTGTTTTTATATAAGGATCCCTGTTCGATAATCTCAAAAGTGATCTCAAAAGTGCTCCCTGGAACATGGTTGAGTCCATCCTAGTTTATAGAGACCAGGTGGAGACCCGATAATGAAGCATGCCACTAATAGAGCGAGTGAGAGTCTTTAAAACAAATAGATTGGTAGTCCATCTATACGGCTTTCCGCCGTGCCCCAAATCTGTTGGCATAGGTGTAAAACAGGTACATGATACCTTTATGTGTGTTCATGCGGTACTAGGAAGATATTATCCCGTCACTCCTTGAAGGAAACTCGTTCCCTCTCCCAGATCAGACTTGGTACATCTGGGTAAAAATAGGTGTATGCACACTCTATTGTTCAACTTAAGGAAAGCCTAGGTCTGAGGCTTCTTTCGGCAGAACAAGACGTCAGGTTGAACTGGCTGCTGTAACATAACAGCCAACACAGCATGCTTTGCTGAAAGAGCTCCGACCCTCTGCTGGAGCACTTTCTCCAAAAATGTTCTACAACATGCGGGGAGGATTCTATTAGAGCAGGTGATTTCCCACCGGGACTGTGATCAGCCCATTAGGATTTTAAGATTCATTTGTCTTTAATTTACTTTAATTTGAAACATTTAAATTTCAGGTTGGGGTTAGACTGTTTCACCTCATCTAATTCCTTGTTGAATAATTTGTTGCTTTACTGAATACCCCTGTTTGATTTTCCAATGGTGGCATGGGTCAACTCGTCCACAGCAGGAGATGTAGATTTGAAAGAATGAGAAAAAGAGATACCAAGGAGAAAGAAACAATAGAGGCAGAGGAAGAGAAGTATAGGAAATAGTACTATAGCACAATAGTTTATTATTCCAATGCTGTTTTTCCCACACATTTGACAGCAAACCATAGTATCTACAATGCATCTTACTAACTTGGAGAGCTCCGCTCTGTTCTCGCGCAGGCCTTCTTTGCTCTTTCACTCATTTTGGGTACTGGAGGTCTAACGGGTGCCGGCCGTATCCCAGCATTCCACTCTGTGCTCTGCGCGAGGGTCTTCGCTGTTGACTTGGAGACAGGATATCCAGACGGTTGGTGAGAAGCCCAATCTGGCCGGATAGATGGCTTCCGATTTGAGCCTAGGTCTATAGACAGGGACATCTAGAAAAACATAAAACAGGTTCTAGTATAAATTAGGAAAATGAAACATACACTATACATTAGTATTGTTTAATGTAATAAAACTCTCACCTTTTGTTAATGAATGGTGCATGCAATTGATGTTTGAACAATGTACAATGAAGAGTCAAATGCATGTGGTATGATCTGGGATTTATCTTATTTTCCAAATGGCCTACTTTAGGAAAGTACACTGACTGCACCTTGATGCCACGTAAAAGGATGCTAAATAGTAATTAAGTATTGTTGTCAGTAAACCTTTCAGTGCACAAACATGCCTATAAGCATGTGTAAAATGTTACTAGTCGTTTAGAAGCTAAAATAATTTGGTGAGGACATGTGGTCCATACAGGACTAGGGGCCGATTCGCTGAATAGGGCGTTTGTGACTGCAAAAAAACATTTTGAAATGTACAAAGCCAAACTGTGAATCAGTAACTTGTTACCAAATCGCAATTTTGGTTTTGCGCTTCGGTATTTGGAAGGGGCGTGTTTAGGGCGTGATATGTACTAATGTTTTGTGACCGAATTACGGATGCAAAACATTATTTTTTTATCGTCTACTGAAAGGTAGTGGTAACAATTCGCAAATGAGAAAGCGTCTCCATGGGACTCTTTCCCTCTGCGAATGTTTAACAAAATATTTTTTAAAACAGGCAGTGGTCCTAGAGACCACTGCCTACTCTAAAAAAATTAAACTTAAACGTTTCATTTTTTTGTTTTTTTAAATACATCCCGTTTTCCTGTAAGGAAAACCGGCTGCATTTTTTGAAAAAAGATTTCTTTATTTAAAATATATGTTCCTCCTTACGCTCCAACCCTTGACTATCTTGAATGTGAGATCTAGGTCTACGTCTAATGATGGAATCTGTGTTTGATCTAATTTCAATATGTGCTGCGGGTAGCCTTTGGCATCATGCTAGTGTGGTACAAAATCAAATAGAAAAATACTAAATAAATACTTCTCTTAACACACTGACAAGGCAGTTTATTCACTCCTGCACAGGCTACTGCCAACCAAACCCACAGAGAGGAGTATTACTCAAGGAACGTTCATAGTGCACCAGTGATGGGGGGGGGGGAGATTTCAAGGATAAAGAGACAGAAAAAAGTAACACACTGCTGTAACAATAAAATGGGGTACTAACCCTCTCTAAGAAAAGAAATAACCAAAGATAAAAACAAATTAGCATTAATTGTTAATCAATACATATATTTCACAGCTTTGAGTGGGCAGATATGGTTAAGATTATGATAGCAGCACATCTTGAGTTTAAAGAGACAGAACAAGTACAGCCATGGTAACACTATTTGTAAAAAGTAGTGAGTGAAACTAATTTGATTTCTTTTCAGAGTGGAGTAAACTCAAAACAGCTGAAGCAACATATTTCATCCTGCCGGCATCACCTATAAAAACCTAAACTTTAATATGGAAGTGTGGGGTAGAGACTTTGGAGACCAATCACAAGCTGCATTAGTATTCTTCTGGGACCTTTTGTTTCCCTTTGCTGTGTGCTGGCAAGTTTGTGAGGGTGGCATCAGCAACTCACAGTGCTCAATTCGTAAAAATGAAGGTGCCAGGGTCCTGCCCAGGAGGTCACTGCAGATTGCACCACCCACTGCCCCTGCCAGCACTGCCAATTACACGACCAACACAACTATTAGACATCACGCTCCTTCTACAAGTGTGACAATTCAGTCTATTCCAGGCCATCTAAAGCTATAAAACTGGCACGGGAAGCAGATATTATTAATATTTAATGTATATTCAATTATTAGCCAACTGTTTGTTTTTGTGTTCATCTCAAAGTTAGACAGTGACACCATGTGGCAAACTGTTATAAATGGCCGTGTTGAGACTTAAGTACCGAAAACCACCGGCTCAAATTAAGCACTGCAGTAGCGTATCCTGCTGCTGAGAATCCTGGCAGGAAATCTATTGACAAAATGGTGATGCACTAAGAACTGTCCTGAACATAGCACAGGAAATGTCTGCATTGTACTGGGACAGAAGCTGCATAGGCACATTAAAGATAGGACACCAGACTAACAGTATTCTTTTTAAGCTATTTTCATTCGGTCAATTAATGCTTTGGGTGCACGTGACTTAGAAGATAACACATTGGGTGTCAGTTCTATAGAAGCCCAAACATTACATTTCTTTATATGTGTCAATGCATCAATCTGCCTGCACCTTCTTCTGATTGTGTTTTGTAATTTATGTGCCTACCTACTCCTGAATACCAAAATAACTGCCTTTTATTCCCATTTTATACATACATTTCTCGACATTTTGATTGGATTACTCTTATTTTCCTATTATTAGTTGTTCTATTTATCTGAGCACTATTTCATAAAATGGGTATTTCATATTTGATTTCTCAATTTTACTACAATTTACTCCCCATGAAGTGAAACACGGTATCAGGTTTGGTCTTGCAACTGTTCACAAGTCAGGTCTCCCGTGCCTTGTAGCAGAAGCACCACGACTTTCTGAAGAAGTGCAATCAAGAAGAATTCAAGCAGGGTACGCCTGCTAGTTTAAGGTAACACACTTGTTAACCTACACCGAGGGTTCTTGGGACAGTCACAATAGGAGAATACAAGTGTCCGGGCTTCAGAGCTGCAGGAGCATCGGGCAGAGTGAAAATCAAGATTTTGAAGTCTTTTCTCTGAACGTCAATAAATATGATTACTTTTGAAGGTGGAAAGTAAGAGTATCCCACAAATTGGCAGCTGCAAATGAGAGCACTCTGTTTCCAGGGCTGGCGCATTTGGCAGGTGGGTGATGAGAAAAAACTGCTGCCAGGCCTGAGGCAGTGCTTAATTTGAGCCGGTGGTTTCCGGAGCTCAGCACCAGCACTTAATCATCAACACCAGAGCTTTTCATGGACACCAGTTAAGGACACATTCATTTATGGTAGGCATGGGGAGATTAAGTGATTTACCCAGAATCACAGGATGTTGAGCTGACGCCGATATTCAAACCTGGTTCCCCAGCTCCGAAGTCGGCCGCTCCGGCCATTGCACCCCCACCCTCCCCCAATTTCATGGTTAGTAGTTGGTTCTGTTTTAGGCGGTGCTAACAGGGGAAATGGGCTTCTGCAAGCTGCCTCCTGACGAGAGCCCCAGCACTTCCTTTTTTACAAATTTACCACTGGCCTGAGGGTACAAGTTAGTTTATGCCACCTAACTTTGTCATCTAGGATCTTTGGGGTGTTAACAGATGCCACCCTTTGAAGAATTACCAGGGCCTTGACAGCAAGTATTTTCTTGATGGGGAGACAGAGAATTTGTCCCCTTTTTCTCAGGTCAGTGATGAGTCTGGCAGATGCATTCTGGATTCACTCAATAAATCCAACCATCTTAGTGGGTGCTTCCAAATAAATTTAATTTTCATACTCCAATTAATTCTAGGAATGTACAGGTGCAGCTCCAGAAAAAGCAGAATTCGTCCTAAGAGATTCAGATGGTAGAACAAAAAACAAGGTAGAATCTGTCATAAGAGTTTCAGAGGGTAGATACAAACACAAGGTGGAATCCGTCCTAAGGGTTCCAGATGGTAGAAACAAACACAAGGTAGAATCTGTCCTAAGAGTGTCAAATGGTAGAAACAACCACAAGGTAGAATCCATGCTAAGAGTTTCAGATGGTAGAAACAAACAAAAAGGTAGAATCCGGCCTAAAAGTTTCCGATGGTAGAAACAAACGCACATTAGAATCCATCCTAAGAGTATTCGATGGTAGATACAAACACAAGGTAGAATCCGTCCTAAGAGTTTCAGATGGCAGATACAAACACAAGGTAGAATCTGTTCTAAGAGTTACCGATGGTAGAAATAAACACATGGTAGAATCTGGCCTAAGAGTTTCCGATGGTAAAAACAAACGCACATTAGAATCCATCCTAAGAGTATTGGATGGTAGATACAAACACAAGGTAGAATCCGTCCTAAGAGTTTCTGATGGTAGAAACAAACACGCGGTAGAATCTGTCCTAAGAGTTTCCGATGGTAGATACAAACACGCCATAGAATCTGTCCTAAGAGTTTCCGATGGTAGATACAAACACAAGGTAGAATCCGACCTAAGAGTTTCAGATGGTAGATACAAACACAAGGTAGAATCTGTTCTAAGAGATACTGATGGTAGAAATAAACACACGGTAGAATCCATCTTAAGAGTTTCTGATGGCAGAAACAAACACGCGGTAGAATCTGTCCTAAGAGTTTCCGATGGTAGAAACAAACACGCGGTAGAATCTGTCCTAAGAGTTTCCGATGGTAGATACAAACACAAGGTAGAATCCGACCTAAGAGTTTCAGATGGTAGATACAAACACAAGGTAGAATCTGTTCTAAGAGATACTGATGGTAGAAATAAACACACGGTAGAATCCATCTTAAGAGTTTCTGATGGCAGAAACAAACACAAGGTAGAATCCGTCCTAAGAGTTTCCGATGATAGAAACAAACTCAAGGTAGAGTCTGCTGTAAAAGTTTCAGATGGTAGAAACAAACACAAGGTAGATTGGCTACAGGGGTTCCAACAACAGCTAAAGATGTTAATAAAGACCCAGATTTTTCACAGTTTTTGCTAGAGTAGAGCATGGCTCCTGGGTGTGAGCCACAAGCTGGAATCCACCACCTACTTAAGACATGCATGAGCTATAGTTAGGTGTTACGCATACATGTAAAACTGGGTTATGTACTCATGAAGTAATCATGTCAAAAGTCGTATATAAGCATTGGGAAGATAGGGGGGGCAAGCACGAACCTTGCGGAAATGCCTATCCAATTGCTTTTCATAAAAAATAGTAATGTCTACTTTCCGTTAATTTTACACCGACCATAATGTTTATTTTCCCACTGCTTCAGGTTTTCTGTTTCATTCATTTGTCAGCCGGATGGCCATATTTCCTGTCTTTTAATTATTCTGTTAAAAACCGACAAGGCCCTCGGAGGAATCCAGTGCTTAATTTGAACTGGTGCTTTACGGTGCCCGACACGGGCACTTAATTGTAGACATCAGCACTTATGACAGCCCACCACATAGTGGCGCTGTTTGTCTAATTTTGTGATGAGCACAATAGTTCTTGAATAATTCAATATACATTAAAAATGGCTTATACCTGCCACCCAAGCTATAAGAATTACTTGGTAAACTCCAGCATAAATATGTCAAACTGATTGAAATCCACCAGTAAAACTCTAAATAAGGCCCTCTTTCCTGTCTGGAGAGAAGATAGAGGTGCTCCATCATTCCCTACTGAAGCATCTGTCCTTCAATTAAAGAGTGGGATAACTTTCAACTCTTGAGTTTAATGTTGTGAGGCGATGGCAAAATGTCACCCTGGTCCTGAAATGTTGTAAGGTGAGGTGGCTAAGTAGGTTTTCATCTCTCTTGAAAGCACATGAAAGCCATCTTTAAGTATTGGGTTAAGAGTATAGGCAGACTTCCAGAGTGAGGATCTAATATTAGAAGGGATGAGGGACTATACTGTTTGCACTTAGTCCAGTTGATGGTCAGTAGATTCTTAAAGACCGATTTTCGGCATTGAGCTGTCTAGTAGAAAAGATAGGAAGAATTTTGAATCTTGGTTTGCACTCTGTGGTGGGATAGATAACTTGAAGGCACTTACGATTCACGGTTTGCAAAGTATTCAAACCATGGCAGCTCGTATGATTTGTAATTTACCCAACAGAGCTTCTATGTATGGCAGCCTACAGTCCCTTCACAGGCATGTGCCCAAGAGAGCTGCTTTCAGATAGCTCTACCATGCGCACAGTGCGGTTTACAATACAAGTCTGCACATCCTCTGGAACAAAGTCTGCTCATACAGACCCTCTAGAGCAGTGGTTCTTAACCTTTTGACTTCTGTGGACCCCACTGAATCATTACTTGAATCTGAGGACCCCCACTGAGTCATTATTGGAAGACAGGGACCCCTGGTCTAAGCAATTTCTATGATTTGGACCTTAAAACAATACACACAAATAAAAAACAAGTATCCACCATATACATGCACAAATATTAAAATATTTTGTATAATTCACTTTTTAAATATAGAAAATATTGTCAAATTGTTAATGTTGCTTCCTTATTTGTATATACTTTATTCATTCTAACTAATATGATTATTATTTAATTTTGTAAAACTGTTAAGGCCTCCTGAGTAGGCTTCACGGACTCCAGGTGTCCTCGTTCCACAGGCTAAGAACCACTGCTCTAGAGCATTCAGGTAAGCTAATCATGTCACCAATGTATCAAGACGTACCTCAAAGGCTAGAAATGGCAGCGAATCCTAGACCTATTTGGCAACCATTCATTGGAACTCCCTTCCATTAAAACTGCATTTGACAACCAAACTTACCGTATTGTGGAAATTACTGGAAACTTGCCTGTTCTCTGGTTAGTGATATGTCTCCTCTTATATGTTCTGTCCCTGTTCCCTACTTTTGTTCAGTCATGTGCTTTCTTGGTCTTGATTTGTCTAGCACCGGGATATCCCTTTGGGGATGAGTGGGCGATTTACAAAGTTCTTAAAATAAATAAATAAATAACTGTAATATTACAATGATGTAAGAATTTCATTTAAGAAGCTGAGGCCTGGATTACGAGTCAAGCGGATTACCGTATGGAATTTAGCTCCACCTGGTCATGACTAGCCTGGTGATCCTGCACTCGGTTTTCCGGAGTATGGGAACATCGGGCTCGATTTTACCTGCCAGTAATTCCACCCAATAAAATCATATGAGACTTGGTACCGTATTTGTATCTTGGCGGACGGGGTACTACTACTACTGGAAAAGGAAGAAATGTGACCATGTGGCTACATTGTCGATTGCACAACGAACAAATCTCTCCCAAAACTTTGTGATCTTGGTTACAGCACTGTTGTTACCTTATGTCTCAGTTTCCTTGACTGGCAGTAATGAGAGCCCAACAGACACGTTAACGAACTCTGGTATTAAAACCTGAATAAAATACTGGCTATTACTTGCTGCTCTCTATCTGGCGCTTGGATCAACTGTCAAATCCTTTAACCTAATTCGGTGCTCTGCTCTAGATTAACTTATGTGATGTCTTCACTGACACGTGACATGATGTACTGCTTTTATTGCGGTGACAGCACAGCGCCTACCGATAAAAAACGTGATGCAGCAGGGGCGTAGCTTGGTCAGTAAGATTGGGGCGGGGGTGAGCTTCAGATTCCCCAGCAATCACACCTGCACATACGGGTCTATTTACCAAATTCTTATGCAAAAATGGTGCACTGCGCAAGGAGAGAGCAAGCGAGCGCCATATTTACAGAGATATGGCACTCTCTTTCCCTCTCCCTAGCGCCAGAGCAGAATGAGTTAGCCGTGTAACATGCACACACCTTTGCACCATAGTGCAAGGGTGTCTGCCGGAGTCCAGCATAGGTTTTGTACTGGAAGGATTCCCTTCCAGTATAAAATAGAATGCTTAGACTAACTTTAAAACTTCCCCCACTTGGTATGTGTGCTGTACAGTGCAGCACACATGCACAGTCGGAAAATAAAGGAGAAATAAAAACATTACTCCTTGAGAGTGCCTATTTGAAACAGGCGTTATGTTTTGACGTGAACCTCGGTCTACTTCTTTTAATAAATAGGGTTTTGCGTCAAACGCTATGGGTAGTTGCATGGGAAGACCCATTCACCACCCACGGAACTCCCCCTTGGCACTAAGTAATGCAAAGCAGTGCTATGCACTTTTGTGCATTACATTCAAGTGAATTTCCAGTGCAAAACAAGTTTTGCGCTGGAAAATAAATTAGGGAAAAAAAGATTTTGCGTCAATTTGCATAACTTTTGGGACGCAGACATGGCACCAAATTTTTTTAAATATACCCCATAATATTAAAATACATTATACAACAAACAGGGGGTACCAGTGGTAGGTCTAAGTGAGAGAAAACACATTATTTAGTGAAATTACCATTATTTTTTTCATTCTGTTTACAAACAGAGAGGGGGAGTGTGTGTGTGCGTTTTTAGTTTGTGTGTGTAAAAATTCCTGGTGAAATCCAACAGACACCTCAGCATACCACTGAAAGTACCTGTACCCAACTATTTATCACAAAATACATTTATTATGGGGGTGTAACACCCCAAACACACCTCCCTGAAGCGACACCCCTGTCTGAGTACCTTTAAAATGGCAAAATCACGTCATACAAAAACGAGCACTAATACGTGGGGAACAAGCAATGAAAATGAAAAACGCGGACAACAAAAACATGAAAAAAATCTGCAAAACTAAGATTGTTGACAAGTGCAGGCAGATATGCCCTGGTGAAAACATCTACCCTTCCATGGCGATATTCAATACCAGCTCTTCGTGTGAAGCGAAGGAGGTATTCATTCTTTTCATGCCCACTTAATGTTATTGTGTCCATGTCATGCAAACACATATCAACAAGCAGCTGTCGAGGCCTCTGCATGCGCTGATGGCCACGCGCTGGGCTTGAGTGACAGGCGGCGCATGGAAAGGTAAACATGCGGATATGATGAGCTGATAACGGGGAGGCCTGCCTCGCGGCCATGGGTGAGGGGCTCACACACCGCAGCCAGGAGTGCTGCCCCCCCAGCGGGTATACCTGATCCGCGCTCCGCTGGGCTCTCACCGCTCCCGCCTTTGCCTGCTGCTTGGACAGGGAAGCAAAATATGACATCAGTGCCGACCCGGATGAACTTGGAAGAGGTTGAAAGGTTACATAGCAACACCATTGGCAACGCTCCCCCCCCTCCAACCAATACTGCATGCTGATAATAAACACACAACACGTTACTTGTTTGGGTAAAATTGCTGCAGGTTTATTACATACACCGTTATGTAATAAGGTGGGTTATCTTACGGGCGATCCAAGGGCAGGCAACCATCTGGGCCGCCTGCCCGCCTGATGAGCCAAGCAGCACTGGACGAACCCCATCTGTGCTGCCACTTCTGGTGATCCTTCTCCCTGATCACCTGACACATGGTCCCTTCTTACTCACGCCCCTTTCAGGGCGGAGCGTAGCATAGCAAACCCCCAGTTGTTCAGGCCCACAACCGCCCGAAGGACTAACGGGCGCCGACACGGTTTTCCAGTCACCTCCCATGAGGCTCTTAGGATTTGGCTCTAGCACCCCTATGGTGCTGCGCAGAGAGAGGTACCCTTCTGTCCCCCTTTGCTTCCAGATCGCCCTGTAACTCCGCCACAGCTCTGGAGGTGGCCCCCGTCACCGCCAGGGCCCCCACCCAGCAACTATGGTCCTACCTGCAACCTCTCATTTCCAAGGCCTCCCGCAAGTCTAACAGGAAAAGGTCCATCCCCACTGGCGATAGGTGAACCCCACCCGCCTCAAAGTATCCTTTCACCTTTTCTTGAATCATCTCATGTCTGATGAATCCCAGGCCCCTCTGGTCGGTGAACTTGCGCATTGCCCCGTTCACTCGCTTCCGGGAGTGCTCCACTGCCTCCCCAGACTTCGCCCCTTGCCATACTCTGCGTGGAATCATCTCTGACCAACAGACCTCACATTGCCCCATGCGTTTGACGATTTCACCCAAGTCACTTTTCATGGCCTGCAAGAGTAGCCTTCTCCCCATGGCAATGAGGTCATTTCCCCCCAGGTGTATCACCAATATTTTTGGCAGAGCCCCCTGGGCGGCTAGTCTCTGTTCCAGTCTGTTCCTGAGGGTGCTCCATCTCATTCCGGGGAAACCCATCCACTCAAACTGTGTCTTTGAAAATCCCCGCGTCCAATTCCGGCGCGCCGCCCACTGGGCCACCCTGGTGATGAATGAATGCCCGATCACCCATACCTGGAACCCTAGTAGAGTAAAGGACACCATTTACACACTCTGTACTTTTAATGTTCAATTTCACACAAGTATTATGACATGTAGTACACTCAAAATCACTGCACACTATGAATACAAACAAATTACTTCAAGGACGGACGTACCGTTTGTAGCATTCGGACTCCCAACGCCCCACCTTTTTCACCCCCTCTGGCTCCATTCCTGCTTTGAACGCAGCCGTGGCCGCCCCTATTCTGAAGGAATGGCTGGTGTATTTTTTGCCTGGCTGGGCAAGGCCCGCCCGAGTTATGCTCGCCCTCATCAAGCGTTCCATCTGGTACTTCGTCAGGGGACCCTGATCTGCATGGATCAGCAGATAGCCGGGGGCGTTGGGACGGAGCGCCAAGTACTCCCTGACCTTGGCGACCGGGCAGTACCTGTGGTCCCCCAGCGGCCTTAACTCCACATCGACCCCCCACCCTGCCTGGTCCGTTTTGGACCTCCTGAGGTGGATGGACAGGGTGCCCACCAGGGCGACATCCTTGATGCTTAAGGCATTGCCCGACCGGTCCGACTTGGACCTGGCCACCAATTCACTTATCCGAAATGCGCCAAAAAACGCTAGGCAGAAGGCGGCCGCAAAGAGCGACGCCTCGTACTGCGAGTAGGTGACCCCTTCTAACACGTCCAGCATGCCCTTGAGAGTGTCAAAATCTATGGGGGCCCTGTTGTCTGGAACTCTGGGCTCCTCTCTGGCCCAACCCTTGAGGGCCGCCCTGATGATGAAGGACTTGGTTGGGTCGCTCCCCCCCATGAGTTTGGCGTCGTGGCTCACTGCCGCCAAGTGGCCGCACACCCAGGAATGGCTCTTCCCCTGTTCCTTGGCCCACACTACGAATGCCTGCACTGTGCCCTCCCTCGGCAGCGGGGAAAGTCCCAGGGACTGTGACACTTTCTTGAAGGTGGCCAAGTGTGCCCTGTATCGTATCCTGGTACCTGGGGCCAATGAGCATTCGCCCAGTGCTCTCAATCGTTGCTCCACTGCAAGATTCTCCAGAGGTGTGCCGGGAAGGGGGTCATCTCCGCTCTCGCTTGCGGCCAGGCCTCCCGGAAACGGAGCCACTGAAAACGAGAAAGAGCGTCAGCTGCCACATTCTTGACCCCTCGATATGCCTCGCCCTGAATTCAACATTGCAGCGCAGGCATGCCCTGACTAACTCTCTGAGAAGACAGAGGACCAACGGGCACTTAGCTGTTTGCCCATTGATGGCCTGCACCACCGCCATGTTGTCAGACCAGAATAGGACCTTTCTGTCTGAAAGCGACCCCGGCCACAGGTGTAGTGCAATGACGATTGGGAATAGCTCCAGGACCGAGATGTTGGCTGTGATGTTGCGCCTGCGCCAGGCGTTGGGCCACTCCTGGGCGCACCATTCAGCCCCCAAGATTGCCCCAAAGCCCTCCCTACCTGATGCGTCCGTGAAGAGGCAGAGCTCAGGACTGTCTGCCCAAGGTGCCCTCCAAATCACCGTCCCATTGAACTGCGTGAGGAACTCGCACCACATAGCAAGGTCTTTCTTCAAGCCCTTTGCCAGCCTAACCAGGTGGTGTTTCTTTTTGACGTTAGCTGTTGCCCTAGCTAACCTCCTGGCGAAAACTCTCCCCGCAGGGATCACTTTAACTGCGAAATTGAGCTTTCCCAGGAGGCATTGTATGGCACCCAGGGGGCTTTGTCTTTCCCCAGCAATGCTTGAATGTCCTGACGCAGCGCCTGTACCTTGTCCGCATGGAGCCTGGACTCGCCCTTAATCGTGTCCAGTTCGATGCCTAAAAAAGTCAGGACTTGCGCCGGACCCTCAGTCTTGCCAGGTGCTAACTGGACCCCTAGGTGCCTGGCCATGTCCTGAAAGCACTGCAAGCCTCTGCTGCACTCCCGCGTGCCTGCCCCCCGATGAACAAGAAGTCATCCAGGTAGTGCGTCACCCCCTCAACCTTGAACATGTACGAGAGCACCCACTGCAGGAAAGAGCTAAAAGCCTCAAAGTAAGCACAGGACACGGAGCATCCCATGGGCATGCATTTATCAAAGAAGAATTCTCCCTGCCACTTAAACCCCAGGAGATGCTGGCTATCCGGGTGGACCGGCAGCAGGCGGAAAGCAGACTCTATGTCTGACTTTGCCAACCAAGCTCCCTTGCCCGCCCTCCTGACCATGTCCACCGCCATGTCCAGGGAGCAGTAAGACACCGAGCACGTCCCCTCTTCTAACCAGAAGTTCACTGAGTCACCTTCTGGGTAAGACAGGTGCTGGATCAACCTAAAGGCCCCTGGCTCTTTCTTGGGTACTACCCCCAGAGGGGAGACAACAAAGTTCGTGAGTGGTGGCTGATTGAAGGGGCCCGCCACCCTACCCAGGGCCGCTTCCTTATTAATCTTCCCCTGCACAACTTCAGGTTGCTCCCTGGCCGATTTGAGGTTACCCGCGTCCCTGCTCGCTAGTGGGCCCCGGTAAGGTATTCTGAATCCTTCCATGAACCCCTCCGCTAGGAACAGTCTATCCTTGGTGTTCGGATACTCGCGGATGAGGGGGAGGAGGTTTGAAATGATGATGGGGGACGGACCCTTGGCCATGTGTAGGTTGAAAGACCTGCCCCTAGAAGGCAAGCCGGGGACGTCACTGCTGGGAGGGGGTGAGAGGGGCGGAAAGGGGGCTGGACAGTGGAACTTGTCTATTTATCTTGCCTTCCCGGCAGAGGTGAGGGGCCCTCCCGCTTGTTACAGGAAGAGGCAGGATGAGTGGCCCCACATTTGCTACAGGTATGGGAGAACCTGCATGCTTTGCCCCAGGAGCAGGACCCTGCGTTGTATAACCTGCAGGTTCCATTGTACACTGTTTTACCTCCATTCTTTCGGCCACCTCCTCGACCACCCCGAAAGGACTTGTTGGACTGACCCTTCGACTCCTGCTCTGACCCTTGGGCTTGTCACCCCCACTGTAGTTTGTGGTAATCTTGTCTTTCCCTTCAACTGTGCGCTTTCCCATGTGCTTAACCCAGAGCCTCACCTCCATTTGGTCCCACTCCAGTTCGGGACACATGGCCATCTTTTTTCTGAATTCGCAGTCATAGTGGTACCAGCCCATCCCCCCGCTTGTCCCAGCCTCGTTGGTGATAATGCTGGCATACTGAAACAACCCCGGCCCCTGTTCTGGGTATTTTTCCATTATCACTGCAGCCAGGATGGCAAAAGCTTGTCCCCATGTTACAATGTTCTTCTCCGGCCAAGCTTGGAATCGTACCTTTTGTCCTCCTCCTTACCCCCATCTTTCTTGTGTCAACCCCCTCCGCACCGTGCATGAGCAGGGTAAATATATCGATAAACTCTCGCCTCCAAATCCCCTCTTTGGCCGCTGTGGGAACCTCCCACCCCAATGAGCACCGCCCGAGACCATTGGCGCCATTGTGACTAGTGGCTTAGAAACCCCGGCTGCGTTGGGCAGTTCTGAGGAACGTGTGGGAGCGCTGGCTACCTGAGGTGCGGTGGGCGGGGTCACCACCGGGAGTGGTACCGAGCTGGCGGGGGCACTTGCTGGAGACGGAGTGGCCCCCACCACCGGATGCTGCCCAACTTGTTCTGCTGGGCTGCTAGTTGACGCCTTGTCGCCCTGGGGAAGAGATGCGCTTGCCGTGCTGGCGCCCCCTCCCCAAACCTGCGTGATGGACGGGACCCCAAGCGCACCCCCCGGAGGAGCCGGCACCGCCCCTCCACCCCCACTGTTCGAGCTGGCCCCCGCAAGGCCTGCTCTGACCTCGGCCATGAAGCTCCTCAAAGAGTCTGTGAGCTTACCCAAGTCCTCAGTTGTTGCGTAGCTCGCAGGGAGCGGGTTGCTGGCCGGGGGAATGACTGGCCCAGGTGCCGGGGGCGGAGGAACGGGCAGCGGGATGGCAGGGATACGAGGGGTGGTCATGGCCCGACTCCTGTTTGGCAGCGGGTCTGCCGGGAAGTCCTTTACTTTGGGCCTGCGTGTCCTCTTGGACCTAGTGGGGCCTGCCTCTTCAATGTGCTCCTGCTCTGTGGTCGGGGACGCACTGACGAATCCAGAGTCCTCCGGATTATTGGCCTTCAGAAGTTCTGTGGCCCAAGCCAATCCCTTGGTCTTGGCCATGGCGAGGAAGGCTGCGATCTGCGCTTCTTGTGAGGTGCCTGGCTGGGTTTCATCGACTTGGGACATCTGCGAGAATAGAGGGGGGGAACCCTGACTATCCATCCTGCCTCCTGCGACTGGCGGCTCAATCTGGAAGAAAATTAACATTTAAGCCACTCTGCCCAACTCTGGTTGCCAGGCCTGTCCTGCCTCTGTGCAGGTGCGCAGCCGCTGCGTCCCCCTTAGTATCGTACTTACTTCAGCCCGGTAGGCTATCAATCTTTTGGTGGCGACGCTCGGATGGGTGCCGCACTGGACTCTGTGAGTGGAGATGAAGATAGAGGTAAGTAAATCTCCCCTATACCCCCGTGCCCCTGCCCTCAGGGCCCCGGCACCCTCCCCAGCTCCGTGGAGCGGGGAAGCACCCAATTCTCGCAGCCACTAGCCATGATCAATGGTCCGCCGTCCTGCGGGAGAAAAGGGGGGGGGGGACAGAACTGTTCCCTCTCCCTGCAAGTTAGGCCTAACTTACGCTGCGGCTTGCTCCTCCTGGGTCCCCCCATGCACCCATACCTGCTACGTGATCGTTTCCCCCTGGGCAATCGGTTCCTGGCTGCGCCGAACGTCCAATTCTGTCCTGCTTGTGGAGACAAAACATGGGTGAGGAGTGTTCTGTCGCACTGCTGACCTTCCCTATTGTCAGTTGACCAGTGCCAACTCCCAGACATAGGGCTCTTGAGGTACCCAACCCCTCAGACCCTCCTGTTGTGGACTCCCTCCCAAACGCCACCTCGTGCCCCTGGTGGTCCAGATCTTTGTTACCTTTAGCCCACGTCGTCCAACTGCGCGGGCCGCGCTTGTCCCTTAGTGTTTGGGCAGTGCCTCAGGGGGGGGGCGAGGCGTACCGCTGAAAAACAAAGAGGCGCGGAGTGAGGCATGACAAAACAAACACTCCACAATGCTATGCGGGGGGGCCCATCGGTGTTACAGCCGCAGGCCCCTGCACAGTTTGGTGCCCGAGGAAGCTCCACCTAGGGCCACTTCTCCTGCCTTGCTGGCTCTCATCCCTCCCCTGTTGGCGCTTACATGCACACCAGTTTTGTCGGACGACCCCCTACCTTTTCGGCTAGCGGCGGGCGTTGCGAGGCGATGTTGAGCCTCGCCGAGACTCGAACTGGGTTCTCCAGCTCCGAAATCGGCAGCTCTACCCATTAGGCCAAGTCCTCTACGAATTAACGGGCACGCCACCACCGGACAACTCGCATGTGCTGGCTCCCACAGCGTGTACCTAAATGCTGGCACGTGGCGTGACCGGTCGCGGCGCCGCTAGGTCCCGAGCGATGCGGGAAGGCGGCCTGGTAGTGCCAAGACGCGGCAGCGCGGCGGGGTTATCGGGTCCTGATCGCTGCGCGTCCCCCGCTAAGCCCCTTTATGCAGGTGCAGGGAACGCCAACCGCGCTGTGGCCCTGGCATCTACTGGAAGGCCCCGGAGGGGGCACAGGCCCCGCAACACGCGCCAGCCGGGGACACCGGGAGGAGCGGCGGAGCCACACGGGGACTCGCTGGGCCCCGCAACCTCCCCGCATGTCGGCTGAGGGCCTGCCTTGCCTCCCCGTTGTAGGAGAAAAGCCTGGCGTACGCTGCCCCTCCGCTCCCAGGAGCCTCCGTCGGCCAGCGAGGCCCCGGCCAGCGTGGCTCACCCTCCCCCCCCACGGTGAATCCCGCCCGTGGAAATGACTGTTTTGGAGTTGATCTCCCTGGGACACTTTAGCAGCACTGGCAGGATTCGAACCCATGTCCTGCAGGAACCTGTGCCATCAAAGGCACAGGACTTACCACTGAGCTACAGCTCCTGAGTAGGTGGCGGTGGAGGGCGGCGGGTGATGGGAGGCAGGCGAGGCCATGTGCAGGGCCGTAAGCGCCGAGAAAGTGAGGCACTGCTGGCATCGGACAGAGGGTCTCCGGCTGTCCCGTCTGGCGCTTAACATAAGCAGCAGCGCCTGCCCTACCCCACAGATACTCGCGGGGCAAGCACCGCCCAGGCCGCCAACTGTACTGACGCTCACCTGGGTGAAGCGCCGTGCCCGGGAACCCTCCTGCCACTGGTGGTGACTCACCCAACCGCCGATCGCACTGCTGACCCAGCCGCCTCCCCTCAGCGGCCCGCCGGAGCAGGCCGGGAATAACCCCCGAGGGAGAGAGCGGCGTGGCGTGGGGCTCCCAACTCGCGGAGAGGATCTCCCTGGAAACGCTGGGGCAGCAGGACGCCTTGGAAGCGAGCGCGTCCTCGTGCTGCGGCCGGAGACCCCTCCCCTGCCCTGGGGACGGCCCCCAGCAGGCCGCGTGCCACCTGCCTCGCCAACTGCCCCTCGGCGACCCCGATGAGCTGGGAGGGGGGAGGCGGTGCATCTCGGCGTGGCCCCGTGAGACCAACGCCCAGGAGACAAATGCCGGTGGTCGGCTGCCAGCAGGCCCGGTGGAACCCGGACCCCGTGCTCCGCGCTGGGCCCTGCGTGGCCAGCATGTCAGAAGCCCCCTCCCGCCCCCCTTCCCCTGCGGTGAGCCCGGAGGGGGAGGGAAGGAGGAGACGGGAAGGCGGGTCCTCGACGCATCGCTGGATGCGGCCTGTCGCCCGGCCCGGAATCTGAAGCCACACGCCCGAACATGGACTTGAACCCTCATATTAAAAGTCCGATGCTCTACTGACTGAGCTATCCGGGCTTCAGGGGGAGATCTCCCGGCAAGTGGGCGGGTGGGGAAGGCCGTAACGACCCCGCCGATAATGGCTGGGCGAGGACCCCGGACCGAGCACGCTGCGTCGTGCCCAGGGACAGCCAGACCTTACAGCCCCAAGCGCCCCGTCATAGCCTGAGCCCTCGAGGAGCTGTCCTCCCCCCCCTGGAGCGGGTGCCGGAGCCGGGTATGACCTGGCGCCCCTGCGTAGGGGGACTGGGGGGGAAGAGTAAACTCACCAGGGAGCGCTCCGCGGCCGGCGACAGCAGGGCGACTGGACAGCGAGACGGGCAGCGGTCAGGAGAGACGGCGTGTCCGGCGCGAGAAGAGGAAGAAAAGTGGTGGGGGGGAGGCTATATACCCTCCCCTATCCTCGCGCCCCCGGAAGTGACGCTGCCTCGCGCGTCACCACCGGGCTGGGGGACTCCTCCCCGAGTCCCTGCACACCCGAAAGGGGGGGGGGGTGCCCAGATGTTACTAGAGGGCTGCCCTCCTTAGTGGCCCCCTGCGGGGGCCTCGGACAGCCGCAAACGTCAAGGGACAAACATCTTCCCACATTAGTAGAAACTAACTTTGTGCTCCACGCGGTAGTGTGCTGCCCACCCACAAAGCGCTTCAACACCCCGGCTTGGGTAGTAAGCGCTACATAACTGTACAATACAAAACAATACCTTTGAGAGGTTTCCTTTCCTTCTTTCGGTTTCTTCCCACCACATATCTCTTACAGTTCAAAGAATAATAATTATATGTGTGATTTATTAAAAACAAAGTACTGCAGTTATTCCATAGCACTCTTTTCATGCTCCAAAATTCTTCAACGCTTGATTCTTTGATGTTGGATCTTCTACTCAAGTAGTAAACATTGCCTTTCGTTCTCCTGGCGCGTGAGTAAAATTACACCCCACATGTGATCTTCTGCACATCATGCACACCTCTCCTGCTTGTTCTCAAGCGTAATCTCTCAAAATTTAAGGCAGAAGCGTACACATGCACAATTTCTCGAGTGGGTACATAGCAAGAGGGTAGAATAAAATGAGTACCAAAAGTACTTAAAAAAAAAAAACAATACAGCAGGCCAGATATGTTAAGATTTAGACAGGATGTACAGACAGATGTGCATCATGTGAAAAACTGTTCGCATGCATTGATGCATAAAGTAGACAATCTGATTTGGGGTGGGTACAAGTCATTTATAATTAACTGCCAGTAAGGTCAGATGGCCTTCTTCAGGACCAGAAATATGTATGTAGCAAGATCAATATGCTGTAACCACCATGCGCTATTTGTGTAGTTAGTCAGTTTTTTGGGGAACTAAACTCATTCACACTTCTTTTGTCCCTGCATGGCACACATTAAAAACCATACTGAGATACTTCCTGAGCGAATACTTTAGTCCTCATGTTTTTATGGCCCCGTAAAGTCTTAGAGATGGGCGGATCCTATTGTCACACTTTTGTCAAGGTAGCACACCCGCCTTGGACCTGTGTGTGTCGTATAAACTCTGATGCATCACAGGAATACACAATTCACTGAGGAAGTATCTCAGCATGGTTTGTAAGGAATGACATGCAATGACAAAAGAAGTGTGAATGAGTTCAACTCACAAAGCTAGCTACACAATAGTGCTTAGTTTCACACACATAGCGGTTACAGCATAGGGATCTTTGTGATCCTGATGAAAGCTACCTTACCTTACTGGCTGAAACATGTAGACCCATTGATGCAGGAGTCCATTAACACTCCATTAACCCCTTCCGTGCTTCCGTCGGCCAACGGCCGTCGCGAGCACTACCTCGCTAGTGCTGCGCACGTCCGTTGGCCGACGCGGCCCCGCCCACTCTTTTAAACTGCCGCACCGCGGCGGAATTCGCGCCGCGGTTAATTAACATCAAATCTTTGTTTTTAATCTTGGTGAAGGATCCCAGAATAAAAATGATAAGGTACAGGACACATGCAGGCAATTTTAGTCAGAGATCCCTCCTCAAGAAAATCAAGAGCTGTGCTGACTCCCAGCGTAGAGCCCGCCCAGATAAAGAAGGTATTGTGGGTGAGGACCTGAGGATGAAGCATGCCAGTAGTGATTCCAGTGGGTCAAGGTCCTCTTAAACGAATAGGGTGCCCCCTACTCGGAATTTTAGAGAGGCTTAACACAATATTGTGATTGATTTCTCTCTACTTGGCTTATAGTGATTTAATACAGTAGGAAGTCGTGTGAACCCAAATAAACTTCTTACTCCCCTTTTTTGTTTGGTTTCAATAAATAAACAAACATGTTCTTATGAAGCGTGAACAGGGCTTTAGAAAGCCGATAGAACTTCACCAACGAGATACCCCCAATTAAATTAGCAACTCTACTCAGAGTGGCCTTTATGGAACCACATTGGCCACTGCAACATCCTTAAATAAACGACCAGCCATACTCCTACGACTCTAACCTGTGCAGAGCTACCTTCCAGAGACCTGCAATAAATGCTTGTGGGCGTGCTCACATCTTCCTGAACACAGGCACAAAGTAACTGCCAGATTACAAGGTGAAGGACAAGTGAGGGACAACAAAGGTTGAACCCACCAGCCTTCACCATACTCGTGCTATGGGGTGTGATAGCTCCACCCTTTCTACAAAGCAGTAGGACACATTTTACTCCAGAGATCATAAGCCACCCTAGAATAGTCTTCTCTGCCACTGGTATAGCCATGTGAGGTGGTCTAGAGCATCCTGCTCCAGAGATCAACCCTCATGTTTTGGGCTGCGGTCCCCAGTCCAATGGCGTGGCCAGAACACTATCTGGAAAAAAAGCACCAATTGACCATCTATTTATTTAGGTGTTTTGTAAAGTGCTAGGTGTTAAATTTTGGTTAATTCAGTGTTAAAAGAAGAGGTTTGTAAGTGGAAGTTAGAGTCTAAACAGCTAGGATGAATAACAACTGCTGATATTCTTAACTCGAAACCCTCTTGTGTGCAAAATTCAGTTGAAAACAAGTCTGAATAGTTTGGTTTTCAAAGGTACATGTCCTTTACCGTAGGAGCTCCTCGGCCAGGTAGGCTACCAGAGCGTCAACGGACTACCAAGACTCATATGCACTATGTACTCTGGATAGTGACTCATGAGTTTCGGTATACCAGTACTATTTGTAATTAGCCCTGAAGAAGCTCTTTTTGTGCAGAGGAAACGCGTTGGCTGTATGTCTGTTGATGAATTGCTACTGAATAGACCAATCAAGACTTAATGGATTTACTTTACAGTGGAATGAGCATTTTTGAATGCTACTATTATGCAAGAACCAGTTTGAAGTATTTGACTCTTTTTCTTTTGGTTGGTGCCTTTCTTTGGTAGTTTGTTTTACCTTAAACAACTGAGGACAACCAGCCTTTGAAGGCGGGCACAACCCAGAGTAATGGTGGAACTATTTGGAAGGTGCAGTGGATAAAGTTGAAGGTTGTCCGATTGTGTGTCAAATATTCTTTGCCAGGGACCTTGACATTAGAAAATGTATATTTCTTGTTCTATTCCTATGTGACTGTTTTTACAAAATAGCATTCGTACTTTATTAGCGTGCACACGTATTTTCAATGCCCCCACTCTTTTGAAGAGAAGGCTTGTGCACTTGGCTCATCCATCAAACAATCTTTGCAGTTTCAAAAAGTACGTTTGTAACCCCGCTATGGTCAACTTTAGGCATGGGTCCACGATGATGAATACTTTGCAGTCATGCCTCGCAAACAAAGCCTTGGAGGATCATTTTTTCTCACTCAGGCCATTCACTCCTACTCATGGGGCTATTCCACAGGATGTAGAATGCAAAATCTGAGCAAAACCCACTGGTTGGTCCAAAGTGCAGCTGACTGGCTAATAGGAATGCATTAAACTTTACACAGCAATGCACTGGGATACGATATGAGTCTAATGAGAGGGGCCTAGTGGGATGGCGTGCCTTAGGGGTGGTAATTCATGGTAGTTGCTATTTCAACCAATGGTACGGACAGATACAGCGTTGCAAAGATAAGCAGGATCACTGGGATGGATAGTTGCAGGCTGGTATAGAAAAGAAACAACTATCTGTCAATGAGTACGTCAACCTTCTTTGTGGCTACCTCCTAGCCAATGAGTGCTGTGAGACTCTTCAAGGGATCACAACAGAGTCAAACAGCCCACTAGGAGCATTAGATGTTGGTCTGTTTGCTGGCAATCAACAATACAGAATGCAGTAGAACTCCAATGAGCAAAACCCTGGAGCATCGCAATCTACCCCACCGGTGTGCAAACTCAGAAGAACATAAATGCACAGGGTCAACGTCAAAGCCACTGCGGCTTGAGTGGGAGACAAGGAGTAGAAAAGGACAACTGCACCATCAATTTCCCATTATCCAGTAGGGTCATGGTTGGACTGGGACAGAAAATATGCCTAGGACCAACATAAAATTGTCCCCCATTAGAGAATCAGATAGCTAAATAAGCATTTGCAAATCAATAGGTCCCACATTTGCGAGAGTTTGAGCTATAGCCATTGTAAATGCCAATGCCTTTTATTTATGTGTTTTGAAAACCTGCAAGCAGTGCGTAAACACCACTTGCATGTTTTCTAAACACATAAATAAAAGGCACTGGCATTTACAATGCCAATAGCTCAAACTCTTGCAAATGTGAGATCTTTATGGCACTCGCACTTTGGCTGTAAACATCTAAGCTAAATCGCCGGTGCCGCGATTACTTAAAAAGTAAAGAAATAGAAAAAAAACATGTTTTTCTATTTCTTTACTTTTGAAGCAATTGCGGCACCCACAGTTTAGCTTAAGAAGCTTAAAGCTAAAGCGCGGGTGTCGCGATTGTAACAAAAGTAAAGCAAATAGAAAAAAATGGCGGCCACACGCTTTTTTTCTTCTATTTGTTTACTTCTGTTACAATGGCACTACCCACGCTTAAGCTTTGAACATCTTAAGCTAAAGCGCGGGTGCCGCGATTGCTTCAAAAGTAAAGAAATAGAAAAAAAATGAATTTTTTTTTTCTATTTCTTTAAAAGAAAAGAAATAGAAAAAAAAATTCAATTTTTTTGTCTATTTCTTTACTTTTGAAGCAATCGCGGCACCCGCGCTTTAGGTTAAAATGTTTAAAGCTAAAGCGCGGGTGCCGCCGTTGTAAAAAAAAAGTATAAATTTAAAAAAAAGGCATGCAGCCCCGTTCGGCGATTGCAAGAAACAAAAGGAAAGAGCGGCCGCCATTATTAGTGCTGAGGCGTGCTGCGCTATTTAAATTAATTTTTTTTTAAACCAACATTGTGGGAGAGCGTGTCCTGCCTGCAAAAGCAGGCAGGAGAAAGCCCTTTAAGAAACTAGTGCTCAGAGGCTGATTAAAACCTACCGAGCAACAACACATGTAACAGGGGGTGTCCACATGGTAGGTTACAAGAAGAAAAGGCGGTACTAAGGAGGGACTACTAAGCCTATAAGCCAATGAAAATCCACCATTTACAAAGGACAGGAGCCAATTAAAAAGATGGGTGGAAAGTGGGCGGAGCTTCATGCCCTTATCCCGAATACAACATATCTTGAAGAGACAGTGCAAGCGCTGCCTAGGCGAGACCTAAAAAGAAAGTGGCCCACATTTGCAATCGGGGCAGTTTTGAACTTGCAAAGAAATGCTGTGTAAGTATTTTGCAAGGTTTGGGAGACTGCATGGATTTGTGCTTGCTGCAAGCAGTGTTTGTGGTAATGTCAGGGAAATCAACAGTAAAAACCAACAAAGCAGACCATACAACAGGCAAGGTAGGTTTTGGTGACAGCCGCTGATGTATTGTACTTTCGGGAAGCCCCTGGGACATATTCCTCCTGTTCCAACTGTTACCAAAATGACTGGAATGCAGTTTATACAAACAGAAGAAAAATTACCACACTTCTGACAACTGTTCCTCTGACAAGGTTTTGGTATGAGAAGACTGTGCTTGAGTGTCCGTGTGTGTTCATTTCTTCACATTAAATACGCACATTATTTTATCAAAATTTGAAGCAGACAAAAATTATTTAAAAAATACATTACACCTTTTTTATCACTGAATAAACTGGTTTTCGTAGCATGTGTGCGATAGGGAATAAAATACTTCCCCTGCAATTCTTGCTTGGTTATCATTAACCCTGTTAATACTCTTGCCCCTTCTTTGGTATGTTCAAAATACTATTTAAGGTCCTCGTTTTATCATATTTCTGGAACAGAATTCTTTTTAAAGAGGTTTAATGACTTTCATTTTAACCACAGGCTTCAGAAAGCTGTATCTGCTACTAAAATATATAAGAACATTGCTCTACCCACAGATTTTGAAAGACACTGTTATCAGCTATTTTTAGTTTTCAGCTACACACAGATGTAGCTGTCTGTGAGCAGACATATTGCTTTCAATACATAACATATACCTAGAGGGGGCTTTCGGTCATGATTGCTCATGATTGGGCGGCTTTGTTGTCTATCTCAGGTGTCTCCTCTTGATTCAGTAGCTTTTCTCCTATTCTTTTTTTTGTGCACTATTTTTATTAAGATTTTCAATAGTAACATAGCATTTGTGGACAATCTGAAATTTTGCAAGATATTGCCATTGTTTACATGTAAGTAAGCATCACTGTGTATAACCCCCAACAATACCCCCTCCTGCTTTCCTCCTGTTCTTGTGTTTGTCCCGCCCAGTAGCATTTCGGTCTCACATGTTCGTATTGGTTGACTTGTATTCTTCCATTGCTGATGGTTGCTTTCACTCAGAACTATTTCTTTCTTTTACTTTCAGTACTCCACATGTGTTTTTGTGCTCTCTCTCTCTGCCATGTGCTGCTTCTGCCTTCACTTCCTGATGGCACTGTTCTCCACCCTCCTTCCCCCCTCCAACCTGTACAAGACATACTGGCTTTGCCAATGTTTGTAGGTTATAGTACTGCTGGGCCGAACCCAAAAAAAAGGGGTGACTCACAATGCTTGTGATCCTAGAAAGTAAGATCAATTTGACAGATATATTTCTTATCTTTAGATTCAATTTGTTCTCCTTCAATTAGGTTAACAAACTTCAAAACTAATATTAATATTAATCATACAAGTAAAACTAAAAGAATGCCCGAAAGCACTAGCACCAAAATGTCGAGTGGAAGAGTAATGAATATACAGTGTATGTGGTAATGTGTTAATCCAGGGAATGTGCCCAAACCGTACCATTTGAGCATGACCACTAATCTGTGGTGCTATTGCCACACGTGCAATCACATCATTTGTATTTCAGTCCATTCAGTGGACGTCCAAAGTTCTATACTAATGGAAGAAATGCCCATCCTGACCGCCACAGTCAAGGTGGCTTCGGCCAACCACACCGTACATTTAAAGAGGAGGATGGGGTGCTTCTGTTGTAGTCCCTGTGAGTTCAACTATGCAGATGGTGGGCCAGCCTGTAGCAAATAGCAACCTCTACCACAAAATAGAGAGCTTTAGAGATGACAATGATCAGCCTTGTACTGCAGTTTTCAATATCTTCCTGGCCAGGCTGTGCTCAGCGTTGCAAATGATGATGAGTGTTAAAATGTTTCTGCCGCCCATCGTTTATTATGCCACATGAGCAGTGACGGGGCGTGAAGGTCACATTGACAAGTTATCCCTTCTCCTTATGTCTTCTAACCCTTAACCTATCAGCTGATGGTCTTTTTAGGACCACCAATTTGTTTAAATGAAAGATTTTGTAATGTGTGTATATGTTATTGTAGGAAAGGCTCCCTTTTTGATATGGTCACCCCCATTTTTTGCCCACTGGTACTGATGTTCTTGACTGGATGTACACTCTAGGTCCCTGCTAACCAGGCCCCAGTGCCCGTGCTCTTTCCCTAAAACTGCAACAAGTTCCATTGTAACCCAATTGGCAAGGACTTTAGCACCCCTGTAATTCCCTAGTAAATGGTACCTAGGGTATCCAGGGCATGGGTACTAAAGGGTCCTTATGGGCTTCAGCATGTATCATGCCACCCAAAGATACCTGCACACAAACTGATGCAAACTGCCATTGCAGGGTACATGAAATGGTGAAAGCCATTCCGAAAACACGACATTGCCCACTCCCTGTGTGCAATGCCAAAGTATACTACATGTACTATATGTGAGTCACCCCTGCAGCAGTCCTTAGAGTCATAAGGCAGGGTGCATTATATTACATGAGAGGGCACATCTGCATCAGCAGATATGCCCCTGTGATGTCTAGGTCCATTGCTAGACATTGCAAGTGATCAGGAAGTAATTTTCAAGATATGTACTGGGCACTGGTCATTACGAGTTAATCAGCTAGGTAATGGCTTCACTGAAAATAATGGTGCTTGGTATCAAACACAGTGTCTCAATAAATCTATACTGATGCCAGTATCAGATTTATTGTAACATGCACCCAGAGGTACCCTTACTAGTCTCCTAGAGTGTTGACTGGCTGGTCTTGTCCAACCTGCCACCACAGACGAGTTTCTGATCCCCTGTAGGTGAGAGCCTGCATTCTCTGAGGCCAGAAACAATGCTTGCCCCGGTGGAAGGTGTTCACACCTCCTCCAGCAGGATGGCTAGTGATTTTGCATATCAAGGCCAGAGGCTTCAAAGCCTCTGTCACCTTTGATATAGAATGCCACCCCCTGCCCTGGAGCCCATTAGGCACTAGAGCAGACGGGAAATTAGATATTCAGGAGGAGTGTTCGACTTACAGGCTAGTCACACCCCTAAGGTGGGCTACCTGAAGTTGAAAGCTAGAGAACTAGAGACTTCCGGGTCATGGATATGCCCACTCATGGTCATATGGGGGTGTAGACATCTCAGGGGTAGGTAGCCCATTGGCTACTCCACTACACTCCCCTAAATTCAGTATTTAGGGGTCTCCCCGATTCCAGACAGACAGATCTGTCTACCTAGGACAGAAGAAGGATAAAGAAGAGCCGACATCATGAGAACAGACGACCTGCACAGAAAATGGCGCCAAACACTTCCTGGCTGCTTGCCCCTCGACAATCGCAAAGAAAGACTTTTCCAAAAGCTGAACATCCTCCCCAAACCCTAGGAGGACTGTCCAGCACTTCAACAGCTGCTTAGTATCTCCCTTGGGGTGGAGGAGCCACTCCCCTGCATCTGCAGGCTCCAAACGCATATGTACGATACACCTAACTGTTAGCCATCAGGCCCACCGAGGGAGCAGCACACCAGGAAGGAGTCTTCTCTGCTCTAGGAGGCTAGCCCCATCTCTCCAACGAGTTTCGAGATGCATGACCCTCCAGGGCCCCCCTGCACCAATACCCTGGGTACCGGAGCACCTGCATCAACCAAGGATTGTTTGTGTCCTGTCCGGACACCACTGCCAAGGAAAACCTACCTGCACATCGAGGGATTTCAGGACCGATAAGATCCATGACCCAAGTGGCCCTGCTATCTTGTTTTCCCATCTCCTGCAGAACAGACCGAGAACCGTGAGAGCCTCAAACTCAAGTGGCCAGCTTGCCAAGTCCCTCTGCACCTGAGCCGCACAGCCCGAGTTCACGACTCCTGCTGGCATCCCCTTGGCCAAGGGTTCCTCACAACTTGAACCCCCTCTTTGGGTTCTCCTGGACTTGCTTGCAAGTCCCCCATTGCAGCCTCTTTGTTTAGGTACCATTGACTTCAACAGTATAGTGCTCAAGGCTACCAAACCAGGGCAGGTAAACTCAAACTGCTGGTGGTTCTTAGGACCTTGGCCCCCTAGCACCTTAAGTCCAAATGGGCACCTATGTACACTGACTGCAAGTATATGTTGACTGTATATGTCTTTCCTCCAATAGGATAACGTTACCGAGTTCGAGGCTCATACCTCAAAAAAACGTTATTTGACTTTTTTCTTGTAAAATGGATATCACCTGATTCCGATGATCTTGGTGTCTAAAATTATATAAAAAATCTGTATTATTTTTATAATTTTGTCTCAGATTTCTTCTTGAGTGCATGTACCATTTGACTCTGTGTGTTCAACAAATACTTAATACTCCTTTTTGATAAGCCTAAGCTGCTCGGCCACACTACCACAAAAAGAGCACTTGGGATTATTAAAGTAAGCCCTGTAAACCAATAAGGGTTGTCTGGACTTTTTTCATGGTGTGCCCTTATATTGGCACTACTAGATAAAAAGCCAGCTTCCTACAGTTATGTTCTCTAGGTTAGATGGATGCTTACAACCATTATTTTCTTAACAGATGTTTGCACTGATCTTTTTCACTTGAAAATGGGGGGTCTATTTTTATTGGTTTACATATGTATGTCCATATGTGTGTGTCTATATGTGTGTGTGTGAGTTTTTTGGTGTTTGCGACCATTTGTGTAAGTGTACTGTGCCACCTCATACAACTTTTATTGTCTGATGGTGACTTCTGTTATCTCTACATGTGTGTGTCTATATGTACATGTGTGTATGTTTACCTGTGTGGATAGGTTTGTACAAGTATTAGGAGGCACGTTTTGATAATTGCAATAATTTCCCTAATTCTGCTTTGCTACCCTATATAATATTTGTAGTTTTATGGCGATCTTGGGGTTGTGCGTCTGTGTTCAGATCATTTGTGTCAGAGTAATGTGACACCATAAACAACTCTTCTTGTATGATGGCAGCTTTGGATGCCTATTAGGTGTTATGTGTGTGTATTTGTCTCTCTGCCTGTATATGTGTATCTGTGTATGAGTGGGTATTTCACAGTATACATGATCATCTGCATACGTCTAATCTGTCACCCTGCGTAACATATGGTTTGTTATACCACTTTGGGGGATGTGTTTATCTGCGTGTTTCTAGATTGTGTATGTTGTTTTTTTCTGATGGTTGTGATCACCTGCATAAGTGTTGGCATGGCTCAGCACAATTGTTTTGCTACCTTCTCTTCTGGGGGTATGTACATGTGTATGTGTGTTTTCTAGTATTCACAACCATCTGCTTAAGTGTACCTTGTCACCCTTCACATCTCTTGTTATATTATTGTGATATGGTTGGTGCATGTGTTATTTGCCAACGTTATTATTCATGTTTATGCCTTGATGTTTGCAGCGTGTGTATGTGGGCGTTTCTATGCATGTGGGGTCGCGATCACTCACATTATCTTTTATAAGGGTGCAGGCACCTAAAGTTTGCATGTGAATGAACATGCATTCAGTTTTTTTGCGATCATTCATCCTTAATCAGCTGTACACAGGTGGTGGCCCTGAGCAGTGGGCCCATTAGATGGAGTTCAAAAAGCCTCAGCAGACCATTTAATGTGTCCGATTAGGCAGGAAGGCGAGTTTAAGATTTTAGGGTCCAGTATTTCTTCGAATTCAGTGTAGCGCATAATCTGCCACTGGTATGGCCTTGTAGCGCTTGAGACAGAGCAGAGACTTTCCACTTGGATTCCTGATTGCCATCACAGACTGCAGTGTGATTGAGCTACTGATGATGCGCTGCAGGTATTCTGTTGTTATTATTTTAGGGTTAGGTGGCTGAGTCTTACTGATTAAGCTGTGAGTGTATGACTTTGGTGTCTAAAGGATGAAACTGGGGGGCTTTGGGAGCTGGTTAGGCAACTTCTAGGTTGATGTGCAAGCCACCTGCCCGGCACATAGACAGGTGTGTGTGTGTGTTGTTTCTAGATGGCGAACCCTGTTGACTATATGAAGTGTCTGGGCTGTGCTGGGTGTATGTTAGGAGTTCTGTCCTGATGTTGAGTAATAGTGTATGGGGGTGGGAATCGACTTGCAAGCACATTGATAGCCAACGACAGCATATCAGAACTGTGGTGAATCTGTGCAGTGTGATCTTTCTAATTTGCTCTGTGGCCTTGTGTGTGTTTGTTGGCACCCATGCTATTGCCTTCCAACCTGCTTGATTGTAGGTATTTTTTTTCTCTCATGCTTTATGCATCTACGTAGCATGTGTGGGCTTTCTCCAAGTCGGACCATAACTGTTTTTATTAAAATAACTTGACCTATACATATAATCATTATACAAGCAATATAAAGAAACATGTTAACATTTCCTGCATGTGTTGACCCAAAAAGTCAAGTCCTTTGCCTTCCCCGCCCATAAATGTACACAAGAGTGATATTGTGATGTCATGCGTCACACATGCTCTAACTATGCATCTTCAGGATGAGGCTGTTGCCTGAATATGTCTGTGTCTACAAGTCAGTGTCGCATCTGTGGCTTCTCAGGCACCTGGGCGCCCTAGAACCGCAGTACTTAGCAGGGTCCTTCAGGGCTCCCAAGATGCAGTATAAAGTCCACAGCTGTGGGCTGGAAGACCTTCCCACCTCGGTCTGTTTCCTCTCATGCTCCTGGGCTCCTGGCTGCTGCTCCTTCTCTCTTCAACTCCAACATGGCAATCGCCTGCCTGAGGGTTTGCAGCTGCCTTTTAAGGCAACTCCGCAGCTACTCCTCATCAGGTTATTGTTCCCTTTCTTTTCCCTTTCCATCATGGCTGTTCCTCCCTTGGATTCTTCCTGACTTTCCCAATCCATTATGTCTTCTGTCGTGGTGTTTGATGTAATTTTCTTTTTTGTTCTTTTACTTTTTAAAGGCCTTGGTCTGGTCAGAGAGTGTATCACAACAAAACCGAGTTCCTTTGCTTGTTTCCTCGCTCCCTTACTTGCTGATCCTGACTCTTTGTGCTTGGGATTTCCTCGCCTGGATTCCGGACACCTTGTTTTCTCCAACCCTGTGAAGATTTCATCAGCAAAGAGTTTTTTTTTACACCTTTTACATTTTCCTCCTGAGAGGTGGCAGCTTCTCGAGGGCACTTGCCGACCACATATTTCAGTGAGTGGTGATGTGGCTTCCAGTAACAGTTGCCTGTACCTCAGACAGCGGAAGATCCAGATCTGGATTACAGGTAAGCGTCCAGTCCTGAAGAGAAACGGGTGGTGGCCTTACTTTCATTATCCATCCCAACTACAGAGTCCTCAGCACTATTAATTGAGTCTCACCTTCCCTGATGACAGCTTTTGCACCTGAACAGGCAGCATGGCCGCAGAATTTGTTTGACTGAAAAACTAACCTGAATTTGGTTAACATTTCTCCTAAAGTTTTCGGTAATAAATGAGGTGCAGTTGAAAGCTAGTTACATAGGGAACATTTTTCATACAAAGGGGCCCGGAACAGTGACTGCTCGTTAGTAAAGCTTTTAATTCTGAGTGTCACCGTTGTGCGTTTTAGCTCCACTTTATCTGGAGCAGGTGCCTCGGTGTATGGTAGTTCTTGTAATAGCGCCTACTTGTAGGAAGCTGGGTTTCTGTTGGAGTAACCCCCCCACTTTTTGCCAGACTACTGATGCACTTTGACTTGATGTGCCCTGGGTCCCTGCCAATCAGGTTCCCAGGGCCTGTTTTCTTTCCCAAAACTGTACCTTGTACCCCCAGTTGGCACCTCTCTGGCCACATGTCAGTCCCTTGTAAAAGATACCGTGGGTACCAAGGGCACTGTGGCCAGGGAAGGCCTCTAAGGGCTGCAGCACTTATTGTGCCAACCTTAGAGGCCCTGTACCTTTACACTCACACACTGCCATTGCAGGCTGCGTGTTGTGGTGCAGAACAAAGTGAAGAGTCGACATGGCACACATCCCTGTGTGCCATGCCTACAACCCACTGCCCTGGCATAGGTCAGCCACCCTTCTAGCTGGGTGCACTATACCAGTGGTGAGGGTACAGGTGCATGAGCCCTGTACCCCTACAGTGTCTAAGCCAATTCTTAGATATTGTAAGTGCAGTAATGCCATTAAGAGTATATGGTAATGGGAGTTTGTCATTACGAACTCCACAGCGCCATAATGGCCTTACTGAAAACTGGAAAGTTTGGTATCAAACTTCTCAGCACATTAAACCCACACTGATGCCAGTGTGGGATTTAATGAAAAAGGCACTCAGAAGGCATCTTAGAGATGCCCCCTGAAAAACGACCAGCCTCTGGTGGGTTCCATGACTGGTACACACCAGCCTGCCACCATGTTTCTGGACCCCTGGGGTGGGAGCCTTCGCTCCCTGAGCCCAGAAACAAAGCCTTTCCTGGGCGGAGGTGTTCACACCTCCCCCAGGCCAGGAAGAGCCATCTGTGGCAGGGGAGCTTCAAAGGCCCTGCAGCCTTTGTAATGCGAGCCCCAGCCTCTCCTGCTATCAGGAGCAGGCCCCCTTCCTGTCTCCGATCCTTTTTGGCAGGAAGACAGGTGGGAAAAATTAGCAAGCCCAGAAGGTGTGCCCACCTCTGCCAACCCCACCCCTCAGGTGGGGGAGGCGAGGTGAAGCCCACTCTTCAGTGCCTGCCATCTTGCAGATGGCAGGCACTTCCCAATCAGGATTAGGGATTGTGCTTACTCCCCCACGTTAGGTGAGCACACCAAGGGTGTAGTCACCCTAAGGTCAGTAGCCCATTGGCTACTGACCTCGAGACCCCTAAAACGCCCTCTAAATACAGTATTTAGGGGGCAGCCCTGAACCAAGAAGAAAAGAAGAAGGACTGAACAGCCTTGCCGAAGCTAAGAAGAGGAGGACGCCCACTGACTTGGCCCCAGCCCTACCGTCCTGTCCCAACCTCGAAACTGCAAAGCGAAACTCCGGTGTGTCCTACAGCCAGCTGCCTCAAGAACCCCTAGGACCTGCCCTGCCTTCCAATGAAGAGACTTTGTCTACCGTGAACACCGGATTTGTTCACCAACAGACTCCAGCTCCAGTGAAATCCGCAAGTCTGCACCACTCTGCACCCGACGCCCACGGCCCGAGTTCGAGTGGCCCAACACCACGAGGAGGTCTCCCCGGCGATCCTGACCCGCGATCCGGTGATCCCTGACCTGCCTCAAGCCTCTAGCCGACGCCTGCAGCCTCAATCCGGAAGGTCCCCCCAACCGCTGGCAAGAAGATCCGACCCTAAAAGACACCCCTCCACCCGATGCCCCACGGCCTTGGGTGGCCCAACCGACGGTGTCTAACCAACCCCCAGCATCCCAACTTACCTCTCCAAGTGGTGGTCGCACCCAGAAGACCTTCGTCTCCGAGCCTGCAGTGTGTATGCCAACCGGAGACTCCCCTTTGAAAGTAACAGGGCACCCGACGACAAACCAGCACCCTGCACCCGGCCGCCCTAGTGCAGCTGAGGGTGTACCTTTGGTGCTGCCTTGAACCCCCATTTGCCCTGAGCTTAAGTCCAGGAGCTTTGGTCCCACAACCTTGTGGCCTGCTCGTGAGCAGCCACCAACCGGAGGCCTCCTATCCCCCATTGGATAACATTGGGCCTCAGCACTCTGCACCCAGCCGCCCTAGTGCCGCAGAGGGTGTAACAAGAGTGCATCCTTGACCCTGGGGAACCCCTGAGTCTAACCCCCGAATACCAACTCCCACAACAAAGTACTTACCTCTGAACCGATAACACTATTTTCTCCCATAGGATAAATAAATAAAATAAATAAACATTGACTGTTTTTCTATGAAAAAGTTTCTAAGTGTGGAGTTGGAAAATCTATAAAAGTCTCTAAAATTGTAACCAAATAACCAAAATGCTTTTACTTACCTGTTTGCAGGAAATGTTCCAGTGTAGTATCCAGGTATACTGCACTGTGTAAGAAAAGTAATCTGTAAAGTAATCTACTTGACATTCTTTTGAAAATCCAATACAAAGTATATGTACAATATTTCAAAGCATTGCACTACTAGTAATTCTACTGTAATCAAACCAAAGTATATATACAACTGCAATTCAAGCTGTATTATTACTGCAAAGTATAAGTCACTTACCTGTGCCAGGCTTGCTTGTTTCTAGGAAATAAAATAACTAAAAGAATATTTTTATACAAACAAAATTGGTCTGAGTTCAGTCTTTGAGTGTGTGACATCATTTGCTGATTGAGTGTGTACAACAAATGCTTAACACTACCCTCTGATAAGCCTTACTGCTCGCCCACACTACCACAAATAGAGAGTAAGGTGCTATCTACTGTTACCTCTGCCAACCTTTGGGGTTCCACTGGACTCTGTGCACACTATACCTCACTTTGGTATAGTATATACAGAGCCAGGTTCCTACATTACTTGCATGTTAACCGAGGGTAACATCTGACATGTAACTCATCTCAACCATTAACAGCTGTTCATTTTTATAAATTGCCTGCCTGGCCCCTATGGCACACCGTGATCTGTCAGCGATGAAATGCTGGGTCCAGCAAGAGTGAAAGGTGCAAACAGACAGAATCCAGACCTCTGGCCTTCATGGTGAACGTGCAGGAGTGCGAGCAGCACGCACAATTGTTTTGACTTGCTGGCTCATGAAACAAGATCTCAGTGAGGGCACCCCCAGTATACATCATCATCAGCTGTTTAACACTGAGGTAAACAACAGTCTTATCTGTGGGAAGATATGTAGCAATGCGCTAAATGTCACACGGTGCACAGGCATTGACACAAAGTCAATCATATTCACCCTTTCTCGGTGTCATCAGATTTTACTTCACAAATGGTCTGGCATACCAGCAGAACTCATGAAAAAAGTCCCTTTACTATTTTTTTAGAGGCAGTACAGAATGAAAGGGAGCAATTCGAATTCTGCCCATTATTGTTCGTTTCTAAAGCATTCTGGTGATAGCAATTGGTGAAAAAAATGTAAACATGTGGAAAGAGACCAAGTGAACTTTTTATACAACCAAAGTTACAGGCAGTGATATCATTTCAACAAAATAAATAAGCAAGCAGAAATGACATCATGCTGTGATATCGATGACGTCATAGGAACTGCTCTCCAGTGACCTTGGACGCACCAGCTCGGGTGCAGCATCTTAATAAACAGTTAATTCCAGGTTGAAGCAACAAGCTAGTAAAGCTAGCAAATAATAAATGCCGAGGGCCTGCTTCACAAAAATAAACTTACACTTTTTGTGCAAGTTTACGTTTTTTTTGGTATTCACAAACTGTGACTTTATAGTAAGTCTTCGACTGCGGAGACACCGCAGTTGGGTGGAGATCTCAGCATATAAGAAGACAGGGCCTCTGCACTTGTAAACTTACCATTAACTCGTAGTTTGTGAATAGCAAAAAAGAAGTTAAATTAACACAAAAGTGTGCATTTACCTTTGTGAATCAGGTCCTAAGTAGTTACGTTGGGTAGATCCCAAGACTGCTTGAAAAGACAACTCTGGCAACTTTTAACAGAAGCCTCTAGGTCCAGGGGGCTACAACACAAAAGAATTGACATTTTATTGTGATGCTTTGTTCTGCATGGTACGTCACATACATGACATCACAAAGTTGTTTCCAAGTGCCCTTCAGGAAATATTACCTACTCCCTTTCACAACAGTCCTGCGCGTAACCAGTGGGATGAGGATTCAGAGGAATGAACAGAGTTGTATAGTGCAAGACCACAGTTCGAGCCAGGGCCGGACTGGCCGTATTGGGCCTCTGGCGTTTTCCCGGAAGGCTGGAAGGGTGGGGGCCGGTTTTGCAGCAGTGGGGGATGGTTTTGCAGCGGTGCTGCTATATCGGTCCCCACTAACAAAAGCAGCAGTGCTTCACACTTGCACCCCACCTACGTCTCCCCCGGGTGGGCTGGTCCTACAATATTGCCAGGGCTGCTTTGGGTTTCCAGTCCAGACCTGGTTCGAGCTTGTGTGGAACCAGAATATCATTGTTAGAATATCGTCTGACATAAACATAGTATCCTAAACAAGATTCAAAGTCCTGAGCCACAGTCACAGAAGCAATAACGTAATCAGTAGTCTTCTAAAGCCGTTTTCATGATGGTTTATTCAATTTTCATATAGATCCAAATACAATGTGCTTCACTCCTTCAACATAACAGGTAGCCACAAGTTGAGCCAACACGTGTTTTGTCTATAGGCACATAGCCTTCATCAGGGCACAGAACTCAAATATCCGGCGAAGCATCTATATATATGATAATCGCAAATTCCGCCACACTTCTCAAATGTTGACATCTCAAATACGGCAAAAAACCTATAATCATTAAAATGCGAGCATTAAGTGCATCAATGCGACCTCCAAAATGGAGAAAAACAATCTCCAAAACTGCAATAGGCGATCTGTAGTGTAAGTCAAACGAAGCGGAGAGTACTCCTTTCCGTATCAGAATTCTGGCGTGTTACCGGATACCGATTTTAATAAGTGACTCTGGGGGCAGATCTGAGGAGGTGGAGTCAGACATCCTTCCACCTAACACGTGCCAGCTAAAGACATTTTGCTTTTTGCAACTGTGGTAGTCCCTGTAGATCCCTCCATGACTATGGGTCTTGCGTGTTTCCATAGCACATATGGGGCTAGATGCTAGAGTACTCATGGTACAGTGTTTGTGACTGATCTGTGGGGGTGCAAGCTAGAGGATGTCATAGTGCAGTGGCTGTCACTCTTCTGCGGGGTGCATGCTACAGTATTCATAGTACACTGCTTGTCACTATTGTGTGGGGGTACAAGCTAGAGTATTTCATAGTGCAGTGGCTGTGACTCTTCTGGAGGGTTGTGTGATAGAGTATTCATAGTGCAATGTTTGTCAATAGTGTATGGGGGTGCGTACTAGGATATTAATAGTGCAATGTTTGTCACTATTCTACGGGGTGCGTGCTAGAACACTCATAGTGCAATGTTTGCCACTATTCTGTGGGCTACTAGCTAGAGTATTTCATGGTGCAGTGGCTGTGACTCTTCTGATGGGTGTGTGCTAGAGTATTCATAGTGCAATGTTTTTCACTATTCTGTGGGGAAGCTAGAGTATTCATAGTGCAATTTTTGTCACTATTCTGTGGGGGTATGCTAGAGTATTCATAGTGCAATGTTTGTGACTTTTCTGCGAGGTGCATGCTAGAGCACTCATACTGCAATGTTTGCCCCTATTCTGTGGGGGTACAAGCTAGATTATTTCATAGTGCAGTGTCTGTGACTCTTCTGCGGGGTGCATGCTAGAAGATTTGTAGTGCAATGTTTGTGACACGTCTGCAAGGTGTGTGCTAGAACATTCATAGTGCAATATTTGCCACTATTCTGTGGGGGTACAAGCCAGAGTATTTCATAGTGCAGTGTCTGTATATCTTCTGCGGGTGGTGTGCTAGAGTATTCATAGTGCAATGTTTGTCACTATTCTGTGAGGGTGCAAGCTAGTGTATTCATAGTGCAATGTTTGTGACTCTTCTGCGATGTGCATGCTACAACATTCATAGTGTAATGTTTGCCACTATATTGTGGGGTACAAGCTAGAGTATTTCATAGTGCAGTGGTTGTGACTCTGCGGTGGGTTATGTGCTAGAGTATTCATAGTGCAATGTTTGTCACTATTCTGTGGGGGTACATGTTAGAGTATTTCATAGTGCAGTCTGTGACTCTTCTGCGGGTGGTGTGCTAGAGTATTCATAGTGCAATGTTTGTTACTAGTCTGTGGGGGTGCGTGCTAGGATATTCATAGTGCAATGTTTGTCACTATTCTGTGGGGGTGTGCTAGAGTATTCATTGTGCAATGTTGTGACTCTTCTGCGGGGTGCGTGCTAGAGCACTCATAGTGGAATGTTTGCCACTATTCAGTGGGCTACTAGCTAGAGTATTTCAAGGTGCAGTGGCTGTGACTCTTCTGAGGGGTGTGTGCTAGAGTATTCATAGTGCAATGTTTGCCACTATTCTGTGGGGGTGTGCTAGAGTATTCATAGGAGCAATTTTTGTCACTATTCTCTGGGGGTGTGCTAGAGTATTCAAAGTGCAATGTTTGTGACTTTTCTGCGAGGTGCGTGCTAGAGCACTCATAGTGCAATGTTTGCCACTATTCTGTGGGGGTACAAGCTAGAGTATTTCATATTGCAGTGTCTGTGACTCTTCTGTGGGGTGCATGCTAGAGTATTCATAGTGCAATGTTTGTCACTATTCTGTGGGGGTGTGCTAGAGTATTCATAGTGCAATGTTTGTGACACTTCTGTGAGGCGTGTGCTAGAGCATTCATAGTGCAATATTTGCCACTATTTTGTGGGGTACAAGCCAAAGTATTTCATAGTGCCGTGTCTGTGGATCTTCTGCGGGTGGTGTGCTAGAGTATTCAGAGTGCAATGTTTGTCACAATTCGGTGAGGTGTGTGCTAGAGCATTCATAGGCCAATTTTTGCCACTATTCTGTGGGCTACTAGCTAGAGTATTTCCAGGTGCAGTGGCTGTGACTCTTCTGAGGGGTGTGTGCTAGAGTATTCATAGTGCAATGATTGTCACTATTCTGTGGGGGTGTGCCACAGTATTCATAGTGCAATTTTTGTCACTATTCTGTGGGGGTGTGCTAGAGTATTCATAGTGCAATGTTTGTGACTTTTCTGCGAGGTGCGTGCTAGAGCATTCCTAGTGCAATATTTGCCACTATTCTGTGGGGTACAAGCCAGAGTATTTCATAGTGCAGTGTCTGTGGATGTAATGTAATGTAAATAAGATTTATAAAGCGCAACTCATGCACGAGGGCGTCTTGGCGCTATAGAAGTCTGATCTAGGGCAACAGAAGTAACCACTATGGGTTAGGCAAGAGAGAAAGGTGCTTTATCCATCCTGTGTGAAAAGCCATGTTTTTAAGGCTTTTCTGAAGCTGAGTAGGGAAGGAGCTGTTTTTAAAGTCAGTGGCAAACTGTTCCAGAGCGTTGTAGTGGTCCTATAAAAACTCCTCCCCCCCCAGGTGGCCTTTTTAAATGGGGGGACCACCATGTTCCTGGCAGAACCTGATCGTAGCGCTCTTGCTGGTATGTACCATTTAAGTTTTCTCTTAAACTGGTCAGGCCCGAGTCCATGCAAAGATTTAAATGCCAGACAGAGGGCTTTGAACTTGCAACGTTGTCTAACTGGCAACCAGTGCAATTTTCGAATGGCTTCTCTCGCCGATTCATATTAGGGAATCTTGCAGATGAAACGGGCAGCAGCGTTTTGCAAAATCTGGAGTCTGTTCAGAAGACCCGATGCTAGAGTAAGGTAGAGACTATTGCAGTAGTCAATCCTTGTAAGGACCATAGCCGTGGTCACTGTTTTTAAAAGTTCTGGGGGTAGGTATTTTTCTATTTTTTTTTAATCAACCTTATGGAGCAAAAGGATGCAGATGTAATTTTGTTGACTTGCTCTTTGAATTTCAATTCACTGTCTATCATGAACCCTAAGTTCTTTACCTTGGTTGAGGGTGTGGGCAGTGAGCCCAGCTCAGGCGGTCACCAATCCGGTGTCCAGAGAAAGGGTTTATTGCCGAATTTGATAACCTCGGTCTTTGAGGCATTCAGCTTCAGGCAATTGCGATCCATCCAGTTGCTCACCTTGCTCATACATAACCTGAATGCCTCACCTGGGTTGTTTTCACAGTTAGCCAGTGACACCACAATTTGGAGATCTTCTGCGGGTGGTGTGCTAGAGTATTCATAGTGCATGTTTGTCACTAATCTGTGAGGGCGAGTGCTAGGATATTCATAGTGCAATGTTTGTCACTATTCTGTGGGGATGTGCTAAAGTATTCATAGTGCACTGTTTGTGACTCTTCTGTGAGGTGTGTGCTAGAGCATTCATAGTGCAATATTTGCCTCTATTTTGTGGGGTACAAGCCAAAGTATTTCATAGTGCAGTGTCTGTGGATCTTCTGCGGGTGGTGTGCTAGAGTATTCAGAGTGCAATGTTTGTCACAATTCTGTGAGGTGTGTGCTAGAGCATTCATAGGCCAATTTTTGCCACTATTCTGTGGGCTACTAGAGTATTTCATGGTGCAGTGGCTGTGACTCTTCTGAGGGGTGTGTGCTAGAGTATTCATAGTGCAATGTTTGTCACCATTCTGTGGGGGTGTGCCACAGTATTCATAGTGCAATTTTTGTCACTATTCTGTGGGGGCGTGCTAGAGTATTCATAGTGCAATGTTTGTGACTTTTCTGCGAGGTGCGTGCTAGAGCATTCATAGTGCAATATTTGCCACTATTCTGTGGGGTACAAGCCAGAGTATTTCATAATGCAGTGTCTGTGGATCTTCTGCGGGTGGTGTGCTAGAGTATTCATAGTGCATGTTTGTCACTAATCTGTGAGGGCGCGTGCTAGGGTATTCATAGTGCAATGTTTGTCACTATTCTGTGGGGATGTGCTAGAGTATTCATAGTGCACTGTTTGTGACTCTTCTGGGAGGTGTGTGCTAGAGAATTCATAGTGCAATGTTTGTGACTATTCTGTGTGGTACAAGCTAGAGTATTTTATACTGCAGTGGCTGTGACTCTTCTGCGGCGTGCATGCAAGAGTATTCATAGTGAAACGCACAACATGTACGCCTGGTTATCAAATGAATCAGGACAGGCAGATCTCATACATCCAAGTCATGTCCTGTATACTCAGTGTATGTACGGTAGAGCTGCCAGGGAACAGATCCTTTTAGGATAAGAACCCTCACTCACCTGAAGGTGACATGCTTCATCACTGGGTTCCCTCCTCGCACCTGGACTGCAAGGTCAATGGTGTGGGCTACAACTCCCCACTGGGGAGGAGCTGAAGTGTTTTTCAAAGATAAGCGGTGAAATGGGGTCATTGAAGGCAAAGAAGTGCTAAATGGGTGGTGAATAAAACTATCTCCAGGGGGCCAGGTCAACTTTATTCAGTGGACCACTGGGATAGATTTAAAAAGAGGACTAGAGTTTAAACAAATATACCTCTATCAATGGTCACAGAGTATTCATGGTGCAATGTTTGTCACTATTCTGTGGAGGTGGGCTAGAGTATTTATAGTGCAATGTTTGTGACTCTTCTGCAGGGTGGGTGCAAGAGCATTCATAGTGCAATATTTGCGACTATTCTGTGGGGGTACATGCTAGAGTATTTCATAGTGCAGTGTCTGTGACTCTTCTGCGGGGTGGTGTGCTAGAGTATTCATAGTGCAATGTTTGTCACTATTCTGTGGGGGTGCGTGCTAGGGTATTCATAGTGCAAGGTTTGTCACTATTCTGTAGGGGTGTGCAAGAGTATTCATAGTGCAATGTTTGTGACTCTTCTGTGAGGTGCGTGCTACAGAATTCACAGTGCAATGTTTGTCACTATTCTGTGGAGGTGCTTGCTAGAGTATTCACAGTACAATGTTTTTCAATATTCTGTGGGGGTGCGTGCTAGGGTATTCATCGGGCTATGTTTGTCACTATTCTGTGGGGGTGTGCTAGAGTATTCATAGTGCAATGTCTGTGACTCTACTGCGAGGTGCATGCTACAGCATTCATCGTGCAATGTTTGCCACTATTCTGTGTGGTACAAGCTAGAGTATTTCGCAGTGGCTGTGACTCTTCTGCGAGGTGCATCTTAGAGCATTCAGAGTGCAATGTTTGGCACTATTCTGTGGGGCACAAGCTAGAGTATTTCATAGTGCAGTGTCTGTGACTCTTCAGCGAGGTGCGTGTTAGAGCATTCATAATGCAATGTTTGCCACTATTCTGTGGGGGTGCGTGCTAGTGTATCCATAGTGCAATGTTTGTCACTATTCTGTGGGGGGGTGCTAGCAATGGTGGAGGAGCGTCATCCCCCTGGATCAGAGCCAGCAGCTAAGAAATAAAACGATATTTTATTATCGTTTTATTTTTCAGCTGTTGGCTGAGCCAGCGTATGTAGGGAGGGACGGGCCGGGCCATGGCAGATGGGCGGGAGTGATGTGCACTGCTAAGTGCACATGCGATGGGCGGCCAAACAGGGACAACAACCTTTACAACGCGGTCATTACACCGAGATACCATTACAACGCGGTCGGTACTACAACCGCGTTGTTAGTACGCAATGTATTACATCGCAAGTCTTTACAACGAATTCCACTAGGGGGCGCTGAGGTATTGGAAATGAATTCCAACACCTTCCCTACTGTTGGGCAAACTGGAGTAGGAATAGTAATTAATACTATTCCTAAGTCCAGCGTGCCCCCTAGTGGAAGTCGGTGTAAAGACTTGCGATGTAATACATCGCGTACTAACAATGCGGTCGTTGTAACGACCGAGTTGTAATGGCACGCGATGTATTACATCGCGTTGTAATGTGCCATATTCCCAAACAGACATGCACAGTTATTGCACAGCCGGGTTGGAGAAACAGCACAGACTCCCTGTGCCTGAGCGAGCGTTAAACCAGCCTGCTCAGGCCATTCCCCTCACTGCTCTCATGCTCGGTAATATAGCATGAGAGCAGCATGAGTATTCGATGGAGAATCTGATGCTGTCCCAGGGACTGCTTGAAAACAGGTCCCCTAGCACACTCAATGATATATAAACACAAATAAGAGTCATCCAATCGTCCTTATGTGCTCCAATCTTTTCTTTAATTGCATTCGGATTCCTCTGCCAGCCAACACTTGTTTCGTCAATGGGTGTTTCACCCTATGACTTCCTCAGGGCTGGAAAATTAAATTAAAACCTATCTTACAAAGTTATCATTTGCATACAGTTTGGACCTTTACACCCACAGTGCATATCAACCGATGCCTTTTATACTGTATGGTGTACTGGTGGAAACACTTATTTATTTACACTCAAAAACCGCTATTTCCACATTATTCATCAAGTGTGAGTGACCATCACCTTTGTATTAAAGTACCTGTACTCTGCAGTCTCGCTCTGTAGGAAATAATGCATATATTTAAATCCATGCCAAACTTCACTCCCATTCTGGCGTGATATCAATTCTATGGTCTGTGAAATGTTGTATTACGTACCTTAAGTTAAGTCATCAAAACATATACATTTATTTATTGTCAAGGAAATGGCAGTGTTGTACAATCTTTGGAATCGGCATGCAGGCGTATCGCACTTTTTAATGTCTGCACCTGCCGTAAAACGAAAATGCAAAGTATACTAAGTCCCGGGTCCGTCCCCAAAGTCTTGCGGTAACCAGTGATTTAAATGGTCCGGTACTCACCGGTACTGAGTACCGGCACTTCTCAGTTTTCTCCCCTAGAGTACCGGAACTTCTCCTTCTGTCAAGAGAGTACCGGTACTCCTAGAGGCAAGCTGGAGTCGGGGTCTGGAGAATGGGATTTCATGCAGCGCAGGTGCTGCTGAATACCTTCAGGGTGGGCGTGTCTGTGAGGCGCTCTGACAGTCAATACACTCAGTATTCCAGCGCTAGGTTGCTGCTGCTGCCTTACACTCTTTACTGACAGCGTGACAGGAATAAGGAGATGTGGCCTGATGGACAGAGCTCCCCACATTCGAACCTTTGCGTTGTTAGTTAGAGTGTAAGGCTGCTGCGCTGGAATACACTGTCAGAGCGCCCAACGCCTTTGGCTAAGTTCAGCTCATGTGTAGAGTCCGCAATTAGTACTTTTTAGCAATTATATATCGCACGCTTGGCAGAAGGGTATTAAAGCACTTTAAATGAGTAGTACAAGTTCTACACGAAAACATACTTTATTTTGTTTTTATGGCACAGAGAGCTGAAATCCCAGCTTCTGCTCAACATCCTGTTATTCCGGGTGATCTTCCTGCACCATAAAAACAAAAAAAAGATGTTTTCATGTAAAACTTCTGCTTCTCAAGTAAAAAGCTTTAATGCCCTCTGGCCAAATTAGCACAGTATAAAACTGCAAAAAACACCAATTACGACTTTCCCATATGAAGAAACTTGGCCGAAGGACAGTAGAGCGCTTTTGCATTGAATAAGAAAATGTCACCATTGCTAAATACCTGCCTCGAAGCCACGCCCCCAGACACGCCCCTACGAGACCCTCAAGACACATCCCGGCACTTTTCTTTTTCCATTTAAAGCACTGGTGGTAACTCTAATCAAAAATCTTAATCATAATAGTGCGGCGCTCCCAGTTTCCCGAATCTAGGTATCTTACCCGTGTACAGGCCAGAGTATCCACGACCCCTGACTCGGAGTGCGCGTCCACGTGACAGTTTCACGTATGTCATCCTAGTACCTCCGCCATCTTGGAGTATGTCAGTTCTCTTGACATTAAATGCTGGGATTGAATAAGACCGATGATATTTCGGTGTCCGTTCCCAGTGAGCACGTATAGTAATTCCACTTTATAACCACATGCAAAGTTATTATAAACGGGCGCCTAATATGAATGAATGAATGAATATAAAATTTGTAAAGCGCGAACTAAGCCCAAGAGCGTCAAGGCGCTATAAGCGGACCTAAGGATGCAGACAGAAAGACATGCTCATACCGAGGTCTGAGAGAAAAGCCAGGTCTTTATGGCCCTGCGGAAAAGAGAATGGGACACCTGACTTGAGAGCTGTTCCGGGAGGGAGTTCCACAGTCTAGCAGCCGCAGTGGAGAAAGCTCGCCCTCCCCATGTAACCTTCTTAAATCTCTGTACTATAAGCAGATTCTTATCTGCAGACCGGAGCCGCCTGTTGGGAACATAACGATGGATAATGGACTTAATCGCTTCAGGGCCTGACCCGTAATAGGCATTGTGAGTTATGCACAGGGTCTTGAAAAGGATCCTACGGTCCACAGGGAGCCAATGCAGCAACCTAATAGCATCTGTGACTGAATCATATTTAGGTAAATTCATCACCAGCCTGGCAGCGGCATTCTGCACCATCTGCAGACGTCGCATCAAACCCTTGTTAATGCCCAAATAGAGGGCATTACAATAATCCAATCTGGATGTAACCAGTGCGATGACAGCCTGCTTACGTGCATCAAAAGAGAGATAGTGGGAAATTTTCCGTAGGATCCTAATGATCCCAAAACACGTGGAAACTGTCCTACTAACCTGAAGGTTCAGGGACAGTGAATTATCGACGATAACCCCCAGGTTTTTGCCATGGGAGACCGGAGAGGGACAGACGCCAAGGGCATCCGGCCACCAGTCACTGGACCACACCTCCTGCTTACTCCCAAAAACCAAGACCTCCGTCTTCTCTCCATTCAATTTCAAAAAATTCTCCACCATCCAAGAGGATACTGCCTGCATACAGTTCCTGAAATTAAGGGCCGAATCCTTTATGCTATGCGAAATAGACACCATAATTTGGGTGTCGTCCGCATAGGACAGCACTTCCAACCCAAAGGATCTCACAACCTTCGCAAGAGGAGCGACATAGATATTAAAAAGAGTAGGGCTCAGGGAGGAGCCCTGAGGAACGCTCACACAGCAAGGGTTTGGGGGCTGAGTAAAATCGACCAAGCTTAACCATCTGTGCCCGCTCACTAAGAAAGGAAGCAAGGAGCCCCAAAGCCGAGCCCCCAATACCTATCTCTCTGAGACGATCAATCAATCTACAGGGAGACAGGGTATCAAAGGCTGCGGTAAGATCCAGTAGAACAAGGAGGGTGGTATGACCTGCATCCACTTGAACCCGGATGTTATCAAATACAGCCGTCAATGCTGTCTCTGTACTGTGATGGCTTCTAAATCCATGTTGCGAACCATCTAGTAAATGGAAATCCTTTAGGTAAATACTGAGATGGGAGTTAAGGTACGTTTCCAGAATCTTAGCTGGAACAGGAAGTAGGGAGATCGGGCGATAATTCTTCAGTTCACTAGGATCCAGAGAAGGTTTCTTCAAAAGAGGCTTCACTACAGCCGTCTTCCACAGAGTGGGAAATTGCCCCTCTGAGATGGCAATATTAAAAACATCCGTCAAATGAGGGACAATAACTTCACGACCATGTTTTAACACCTTGAGGGGACAAGGATCCAGAGGGGAACCCGATTTAACCCCTTCAAGGATCCGATCGGTCACCTCGTAAGACATAATAGGGAAGGTAAGAAGACTGGGCGACCCCTCAATGGGTGCGGCCCCAATGGGATGGAAGGTGGATCGGACAGATGACCCCGAAATGGGGTTGGAGGCTTCAAGCAGGGAGTAGATATCTGCAATCTTAGTATGGAAAAAATCAGATATTTTGTCACAGCGCTCCTGAGAGAAGTTTGAGGGGTCGAAGGCAGGGGGAGAGGTAAGAGAATTTATTACCTTAAAGAGATCTCTAGAGGATCTCATAGAGTCAGTAGTCTTAGAGAAGTATAATCTCTTTTCCTCCATGACGGCAATTTTATATTCTTTGAGGCCTTGCTTATGTAGTGCCCTATTCAGCGGATTTAGATCTAAGCGCCAATGCCTCTCCTGTCTGCGACAGCCCAGTCTCAGCGTTCTGAGCCTCTCCGTAAACCAGGGAGCAGAGGGTTTTTTCCTTGCTGAATAGTATTTACTAAGAGGTGCAAGAGTATCCAATACTAACTATATGTTCATAAGCTGCTTAAGCCCATCCCCTAAATAGAAGACAAACCTATATGGATTGAAGGCAGTATGTATCTTTGCCTATCCTCAATGTCCACTTGTATTCAGCATAATCCATTATAAGTGCCTAGTGTGTAAACCTTGTAGGTTCGGACACCCGGGACTCACTACTAGCCAAATCACTATTCTGGGTATGTAGTGGCAAGCAATCACAGGTTTCAATCCCTTAATATTACAAACGTGTACATAAATATTTCTTACAATATATTAACATGAATATTGCGACACCACAATTTAGGTAATTTTAATTAAATGTCTTTATTAGTCCATCAACACCTTATCTCTCCAGCCATGCGAAACTTATCACTCTGTGTGGTGGGATTCATATGGGTCATAAGCTGTTCAATAGCATATACTAGGATCGAATATAGATATCAGACATCTAGTTTGGCTGTGTTTCAAACTACACATTCATATTCAAAACCACCTCCTTTTTAAGCAAGACCTCTTTAGGTATGTGGGTATTACTGCACCTCTTCTTGGTCGAGGTAGGCTGAGCTGTCAATCCCCCAAGAAGTAGTGTAACTCCTGATCTATATCAAACCATATTCTACTGTATGTAATCTCATGATCCACCTAGCCTCGCATCTTCTCAGGGACAATTCCCTGTTACCACCTCTGGGGTTCCTGGGTACATGATCGATTCCATAAAACATGAAATTTCTGTGTGATCCTTGTGACTGACATTCATTCATATGCACCTCCACTGCATATCTTCCGTCACCTGCTTTTATCTCTCTCATATGCTCACTCACTCTGTCTATGAGAGCGCGAATAGTGCTTTCTACATACAAATTGTCACACTTGCATTCGATGACATATACTACAAACTTTGTGTGACATGTAATGTTTGTGCGTATGCTGTATTCCTTACCATTTCGGTCTCTAAAAGTTTTCGTTTTGTCCTTGGCCCACCTGCACATAGGACAGTTGCCACATTTGTAAAATCCCAATGTTTGTTGTGTCAGCCAATTGTCTTTTCGTTGTTCCTTGAGGTAGCTTGGGCTTAGTAAAGTCCTCAAAGTGAGACCGCTACGATATGTGTGATACCTGGCCTTGGTGGTGTAAAGTCTTCAAAATCTTATCATCCCTTAACAGGTGCCAATGTCTCTTCAAGCATTTATGATATCTGTATGATAGCCCATTGTAGTCCGTTATATGATGTATTTTATTGTTTTTTCCCTCTTTTCTGCATGTGTGTCTAATGTGTATTTCCTGTCTATACCTGTCTCCTCCTTGCCGATCTCACTACACGCATACTGTATCCCCTTTCTAGGAATCTCATCTCCATATCTTTTATACATTTTTTAATTCATCGTCCTCATTGCAGTTCCTTCTGGCTCTCATCATTTCCCCAAAAGGTATAGCATTAATTTGACAGTTTGGATGTGGGTTTGCGATGGAGCATACTGTCCAACTTGTCTCCTTTAACATATAGCTCCGCATCCAAAAATTCAATTGCTTTCTTACAGTATTTTGATGTGAACCTTATATTAACATCATTCTGATTCAGATGTGTTGTAAATTCCTTCAGCTGTATTTCACTGCCTGTCTATATCATCAGGCAGTTGTCGATGTACCGACTGCAGTAAAGTATGTGCTCAATCCACTTGGCACCATTCCAGCCCCAGATATGCCCCTACTCAAACACCCTCATGAACAGGTTGGCATACGAGGGGGCAAATCTGGAGCTCATCGCGGTCCCCTGTAGCTTCCTATACCATGAGTCTTTAAATAAGAATACATTGTTTCGAGAATTATCTGTCATAGATATCAACATCTGTGTGTGTTCAAAAAGTGTCACCAATGTTGTGTTCAGTATGCGATTCAATGCAATTATGCCCATGTCATGTGAAATGCTGGTATAAAGAGATACCACATCTAAGGTGACCATCTGCAACCCTGGTTCCCATTGAATATCATTTAACAGGTTTAAAACATGCTTAGTATCACGAATATGGGAAGGTAGGTTCTCCACATATGGTTGTAAAAATAAGTCTACATATTCGGAGAATCTCTTTGTCAGACCCCCGATACCGGATATAAAGGGTCTTCCTGGGGGAAAAGTAGATTCCTTGTGAATCTTTGGGAGCGTGTATAGACATGGGTATCTTGGGCAAATTATTCATAAGTAGTGGTATTTGTCAATGGTCAATGTCACGATTCACTCCCTGTGCTCTCGTTCCCATCACCAGGGGGCCGAATTGTGGGGCTTTCCAGTGTTCTAATATGCTTCCAGACACTCCCCTGTATGCATATGCTGACTTCCAGGCATTTGGACATCATTTAGGAATTGACATCCATTCCCAATCCATGCCGGGTTTTGTGGAAGCAGTCTGCTCATGCTGGAAACTCCATTACCTATAATCCCCTACTCACTGCTTTGCCTCTACCCCTGCAGGCCAAGGATGGGTGGAGGAATTCAGCTCACCTGTGGCTGGCTGCTGCTAGCCTGCTCACACCTGATGCGCATGAATACTGTGATCTCTTTTAAGCCCCAGCTCCCTTCAGCCCAGGGTTGGTCATTGTAGCTGTTTTCCGGTGAGACCAATCCTTGTTTCCTGAGATTTAGATATTCCTTGATTCCTGAGCTATAGTTAATCCTTGTTCCTTGATTCCTGAGCTATAGCTATTCCTTGTGCCTGAATTAGCACTGCCTGCAGTGCTACCTTGTTTCCTGAGTTCCTGAGCTATAGCTATTCCTTGTGCCTGAATTAGCACTGCCTGTAGTGCTACCTTGTTTCCTGAGTTCCTGAGCTATAGCTATTCCTTGTACCGGAATTAGCACTGCCTGCAGTGCTACCTTGTTTCCTGAGTTCCTGAGCTATAGTTATTCTTTGTTCCTGGGCTTCAGCTATTTCTTGTTCCTGATTTGCACTACTTGCAGTGCTCTCTTGACTCCTTGTTTCCTGAGCTGTAGTTATTTCCTGTTTCCTTGAACCAGTACTGCCTGCATTGCTACCTTGACCCCAGAAGCTTTAGTAATTCCCTGTTCCTGGACTAGCACTGCCTGCAGTGCTACCTTGACTCCTGAAGCTTTAGTAATTCCCTGTTCCTGGACTAGCACTGCCTGCAGTGCTACCTTGACTCCTGAAGCTTTAGTAATTCCCTGTTCCAGTGCTACCTTGACTCCTGAAGCTTTAGTAATTCCCTGTTCCTGCCCCAGCACTGCCTTCTATGCTACTTTGTTTTCTTGTTTCCTGAACCTGCACTATTCTAGTATACCCTTGTAGCCTCCCCTTCTGTATATCCTTTTCCAGCCCCTGCCTTTCTTCCCATTTCCTTGGTTCCAGTTCTAGTTTGCTGTCTTTCTATTCTGCTGTCTTGCTTCTGTTACCTTGTATGTTTGTTACCTGCTTTCTGCCAAGTGTGCCCTGTGATTCCCTTCCTTTCCTGTTAAGCACTCCTCCTTGCTAGCTCCTTGTCTATTGTGCTTGTGTTTAGTTCTACCCCTTTGCTGTTACTGCCTTGCGTGTTCCTGTTTGATCGCCAGGATCCATGGGCACAGCTGACTACCTAGGTGGTGTTTCTTGATCACTGTGAGTATTGTCTTTGAGTTACAGTTATAACATCACCATAGGTATAAGCTCCACAGACCCTGCCTTTGCATACATATCCTATATGTGGGTATTTTCAGTCAGTATCTGTAACAGCATTTGTGGGTGAGGAACTTACTGAGCTTCATTCTTACCATGTGGAGCTCCAGAGTGCTTTACCCCACATTCCCTTTATTGTTAATGTTGTATTATATATATGTCTTGCACGTCCGTCCTGGGTGTAGTTAGTCTGAATGCTAAATTGCCTTGTGAGTGCCCTTCCTTTCTGAGTCTTAGCCATCTTGTACAGGCTTCCCCTTTGGATCCCTTTTTCTCCTCTGACTCCTTGTGCGATCCTGGGCAGCGCTGTACTACTCTTTCTGTGCACGGTACGTTTTCTACCCAGTCCCCAGTCCTTGCTCAAGTCCCTGACTGTGTTCCCGACATAGTCCCGGACAGTCCCAGACAGAATGATCAACCCACATTTCCAGGGTCACTTGGGAGGTTTCTTTGTGTTCACTTAGCTACCTTTTTTTTTAAAACCCACCCTGTCAGTTCTTGCCAAGATGTTTAGCAACAGATCCAGAAAGTCTGCGTATGTTGGCAGAAATCCATTGTCAAGGCAGCGCAGTTCTGTACACCCTATTAGAAAGTCCTTAAACTCTAGAGATCGATTCATGGAACAAAACAGACTTTTACGTGCTGAATATTATTCCCTGTGGTTGGCTGATCCTTCAATGTTAGATTTTCATTCCATCTGTAACCCTGATCCTCACCTGATGCCAGCCAGTGATCTACAGGATGAAAACGAATTTCTGCAAACCTTGTTAGCAGCAGAAAGACAAAATAGTAATTTAGAGAGTGGTACTATTAGGGGAAATATTTCTGAAGTTTGTAACTCAGAGACCCCCTGTCAAGACACAGTTTTTATCGACACCTTACCAAACTAATAGTTCAATGATACCAGTTAAAGCTTGTTTAACCAAACAACAGACAAAGAAAGAGCAGATGCATTAAATAACCTCTGTTTTCCATACCACCGATATACCTCAGTCTTGTGACCCAGTGAAGATCACAGTCCCTGATACTAAAGAGACAATGTTTAATGCTACATTCAAGGTAAACAATCAGATTAACAAAAGAGAGAAAACACCTACTAGAACACAGACAGCTAATAGCCAGTTTAAACAAAATCCAAGATTTAGTTCTGTTGCTTGTTGTGAAGTTTCAAAATCTACAGCTGTCCTTGGAGAAAACGATCTACAATCTTCACAGGACATATTGGAATCGAAGATTTTGGAATTACAACAAGAGAATAAAATGTTTCAGACTCTGTTAAAAAACTATAACCCAGAGTTCAAGTGGGAATCTAAAACCCTGGTACAAGACTACTTTTCAGCTTCTATGTTAGCTTCCTTAGAAATGGAGAATGAAACCTTGCGCACTATTTTGCAGTCCCCTCAGAGCTGGTCCAGTAATTGCGTAAATAATACTGTGGCTGATCACTCAGATTCCACTCAGGATAGCCATAGTACCATGTCTCAAAGTGCAGTTAAGGAAAGTATTTGTTTGAATTCTGAATTTTCTATCTCCTCTGTTTTGTCTTCTAGTGCTAAATTACATCTAGGTGCTACATCTGAGATGTGTCCCTCCACTTTTCAGGAACCCCAAATGCCAGGCAAAACAAAAAACATCTCTTTGCTTTCTTTTCCTGGTGGTGAAGTCAGTTCTATCTCAGAGATAACCCGCAGGCAGGCCATACTGACAAAACCTGAACCCGTGACCCACATAATCCCTGATGTGACAATATCCTGTGATTCAGACTACACTCTTGATTTAACTGCTGCAACTGAAGCCAACCTCCTAATTGAGAAGGAACAAAATCCTGACCCCTTGTTTGCTCTCTCGCCTTCAAGTACACCACATACTGAGAAGTCAGGAAATATTACTCTATGCTCTGATGCATCTGTAACACCTTGTAATATAGAGGAAATTAAAAACATTTCCAAAGACCAAGTAATCTCTGACCTGTTTCCTCGGACTAAGACATGTGAACTGCCAAATGTTAAAGGGAGTCTGGTCATCAGAGACTCTAAGATAAGCAGTACTCTTAGCCATCCCGAAGAAAGCGCTTCAGTGTGCTTTAATGAGCCAAGGAACTGTGAAGATTTCACTATTGACAACAGGGAATCTACTGTTCACGGGCTATCGCCATTCCAAGAATTTAAAATCTGTCATCCTTGTGCCTCTCTGCCATCAGCTTGTCTTCTTGCAGAGTCTCCAGAGTCCTCAGCCGGCCTGCTGCTTTCAGAGTCTGCAGAGTCCTCAGCCGGCCTGCTGCCTCCTGAGCCCAAGCCTGCAGCCGTCCTGCCGTCTGAGCCCGAGCCAACAGCCTTCCTGCCATCTGAGCCCGAGCCTGCAGCCTTCCTGCCATCTGAGCCCGAGCCTGCAGCCTGCCTGCCATCTGAGCCCGAGCCTGCAGCCTGCCTGCCATTAGTACTGGAGCCTCCAGGCTGCCTGCCTTCAGCACCAGAGCTTCCAGGCTGCCTGCCTTCCGAACCAGAGCTTCCGGCTGCCTGCCTTCTGAACCAGAGCTTCCAGTTTGCCTTCCTTCCGAACCAGAGCTTCCAGTTTGCCTGCCTTCAGAACCAGAGCTTCCAGGCTGCCTGCCTTCAGAACCAGAGCTTCCAGTTTGCCAGCCTTCAGAGGTCTCAGTACGTATACATTCAGAGACTGAATCTCCAGCATCAGAGACAAAACTCTCAACATATAAGCCTCAAGGGCCTGGGTCTCCTGCATACCTGCTTCCAAAGTCGCCGCATGTGAGTCTTCTGTATGTTTTCCTCCAGGGCCAGAACTTCAGGTCTGCTTCCTGTCACCTCCTTTGTCTTCAGCCAGTTTGTCTTTGACCTCTGTGCCTCCTGCCAATCCATTATCTGCTTTTGGCCCTAAAGTCAATCTTCCTTTGTTTTCAGAGTGCTACTCTAGCCTGCCATCATCAGGACTTCAAACACCTTTGATTCAGGCTTCTAAGCCCCCTTTACTGGATTTGGACTCTTCAGGTTCTGCCTTCAATACTGCTGTTAATTTACAGCATATTATTCTACCCTCCAGAACATCACATTTTTCCTGCAGTCCTCTGGTATCTTGCATTACATCTCTGATGGGAATGGACTTATTTCATAGCAGCAAAGGCTTTGAATCCAGTCCCAGATTCCGGGAGCCGGTTGTTGGAGGGGGTGTACTGTCATGATTCACTCCCTGTGCTCTCGTTCCCACCACCAGGGGGCCGAATTGTGGGGCTTTCCAGTGTTCTAATATGCTTCCAGACACTCCCCTGTATGCATATCCTGACTTCCAGGCATTTGGACATCATTTAGGAATTGACATCCATTCCCAATCCATGCCGGGTTTTGTGGAAGCCAGTCTGCTCATGCTGGAAACTCCATTACCTATAATCCCCTGCTCACTGCTTTGCCTCTACCCCTGCAGGCCAAGGATGGGTGGAGGAATTCAGCTCACCTGTGGCTGGCTGCTGCTAGCCTGCTCACACCTGATGCGCATGAATACTGTGAGCTCTTTTAAGCCCCAGCTCCCTTCAGCCCAGGGTTGGTCATTGTAGCTGTTTTCCGGTGAGACCGATCCTTGTTTCCTGAGCTTTTGATATTCCTTGATTCCTGAGCTATAGTTAATCCTTGTTCCTTGATTCCTGAGCTATAGCTATTCCTTGTGCCTGAATTAGCACTGCCTGCAGTGCTACCTTGTTTCCTGAGTTCCTGAGTTCCTGAGCTATAGCTATTCCTTGTGCCTGAATTAGCACTGCCTGCAGTGCTACCTTGTTTCCTGAGTTCCTGAGCTATAGTTATGCTTTGTTCCTGGGCTTCAGCTATTTCTTGTTCCTGATTTGCACTGCTTGCAGTGCTCTCTTGACTCCTTGTTTCCTGCGCTGTAGCTATTTCCTGTTTCCTTGAACCAGTACTGCCTGCAGTGCTACCTTGACTCCTGAAGCTTTAGTAATTCCCTGTTCCTCAACCAGCACTGCCTGCAGTGCTATCTTGACTCCTGAGCCTTAGCTCAATTCTTGTTCCTGCCCCAGCACTGCCTTCTATGCTACTCTGTTTTCTTGATTCCTGAACCTGCACTATTCTAGTATACCCTTGTAGCCTCCCCTTCTGTATATCCTTTTCCAGCCCCTGCCTTTCTTCCCATTTCCTTGGTTCCAGTTCTAGTTTGCTGTCTTTCTATTCTGCTGTCTTGCTTCTGTTACCTTGTATGTTTGTTACCTGCTTTCTGTCAAGTGTGCCCTGTGATTTCCATCCTTTCCTGTTAAGCACTCCTCTTTGCTAGCTCCTTGTCTATTGTGCTTGTGTTTAGTTCTACCCCTTTGCTGTTACTGCCTTGCGTGTTCCTGTTTGATCGCCAGGATCCGTGGGCACAGCTGACTACCTAGGTGGTGTTTCTTGTTCACTGTGAGTATTGTCTTTGAGTTATAGTTATAACATCACCATAGGTATAACCTCCACAGACCCTGCCTTTGCATACATATCCTATATGTGGGTATTTTCAGTCAGTATCTGTAACAGCAATTGTGGGTGAGGAACTTTCTGAGCTTCAGTCTTACCGTGTGGAGCTCCTGAGTGCTTTACCCCACATTCCCTTTATTGTTAATGTTGTATCATATATATATCTTGCACGTCCCTCCTGGGTGTAGTTAGTCTGAACGCTAAATTGCCTTGAGTGCCCTTCCTTTCTGAGTCTTAGCCATCTTGTACAGGCTTCCCCTTTGGATCCCTTTTTCTCCTCTGACTCGTTGTGTGATCCTGGGCAGCGCTGTACTACTCTTTCTGTGCACAGTACGTTTTCTACCCAGTCCCCAGTCCTTGCTCAAGTCCCTGACTGTGTTCCCGACATAGTCCCGGACAGTCCCTGACAGTCAAGAGACAGTTATCATACCAATGTTTTATCTTGATGATAATTTTTTTTAGTTAGATCAAAGATTGGGTTACCTTCCAATTTTTTGTAGCAGGAAGTTGTGAGTGGATTTCTTGATTATAATCAAGGTGGTTCATTATAACAATGTTGCCTCCTTTATCCGCTTCTCCTATAATTAAGTCACTATTGGCTTGTAGTACCTTAAGTGCTATACGATCACCTGCACTTAGGTTGTCATTACATTTGCTAAGTCTCCATAATTTGTCCATATTCCATTTGTCCAGGTCTCCATTGACTAATTTATAAAACATGGCAATATTGTTGCCATTTGCTAACTTTGGCGTCCAACATGATTTGTTTTTTAACCCACTGTCTATGCTTACATCTGTCTGCACATTCAAGTCCTCTATCACTTTGGCTGTAGTGACTGGGTCACCCTCTATATCTGTGAATGAAAGTAGAGAGACTGTGTCATGTATATCCTATATGGACAATTCATTGAACATCACATTGGTCTCTTGCATAGCACCAGGTTTATTAGTATATGGATTCAAAGCAAATAATATTTTGAGTTTCAAAAGCCATACATATTTAAACAGATACATTTTCAGATTACATATATCCCCCCTGTACTTGGACAGAATTCAAGCCCTTTTTGCAATAGGGAAATCATGTCTGGGTTTAAAGGTGTTTTAAATAAATTCATGATTGAGACCCCCAGTTCTGCTGCTTCTACTTTTTCTTGTCCCATGATCTTGTGTGCATACCCCTCTGTTTCTTTCCTTTTTCTTCCTCCTCTCTTGCTCCTTCTTGCTTTCTTGGCTCGTTTGGTCTCGGGCCCTGATCTAGATTGCCCTTCCTTATCCTTTCTACCGCCTGTAAAAAAGTAGTGTTACAGGGGATATGATTCAATGTGCCCTCGCCTGCTATTGTATCTCCATCACTGCTCTCATTAGTACTGAGTGACGTCAAGCTATTACTGACAAGAGATGCTGCACGTAAGTTGCTTGCTTCATCACTTTTAATCAAGAAATCAAAGCGTCTTGCAAAAGTAAACACCCTGCCATTGCGATAATTCACCTCGTACCTTTTGAGTTTCCTTGCCTTCCTCTGTTTGACCTCATTTTGATCTACTATCACTGTTTGACCTCATTTTGGTGTCTTTCTAGAAAACAATTCAAAATCTCATAATTTTTATAAGTAGTTTCTGCCAAATTCATGTTCTTAATCTCATCTTCCAAAGTTTGTATCTCTGCAAGCAGTCTGGAGACCTTTCTGTCACAGTTCTCTATTAGTATTTCCATTAGCCTTGTTGAGCTCGAGATCAGTTCTTTTTCCCACACCACTAACAGATCCTCATCTAAGTCATCATACGTTTGTATTACTTGTAACCTGAGACCCCTCAGAATCCTATTCAGTTTTATATATTCCTTCAATGTAACACTATCTCACCATTTTGATATTTTATTCCTTTTCAATCTCTCCAACTTTATGAACTTGTCCCTAAATCCTTCCTTTTTATTCAAATTTCCACAACCGACTGAATGTCCTATACTACTACCCATCTTAAGGTTTTTAAATAGTTCTTCTGCCATTTTTTCTCAGTCCATGGAAACACTCATATTAAAGCTACTTAGATTGTGTGTGTCTCGTGCTGCCCACCTATAACTAAATTGTCTACTAGGGGGAGAGTAAGGGAATTCAGCGCTCAGGACACAGTTCACAAATTTGTAGCGTATTGTATTAGAGCAGTGCTCAAAAGTGAAGGGATGTCGTCCCTACATCCCTAACACAGAGGTAAACTACTTGAAAACAGGTCTCCTAGCACACACAATGATATATAAACACAAATAAGACTCATCCAATCATCCTTATGTTCGCCAATCTTTTCTTTAATTGGATTCTGTTCCTCTGCCAGCCAACACGTGTTTCATCAATGGGTGTGTCACCCTAAGACTTCCTTGGGGCTGGAAAATTAAATTAAAACCTATCTTACAAAGTTATAATTTGCATACAGTTTGGACCTTTACACCCACAGTGCATATCAACCGATGCCTTTTATACTGTATGGTGTACTGGTGGAAACACTTATTTATTTACACTCAAAAACCGCTATTTCCACATTATTCATCTCTACTAGGGTACAGTTATTGACATGTTACATGCTTTGGCACTTTATCAGCACCCCTTACTTTGTTTGCAACTACAACCTGTGGGTAAGTCATTATAATTTGCATAGTGTAAGCTGAGTACAATGGTGTCAGTGCGTTGAATCTATGGTTATGTGAGTTGCGTGAGGTGATATAAAACCGTGCGGAGGCACAACTGCAGGCAAAACCAGAGTACATCCCAAGATACCCAGTATGTTATTAACAAGTTTGTGTGACGTCACCTTTGTATTTAAGTATTTGTACTCTGCAGTCTCGCTCTGTAGGAAATGATACATATATTTAAATCCATGCCAAATGTCAGTCCTGTTCTGGCGTGATATCAGTTCTATGGTCTGTGAAATGTTGTAATGCGTACCTTAAGTTAAATCGTCAAAACATATGCATTTATTTATTTTAAAGGAAATGGCATTGTTGTACAATCTTCAGAATCGGCATACAGGCGTATCGCACTGTTTAATGTCTGTACCTGCCATAAAATGAAAATGTAAAGTATACTAAGTCCCGGGTCCGTCCCCGAAGTCTTGTGGTAACTCTAATCAAAAACGTAATCATAACAGTGCGTCTCCCCATTTCCCGAATCTACGTATCTTACCCGTGTATGCACGTCCACTTCGCGTTCGGAGCAGGCGCCATCTTGGCTCACTTAGATATAACACAGAATACGTGACCGTTTACTGTTAGAAGATGGACCACGGATGTCACCCAAGTACCTCCGCACCTTGGAGTATGTCAGTTCTCTTGACATTAAATGCTGGGATTTAATAAGACCGATGATATTTCGGTGTCCGTTCCCAGTGAGCATGTATAGTAATTCCACTTTATAACCACATGCAAAGTTATTATAAACGGGCGCCTAATACTAACTATATGTTCATAAGCTGCTTAAGCCCATCCCCTAAATAGAAGACAAACCTATATGGATTTAAGGCAGTATGCATCTTTGCCTATCCTCCATGTCCACTTGTATTCAGCATAATCTATTATAAGGGCCTAGTGTGTAAACCTTGTAGGTTCGGACACCCTGGACTCACTACTAGCCAAATCACTATTCTGGGTATGTAGTGGCAAGCAATCACAGGTTTCAATGCCTTATTATTATAAACTCGTACATAAATATTTCTTACAATATATTAACAAGAATATTGCAACACCAGAATTTAGGTAATTTTAAATAAATGTCTTTAGTAGTCCATCAACACCTTATCTCTCCAGTCATACGAAACTTATCACTCGGTGTGGTGGGATTCATATGGGTCAAAAGCTGTCCAATAGCATATACTAGGATCGAATATAGATATCAGACATCTAGTTTGGTTGTGTTTCAAACTACACATTCATATTCAAAACCAACTCCTTTTTAACCAAGACCTCTTTTAGATATGTGGGTATTACTGCACTTCTTAATTGAGGTAGGCTGAGCTGTCAATCCCCCAAGAAGTAGTGTAACTCCTGATCTATATTCAAATCATATTCCACTGTATGTAGTCTCATGATCCACCTAGCCTCTCATCTTCTCATGGACAATTCCCTGTTTCCACCTCTGAGGTCCCTGGGTACATGATCGATTTCATAGAACATGAAATTTCTGTGTGATCCTTGTGACTGACATTCATTCATATGCACCGCCACTGGATATCTTGTGTCACCTGCTTTTATAGCTCTCATATGCTCACTCACTCTGTCTTTGAGAGCGTGAATTGTGCTTCCAACATACAAACGGTCACACTTGCATACGATGACATATACTACAGATTTTGTGTGACAGGTAATGTTTGTGCGTATGCTGTATTCCTTACCATTTCTATATCTAAAAGTTTTCGTTTTGTCCTTGGCCCACCTGCACATTGTACAGTTGCCACATTTGCAAAATCCCAATGTTTGTTGTGTCATTCAATTGTCTTTCCATTGTTCCTTGAGGTAGCTTGGGCTTAGTAAGGCCCTCGAAGTGCGACCTCTACAATATGTGATACCTGGCCTTGGTGGTTTAAGGTCTTCCAAAATCTTATCATCCCTTAACATTTGCCAATGTCTCTTCAAGCATTTAAGGTATCTGTAAGATAGTCTATTATAGTCCATTATATGATGTATTTTCATTGTTTTATCCCTCTTTTCTGCATGTATGTCGAATGTGTATTTCCTGTCTTTACCAGCCATTATCCTCCTTGCTGATCCCACTACACACATACTGTGTCCCCTTTCTAGGAATCTCATCTCCATATCTTGTATGCATTTTTTTAAGTCATGCTCCTCACTGCAATTCTTTCTGTCTCTCATTATTTCCTCAAAAGGTATAGCATTAATTTGACAGTTTAGATGTGAACTGGAAGCATGCAAAGTTGCATTACATGACATGGGTTTGCGGTAGAGCTTACTGTGCAACTTGTCTCCTTTTACATATAGCTCCACATCCAAAAATTCAATTGTTTTCTAACTGTATTTTGATGTGAACCTTATATTAACATGAATGAATGATGTCATTTGAATGAATGATGTCATTTGTAAAGCGCTGGCTTTCACTCCAATGGAGCATCTTGGCGCTGGAAGCGGGTAGACTGAGTGTCAAGGAGTGTGATCTCTGATGTCGACGTGGTCAGATAAGGGACAGGGCCAGACTATCTGGTACTGTGAAGATCCAAGTTTTCAGTCTTTTCTTAAACATGGACTCCATCTGTGTAAGTCTCAGTTGGGTGGGTAAATAGTTCCAAGCTTTTGTTCCCAGTACAGCCATAGATTTTCCTCCTCTGGACTTCAGACGGAAATGGGGGGGTACTAGCAGATTTTCCGTGGAGGATCTCAAATTTCGTGCAGGTACATAGGCTTTTAATCTGGTCCTGAGGTATTTGGGGCCGCTTTGTTTTACAGCTCTGAAAGTTAACACTAGGATTTTGAAGAGAATTCTCTTGTGTATTGGCAGCCAGTGGAGGATTTGGAGGGCCTCAGAGGCAGATGACCCCTTTGGTAATTTTAGTACCATTCGGGCTGCTGCATTTTGTACAGTCTGCAGCTTTTTCATAGTACTCTTCTTTACTCCTGCATAGAGACTGTTACAATAATCTAGGCGTGATAAGATCAAAGCCACTGTCACGGACTTGCGAGCTATAGCTGGAAGGAGGTCAAAGAATTTTTTCAGAGTTTTTATCCAATGAAAACAGGTTCCTGCTACCAACAATGCCTGCCGATGAAAGGAGAGGGAAGTATCAAATCGGACTCCTAGGTTTTTGGCAGTGTCCACTGTATTAGGGGGTGGGGCTGCATCTGTTGGCCACCACAGTTTGGGTGTGAAGATATTACATTTTCCCAGCAACAAAATCTCCGTCTTTTGGCTGTTGCACTTAAGGTGATTGGTCTTCATCCATTCGAAGACAGCAGAGAGACATTGTTGGAAATTTTCTTCTGCTGCTGTGGATTCTTTATCCAGGGTAAGGATGAGCTGTGTATCATCAGCGTAAGACACAGACTCGATATCAAAGGATGACACCAGGTCTAGCAAGGGCACCATATATATGTTAAAAAGTGTGGGGCTCAAAATTGAGCTTTGAGGCACACCCGAGAGCAGCTGCTTCTCTGTTGAAGTGTAATTGCCGAGTGTTACTGATTGTCTTCTGTTCCCCAGGAATGATGCTAGCCAAGCCAATGCTTTCTGTGAGATCCCTGCTCTTCTTAGCTGTTTACCCAGAACAACATGGGAAACAGTGTCGAATGCGGCCGAGAGATCCAACAGAATCAGCACTGCCATCTTTCCTTGATCCAGTGCGAATTTTAGCGTCTCCGCAGTGTGTAGCAGTGCTGACTCCGTTGAATGCCCGGCCCTGAAACCTGATTGCCTGGGGTGTAACACGTTGTTTAGTAGGAGAAAGTCATTTAATTGCTTGTTTCTCCGTTATCTTGCTTAAGCAGGGCAGTAAAGAGATGGGTCTAAGATTGGTCAAGGTAGTTGGATCTGGGAGGTGTTTCTTTTGAAGTGGTTTAACCGAGGCAATTTTCCAGCTGTCTGGTACTACAGCTTGTCTAAGTGAAGAGTTTATGATCTGATTAATAATTGGATTAATAGTATCAATCAGAGCATGTAGGATTTTTGGGGGGCAGGGATCGCCTGGAGAACCTGATTTGCATGTCATGATAGCCTGTCTGGACTGTTCGAGGGTGATCTCCTTAAAATGGTTTAGCATCGGTCTATTATCTAGATTCTGATTTGAACCTTCTGTAGATGGTGTATCCATTAAATTGAAATCCTTTTTAAGGTCTCTGACCTTATCATCAAAGTAGTCCGCTATCTGGTCACATAGTTTTTGTGACGGGGGAATTTCCTGATTGAACATCTTAGGGTGGGTAAAGGATTCCTCAATTTTAAAAATCATTTTTTGATCAGATGCTGCCTGCTTAATAAGGATAGTGTAGTGAACTTTCTTTTCACGTTTGATCTTCATATGATATTCTTTCAGTGCTGCTCTGAAGAAAAGATCATTGTTATTATAGTGCACCCTCCATTTTCGCTCGAGCTTCCTGCATTTGCCTTGTAGCTCTTTGAGCTGAGGGGTGAACCAGGGAGCTGAGGTTTTACCCAGGGAGGCTCTACTAAGTGTGGCCACAGGTGCCATTTTGTTGGCTAACATGGTCATCCAATCATTAAAAATATTCGTGTCAAGTACAGGGTCCCCTGTTAGTGTGGGTTTACTTAATTCTGCCAAAGTGTGCAAATTAGGATTTGTTAACATTTTGTTCCATTTCCTCTTGATAATTTTGCAGAGCTGATCGGGATTTTGTTTTGCTGCATATGTAGTGATGTCTGCAATCCCAAAAGGGATGAACTTATGGTCAGACCAGGTTAGTGTGGCCGGAGTATCCACTGTAAGTTTGTTGGAATTCGTACAGATTCCATCCAGGGTATGTCTAGCCTCATGAGTTGGGTCCATTATCAGCTGCTTTAGTCCTAGCGTTTCTATAGCTTCCAGAAAGTTTTTTGTAGTTAGGGAGTTATCTGCTTCCAAATGAAGATTAAAGTCCCCTAGTATGGTAAAGTTTGAATATCTAACTATCAAGGCACTGAGACTTTCAGCAAGGGTGTCTAAAAAGTCAAGACTTGCCCCTGGAGGCCGATAGATCAAGGCTCCTGCAAAAACCACTGAGCTGGATAATTGGAGACAAAAACCCAGACTTTCTGCTCCCTTAATCTCTGTGATATCAAATGTTGAGCATTTTAGAGAGTCCTTATGAATAATTGCTAGCCCTCCCCCTCTCTGTACAGGTCTGTCTCTTCTGGATATAGTATATCCTGGAGTAAGAGATTGTACAATATCGGGGTTGGACCAGTCCTTTAGCCATGTCTCTGTAATAAAAAGGCCATCTAGGTTGAGATTTAAAATTAGATCATGAATATGCAGGGCATGTTTTCCTAATGACCTAACATTCACCAGTCCACAGCAAAATGGTCTAAGGTCCAAATTTGGATTTGTTTTATGGGCTTGATCGAGGGTAGGTATAGTACTGGCTTCATATCTAAGTTCGTAATGGCATTTTATGCATGTGGCTGAGCATACTATTTTATCTACGTGGAGGTGGTGATGGCAGTCACTAACTTGCATATTAAGCGACCATAATTCATCTCTAGAGTAGCAGTACTTTGGATCGCGACCGGCAGCATTTCTGGCCCTGGCCGCGTTCGGGTGCAGACGGGCTTGCCTTAGGCGCGCCAGCGGCGCGCCCGCTGCGCGCGTCCGGCTCAGCATGTGGAATATATTGCTGGCCGGAAGGAGATCAGCGCACTATGCTCCTCCAACCGGAACACCTGAGGTGGGGAGGAGTGTCTGGAAGCCCCTTCGCACAAACGGAAAACCGCGGCGGACCGAGGGCGCCAGATAAAATCAAAATGCAGTAAGCGTTTTCCTTTTCACATTAAGTTAAAACATCCTTTCGTTTTAAAAAAGTTCTGCTTCAATAATCAGCTAAAAAGCCCCAACTAAAAGCCCCAAACTAAATGTCCCGTTCACAGTGCAGAGACTAGATTATAGCAGCAGAGTATTAGAATAGATTTTTAGCAGCAAAATATTTCCAAAGTTAAAATGAATTAAAAATAGGGAAAACGAGCGTTAGAGGCAAGCCCCTCTCCACTCTCCACATAATTCTGAATCAGCTGTGTTATAAATTCCTTCAGCTGTATTTGACTGCCTGTCCATATCATCAGGCAGTCGTCGATGTACCAACGCCAGTAAAGTATGTGCTCAATCCACTTGGCACCATTCCGCCCAGGGACTGCTGGGAGCAAGAAGCAGAGGAGCACCGAGGCGCGAGGCGGCCAGTAGCATCAGGTAAGTTTTATTTATTTATTATTAAGCCCGCGGTCAACTTTCTGCAATTCCCCACCCGCCTCGCCACTTTTTATTTGTGTCGGCCGCCACTGGTGCTAGAGTATTCATAGTGCAATGTTTGTGACTCTTCTGTGAGGTCCATGCGAGGCTGCCATAAAGAGGGAATCAGGTGCATACGAGGCCACCATAAAGAGGGAATCAGGTGCATGTGAGGCCACCATAAAGAGGGAATCAGGTGCATGCGAGGCCACCATAAAGAGGAAATCAGGTGCATGTGAGGCCACCATAAAGAGGAATCGGGTGCATGTGAGGCCACCATAAAGAGGAATCGGGTGCATGTGAGGCCACCATAAAGAGGGAATCAGGTGCATGTGAGGCCACCATAAAGAGGGAATCAGGTGCTTGTGAGGCCGCCATAAAGAGAGAATCAGGTGCATGCGAGGCCGCCATAAAGAGGAATCGGGTGCATGTGAGGCCACCATAAAGAGGAAATCAGGTGCATGCGAGGCCGCCATAAAGAGGGAATCAGGTGCATGTGAGGCCACCATAAAGAGGAAATCAGGTGCATGCGAGGCCGCCATAAAGAGGGAATCGGTGCATGCGAGGCCACCATAAAGAGGAAATCAGGTGCATGCGAGGCCGCCATAAAGAGGAAATCAGGTGCATACGAGGCCACCATAAAGAGGGAATCAGGTGCATGTGAGGCCACCATAAAGAGGAAATCAGGTGCATGCGAGGCCGCCATAAAGAGGGAATCAGGTGCATGCGGGCCACCATAAAGAGGAAATCAGGTGCATGCGAGGCCGCCATAAAGAGGAATCGGGTGCATGTGAGGCCACCATAAAGAGGGAATCAGGTGCATGCGAGGCCACCATAAAGAGGGAATCAGGTGCATGTGAGGCCACCATAAAGAGGGAATCAGGTGCATGCGAGGCCACCATAAAGAGGGAATCAGGTGCATGTGAGGCCACCATAAAGAGGAATCGGGTGCATGTGAGGCCACCATAAAGAGGGAATCAGGTGCATACGAGGCTGCCATAAAGAAGGAATCAGGTGCATGTGAGGCCACCATAAAGAGGAAATCAGGTGCATGCGAGGCCGCCATAAAGAGGGAATCGGTGCATGCGAGGCCACCATAAAGAGGAAATCAGGTGCATGCGAGGCCGCCATAAAGAGGGAATCGGTGCATGCGAGGCCACCATAAAGAGGAAATTAGGTGCATGCGAGGCCGCCATAAAGAGAGAATCCGGTGCATGCGAGGCCGCCAAAAAGAGGGAATCAGGTGCATTCAAGGACACCATAGAGAGGGAATCAGGTGCATGTGAGGCCACCATAAAGAGGGAATCAGGTGCATGCGAGGCCACCATAAAGAGGGAATCAGGTGCATTCAAGGACACCATAGAGAGGGAATCAGGTGCATGTGAGGCCACCATAAAGAGGGAATCAGGTGCATGCGAGGCCACCATAAAGAGGGAATCGGGTGCATGCGAGGCCACCATAAAGAGGGAATTGGGTGCATGCGAGGCCACCATAAAGAGGGAATCGGTGCATGCGAGGCCACCATAAAGAGGAAATCAGGTGCATGCGAGGCCGCCATAAAGAGGGAATCAGGTGCATGCGGGGCCACCATAAAGAGGAAATCGGGTGCATGTGAGGCCGCCATAAAGAGGGAATCCGGTGCATGCGAGGCCGCCATAAAGAGGGAATCAGGTGCATACGAGGCAGCCATAAAGAGAGAATCAGGTGCATGCGAGGCCGACATAAAGAGGGAATCAGGTGCATGTGAGGACACCATAAAGAGGGAATCAGGTGCATGCGAGGCCGCCATAAAGAGGGAATCGGGTGCATGCGAGGCCGCCATAAAGAGGGAATCAGGTGCATGTGAGGCCACCATAAAGAGGGAATCAGGTGCATGTGAGGCCACCATAAAGAGGGAATCAGGTGCATGCGGGGCCACCATAAAGAGGAAATCAGGTGCATGCGAGGCCGCCATAAAGAGGGAATAAGGTGCATGCGAGGCCGCCAAAAAGAGGGAATCAGGTGCATACGAGGCCGCCATAAAGAGAGAATCAGGTGCATGCGAGGCCGACATAAAGAGGGAATCAGGTGCATGTGAGGACACCATAAAGAGGGAATCAGGTGCATGCAAGGCCGCCATAAAGAGGGAATCGGTGCATGCGAGGCCACCATAAAGAGGGAATCAGGTGCATGTGAGGCCACCATAAAGAGGGAATCAGGTGCATGTGAGGCCACCATAAACAGGGACTCAATTAGATGCATGCGTGGGACTCGTGTGATAGTTATATGGAGAAATATTGACTCTAGAAATATCAACGGACATATATATCATCTCGTTTTCTATTAATAACTGTAACGGGGTTAGAATAGAGTACTTATGTAAGACAATATTCTGACAACGATATTCAATACTCTGGTACCACACACGTGTGTCAGAAAAGCCACACTTTAATTGCGTTCAAAACTAATATTTCTCCTGTTCTTAAAAGTCCCAAAATGTTGCCAGTCGTTGCCAGATAATCACGAGCCACCGCCTTCTAACGTTGGATTCTAATAACCCTGCATCGAAAGGCTTTAAAAATCTCTGAGGGATGGTTGGGCCAGTCCTACAGACATAGCTTACATGTTTCTGTTCACATTCAAACCAGACACATGGACGCATATCTCAATAGTGCATCAGGTGCAGTGGCACCGGGGTCCAGGGGTCTGAGGGAGAGACAACAATCAGTTCCTAACTCTTTGAATTCCAAGCATCTGTGCTAAAGTATGTAAAACTACTGAACAGTTTAGCTAAACTGATCACCTAAGTAATCCGTCATTGTCTACTGGAGGTGAGCGGTGAACCCATGTATTTCTGAAGCTGCCTCGGCCCTATCGGTTACTTGTAACTGAATATAGTCAGAGTAGTCCATGAACTGCCTCCTCCAGGGCTGCCAATCACCAAGCACAGGGTCTGCTCGTGCAAGCCTCCGCCTGCTTTGTGGTCTTGTGTTTCACTTGCTCTCAGGTGGTCTCTTGTTTGAGGTAGTGCACTTTCCTGCCCTGGCCCCAGGCTCTGGGGCTTTGCCAGTGGAGATGAGGCCGGCCCTGGACTCCTGGCTTGCTTGGCGTAGAGCTTTACCCTACAATGCAGTTTATTTGTCTTTCCTCGCTCTTTCCAATGTCTGTTTCCAACAGGGCCTCGCCTAGAGAAGGGTGAATGAGTAAACCCTTGTGTCAAAAGTTTGCACCAATTAGAGGGGACTCAAATCGCGCATCTAGTTGTAATATGGGGTTCAAATGTTTCCAAAAGTGGATACAAAATGGGCGCAAAACATGTTTGTAGCCATTACACTTTCTTTTATCACCGAATGTTAAACCGGTGCAAAACCTCAGTGGGAACCAGGCCGAATCAGGAATGTTACGCTGTTTTTGAGCCTGATTTAGTGGGAAACCCTCAGCTAGCAGCTAGTAGGGATCATGAAAACTGCATTAGTGCTGTGTCATTTTGCACTAGTGCCAGACAAGTTTACTCTGGTACCAGGATATTCTGCAGTGACATTTGCAGCATGAACTAGTATGAAAACAACATTTGCACTGAGTGACCAGAAAAAGCAGCAGTTTATATCCCATAGGGGGACATTTGTAATTTCTGAACTGGTGCAAAACTGCTCTGTATGGTGCATTTTACTTGATTTGTCCGTGGAAGCCCTAAGCACTACACAGCAGACCCTTGGATTAGAGGGGCCGGGCTGGGGTGGAGGGGCTGGTGTCCGGGTCTGGCTGCACTTGCACCCCATTTCCAAAGTGATTTTACAGGACAGATCATCCGGCCGGTAACCTTGGATTCATTGCTCCCATGCCCAGAAAATGAGGGTACAAGAACACCGGGCCTCTTATATTTGAGTGGAGCAGAATCCAACCTGGAGATACTGCTCCTCTCAACTCATAAGTGGCTATGTAGGAGTGAACTCCCCTACAACCAGCCTCTTTCCCTCACCAATGAGCATTGCAGACTATACCTGGGGCCTTATTTAGAGTTTGGTGGGTGGGATACTCAGTCGAAACATGTCAGACATCCCATCCGCCGTATTACAAGTGCCATTGGATATAATGGACAGAGGATGGGACATCTGCACGGCTTGTGACAGAGTATCCCATCGGCCATACTCTAAATAAGGCCCTTGGTCTTCAGCTTGGGTCAGTGGTCGGCTACTTCTCATGTTCCCTGTGCAAAGTATTCAGGAGGAGTGTGCTCAACAGTGTTCAATAGAGTAGTATTTGGTTTATTACTCAACATTTTGCCAAGTATTCAATCAAGGTAGGACTGGAATAGTGGTTTATGAATACTTTCCAAGACCAGATTTCTAAAAAGAAGAAGAAAGAAAGAAAATAAGATTTCTAAAGCGCAACAATTACCCGGAGGTATCTCGGCGCTAAGCCAGACTGAGAAATCGAATATATTATGGGAAAATACTGGAAGCTATTTAGTAAAAAGCCAAGTTTTTAAATTCTTCATGAATTCCAATAGATTTGCTTTGTTTTTTAGTTCTGTCGAGAAACAGAAGTCCTATGTTTCTTTAAGTTCTCTGATTTGTATGTATACACGAATCTGATATGATAACTTTTCTAAGGAGCTTCAACCACGGTTGAACCAGAATTCAATAGTTAGGAAATATCTCTCTCAGAAAATAGAATACACAGAAATATATGCCCAGAGCTGACTTTCCCCATCTCTCATTGAGAGAGATCTCGTCCTTCCCCATCATCCTCAATACCCAAAACATGCACTGGGCTAGCATCCTCTCTTCTTCCCTCCCCGACCGACACCGCTCCATCACAGAGGTGCAGAAGCTTCAGAAAAGAAGATTTGAAAAAATGATCATTTGAAGGCGAGTTAGAGCTGTTGTAATATTTCATGGTTCATGTGTATATGTTACCGGAACATCTAGGGCCAGAATTAAGCACAGGTACATTGCTTGCTTAACTTTCATGGGTTGAAGGAGACTGGACTGTCATCAAATGATATGATAGAGCTCAAAAGTATTAGATATGTTTTCTTAAAATCTGAATAAATGATGCTAACAGTAAATAATGACCCGTAAAGAGAATTCCTGCTTATCAATTACCAAAAAATATCTTCAAAGTTGCAAAAACTTTGTAGGTTAAATAGCAAAATATTTTTTTTTATTAAAATCATTAATAGTTTCCAAAATAACTTCAGTTGAAGGGGTTCTATGGTTAAGATGCAAAAACTAAAACCCACAAACAGTCAGCAACTATGGTGAGAATGGTAGCTATAATTACCCCAATGCACTGATCATGCCCTCGCAGTGAGTCTGAATGGTTGTTGAGTCCACTTTGACTGAAAGAAACATGGGATTGATGCCGGTCCTGTCCACTGACCAGACCTATAGCTGAACATGTGGTCACTGTACCTGGCTACGGCCATGTAATGTCTACTACGGGTTCAAGGCTTGTCTTTTGGCCGAATCCAACACTTTAACACTAAGGGCCTGATTTTGACCTCGGCGGACGGGTTACACCGTCACAACGGTGACTGATATCCTGTCCGCCGAAATATAAATCCCATAGGATATAATGGGATTTATATTTTGGCAGACGGGATATCCGTCACTGCTGGGACGTCGTAACCTGTCCGCCGAGTTCTAAATCAGGCCCTAAGTGTTCCAGAAATCTTTGGCCGCCTGGCCTGGCTATCACTAGTCCTGTGCTCAAGGCCCCAATCACTAGCAGTGGCCCTGCCTGGCCTTCATGCAAGCGCACTGCGCTCTAGGTGCAGAGTTTGGCCTTCGGTCTAGTGCCGCACTTCAATCCTGAGTACCCCAGTTCATAATCCAGCTTCAATGATGTAATTCAGGAATTTCATTGGGTTCCAGGGTTTGTATCTTTGAGTTACTTTTACTTACGTTTTCAAGGGGAAATCCAATAGGTTTTATTTAATAACGTTTTTTTCTCATCTGAATAAAGAACCATAACTTCCCTTTAGGAAAGATTTTCCAGTGTATGATTTAGGGTTTTATGTCACTATAGGTTGGTCCTTGGCCACAGCAAGAAATGTTGGGCATGGACTTGCCTCTGCACAGCACCTCAGAGCATAGCCCCTTTGTCCCCCACATACCGCAGTATGCGCTCTTCAGCCATACCCTATGCTCAACTCATGCGCCCCCCAAGCCCACTGCACACAACCTTTCGCCAATCGCTGCGGGCTTCGGGCACATGATGGAGGGGCCTCCAGAACAGAGCGGGCTTCTTAGTTCTAGTTGCTATTTTGAGATCTGCAGATCAGCAAAGAGATAAATGAAACCAAGATTGAGACCATATCCTTAACTAATATCTGTACTAAAAGCCAGGCACAGCAAGTGCAGTGGAACCTGGACTGGGTGCAGCACCTGGCCACAGGAAAGGAACTGTACCCAAAGGCCAGGCCGTGCGCCCAGAGCCAACGGTGGGGATTGAGCAAGGCATTCACCGAGATGTCATTGTGCACAGTGGAAGGCCCTGCATAGCTAGTGCAGTGGAAACTGGACTGGGTGCAGCACCTGGCCGCAGGAAAGGAACTGCACCCGCAGGCCATGCAGAGCCAGTGGGGGTGGGCTGAGGGATAGATAGGTGGGTGACCTGGCATTACAGCACTTGCACATCTGTAGCTAAGATTCAATATAAAATTATATTTTTGTTTTTAACACTCCTCGCTTTCAATATTGCACAGCTACTATTCTGTGGGGATACATTGAAAGCATGGAGAGACACTAAAAATAAGATAACTGTTTTGCATTTTTCAATTTAAAAAATAAATAAATACTAACATGGAATCATATTATGTCCGGAAAAGTGGGAGCATTAATTATGTTGGGGAGGGCGATATTAGTCCATTTCCTGCCCTTCCCAGTCACACAAGGAGAGAGAAATACTAGCCATATCTCTACCATCATGAAGGAATCAATATCAGCCAATGTTTGCTTACCCTCTAACCCTGTAGTGCACAGGGTCATGACCTCTGGCACGCTGCAGGGTCAGCAGACTGCCTGGCTCAGGAAACCAGTGGCTGACGCTGAATTTCTCCGTTTCATGTGAACTTCGTCCAGTACTGAAGTTTGCATACATGCCAACAGACCCAATTCGGGCGGGAGATTCCCGCTTTTTAAAGCCAAGAATGGCTTTATTTTACCTGTCTCTCCCCTAAAATTGCATCTGTTTTAATAAATGTAAAGGAGGAGAAAATACATTCCCCCGATTTTTTTTAAATCTCGCATTTTACTTTAGTAAAATGTTGGCATGCATGAGTTTGGCACATGTCTGGTATTGAACTCCTCCCACCAAGCACAACCATAATTTACCAGTAGCGGCCCGTGGTGGGAGTGCTGCCGGGCGGTGACGTGGGGCGGGGGCGGGGGGAGGGGCAGGGTGGGGGTAGTAAACTATGGCCAAATAGAGGTAAGTAGACATATAAATAAATAAAACGAATTCCGTTCGCGCGCTGCATCGCCAAATGTGATGCAGCGCGCGCAACGGAATTCGTTTTATTTATTTATATGTCTACTTACCTCTATTCGGCCGTATTCCGTAGTTTACTACCCCCAACCTGCCCCTCCCCGCCCCACGTCACCACCCGGCAGCACTCCCACCACAGGCCGCTACTGTAATTTACCACGGCACACCGCTAGTGTACAACTCCTCCCACCAAGCATAAACATAATTTACCACGGCACACCTTTAGTGTTCAACTCCTCCCACCAAGCACAAACATAATTTACCACGGCACACCTCTAGTGTACAACTCCTCCCACCAAGCACAACCATAATTTACCACGGCAAACCTCTAGTGTAAGTTCCTCCCACCAAGCACAACCATAATTTACCACGGCACTCCTCTAGTGTACAACTCCTCCCACCAAGCACAACCATAATTTACCACGGCACACCTCTAGTGTACAACTCCTCCCACCAAGCACAAACATAATTTACCACGGCAAACCTCTAGTGTACAACTCCTCCCACCAAGCACAACCATAATTTACCACGGCACTCCTCTAGTGTACAACTCCTCCCACCAAGCACAACCATAATTTACCACGGCACACCTCTAGAGTACAACTCCTCCCACCAAGCACAAAAATAATTTACCACGGCAAACCTCTAGTGTAAGCTCCTCCCACCAAGAACAAACATAATTTACCACGGCACACCTTTAGTGTTCAACTCCTCCCACCAAGAACAAACATTACTTACCACGGCACACCTCTAGTGTACAACTCCTCCCACCAAGCACAAACATAATTTACCACGGCACATCTAGAGTGAACAACTCCTCCCACCAAGCACAAACATAATTTACCACGGCACACCTCCAGTGTACAACTCCTCCCACCAAGCACAAACATAATTTACCCCGGCACACCTTTAGTGTTCAACTCCTCCCACCAAGCACAAACATAATTTACCATGGCACACCTCAAGTGTTCAAGTCCTCACACCCAGCACAAACATAATTTGCCACGGCAAACCTCTAGTGTTCAACTCCTCCCACCAAGCACAAACATAATTTAACACGGCACACCTCTAGTATACAATTCCTCCCACCAAGCACAAACATAATTTACTATGGCACACCTTTAGTGCTCAACTCCTCCCACCAAGCACAAACATAATTTACCACAGCACACCTCTAGTGAACAACTCCTCCCACCAAGCACAAACATAATTTACCACGGCACACCTCTAATGCACAACTCCTCCCACCAAGCACAAACATAATTTAACACGGCACACCTTTAGTGTTCACCTCCTCCCACCAAGCACAGACATAATTTACCACGGCACACCTCCAGTGTACAACTCCTCCCACCAAGCACAAACATAATTTACCCCGGCACACCTTTAGTGTTCAACTCCTCCCACCAAGCACAAACATAATTTACCATGGCACACCTCTAGTGTTCAAGTCCTCACACCCAGCACAAACATAATTTGCCACGGCAAACCTCTAGTGTTCAACTCCTCCCACCAAGCGCAAACATAATTTACCACGGCACACCTCTAGTGTACAACTCCTCCCAACAAGCATAAACATAATTTACCACGGCACACCTCTAGTGTTCAACTCCTCCCACCAAGCACAAACATAATTTACCACTGTACACCTCTAGTGTACAACTCCTCCCACCAAGCACAAACATAATTTTCCACGGCACACCTCTAGTGTTCAACTCCTCCCACCAAGCACAAACAAAATTTACCACGGCACACCTCAAGTGCTCGACTCTTCCCACCAAGCACAAACAAAATTTACCACAGCAAACCTCTAGTGTTCAACTCCCCCCACCAAGCACAAACATAATTTACCACAGCTTTCCTCTGGTGTTCAACTCCTCCCCCAAGCACAAACATAATTTACCACGGCACACCTCTAGTGTACAACTCCTCCCCCAAGCACAAACATAATTTACCACGGCACACCTCTAGTGTACAACTCCTCCCACCAAGAACAAACATAATTTACTGCGGCACACCTCTAGTGTATAACTCCTCCCACCAAGCACAAACATAATTTACGACAGCACACCTCTAGTGTTCAACTCCTTTCACCATGCACAAACATAATTTACCATAGCACACCTCTAGTGTACAACTCCTCCCACCAAGCACAAACATAATTTACCACGGCACACCTCTAGTGTTCAACTCCTCCCACCAAGCACAAACATAATTTACCATGGCACACCTCTAGTGTACAATTCCTCCCACCAAGCACAAACATAATTTACCATGGCATACCTCTAGTGTTAAACTCCTCCCACCAAGCACAAACATAATTTAACACGGCACACCTCTAGTATACAATTCCTCCCACCAAGCACAAACATAATTTACTATGGCACATGCGATGTAACAACGACTACCATTACAACGCAAACCATTATATTGCATGCGCTTTTAAAACGCATGCGATGAAATGGTTATCCACATCACTGTGAGAAAACTGGGCTGTTCCGTTTCCTCACAACGACGTGCACCGCCCCTCTGTCGCTGGAACCAGGAGAGAGGAATCACGAGGAGAGAGAGGTAAGGGGCATTGTGCTTGGGGTGGGGGTTACTTTTTAAGGGTTTAGGGTAGTGTGGATGTAGTGTAGTAATGTTTGTGTAGTGTAGGGTTGTGTGTGGGGGGAGGGTAGTGCTGGGGGTAGTGGTTTAGGGTTTAGGGTAGTGTTGTGGTGTTTGTGTAGTGTAGGGAAGTGTTTTTGGGTTTAGGGTAGTGTCGAGGGGGTCGTGCAGGGTAGTGTTAGAGTGTAGATGCCGGACTGGGGGTCAATGGGGGGGTAGTGTTTTAGGGTTTAGGGTAGTGTTCTGGTGTTTGTGTAGTGTAGGGTAGTGTTTTAGGGTTTAGGGTAGTGTTGTGGTGTTTGTGTAGTGTAGGGTAGTGGTTTAGGATTTAGGGTAGTGTCGGGGGTCGTGCAGGGTAGTGTTTGAGTGTAGGAACGGACTGGAGGTAGGGGGAGGGTCGTGCGGGGGGTAGTTTTTTAGGGTTTAGGGTAGTGTTGTGTTTGTGTAGTGTAGGGTAGTGTTTTAGGGTTTAGGGTAGTGTAGGGGGGTCGTGCAGGGTAGTGTTAGAGTGTAGGGACAGGACTGGGGGAAGGGGGAGGGTCGTGCTGGGGGTAGCGTGTTAGGGTTTAGGGTAGTGTTGTGGTGTTTGTGTAGGGTAGGGTATTAGGGTTTAGGGTAGTGTCGGGGGCCGTGCAGGGTAGTGTTAGAGTGTAGGGACCGGACTGGGGGTAGGAAGAGGGGCGTGCAGGGGGTAGAGTTTTAGGGTTTAGGGTAGTGTTGTGGTGTTTGTGTAGTGTAGGGTAGTGTTTTAGGAATTAGTGTAGTGTCGGGGGGTTGTGCAGGGTAGTGTAGTGTTATTATAGGGAGAGGACTGGGGGTCGGGGGAGGGTCGGGTAATTAGTGTAGTGTCGGGGGTTGTGCAGGGTAGTGTAGTGTTATTGTAGGGAGAGGACTGGGGGTCGGGGAGGCTCGTGCAGTGGTACTACATTAGGGATTAGGGTAGGGTAGGTTAGAGTCACTTACCTTGCAAACATTTACCATGAGTATACCTTTACCACGCATGCCTAGGCGTTGAAATGGCATGCGTGGTAAAGGTATAGTTGTGGTAAATGTTTGCGTTGTAATGGTACTTGTTGTAATTGACATCGCGTAGTAATATCCGCGTTGTAAAGGCATGCGTGGTATTTCTATGCGATGTAACGAGTGCTATTCGTGTATAACTCCTCCCACCAAGCACAAACATAATTTACCACGGCACACCTCTAGTGTTCAACTCCTACCACCAAGCACAAACATAATTTACCACGGCATACCTCTAGTGTACAACTCCTCCCACCAAGCACAAAAATAATTTACCACAGCTAACCTCTAGTGTACAACTCCTCCCAACAAGCACAAACATAAATTACGTCGGCACACCTTTAGTGTTCAACTCCTCCCACCAAGCACAAAAATAATTTACCACAGCAAACCTCTAGTGTATAACTCCTCCCCCAAGCACAAACATAATTTACCACAGCACACCTTTAGTGTACAACTCCTCCCACCAAGCACAAACATAATTTACGACGGCACACCTCTAGTGTTCAACTCCTCCCACCAAGCACAAACATCATTTACCACAGTACACCTCCAGTTTTCAACTCCTCCCCCCAAGCACAATCATAATTTACCATGGCACACCTCTAGTGTTCAACTCCTGCCACCAAGCACAAACATTGGCAGCAGGTCATCTTAAGGATTTTTGAGGCCCCAGGCAAGACATATTTTGGGGCCCCATGTTCGTAATAACTTTGAATTTTGCTACCCACGTTTGTGCTAATTGTAGCCTGCATGATGCAAAACAAACTTTCAGAAATAGGTTTCACACAAAAACAGTTGAAATATGTTTTTTCCCTAGATCCCAAAAATCCTTAAGATCACCCTTGACTTACAGAGACATAGGTAGGGGTAGGCAGAGAGAAGAGAGGTTCAGATGTAGAAATAGAAAAAAGTGAGAGAAACAAAGTTTACTTTTCAAGGGGGCCCCTTGAGGGGGCACTGAGCAATTGCCCACTTTGCTCATGCCTTTCTGCACAAAGCAAGGCAGCAAAAAAAGGTGATGAGAAAACACTTGCCAGGGACTTTGCTTTCCGCAGTTTGTAAGACGTGGAGGAGGCCGGCCTCTTCTTTTTCTCGTGGGCTTCCTGGCTAATATCCGGTGTTATCCCACTGCCTTTTTTCCTACTACAAAGTAAAAAAAAAAACACAAATTACACTATATTTTTTTTGGGCTGATGTATGAAATTTGAACAATATAGTTTCTAAAAAGCTGCAACACTTTAAAGAAGGCATACCCGTTGCAAATAGAAATAAAGTACTCACAGATTCGAGTTTCACAAACTGAAACATCTATATGTTTTGAAAGTCTTCAGTGCTACTGAGGTATTAATAGAGCACTTTTGCAGCAGGAACGGTGTATTGTTACACTATGGCTGAATAACACGTCTGTGGTGAGTGACATGGAACCCTGTGTGGCTATGCCCACATGATGCTCACTCTTACTCTGTGCATTGCTCCTTCTTGCATGTCAAACCAGTTGTAATTTTCAATCCCTCTTATTCATAGCTGCCAACTGTCCACTTTTTGCTGGGACAGTCCCAGCAAGTTAGAGACTGTCCCGGGTAATTCACTTTCACGGCACAGTCCCAGCAATTGCACTTCGGAGAGAATTGCAGGGAATTGTGATGGGAATTTCAAACTATAGACCAAAGTAGCCGAGTTGGAAAAATTCTCCAACGCAGCTGAATGGAAGAATTTTTCCAACTCAGCTACTTTGGCCTTAAGTTTGAAATTTCCCTCTCAATTCCCTGCAATTCTCTCTTTATTGAGTAGACCCTATAATCTGCACTATGATAAGTAGGCGCAGTTAAATTATGCTAATTATGTGGGTAGGGGAGAGTGGGCAGAGCTTTGGGGCAGTGGGTGTGGTAAATTTTCAAATTGACAGCTATGATGCAAAGTGTCCCTGGAATTTATTTTCAAATGTTGCCAACTATGCGATTTAGAACCAGATGGCGCACTAAAGAGTGAAAAAAATGTGTTCGTATGTTTTTAGTTCCGTGCTTTTTACAAGGTTAGCACATATATTTCTAACTTGGTCAACTTTTCGAATTCAATTCATCAACTGCTTTTAGCAATATTGCAAAAAAGAGTCCAAACAGTAGCCACGTTTTCTGCCTCACTTTTTAGAGTAAATTGTAATACGCCGTTTTAGAACAACACAGCAAATATGGCGGAGACGGTTGTGGTGATATTACCATCAACAATTCCCATGGTATTTAAAGAAAGCCCAAAGAAATTGGAGAGTAAACACCAAAAATATTGTTTTGGCCATTCATTTCTGCATGTCTCTTGCAGCACCTAAAGGCATTCTAAGAATATTCCAGAAATTAATGGTTTATTACCGTCATGCATCCTGGTAACTCCCACAAATGTTTGCATTGGTGTGGAGTGGAAAATAAGCCCATTAACTAGCTTAACAGACTTTTAATTTGATAATTTGATACACTAGATCACCAATCTTTCCAAATTACCTCAGAAATCGAACTCAAATCTGAGTATTCTATCAGCACAAATTGTGCAATGTTTCTTGGGCAGGGAAATATTTGCACCGCGGCTAATGCCGAGGACTAGTGATCTCTTAAGTAAATTGTTAAGTAACAGTCACTACTGAGCTAAAGCATCAAGACTCACATGCCCTCATTATCAGTGGCCTCTTAAGGTTTGATGGGGCCAGTAATGGTAGATACCGGTAGTTGCCCGACCCATCGAATTTTGAGATCTGCAGGAAAACTGTGGATCTGTTTTCTTTCACCCCAAAAATGTGGGTGCTAAAAACAGCTGAGATTTCTGGTTGAACCTTGGGGACAAATGAGGAATTACTGGGGAAATCTGACCCAGAAATACTGACTCCCTCAGCAAGTTTTAATTTCTAATGGGAAATTGTATGCTATCCTGTTTTTTTATACATATTATTATACCAGTATGGTCTAGTATTATGGGGTAGTAAATCTCCCTAGTAGGGGAAGTGTTCATTCCATGGTGGTGAGGCCCTTGAAAGTTTATGGTCACGTGTGTGTTGTGGGTATTCACAAATGTTTTCTCGGATGTTCCCAAATCCCAATTTGGAATCAGTCGGAGGTTTACTCATGTCAAGGGCAAGAGTACATCTGTTTCCAGGGTGTGAATGGGAAGGGAACCCCTATTGAACTGATGTGGGTGCAGGGAACGTAGTTTCTCCAGTGGGAATGTGTTCTTGATTCCGAAAAAGTAAAAAAGGTAACACGGAGCAATTGCATTCATCCCAGATATATTTGCGTGCACAATTGTACATTAAGTGCAATTATGAATGCACAAACATCTTCACATTAGCATAACTAGGAATTCTCAAATGTTTTCCAGAAGTACCTCTGGAAGATATTGGGTTGACTCAGAAAAGCTTTTGAAATTATGGGAAGTAGTAATGCTGTAGTATTGTTTCATGAGCTCTTACAAGTCTTTGTGAATAAGCCACAAAAAGTCCACCTCCCTATACGTAAAAGTGCAAACAAGGCACAATTCCTTCTATTTGTACTAACTATATATGAATATTCCCTGACTATTCCTGTTTTCTTTCTATTGTAGATGTCTTGAAACCAATTCACAAAGGCATGAAAGAGTAAATAAAAGAGTACTATAGAAGGGCTGCTTTATTGTGAATAAGCCACAGCGACTATCACCGCTTCGCTGGAGTACTCCTGGAAACTTTGGAGAATTCTGTAAACTGGTAACTACACCCATTGTAGGTGGAGTTTCACAAATTTCTTTCTGAATCAGGTCCAGAATCTTAAAGTAGATAATTCCTTCAAAAGGGAGATATTTAAAAAGGAGAGACAGACAATCAGTCCGGCCACTAGTGGCTGACAGGATGGGAACTCAAGCACTGACATGGTCAGACACTGAGCTGACAAGATACCCCGTGCGTGCAGATTGTGGCTCAACTGGAATAAATGGCCGGGTTCAATGAAGCCAGGGAATTTGGTAATATGTGCTTTTGGCCAAGACATGGTATCTCCAGATCCCCATCTTTGTTGACACCAAGTTGCTTAGTCTAGTTGGCAAAGACCACAGCATGACCCAATAGGATGGGCTGGTAAGGTGTCTACGGATCTGTGTAATGGAATACAGAAGCAGCATTGCCATACCATCCCCATCAACCAGACATTATAATAAAGACCACAATTGTGGTGACTAGTGACATGCAGATGAATGTGAATGTCGTCTGCGTACGGGTGGCAAAACAGGCCAATACAATGATTCTAAATGGAAACCTTTACACAGCTAGTGCTATCCTAAAAGTGTGGCTTGGATCGGGCCCTCCTGGACTTATGCTGAGCACCGCTGATTTAAACCTTGGCTAAAAATTCGAGGGTCATACACTCAGAGCTGTTAACACTGCGCTGGCACCTTGTCCAGATCCAGATGTCGTTTAGGATCCCAAGCTTTAGGTACAGCTCTATCTGGTACAAAGACCATGTACTCCTTTGCAACAGTTGTACAGATGGCAGCCAATGAGAATCTTAAGGGTGGCAGCACATCTTTCTCTGGTTCGCTGTAGTGTGTCAGCTGCCCTTTGGAGTCAGGTCCTGAGTCTGCTAAGGCCCGGTCGGATAGATCACTCTCGGAACGGCAACATTGGACAACTCCTTAAGATCATGTTCGTTAAATGGATGTTTTCAACTAACTCTGCCCATATTTGTAGCAAGAAAGCTAATGGAACAACCATTCATGCGGGCCATCTTTATCTTGGGGATTCACAAAAGATAGGCCATAGCCGAGGGTAAGACTCTGCAAGGCAGGCAAGTACCCACAAGCTGCTGTAGATGTATAGACCCTTGCCTGTGAAGGCACTGGTGAGACAGACTCAAAGATGGAGAGTTTAGAAATTGGGAGCCAATGGAGACCTGATAGGCGAGAAGAAATGGTAAAAGGTGGTAACCTCTAATGCAATCAAACACATAAAAAACAAGAAGTGGCAAATTCAATAGATCTTGCCTTAGAAAGCTTGTCGGTACATTGGTGACATTTTTTATTGCAGATCATAGGCCACGGAAAGAAACAAAAGAAAACAAGCCGCTGCATAAATGTGGTTGGAATACACTTGCAATACAAACATTACTTCAAAAATAGATGAACCATCACATAATTTAACAGAACAGCATGACTGCTTCTTGGCAGGCAGGTTCATTTAGAACTGGTCTAGAAACCTTTTTTTTGTTTTTGTTTTAATGCATATAATAGGGAGCTATGATTCATACCGAAGCAAAGAAAATGTACTATTGGCTTTAATTTGCCGTAACCCAAAGGCATAGTTTGAACACACAAAAAAGAAAGGATCAAAAATGGAGAGAAAAAAAACCCATTAGCAATGTGAAGTTTAAACCCCCCTGTCCTCACACTAAAGTGCACTTTTTTTTAGACAACTGTGCTTGTTCGATTAGGAAAAATGCCATCACCCACAGTGCAACGGGCAGTGACTGAAGTGGGCTCAGGCATTGTCTCGGGCTGCATGCTGTGATAGGTGGAAGCAAAAGGTGAAAGACAGCTGAAGAGACCAATGGATGACGAGGGCGGATTTAGAACCCCTCTATGTAAGTATGTGTGTTAAAGCTGTCGCTAGAACAGCCCTAATAAAAAGATGTTGCTAATGAGAAAGTGATAATTAGGGGCAATTTCAATCAAATTGACAAATGAACTCTTCTGTTGACAAAATAAACTCTCCAGGGGAGGCACATCATGGGCGGGTGATCAAAGCATGTCATTACCCCATAAGCAGGGAAGCCTGCGGTCCAGTAAATATTGGGGTAACCTCCCTGACCTGCAATCAGTTTCCCATCAATACCGGAAATGTGCCCTAGACTGTCAGGCAGAGAATAGATTCAAGTACACGTTTTAGGAAGAAGAAACGTTGGAAATATGGAAAATCAGAGGTAAGTGTGCCTTTAGTCCCACAAAAACGTAAACTGTTTTTAAACCCTGAACAAACACTCCATTTCCAACCTGTCAATCAAACGCCAAGCCCTGCACAGGAAGGAATGTGTGAACAGACAAGCGGCCTGTTAGCAGGGTCTCCTTCACCAGGGCATTGAAATCTGAAAACAACATTTCAGCTGCCTCCTGTGCCTTGACTTTGAAGACAAGACAGTTTCAGCTGGGCAGCCCCTAGTCACGGTTTACATTCCTGGCTTCGCCTTGGAGCAGTCAAACCTTCAGCCCAGCTACATTCTTGGCCTAAAGGTGCTCTTATCAGATGTGGCTGCTGTGTTTGGTGGGGACAAGAATGCAAACTTCCACCCCGGCTCAAAGAGGCATTTAGCAAAGCATTTCTTTTGATGTTCTGTTTTATTATTTTACATGAACATGATGTTTTAGTTGCCATTCTAACAAGTCTCGATTACGAGTCCTGTGTAGCTGCAATTATGACTTCTGTCCTGAGAATGGGGAATAACATGTAGATTTTGGAGTTTACTGCACCAAACTCTGCATTTCCAGCAATTCTGGCCCTTTTTCACCCAGTAAATTTCGGCAGGTTTGATCTGCTCATATTTGTCAGGTGAAACATCTGACTGCCGGATTTTACCGGCAAACTTCAAACATTATAGGGTGTCGATATTTTACGAGGCCCTCATAGTCGAGGCCTAAAATGGGGAGTTAGGCCCTGGTTACAAGTGTCCCAGGAGTAAAGGTGCTATTTCTGTCACCTGATAAAATTTGACACCCGCGGGGAAGGGGTGGGGATGAAATTATACGTGTGATACCTTGCACCTGGTATGGGTTTTTGGGGAATAACATGCGGTTTCGGTGCTCACTGCACCAAAATACGTATGTCAGGGTAAATACCAAACTCTTTGCCTCTGTTCATTTCAGGCAGGTTTGATCTACCGACATTTAACAAAGGGTGTGGTCATTATCACCTCCAGTAATTACCGGGTGCGTTAGGGCCTGGCAAGTAGGTGCACTTGCCAAGTCGACATGGCAGTAAGCAAACTGCGCACAGGCACTGCAGTGGCAGGCCTGAGACATCTTTTCAGGGCTACTCATGTGAATCAGTGCTGCAGGCCCACTAGTAGTATTTGATTTACCAGCCCCGGCACACCCAGTGCACTTTACTAGGGACTGACCAGTAAATCAAAATATGCCAATCAGGGAGAACCAATCATAACAACAATTTACAATAGAGAGCATATGCACTTTAGCACTTATCAGCAGTGGTAAAGTGCCAGTTGCGGTAACTCTACAAAACTCAAAATTTTAACTCCTGCACAAACAGAGATCAAAAGACTCCAGCCCACTCGTAAAGAGGGCATACATCATCTATTTTTATTGCATAAACCACGCGCCATTAGTTAACGTTTGGCTAGTTTTTAAGCCGAAAGGTTGATGAATTTGTTTTCTGTACTATTCTGGCCAGAGCAATGCAATTTTTTTAACGAGAACTAGAGGCAACAATCTTTGTTCGTTTACAGGGTTGAGGTGTCTGCTGAGTGGGTAAACACAGAATCTGTGCTTCCATAAGGGGGGGGCAATGTGTCACCCTTAGGGTGCCACCTAGTGGCGGCATCTAATTACAGTAAAAGCCCTAAAAAGTGTTCAATTAGTGTATGGGGAGGTCTCCAGCAAGCAAAATTATATATTATATGTAGTGATCAAGGCGGTACGCCGCCGAAACGCGTCTAGGTCGATTGTATGGATTAAAAAACTTCTTTTTTTCACCATCTCACGGAGTCAGTGCCTGTCTGTTCGCCGCCGTCAGGATTGGAGTTTAATATATATATATATATATATATTTTTTTTTTTTATTTTAACACAAATGACGCGGCACTTCAGAGGTAAGATATGCTTATTTACTATTCACACAGGTCTTCAACCAACGCGTTTCAGCTCTGCCACAGCCTTTCTCACTTTCTTGGGTCACTTTGGAAGGAAAGAGATATATATATATATATATATATATATATATATATATATATATATATATATATATATTACAAAAAGAGTTGCCTCTAGGTGGGATGCACTCCCAGGTGGAAATTACGCCAAAGCAAGGGCACACGCCATGAACAAAGTCCTTTTCTGGTTTACCTGACAGACGCGTTTCGGGCCAACGCCCTCTTCAGTGGCAGACCATGTGACGTGCCGGCATGCGACAACCACCAGTAAATCCCCGTAATAATTATGCTCAGGTGAACCACCTGAAGCAATGCTTCCTGGGACTGGTGGTTCAGTAAAACCCAAGTGGGTCGCCACCGGCACTCACATTCAAAAATGTCTTTAAAGGATTGCCGATGTTCGTGCCGGCACCCCTGCATATAACAGGCACCTCCTGTTCCACAGTTAGCTGCCCCAATAAAGCAGCCGCGGACCCGCAAGTGTTTCGCGGTGGTGCAATCCCGCGACCAGGCAGGCCGCTGTACAAAATACAAAAAGAGTTGCCTCTAGGTGGGATGCACTCCCAGGTGGAAATTACGCCAAAGCAAGGGCACACGCCATGAACAAAGTCCTTTTCTGGTTTACCTGCCAGACGCGTTTCGGGCCAACGCCCTCTTCAGTGGCAGACCATGTGACGTGCCGGCATGCGACAACCACCAGTAAATCCCCGTAATAATTATGCTCAGGTGAACCACCTGAAGCAATGCTTCCTGGGACTGGTGGTTCAGTAAAACCCAAGTAGGTCGCCGCCGGCACTCACATTCAAAAATGTCTTTAAAGGATTGCCGATGTTCGCGCCGGCACCCCTGCATATAACAGGCACCTCCTGTTCCACAGTTAGCTGCCCCAGTAAAGCAGCCGCGGACCCGCAAGTGTTTCGCGGTGGTGCAATCCCGCGACCAGGCAGGCCGCTGTACAAAATACAAAAAGAGTTGCCTCTAGGTGGGATGCACTCCCAGGTGGAAATTACGCCAAAGCAAGGGCACACGCCATGAACAAAGTCCTTTTCTGGTTTACCTGCCAGACGCGTTGCGGGCCAACGCCCTCTTCAGTGGCAGACCATGTGACGTGCCGGCATGCGACAACAACCAGTAAATCCCCGTAATAATTATGCTCAGGTGAACCACCTGAAGCAATGCTTCCTGGGACTGGTGGTTCAGTAAAACCCAAGTTGGTCGCCGCCGGCACTCACATTCAAAAATGTCTTTAAAGGATTGCCGATGTTCGCGCCGGCACCCCTGCATATAACAGGCACCTCCTGTTCCACAGTTAGCTGCCCCAATAAAGCAGCCGTGGACCCGCAAGTGTTTCGCGGTGGTGCAATCTCGCGACCAGGCAGGCCGCTGTACAAAATACAAAAAGAGTTGCCTCTAGGTGGGATGCACTCCCAGGTGGAAATTACGCCAAAGCAAGGGCACACGCCATGAACAAAGTCCTTTTCTGGTTTACCTACCAGACGCGTTGCGGGCCAACGCCCTCTTCAGTGGCAGACCATGTGACGTGCCGGCATGCGACAACCACCAGTAAATCCCCGTAATAATTATGCTCAGGTGAACCACCTGAAGCATTGCTTCCTGGGACTGGTGGTTCAGTAAAACCTAAGTGGGTCGCCGCCGGCACTCACATTCAAAAATGTCTTTAAAGGATTGCCGATGTTCGCGCCGGCACCCCTGCATATAACAGGCACCTCCTGTTCCACAGTTAGCTGCCCCAATAAAGCAGCCGCGGACCCGCAAGTGTTTCGCGGTGGTGCAATCCCGCGACCAGGCAGGCCGCTGTACAAAATACAAAAAGAGTTGCCTCTAGGTGGGATGCACTCCCAGGTGGAAATTACGCCAAAGCAAGGGCACACGCCATGAACAAAGTCCTTTTCTGGTTTACCTGCCAGACGAGTTTCGGGCCAACGCCCTCTTCAGTGGCAGACCATGTGACGTGCCGGCATGCGACAACCACCAGTAAATCCCCGTAATAATTATGCTCAGGTGAACCACCTGAAGCAATGCTTCCTGGGACTGGTGGTTCAGTAAAACCCAAGTGGGTCGCCGCCGGCACTCACATTCAAAAATGTCTTTAAAGGATTGCCGATGTTCGCGCCGGCACCCCTGCATATAACAGGCACCTCCTGTTCCACAGTTAGCTGCCCCAATAAAGCAGCCGCGGACCCCAAGTGTTTCGCGGTGGTGCAATCCCGCGACCAGGCAGGCCGCTGTACAAAATACAAAAAGAGTTGCCTCTAGGTGGGATGCACTCCCAGGTGGAAATTACGCCAAAGCAAGGGCACACGCCATGAACAAAGTCCTTTTCTGGTTTACCTGCCAGACACGTTTCGGGCCAACGCCCTCTTCAGTGGCAGACCATGTGACGTGCCGGCATGCGACAACCACCAGTAAATCCCCGTAATAATTATGCTCAGGTGAACCACCTGAAGCAATGCTTCCTGGGACTGGTGGTTCAGTAAAACCCAAGTGGGTCGCCGCCGGCACTCACATTCAAAAATGTCTTTAAAGGATTGCCGATGTTCGCGCCGGCACCCCTGCATATAACAGGCACCTCCTGTTCCACAGTTAGCTGCCCCAATAAAGCAGCCGCGCGTCCCGCAAGTGTTTCGCGGTGGTGCAATCCCGCAACCAGGCAGGCCGCTGTACAAAATACAAAAAGAGTTGCCTCTAGGTGGGATGCACTCCCAGGTGGAAATTACGCCAAAGCAAGGGCACACGCCATGAACAAAGTCCTTTTCTGGGTTACCTGCCAGACGCGTTTCGGGCCAACGCCCTCTTCAGTGGCAGACCATGTGACGTGCCGGCATGCGACAACCACCAGTAAATCCCCGTAATAATTATGCTCAGGTGAACCACCTGAAGCAATGCTTCCTGGGACTGATGGTTCAGTAAAACCCAAGTGGGTCGCCGCCGGCACTCACATTCAAAAATGTCTTTAAAGGATTGCCGATGTTCGCACCGGCACCCCTGCATATAACAGGCACCTCCTGTTCCACAGTTAGCTGCCCCAATAAAGCAGCTGCGGACCCGCAAGTGTTTCGCGGTGGTGCAATCCCGCGACCAGGCAGGCCGCTGTACAAAATACAAAAAGAGTTGCCTCTAGGTGGGATGCACTCTTTTTGTATATTATATATATATATATAATTTTTTTTTTTTACATGGATCGCTAATAATCATATGAGCGTTCCTAAGTAAGCACAGATACAGTAATACATCACACAGGAAATAGTTCACAAGCTGAAAGGTATGGGCACCAACTCGGATGTGCCTGATATTACCATGATACAAAATTCAGACTTGTAATTTGCACATGGGCTTTGACTGCACAATACTGATGTCATAGTTCCAGCGTTTTTATCATTTTGTCCACAATTGTTATTAAATCAGAAAATACCAAACAACAAGGTCAGTTGTGGGAGATTTGAATCCTGGCAAGGCTGACTCAGCCTTTCATCTTTCTGAGAGAATGCAGAAGTGTGGTATGAAAAGCTAAACCATAAACAAGTAGTAGTTATTGTACTGGACCCCACAGCTGCCTGCCAAGTTTCCCAGGTTCATTCGTGATGTCCCTTTCAGTTCAGTTTTTTTTTACTTTGAGTTCTGGGACTTGTAGTCATGTTTTATAATGGGACAAACAAGACTACAAGTCCCAGAATCCAAAGAATAACCCTGGCCTAAAGCGGCACATTATGCCTGGACCTGGTAAACTTGATAGGGCTGGGAACCTCATGATGAATGAATCAGGGGCCCAGCCCTAGTCAATCAGCAAGCAAGGAAAGGTGGCACAAGATAAAATGGTTGCACAACTTTACAAAGTGTGGTGACGGCCTCTGAGACCATGACACCCACAAAGAAACTGCAGCCCACCAACCCCCACAACCCAAAAAACTCCTATTCCAGGGCAGTGAGTTTCTGGAAGACTGACAGCATCTGAGCCATGGAAACAGACTACAGAAAGGGATTCCCACAAGTGGTGAGTCTCAATGCTTGATTGTGTTTCACTCCCTGGGATGTGGAAATAAAATGCCTGCGACTTGAGAGCTCAAAGTCACAATGTTGTAGATGTGTGAAGAAAGCCTCCGCTGGCAAATTTTAAATTAACCTAGCACACATTTTAACAATAACAAAAAAAAAACATCCGCATATAGTCACACTTATGTATATTAAGAGCAGATCACTCTTCATCACTTCACCCCAACAATCTGAGTCCTGACCTTCTGCTGGGAATCTAGGCATGTGCCTTTAAATCCAGTAGTGGCTGGTGTCAGGGCGCAGAGTGACGGGGTGCGGGGAGGCGGGGATGAACGACAACAATAAAACAACAAAAAAAACAAATAAATAATAACTTACCTGCCGCATCGCCGCTCTTCTGCTCGTCACCATCACAGGCTCCCAGAATCCCCTGCAGCCAATCCTGATGCTGCTCTCAGCAACATGAGAGCAGCGTCAGGATTGGCCTGAGCTCCCCCAATTTGTGCTCGCTCCCAGAGAGACTGGAAGCCTGTGCCTGCTGTCTCCAACCCGGCAACGCAGGTTGGGTTGGAGACAGCTTCAGTCAGCATGTCAGTTTAGCTGTCCTGAGGCGGCCAGCCAAACCCACATGTGCACAGTGGCGTAACACAGACCCCCGCATCCCCCGCAGTGCGGGGGGGCCCCCAAGCTCCAGGGGGCCCCCTCAGCAAAGAACTCTGGCCGGAGAGCTCCCGATTTAGTTTGGAGGGGGCCCCTCCACGTACCTTGCGGGGGGGCCCCCACAAGTTTTGTTACGCCAGTGCATGTGCACTGTTGGAAATGGCCCTTTTTGCAGGGTTATCCCCAAACTTTTTGCTTCTTCCTCCTACTTTTTCCTGACCTGTTTGTGTTGGTTTTAGGACTCTGGGCACTTTACCACTGCTAATCAGTGCTAAAGTGCATATGCTCTCCGTGTAAATTGTGTTATGGATTGGTGTTTCCATGATTGGATATTTGATTTACTTGTTAATCCCTAGTAAAATGCACTGAGTGTGCCAGGGCCTGTAAATCAAATGCTACTAGTGGGCCTGCAGCACTGATTGTGCCACCCACGTGAGTAGCCCTGAAAAGGTAACTCAGACCTGCCATTGCAGAGTCTGCGCGCAGATTGTAACTGCCATGTCAACTTGGCCAGTGCACACACTTGCCAGTCTCTAACCTTCCCTTTTCTTACATGTCAGCCACCCCTAAGGTAGGCCCAAGGTACCCCTGTGGGCAGGGTGCAGTGTATGTCAAAGGTAGGACATGCCCTGGTGTGTGTGGCATGTCCTGATAGTGAATTACTGCCCATTTCGTTTTTCACTATTGCAAGGCTACCTGTTCCCCATAGGACAGAATGGGGAGTTTGTTTATAACATCTTATAAACATAACTGGCCCGGGGAATTAGGTAGGAAAATAGAGTTTAGTATGCCTGAACTCAGAATCTAAAGATGCATCTTTTAGTGAAGGTGATTTTTACATTCTGTGTTTGAAAATACCACTTTTAGAAAGTAGGTATTTACTTGCTCAGTCATCCCGTGTGCCTCTGTTGGAATGTGGATTGCCTGTCTGGGTTTTGGATGACAGAAGGCTGGGGAGCAGGAGTGGCTCCAGATAGTCTAGGTGGGTCAGGAAAGGGCTGAATAGACCTGGGCTGCAACTGGGGAAGGGGGAGGAGATTTCCTTGCACCTCAAAGGGCCTGGTCTGCCTCTGACAATGCCGTCTCCACCTCCTGCCAGGAAGTCACACCAGAGAAGGCAGAACTGGTTCTGGCTGGGCACAGACACTCTCTGCCTAAGAGATCAAAGGATTTTGGGATATAAATATTGTGGCCCAGATCCCTGAACTTTAGAACTCTTTTGGATCAAGAAGACTGCCAAGAAGAAGAGCCGGAGAAGCTGCGAGGAGGAACTACCGCTTTGCTGTGTTGGCCTGCAGTGGCTGCTTCTGTCTTGGGCAGTGAAAGGACTGGACTGAACTTTCTGCAATCTACTTTGTGAGTCTCTCCAAGGGCTGGAGGTAGAGCCTGCCCCCTGTTCAAGAAGTCTCAGGAACAGCAAAGACTTCAAGCTCTTCTGCCCTCAGCACTGGGGACTGTGTGTTTTGTGCTGCAACAGAAGAAAAGCAACTCGACGACGTCAACGGCGCCGCTGCCGACTCCGTGTCCTGAAGGCACCGCAGAGGGCACCGCCGCAACGCGACCCTGGTCTCACCGACGACGCTTGCTGACGCCGCCACCGAGCCTCTGCTTGCACCGCGACCTCTGGGCACCGCACTCCGCACCGCGACGACGCCTGGGCACCGCAGAGGGCATCACCGTAACGTCGCACCGCGACCCTGGTCTCACCGACGATGCCTGCTGATGCCGCCACCGAGACGCTGCTCGCACCGCGACCTGTGGGCACCGCACTCCGCACCGCCTTGCTTCACGACGACGCCTTGGTATCCCCGACGCCGACGCTCCACGCCAAAATCTACGCCGCTGCTTGCACCGTGGTTCGAGGGCACCGCTCGTAAAGTTACACGACGCACCGCCCTCATCCCGCACCGCAGCCTTGGCCTACAGACGCCGGCACCATCGACTCCAGTTCGTCAGCCGACGACAGCGCTTCAGCAACGATGCCGCCGCTGCTTGCACCGTGACCTGCCAGCACCGTGACGAGCACCGCCTTCATCTCGCACCGCGACCCTGGTCTCACCGACGACGCCATCCGACGCCGCCACCGAGCCGCTGCTTGCACCGCGACCTGAGGGCACCGCACGGCGCAACGCTGCACTTCGCACCGCAGCACCCGGCGCCTGCCGACAGCAGCGCTCCTGACTTCAACAGAGAGGAGATCGATCTGCAACACGTGTGACTTCGAGGGCCCCGACGACTCCTGCATCGACCTCCGGAACCGACGCCTGCGGACGCCGTGCTTTCGGAAGCTCAACGAGAGGTCGCCGACGCCCTGCATTTCTAAAAGGTACTGTTTGCGGGTCTTCCCGACACCGTAGCTGGCCCGCGACGCCGCGGCCAGCCAGAACTGTTTGGATTTGTTTGCTCACGACGCCGTGATAGCCCCGGACGGAGCTATCGATGTCAAGGAACCGTTTTTAAAGCATATTTTGATAACCGAAGATTTTTAAGTACTGTATTGTGGATTTTTATCGTTTTTGGTCTTTTCTTAAGTATATAAAAATATTGGCTATTTTTCTAAACTGGTGTGGTGTCCTTTTGTAGTGCTTACACTGTATTACTGTTGGTTATGTGCAAATGCTTTACACACTGCCTCTAAGATAAGCCTGACTGCTCGTGCCAAGCTACCAAGGGGGTGAGCAGGGGTTATTTTAGGAGTGAAACTCCCTTATCCTGACTAGAGAGGTGGTTTCTGCCTGGCTTTGGCACATGCCCTAGCCTACCAAAAATCCCATTTCTAACATGCACTGACAACAGTGCCCACCACTCCCCCTCTATGACTGCCGCAGCAATAGCACCGCCCCCAAGCGTCGCCCGGGAGAGAAAAATAAAATGATAATAAACCTGGTTTTATCATTTATTTTTCAATTTTTGCAGCTGCTGGCGAGGGGGGGTGAGAGGGGGGAGATGATGCCCTCCAACATAGCGGAGAAGCCGCTGCTGTTTAAATCACAATGAAACTGCCTTCCTTAATGGCATCTACCAAAGTGCAACGACCCCAAGATATGAAGAATCCAGCAGCATCTCTTCTTTCACTAGGACAACACCTAGATCGACTCCCTAGTCCCATATAAACTTGACTCTTCCAATTGCCCCCTCCATGGTCTTCACCAGCATGTGTTCATGAATGAATGAATGAACACATTTATTGAGTGCAAACAGCTACTCCAGATAGGAGCATCCAGTCGCTAAAAACAAGGTATAAGTGAGTAGGGCGAACAGGCTATTTCGATCTGATCTGAGCTTGGAATGAAGTTCAGAATTGATGAGTTTTTAAAAGGGCTTTGAACGTGGCTTCTGACGCTATATTACGAAGGTAGTCAGGGAGCGAATACCACAGTTTTGGCGCCAAAAAGGAAAAAGGTCTCATACCAGTTCTAGATTTATATATTCTTCGAATGCATATCAGATTTTGATGGGTAGATCGTAGGTTTCTATGATGTTGACACATTTTGATCTTATTTTGAATATAGCCGGGGCCCATTGACTTTACAGCCCTGAAGATGAGTAGAAGTATTTGATTCTCTGGCTGACAGGGAGCCAGTGAAGGGTTTTCAATCCTTTTTGGATAGAGTAACGTGTGGGATATTCGGCACAAGGTGGGCCGCAGCATTTTGAACCCGCGGTTGTCTGTTTACAAGCCCTTGAGGAGTCCCGAGTAACAAGACGTTTGAATAGTCCAGCCTGGATGTAAATAGGGCGTGTGTGATGCATTTACGAGTGCTGGCTGGTAGGAATTTGACACATTTTCTTAGGGATTAAAGGAAAGAACCACAGATCCCAGCAGTGGCTTTAACTTGAGGTTTAAAGGAAAGAGAGGTGTCAATTTTACCTCCAAAGTTCTTGGCCACTGTAGTTGGAGCTGGGGGTGTTTCCAGTTCAGATGGCCAAATGATCGTTGTATCCAGTGGTGATAATGTACCAGATACTAGAATCTCGGATTTATACCAGTTCAGTCATAGGCAGCTCCTATAGATCTATTCTGGATGTATATGATGCCCGACCGAAGTCACCGACTCCACAGTCTGTTCCAAATGCCCTATCCACCCCTCGCCTCCCACTAACACTTACAGGACGTCTCTCAGCCCATTGTATGGTCCTAATCTCCCCATGGTTTTTACAAGATGTCATGGCATAGATGGACCTCACACGCAACATCAGACTCTACTGCTGTGCCTATGCCCTATGCTCTGCTTCCCTGCAACTTGTAGTCCACAAGCGTCTTTCCACTTTAGGACCTTCATCCTCTGGGACCCACAGCCTAGATCTAAGAGTACCCCCCTGTCCGTCATTGAACATGGCGCTCTAGGGTCACCTCGTGGGCTGCAGCCTACCCTTGTGCTCTGTGTTCTGTATGTGTAAAATAACTACTCATTCCCTGTTACACTACTGCACACTTTATGAGATCCACTTCCTAAAAGACATACCGAGTCTTCATTGACTGAGTATATTTGTCTCTGCAGGTGAATTATCCTCAGCACTTTTTTGAGTAAAAAAAGTATACATTTTAGGGTTCCCTTCCACAAAACAGGTAACCTGCATTTCCTATCCGAGTCCATAAGATTGTACCAACCTCTGAGTGCAGACACTTTTGAAACTTGGCCCAAATGAAACAGAAAAAACTGAGGGCCTGATTCGCAAAGGGCCTCCGCACACGGGTGGAATCTCCGCAATGTCCTTGCGGAGATTCCGCCCGAGTGCAGAGACTCCTCCATGACAGTGGGGCCTCCGATACAAGTGCGGAGGCCCTTTGAGAATCAGGCACTGAGTGTTACGTAAGAGGGTAAGATTTCTGTGAGAAAGATGGGAGATGGTTGGTACCAGGCTTTAACACAGAGACTCCTCACAGAAGAGCAAGACTGTGGAGGACTTGACCAACGCTACAAGTCAGTGTAGTGACCACTGCGGTTTATTCCATTCTCAAGAAACTCATCTGTAATTTGATTCTTTGGCTGTTGTCCAATCACAGCGATTTGAGAACTGGGGCCACGTGGTATAGGTTTCCGAGAAGCCTACGTTTGAGTTTTCTTTGCAAACCAACATGTGCTTTGCTCTGGTGTCTACGAGTGCAGCAAGTTAGCTACACCGTCTTAGAAAATCTCAAAATTAAAAGTAAGCATTTCTGGAGAAATTGATTGGTTGGTAACACAACATTCATACATTGAAGTTTACTATGCGAGTACCAGAGACAGCGTCTATGGCAGTGGCGGCTGGTGGAATATGAAAATAGTGAGACATAAGAAGAATTAACACATTTTTGCACATGAATTATTCTTACCACGAATGCACCTTCCATCATGAGTGATGAGTGTTTTGATTTATTTAACTACTGTACATTACTTTTGCAGTGAATACCAGGATCACTGTGAACCTTTGCGCTGAAAATCACCAAAGCACACGATTGAGCGTTCCTTGCTTGAACTGCAAAAGTAATTTACAGTAATTATAAAAGAAGCAAACCACTCATATGGCTTGTGATGGAAGGTGCACACATGACTAGAATAATTCACAACTTGGAGACACTTGGTCTCATGTTCGCTCCAGCACCAGGCAGATTCTGTAGGCCTGTCACTTTCAATACACTGCAGTTACAGCCGCAGCCCAGATTGGCCCTGCTGTGAATACAGAATACAGTGCACTCCTGGTCCCAGTTACCTGTGCCCTTGGTCACGTGCAGTGCAGTGAGGACTGCACTGCAAAGCACCAGTCCTGAAATGCTCTTTATAAAATGCTGTAAACAGATGCACGAGGCACACAGAAGCATGCGCAGTGTATCCATGTACAGCATGATCCAGATCCATGTGACCCGACGTCACAGAATCGTGAGTTGCGAGTCTCATGACTCTATGGCGTGAGGTCGTCACACGCCCAGAGGCTTCAAGACTGACAAGCAGCCCCAGAAAGTACAGGGCTGATACCCTCCACGCCCGGAGGCTGCTTTAAAATATAACGCTCCTTTGCGTCATCAGAGGGTGGTCCCTGAGGACCCCTGAGTACACAGGACAGGGCTGGCACAACACCAGCCCTTAGGCTGCTAAATTCACCCATAATCGGGCAGCACATCTACAAAAGGGGATTTGCACCATATATGGTGGGAGTGCCCGGTGGTCGCTGATTTTTGGAAACATGTTTCGGCAAATTTCTGAGATCCTGCAAGCCACACTCAACCCCCACCCCCTTCAGGCGTTCCTGGGAGGGACTTTACCCACTCAATCCCCTTTCAGGTAAATTTATCACACAATGTTGGCCACACGGTTGGTGATTGCCTTCCGATGGAAGGGCCGGAGGTCCCTACTATGACATGGTGGTGGGCCCTGATTTGGACTATATATACTATGGAGAGTTTGACAGCCATGGTGAGGGACACAAAGTTACGTTTTGACAAAATATGGACCCCCCTTTTGACCTTTGTGAAAGACAATTATGCACGACAAGCACATGCGTGCCCCCAGGGTAGTATAGCTACTGCAGGCCTTGTAGGCCGTGATGGGGTGGAATTGCTTTGAGTCGGTGGAGGGAGAGGGGGGCGTTGATGGAATGCTTACTCCTGCTGGGAATATGCTTGTTTAGTTCCCCTGTTCTTCCTGTTCTCTTTGAAGTGGATTGCCCTGGGATCATCACTTGTACCCAATGAATGTACTATTACGTCTGTGTCTATTTATGCTTTGCAGTGCTCGCTTCTGGTGGAGAAACATATTGTTTTTGCAAGTGTATTTTTTTTAATTATATTTCTTTTGCTAAAGTCAAAATATAGTTGCTAAAAAAATATAGGGGATCTGCATTCTGAAAGCTGCCTGGCTTCCTGACTTGTTAGAGCATAAGGGGCCAAACGCCCAGCACCAGCAGCCACCAATGGTCTATGGTGTGATCCATATTGTTTGAGAGATGGAATGCCCATGTTGTAATCTACTCAAATGTATGAATCCCTAAATTTGTAGGATGCTTCCTAGGGCTTAGTGGTAGTCAGTTCTGCTGTCTCCCCTTCTAGATACATGTCCCGATGCTGCTCTTTGGATTACCCCTCGCCGTAGAATCCTTGTATACAGCCAAGTGTAACTGTCTGGCTTGAATATCATTCTAGAGGATGGGGCAGGAAGAAGAAGTCTTGGCTGCACTGCACTTGGGCCACGTCAATTCCAGCAGGTCAGCCTCTAGCCTGACAAGAACAAAACCTAAACAATACAGTAGCTACAAGACAGGACCAAGGTGCACACCTAAACAACAGAAATGGGCTACCGGCCCGCCTACATGCCCTGTGCCTGCTGCTACTGCAGGGAGTGTCTTCAGCAACAATTCCTCTCAGAGAATCTGTCTGGAAGGAACACCACAACCTGGGAGCTCCTCTGTGGCTCATTGCCTTGGAGCAGCGGCACACCTGAAAGAAAATATACTTTGCCAGGATTGCAACTCCAACCCCAAAGTTTGGGGCGAACTTTAAGTTTGACTGGACATGTGGATCATGGTAAACGCGCCAGGAGTGGATATAAGCTGACCCATGAGCATCTCATTTCATTTTAAGGAGCTCCACACCTGTTTGAAGGAAGAAGAGGACCAGGCATGAAATCTTCAGCTTTCTCCCTTTCAGGGTAAGGACTGTACCCACAGGCTGAGGAAAGGACTGTGCCGCTGCACTTGAAAAAGACAAGGAGATGGACTGCCCTGTCTGCTGAGGGCCTGCCCTGTTCATCCAGATCCTCCACTGCCTCACACTGTTCTTCTGAGACTCATGTCTGTGTAAAGCCCCCATGTCCATCGTTTCACCCTGCGTTCTTTTACGACCATTTTAATGTAAGGCTTGTATGTCCGATAGAGCCACATCTTTGTGCTGTGACCTGCTGTGACAAATGTGAGGCCCGTGTGCCCAACAATGGTCACTGTTGCACCCTGGGTTCTTTGCTGACACATGGCACTCACGCGCTAGGCCGAGTGCCTGACAGCACACTATTGTTGCAACCTATGTTGTTCTATGACCAATGCCCATACAAGCCTGTGAGCTGCACGCCCACACTTAGTGCGAAACAGCCTTTCCCTCTTTCACTAAGTGGTCGGCACAACATGTGGGTCCAGGCAGCTGCCTCAGTGATACTCACCTGTGTTTACACACAGGCCTATATATCTTCTATTATTTTTAGATGCACATTTGAATTGACAGTAATGGGATCGTTGAGATAGGGGACTCCCAGATCGTTAGCGTAACAACAGGTGCTTTGGCCAACACACACAGTTGTCACCAGTAACGTCTCAGGAGTAAGATAACCTCTAACACTTGAACTATTCTCCTTTGAGTCAGTACCTGGGACTGATATTTATATTGAAGCTAACTCTCCCCAATTAGAAGAATCCTGGGCGAAGCCAATGGGGTTTCATTACATTGCCCATCGAAGGAGACCTGAGCGGCCCATAACTGTTACTATTTATGTCCTTTGGATAATCTGGGGTTGGCACTCCTATTTTGGATAACTTTAAGGGGGACAATTTATGAATTCATTTATTATGGTCATGCAAAGTATATATGTGTTTTATAAATAAACAATAATGCGACACATGGTCTTACGTAGAACTGGAAGAGCATAGACTATACAAAGGAACTATGAGTACAACCAGGTTAACATAACAAGATGTAGAGTAGCGGCGAGGAAGGGTGGGGGAGAAGGGAGTAAAAAGAAGAGTTAAGAAAACCTACAATGGAAGTGGGAGAACGATAGAATTGGAAGGAGGAGTAAAGATGATTTGGGAGGGATGAGGATTGAAGAGGAAATAACTGCAAGAGAGAGGGTGGAGGCCAGGAGATCAAACAGAGAGGGATGAGCCTGCTAGAGCAATACAATGTAATGCTTTATCAAATTGCAAATTAAGCCTTTGCAGTAATATTAAGCTTGCCATGTTACTATAATTGTTCTCAAGTTTAATACAGAATTTCTTTTGCTTTTTCCTTTATTTTCGAATGTTGATGCTCATCTTTTGGACTGGCCCGGTTGCGCTGTTTCTGTTTTTTTAGGTAATAGCTAAGAAAGAGGCACTCGAGCCCTGATGCACGAAGAAGGAAGATGATTTAGAGGGTACTACACCACCCGAAGAGGGATTTATTACCCATGAAGACACTGAAACAGGAGGCCATACTTCTTGCTACTTAAAAGTCACACAAGTTTGGAAAGCACAACCCTGATGAAGTCCCTAGAGGATAAAATGAGTTGGCTGGGCTGACTAGAAATTTTCATGTATTGAAAAATCAATAAACGTTAGATACTGGACACATTCTTAAGACTCCTGACAACTGAATCTCATTTTTTGTTCATCATTGTTATATTTGTTAACATTGGATTGCCTGAATTTGGTCCGGAAAGAAAACAATGGTGTAAATTGAATACCATGACTAACTGAGGAGAGGACAAGCAACGGTGCAGGAAAGAGACCAAGAAAACAGTGAACATCCCTCAATGATGAACTCAATCCCACGAGAGAACTCTAAAGTCCAAACAGAAGAATCTGAATGGAGAATCCAGATTGTAAGCCAGGATGGTTGTTAGTACGTATTGATTAAAGGATCACACCTAAGCTTAAAAGAATCCAAAGACAAGATAGATATAAGAACAAGAAAAGAGTGAATGTTAAGAAAATGAACCACTTGACTCAGCAGAAAAAATGTGTACTGTGAAACCAGGACTCAAAGGTGGAGAGGATGTCCACTGTGGGGCCGGTGGATGAATCCCAGAGCCCCCCACTGTGATGGTTACATCTAAGAGGACACTCAGGAATAGTGGAAGTCACTTTTTAATCAGTTGAATGAAAAGCAGCTGCACACTTTTTTGGGGTGGAAATCTCTTTATTTCATAGAAAACAACAATACAACAACAAGCAGCATCACTTAAACAGGTATTGGGACGGCGAAGTCTTTTAACACCTAGTCCTGGATTTTTCCCTTCGAAACCAAATGTAGCAGCAAGCAAAGAGGACATGATGTGAGTCCATCGAGAGGCAAAATCAGGGCCACTGGAATTATGCAATTGTGCGGCTGTGGCGATTTTTTCATAGTTGTAGATTTGCTGCATTTGCCACATAATCTATCATCTGCCGTATAGTCGGCAGATTTCAGCTAAAATAAAATGTTTCTAGCATAAACAGTCGAAAAGTTACTAAAAATGCAGCGACACGTGTTGCAGCGCAGTTGAAGGCCCTTGGCAAAGTTGAACGGTCACCTTTCTCTAGCTTATTGCTACATTTGGATGCTAAACTGGTACTGACGAAGTGCAACTAATGCCCAGACACTGTTAACAACTTTAAATTACGAAATAATGAAGTAATACTGTCACAAAATGAGCAACATAATGCAGCAAAATTGCCTTTTCTTGCCGCATGATTTACTCAACCTGGCTGCATATTTTGGCACTCCCCTGCCGCATAATTCCAGTGGCCCTGGGCATAATGAAGAAATGGTGACATAATCAGTAGCCGTAATAAAATGTAACTTGCAGTCTTCGACAACACTTCTATATTGGAGCAGGATCTGCACTTTCGTAAAGTGAGCTAAGGCAGCAGCCTAGGGCGAAATGTGGTAATGGTGCAAAATTGCTTGAGCAGGCTGGAAAAAAATCACTTTTTACATGTATGGGGGGGAACTACAGCAGGTACAATTCTAAACTTACTTGGATCGCTTTAAAATTTGAAACCGTTCCTGAGTCAGAGTGCTCTTTGATAAGTTTAATTGTAACATGTGATTTATTTTTTTATATATTAGTAGCTTTGGGGACCACCTACAAAACTGTCCGATGATGAAGTAAGTACCTATGTCAGGGACTCGTGGACGCCATTGCTCACATGCCTTACATTTGGACACTGGGATGAAAGGGGAGACAAATGTGGTATTTTGTAAGCCGAATCCTCCTCTTAAGACCCCTTAAAAAGGACAGCTGTCAACCCTCCTCACCCGTGGTATGCGCGGCTGACGGGTGTTTCTTTCCTCGCAGGGGACAAAGGCTTTGCACTTACGAATACCGACCTGTCCATCTGCCACGAACACCTTTCAAACTGACTCTTGTCTAAAACCAAACATAACCCGTGATGCTACTTTCCATAAATCACTTTTCGCAAGCAAACCGCCTCTCTGCCCTTTACATGTCAAAACATAGCTCAGCCCCGGTGATTTGTCGACAGCAAACTGCCTATTAGCGGGCGCCTCTCAGGCAGGCAGTGAGAAAGGATGATCATTATCGTTCACATCACGATGGGGAATTCAGAGCGCGCCCTGGTGCGTGACTGCGCTCCTGTGCGTCACTTCCTTTCTTCGATCTCCACAGGGTTAATGGCCCAAGCAATGCGACTCTAGGCCGCAAGATTTGTCATAGCCAAAGCCACTGGAATTATGCGGCACAGGAGGGCCAAATTACGAGGCAGACAGTGGCGGCTCCTCCGCTATGGCGGAAGAGCATGGCCCACTGCTTTTAAGCAGTGCAAAGTACGAAACATAAAATGATAAGAACTTTGAGTTATTATCATTTTATGCCTCATGCTGCTTTGCGGGCGGGTGGGTGGGTGGACAGGGCTGCTTTGCTCTCGGAGCAGGGCAGGGGAGGAGTGGTTTGCCACCAAAGTGCGCAATTACTGTTTGGTCAGCCGCCCAAACCAGTCTTGCCACTTTCCCTGTTCTCCATGCAGGCTGCATGGAGAACATGCCCACTACTCCAGCCCCTGGCTGAGTGCCGTGTCCCAAGGCCACCATTGATAACTCCAGAGATGCGTGTCCCTTCCTAGAAGGAGGATCTCGGATTTGCTAGCATTCAGCTGAAGACAGTTGGCTGCTATCCATTCCACGATGGCCATCATGTAATTTCGGAACTTGGCGATGTGTTGGTCAGAGGTGTTAGATAAAGAGATCACCAGCTGGGTATCATCAGCGTATGAGACCATGGAGACGTAGATATTAAATAATGCTGGGCTCAAAGCTGAGCCCTGTGGAACCCCGTGATGTGCGAGCTGCACCTGAGAGCCGTAAGGAGGTGAGATCACTTGAAAGGATCTGCCTGATAGAAAAGACACGAACCAATTAAGGGCAGCGTCTCCCAATCCGATCTCTTGTAAGCGTTGCACCAGGATTTTACGCGATACAGTGTCGAAAGCGGCACGGAGATGAAGAAGAATCAAGGCAGAGGCATGACCCTCATCCAGTGAGCTCCGCAGAAGTTCAGACACTGCCAGCAAAGCAGATTCAGTACTGTGGCCGGGTTTGAAACCATTCTGCACAGGGTCCAGAATATTGTTGGTCAAAATGGAATTGATGTAGGACTCTGCAACTATAGCCGCAAAAGGAAGTAATGAGATTGGGCAAAAACTTTCTGGTTTGGAGGCATCCATGGTAGGTTTTTTTAATAGAGGGATGACCTTGGCATGCTTCCATGAAGCTGGTACAACTGCGGAAGCTAGGGATAAGTTTATCAGTTCACAGAGTGTGGGTAGAAGTAGGGGTAGGAATTGCAAGAGCTGATTGGGTTTGAACGGATCAGCTGGAGATCCCAATTTAATTTTATAGCAGAGAGTTCTTAAAGCTTCACAAGATAGCGCCGGGAAGGAGGGTAGGAGGGGACCTGAGCAGCTAGTTAGATCGGATTGCCCTGCAAAGCTGATAGCTGGTGGGAAGGATTTATGAATATCCTCAACTTTTTTAACAAAAAAAGTAGCTAAGGCCTCCGATTGGGAGTAGAGATAATGGTGGGTGCTCTAGCTGAAGGGGGATTTCTAATGTCGTTCAGCAAAGAGAAGATACTTTTGGCTGGATTATTGCTGTTTTGATTTATTCTGCAAAGTATTCAGCGCATGATTTCGGTATGGATTTATGATAAGCCTTGATGGCTGAACGATATTGTGTCTTTAGATTAGAATCGTATTTGCATCTTCAAGCACGTTCTAGTACTTTACATTATTTTCTCATCTGGGTTAAGGTGTTGTTGAACCAAGGGCTATTATATTCTGCGGCAGGGCGTACGTTTAGCAGGGATATGTTTATCGAGGAAATGTGTGAGCCATTAATGGTAGCAGCTATTAGCTGCTTCAACATCACCATCCAGTGTCTGCGAGAAGGTTGGCATCTAACTTATGCCAAGGACGTTTTAAGATGAGCCTAGGATAAGTGTGCGAGGGTGGATTATCGCCAAGAAGTGCCATGGAAATGAGATAGTGGTCTGTCCATGCCATAGGGAGGGGGGAAAGGACCTTAATGGAAGGTATGTTAGAGAACACAGGATCTAGGAGGTGGCCGGCAGAGTGTGTTGAGCTGGGTACGTATTGTAGTAGTTGACAGGCTGCCAGGTCTGCCAGAAAATTGGTCATCTCACCATCCTGGCAGTCGTCCAAGTGGAGGTTAAGATCCCCACGATATTAAAATTAGCGGATTTAGTTGCCAGGGTGGTAATTGACTGGGTAAGTGCTTCTCTAAACTTTTTTGAAGGTCCGGGTGGGCGATAGATGAGCAGCCCTGTCAGAGTGAAATTGTGGTTCAGAGAGATTTTAAAGAGTCCACCTTCACAATCGGAGTTCGTCTCATTAGTGAGACTGTAGGCATTGGTTTTACAGATAATAGCTATACCTCCTCCCCTGCCGTCCTCTCTATTCAGTATCTTTATTGAATAGTCCTGAGGTAGCGCCATCTGTGGCTCAGCCACCGTGGCGGAAGTAAGCCAAGTCTCTGTCAGAAATAGAACATTAGGTCCTTCCTCCTGAATCAGGTCAAACACATCAGCGTGGTGCTTTACTAAAGAGCGGCAGTTCAAACTGAGGAATTTGAAAGTGTGAGAGGGGGGCCTTGCAGGGTGGCCCTCAATTCTGATTTTGTAGCTGCAGTGTTCCCAACAGAACACGCTATCAACTGGGTCACAGACCTGGTTAAGACAGGGGTTTATAGTGGTTCTCAGTGAGTGAAGTTCCTTACTAGAGAATACCTGTCAGTGGGTGTCTGAATGAACAGGGTGCCTGGCGCCGTCCTGGGGCGGATAGGCGCAGACGGGCTTGCCTTTGGAGCGCCAGCTGCGCGTCCGCGCTGCGACCAGCCTGAAATGGCCGGGGGGCACAACTGACTCCTCCCGACCTCGCATCTATTTGGGCAAGGCCACCCAATCAGTGCAAGCAGTGCCGCAGGCGAAGTTTAGCTAAAGGAAAGCACAAACAGTAAAATCAAGAAAAGATCGTGCTTGTTAAAAAAAAATTACAAACGGGACCGCAGTCCACACAAGCGGAGATTCCCACGCACTAAAGTGAGTTAAAATGCAGATTACCATGTCCGCGCTGTGACTGGCCTGAAATGGCCGAGGGGCACAACTGGCTCCTCCCGACCTCGCATCTAATTGGGCAAGGCCACCCAGTAAGTGCAAGCAGTGCCTCAGGCGGAGTTTAGCCAAAGGAAAGCACAAACAGTAAAATCAGGAAAACATCGTGTTTTTACAAAAAGAAAACAAATTGCAAACGGGACTGCTGTCCACACAAGCGGAGATTCCCATGCACTAAAGTGAGGTAAAATGCAGATTACCGTGTTCGCGCTGCGACCGGCCTGAAATGGCCAGGGGGCACAACTGGCTCCTCCCGACCTCGCATCTGATTGGGCAAGGCCACCCAATCAGTGCAAGCAGTGCCGCAGGTGGAGTTTAACCAAAGGAAAGCACAAACAGTAAAACCAGGAAAAGATTGTGTTTTTTTTTTAAAGCAAATTGCAAACGGGACCGCAGTGCACACAAGCGGAGATTCCCACGCACTAAAGTGAGGTAAAATGCAGATTACCGTGTCCGTGCTGCGACCGGCCTGAAATGGCCTAGGGGGCACAAGTGGCTCCTCCCGACCTCGCATCTGATTGGGCAAGGCCACCCAATCAGTGCAAGCAGTGCCGCAGGCGGAGTTTAACCAAAGGAAAGCACAAACAGTAAAATCAGGAAAAGATCATGTTTTTTTTTTTTTAAAGCGAATTGCAAACGGGACCGCAGCCCACAGAAGCGGAGATTCCCACGCACTAAAATGAGGTAAAATGCAGATTACCGTGTCTGTGCTGCGACCGGCCTGAAATGCTCGGGGGGCACAACTGGCTCCTCCCGATCTCGCATCTGATTGGGCAAGGCCACCCAATCAGTGCAAGCAGTGCCGCAGGCAGAGTTTATCCAAAGGAAAGCACAAACAGTAAAATCAGGAAAATATCGTGTTTTTTTAAAAACCAAATTGCAAACGGGACCGCAGTCCACATAAGCGGAGATTACCACGCACTAAAGTGAGGTAAAATGCAGATTTCCGCGTCTGCGCTGCGACCGGCCTGAAATGGCTGGGGGGCACAACTGGCTCCTCCCGACCTTGCATCTGATTGGGCAAGGCTACCCAATCAGTGCAAACAGTGCAGCAGGCGGAGTTTAGCCAAAGGAAAGCACAAACAGTAAAATCAGGAAAAGATCGTGTTTTTAAAAAAAAACAAATTGCAAACGGGACCGCAATCCACACAAGTAGAGATTCCCACACACTAAAGTGAGGTAAATGCAGATTCAAATATTGAATTTGTGGGCACACGCGGCAGATGCTGGTTCATAAAATCAGTATCTGACGATATTTACACCTGCTGATCGAACTTTCTGCTGTAAAAAATGTGCATATATGGTGACCTCTCTACAGTGGTAAATTTAGGGTAAAGGTGGCAACATGTAAGTTCCCAGTACTTGAGACCGAGGCTGGCCATTAGGAAAGTGCAGAGCACCAAGAAGGCTGTGGGTATTCACAGCGCTTGTCAATGGGGTTATTCCACCTCATTTGCATATGCGAATACTCTGGTGATAAACTTGGAGTAAGCGCATGATTAAAAAAATATACTTGTTGTCAAACATATTTTATATAGCATTGTAATTAAAGATGTTACTATAATCCAATTTAATGCCACTCAAAGTTAAATATGTTTCTGGCTGTCAGATTTATAGTATAATTGTGAAAAAACATGTTTGTAATTCTGGGTGAGGGGGGTTACATTTTTTTGTTCATGACATTAAAAAGTTTGAAGACCAATGCTCTATGTGTCATTATATTTTGTATCCTATAGGGAATTATCAAATAAATATCCTATCATACGATTTGAAAGGTTAGTGTTTTTATTTGACTCCCCCGAAAGTAAAAACGAAACGAAGAGCAATATGAAAGTATTAGACAGATCAGATGTCAACACATTCCAATGAAACACACCGAGCTGAACCCAGAACACGCAAATCTAACTCTTAAAAAGCACCATTTAAAAGGCCAGAATGAGCACACGCGGGTAGAGCAGTCTGAAAAATGCAAAGGATGCGCATTCAGTCCTGCCAAGTATCACGCACCAGGTGTGACACTCACGCATTTCAGTGCGGTGTTCCGCATCACCGCACTGAAATGCATTGTCACGCATTTTGCGGACTCGCCAGCTCGCTCCACCGGCGGCGCCTGTGCACGGCTCTGCTGCTCCGAGAGACGTGTGCTGCCAGTGCCAGCAGCTGCTCTGGGCTCTTAAAGTTCGATAAATAGTTAATCACCGGCATGAATCATCTGACTGCTCTCAGCTCTGGTGGCTGAGAGCGCGCCGATTAGGCTACAATGTAACAATGGTGACTCAGCCTGGCTCCAGGCTGCAATTATTCCCGCCGCGCGGCTTAGTTTGACACACTGCTCGCTGCCAATAATGGGGGCGGGCGCGCCTCTCAGCAGTAAAATGCTAATGGCTCACACAGCCAGGCACTCACCAGGGGCGTGATGGATAATCCGGATGTGACCCTACTTGCCGTCACGTCCGGAGGAAGTCAGAGGAAGTGAGCACTGAGCGGCGCGGGGACTCAATTCTCAGTGGAGTCAGTCCTCGCCGTGGCGTGCAGCACTTAGTTCTGTCTTCGTGCGCAGCCGCGCCCGCCGCAAATTAGTGTTGCCAGCCCAGAGACCGGCGGGGACTCGCCGAGAGTCCCGAGTGAATTAATAATTTCAATAATTTTATGGCAGAGCTTGCGGCTGCTCGCACGCCGGCGGCGGCCGCAACTGAACCCAAACCCAACCGCACCGTGCAATGGCAGGCGTGTGCGCAGCTGATGATCAGGGCTGAGAAGAATCAAGATTGCAGGGGAGTCAAACAAACTGGTCGGCAAATGTCCACGCACAAGATTGCAGCCACAGTGGGCCCGCCAATTGCCTTGAAGTTGCGCCAGTCCTGTAGCCACAGCCCGCACTAACAGCCCCCAGCACCACCATCCACGTGTGTGGAGGGCAGGGAGGATGTTAGGCCTCATCTGCCCTCCTGCCTCCTGTCACGTGTGGGCTCTTTGCAGTCCAATCCCTTGCCAGTGGCGGCACACTTGGGAGAGCCGGTCTGCCTTCAGCTGACACAAATCATCTTTCAAGCAGCGGCCACTGTAATTACCGTGACTTCACTGGAGCCTGGCAGCAGCACTAGAAAACAGCCTGCAGTGTAGCATGACACTCAAGGGCAGCACACAAACTATGTCTCTCGGTGCACTGCAGCACGTGATTATCTACTGACTCAGCCTCAGCCTTCCCTGTCAGTCATTTCTGGTTGGCACAGGTGAGTCAAGCAGCAATGGGGGCAGTGGCAGAGCGTGGGACAAAGACGTGGTTCAAAAGGACATTATTCTGTATGTATTTCCGTTAGTGTTTCACCTTTACATATCTAAAGCACGCACCTTAATTGCAAGATAAATGCAAGTTCAAGTAATCAGCGAGGAATACACTCTTACATTGTGAAACCTCACTTGGTTAATTCAGTCTTCCTGCAGATGTCTGTCTGTTTTTAAGGAGAGAGAAATAATGTAATCCTGCTTGGCGCAGCAGGGCATAGTGACTTGTCTATTTATAGTGCTATGACATCCCCTGCTTCTGCGACTGAGAAAGCACTTTAACTATGCAAGCCAATGTAATGCGCACAGTAGTAGATAATGGCCACTCAAAGTGTCAATGATTTGGCCGTAGAATGTCTCTTAAGTATACTGAAATCATGGAAATACCACACATAATCAAACTGAAAGCATGGCAGTTATAGAGAGAGTCATGATAGGGCGGACAGAGTTCCCCAGAAGCAGAGCACCTCCCACATTCACACCTAAGTGCCCTTCTATTTCTGGCACTTTGCACCAGTTTTAAGATCTTCTTAGAGTTGCTCGTTGCTCAAATGGGTGTAACTTCTGATATTTATAAGTTTCCGTAGTCTTCATTGCTTAATTTTGATCAAATGAAAGTGTCACTCATTGTCGTTGAAATGTCACTCATAATTGCACTCAAATTGCGAAAACGTCACACATAGCAATCTGAAACCTTGGCAGCTATGCGCATTACTTCTCTGCAGCTTTGGTGTTATTAGAGGCCCTCACTCAGAAAGGCCCTAATCCGCCTAATGAATTTGCACCTATTCAATGCAGCCTCTTCGCTGATCCCATAATTGCAGGGACGTGTTGATGTGAGCGGGAGGTCAAAGGGCATGAGTGTGTAATTGCATCAGAGGTGCAGGTACTCAACCCCTGCACTGGATAAACACCCAGGGGCACACGCCCTACTTAGCTCATCCTCACAGAAGGTGTTGGGGGCAGAGAGGGCGTGCCTGCCTAGTCAGACAAGAACGAGCAGACATGTGTGTGGCGTGCTTATGGTTGCAGGCGGTGGGCACAAGCACTCATTTTTTGGGATCTTTCATGATCAGACTTTGAGCCAGGGCAAGAGAAAGTAAGGCTGAAGGGAGAAGGAAGGAAAAACAGAAAGGAAAACAGTGGCGAAGGGAGAAAACAGGAATAAAACAGAACCAGCAACAATGAAATAAAGAGACAGGAAGAGTGGAGTGGTGGAAGAAAGAGGCATAACGTAGAATTAGGACCAGGCAGCTTGTTATTAAGTAACCCAACTTTCAGCAGCACTCACACCAGACTAGTATGAAAAAACTTGGCCCCATGCACTTACTTTATTATTACTTTTTAACTAAATTTAGTACTCAGAAAAGTTCTACAAGTAGCAGGGCCTGGACATTCACAGAGAAGGGTGGTCACAAGAGAAATCACTTCCAGTCTCGGTTTTCCACAAGCACCCGGTTCAATACAGATGACTCCATGTCACCAGGGCACAAGTCCTAAAAAAAGAAGTGGGGGAACTAACCAAGTTAGGCAGTATGCATGTGACATCATGGCGCATGCCATCATAGGTATGACGTCACGATGCATGACATCGGACGTGGCATCACTGGAAGTGACCTCACAGGAAGTGACATCACAAGAAGTGACACCAGATATTAAGACCTCCGACATGTTTATCAGGTATATCATGAGTACATTTAAGCGCATTATGAGATTTAACAAATGAGATTTTGCGTTGGGGTTGTGCCAAAAAAGTGGTGCAACCCCCATGCAAAATCTGTGCATCAACTGATACATTTATGTTTATTTAAAACCCCGCCACAAAGAAATTGGCAACAAGAAGCAGGGTAATAGATCTGTTCTGCTTAATTGGTTGCAAAGTCTGCATTTTAAAATATTTTATGGGGTTAAGGTACCTGCTGCAGAGATCTTTGTGTGCCCAGTAAATCTCATGGAGTAGTAATAATGGTAAGATAACTCTGGAGATTAACGCTTTTGTTGGCAGGATCTGTGTTTTGTGTAATTCCAGATTTGAATCAAAGTAGTATAGAAGGTTAATGTGTTTCTTGCAAAGCACATCATGTAACATGCAGATGACAGATTTTTATTTTATGTAGATAGGCAAGTGGTTTAGTGGTTTACTGCTTTCACACAGAGATCCTTTTGTTACTTCAAAAATGTTAATTTTTCTATTATAGCACAGTGAGATATGGACATGTGACTCCTACAACTTGTAAACCTTGCTATCTTATGTAACACATCTTGTACACTGATTTACACACCTACGTGATTTATTGTCAATGTATAATGTGTATGTTACGTAAAGCGCTCTCACACCCTGCATGAGGATGAGTAGCACTGTAAAAGAAATAAAACAGTGCTATTTAAATTGGTTTTTGTGTAAATACTGGAACAGGCCAACACTTCTGACATTCTTACAGTGCATGCACTTACATACAGGGACTGAAATAAATCAAAAGCATGCCTCTCAAGTACCTGTGAAGTGATAACAAGCTGTGTGCTTTTGTTTCCCCTCCGTTGCATTTGCATTTTAGTGTGAGGTTCCAGACCGGGTCCAGTCAGGCTATTCGATCAAAGGGGGCCTGATGGCCCTTCAACTTCAGCCTTTATCATTGGCCCAGCTGGAGGTGAAAATAAGAAAGCCTTCCTCACTGCCTGCATGCTGCTGCTGGGAATGGAAAGAAGACAACGTGCGGGTGCTGCTGAACATGTCCCAGTGTCGGAAAGTTACACCCAGACGAGTACAGCATATTTCTGTGGGGCCCAACTTCATGGCAGGGTGGACGGTGTCCACCCTGTGAAAATATTGGGTGGACGCCGTATACCCATGTTTAACCCCGACTTGTGCCCTGCATGTCACCAAGGACTCAGTGCTTCAGTCCTGGATTTTTGTTTCATAACCGAATGCAGCGGTTCTTAACCTGTGGTCCGGGGACCCCTGTGGGTCTACAAAGCCTACACAGGGGGTCCACGACTGCTTAGAAAATTAAATTAAATAATATTAACAGAATAATAAAGTGTATATGAATAAAGAAACAACATGTAAAATTGGAGGCTAAAAATTAAATTAGTATCCTCAGATTGATTTGTGGGAGCAGTGCAAGTGCATCGAACAAAATATAGCATAGATGATGAGTAGGCTCAATTGAATTTACAAAAGCTCCAATATTCCCGTTAAAATTAAAATTTCGATTTTTTAAATATCTGTTTATGATTTAAATAAACTATTTCATGTTTTGTGTATTTGCTTGATACATGCTTGTTTCTGTATGTTTGTTGTGTATTGTTTTGCAGTTCAAATAATGGGAAAACCTGAGGCCAGTGTCCTCTGTTTCAAGTAATAATTCGGTGGCGGTCCCCGGATTCCAATAATGATTAATTGCGGGTACCCGGGTTCTAGAATTGATTAAGCAGGTGTACACAGAAGTCAAAAGGTTAAGAACCACTGACCTAATGTGTTTTGGGAGTTCACCCCTGGTTCCAGTTAGTCCAGCTGATCTAATACACCTGAAACACACCTGAAACATAATGATCTGTAAAAGAAAAGCCCTGGACTGGAACCCTGCATCCTTCATGACATGGAGTCATCTCATAATCATATCACCAAGCCAGGTGATCAGAAAAACAAAATGGCCTCTAGGTACAAGATGCCATTCAGTTGTAGTTAGTAGCAAGCTAGATGATAACCTTCAGACAGAGAAGAGCTGTGAGATGTCATCTTCACTCCTTAATTTGGATTACCTCAACGTCCCTCGACCCCAACCCAGCCATTAACTTTGAGGTTTGCACCCAATCACAAGACATGAAACAAAACAGGAATGCTGCTACTTGCCCCGCCCACCTTCAGCTTGTTGTTGATAAAGTATATCATTCCCCTAGCCCTTCCTGTTTTGTTTCCTGTCTCAGGATAAGGTACAAGAGTGCTGAGGCGGCAGCCGAGTTCCGTCCTCCATCTAGTATTTGAGTCCCTATCTTTGTCGGGCTTGGATGGGCGTCTTGTAACAATGTAGAAACACCGGGCAGTGGGTAGAGGATGAACAGGATCCCCAGACAGTATTTGTTATATATATTTCAGTAAACGCGTTGTTCTGCGTAACAAGATTTACTTTTAAATGTTCTGATGACATTATTTCTTTATTGTTGGGCTTGTTTTCCTTACCTTCTTGTGTAGGCGGCGTTGCGTTTCAGTCAGGAAGGTGTTTCGTCATGTGTGGATGCGCTCTGGTTTGCTTCTGTGTTTTCGTTCTGCGTATGCGTGTTCTTTTTCCCGCAATCAGCAAGCCCTATCATAGCATTTTTAAGATGAGACGCTTCATTTTTGTTTGTTGTTTCTAATTGTGTGTGTGTTTGTGGTACCAGTACATGCAGGTGGCAGTTATGGGCAAATATTTGAATAAGAGTTGACACTGTTCTTCCCCTCTTCTTCACTTGCCAGTTCTTCTCCTCATATTCCTGCTAAGAGGAAGAAAGCTTTAAAGGCGTATAATGAGCATATAAAAAAAGCTAATTTTGAAAACTTTACTATCCTGGTCAAGCAGCGGTCGTCTTCCGTCACTTAGGTCTGTCGAATCTGCGTGCCAGGTCTGGGGGAGCCACCTAAATACTAAATTTAGGAGGCGTTTTAGGGGAGTAGCAGGTAGGGTCAATGGGCACCCTACCTGGGGTGACTACACCCTCTATTATGCCACCCTCCTGTGGGAGGGGACATATACCTAACCCTGATTGGAGGGGTCCCTCCATCTTCAAGATGGCAAGGACTGAAAGATGTGCTTCACCTCGCCTCCCCCACCTTAGGGGTGGAGTTGGCAGAGGTGGGCACACCTTCTATTCTTCTAAGTTTTACACACGGTTTTCCCACCCAAGGTGGGGGTATAAACCAGGGGCTGCAATTAGCTGCTAGCAGCAGAGGCTGGGGGTCACATTACAAAGGCAGCAGGCCTTTGAAGCTTCCCTCTTCGAGTACTGGACCATCCTGGGGGAGGAGCTTTGACACCTCTGCCCAGGATGTGCATTGTTTCTGGTCCCAGAGAGCAGGGCTCTCTACCCAGGGGTCCAGAAACATGTCTGGTGGTAGCTGGGAGGTTTTCAAGGGGCACCTCTGAGGCATCAGTGTGGATTCATTACAAGGATCTGTTTGGTACCAAACACTCCTGGGTTCAGTGAAGCTATCATGGTGCCGTGGAACTCAAGTTGTCAAGTTCCCAGCCCATGTACTCTATATGGCTTCCCTGGCACTTACAATACTAGGGTATAGATCCTAATACTGTAGGGGCATATCTGCTCATGCAGATATTTCCACACCTGGGAGATAGTGCACCCTGCCTTAGGGCTGGTAAGGCCTGCTAGAATGGTGACTTACCTATATCTTAGGCAGAGCTAGCTGGCATGGCACACAGGCAGTGTGCCATGTCGACTTGGTCATTTTTTCACCTCACAGGGGCATGCCAGCTGCAGGGGCAGTGGCATGGTCCTAGTTAGGGGGTCCCAGGCGACCCTCTTCAGCCTCCAGGCCCTAGGTACCTAGGGCACCACTTACTAGGGACTTACAGGAGGCAGAAGTACCAATTGTCAACATGTTTTTTAGGGAAAGAACACTGGCACTGGAAACCTAGAAAGCAGGGGCCCGGTACTCTACAGTCAAAGTTGCATCAAAAGCCAGGCAAAAAGTGTGGGGGTGGGGGGTACTGCAGCAGAACCTCATTTTCTCACAGTAGCTTCTGTACATCAGTTTCCCATGGATGTTATTTTGAACAAATGTAAGGAATCGGAGAAGATTAATCTTCCCAGGGGTTTATGTCAAGACTATATCCATTGAAAGATATGGAAGACAAATTGAAAGACAGAATCCATGTTGAATCGGTGTTTGCTACTCTGGTGGGGCGTTGACTGTTAGACTTGGCATCTTTTGGCGTGATTCCCTTGTCTTTTTGCTTTCTGACCTCCCGGTTTTGACTCTGTTTTGGCTGGTTTAGTGTCTCTGCGCACTTTCTCACTGCTGTTCAGTGTGAAAGTCAAGTGCTCCTGTTGTAAATTGTTATTATGGATTGGTTTTTCCATGATTGGCATATTTGACTTACTGGTAAGCCCCTAGTAAAGTGCACTGAGTGTGCCAGGGCCTGTAAATCAAATGCTACTAGTGAGCCTGCAGCACTGATTGTTCCGCCCACATGAGTAGCCCTGAAAAGGTATCTCAGACCTGCCACTGCAGGGTCTGCACGCAGTTTGTAACTGCCATGTTGACCTGGCAAGTGCACCTGCTTGCTAGGCCCTAAGCTTCCCTTTTATTACATATAAGTCACCCCTAAGGTAGGCCCAAGGTACCTCTGTGGGCAGGGTGCTGTGTATGTTATAGGTAGGACATGTACTGGTGTATGTGACATGTCCTGGTGGTGAATTCCAGTGTATTTCGTTTTTCACCATTGCAAGGCTATCTGTCTCATAGGAAAGAATGGGAGTTTTACTTGTAACATAACTTCCCATTGGGACAAGATAGAGAAATGGAGTTTAGTATGCCTGGACTCAGAATGTAAAAAAGCATCTTTTAGTAAGGATGATTTTTATGTTCTGGGTTTGAAAATACCACTGTCTGTCTTTGGAGGGACAGGGGCTGGGGATGTGCAGTGGCTCCAGAGAGTCTGGATGAGTCAGGGCTGGGCTGAATTGACCTGGGCTGCATTTAGAGTAGTGGGAGGAGATTTCCTTGCGCCTGAATGGGCCTGGTCTGCCTTGAACAATGCCATCTCCACCTCCTGCCAGGAAGTTGGGCCAGAGAGGACAGAACTGGTTTGGACTAAGCACAGACACTCTCTGCCTGAGAGAACAAAGGAATTTTGAGTATAAATATTGGGGCCCAGACCCCAGAATTTTAGAACTCGCTGGAATCAAGGAACCTGCCAAGAAGAAGAGCTGCCAGGAGGAATACTGCCCCTTTGCTGTGTTGTTGCTTTGTTGGGTTGCTGCTTCTGCCTTGGGCAGTGAAAGGACTGGACTGAACTTACTTTTACTTGTGCTGAGTCTCTCCAAGGGCTTGAAGTAGAGCTTGCCTCCTGGTCTGAAGTCTCAGGGACTGCAAAGACTTCACCAACCTCTGGGTACCGCTTCTGGAACCACTGTTTCAGTTGCCACAGAGAAGGGAAATGCAATCGACCCCGTCACCGACTCCGTCACTGGCTCTGTGTCCTGACGGCACCGCAGAAGGCCCCATCCGCATCTTGCACTGCAACCTTGGTCTCACCGACGACGACGACCGCCGCCACCGAGCCGCTGCTTGCACCATGACCTGTGGGCACCGCACTCCGCACCGCCTCGCTTCACTTCGCCATCCTGGTCTCACCGACGCTGTCGCTGCTGCTGACTCTGACACCCGTGACCGCATCGTGGCTGGTGGCACCGCTCATAAGTTTCACGACACACCGCCTCATCCCACACAGCAGTCTGGGCCGACCGATGCTAGCTCCCGCTAACGGGCTCTGTCGCTTGCACCGCAACCTGCCAGCACCATATCGAGCATCGCCTCGCACTGCACCGTGAGCCTTGGTCTCACCGGCGCCGCCTGGATGACCATCACAGAGCCGCTGCCTGCACCGCATCGAGAGGGCACCGCTTCCATTTTGCAAACGTAACCGCGACGGTTGCCACGACCGGCTTGCACCAACATTCCAGCCGCAACGAGAAAGGTACTGTTACCGAGTCGGTCCACGCTTTCGCTGGCCTGTACGGACGCGGTCGGCTGGAACTATTAGACTCTGTCGTTTTCAGCATTGAGGTAGCCCCGGATGGATCTACCGACTCGTACTGAACGGTGTTTTTGAGGTATTTCTGCAATTTTTAGGATATCTTGCAAAGTATATATAGTTTTAAGTACTGTATGTTGGATTATTATCGTTTTTGGTCTTGTTTTGGATATATATATAAATATTGGATATTTTTCTAAACTGGTGTGGTGTCCTTTTGTAGTGCTTTCACTGTATTACTGTTGGTTATGTGCAAATGCTTTACACACTGCCTCTGAGATAAGCCTGTCTGCTCGTGCCAAGCTACCAAGGGGGTGAGCAGGGGTTATTTTAGAAGTATATCCCCCTTACCCTGACTAAGAAGAAGGGTCTCTACTTGGCCCAAGCTGCAAACCATTGCCAACTAGAGACCCCCATTTCTAACATTGACCTATGGCAGAAGGAAATATTTCGAAGCAACCTGCTGACAAGAAAGTGGATGGTGCACTAAAAAAGGTGTATTCTAGTTCCCATCTGGCCTTATGAGCAAGAACTTATGGTGCTTACACTGCCCAGAGTCTCCTGTCAGATTTCAAGGATATTTCTAAGGCATTACAGGAGGGTTCTCAACCTATGGATCTGTTAGAAAACATGGAAAAGCAAGTTGTATTCAGATATATTCTTTGATATTCTTAAAGCTGCATCTTGTGGTGCCTCAATTGCTGCAAGGTGAAATCTCTTTCAAAAGGACCTAAATACTGATGCAGCACAAAAGTCTACTGTGCAAAAATGACCCTTTCAAGGAACCAGACTCTTTGGTATATAACTAGAGGACAAAGTGTGTAAAGTCTTTAAAGAGAGGAAACATTCTTATTCCATCAGTAGACAGCAATCAAAAGCAGCAGCATCATTCAAACAGAAGCCATTCAGGCAACTCTCTAGGAGACAACAGAACATTGAAGGAAGTTCAAGATTTCAAGTGAAGTGTTTCCCTTCAAAGTTTCAAAGGAAGCAGAAACATGAGACGTCTAATTAATTCCAACGAGCATTCCTGACCAGGAAGAAGAAGTTTCCAATTCAGAGGTTGGGGGCAGAATCCACTTCTTCTTGGAGACGTGGAATCAGACAACTTCAGACAGATGGCTCTCAAATATAGTCCAAAGGGGCTACCAGATAGAGTTCCATCTCCTCCATCTCCTTCAAGGACCATTCTTACACCCTTACGTGAACCAGGAGCAGATGTAGGCCTTACAACAGGGCATTCTCTCCTTTCTTCAGAAGAAAGCCATTGCACCAGTGCCGAGAGTAGAATAAGGGAAAGGAATTTACTCCATTGTGTTCTTCGTGCCAAAGATCAAAGGCGGATTGTGACATATCTCAAGGCTCTTAACAAATATGTAAGAAAGATACCTTTCAAGATGGAGACGCTTCAAAGAGTTATTCTGTTGATTCAGAGGAACTATTTTTTGACAACTTTGGATTTGATGAATGCGTACTTGCATGTAATGATGTTCAAACCCACACCACAACTTTCTGAGATTTTGTGTGCAAGGGCATCATTGGCAATACACAGTCATCCCGTTTGGTCTGCATTTGTCTCCGCAAGTGTTTACAAAGGCGGTAGCTTCACTGATTGCCCATCTCCATTTCAAAGGGATGTCTGTGTTTCCATAACTAGACGTTTGGCTTCTCCAGACTCCATTACCTCAGCTATTGCCACAGCACTTTCAATTAACCATAGCTATGGAAAATTAGCATGGCTTCCTTCTGAATGTTCCAAAGTGCCAGTTGTCGCCAGTGACAAATTGAAATTCATAAGACAACTTTCAACATGTTACAATGGAAGGTGTTTCTTTCAAAGGAAAGGATGGATGTCTCGCCTACAGGACCTCTTGCATTTGCTCCTGAAGAACAAAGAAGCGACGGTCCGCAAGCAGATGGAAGCTCAGGAGCACATGGTCGTGGGCTGTGTTAACAGTACAGTGGGCCAGATTGCACCCCAGGCCTCTCTTGTGGCAACTGCGCAATCATTGAATGCTCCCGGCAAAGAATATGTAGGCAAAAGTTGGGGTGACCCAGGAAATCAGATCAGATCTTCATTGGTGGTTACTTACTGGAGGACAATCTATGCAGGGGGGTGTCAGTGCACCCTGCTCCCTCCACAGTCAGGTGTTAACAACAAATGCACGCACTTTGGGTTGGGGTGCAACCGTCGGAAACTTGTCAGTCCAAGCAAAATTGGGCACAATGGAAGCATTGAGATCATCTAACTGGAGAGAACTGACGGCTGAATTCAGAGCATTCCTTCACTTCAAGGTTCAACTGCTTCATTGCAATGTGTTGGTGAGAACCGACAACATGGTGACTGTGCCTTCCATCAACCATCAGGGCAGCACTCGGTCACAATCTCTCAGCGAAGTAGCATGCTATCTAGGATGGGGAGCAGAGAAGCATTTACTGTCAATCTCGGCTATTCACATCAGAGGGCTAGTCAATGTGGAAGTGGATCAGTTGAGCAGGCGATTTCCTTCCTCACAGGATTTGACGTTAACAAAGAGAACGTTTCAGTTAATTTGCTAGAGATTCGGAGTCACTTACATGCACCTGTTTGAGACCTGAACAAATCCTTACTTCTGAGGTTTTGTTCCACATTCCTGGAGGAAGCACCATGGGGTATCAATGCCTTGTCAGTGAAATGGCCTCAGGAGATGTTTCTTGCTTTCTCCCCCTTTCCACTGATTTAGTGACTACTTGCACAGATCCAGTTGGAGACATCTCATGTTCTGGTGGTCCTTCCATATTGGCCTAAGTGGGCCTGGTTTCCCCTTCTCAAGGAACTGTCGCTTCAACCTCCACGGGTCCTTCCTCACTTTCTGTCTCCCCGTGAAAATGCCAATCTTCTTTCCTTCCACCTCACCCTGTTGGTCTGGAATTTGAAAGGTTGAACCTTGCGAAGCAGGGGTTACCACCACAGGTTACTGAAATAATTCAGGGATCTAGAAGATCTTCTACTCTTAAATCATAATCAGAACACTGGGGCATATTTGATTCAAGGTGTTCTGAAAACAATCTTCTATCACTGATGCCCTCCAGTTTCTTTTGGATGTTTTTCATAAGGGTTTAGCTATCTTTACTTTGAAGGTGCAGTGGCATGCCATTATGGCATTCCATGGGGATGAGGAACCTATAACATCTGTAGACTGTTTTGTGACAAGAATGTTTAAGGGGTTTTCTATGTCTCACCCCCTGCTCATTCTTCATTACCTTTCTGGGATCTTCCCTTGGCATTAAAGGCTCTTCCGCACACTCCTTTTGCACCTCTAGAGACAGTTGATCTCAAATTTCTCTCCTTTAAAGTCTTATATTTGGTGACTGTTGTTTCGGGACAAAGGTTGGGAGAGTTGTCTGTATTGTTACGTCATCCTCCTTTCTTAAGCTTTATGAAGGATGCAGTAGTGCTGAAATTAGACCCTTCATTCTTGCCTAAAGTAAATTCCAAGTTTCCTCTCAGGAATTAATCCTTCCTACTTTCTACCCTTCTTCTTCTGAGAATCAACATTTGTTGAGTCTGTTGTATGTTAATTGGGCTCTGTCTATTTGTCTCAATAGATCCACCGATTTCAGGAAGACAGGCTCTTTGTTTGCTACTTCTGGCAGTTCTCAGACAGGTAAAAAGGCATCAAAAGTTTAATTGCTGGATCAAAGACACTATTCTTTTGGCCTATTCCTTATCGGATGAATCTGTAATAGGCAATGTGTTCGGATGCTGTACTCAAATATTGCTGCTGCATGGAGTCCCGTTGGAGGAGATCTGCAGAGCCTAGACTTGGGCTGATGAAAATACCTTTACAAGGCATTATAGATTTCAGAATGTTCAGATCTCTCAGAAGAATTTTGGGTCTGGGTTTAGCAAGTGGTACAACCTTAAGCAGTTACAAATAATTGTTTTATATATTTCATTTAAGCGTGACAATTAAATGACTATGGTGCATGAGAAAGTGGCTGATTGTCATTCTCCTTTATAATCAAAGGCCTGGTTGTTTTGGTATACCTCAGGGCTAATGACTGATTTTATTTATTTATTTATTATTTATTTATTTGTGTTATGTTATGTTATGTTATGTTAATAAGCTTATAAAGCGCACTTCTACCCAAAGGTGTCCTGGCGCTGGCCGATGCCTAACTGTATATTAAAAAACTATAGCTCAAAAGGCTATTTGGGAAAACAGCCAAGTTTTGAGCCCCCTCCTAAAGGATAGGAGCTCAGTGTAATTCCTGAGATGTGATGGCAGATTGTTCCATGCTTTAGCAGCACCAACAATGAAACTTCTGCCGCCCCAGGTGGCTTTTTTAACTCGAGGGACGACCACTTATTTTGCCTCTGCGGATCGCAATGTTCTCCCCGGGACATACCATTGAAGACGTTTCCTCAAATAGTCAGGGCCCCTGCCCATCAGTGATTTAAACACCGTGCAAAGTACTTTAAATTGAGCACGCTGTTTCACTGGTAGCCAGTGAAGCTGCTTGAGTTCCTTCCTAACAGAAACAAATCTGGGAAAGCGCAACATTCATCCCAAAGGGGTATCACGGCGCTGAGGGGGTGGATCCTAGTGCTGAGGAGTGGGCTGGATGTATTAAGTAGCTATTCAAATAGGGAATAAATGTGTTTTTAATTTCTTCCTGAAAGTGTTGTAGTCCTTGGTCAGCCGCAATTCTACTGGAAGCCTATTCCAATGAAATGCCGCAAGGTATGAAAAGGTGCGTCCCCCTGCCCTAGCCTTTTTGATCCTTTTTGTCTCGGCGAGCGCTTGATGGTATGACCTTAGGCATCTGGGAGGGATGTAGAATTGGATTTTATTCTGAAGAATTTTAGGGCCGATGCGATGAAGTGCCTTAAAAGTGTGTCCCAAGAGCTTGAATCGTGCTCTTTGACGCACAGGCAGCCAGTGAAGTTGTTTCAGGCAGTCGGTTGCTGAACTGTATCTGCCCTTGTTGCATACCAATTTGGCTGCAGCGCTTTGTACTACCTGTAGGCGTTTAAAGAGGTAGTCTGGCATACCAACAAACAGGGCATTTCCGTAGTCCATTCTGCTAACAAGCAGAGCCTGAGTAACTGTCCTCCTGTTTTCTAAGGGAATCCAAGGAAAGAGCCTTTTTAGAAGCTTCAGTGTGGCAAAGCTTTTTCCGCAAAGAGTCCGAACATGATCCTGCATAGATAGTTTGTTGTCCATAAGAATACCCAAATTTTTTGCGCACAGCTTGGGTTCTGGGGCGTGTCCTAAAGAGTGGGGCCACCATGATGCGTCCCAGATGTGGTTAGCTCCGCCAAAAAGCAGAATTTCGGATTTGTCTGCGTTAAGCTTAAGACAGTGGTCCGACATCCAGTTTGCCATTTCAGTAACGCAGTTGTTAAGTTTGGCCCTAGTGCTCTCGTGTTCGTCTCCAATAGCTATTGTTAATTGCGTGTCATCCGCATAGGAGCAAATGTCGAAGCCCCATTTGGTACCAATTTTTGCCAAAGGTGAAACATAGGCATTAAAAAGGGTGGGGCTAAGGGATGCTCCCTGGGGCACACCACAATTTAAGATTTTTGGCTTAGAAGAAAAAACGCCCAGTTTCACGGTTTGCGTTCTGTTGTTAAGGAATGAGCTGAGCCATTGAAGGGCTTTTGCATGTATCCCTTTTTCGCGGAGGTTTTCAAGTAGGAGCTGGTGGGAGACCGTGTCGAATGCCGCCGACAGGTCTAACAGGATCAGGACAACTGCCTTGCCCTGATCCAATAGTGCTCTTACATTATCGACGACAGCCAGCAGGGTTGCCTCGGTGCTGTTTGCCACCCTGAAGCCTGTTTGAGAGGGATCCAACAGGCTATTTAATTCCAGGTAGGAAGACAACTGTCTGTTGACCAATTTCTCCATTACTTTGGAGAGGTAGGGGAGTAGGGATATTGGCCGGTCGTTTACTGGGTTCGTCACATCTGAACCTGCCTTCTTCAGCAAAGGAGTGGCTTTAGCTTGTTTCCAAGTCTCCGGAAAAACTGCTGTCTCCAGCGATTTGTTGAATAGCTGCGTAACATGAGGGCAGAGCGTAGGAATGGCCTGTGTGAAGATGAAGTGTGGGCAGGGGTCAAGGGGGGATCCCGATTTAACTTCCCCCATTGTTTTGGCGACTTCTTCTTCGGAGAAAGGGACAAAATTGCCCAACTGTGCCGGGGCATTAGGAAGAGGATCCATTTTTTCCCAGTAGATGGGGTCTGTCGGAACAGTGATATTAAAAGATGAGTAAATAGTGCTTATTTTGTCCATGAAAAAGTTACTAATCGTTTCACAGCATTTTAAAGATGGATGCAGGGTCTGAGACATGCAGGTCGGTTTGCATAGTTCATGTATGATTTTGTATAACTCCTTCGCTGAGTTTCTGTTTTCGCTTATTTCTCTGATTTGAGGAAGAGGGATGTAGAGGTAATTCCCCGATTACTTACTAGTAATCATCATTACTCCTAGTCCTACTCATCCTCACCCCAGTCATTACTTCCCTCCCATGTCCCTGGTCCAGGCCTTTCAGGAAGCTTGGTAGTTCAGGAAGTGCTAGTGGAATGCTATAGTCTATTAGCACCCAGCTGAGGGTGGGTGGGGCAAGCATCAGCATTTCCTGTTCTGTTTTCTGTCTTGAGATTGGGTACAAACCTCAAGGCTAATGACTGGGTCAAGGAAGAGTAGGATTAGGAGTAATGAAGATTACTGGTAAGTAATCTGAACATGCCTCAACTGTAGACTGCATACAGTTAGAAGCTGGAGTTGCCCCATTGCGCCATGAGGTCAAAGCACCATGTTTCCAGTCCAGGGCTTCCATTTGACAACCTAATGCATTCTGGGAGCTGTAGACTTGGCTCACTTAAATTGGACCATTGCACCTGAAAAAATGAATGGTAAAAGGAAAGCTGAGGGCTGGAAAACATAATGTCTTGTAGATGTGGAGTGAGATGGCCACACTATTAGGAGCTTGAATATTCTTTATTCCATCTGTTTCTATTCATAGGCTGTTTGTCACTGTGCTACGGATGGGTACAGCAGCACATAGGTGACACACAAGCCTACCCAGAGGTACTGCAGAGGTACTGCAGAAATAAAAGCATAGCCCTAGTTAGTTAAGAGGAGGCACTAATGTTAAAGATGAAGGTCAACACCCACCAAGACTACCAAAACGTATGTGCCATACTACTACAGAATAAAAACAAGCATTGGCTGTGCCAATAGTATGGGCTAGGGTATTGTGACATCATTTTATCAAGCTTGATTAAAACACAACAAACGTTCAGAGTGTGTAGCAGCATCGCAAGCTTCCCTTGCATACACAGAATAATAAGAAGACAGACAACAGAAGTGTTTTCAGTCCACCCTCATAGAACAGTGACAGCATGTGGAGCAGCAGGGGAAGCATCCCTCATAGGGCCCGATTACGAGTTTGGCAGTGCGGCGCCGGGTCCGGCCCTGCAAACCCATGTGAGGCCGCTCGACAGATTACGAGTGTAACTCGTATCTGGTAGGCTTTTTTTTGGCATTCCCACAGTGGTGCCTTTAAAAACAGGCACCACAATGGGAACGTCAAAAAGAGTTCCTGCACGGCATCCACAGGGCGCAGAGGCACAGTGGGCCCTGTAGAGCCCCCTTTGTTTCCTCTCCGCAAGGGTTTACACGGAGTTAGAACCTCTAAGTAAACCATGGTGGAGAGGAAACTCGTAATATGCCTGGTGGGGCTGCAGCGGTCCCGCCAGTCATATGGGTGCCTCCTGACCGCCACGCCACCTCCAGGGAATGGCAGTTCCCTGGCAGCTGCGGCGCTGCTGTCACAGTCCCACTGCCCAACTCATAATAGAGTGGTGGGGAGACCACCACTGCTGCGCCCCCACAAGTATGGCGGTCCCCGGAATGCTAGACTCGCAATAGAGCCCATAGTGTGTCTTTGTGCTTGTTGGTATGTATACATGTCAATATTCTCAATTTGGGAAGGAGACTCCCAATTTGAAAGCCAAAAAATGGCTTAATTTGAGCTTTCTCCAATTCAATATAAGGCAATATGGAAATTAAATTTCCCTGGATTCCTTTTACAGCATCTTTTATTTGTTTTGTGTGTGATAGTCTTTGAGTGTGATGTTATATTACATTATATTAACCTATTAATATTGGTCAGTCCCGGTACACAGACACCTCTTGACGCAACAGGGATTAAGCAGCAAATACACCTTAAAATATCGTTGTTTACATTAATGATTAAAAATGAAAGTTTTCAGACTTTTGCACAAAAAGCAAATTATGTAGGGGAGTGCCCCAAGATCTAAAGGAGCTTGTTCCATTTTTCCGTGGAGGTAACGGAGAAAGCCCCGTCGTCAAATGGGACAGTCCAGGTCTTGGGCACCTCAAATAAAAATTGAGCAGCTCAGCTTAAAGATCACTGAGGGACATGAAGGTGAAACTTGGCTGCCAGAAAGGTGGGAGAAGAGTAATGAATGATATAATTGACTATTACCAAATATTTGAATAATACTCTTTTTCTTAACGAGAAGGCAGTGGAGGTGCCTCAGGATAGGGCTGATGTAGTTACTGCGCCAAGAACCTGATACAAAATGAGCCGGAGAATTTTACACCAGCAGTAGCCTTCAATGAAATCGCTCCGGAAAGCCTAAATGGATGGAATTTCCGTAGTCTAGGTAGGATTACTTATAGCTGTCACCACTCAAATATGGTGTTCTGGAGTAATACGGGGAGGATTTTCTTCACTCACTCAATTTTCTAAACACAAGTGCTGGTTACGCTGTAAATCTGAGGCTCTAGGGAAAGATCAGAGTGAATCTGGAGGCCTCGGTTACGTCCAACTTTCGCCGGAGTTGGAGGCTAGTCCATGCATGATTTTTGGCCAACTGTAAGGTGACCATTTCTCAATTGCATTTCTTATGATCAGGAGCATTGTTTTTGCGGGGTGAGTTTTAATAAATTTAAAGCTAGCCAATTTCAGCCAACAATGAGGCCTTGAGGACAGGGTTTAGGACATTTGGAGTCCCCTGGCAGTGACAAGTTTGCAAATCAACTGTTCCGTCCACATACATGTAAATTTGCCCTCCCATGGAATAGAGAGGGCAGGCTAGAGGTAGCACATGCATGTTAAACAAAAGAGGAGAGAGCACCGATCCCTGAGGCACACCGCAACTGATAGATTTAGTCCGAGATTTAAAAGGCGAGAGGGAGCTAGTTTTAGATCGGTTGGCAAAAAAGGAGTCTACCCACTTGTGAGTCAGATCATCAACACCAATCTCCTTCATTCTGTTGAGAAGTTGTGGGTGATGCATATGTAACTCTTTCCTGTTCTACAGGCCTGGAAATGGAAGATGTGCAGATCAAGGACTGTGAAAGGGAGAGAAATGGGAAATAATCCTGCATGACATACAGCTCCTTCATACCGTCATCAGCTACCACTGGGTGATCAGTGAGTCGTAGAGGTGAGGTAGAGGGTGGGAGCAGGAGATCAGTTCAGAGTGGCTAGCTCGTGGGGGTGTTGGATCACACTGATGCATCACACTATCTTGGCGACGAGCCCACTTACTAGCACTGCCTTGCCAAACAACACTTCTGGAAGCAAGTCCTCAATTTAGAAGAAGGACTACTATGCAAGTAACTTCAGCATCTCCCGTGCTAACTGGCTGTATGGCTACCAATGCAAGATGGTGAAGCAGGCATTTGTATAGAGGATTAATGCGCCACCGCTGTACCAAATGAATGCTTCGTCATTCATCAAAAGCAACGCAAACACGTGTTCAGCAAAGCAAGCATGTGTAAAAGCAGAGTTGTATCATTCTGAAAAATAGCTATTTTGGTGTTTTCAAAGCAAGATATTTAGAGGTCTCAAAGGATGTAATGACAATGATATGCAGGTTGAAGAAAGGTAAAAGGATGTTGGCAGATTCATCATCATAAGGAGCAGTTTGCCTGAAGTTCAGAGTGTGAAGACAAACATCTGATTTGGCTGACTGCTGAGCGTTGATTGGACATGTGTGTCAGATGTGGGTGAAATAAATCATCAAAGGAGTTCAGGTGTATTAAAGGCAAAATGTCGAAGGTACTGGAGGAATTTCACATGGCCTTTTGTTAGCAGAAGTTTGGGTTAGTGAGTAGTTTGGCACCAAACAGAAACCCCCACACTCAACCACTGCTCAGCTAGTCACTCCGAGAGGTGAACCATGGCTCACAGAGGTCACCTAACCCTGCCTTCTACAGAAGGTCATGGAGGACTAAAGTCCGTTCAGCACTATTCAGCATTTAAAGGACAAAGGTATGGTGTCAAGGCAGGGACATTCCAAAAAATAAATCTTGCAGTGAACGACTATTAAAATATGCCAAAAACAGACCATAAGGTCCACAAAAGGTCCAAACGTAATGTCAAAAACAGATTATAAGCTCCAAAATGTTTTACCTATTTGTGCCTGCACCTAAGTTAGCTCACATGGACAAAAAAGCCATTTTCAGGAGTAAATTCCCAATCCAGTATTTGTGGAGTTTTCGCCTTATAAAAGGCATCTGAGAATGCAGACGTTCTACAAGTACCAAGTAAGTGCAAATTTAGGGTAGAGGTGAACCCACCGGTGGGTCATCTGGTAAAAGTAGGTGAACATGTATGAGCTCGTGAGTCTGGGAAACCACGAACACCATTCAGGAAGTTTACCGCCCAAGAAACACATACATTTACTTCAGTCAAGGGCAGGTTTAATGGTGTTTTCAGGGTGGGACTGGGAACAAAACACCTCGAGGTGGGGGCATAAGGGAAAAAATCCCCCACAAGGAAAACTATTTCCTGGTGAAGAAAAATAAAAAGTTAAAAGTAGAAATGCAAACGAGTGGCGTATTTACATGTGCAGAAATGTTTTGAAGATTCTGCATGCATGTATTTAATGCAGGGTAGTTAGTACTCAAGGAAATCTATGGATCTCGGCGATTTCTTTGAGCTCTCCTGGGATCATCTGTGAATCCCTTAAAGGGCAAACATGTGAATGAAACCTAGGACAGATATTATGGAACACATTTCTGATTTTTAAAGCACTGGCTTTGTAAATCGTTCGATAAGTAACAAGCAACACAAAAGAAAGGGCTAACTTTATTTAAACCCAGCAACATGGCTACAATCAGAAAAGACGTAAACGGCTCCTATTGAAAAAACATGTAAAGTAAATTTGTAAAAATGTTTGTGTATTGTACAAAATGTTTCCTACACTGAGTAATAATTAATATCCTAGCACAAAAGAGCTGCTTTGCTACATTACTTTTGGAAAAAAAATTTATCAGCTGTTTACACTACAATTCATGGTACTGTGTTGAAATGCAAGATTGGTCACAATGTTCCAATATGATGAAAATAACAGCTGTGTCAATAAGTCACTAAAATATTCACAATTCGCATGCACATTCAATAAATATGAATTGGTTGATAATGAAATGGTGATATACTGGGTGAGGACCACATAGGTTATATCATTATGTAAGTATGTATGTTTTAAAAACAAATACATTCGATTCAAGGCATGGCATTGATATTTCATCCCCTGATGTAGACGTGCCTCAAGCCTGAATCAGGACCACCCAGGATGGCCTTCAACACAATTATCAATTCTACTTATTGAACTCTAAGAATCTTTTTGATGATCGACGAATGCAGGGAGTCTCCCATATCCAACAGAAAAAACCACACCACACAGTAACTTGTCTGCCAAACTCTAAATCAGGCCCTTAGTCACTAGGTTGGCTTGAAAGGACCAATGGGTCCTTTAGAACCTTGATGGTCAAAGTCACACATGTAATGGGATCCGTGGAAGATCCGAAAGACTCGGCGGCCTTGTGGAATCTGCGAAGTTCTGCAACTCTTGGCTGCCATGTTTGAGGTAGCCCGACTATTTAAGCCACACCCTACTACAACAATGCACATCACTTTGAGGTTTTGGGCTAAGACAGTCGTACAATTCCGTGAGCTCCCATTCCTAACTGGAGTATATTCATGTGTTTCACCTGGGCGAAACACGTGTCGGCTGTTCCTTGCTTTTGCACGTCTTTAAATAAAGAAGAAAAGACCACTATAACTGAGTACTCGACTGTCAATATATACTATGTCTAATACAAAAAATTTGGGATGTATTTGCCCTGTAAATCTATATGATTAAAAGAGAGCACAAACCAATCACACACGTGAATACTTACCTTAGAATAGGTTGCCTTTGGGTGAAACCACCGTTTTGGTATGTGCCACAGCCCAAATTGGGTCCTTATCACCTTATGAATTGTGTGTGAACCCTGGTAACCTCCCCAACAGTTACAAAGATTACCAAACTGGAGAATATGCATCTCCTTAGGAGACCTACGAAAATCCTTAAAAACTTCAAATTTGCTATTACTTAAATTCGGACAGGAGCACTTATTCTTGATGCAGTACTCTCACGATATGATACTAATGGACCACACGAAAGTGGGAATGTATAGAGCCCTGGATGCATTAAACGCCTATAACCTCACCAACAAATTAGTTGTGAACTACAAGATGACAAAGATTGTCATATTCGGACGTTACCCCAATAAACATAAGATGCAGTGGATATTGGAAACCTGAAAATATGGACTGCTCCCAACTACAACTATCTGAGGGCGTGGTTCACGAGTAACGGCAAGCCGCAGGTGCATATCACTCGCACAGAAGAAAAGGGCAAAGCAGTGACCTTCGCTTTGTGCAAGCTGCACTCCACCCTACACTCCACCTTACACAGCTCAACCACTGAAGCCATTCAGAGGGTAATTAAAGCAAAACTATTACCTTCCATCTGCTATGGACAAATAGACTTTCCGGGGGATTTAGCTAACACCATGGAGCGGCGCAATGTCGCACCTGCAAGCGTAACTTGTCCGCAATTCCCTAGTCCGGCTTGACTTTGGTTGAATAAACAATCTCTAGAGAACAGGGCAGCCATAATCCGGTATTACTGTAGAGTCTGTGCATATCCTCCAAATTCCATGAAAGATACATTGAAGTACTTTGAAGTACAAAAGGGAAGAACACTTGGTCAGAGAATCTCTCCGTAGAATGCACCAAACTAAATTTGGTCACGGACAATTGGGAAAACCTTCCTAACCACCCCACAGTTTTAAAGACTACTCTGAAAAAACAAGTCAGGCTCCTATCCAGGCAGGAAGACCTCAACTCCATCGAAGAGTCTAAAAGCAACTTTCAGATCATACTGAACTCGAACAGAAAAGCACCGCCAGCCATACTGAAACTGTGCCCTACGAAAGCCTATACTCAAGCAGATCCTTTTCGCAAGGCTCATGGCTCTACCAATCAAAGATGTAAATGGCAGCTGGAAGTCACTTGCAAACATTGGTGCATGCAGACCATGCCTTGGTCCACTTGATCTGCATAGGTCCAGTCCTCCTAAATGCACGCCGCACTTTATTAAAGCCACTCTTTTTAAAACATGGTGTTCGCTCATGCAGAGCGGCAAAAAAGCTGCTCTTCAACCTGGAAACTCCCGCGGAGTTGGCAAGATTCGCCAAATTTATTGATATAACCCAACAGCTGCTAACTTCAGACACTCTTAAGCTTCAAGGGCCGAGTGATCACGATTCTGAACCCAGGTGTACTCAGCAAACTGATCCCCTGAAGCACAATCAGCAACCCTCACTTTAACACATGGCGCAACCTGATGGGCTCAGTACACAGCACCATTAGAACTCAACCCGGGCTTTTGTACATGTAACTGAATGTAAAGTAGCGACTATGTTGTTTTGCAATTAGCACTTGCAATTTAGCAGCCCTACACCCCTTGCTAGCCCCCCATAAGACCTAAAAGTACAACACATGCACCTTGCACTTTTTTGACTCTGTGCTTTCCGTTGGCTGCCGGAAGTGTTCTACACACAGGCCAAGACTGACAGGCCCGTTCCATAATTCTGATCTTGTTGGACACATTTGCCCGCTAATTGCTAACTACAGTTTATATTTTATCATCAGCATTTTGCACCTTACTGACTCTGTGCTTCCTGCTGGCTACCGGAAAGTCTCACAAGCTAGGCTTGAGTTGCCTAGTCAGAGGTCGCCTATAAGCCATTGACTGAATATTTTTTTTTTAAAACCACTCCAATACTGCTTTATTTGTATTTTATGCGTAATGACACTTTGTAACAATTTTAATTAATTGAAACAAATAAAGTATTACTTAGTTTGGAGTGGGGTAGATTGGGGTGGAGTAGATTGGTGTGGGGTTGGATAGAATGGTGTGCGGTAGATTGGGATGGGGTAGATTGGAGTGGGGTAGATTGGGTTAGGGTGGGGTAGATTGGAGTGCAGTAGATTGGGGTAGATTGAAGTGGGGTAGTTTGGGGTGGAGTGGGGTTGGGTAGATTGGAGTGGGATGGAGGTGGTGAATTGGCGAGGAGTGGCTTTGTCAGGGCACACAGAGCATAAACGCACTGACTACGGAAGCGGAGACGAACGGGACAAGAAACTACTATTCCCGTCATCCGCCAGTGCAGTTAACGTACGCGCTGACCTAGCACGCCGTGAGACGTGCCTTGAGCAGATCTGGATAAGAGGAGATGGCGCCTTCATGAAGACGCCGATTATCCTGTGGTCCCCCGAGTACCAAGAAGTACAATCGGGTAAGGGTGCGAACTCGCACCAACTGTTGTTCTAGTGTTCTGTTGATCATTGTTACGGAAACTTTCCGGAGCGCATACACTTTGTTCCTCCCGTTGGAGAGACGCGTTATTTCCTACGGTCTCATGCGGGAGGAAATACTGTAACTCTGCTTGTGTGAAATCAGAGATTGGGCATAATCAACGCTCTCACTTTGAGGCAAAAGCGGGAGCGCATGATTCTTTATACGTTGATCCTTCACATCATGGTAATGACTGAAGTACCTTCTATCACTGGTTTATGCTGAGGGCTTCCCACTCATAGGAAATTGTCTTCTTCAATGGTAGCGGAAGGGAATTGCCGGCTACCTCTTGGAATAATTGAATGATAAACCAGAAACGCTACACTCATGTTTGTGTGTCGTTAACTTTGGCTTTTTGTGTTATATTTTCGTTCTTTAGGGGAGATCTGTTGGGGGTGTCCAGTACTGAACTGAAATAGTCCGATGGGGGCCAAGCACGTTCTATGTAAAGGTATTAGCCTTTCATTTAGAAAATCTTGAGTACAACAGAGGGTGCATTTCTCCTTTCACTGTGTGACATGTTGTTAATTAATCCTGTTCCTTTATTAGAATAGGAATGTGCTGTTACCTCGTACTCACCCTCACATCTCGCCCGGCAGAAGGCACTCCTTGTTTTCTTTACAGGTAGAGCGAGTTCTCCTTTTGTAATGTTTTCTGGAACATCGTGGGTAAAGTTAAAACAGTATTCTTTATAGTAAAGCTGTTTCTCTCTTTGTCTGTTCTCAGGTCTCCCTCCCCGCTGTTCCTACCCTTTCCTTCCCTCGCTTGACCATCCCACTAGTCCGAGGGGATTTATTCTATCCGGACTTGGGGCTGTCGAGAGGTGGACCCCTTTATGCTTCAATCCGATCCTGAGGATAACCTGGTGACCGTGACAGAATAATCGGCCCACGTTTACTATCCTCCTGGTCGGGTGGAATCTGGGATGGAGACGCTTGAGGACGTCTTAGCTGCACTAGTATTGGTGCAGTCAGAGCTGGCGGCTTCACGTACTGAGACCGCCGCTTTACAAGCGAGGGTAGAGCGCATGCAGAGGAATCCTTTCGATGCTAGCAGTTCTTCCCTTCCCCAGACTAGTGCAGTGATAGTGGAAGTACCCTCACAAATCCCGTTGGCCCCTCCTGAGAGATATTATGGGGATATGCAAAAAGTGCAGGTATTCCTAACCCAGGTGATGCTCCATTTCCATTGCAAACCCAAGATGTTTGCGACTAACCAAGCACGAGTCGCCTTCCTGCTCTCTTACTTAGCAGGAGACGCAGCACAATGGGCAGTCCCTATAGTCCGACGAAACGACCCTCTCCTCCATGACTGGGATGCTTTCAAGGAGGAGTTTGAGAAGACATTCGATCGCAGGGCTGAAACCTTTTCGGCAGATAAGGAGTTGCTTGAACTGAAGCAAGGTAGCAAGGATCTGTTGGTATACCTGAACTCCTTCCGACGATTGGTGGCTGAGACGGAGTGGCCAGAGTTGAAACAAGCCGCACTGTTCTATCAAGGGCTTTGGGACGACTTAAAGGACGTTATAGCGCAAGTGGACCCTCAACCCAGAACCTGTCCTGCGCTAATCGAACTGACTTTGCGTTTGGATCATCGCTTGAAGGAACGCAGAGGCGACCACCGAAGAAGGGAACGGATCCCTCAGCGCTTTGACCAGCCAAAGACCTCCGAGCACGGATCGACTCCTTCCGAACCTATGGAGATAGGGGCGATCCGGGCCTCTCTCACCCCTAACGAACGAGAATACCGGCGGAAACAGGGACTATGCTTATACTGCGGGAAGAAAGGACATTACCTCCGAGAGTGCCCCGTTAAGCCGAGAAATAGCCGTCCTAGGTTTGGACAAGTGGCCACTGTTGCAGCAGACAAGTCGTCGGAAAACTGATATGCTTGAGGAGTAAGGAAGGGGAACCCTTGAGCTTCAGTGAAATCCCTTCAGTGAAGAATGATCCCAGTGACAGCCCAGAACACTTCTTCATTAACATGGATATTGTTGTGGGTCAAGAAAAGAAACACATCCAGGTCATGGTGGATTCTGGGGCCACTGGCTGCTTTATGGACGAAGAGGCAGCCCTCAAATTAGGAGTGGAATTGGTTACGAAGAGCACTCCTGAACGTGTGTTTGCAGTGGATGGCAAACAATTGGAATCCGGTCCCATTCGGTTTCATACGAAGGAGCTCGAGGTATGGTACAAGGATGACCACTGCGAGTTCATTACCTTCAACGTCATCCAAGCACCCAAATACGGGGTGATTTTGGGGTTACCCTGGCTCCAGAAACATGACCCATCTATTGATTGGCCTCGCTTGACAATGAAGATGGATTCCGGGTACTGCGGCACCCACTGCATATATCCCCCTACGGTTCCATCCAAGGCTTTAGCGTTACGCCACCACATCGCCACGGCCACGGAGAAAGAAGTGGATCTGCCCGAATGCTATCAGGAGTACGCTACGGTGTTTTGTGACAGCATGGCTGAGGTATTACCCCCACACAGGATCTACGACTGCCAGATCGATCTTATACCGGGTGCAGTGATTCCTTGCAGCAGGATATACGCCTTGACTGAACCCGAGAATCTACATCTACGGCAGTACTTAGAGAAATACCTTTCTTTGGGTTTTATCCGTCACTCTCGGTCTCCTGCAGCTTCCCCCCTTTTTTTTATACCGAAGGCCAATGGGGAGCTCAGGACCTGCATCGACTTCAGAGCGTTGAATGCCATCACGGTGAAGAACCAGTACCCTCTCCCCCTTGTGTCGGTATTGCTAGAACAAGTAAAGGGGGTTACGATCTACACGAAACTCGACCTCCGAGGAGCCTACCATCTGGTACGGATGCGAGAGGGGGACGAGTGGAAGACAGCGTTCAAGACTCGGTACGGGCTTTACAAATATCTTGTTATGCCTTTCGGCCTTTGTAACGCCCCAGCCGCTTTCCGGTTTTTCCTGAACGACGTTCTCCGGGAGTATCTGGATCGATTCGTGGTTGTCTATATAGACGACATTCTTGTCTTCTCTATGAACCCTGAGGAGCATAAGGAACACGTCAGGACTGTCTTACAGGCCTTGCAAAGAAACCATCTCTTTTGTAAGATCTGTAAGTGTGAGTTTCATGTCACCACCGTGGAGTTCTTGGGAGTCATGCTCACCCCGGCAGGCCAAATCATGGCTGAGAGGAAGGTGACAGCCGTTATTGAATGGCCCAGTCCAACAAATGTACGTGACGTACAATGCTTTTTGGGCTTCGCCAATTTTTATAGGCGTTTTATTCATCACTTCTCTACTATGGTGGCCCCATTTACACGCCTGCTAAGGAAGAACGTGTCCTTCCGGTGGGACGAAGAGGCTCAAACCGCCTTTGATGCACTGAAGGCAGCCTTTTCCTCCGCTCCTATCTTGGCCCACGCTAATCCCGAATTGCCATTCGTCATAGAAGCCGATGCCTCCGACGTAGCAGTAGGAGCCGTCCTTTCCCAGAGACATCCTTCCACAGGGCAGTTGCATCCAGTCGCCTTCATGTCTCGGAAGCTGAACAGTGCGGAGAGAAACTATACGGTCGCCGAAAAGGAACTATTGGCCATTAAGGACGCCTTTTTGGAATGGAGGCATTGGATAAAAGGAGCAAAACACCAAGTCACCGTTTACACAGATCACCGCAATCTGCAGTTCATGAAATCTTCCAGGCAGCTTACTCCCCGTCAGTTAAGGTGGATGATGTTCTTCGCTGAATATCATTTTGTCATTACCTTTAGGCCTGGCAGAGACAACAAGAAAGCAGACGCCCTGACCCGACAAACTACTCAAACCAAAGGTATGATGAACCCAGAAAAAGCAATCATCGCACCTGACCAAGTAGTCTGTGCAACCCATACAAATGACTTCCTACAGAAGATAAAGAGAGGAGCACAGACCGCCACTTGGAGAGACTGGCTCAGACATCATCCCGAATGGAGAATGCGACAAGGCATTCCCATGAAAGGAAATCAAGTCTTAGTACCCACCAAGGAAGTAAGACAGCAAGTCTTTCGCTGGTGCCATATCCTCCCGTGTGCTGGACATTGCGGTGGCCAAAAAACCATTGAACACACGCTACGTCAATTTTGGTGGCCCTCTCTTCGCAGGGACATAATACTTTGGGTCAAGGGGTGTGATGTCTGCGCTCAAATGAAGACCGATAAACGCAGATCTCAAGGCCTGTTACAGCCTTTGCACACTCCGGAAAACCCATGGGAACAATGGTCGGTGGACTTCATAGTCGGGTTACCTAGAGACCAAGGGCATACAGTCATCTTGGTGGTTGTGGACTACTTGACCAAAATGGGACACTTTATAGCCTGCAAACAGCTCCCCACTGCAGGGCAATTAGCTACCCTACTGCTAGTCAACGTAGTTAGGTTACATGGGCTACCACGTACTATCGTGTCAGACAGGGACTCACAATTTACAGCACGTTTATGGAGGGTTTGGTGTTCTAGGTTGAACATTTCGTCCGCTCTGTCCACCAGTTTCCATCCGCAAACTGATGGCCAGACGGAACGGTTGAACCAGACCCTTAAACAATTCCTGCGATGCTACATAGACACAAACACGGAAGCTTGGGTGGACTGGTTATGGATAGCCGAGATCGCCTATAATAATGCAATACACAGCTCTACAAGTCACTCACCTTTTTACAGTTCTTACGGTTTCCACCCTCGTTTTATCCCTTTCGTAGCACCCAGTCGCACACTTAAACTCCCCGAAGTACAACAGAGGTTAGGGCACATCAGACAAACATTGCTTGACACCACCCACTATCTTCAGCATGCTAAAGTGCTGTACAAAAGACAGGCAGATAAGCATCGGAGGCTCGCTCCGGAATACAAGAAGGGGGACTTGGTCTGGCTCTCTACGAGAAACATAAGATTCAAGAGGCATAGCTTCCTAAATCCCAAGTTCATTGGCCCCTACAGGGTCCTCAAGCAGGTAGGGCCAGTGGCTGTAAAACTGCGTTTGCCGGCGCACTTCCGGATACATCCTGTCTTTCATGTCTCTCTCCTGAAGCCTTCCTTCAGCCCGGTTAAACGGCGGCCTGTTCCGTTGTGGGTGGATCATGACAAGGAATATGAGGTCAAGGGTGTTGTGAACTCCAGGATCACCCGGAGGAGACTGTGGTACTTGGTGTCCTGGAAAGGTTATGGTTCCGAGGAGGACTCTTGGGAACCGGCCTCCTCTGTACATGCTCCCCGGCTAGTAGCGGCGTTTCATAGGAAGTTCCCGGATAAACCTTGCTCCTGTCAGTGCTCGCCGAAGGGGGGATGTACTGTCAGGGCACACAGAGCGTAAACGCACTGACTACGGAAGCGGAGACGAACGGGACAAGAAACTACTATTCCCGTCATCCGCCAGTGCAGTTAACGTACGCGCTGACGTAGCACGCCGTGAGACGTGCCTTCAGCAGATCTGGATAAGAGGAGATGGCGCCTTCACGAAGACGCCGATTATCCTGTGGTCCCCCGAGTACCAAGAAGTACGGTCGGGTAAGGGTGCGAACTCGCACCAACTGTTGTTCTAGTGTTCTGTTGATCATTGTTACGGAAACTTTCCGGAGTGCATACACTTTGTTCCTCCCGTTGGAGAGACGCGTTATTTCCTACGGTCTCATGCGGGAGGAAATACTGTAACTCTGCTTGTGTGAAATCAGAGATTGGGCATAATCAACGCTCTCACTTTGAGGCAAAAGCGGGAGCGCATGATTCTTTATACGTTGATCCTTCACATCATGGTAATGACTGAAGTACCTTCTATCACTGGTTTATGCTGAGGGCTTCCCACTCATAGGAAATTGTCTTCTTCAATGGTAGCGGAAGGGAATTGTCGGCTACCTCTTGGAATAATTGAATGATAAACCAGAAACGCTACACTCATGTTTGTGTGTCGTTAACTTTGGCTTTTTGTGTTATATTTTCGTTCTTTAGGGGAGATCTGTTGGGGGTGTCCAGTACTGAACTGAAATAGTCCGGTGGGGGCCAAGCACGTTCTATGTAAAGGTATTAGCCTTTCATTTAGAAAATCTTGAGTACAACAGAGGGTGCATTTCTCCTTTCACTGTGTGACATGTTGTTAATTAATCCTGTTCCTTTATTAGAATAGGAATGTGCTGTTACCTCGTACTCACCCTCACATCTCGCCCGGCAGAAGGCACTCCTTGTTTTCTTTACAGGTAGAGCGAGTTCTCCTTTTGTAGGGTTTTCTGGAACATCGTGGGTAAAGTTAAAACAGTATTCTTTATAGTAAAGCTGTTTCTCTCTTTGTCTGTTCTCAGGTCTCCCTCCCCGCTGTTCCTACCCTTTCCTTCCCTCGCTTGACCATCCCACTAGTCCGAGGGGATTTATTCTATCCGGACTTGGGGCTGTCGAGAGGTGGACCCCTTTATGCTTCAATCCGATCCTGAGGATAACCTGGTGACCGTGACAGGCTTAGACTGGACTGTAGTGGGGTAGATTTGGGTGGCATGTAGTAGACTGGAATGAAGTGGAGTGGGGTAAGCTGGGTAGAGTGGAATGGAGTGTGGTAGATTGGGGTAGAGTGGAGTGGGGTAGATTGGGTGGATTGGAGTGAGGTAGATTGGGGGACAGTGGAGTAGGGTAGATTGGAGTGGAATGGGGTGGAGTGGAGTTAGACTGGAATGGAGTCGAGATTGGAGTGGAGTGAGATAGAATGGGGAAGAGTGGAATGGAGGGGGGTAGATTAGGGTGGAATGGAGTGGAGTGGGGCAGACTGGGTGCATTAGAGTAGGGTAGATTGGAATTGAGTGGAGCAGTTTGGAGTGGGGTAGATTGGAGTAGAGTGGGGTAGATTAGAGTGGGGTAGATTGGAGTGGGGTGGATTGGAGTGGAGCGGGTTGGTTCGGAGTGGGGCAGGGTGGGGTGGATTGCAGCGGGTGGTTTAGGGTCGGGTGGGGTGGAGTGGGGTAGATTGGGATAGAGTGGGTAGACTGAAGTGGAGTGAAGTAGAGTGGAGTGGGGTAGATTGGAGTGGAGTAGATTGGAGTGGAGTTGGACAGAGATGTGAGGGGTAGATTGGGATGGGGTGGAGTAGATTGCAGTGCGGTAGATTGGGTTATGGTGGGGTACATTGCAGTGGAGTTGATTGGAGTGGAGTAGATTGGGGTAGGTTGGAGTGGATTAGATTGGAGTGTGCGGATTGGATTAGGTAAATTTGAGTAGGGTAGTTTGGGGTGGAGTGTGGTAGGCTAGATTGGAGTGGGATGAAGGTGGTGATTGGGAGGCTTGTGGTAGATTAGAGTGAAGTGGAGTGGGGCAGATTAGTTGGAGTAGAATGGAGTGTGGTAGATTGGGGTAGAGTAGAGTGGGGTTGATTAGGTGGATTGGAGTGGGTAGATTGGAGTGGGGTATATTGGGGCAAAGTGGAGTTGGATAGACAAGTGGAGTCGAGATTGGAGTGGAGTGAGATAGATTGGGGAAGAGTGGAGTGGGGTAGACTGGGTGGATTAAAGTAGGGCTGATTGGAATGGAGTGGGGTAGATTGGAGTGGGGGAGATTGCAGTGGAGTAGATTGAAGAGGGGGTGGTTTGGAATGAGTAGACTGGAGTCGAGTGGGGTAGACTGAAGTGGAGTGGGTTGGAGTGGGGTGGGGTGGGGTGGAGTAGGGTGGGGTAGATTGCAGTGGGTGGGATGGGGTCAGGTGGCATGGAGTGGGGTAGATTGGGGTATAGTGGTTAGAGTGGAGTGTAGTAGATTGGAATGGAGTGTGGTAGATAGGAGTGTAGTGGGGTAGATTTGGGAGGAGTAGATTGAAGTTGGGTAGATTAGGGTAAGTGGGGTGAGGTAGATTGGAGTGGGTTAGATTGGAGTAAAGTGGGGGAGATTTGAGTGGAGTGTGGTAGATTGGAGTTCGGTAGATTGGAGTGAAGTACAGTGGGGTAGATTTGGGTAGAGTGGAGTGGAGTATGGTGATGTGGAGTGGGGTAGATGGGGTGGATTGGAGTGTGGTAGATTGGAGTGGAGTGGGGTAGATTGTGGTAGAATGGAGTGGGACAGATTTTGGTAGATTGGAATGGTGTAGCCTGTGGTACATCGGAATTGGGTCGATTGTGGTGAAGTGGGGTAGATTGAAGTGGAGAGGAGTTGGATAGATTGCAGTGGAGTGGGGTAAATTGTAATGGAGTGGGGTAAATTGGACTGGAGTAAAGTGTAGTGGGGTAGATTGGAGTGGAGTCAGGTAGATTCGAATGGAGTGGGTTGGATTGGAGTACACTGGAGTGGGGTGGATTGGGGTATTTGAATTTGAATTTGAATAGGTACTTGTAAAGTGCAAACTGTCACTCCGAAAGGAGCATCCTGGCGCATCCTGGCCAGGGTATACTGGTGTGGGGTAGATTGGGTATATTACAGCAAGTTAGATTGGAGTGGAGTATACTAAGGTAGATTGGAGCCGAGTGGGGTAGATTTGAGTGGAGTACAGTAAAGTGGGGTGGAGTGGGGTTGATTGGGTCAGATTGAGTGGAGTGGGGTAGACTGAAATGGAATGGAGTAGATTGGAGAGGAGTGGGGTAGACTGGCGTGGAGTAGATTGTGGTAGAGTGGTGGTGGGTAGATTGCATTGGGGTAGATTGGAGTGGGGTAGATTGGATCGTAGTGGAGTGTATTGGGTGTGGAGTGGGGTAGATTGGGTTAGAGTGAGGTAGATAGGGTGGAGTGCAGTGGGGTAGATTGGATGGGAGTAGATTGGGATAGATTGTAGCAAGTGAGGTATCATTTTACCCGGGAGACCAAGGGGAACGCTGTGTGGTAGGACATTTGTGTCGGCACAGTGATCCCTTACAAAAATGTGTGGGAAAAGTGATTTTTTCAACTAAATTTGAGGTTTGCAGGGGATTCTGGGTAGGAAAATGTTGGGGGATCCACGCAAGCTGTACCTCACTGGACTCCCCAGGGTGTCTAATTTTCGGAAATGTGTGGGTTTGGTAGGTTTCCCAAGATGGCTGCGAGCCCGGGGCCAAAAAAACCAGGTGCCCCCCCTGCAAAACCAGGTAGTTTTATGATAGGTAATTTTGAAGTCATCACAGTACGATTTGGGCCATTTCCTGTTGCAGCCACTATGCCTACCCACACAAGTGAAGTACCATTTTTATCGGAAGACCTTGGGGAACGCTAGGTGGTAGGAAATTTGTGTCAGCCTGGTGATCCCACAACTTTCCCACACAGAAAAGTAAGGAAAATTTGTTTTTTTTCAGCTAAATTTGAGGTTTGCAGGGGATTCTGGGCAGGGAAACGTTGGGGGATCCATGCAAGCCATACCTCACTGGACTCCCGATGGTGTCTAGTTTTCATAAATGTGTGGGTTTGGTGCGTTTCCCTAGATGGCCTCTGAGCCCGGGGCCAAAAACCCAGGTGCCCCCGCTTGCAAAACCAGGTTGTTTTGTGATAGGTAATTTTGATGTCTCCACAATACGTTTTGGGCCCTTGCCTGTCGCGGGTACTTGACCCACCCACACGAGTGAGGTACTATTTTTATCCGGAGACTTTGGAGAATGCGGGGTGGGTGGAAGTTTGTGGCCCAACGCAGATTCCAGAACTTTCCATCACAGAAATGTGGGGAAAATGTGTTTATTGGACAAAGTTTGAGGTTTGCAAGGGATTCTGGGTAAGAGAACCTGGTGAGAGCCACACAAGTCACCCCATCCTGGATTCCCCGGGGTGTCTTGTTTTAAAAAATGTATAGGTTTGCTAGGTTTTCCTAAGGTGCCGGCAGAGCTAAGGTTCAAAATCTACAACTAGGCACTTTGCCAAGAAAGGGTCAGTTTTCACTGTAAAAATGTGGTGTGTCCTCGTTGCGTTTTGGGCCGTTTCCTGTCGTGGGCACTAGGACTACCCACACAAGTGAGGTATCATTTTTATAGAAAGACTTTGGGGAATGCGGGGTGCATTGAATTTTGTGGATCTACGCAGATTCCAGAACTTTCCATCACAGAAATGTGAGGAAAATTGTGTTTTTTTTACAAAGTTTGAGGTTTGAAAGGGATTCTGGTTAACAGAACCTGGTGAGAGTCACACAAGTCACCCCATCCTCGATTCCCCTGGGTGTCTAGTTTTCAAAAATGTATAGGTTTGCTAGGTTTCCCTAGGTGCCGGCAGAGCTAGGGTCCAAAATCTACAGCTAGGCACTTTGCCAAGAAAGGGTCAGTTTTCACTGTAAAAATGTGGTGTGTCCACGTTGCGTTTTGGGCCGTTTCCTGTCGGGGCACTAGGTCTACCCATATAAGTGAGGTATCATTTTTATCGGAAGACTTTGGGAAATACGGGGTGGGTGGAAGTTTGTAAACCCAAGCAGATTCCAGAAATTTCCATCACAGAAATGTGGGGAAAATGTGTTTATTGGACGAAGTTTGAGGTTTGCAAGGGATTCTGGGTAACAGAACCTGGTGAGAGCCACACAAGTCACCCCATCCTGGATTCCCCTGGGTGTCTAGTTTTCAAAAATGTATAGGTTTGCTAGGTTTCTCTAGGTGCCGGCAGAGCTAGGGTTGAAAATCTACAGCTAGGCACCTGGCAAAAAAAGGGTCAGTTTTCACTGTAGAAAAGTGGTGTGTCCATGTTACGTTTTGGGCCGTTTCCTCTCGCGGGTAGAAGGTCTGCCCAAACAAGTGAGGTACCATTTATATCGTAAGACTTTGGGGAATGCTAGGTGGGTGGATGGTTGTGGATCTGTGCAGATTCCAGAACTTTCCATCACAGAAATGTGAGGAAAATGTGTTTTGTTTTACAAAGTTTGACGTTTGCAAGGGATTCTGGGTAACAGAACCTAGTGAGAGCCACACAAGTCACCACATCCTGGATTCCCCTGGGTGTCTAGTTTTCAAAAATGTATAAGTTTGCTAGGTTTCCTTGGGTGCCAGCTGCGCTAGGACCCACAATCCACAGGTAGGAACATTCCGAAAAAAAGTCAGTGCCTAGTGGGCTGTCTGCCGCCCTGGGGAGGGGGAAATCGGGGGCTATTGCCCCGATATGCCCCTGAGGGGGGCCAGGAAGCCCATGGCAATTTTTTTGGGGGGGAATGGGGACATTGGGATGCCCATTCTGGGCAGCCCCCACCCCTACATAGAAAAAAGCCAGCATAATCGCCAGTGCCTAGTGGGCTCTGTGCCCCCCGGGGGCAGATCAGGGGCTACTGCCCCCAACGACCGTGGCATCTTTTTTTGGGTGGTGGGGGCATTGGCATACCCATTCTGGGCAGCCCCCACCCCTGAAGTTTGAAATAAATTTACCCCTGGTGCCTAGTGGGCTTCCTGCCCCCCAATGGGGCAGATAAGGGGCTATTGCCCCATCTGTCTCCCGGGGGGGCAGAAAGACTGTGGCAATTTTTTGGGGGTGAGGGCATTGGCAGGCCCATACTGGGCAGCCCCCACCCCTATGCATAAAAACAAATGCCTGGTGCCTAGTGGGCTTTCTGCCCCCCTGCCCTCCCCAGGGCAGATCAGGGGCAACTGCCCCCATCTGCCTTCTGGGCAGAAAGACTGTGGCATTTGTTTTGGGTGTGGGGGGGCATTGGCATTCCCATTCTGGGCAGCCCCCAACCCGAACTTTGGGGGGAAAAACAATCCCAGGTGCCTAGTGTGCTTTCTGCCCCCCCCCAGGGAGCAGATAAGGGGCTATTGCCCCATCTGCGTCCCAGGGGGGGCAGAAAGACTTGCATTTTTTTGGGGTGGGGGCATTGGCATGCCTATTCTGGGCAGCCCCCACCCCTACGTATATTAAAAAAAAATCCCTGGTGCCTTGTGGGCTTTCTGCCCCCCCCTCTGGGGGGGCAGATCAGGGGCTACTGCCCCAATCTACCTCCTGAGGGGGTGGACTGAAAGGCTGTGGCATTTTTGTTTGGGGGGGGCATTGGCATGCCCATTGTGGGCTGCCCACACCTCGAACTTTGGAGAAAAAAAAACCTGGTGCCTAGTGGGCTTTCTGCCCCCCCTGGGGGGGGGGGCAGATAAGGGGCTATTGCCCCATCTGCCTCCCAGGGGTGCCAGAAAGACTGTAGCATTTTTTTGGGGTGGGGGCATTGGCATGCCTATTCTGGGCAGCCCCCACCCCTACGTATATATAAAAAAAGAAAATCCCTGGTGCCTAGTGGGCTTTTGCCTTCTTTGGGGGGTAGGGTAGGGGCATTGGGATGCCCATTCTGGGCTGCCCCCACCCCTGGCCTATAAAAAAAGAATCCCTGGCGTCTAGGGTGTTTTCTGCCCCCCCCCTGGGGGGCATATTGGGGGCTACTGCCCCAATGTGGCCCCCAGTGGGGCAGAAAGACTGTCTGTGGCAACATTTTATGGGGGGAGCAAAGGCCCTTGCCCAAGGGGCCGCTCCCCCCTCCCTGGTGGCTAGTGGGTGGATCCCTGCTTGGGGATCGCCCTCCTGGGGCGATCCCCAAGCAGGGATCCACTAGGGAAGGGTGCCATTGGAAAGGGGAGATTCTCCCCTGTCCAACGATACCTCTTCCAAACGTTTCGGTGCTCAGGGGGCTGAGATAGCCCCATGGGCACCAAAACAATGAAACTGAAACTAAGTTTCAGTTTCATTTTCAATGCAATGACGTCAGCGCGCCATGCGTGCGATCGTCATTGCCTTGGAAAATCAAAGCGGCCTCGGGGGGGTTGGGGAAGCTCTTCCCCAACCTTCCGAGGCCAACAAAAAAAAAGGAAATCCCTCTGCTGTCTGCAGCAGAGGGATTTAGTGCCCCTGTACTCATGACGGAATGGTTCCGTCATGAGCACAGGAGCACTGGTGCTCATGACAGAACCATTCCGTCATGAGCACCGAAAGGTAGAGAAAGCGAGTTCGTGGAAGAATACAGTAAACAAGATTTGGGCAACAGGAGGGACGAACTCAAGCTGAACAGCCTAACACAAATAAAGCCAGCAAATAGAAAGCCAGAAAATGTAAGCTACAATCCAAAAAGCCAATGGTAAGCAACGGGCAGAATGCATTCCAAGGTCAGCTTTCTGAAAGTCCCCAAGATGTCCGTACGGTAGGCTTCAACCTGAAAAGGAGTGAATGTGGCAATGGTTTGCTGCTGTGCGGAACAGACGACTGGGAACAGGTTTCATACTAAACATTTGCCATTATCAACTGTAACACATTTAAGGATAATAAAGGCTATCTGTCCGGCATAACTGAGGCGAAAGAATAATAGGCTTTTTACCAACCAGCATAAAATACCCGTAGATTACATGTTACTCCTTATTGATTTGTTACACCCAAATTCCATATGACTGGAGCTATCTTGTCCCACATAGTGCACACAGTAAAGAATCTCTCTTTAGATTCTTAGAATCCTAAGATACCTAAGAAGGTAGATTTGAGTATGTACATTTGGAAGCACATCATTATTCTTTTATCAATCACAAGTGCTCATTATGTGATGTTATACTAGTCAAGGTAAGGTAAAAAAACACTAATCGATGATAAATATAAGACATTCAGAATCTACTTGCTTACGCTTGTCTGGCTTGCTCGATGGGGTCATAGTTGTCTAGATAGTTGTAACGCATGGTGTCCGTCGGATGCTTATCAGAGGAGCGCCAGGGCGGCAGCTCTCTCTTCCCAATGCCATTCATTTTTCTTGAAGAAGACGGTGAAGGAGGAACGGATGACAAATACTGCTTCGACTCCCGACTCTCTCTTGCGATTGGCTGAACATCAGCGACCTCAAAGTCATCCTTCGGAGGAGTCTGGAGGAATAGAATAACAATTCAAATGCATACAGTGGTGTCCATGATCAACAGCTATTGGTCCTCAGCCTAGAATCAGTACATCATGTGGCAAAACATTTGTCCCAAACCTATAGCCAGCACAACACGAGGCACAAAACTGGTCCCCAACCTAGAACCAGCACATCACATGGCTAAAAACGGGTCCCCGACCTAGAACCAGCATGTCATACACCAAATAAATCCACAGGTACAAAATGTAAATATCCAGTTATTTCTCTAGAGCTTTATAATGGGCATTTACGCGGCGCTCACAGGTGTGGTAGATATGTGACCTGAGGCATAGGGAGATTAAGTAATTTACCTAGCATCACACAATGTATTTATTAAGTTATTTAATCATCTACTTTTCCGTTTCTGTTTTTTGTAGCATGTCCACATGTCTTGCAGACTCTTTGCTACTGTATCCAAAGCTGGCAGCTCAGCTACAGGACCACACTTCCTTTTAAGTCACACTGTTTTTACTTCTTTTTAAGATGTAAGTTTTTGAAAGGATTTACTACAACAGTTTGACAAACTGTAATTATAGAGCATCAAATTGTACAAGGTGAAGGAGTTATTAAAGTGAAGAGGCAAGCTCTGACACATATCATTACAATTCAAAATCTTCTGATACACTGCCCCATTAAATGCAGCATTATTTCATTATTATTTTTTTAACACGCGCTCTGTTACCAAAGTACTAAATTAAAGGCACCTCTGAATTATATCATTTGGAAATTACGTAATTATTTTCATACACAAACAGCAGCGGTCGTATTATGCATAGGTTCCCAATGTGTGCCCTATTACAGTTAATGAGCTGCCTCAAGCATGGACGGGAACTGGCACCTGCCCTGGGGGCAGTGCATTAGTGAAAGGTGGGCAGCCGGTTCACCTTTTACTGTACAGGCGGCAACCAGCCTGCACTTCAAAGGGGGACAGAGGGCCCCCTTCAGGCTGCTGCAGTGACTGACTCACCCGCCTGTAGGGGGATGTCTGGGCTGGTCCATGAGATTACCTTTCCCCATATCAAGGGTCGCCTCGGGGCGCACTGACTATGCACCACCTCTTTGTGGTGCAAGTGAGTGTGCCCCCTTAAGGCTCCTTTGCCTCTGCGCCCGTGTATATATTATAGCGAGGGCGCAAAGCATTTGCATGGGACACGCCCTCATGTAAATGAGGAAACACTGCATTGAGATTGCGCTAGTCCTATATATGTGCAAGTGTATTACAGAAGGGGCTGCACAAGCATCAGTAGCCCTTCTATTATCCCAAAGTACCCCAAGGGTGCTGAATATGGGCACACACACCGTTGCACCTGGGTCACTTTGTGTAAAATGACCCCAGATCGCCCAACAAGAAAACTGTGCGTAAAAAGAATATTCCACATGCAGAAAATTCTGCAAGGAGGACAAACATCTACCAAAGTCACTTCTGTTCTAGGACATCGCTGAAGTATTTCAAATGCTGAAGGCTGGCAACAACAAGCTGAAGCTTGTCGAAATAAACATTCACCAGCCTGTAGCATTTGTACTAATGGATGAACCTAATGGGATGAACACATCACAGACCTGAGGAACAAAGCCCTTTTGTGGTCGCAAACCCTATGATTCCTAAATTCACAGGGTTTGCAACTGTGTTTTACAATGTACAAAAGACACATTTCTCACTTGTGAAATGGCTTTGTGACTCTTTCCTAGTCATTATTAAGAGAGGGCGTGAAAGGGATGACCTCCTCCTGCTTACGAGTTGGTAAGGTATGTATCAATGGAGAGGGAATGGAAAAAAAGAGGAGGATTTTCATTTTTTCACATGCATTAATTATAACACAACACAGGTTGCAACCCTTCCAAACCCTCTAGGTTTCTATATTGTGGTGTCCCACAGGGCTCCATTCTTTTGTGCTTACTTTGCAACATCTACATGCACCCTCCAGCCCAATTGCTTTCTGGGACTGTGGCAATATAATTATATATATATATATATATATATATCCGTTCACAACGCTTTCTGCATAGATAACAGAAAACCTCATCACTCCAGTTTGGTTGTCAATCGATTTAATCGATATGCAGAGTCACATAACGCCAACGCGTTTTGGTGCTATCTTGCACCTTTGTCACGACATTGATCACATTACAACCTTTACTTTTTATGCACTATTGTGTGTACGAGTGTTTCAATAAAAGACATTAACATAGACAGAGGACTTCAACCTTCTTTCCAGTGATTGTCGACGCCATATTGGACCATGTTCGTTTGTATTACAAACCACAATAAGTTTCCCAAAATACATGATTACGTCTCATAGACGGAATAAATTAATAAAGTTATACATAGCATGTTATGCAATAATACATTCTATTACGTGTAATTAATGTTTCCTCGATCAGATGTCAAATGAAAATAACATAAAGCTTTTTATGTTCCAAGGCCATGATCAATACAAGATAATCATTTAGAAAACAAGTGCTGTAAACGGGGATTGTGCAGAAAAGCCAATACATGCATTCTACATGTCTTTTGATCATTTTCTTAATTTTATAAATTTCATTAATTTATTAAGATTTCCAATTCTAAGTTACCCTGCGTCTTTTCCAATTTCACAGTGAACAATGTAATACGGTCTACCCATCCAACCAATAAGGTACGGACTAAGTTGGTGTGGTTTGAAAACAAACAGTTAGTTACAGTCCTGCCCAAGTGGGCTATGCTTCACAAGCAGCCCTAGTGGGCCATTCGTGACTGTTTTCCATTTAATCCATTTTCCACACTAACTGCCAAGATGTTTTACTATTTTCATCACAGGTAAACGCTGAACTCCCCTATACTGCATTCCCCTATTAAACACTCTAATTTTGTTCCTTTTGAGGGAAGTCCTCCTAAAAATAAAAATAAACAAAAGTAAACAACAATAATAGGTTAGAAAAACCTTCTCTTCACTTTCTATGAACACTAAGTACTCGATTTAAAAACACAAATATATACAGTAGCATTGAAGACAAACGTGATCACTGATCTGGCAAGAGTTTAGGCTAGAGATGAATGAACAGTTCCTCATCAATATTCAAGCCCTGTGGCTCCTTACTGTCCATCTCCAAAATGTACATGGACTCTAGTCTCCTGAGCTCCTTTTCCCTGTCACCATTTCTCTTTTTCTTAGGTACACTGTCTATTACACTATATTTCAGCAATCTATGGTCTCCAATGTGTATTTTATAGAAATGTCGTGCCACTGGGTAGCTCGGGTCATTATTTTGAATAGCGCTTAGGTGTCGCAGTATACGTCTATGTGCTGGAAGAATCGTGCTCCCAATATATTGTTTGGAACATGGACAGCTCAGTGCATACACTGCGAATTCTGTTTTGCAAGTCAAGTTTTGTTTGATATTCAAAGTTTTACCCAATGGTGTTTTTATTTCAGTAAGGTTCCATTCTCACATGCCTTACATTTGCTACACTTTCTAAAGCCCAGCTGTGGTTTAAGCCACATCGGCACTGTGGTCACTACTTCATTCCTCACAAGCAAGTCCCTCATGGACTTTGCTTATCATTGTTTGTTAATTTGTGGTCTTTTGGGGAATTCTTTCCCCACTATCGGGTCATTAATGATCAGGTGCCAGTGTTTAGTAAGCGCCTTTCTTAGCAAATCATGTTTCTAATTGTATGTGGTTATGAACCTTACTCCTTCATGAGTCTTGTCCTTTGTTTTAGTGTTTTCATCTGAAAACGAGATCTCCTCCCTTTTCTGTTGCATAACTTTATTATGTGCTTGTTGAAGTACTTCTTGTGTATACCCTCTCTGCTGCAATCGCGTGAGCATATCTTTTTCTGTCTGTAGGTAACTCTCCTCTGTATTACAAATGCATCTCGCTCTAAGCAGTTCGCCATAGGGAATGCTTTGCTTTAAGGTGTATGGGTGGAAGCTGTTCGCATGTAAGATGCTGTTCCCTGCTGTAGGTTTCCTGTACAGTGTGGTAGTGATTTTAGGGCCTTTGATTTCTAGATGTACATCTAAAAAATTCATCTCCTTGTTACTGATTTCACAGGTGAAATTCAAATTGAAGGTAATATAATTGATCCTCTTTAGAAACGCTCTGGCAGAGGTTTCACTACCCTTCCATAGTGCAAAAACATCATCTATATACCTTACCCATAATACTATGGGCTCCACCAACTCTTTAAGCTCTGGGCCATTTAGCACCTGCTCCTCCCACCAGCCCATATGCAAATTAGCAAAGCTGGGGGCGAAGCAGGTGCCCATCGAAGTTTCCTGTAACTGTTGGAATAGTTTACCATTGAACCAGAAAATATTATACATTAAGCACCATTCCATCATTTTTAATAACATCTTATTGTGTTTATAGAACTTGATTGCTCTAGCCCTCAGGAAATGCTTTGTGGCCCTTAGACCATCCCTGTGCCTAATACTAGGATATAGGGAGGTCACGTCTAAGGTCATCATCAACATATCATCTTCCCATGTTACGTCAAAGATGATTTTGAGGAATTCAGTGGTGTCTTTTACATATGACAGTAGGTTCCTTACAATAGGTTGTAGGAATCGGTCAATATAGGTGGAGGTATTTTCAAAAAGACTGTCATTCGCTGCTACTATTGGTCTACCTGGTGGTTTGTTTTTGTCCTTATGAATTTTAGGAATAAGGTAGAATTCTAGGATTTTGGGTGCATTTTTACTCAAAAATTTCCATTCATCACAATTCAGCAGGTTGTCATCTCTCCATTCAGTCAATTGTGTAAAAAAATCTCTCTTTCACTCTCTCGTATTCCAACCTTCCTATCCGGGAATAGCATTGTCTGTTATTCAATTGTGAATAGGCCTCTCGCATATAGATATTTTTATCCCAGAGAACAACATTCCCTCCTTTAAGAGAGCCTCACCACACAGTTCTCAGCATTTCTCCATTTCCTTACAACTTGTCTGAACATTTTATCCTGTCGTTCAGCCGCCCTGGTTTTCACATGTACTTTCCTTTGTATTTTCTTTATTTCATTGGACAACAACTCAGAAAACAACTCAATACCATCGTTCATAGAGGGTGGTACGAATCTCGATTGTACCTTGAAGTCAGTGTTGCTCCCTTCACCAATGTTAATGCCTGCAGTTTCTAACATCTCCTTTTCATTCTCTTCTGTATCCCCCTGGGCTGAGTTGTCTAAGGTTAGGAGTACCCCCAAACCCCGTGCATCAGTCACTTTTTTTTTAGGAGGACTTCCCTCAAAAGGAACAAAATTAGAGTGTTTAATAGGGGAATGCAGTATAGTGGAGAGCAGACCATTTCTACCAAAGTTCAGCATTTACCGGTGATACAAATAGTGAAACATCTTGGCAGTTAGTGTGGAAAATGGATTAAATGGAAAACAGTCACGAATGGCCCACTAGGGCTGCATGTGAAGCATAGCCCACTTGGGCAGGACTGTAACTAACTGTTTGTTTTCAAACCACACCAACTTAGTCCATACCTTATTGGTTGGATGGGTAGACAGTATTACATTGTTCTCTGTGAAACCGGAAAAGACGCAGGGTAACTGAGAATTGGAATTCTTGATAAATTAATGAAATTTATAAAATTAAGAAAATGGTAAAAAGACATGTAGAATGCATGGATTGGCTTTTCTGCACAATCCCCGTTTCCAGCACCTGTTATCTAAATGATTATCTTGTATTGATCATGGCCTTGGAACATAAGAAGCTTTATGTTATTTTAATTTGACATCTGATCGAGGAAACATTAATTACACGTAATAGAGTGTATTATTGCATAACATGCTATGTATATGTTTATTAATCTATTCCCTCTATGAGACGTAATCATGTATTTTGGGAAACTTATTGTGGTTCGCAATACAAACGAACATGTTCCAATATTGCGTCGACAATCACTGGAAAGAAGTTTGAAGTCCTCTGTCTATGTTAATGAAACACTCGTACACACAATAGTGCATAAAAAGTAAAGGTTGTAATGTGATCAACGTCGTAACAAAGGTGCAAGGTAGCACCGAAACACGCTGGCGTTCTGTGACTCTGCAAATCGAATAAATCGATTGACAACCAAACTGGAGTGCTGAGGTTTTCTGTTATCTATGCAGAAAGCGTTGTGAACGGATTTATAGCAGCGCGCGGCGAAGCGCTGCAAGCTCGGCACCACCGGCGGCCGGATGGAAACTCGCCGACTTCAGGAGGATATATATATATATATATATATATATTTATATATATATTAGGCCTGGGCGGTAAATTCCGTTCCGCTCGCGGAATTTGCAGAATTTGGGTAATTTCGCGTTCCGTGGAGAACGCGGAATTGCCAAAAAGTCCGCGATACGCGACTTCGCGGAATTTTTTGCTTGTTCGCGCTTTCAAAATGCGTGTTCGCGAGATATTTCTCCCCGAGCACGCAAACAGCGTTCACGAAGAGGAAAAAAGCATCGCGAACGGGCGGAACAAGCAATTCCGCGTGTTCGCGGAACTTTTGCGTGCTCGCAGAGTTTTTTACCATTTCGCGGAGCTTTGCGTAGCGCGACTACGCAAATTCCGCCCACCCCTTATATATATATATATATATATATATATATATATATATATATATATATATATATATATATATATTGAAACACTTCTCCCCCTCTGGAAAGATGAAGCCGCACTCGTAACACTGACAGTTTGTGATTTTTTAATGGTGAACAGCAGTGGCAATCCAAAAAACCAATTACCAACCACAAGACAACTGCGCAATTTATCATTTTTGCCCCCTAGTGGACACCCCCGATGGGTGTTTCTATTGCATGCTGGAACTTGTGGTTCGTAGTCAGTCCCAATAATATCCCTCCAATGGATTGTGCCAATGTTTTTGCTGTATCGACAAAGCATTTATGATTCCCATTCAGCATTACTCCATAGGCAGTCCTATTTTCGAGGCTGCTAAGATCCATACCGTATTCAGTATACGGCGGCAACCATTACCCGTTGTCGTTTTCACGAAGTACCGAAGGTTGGTTCTGGGTTGGGTAAATACGTCGTTCTTGCTGGCGGTGCGTTGCTTTGCGGCAGAACCAAGCCGCTAGACATTGAAACACTTCTCCCCCTCTGGAAAGATGAAGCCGCACTCGTAACACTGACAGTTTATGGTTTTTTAATGGTGAACAGCAGTGGCAATCCTGGCGCTTTTCGGTCAACCTTGACCTTTTTCGAAGGTAAGCCTTGGCAACAAAAAAACCAATTACCAACCACAAGACAATTGCGCAATTTATAATTTTTGCCCCCTAGTGGACACCCCCGATGGGTGTTTCTATTGCATGCTGGAACTTGTGGTTCGTAGTCAGACACAATAATATCCCTCCAATGGGTTGTGCCAATGTTTTTGCTTTTTCATAGATATATATAGATATATAGATATAGATAAATATGTATGTGTGTATATATATACATATATATATATATACACATATATATATGTATATATACACACATATATATATATATATATATATATTAATTGAAAAAACCATAGGTTTCAGGGACGTTATAGTTAGGCTGACATTTCACTCGTACAAAACCAGAGAAATTCAGCCGTTATAGTTAGCTGAGCTAACTATAACTCGCGCCCCCGCAATGCACTGCTGATGACGTCACACATTACATCACTCATGACATGGTCAGTGACATCACTGATGTCATCACTGATGACATCTCAAATGACATCACTGATGACATCACTGATGACATCATCGACGTGATCATCTGATGCACCTCCTCACACCCTAATATAACCTTTGATACACCCACTCTAAAATACAGACTACCAATCTCGAAACCATCGACAGACCAATACCAGTAGTACATACCCGCTCATTAATTCATACGTCTACACACACATCCACTCACTAACCCATACAGTCACTCATACACGCAGTCATTCATCAATACAGCCACTGATATATCCACTCATACACCCATACAGACACTCACACACCGCCACTCACCCAAAGAGTTACTCAAACACCTAGTCAGTCACCCAAAGAATCAATCACACTGCCATTTACTCACCTATACAGTTATGCATACACACCACCTCACTTAATCATACAGATAGTACCATATACTTACTCTCTTCCACAATCACTGGCATAAGCACACACGTATCCATGCAGACACTGTCACAATCACTCACTGTCACATTTAGTCACTTATATACTCCAACACTCACATATACTGCCTTTCACATATGTAGTTACTTACACATATACCACTGAGATATCCATTCACTCACCAACACAGCTATACACACACTCACTCACCAATACAGCCCCTAACACACGCACTCATGCACCCATACACCCAGTAAATTACCCACTCACACATCCATGGAGGGAGTCACACACACCCCCCACACACTCAGGCACCCATACAGGTAATCAGACAACCAATCATTAACCCATATAGACACTCATGTAGCTACTCACCAACCCATGCAGCCACTTACACACCAACTGACAGACTGATACAGACATTCACACAGATTAGTCATTCACCCATGCATTCACTAAGATACGTTTAATCACTCACTTATACAGTCTGTCACACACCCACTAAATCATCCATTCAGACACTCATACACCCACTCATTCTTCAATACACCATGGTATATATATATATATATATATATATAACATTCGTCAACTTTTTAGAAACACTCATAGTCACTGGATGATGTCATCAGTGATGTCATTTGAGATGTCATCAGTGATGTCATCAGTGATGTCACTGACCATGTCATGAGTGATGTAATATGTGACGTCATCAGCAATGCATTGCGGGGGCGCGAGTTAACGGCCGAATTTCTCTGGTTTTGTACGAGTGAAATGTGAGCCTAACTATAACGTCCCTGAAACCTATGTTTTTTTCAATTAATTTCTAAGGTTTTTTAAATGCTAATCCCTAACTATAACGTCCCTGAAACCTGTGGTTTTTTCAGTGAATTTCTAAGGTTTTTTAAATCCTAATCCCTAACTATAACGTCCCTGAACCCTGTGGTTTTTTCAGAGAATTTCTAAGGTTTTTTAAATGCTAATTCCTAACTATGCCTACATAGGTAGGACATGTGCAGAAAGAGGAAGAAAGGCACAGAAAGAAGCAAGAGAAGTGCAGAAAGAGGCAAGAGAGGTGCAGAAAGAGGAAGAAAGGTGCAGAAAGAAGCAAGAGAAATGCAGAAATAACCAACAGAAGTCCAGAAAGAGGAAGAAAGGTGCTGAAAGAAGCAAGATATGTGCAGGAAGAACCAACAGAGGTGCAGAAAGAGGCCTACTTTGACTGTACCTTACAACAGACTCATACAAAGTACCCTAATCACTAATCTTTCTCCGAAGATGTCTTAAACCTCACTTTTCTCTTGAAGGTTAACTATTAATCGACTGCTCAGAATGTTAGGCCTACCAAACATAAAACAGCCATCCTAAGAATATCACTGTTGTAAGTCTGACCAAGTTTTTGAAGGTATGCATGCATGTCTATGCTTTTACCTAGTGACATGTTAAATGAAAATAAACATACAAACACTTGAATACCTGTGTTTCAAACAGCATACTCTGTAAATTTGTGAAAAAAATGTGTATGCATTTCTTTCTGCTCACAATACAGGGCACATGGGTATTCAATAGTATATTTGAGGGGCTCTATAACACATATATACATAAGACATGTCTGCCTGTGCAACCGAATGACAGAGCAGAACTGAGAAGATTTGACCACCTATAGGAGAAGTTACCCGCTTTTTAAGCTACCATCTTCAGATGCATAACACATGTAAGAATACATATACAAGTAGACATATACCTCAGTCACGAGAGCACGCAGACCTTTACACTTGACAGCTTGCACGTCCCATTTGAGTACAGAAAGAGGCGAGAGAAGTTCAGAAAGAAGCAAGAGAGTTGCAGAAACAGGCAAAAGAGGTGCAGAAAGAGGGAACAGGGGTGCAGACAGAGCAAGAGAGGAGCAGAAAGAGGGAAGAGGGGTGTAGAAAGAGGCAAGAGGGGTGCAGAAATTTGCAAGAGAGGTGCAGAAAGAAGGAAGAGCAGTGCAGAAAGAACCAACAGAGGTGCAGAAGGAGGCAAGAGGGGTGCAGAAAGAGGCAAGAGAAGTGCAGAAAGAAGCAACAGAGTTGCAGAAAGAGGCAAGAGGGGTACAGAAAGAGGCAAGAGAAGTGCAGAAAGAGGGAAGAAGGGTGCAGAAAGAGGAAGGAAGGGTGCAGAAAGAAGCAACCGAAGTGCAGAAAGAAGCAAGAGAAGTGCAGAAAGAAGCAACAGAGGTGCAGAAAGAGGCAAGAGGGGTGCAGAAAGAGGCAAGAGAAGTGCAGAAAGAAGCAACAGAGGTGCAGATGGAGGCAGGAGAAGTGCAGAAAGAGGCAAGAGAGTTGCAGAAACAGGCAAAAGAGGTGCATAAAGAGGCAAGAGGGGTGCAGAAAGAGGCAAGAGAGGAGCAGAAAGAGGCAAGAGGTGCACACAGAGGCACGAGGGGTGCAAAAATTTGCAAGAGAGGTACAGAAAGAAGCAAGAGAAGTGCAGAAAGAAGCAACAGAGGTTCAGAAAGAGGCAAGAGGGGTGCAGAAAGAAGCAAGAGAAGTGCAGAAAGAAGCAACAGAGGTGCAGAAAGAGGCAAGAGGGGTGCAGACAGAGGCAAGAGAGGTGCAGAAACAGGGAAGAGGGGTGCAGAAAGAGGCAAGAGGGGTGCAGAAATTTGCAAGACAGGTGCAGAAAGAAACAAGAGCAGTGCAGAAACAACCAAGAGAGGTGTAGAAAGAGGCAAGAGGGGTGCAGAAAGAGGCAAGAGAAGTGCAGAAAGAAGAATCAGAGGTGCAGAAAGAGGCAAGAGAACTGTAGAAAGGCAAGAGAGTTGCAGAAACAGGTAAGAGATGTGCAGAAAGAGGGAACAGGGGTGCAGAAAGAGGCAAGAGAGATACAGAAAGAAGGAATAGAGGTGTAGAAACAGGCAAGAGAGGTGCAGAAAAAGGGAACAGGGGTGCAGACAGAGCAAGAGAGGAGCAGAAAGAGGGAAGAGGGGTGTAGAAAGAGGCAAGAGGGGTGCAGAAATTTGCAAGAGAGGTGCAGAAAGAAGGAAGAGCAGTGCAGAAAGAACCAACAGAGGTGCAGAAGGAGGCAAGAGGGGTGCAGAAAGAGGCAAGAGAAGTGCAGAAAGAAGCAACAGAGTTGCAGAAAGAGGCAAGAGGGGTACAGAAAGAGGCAAGAGAAGTGCAGAAAGAGGGAAGAAGGGTGCAGAAAGAGGAAGGAAGAGTGCAGAAAGAAGCAACCGAAGTGCAGAAAGAAGCAAGAGAAGTGCAGAAAGAAGCAACAGAGGTGCAGAAAGAGGCAAGAGGGGTGCAGAAAGAGGCAAGAGAAGTGCAGAAAGAAGCAACAGAGGTGCAGATGGAGGCAGGAGAAGTGCAGAAAGAGGCAAGAGAGTTGCAGAAACAGGCAAAAGAGGTGCATAAAGAGGCAAGAGGGGTGCAGAAAGAGGCAAGAGAGGAGCAGAAAGAGGCAAGAGGTGCACACAGAGGCACGAGGGGTGCAAAAATTTGCAAGAGAGGTACAGAAAGAAGCAAGAGAAGTGCAGAAAGAAGCAACAGAGGTACAGAAAGAGGCAAGATGGGTGCAGAAAGAGGCAAGAGAGGTACACAAAGAGGCAACAGAGGTGCAGAAAGAGGCAAGAGAGGTGCACAAAGAGGCAAGAGGGGTGCAGAAATTTGCAAGACAGGTGCAGAAAGAAACAAGAGCAGTGCAGAAACAACCAAGAGAGGTGTAGAAAGAGGCAAGAGGGGTGCAGAAAGAGGCAAGAGAAGTGCAGAAAGAAGAATCAGAGGTGCAGAAAGAGGCAAGAGAACTGTAGAAAGGCAAGAGAGTTGCAGAAACAGGTAAGAGATGTGCAGAAAGAGGGAACAGGGGTGCAGAAAGAGGCAAGAGAGATACAGAAAGAAGGAACAGAGGTGTAGAAACAGGCAAGAGAGGTGCAGAAAAAGGGAAGAGGAGTGCAGAAAGAGGCAAGAGAGGTGCAGAAAGAGGGAAGAAGGGTGCAGAAAGAGGCAAGAGGGGTGCAGAAAGAGGTAAGAGGGGTGCAGAAAGAAGCAACAGAGGTGCAGAAAGAGGCAAGAGAGGTGCAGAAACAGGCAAGAGAAGTGCAGAAAGAGGCAGGAAAATGCAGAAAGAGGCAAGAGAGTTGCAGAAAGAAATGAGAGGTGCAGAAAAAAAGCAAGAGAAGTGCAGAAAGAGGCAAGAGAAGTGCAGACAAAGGAAGAAAGGAGCAGAAAGAAGCAAGAGAAATGCAGAAAGAGGCGAGAGGCGCAGAAACAAGCAAGAGTGGTTTGCACACCATTAGTACCAATCTAACACCCACATTTAGCAATAAGTAAGAGGTGACCATTCTAGGTTTGCAAAGGGCCTTCCACCGCGCTATACCACTTGTTGCTGCATTTTTGGCAACATTTGAGCCATTTGAGCTAGAAACAAGGTTTTTTTTGTTCAAATCTGCAGAACATGCAGCAGATGATGGATTAGGTGGCAAATGGGGAAAATGTATAATAGTGCGAAAGTTGGTGCAGCCAAACAGTCGCATAATTCCAGTGGCCCTGCTCATACCTCTGACTACGTCCAGAAGTGCTCGTCAGTGGTTCCTTCTTTTTTTTGTCTCATTGAGTTTATTTAGCTTCTATGGAAATGAGGAAGACTAAACCTGAGGTTACCACTCCACAACACAGACTACCATACCACATAATTACTCTCCATAACACATTATCCCACTCTACATAATTCCTATACACTAAATACCACATACTTTCTATCCACATAATTTCACTGCACAACATACCACATAATTTCACTACACACAACATACATCCACTCCACTCCAAAAAAACATTAGTAAAAAACGTTTACATTTACAACGCTAATAGCTCTAACTCTCGCAAATGCAAGACCTATTACATTGCAAATGCTTCTTTAACTGGTAGTCGCGTTTGCAGAGTGGTGGAGAAAAAGGGGGCTGGGCCGCCGACCAGCACTCAGGAATTCCACTGCGTAGGACTTACAGGAGGTACCAGGAGGGCTACTTGGCCGACAAAGTCCCTCAGGAGTAAAGTGGACTTCATCCCCCAACCAGTACTGTGCCAGGATGCGCATTTGCAGAGTGGTGGAGAAAGGTGAGCGTGGCCTCTGAAGACCTCTTAGTAATCCCACTGTGTGGGACTTACTGGAGGTAACAGGAGGGGTAGTTGGCACCCAAAGTCAATCTTGGGGGCCAACTACCCCTCCTATTACCTCCAGTAAATCCCACACAGCAGGATTGCTAAGTTCTCATAACAGGCCGCGCCCCTTTTCCAACCACTCCGCAAACGCACTTCCCGGCGCACTCTTGGATGGGGATTAAAGTCCCCTTTGTTGCTGGGGGTCTTTAGGGACCAACTAGCCTACCTGATACCTCCAGTAAGCCCCAGATAGTGGGACTGCTGACAGGTGGACACAGACAACGTCCCCTTTCTCCACTACTCTGCAAACGCGCCTACTGGCGTGTTCTGAGTTGGGGGATTAAGTCTCCTTGAATCCTGAGGGTCCCTGGGGGCCAACTAGCCCACCAGGTACCTCCAGTAAGCCCCCCACAGCTGGATTGCTGAGAGTGGTCCGAGGCCACGCCCCCTTTTTACACCACTCTACAAACACGCCTCCTGGCGCAGTGCTGGTGGGGCAATGAGGCCCTCTTGTGTCCTGAGGACCTCAGGACCAAAGTGGACTTCATCCCCCGAGCAGCAGGGCACCAGGAGGCGTGTTTGCAGAGTGGTGTAAAACGGGGGTGTGGCCTTGGACCACTCTCAGCAATCCAGCTGTGTGGGGCTTACTGGAGGTACCTGGTGGGCTAGTTGGCCCCCAGGGACCCTCAGGATTCAAGGGGACTTAATCCAGCAACTTAGAACGCGCCAGGAGGCGTGTTTGCAGAGTGGTGCAGGGAGGGGCGGGGCCTCTGGCAAGATGCTAGCTTTTCTTTTTTTTTGTTAGAAGGGGGCTGTGTGGCCCCCCTTCTCTTAATATTTTGTGGGCCCTGGCGACCCCATCCCTCAGGGCCTGAGCCATTTTTGAAAAAAGTGTTTTGAAAAAAACGGGAAGGGGGCCGCGTGGCCCCCCTCCCGAGGCCGATTTCGGCCCCGGGTACCCCATCCCCCGGGGCACTGCCTCTTTTTTATTTTTTATTTAAATAATATTACGGAAGGGGGGCCGCGTGGCCCCCCCTTCTCTGGGCCACTTCTGATCCCGGGGACCCCATCCCCCGGGGCCTGGCCAGCCTTTATTTTTAATTTTAGAGGGGGGCCGCGTGGCCCCCCTCCTGAGTCCAATTATTGGCCGGGGACCCCATCCCCCGGGGCCGGCCTTCCGTTTAAAAAAAATAATTTAAAAGGGAGGGGGCTAAGTGGCCCCCCTCCCAGGCCACTTCTGGCCCCGGGACCCCATCCCCCGGGGCCGCCCCTCACGTTGGGGACCGCGGGGGAGCCCCAATGCCCCCGCGGTCCCAGCTGGCTCCCCGCCTCCTGTGGGAGCTGGCATTGCTTTTGGACAAAGAGAGCTGCTGATATGCAGATCCCCTTGTCCAAAAGCAATCTGCTTTGCTTCGTGGAAGCGAGAGCAGGTTTCCTGCTCTTGCTTCCACGAAGCAAAGCAGAGTTTGCAATGACAGGGCGGGAGCACATTGCAAACTGCAATGTCCCGGGGGTGGGCACCCCGGGACATAGCTGGAGCCGGCCCTGGGGGGTGGCGGTCCCCAGGGCCAAGGAGGGCTCCAGGAGGGGGGCCACGGGGCATGTGGGGGGCTCGAGCCCCCCACACTACTTTATTTAAAGCAGAGCCCCGGGGAGGTGGCGTCCCCGGGGCTGCGGGGGGGCCGCGAGCCTCCCCGCATTTGAATAAGTATCGCCCCGGGGAGGTGGAGGTCCCCGGGGCTGCGGGGGCCCCTGCAGGACCCCTGCATAAACATACTGAAATGCTCCCGGGACCTGGCCCATCCGGGGCTCATGAAAACGAAGCGCGGGAGCCCCCCCACACTACTTTATTTAAAGCAGAGCCCCGGGGAGGTGGCGGTCCCCGGGGCTGCGGGGGGCCCCGCAGGGCCCCCACATAAACATACTGAAATGCCCCCGGGCCCTGGCCCACCCGGGGGCTCATGAAAACGAAGCGCGGGAGTCCGCGCTTTGTTTTCTTTTTCGGCGGGATTCGCAAATCCAGCCGAAATTAATTTTTATTTAAATGCTTTTTTTGGCCGTGGGGGGGCCCTGTGGGACCCCCTGAGCAGGCCTAGGGGGTCAGGGTGTTTCTACCATTTTTTTTGTGACTCGGTTCAACATATATATATAGTCTCGCTTTATTATAGATCTGCAGACAAAAACCCCAAAAGGTTTAAATAGTGGGGAAGAGCTGTCAGTCCATTTAGGAAATTAGCTGTTATATGATGTAATGTTGTATTTTACCAGGTTGTCCACACATGTAATGTAAAAAGATTAAGAGATTAATTTTTTCAGGCAATAGATGGAGCAAGATGCCGATACACGGCGTGATTGCATTTACTATAGTTTTAACTAATAACAAGGTGCGACCATTGTTGTTATGCCCACTATGACGCTGCAAAATATGTTTGTCTTGTCTAAAAATACAGGATGAGGCCCTTGGTGGGCACTTGGCCGATACACGGCGAAATGGTGTTAGGACAGACAATATAAGCCGATATATGGAATGAATTTGTATTGTCATAGGGGCTTAGACATGTCAGATGTTTTGGTCGTAAAGCCGATATATGGCACAAGTGTGGGTCTATTGTATTTGCAAAGTTGATACAATGTTGCCTGTTTTGTCTGGTAATTAGATCTAACGTTTCAAAGATTGCGCCCATGGGCGATTAAGAGAATTGTCTCTTTTTTATGTTAATCCTTAATCATGAAATGACTAAAAATGGGCGCCGCTGCCGTGTCAGTAACACCGACGAAGGCGCGCATGCCGAAACGCGTTTGTTGTTAAGAGAAATAAAGATCTTTTCGTAACTGCCCCGGGAGTGCTGGCTTTTGTTCCGAATACGCGGAGCATTGGAGCGTTAATATATATATATATATATATATATATATATATATCCTTCCGTAAATGCCTCTGATCCGCGCGCTCTCAGTAAAGGAAGACTCTGTGTCAATAAATATCAACTGCTGTGTTTATTCACAACGCGTTTCGCTTCCCTGAAAGCTTGATCACGTGAACAGTGCAACAAAAACGGCAACATTTGTAGAGATTCAATGGTGATTGAAATTAAAGATGGACTAACCAACAATAGGCGGCAGACATGTTGGAATGGTAAAATGCTATATAAACAATAATCATTCGTAATTCCTACATTGATAAATACATGACTCGAGAGTGTATCTCTCTAATCTTTCAGGGATACCAAAATAAAACAAAGATGAATATGCGTGATCCATAGTGGCAAAAATCAACAGGCCTGTGGTTAGCGGCAGCAATATCAAGACATATAAATATTGTAAAGCCATGCATGGTCAAGTGGATACATCGATAGTTCGTATATAGGTTAATCAGTTATCACACATGAATATACGCTTGAAACCACAAAATGTTGTACTGGCACAGTGTCAGACCATAAATAAGCGATATATGCATAAATATATATGTGTCACTAAATCGTGTCACTAGTCTGCTACCAAACTGTTGCTCATAAGTGCCCCAACATCAAATTGAATTGATTGCACTTTCAGTAATGAAATGCATTCCCTGATAGGAGATGTCATCACCTGTGTGTAAACATCACTAATTACAACCATACAAAATCATTGTTTGATATCAATAAAGTTTTCCAATTAGAAAAAACACAACACACTGCCCAACATATGTCTGCTAAAATGTACAGCAATAATGTCTATGTCCATCAATATAACGCATGGGCCTGTGTCAGTCATATCATAGAATCAAACACAATATGGTCAAACACAATATGGTCATGGGCCACCACATGCATCAATGAATGTAACCCTCCAGTGAGGGTACACGTAACCCAAAAATCTGATATGTATACCATGTATGTAAACTGTGCCCAGCTTGTCATCATCAAATATAACACATCATATATTGTGACCTTTAAGTATATATGGGCATATGTCAGATGAACATCTGACTCACATATCAAAAAAAAAAAAATTTTCAAAATACAACACCATCGTTTGCATGAACTCAATAAAAAGTTACCGATATGCATCATTGTGACAATGTGCTCATAAAGAGAAAAAAGGGTAGGTGGCCCGTGCTGGTGAGTACTTGTGAGTGGGCCCCTTCCTTTCCTCCTGTGAACAAAACAAAAGAAAAAAGTGATTAAAAACAGGATACCCTCTCCTGTACATTAAACTTGTTCCAACATGTACTTCTACCTTACATTACTAAAAGAAAACTACTCAGAATTCAAATACTCCAATAATCACTGTATGAGAAAAAATCATCAGTAAATGGAAAAGATAACGAGAGAGAAAGAACACACAAGATGAGAAAAAATACTGTAAAATACAGAAAACATAATAAGAGACCTAAATACCAAGAATACTGCAACCTGGGGGAAACCTCAATCTAGTTAGTCAGAGGAAAACAGCTGACCTGTACTATGAGTGTGTCCCACCCCCAGAATGTTACTTGGCCACTATTGTTCTTTCAAGTGTATGAAGAGTTCTTCCTCTTGATTCAATCCTCCCGGGTTCTTAGTTTGGAAGTCTATGATATATTTAGACTCCCTTTGTCTCAGATGCAAAACCCTGTTGCCACCTCTGGGATGTTTGTCTATCTGTTCCAAGATAAGATAGCTCATCTCCTTGGTATTAGAGAAATGTTTGTCCTTAAAATGGCGTGCCACCGGGTACTTAGGATCAAAGTTGGTAATGGCCCTGCCATGCTCTAAGATGCGCTTTTTGGCCATACACGTCGTGCTCCCTATGTACCATAGTTTGCAAGTGCATTCTATGGCATATATCACAAATGTGGAGCTACACGTGAGAAATTGTGTAAGTTCCTTGCTGACGCCATTATAGACGACCTGCTTGTGAAATTTGCTGTTGTTGCATGCCTTACAATGGCCACATGGGTAAAAACCCTTGAGACCATGTTGCTGTCTTTGTGGATATATGGTGATGTCGCTATGTACAAGCATATCCCTGACATTCCTGCCCCTCCTGTATGTTATGCTCGGTCTGTCTGGGATAATGCCCCCAATTACGTTGTCACTTTTAAGGATATCCCAATTCCTGGTCACAATCCGCCTAATATTGCTGGGGTCAGAACTGAATGTCATGATCATTCTAGATTTGTTGTCCTCAATGTCATTATTCTCTGGTTTGTCTGAAATGGTCACTGTCCTGTCTACCAACCTTGCTCTGTCACATGCTCTCTTCAACACCCATTTGGGGTAACCCCTCTCTCTAAAGCGCTTTACAATGTTAGTGCTTTCAAATTGGTATGCTACATCTGTGTTGCAATTCCTTTTGGCCCTCAGCAGTTCCCCATAGGGGATGCTCCATTTGAGGGTCTCAGGATGACTGCTGAGGGCATGTAGAACGCTATTGCCAGCTGTGGATTTCCTGAACAAAGATGTATGTACTCTCCTCTGTTTGACTTCCAATTTGACATCGAGATATTCAGCCTCGGTCCTACTGATGTTACCACTCAAGGTGATGTTCTGATCATTCACATTGAGTTTCCTAATGAACTCACGTGCATCATCTTCCGACCCTCTCCAAATGATGAACAAGTCGTCAATGTAGCGAAGCCACATCGACACCCGGTCAAAATCCACTTGCAGATCGGGGTGAGTTAGTATGCTCTCCTCCCAGCATCCCATGAACAGATTCGCGAAGCTGGGAGCGAAGCATGAACCCATAGCTGTCCCGGTCACCTGTCGAAACAGAGTACCGTTGAACACAAAGATATTGTTGGTCAAACAGAACTCTGTCATATCCAACAACATCCTGGTATGTTCACGGAATCTCACTGGTCTGGCGTTCAGGTAGTGCTCACACGCCTCCAACCCCTGTTGATGATTAATAATGGTGTAAAGACTATGTACATCTAAGGTGATAAATAGTAATTCATCATCCCAATCCAGATCTTTTATCCTCTTGAGGAAATCCTTAGTGTCCCTGATGTAGCTAGGCAGATTGGTCACATAGTCCCTCAAAAATGATCAATATACTTTGAGATATGCTCAGCTATACTGCCTCTAGATGAAACAATGGGACGACCGGGGGTCTGATGGGATCCTTATGAACCTTCGGAAGAAGGTAAAGTACTGGGAGGACAGGGTAATCTTTTTTGAGATAACCATATTCCTCCCAGGTAAGAATGCCTTTGTCCTTCCACATCATGAGCAAATCCCAGATGGTAGTGATGCACACATTGTACCGGTCAATGTTGACCGGTTCATAGAAATTCCTGTCGTCAAGCTGTCTGACTGCTTCCGTGATGTATTGTTCTCGATCAAGGATGACAACATTGCCCCCTTTGTCTGCCGGACGAATGACAATACTGTCATCCTCCATGAGTGATTTGAGGGCCTGCCTCTGACTATATGTAAGATTGGTGTCACCATTAATGTAATGTCTCCTATTTTTGTGTCTGGAATCATTTAGTGCTTTGCTGACACATTCATGAAAGGTATCGATATTGTCATGGGGTAAATTAGGCATAAAATTGGACTTGGGTTTAAAATTGGTGACAGTGGAGGAGTCAGTGGTAATATCAAGCTCAGCTTTATGAGCACATTGTCACAATGATGCATATCGGTAACTTTTTATTGAGTTGATGCAAACGATGGTGTTGTATTTTGAAAATGTAATTTTTTTTGATATGTGGGTCAGATATTCATCTGACATATGCCCATATATACTTAAAGGTCACAATACATGATGTGTTATATTTGATGATGACAAGCTGGGCACAGTTTACATACATGGTATACATATCAGATTTTTGCGTTACGTGTACCCTCACTGGAGGGTTACATTCATTGATGCATGTGGTGGCCCATGACCATATTGTGTTTGACCATATTGTGTTTGATTCTATGATATGTCTGACACAGGCCCATGCGTTATATTGATGGACATAGACATTATTGCTGTACATTTTAGCAGACATATGTTGGGTAGTGTGTTGTGTTTTTTCTAATTGGAAAACTTTATTGATATCAAACAATGATTTTGTATGGTTGTAATTAGTGATGTTTACACACAGGTGATGACATCTCCTATCAGGGAATGCATTTCATTACTGAAAGTGCAATCAATTCAATTTGATGTTGGGGCACTTATGAGCAACAGTTTGGTAGCAGACTAGTGACACGATTTAGTGACACATATATATTTATGCATACATCGCTTATTTGCGGTCTGACACTGTGCCAGTACAACATTTTGTGGTTTCAAGCGTATATTCATGTGTGATAACTGATTAACCTATATACGAACTATCGATGTATCCACTTGACCATGCATGGCTTTACAATATTTATATGTCTTGATATTGCTGCCGCTAACCACAGGCCTGTTGATTTTTGCCACTATGGATCACGCATATTCATCTTTGTTTTGTTTGGTATCCCTGAAAGATTAGAGAGATACACTCTCGAGTCATGTATTTATCAATGTAGGAATTACGAATGATTATTGTTTATATAGCATTTTACCATTCCAACATGTCTGCCGCCTATTGTTGGTTAGTCCATCTTTAATTTCAATCACCATTGAATCTCTACAAATGTTGCCGTTTTTGTTGCACTGTTCACGTGATCACGCTTTCAGGGAAAGCGAAACACGTTGTGAATAAACACAGCAGTTGATATTTATTGACACAGAGTCTTCCTTTACTGAGAGCGCGCGGATCAGAGGCATTTACGGAAGGATTGGAACAGCCGGTGTGCTCCGCCGGCGTGCGCGCCACTCTCCATGGGTCCCGTGCAGTCCAGAAGGAGCGCGTTTGTGTTTTGTATTTACTGAGGACTACGATCGGACCGGCCGCGATATATGTTAATGAGAGGAACGAGGAAGGTGCAGACCTGAACAGGAGGCGCTTATTTGGAGGTAAGCGGGTGTCTGTTTTCTTCCGCCCTCAGTGTGAGAAGGGTGGGACGTCCAACGGCGGTTGGACGCCGTTTCCTAACTCCCGGGGCAGCAGGGATTACGGAGACGCTGCGGTGCCTGGCGCGTTTCCCACGTTATGGTCTGAACACAAGTGGACTAATAGACAATTATTATCTATACTCGTACTTCCCAATGGTGTCATTAACATTGTCTGTTTAATTCTGGGCAAGTCGGCAGGCAGAGAGAACCTACTATTAGTAGGTGGACTGGGTGACTCTGTGTGCTTGTGATTGCGTAACTGCTGTGGTGCAACATGGAAGAAGACGAGGAACGCAGATCGGCGGCTCGTGTTATGTTCACCAGAAAGGCAGGGCCTGCTGCGAATATAAAAGATAGTACTACCCAGATACAACCTATTGAGGAGAAATTACGCAAATATGAGAAATTGAAGAGATCTGAAATTACAAAGTGGTGGGAGGCGACCTCATTACAGAACTATGTGGACCAAGACATGGTACCCAGAGGTTTAAGGATTTTTACTACACCTACATATGAAAAACCGAATCCTCAAATGCTAGAAGAATGGTCAGTAAATTCCTCTCAAAGTTCCAGGAGAATGCTGGAGATCTTGATCAAATATGCGTGGCTGGATCGTGACGCAATTCTTGGAGAAATCAAAGAATTAATGGATGACTTCAGCAAGAGTATGGAAATGGAAGTATTGAATAAATCATTAACAACTATAAAGGAACGTCTCAAAAAACATGAAGACGATATAAAGGCACGTAAACAGAGAAAACTTAATCGTGATTACAATGATTATGACAGTGGAAGAATACTGACATTCACCCATAAATATGACCATCTTTACCAGCAAGGACCGATCGAAGGTGATGTTGACAAGACCATCAATGATACATCAAGAGTTGAAATTGCCACAATGAGTGACAGTGAGTCCGACATATCTGTTAACAGTGCCATACCAGAAGAACCCAAAACCCGTCAAGTGACTTTTAGACGAGTATCGGACATTGAGACGGGGTCGACTGACCACGAGAGCAACACCAACACCAAAGACAAGAGCCCAGAGGGGACGAGGACGTGGCAGAGGAAGAGGATACGCAGAAACCGGCGAACAAGAATCCGGCAGCGATGGCAGAAGAGGCAGAGGTCGTGGCATGGGAAACAACAAGACACGTGCCAGAAGAGCCTATTGATGGATGACGCAACGGTTAATAAAACTATCATTAACCTTTCAACAAGGTCTATGAGTGACATAGAGAAAAGGACCTTATGCCTTGGACTTTCTTTCTGTCCCTCTTATTCCTCAAACTATACAAATGTAAGAATTGATCTTTTTAAATATGTTAGAAAACTGAAACTCAAAAAATGGCACAAACTCAAAGGCAGTGATAATAGTAAAGTGACATGCAGGGATACTGAGAATACCAACTGTAATCTAAACATTGGGGATATTGATATTTTGAACACCATGTTAGAATTAGGACAGAGTGAAACGACAACAGAACAGGACATCACCCCGACGCAATTACTTGCTGAGCTTGATATTACCACTGACTCCTCCACTGTCACCAATTTTAAACCCAAGTCCAATTTTATGCCTAATTTAACCCATGACAATATCGATACCTTTCATGAATGTGTCAGCAAAGCACTAAATGATTCCAGACACAAAAATAGGAGACATTACATTAATGGTGACACCAATCTTACATATAGTCAGAGGCAGGCCCTCAAATCACTCATGGAGGATGACAGTATTGTCATTCGTCCGGCAGACAAAGGGGGCAATGTTGTCATCCTTGATCGAGAACAATACATCACGGAAGCAGTCAGACAGCTTGATGACAGGAATTTCTATGAACCGGTCAACATTGACCGGTACAATGTGAGCATCACTACCATCTGGGATTTGCTCATGATGTGGAAGGACAAAGGCATTCTTACCTGGGAGGAATATGGTTATCTCAAAAAAGATTACCCTGTCCTCCCAGTACTTTACCTTCTTCCGAAGGTTCATAAGGATCCCATCAGACCCCCCGGTCGTCCCATTGTTTCATCTAGAGGCAGTATAGCTGAGCATATCTCAAAGTATATTGATCATTTTTTGAGGGACTATGTGACCAATCTGCCTAGCTACATCAGGGACACTAAGGATTTCCTCAAGAGGATAAAAGATCTGGATTGGGATGATGAATTACTATTTATCACCTTAGATGTACATAGTCTTTACACCATTATTAATCATCAACAGGGGTTGGAGGCGTGTGAGCACTACCTGAACGCCAGACCAGTGAGATTCCGTGAACATACCAGGATGTTGTTGGATATGACAGAGTTCTGTTTGACCAACAATATCTTTGTGTTCAACGGTACTCTGTTTCGACAGGTGACCGGGACAGCTATGGGTTCATGCTTCGCTCCCAGCTTCGCGAATCTGTTCATGGGATGCTGGGAGGAGAGCATACTAACTCACCCTGATCTGCAAGTGGATTTTGACCGGGTGTCGATGTGGCTTCGCTACATTGACGACTTGTTCATCATTTGGAGAGGGTCGGAAGATGATGCACGTGAGTTCATTAGGAAACTCAATGTGAATGATCAGAACATCACCTTGAGTGGTAACATCAGTAGGACAGAGGCTGAATATCTCGATATCAAATTGGAAGTCAAACAGAGGAGAGTACATACATCTTTGTTCAGGAAATCCACAGCTGGCTATAGCGTTCTACATGCCCTCAGCAGTCATCCTGAGACCCTCAAATGCCTGAGATGTCATGATTGTATGAAATCTGTTGCAGGCTGGATGGCATCTAATTGCCTAAAGCTCAATGCCGGCAAAACGGAGGTTTTGCTATTTGGGAATAAGGCTAACCTCTGGTCACCTGATTGGTGGCCAGAGGAAATGGGCACACCTCCAGCGCCCTCTGCGAAAGTAAAGAACCTGGGTGTGGTGATGGATGACAAACTCACCTTTGGTGATCATGTTAGCGGGGTGGTATCCACCAGTTTCTTTCTTCTCAGAAAGCTGAGAAAAATAAAAACATTTCTGTTTAAAGATACCTTTAGGACAGCAGTCACTGCGCTCGTCTTGTCACGACTGGACTATTGTAACGGTCTGTACCTGAGTTTACAAAAGAAACTTTTTAACAGACTCCAGATTGTGCAAAATGCGGCAGCAAGACTGCTCTTGGGCATTCCTAGGTTCGTCTCAGTGGCAAAGGGTCTTCGAGATCTCCACTGGCTTCCAGTGAAACAACGGACACGGTTTAAGGCACTGTGTATGGTTTTCAAAGCCTTGATGGGCAGTGGCCCAGTCTACCTGAGAAACCGACTACTCTGGTATGTTCCTGGAAGATTGCTACGTTCCTCGGAAGCTAAGCTAGTGACTATTCCCCGAGTTAAGAAAGCCAGTTGGGGTGGCAGGAGTTTTGTTTACTGTGCTGCTAGGGCTTGGAATGATCTTCCTGTGCATCTAAGAAAGGCCACAGATCTCCTTTCCTTCAGGAAGGAGTTGAAAACCTGGCTTTTCTCTGTATAATTCTCCGTCAGGTCACCCACCAGGTAGTGCTTAGCGCCAGGACGCCTTTGGGCAGCAGCTGCGCTTTACAAGTTTCATTAACATAACATAACATAACAAATGGAGCATCCCCTATGGGGAACTGCTGAGGGCCAAAAGGAATTGCAACACAGATGAAGCATACCAATTTGAAAGCACTAACATTGTAAAGCGCTTTAGAGAGAGGGGTTACCCCAAATGGGTGTTGAAGAGAGCATGTGACAGAGCAAGGTTGGTAGACAGGACAGTGACCATTTCAGACAAACCAGAGAATAATGACATTGAGGACAACAAATCTAGAATGATCATGACATTCAGTTCTGACGCCAGCAATATTAGGCGGATTGTGACCAGGAATTGGGATATCCTTAAAAGTGACAATGTAATTGGGGGCATTATCCCAGACAGACCGAGCATAACATACAGGAGGGGCAGGAATGTCAGGGATATGCTTGTACATAGCGACATCACCATATATCCACAAAGACAGCAACATGGTCTCAAGGGTTTTTACCCATGTGGCCATTGTAAGGCATGCAACAACAGCAAATTTCACAAGCAGGTCGTCTATAATGGCGTCAGCAAGGAACTTACACAATTTCTCACGTGTAGCTCCACATTTGTGATATATGCCATAGAATGCACTTGCAAACTATGGTACATAGGGAGCACGACGTGTATGGCCAAAAAGCGCATCTTAGAGCATGGCAGGGCCATTACCAACTTTGATCCTAAGTACCCGGTGGCACGCCATTTTAAGGACAAACATTTCTCTAATACCAAGGAGATGAGCTATCTTATCTTGGAACAGATAGACAAACATCCCAGAGGTGGCAACAGGGTTTTGCATCTGAGACAAAGGGAGTCTAAATATATCATAGACTTCCAAACTAAGAACCCGGGAGGATTGAATCAAGAGGAAGAACTCTTCATACACTTGAAAGAACAATAGTGGCCAAGTAACATTCTGGGGGTGGGACACACTCATAGTACAGGTCAGCTGTTTTCCTCTGACTAACTAGATTGAGGTTTCCCCCCAGGTTGCAGTATTCTTGGTATTTAGGTCTCTTATTATGTTTTCTGTATTTTACAGTATTTTTTCTCATCTTGTGTGTTCTTTCTCTCTCGTTATCTTTTCCATTTACTGATGATTTTTTCTCATACAGTGATTATTGGAGTATTTGAATTCTGAGAAGTTTTCTTTTAGTAATGTAAGGTAGAAGTACATGTTGGAACGCGTTTAATGTACAGGACAGGGTATCCTGTTTTTAATCACTTATTTCTTTTGTTTTGTTCACAGGAGGAAAGGAAGGGGCCCACTCACAAGTACTCACCAGCACGGGCCACCTACCCTTTTTTCTCTTTATGAGCACATTGTCACAATGATGCATATCGGTAACTTTTTATTGAGTTGATGCAAACGATGGTGTTGTATTTTGAAAATTTAATTTTTTTTGATATGTGGGTCAGATATTCATCTGACATATGCCCATATATACTTAAAGGTCACAATACATGATGTGTTATATTTGATGATGACAAGCTGGGCACAGTTTACATACATGGTATACATATCAGATTTTTATGCGTTACGTGTACCCTCACTGGAGGGTTACATTCATTGATGCATGTGGTGGCCCATGACCATATTGTGTTTGACCATATTGTGTTTGATTCTATGATATGTCTGACACAGGCCCATGCGTTATATTGATGGACATAGACATTATTGCTGTACATTTTAGCAGACATATGTTGGGTAGTGTGTTGTGTTTTTTCTAATTGGAAAACTTTATTGATATCAAACAATGATTTTGTATGGTTGTAATTAGTGATGTTTACACACAGGTGATGACATCTCCTATCAGGGAATGCATTTCATTACTGAAAGTGCAATCAATTCAATTTGATGTTGGGGCACTTATGAGCAACAGTTTGGTAGCAGACTAGTGACACGATTTAGTGACACATATATATTTATGCATACATCGCTTATTTGCGGTCTGACACTGTGCCAGTACAACATTTTGTGGTTTCAAGCGTATATTCATGTGTGATAACTGATTAACCTATATACGAACTATCGATGTATCCACTTGACCATGCATGGCTTTACAATATTTATATGTCTTGATATTGCTGCCGCTAACCACAGGCCTGTTGATTTTTGCCACTATGGATCACGCATATTCATCTTTGTTTTGTTTGGTATCCCTGAAAGATTAGAGAGATACACTCTCGAGTCATGTATTTATCAATGTAGGAATTACGAATGATTATTGTTTATATAGCATTTTACCATTCCAACATGTCTGCCGCCTATTGTTGGTTAGTCCATCTTTAATTTCAATCACCATTGAATCTCTACAAATGTTGCCGTTTTTTGTTGCACTGTTCACGTGATCACGCTTTCAGGGAAAGCGAAACACGTTGTGAATAAACACAGCAGTTGATATTTATTGACACAGAGTCTTCCTTTACTGAGAGCGCGCGGATCAGAGGCATTTACGGAAGGATTGGAACAGCCGGTGTGCTCCGCCGGCGTGCGCGCCACTCTCCATGGGTCCCGTGCAGTCCAGAAGGAGCGCGTTTGTGTTTTGTATTTACTGAGGACTACGATCGGACCGGCCGCGATATATGTTAATGAGAGGAACGAGGAAGGTGCAGACCTGAACAGGAGGCGCTTATTTGGAGGTAAGCGGGTGTCTGTTTTCTTCCGCCCTCAGTGTGAGAAGGGTGGGACGTCCAACGGCGGTTGGACGCCGTTTCCTAACTCCCGGGGCAGCAGGGATTACGGAGACGCTGCGGTGCCTGGCGCGTTTCCCACGTTATGGTCTGAACACAAGTGGACTAATAGACAATTATTATCTATACTCGTACTTCCCAATGGTGTCATTAACATTGTCTGTTTAATTCTGGGCAAGTCGGCAGGCAGAGAGAACCTACTATTAGTAGGTGGACTGGGTGACTCTGTGTGCTTGTGATTGCGTAACTGCTGTGGTGCAACATGGAAGAAGACGAGGAACGCAGATCGGCGGCTCGTGTTATGTTCACCAGAAAGGCAGGGCCTGCTGCGAATATAAAAGATAGTACTACCCAGATACAACCTATTGAGGAGAAATTACGCAAATATGAGAAATTGAAGAGATCTGAAATTACAAAGTGGTGGGAGGCGACCTCATTACAGAACTATGTGGACCAAGACATGGTACCCAGAGGTTTAAGGATTTTTACTACACCTACATATGAAAAACCGAATCCTCAAATGCTAGAAGAATGGTCAGTAAATTCCTCTCAAAGTTCCAGGAGAATGCTGGAGATCTTGATCAAATATGCGTGGCTGGATCGTGACGCAATTCTTGGAGAAATCAAAGAATTAATGGATGACTTCAGCAAGAGTATGGAAATGGAAGTATTGAATAAATCATTAACAACTATAAAGGAACGTCTCAAAAAACATGAAGACGATATAAAGGCACGTAAACAGAGAAAACTTAATCGTGATTACAATGATTATGACAGTGGAAGAATACTGACATTCACCCATAAATATGACCATCTTTACCAGCAAGGACCGATCGAAGGTGATGTTGACAAGACCATCAATGATACATCAAGAGTTGAAATTGCCACAATGAGTGACAGTGAGTCCGACATATCTGTTAACAGTGCCATACCAGAAGAACCCAAAACCCGTCAAGTGACTTTTTTAGACGAGTATCGGACATTGAGACGGGGTCGACTGACCACGAGAGCAACACCAACACCAAAGACAAGAGCCCAGAGGGGACGAGGACGTGGCAGAGGAAGAGGATACGCAGAAACCGGCGAACAAGAATCCGGCAGCGATGGCAGAAGAGGCAGAGGTCGTGGCATGGGAAACAACAAGACACGTGCCAGAAGAGCCTATTGATGGATGACGCAACGGTTAATAAAACTATCATTAACCTTTCAACAAGGTCTATGAGTGACATAGAGAAAAGGACCTTATGCCTTGGACTTTCTTTCTGTCCCTCTTATTCCTCAAACTATACAAATGTAAGAATTGATCTTTTTAAATATGTTAGAAAACTGAAACTCAAAAAATGGCACAAACTCAAAGGCCATAATTGCCCCCGGTTGTATATTTTTAAAAGCAATAAACACTATATGCTCCCATAGTACTATACAGTGAAATTAATCAGTGACCCCCATCAGTATTATGCATTGCTGTTTCTTGGTTGGAATATGCACCAATAGCCCAGACAAGGGATTCACCAATGGCCCAAGCTGGGGGTTTCACCATTGGCCAAGACAGTAAAGTGCATCCATGGCCCTAGGAAATAATATGGCCATGGAGGGTATGTGTATCAATGTCATCAGACAGTAACAGCCATCAATGGCACTCAACAGAAATTCATATCAACAGCCCCAGACTGTTATGTGCATCAGTGGTCACCAATGTCCAATGACTGAATTATGCAGGGGCAAAAGACAGGATATTCATCAGTGGCACCAGGCAGTAAAATACACTCAGATACTGATAAATGTTATGTTATGTTATGTTAATTTAATTTGTATCGCGCAAGACAATATTACGCATCAGAGGTCCTAAGCCGTAAAGAGCAACAATAGCCCAGACAGTAATAACTATCCATAACCCGATACACAATTATGTGTCAATGACACCAAGCAACAATATGCATCAGTGGTCCATGAAAGTAATAAGCATCATTACACCATTACAGATGGCCAATTAAGAGGGTTGGGGACATTGCACCATCAGATAGAATTAATTGTTCAGTCATATGGGGATTTAACCTGAGAAAGGTCTGTGCCATCCACCAATGGACCAAGTATCGGGTTTGGGGCAGGACCGAATGGATGCCGAGCCCTGCTCAAGGCCAAAGATCAATTGGGTGTCATATATATATATACACATATATATATATATGTACACACATATATATATATATATCCATATATATATATATATATATATATATATATATATATATATATATATATCCAAGAAAGAAGTGACTCAAAAAGATAGATTCACCAAAGAACAAAAATATATTTCAACTACAACGTTTCAGCTTCCGCCTTCCTCAGGTAGTACAAGATGGTTTGCTCAGTGGCTGCACAGATGACACAGCTGAATTTTCAAAAAGCATCATGAGTGAAGATTCCATTTGGAATGTGGAATCAATGCAGTCCTGAGAGCTCTTGAGATATGCAGTAATCAGGTTGTATTATCAGTAATGTTCAGTCCATCTGGATGCAGTGATTTTAAACGGTACATCCAGAAGTTTTCTCTGGAGTCCAGTAGTTCTTCCTTTGAGACATGTTCCACGGGGAAAATCTTCAAATCTGATAGTAAATGATCCACAAGGTTAAAATGATTGGCTACAGGCTGGTCAATTTTCTTATTAATTATTGCCGATTTGTGGTTCCTGAATCGTGTACGGAGGTCATTCACTGTTTGGCCTACATATTGTTTTTTACAGCTTTGTTGTTGGCACTGAATCACATAAATAATGCATGTTGAGCGACATGTAAGATGCTGTCTTATTCCATAGGTCCTTCTTGTAACAGAACTAGTTACTGATGATGTTTGTAAAAGGTATTCACACGTGATGCACCTTTTAGAGTCACAGCAATGAACCCCTGCATTTGTTACAACTTGCTTGAGTTCAGCTCTCACAATAAGAGATCGTAAATTTGGAGCTCTGCGGTAAGCAATGACTGGCGGTTTTGGAAAAACCTTTTGCAATTTTTCACAAGTAGACAGTAAGGGAAATGTTTTTTGCATTATATTTCTGTAGTTGGGAGCTGATGGATGATAGTCAACCACAAATGGAGTTCTGTCACTTTTGTTTCTGCCGTTGGTATTCCAAATAAGTGCTTCTCTGGGTAACTGCAAAGACTTGTCAATTTGTTGCTGTATGATATGCAGAGGATAGCCACGTATTTTAAATAATGTAGCAAGCTCCTGTAGATGGTCTTTACAGGTTTCCTCATTGCTGCAGATGCGTCTTATTCTGAGTGCTTGGCTGTAGATGATGCTCAGTTTAGTGTGGTGTGGGTGACATGAAGTCCAGTTTAGATACAAATGAGCATCTGTAGGCTTGTGGTACAGATCAGTTGTAATTTTTTGTTCATGAATGGTGAGTAGCACATCCAGAAAAGGGAGATGATGCTTCTGTTTAGTATTGCTGCTGGTAAATTTGATGGTAGGATGGATATTGTTGATATAAGCTGTAAATTGTTCCAATGCTCTACTTCCTGCATTCCATATTATAAATATGTCATCAATGTATCTTAGCCATACCAGTGGTTTGATGCTATAAGTAGCAAGTATACAGTTCTCTAGTTTGCCCATGAAGATATTTGCAAAGGATGGAGCCATCCGAGTGCCCATGGAAGTCCCTTGTATCTGCAGATAGTGTTTACCATTGAATGTAAAATTGTTGGATTTAAGGATAACTCTTGCAAAGTTGGTAAGCACATTTGTTGATGGCTTTTTCACAGTTCTTTTATTAAGAGCTTCAGATAATGCCATAAGCCCATCCTCATGTGGTATATTGGTGTATAATGATGTAACATCAAATGTAGCCAGAAGAGTATCATCATCAAATGTGTAGGTTTGGTTTAATTTTTCAATAATCTGAAGGAAGTGACTGGTATCTTTAACAAATGATGGAAGTTCCTGTACAATGGGCTGGAGGTGCAGGTCGACAAATAAAGATAGTCTCTCAGTAGCTGTGCCATTGCCAGAGATGATGGGACGGCCAGGATTGTTCATTTTGTGAATTTTGGGAAGCATATAAAATCTCCCAGGTCTTGGTTTGGGATGAACAAGTATATCTGCTGTTGTTTCATCAATGAGGTTTAAGCTCTTGTACCTTACAACCATGTTCTTAATTTCTTTGTTTAAGTCTTCTGTGGGATCAGTTTCTAAAGGTTTGTAAGTGTTGGTATCCATTAGTTGTCTCATTCCTTCCTCAATATAATCACTTACTTTCAAGGCAACCACTGCACCACCTTTGTCTGCCGGTTTTATAATGACATCCATTCTCTGTTGAAGGAGGTGGAGAGCTTTTCTCTCTTCTCGGGTAATGTTATCAAAAATCCTCTTAGGTGTTGATTCCTTGATGAGTTTGTTGATGGATAAAATGTATGTATCAAGAACAGGATTTCTACCACATTGAGGAGTCCATGATTTGGGATGGCGGAACTTCTTAAATGGATCTGGAAGGTAGCTTGGCAGACCAACATTAGAATTATTGTAAAAGTATTCTGCAAGTCTGCATCTTCTCTCGAAGGTTTTTAGGTCTCTCATCATGTTGGCCATATTATGGTCCTTCGGTACAGGACAGAAATAGAGGCCTTTGCTCAAGAGGTTCAATTCACCTGGTGATAGGAGCCCTCCAGTCAAGTCAATAACTGGGTCGGATGTCTGGAAGGGTTGTAGCTGGCTGATGCTATGCAGCTTTTTTTGTCTTATAAATCTTCTGGTTTTTTTATGCTGTTTACTCACAGGGCTTACACTGACAAGAAAATCTCCAAAAACAGAATGATTTAGAAAGTGGTGAGTTGGAAGAGGAGGTATATGAAATCTTAACATATCTCTTTTTAGTTTTGCAGATTTAATTTCAATAGCATTCCTGGCAGTCATCTTTTTTACTACTGCAACCCTCTGTAGTATGTGTGCCACTTCAGAGTCACTTTTTGTGTTCTTTAAAAGTTCCAGTTCTTTTTGTAGCTTGGCTTTAAGCATTTGCATTTTTTGAATGGTTACTTTAATAGATGCCAATAGTAGGGCCATTGATGAGTTATGCAGTAAAATATTCCATGTAGCTGACCATTCACAACTAGTTAGTTTGAAAGGTGGCTTAGACTTAACCTCCAACCCCATAGGATAGATGTTAAGTTTTTTATAGATTTGTAAATGTGCTATTGTAAATTGGCACTTACTGATTTTCTCCTGGATGAACAGCGCATATCTAGGATGTAGATTTGTTCTTGACATGGTGGTTGCTTCTGGCTTGAGTGTCGGTTGCCTTGAAAGTAAGTGATTATATTGAGGAAGGAATGAGACAACTAATGGATACCAACACTTACAAACCTTTAGAAACTGATCCCACAGAAGACTTAAACAAAGAAATTAAGAACATGGTTGTAAGGTACAAGAGCTTAAACCTCATTGATGAAACAACAGCAGATATACTTGTTCATCCCAAACCAAGACCTGGGAGATTTTATATGCTTCCCAAAATTCACAAAATGAACAATCCTGGCCGTCCCATCATCTCTGGCAATGGCACAGCTACTGAGAGACTATCTTTATTTGTCGACCTGCACCTCCAGCCCATTGTACAGGAACTTCCATCATTTGTTAAAGATACCAGTCACTTACTTCAGATTATTGAAAAATTAAACCAAACCTACACATTTGATGATGATACTCTTCTGGCTACATTTGATGTTACATCATTATACACCAATATACCACATGAGGATGGGCTTATGGCATTATCTGAAGCTCTTAATAAAAGAACTGTGAAAAAGCCATCAACAAATGTGCTTACCAACTTTGCAAGAGTTATCCTTAAATCCAACAATTTTACATTCAATGGTAAACACTATCTGCAGATACAAGGGACTTCCATGGGCACTCGGATGGCTCCATCCTATGCAAATATCTTCATGGGCAAACTAGAGAACTGTATACTTGCTACTTATAGCATCAAACCACTGGTATGGCTAAGATACATTGATGACATATTTATAATATGGAATGCAGGAAGTAGAGCATTGGAACAATTTACAGCTTATATCAACAATATCCATCCTACCATCAAATTTACCAGCAGCAATACTAAACAGAAGCATCATCTCCCTTTTCTGGATGTGCTACTCACCATTCATGAACAAAAAATTACAACTGATCTGTACCACAAGCCTACAGATGCTCATTTGTATCTAAACTGGACTTCATGTCACCCACACCACACTAAACTGAGCATCATCTACAGCCAAGCACTCAGAATAAGACGCATCTGCAGCAATGAGGAAACCTGTAAAGACCATCTACAGGAGCTTGCTACATTATTTAAAATACGTGGCTATCCTCTGCATATCATACAGCAACAAATTGACAAGTCTTTGCAGTTACCCAGAGAAGCACTTATTTGGAATACCAACGGCAGAAACAAAAGTGACAGAACTCCATTTGTGGTTGACTATCATCCATCAGCTCCCAACTACAGAAATATAATGCAAAAAACATTTCCCTTACTGTCTACTTGTGAAAAATTGCAAAAGGTTTTTCCAAAACCGCCAGTCATTGCTTACCGCAGAGCTCCAAATTTACGATCTCTTATTGTGAGAGCTGAACTCAAGCAAGTTGTAACAAATGCAGGGGTTCATTGCTGTGACTCTAAAAGGTGCATCACGTGTGAATACCTTTTACAAACATCATCAGTAACTAGTTCTGTTACAAGAAGGACCTATGGAATAAGACAGCATCTTACATGTCGCTCAACATGCATTATTTATGTGATTCAGTGCCAACAACAAAGCTGTAAAAAACAATATGTAGGCCAAACAGTGAATGACCTCCGTACACGATTCAGGAACCACAAATCGGCAATAATTAATAAGAAAATTGACCAGCCTGTAGCCAATCATTTTAACCTTGTGGATCATTTACTATCAGATTTGAAGATTTTCCCCGTGGAACATGTCTCAAAGGAAGAACTACTGGACTCCAGAGAAAACTTCTGGATGTACCGTTTAAAATCACTGCATCCAGATGGACTGAACATTACTGATAATACAACCTGATTACTGCATATCTCAAGAGCTCTCAGGACTGCATTGATTCCACATTCCAAATGGAATCTTCACTCATGATGCTTTTTGAAAATTCAGCTGTGTCATCTGTGCAGCCACTGAGCAAACCATCTTGTACTACCTGAGGAAGGCGGAAGCTGAAACGTTGTAGTTGAAATATATTTTTGTTCTTTGGTGAATCTATCTGTTTGAGTCACTTCTTTCTTGGATATATATATATATATATATATATATATATATATATATATATATATATATATATATATATATATATATATATATATATATATATATATATATATATATATATATATATATATGTGTGTACATATATATATATGTGTATATATATATATGACACCCAATTGATCTTTGGCCTTGAGCAGGGCTCGGCATCCATTCGGTCCTGCCCCAAACCCGATACTTGGTCCATTGGTGGATGGCACAGACCTTTCTCAGGTTAAATCCCCATATGACTGAACAATTAATTCTATCTGATGGTGCAATGTCCCCAACCCTCTTAATTGGCCATCTGTAATGGTGTAATGATGCTTATTACTTTCATGGACCACTGATGCATATTGTTGCTTGGTGTCATTGACACATAATTGTGTATCGGGTTATGGATAGTTATTACTGTCTGGGCTATTGTTGCTCTTTACGGCTTAGGACCTCTGATGCGTAATATTGTCTTGCGCGATACAAATTAAATTAACATAACATAACATAACATTTATCAGTATCTGAGTGTATTTTACTGCCTGGTGCCACTGATGAATATCCTGTCTTTTGCCCCTGCATAATTCAGTCATTGGACATTGGTGACCACTGATGCACATAACAGTCTGGGGCTGTTGATATGAATTTCTGTTGAGTGCCATTGATGGCTGTTACTGTCTGATGACATTGATACACATACCCTCCATGGCCATATTATTTCCTAGGGCCATGGATGCACTTTACTGTCTTGGCCAATGGTGAAACCCCCAGCTTGGGCCATTGGTGAATCCCTTGTCTGGGCTATTGGTGCATATTCCAACCAAGAAACAGCAATGCATAATACTGATGGGGGTCACTGATTAATTTCACTGTATAGTACTATGGGAGCATATAGTGTTTATTGCTTTTAAAAATATACAACCGGGGGCAATTATGGATATGCTGTCAATGGCCATTAGTGATTATACTGTTTAGGGCCATGGATGTATACACTGCTGGGAGCCACTGATGCACAGTAATGCCTGGGGCGGGAAACAGTCGGAACAACGCGGGCAGAGCCATGCGTGTTCTGACTATGCAAGCTCTACCACGCTTGGCTTAACCACGCATATGCTTTAACCACGCATATGTGCGGTTAAGGCAGTGTGCGGTCTAGCTGCTGCCTGCAGCTCGGCGGAAGCAGGAAGACGTCAGGAAGAGAGGACGCGGTGAGGTAAGTGGGGCTGGGAGGTTGGGGGTAGTTTTCAGGGCTGGGGTGGTCGGGGTAGTTCTCAGGGCTGGGGAGGGTTGGGCAGTTTTTTAAATTAGTGTTTAGGGTACTAAGCTTAAGGGCAGTGAAATGGGATGGGGTAGTTTTAGGGACAGCGAGGGGGATAGGAGGGGGTCAGGGGACAGGATTTTAGGCCTCCGGGGAGGGGAGTGGGTAGTCGGGGTAGTTTTTAAGACTTAGCGGAGGGCTTAGGGGAGGGCGGGGTAGTTTTCTTAGGGCTCGGGTGGGGTGGGTCGGGTACTTTTTTTAAATAGGGGTTAGGGTTTTAGGCCTAAGTGCAGTGGAAGGGGTTGTGGTAGTTTTAGGGACAGCGCAGGGAGTTTGAGGGGGTCGGGGTAGTGTATATTAAGGGTTAGGAACAATGTGGAGGGTGAGAGGGGGTCGGGGTACTTGGACTACAGGGCGGGGGTACAGGTAAGGGGTTTGTAGCTTGGGGAGGGGGGTCGCAACCTTAGCCACATATACCCCTTTACCCCATGCCTTTACCACAAAATTATGTGGTAAAGGCTTGCATGGAAAAAGAATCTGTGGCTAAGAAGCATTCGTGGTTCGGGCTGCGTGGTAGAGGCACGCGTGGTTTAGCCATACGTGCCTCTATCATACAACCACCTGGGGCCAATAATGCATATTAATATCTGCAGGTTTTGGTGAATCTTATTGTCTAGAGGTTTTGCTTTATATACTGTCTTGTCCTTTGATGTATATATCTTGAGCTTGGAATGTATATACTATCCAGGGCCACTAATGTTCTTAATTGCTGGCAGACACTGTTACGTGTACTGTCTGTGGTACTACCTCTTGGGTGTTTTATGGCCACCGACGCAATATATTTTCCACATTTAATGTCAATACCTGCACATATTATGATTTTAGTGATATTGTTGGTTTTTATTATATCCATTGTACATTTTTGGGTGACTTTTTACCAATGTCACTAATAACAATGCCTGTGTTGTTACTTCTAGTGATGTCTCTGATAATTTCGAATTAGTACTTACTCCTAAGACTTTTGAGGACTTCAGGAATGTACCTGCCCTACACTTTCCCTCACTGCAAAGCACCCTTTGTGCACACGTGGATGAGGCCCTCAACAGAACTGCCATCTAGCGAATGCTTTTCTGTTTCTACAACGATCCCCGCCACCCCCCCGCCGGCCCATGCTGTGGTACCAGGCAACTGCAAGTGTAGTGAATGCTATATAGCCACACACCAAGCAAGAGGCCCTTTCCAACACTGGACTTTATTTATTTAATATTGTTATATATCACGTATATTTCGCCCTCTGGCCACTTTGCAGCACTGAAATGTCAGATGGTTCTGGTTGAGACAAACACTTGAGAAGGCACATGAGCTAAAAGATGGATGCTTGGGCAATGTCCTCGGGTAATGTTGGTGAGACCGGGTACTTTCATGAGTGGGAGGTGGTTGACGGTGATTTCCCCAGAGCCAAAAATTCCTGAAATAGGCATGTCTTCACCACTTTCCTGAAGGCTATAAGACTGGAAAGATTTTTCAAGGACAACAGTACAGAAAATTATGCCACTTGGTCCACAGTTCATTACACATGTACCCAAAAATGTTGGGCCTTATTTAGAGTTTGGCGGTCCGATGGACTGCCAAACCCACGGTGGCAGTGTGGCTACTGCCGCACCGGTGGTTGGACTGCCCTATAACAAGTTGGGCGGTTGGACCCCCATGCAACCGCTGCTGCCGCCAGGGATACGCGATCCCTGGCGCTCTTTCAGTGGTCTGAGGCCCCTAATATGCTGGTGGTACCCCTGCGCACCGCCAAGCATATTAGGAGTTTCCTCACTACCATAGTTTTCATGGCGGTGGGCCCACCATGAAAAGTGTGACGGTGAGGGGGCCCAACAGGGCCACCTGGTGTCTCTGTGCCAGGGGATGCAAGCAGGGGGGCACATGGTGTTCCCCCCTGTCTGCATGCACCCCAAGTTCCTGCAGGGCATGGACTTGATAGTCCATGCCCTGCAGGAACTAACAATGGTGTTCCCATTGCGGTGCCTTCCTAAGGCTCACGTATCAGCCTTAGCACTGCACCACTGTGGGTCAGCCGGAGTCCGGTGGCCAGTCGCATTATGGCTTTGGTGGTGTGGCAGCAGGGCGATGGTGTGGCGGCCCGCTGCCACACCACCAAAGTCATAATAAGGCCCTTTGTACGTAACATAATTTCATTATTTAATTTTAGTTCACATTCTTATAAAGCACAACTCAGCCAGGGGGTGTTTACGCTGTACATCAGAACAACATAAGGTTGCATGGCAACCCCTTGAAAACCCCATAAAAAACCATTGTAAGCATTTTAACATAAAACATTGTTAATGCTTCAAAACCGTTCTTTGAAGAAATCTTAGCAGGATAGACTTCAGGGAACAACTTGCTAAGAGTAGCCTTTAAGCTGCAAGAGGGAAAAAAGAAAAAGAGAGCAAGAGAGATAAAAAGGATGCTGACTAATAAAAAAAAGAACTACATATGAATATATTCATTAAAAAGGAGGAGAAAATGTGTGGCAAGGATGAAGTAATGTGAGAAGCAGGGGAACGTATGAGACACGAGACATAATTCACTTTGCTAGGAAGGAGAAGGCTGGACAAAGATGAGGTATAATGAGAAACAGGAACAAAGGTGACCAAGAGTCGGAACGGGTTACAGGATAATGGTGATGGTGAGACCTTGTATAGAGATGGGATAAGAAAAGGGAGACTAATTATAAATTGAAATGGAAGGTTAATGGAGGGGAAGGGATTGGAAGAGAAGGAGTAAAAGGGACAGGAGGCAGAGTGTCTACAAGACACAAAAGAGGTTAAGGAGTATTAAGAAATATGGGACAGAGTTGATTAGAGAGGTCAGCTGTGCAACAAATGTGTTGACTGGAAAATCTAGTAATTAATTTTAAAGTGGGAAATGTTTAGTGGGCTCAAAAGGGAATAGGGGAAGCAAAGGAAGAAGGTAGACAAGGAATCAAATATGTTACGTTTATATAGAGCATGTACACCAAAGGTTCTTGGCGCTATTGATACACACATATTCTCTTAGACTACTGATAAAACATGTAATGTTACTTACGGATCAGGAAAAAATTCAAATGTATGAACTGAAGTAAAGATGACTTGGTACATAGAGACATAGGCAAGAAATTTCACATATGTGATTTGGCAACCGAGTGATCATCGAATGTAACTTTTCTTGCTCTGGGAATATTTAAAAAGAAATATACTATCTGATCTTAAGTTATGTAAGGGACGCGAGAAAGAATTCACTAAAATAGGGAGCGAAAGGCTGGACAAGGTTGAGGTCTCATTAGAAATGGGAAAGGCCACAGGCCTTAATATGTTTTAAAACCCCCGGAATCAATGGCAGGAGGTAGCAATATGGATCATAGAATAGTGGCACAGAAGAAAGATTAGCCACTATTAAATTAGTTGCAGAGTCCTTTATCTCTTCTCTCAGAGACTAGTAACTTCCTGAAGTATAGTAATGATCATGATAAAGAAATAGTTCAAGCTGACCAATTCACACATATATATTGTGCCTCTTCGGCCATTGACTTCTAAAATCTATGGTGAAATTAGGAGAGGCAATAATGCCAAAACATAACACTTCTGTATGATCTCTAAAAGAGACCTGCAGTGGAAAAGAGGACTCCCATACTTGGACCAGAAGTAAATGGAGATCGATCAACAGTTCGTATTACTTCAGAAGTCTTCTTGGCTCTTTTAGGAGTATTAATTCTTGTGGCCCAATCCCAATAAACATAACACAGGCGCCACTATCCAATAAGACAGAAGTATTCCCAATATTTCCTTCTTCTCTCTTGGTAACACTCAGTAATAGAAATGAATGACTATCAGTGTTATTCATGGCTGACCTAATATAGAGACCCAACATGAGCGAGCCAGTGTTCTCCGATACTTTTCTCTGCAAAGGACTGAAATTTGCCAGTCTGCTTAGCCCAGGCCAGGCGTTTCGCCCAGGCTTGATTTGTGTGTACAGCATCACCAGATTTAGACACAGCCCAGCTTTGCGCTGGCCCTTCTTTTCACTATAAGTCAAAGGACCCTTCACAGTTCCTACTTGTGTAGGCTCTTCTTTGAACAATGGGTCCACTGTGTCTCCTGATTGATCAGACACAGAAACCTTAAGGAAGTTAGAATGACTTCCTCAAAACTTCTTACTTTCCCCCTGTTTCTCTTGTAATCTATGTTCAGTCAACAACACCAAATCACATAAGTTCAGAAAATAAAGTAGGAGGTTGTGAGCAAATCAACTCCTGTTGATTACATCTTTCAAACTACATTGAAAAAGAGCCATCTGTGACCTTTCAACCCAGGTTTTCCAGCTGCCAATTGAGGAAAACAAGTCACATTATCAAACCACTGATTCCCTTTTCTTGGATATCACACAGAGCTTCTTCTGTAGAGTATTCCAAATCAGGATGCCTAAACATCTTCTTAAAAGCTAATCAATGGCATCATACAACTGCAAGCACGCATAAGAATGTGTTACTGAAGGAGTGGCTGAGGGAAAAGCAGATCCAGTAAGACATCCCATCAGGCAACTCAGTTTGATTTGGTCTTCACTAAACTGTGCAGGGCGAAAAGCAAAATCCACTGAAAGGGAATCCAAAAATTCCTTTAACTTGATATGCTACACAGAAAAATGCAGGACACTTGAAGAGACTACTGTGCTATCTGAAAGGCATACTCCCAAAGTCACTGTACACAAAAAAGGTAGGAGGGGGTCCAAGGGAAGTTTAAAGACCAGCAAGGATTGGTTCCCCAAACAATTAATAATAAACACTGAAAAACCCTTGGGTCTAAGTTACTGAAGATTATCTCATGATGCTTGTGGGGGAATCCCTTTGTTAGGACAAAATCCCTTACCCACCGTAGGTGGCATGCTTCATCATTGGCATTCTCCTCGTGACGGGAAAACCTAGTCCCGCCACGGGCTACAACCCCCTCTCTGAGAGAGAGGAGCTCAGGGATGTATTGTTCCTAATTGGTAGGATGTGCTAAATCCTGCAATGAGAAGAAGAATATCCGGTTGGGTAGAGGGCGCAGTGCAAAAGAATATGTAAACTGTGGGGGTAGTGAAGTTAAAACTAGCTAATAGGAGCAACAAGGATGACTTTATTGACTCGTTCCTGGTGCCAGGATTAAAAACAGAGCACCGGCAGTGGTAATGTATAACTGCAGGTATCAGACGTAGACAGGTCTACATGTTTCAGTCTTTTAGACCCAGAAAGGTGTTGCAGCTTTCGTCAGGACCTAATTATGCTACTGCGTGATAAAATGTGAAGAGTGATATATAACTGCCTATGGTTGCAGCTTTCCGACCGTCTGGAATACCGACGGAAAGAGCGATGCCCCTTCCCTGAGCTACTGCCAGGTTGAGGTGAGGCCTCTTATCCGTACAACACGGGTTTGACCAGTAAATCATCCATGCAATCAATAGGTTTACTGGTGTTGTATTTATCTTTATTATTTATCACTCTTCACATTTTATCACGCAGTAGCATGATTAGGTCCTGACGAAAGCTGCGACACCTTTCTGGGTCTAAAAGACTGAAACATGTAGACCTGTCTACGTCTGATACCTGCAGTTATATATTACCAGTGCCGGTGCTCTGTTTTTAATCCTGGCACCAGGAACGAGTCAATAAAGTCATCCCTGTCGCTCCTGTTAGCTAGTTTTAACTTCACTACCCCCACAGTTTACATATTCTTTTGCGCTGCGCCCTCTACCCAACCAGATATTCTTCTTCTCATTGCAGGATTTAGCACATCCTACCAATTAGGAACAGAACATCCCTGAACTCCTCCCTCTCAGAGAGGGGGTTGTAGCCCGTGGCGGGACTAGGTGTTCCCGTCATGAGGAGAATTCCAATGATGAAGCATGCCACCTACGGTGGGTGAGGGATTTCGTCCTAACAAAGATTCCCCCACAAGCATCATGAGATAATCTTCAGTCACTTAGACCCAAGGGTTTTTCAGTGTTTATTATGCTCCCAAAGTCTCCTTTAGCACTTAATTCTCGAGGGGCAATTATTGTAACTCGTGTACTAGGTCCTGAGAAGGTTTCATCATATTACAAAACTTAAAAATCAGTTTGGGTTGAAATCTGTTGGACTGGATGCTTGCGTCTCCCTTCTTGAAAGAGTGACTCCTCACAGTAGCCACCGTGCCACCCTGCACAGAATGGTCTACATGAAAGGTGTCACGTGTCTCCTTGAAAGGGTCTCAAATTAGAGGAAACACATAAGAGGAAAATTGCTTCTGGGCAATCTTCTGATCTTGATTGAAGATGAAAATTAAAAATGATGGGAAGGGCAAGCAGTGAACTCCTCCTAAAGAAACAAGAAGGCAAAAAGAGCCAGGCCAAACTCCAGCAGAGGAATCCAGTTTTAGTTCCAGTTGCAAGTAGAAAAATCTGGGCCCAAAATGGAAATAATGGGAAGAAGAACGTAATGACAAATAAGGGAACAAATGTGTTGAAGATGCATCCTTCACTTGGAACTGTTTCATTATATAAGGCCTATTAAAATCTGCTATCATAGAAAAAAGACCTTACTTCATCTTAGTTTGAGATTTTCAAATAATATCCTATTGACTTACCACCATCTTGGAAAGGGTGTGTAATAAGGCTTGATCACTCCTTCATTTTGGAAACCATGGTGTTCACTTGTGCACCAAAGAAGATGCACAAGATTGACATCTTTCTCCCAGCACTCCATTCCATGATGCCACTGCTGCCACTTGCGTACTGTACTCTAAAGTACTCCGACTGGGGTGGGGTCTCAGAGTGCGTCGCCTGATAACGTGATCAACGCTTTCTCCTCTTAGGCCCACACAATGCCTCCAGTACATTCTCCAATTCATTCTCGGGACAGATGTAAATTGGGCAGTAATATGCATCAATGGTCCCAGGCAATAAGGTGCGTTAATAGTCGCAGGTAACAATCTGCATCTTTCAATGGGTAGGAGCACACAACTGGCAAGTCAACACCAGCCAGCTCAGTGCATAATGTATTTCCAGTTCACAAATATATTTGTACTCACAGTTTTTAAGTTCTCAGCATTAAATATGTGCATTACTAGTGTTGGACATCTCTTAACACATGTTTGATGCTAAGCGCCACTCGTCAGAAGAGTGTTATCCATGTTGCTTTTGAGTTCACCGGGTATAGTACCTCCCCAAGCGAAGATGTATCCCAATGGCTCGTCAACAAACAATAGCTACCTCATGGAGCAGCTTGTTATAATTTTTAATGAGAGGAAGGACACAGATCGCTTGTTAGCACCAGTCCTCCAAGTGAGTTATGGTATATGCAGTTCACACGAATATTTGTGTTCACAGTTCTTAAGTTCTTCCACCAAATTATGAGCTTCACCTCTGTAAAAAAACACAGTATGGCAAAAACATGGGAACTGTGGTTAAAATACTTTTGTGAACAATATACGCACTGGGAGGGCTGCCGCCGACAAAGCAACAGTGTGCTTCTACCCATTAAAAATAATATGCATCAGCGGCCCCAGGTGGAAACATGTATCAAAGGGTTCTGAGAGCCGGAACAAAATGTAAACATAAGTGAAAAAAGAAAATGGAAATATACTCCTGCCATAGTCAGCCAGTGAGCAGCTCTAGCAGTCTTGCTCTCTCTCAGCGAATTCTCAAGGTGCCATCCTACCAGCCAATTGACTTTTCACTCAATGCTACTGACTTAGTGGGGGGAGTGTGGGGGGGGGGGGTAAGCCTTGTGAATGTGGAACATCCAGACACACATAAAAAGGGGTATGTTGTCTCCCTACCTCCTCTGGATCAGCTGGGGATGTGCTACCACAAACTGCTGATGAGTGTTTGAGAGATGCGATAGACAATAGGCCTACTCTTATGCTCTTTGTGGACTATGCCTTCCGCACACTATGTACTTCCACCTGCCACCCACTGGAGCCAAGAAACATGCACTCTCTGTACCCCGCAGCTACAATCAACGAGCGTTGCAGCAAGAGAGCACCACTGGCGATGGATGCTGGTGAGTTGGCACAAGCCAACATTGATCCAGTGACTGATGAGTTACTGGGTCCACTCTTGCAAGGGCGATGTCTGAAGTAATTCAGGAAAGAGTGTACTCACCAGCTCCAAGCACCAGTCTCTTCAGACTGAGTATGACAGGTAAAAGGTGGCAGCAGTAAAAGGTCAGCAAGAATATTTGAGGTCATAGCACTTTTCCACCAGCAGTAGTATATATTGTTACCTATCTATTCAGTAGTCAACACTTGTGTGTCAGATATTCCAACCCTTCTAGCAGTAATTACCAGACAAAAGAGTAACTTTAAAGGAGTTATCATCGTCTGACTCAATATAGTCCAAAGGTTTTAAAAACGTTTTGAATATTGGTCTAGTTCAGTATGGAATACTAAACAAGATAACGTTTACTGCACACAATATAACATTGTAAGAAATACTGCTATTTCAGCATATAATGAAAAACTACATTGTCTGACACTTTGGTTGCAAGGATGTTATGTGTGTGAATGTCTGCTGATTTCAAAGAAATGCACCATGTGAAGATAGATTACTATTTAATTCAAATAAACCAGCCAATCACAGGGCAGCAAAATCACTCTGCATTCAAAGAATGTTTTTGCACCACCTTTGCATCCGTACGTAATGCCACACGATGCACTCAGAGTATAAAGACACAATGTGAAGGTCTCATTCCATCCCACTGCAATACATTGTGCCTCAGTAGCACTAGCACCACTATGCAAAACTTAACTTTAAAAAAACATAACAAGAGAGTAAACGCATGGATGTGCTCAACAACATAATCGTAATTAATATTATGCAAATGAACTTGGAACAGGAATACTTCCACTAATGTGTTTTTTAATCCGATCAAATTTCCACATATTTCAAGAACACTATAAGGTATTATGAATTGTATTTGTAAAAAAAAAAAAAGTAATGCCACAAATCCGAATTGCATTGTGTTTAATGGATGCATCCAGAGTGGCATGTTAAGTTGGGAACAGCTAGTGGGCACAGCTGTGATGGGCACATGGCACTATTAGATGCACAGCAATTGCAGACAAACTGAAAACAAGTCAAATTGGCCCTTATATTTTTTGAAAGGGTGCAATTATCCTGATCGTGGCCCGCCCACAGAGGGATCAGTTACAGGAATAAAGATGAGAAGGGTGTCTGGGTATGAAGGAGGCAGACAGGAGAGACTTGAATCTTAAAAACAGAATATCAAGTAACATCAGAGACAACTAATGGCACTTCTCCCAGGCAGCTTCTATAGTTAAAATACTGAAATCAGCTTCCTAGTTCAAAGTTTGTTGTCCACCCACAAACAGGATGTAATCTGGACAGTGTGGACAACCTATCACCCTGACACATTTTACAGTGACAAGAAAAAAAGAGGTAAATAGTAGGGATAAATTATAAACCAGTGTTAAATTTTCACAATAGAAACATAAATTCTCATTGGAAATATGAATAAATCAAATAACACTATTCAACATGATTTATTAGTAATGCCACTGCTATAGATATATATATATCTACAATTCTTTCTTTTTTATTAATACAAAGTCTCTAGAAAAACATATAGTTATACCGCTACTCTTCTTCTTCCAAACTCTTCGGACCACTGGTGCATGTTTGTTCTTTTGCACTTTATTCTCACAACCCCACATATACGACTGCAGGCATATTTACCTGTTGCCTTACAAGGATATTTTATGCATTTCTGACTACATTTGATCCAGCACGCTTCCGAGGGCGATGTGGTTATGCATTACTCTTTCACCTTGGCACAGGTTAAGCCTTTCAGGCATGATGACTATTCTGACATGTGGTGGCAACTTTTTGTTTTTGAACATGCTTGCCCCTATGGAAGGTTGTTTACATTCTACAGAGTGCATTACATATATCCATGAATTTAACACGTTCCTAGTCCTTCACTGTGAGTTCTTAACAGAGGACATAGTGTCTGTAAATTAATGTGTATATATGTAAATATTCATGACAGAAATTGATTTTGTTTGTTTCACAGGCATGTGATTTCTTGTCTTTCTTTCGTCCTGAGGAGGGCCACAATTCAATATGGTCGAAACGTGTCAACCCTGTTAGGTAGAAGAGTCCATTTATATAAAATATTTTTGGGATTAATCCTGTGGTGTGGCAAGGAACAAAATTAAAAGCGGATCGTTCTCTGGATTATACCTTGCCATTGTAAATATCTCCATGTGGATGATGGATTGAAATGATTATATAACCGCCTATTATGTACTTTAAATTAGTGAGGGAGAAGGAATGATTGGACATTTTAAATCTTTGCACATAATCGTTCTTGGTAAAACATGTATTTTTGTGTAGAGACCCTGATGATTCAAGGGTGAACGTTTGTAAATATATGTTTATGTCCACAAACTTTGTAACAATAAAAAAGGAAAGAATTGTATATCATGTTGAGTCGTGTTATTTAATTTAGTCATATTTCCAATGAGAATTTATGTCTTTAGTGTGGAAAATTAACACTGGTTTATAATTCATCCCCACTATTTACCTCTTTGTTCTTGTTGTTCTATATAGCCCAGGTTACATGGGGTCATATGGACAAACCCCTTTGCTTTGGTATATTATACAATAGGTATTTCTTAGGAAAGTCTGTGCAGGAGCTCAACTTTGGTTTGTATCCCTAACTGACTCCTGAGTAAACGATTAATTAAGTTCCAGAATTCATAGCTGAAGACAAAATTCCAAGAGGCAGAGACAGCACAGATTGAGAACCCTGCATCTGACCACTGCCTCTATTCTAAGATTGCACGGTCTGTGATATAAGCGGAGGCCTATCTTTTCAACATGGACCCTCTGCCCATCCAATTTATGTTTAATCAGCCTTCTCCATTTTTGTTTGATTAGAAATAACCCTGGGCGGTGAACTCCGCTCCGCTCGCGGAGTTTGCGGAGTTTTCTGCACTCCGCGTTACGTGGAGATCGCGGAGTTCTGAAAAACTCCGCTTCGCGTTGCGGAGCGTAGTTTTTTTCCTCGCTCGCGTTCGTCAATGTCAAATAGGCGACCGCGAGCGAGGAAAATCAACCACCCGGCGAGATTTTTCCTCGTTTGCGATCGTCAACATCAAGTTGGCGAGGAAAATCAACATCCCGGCGAGATTTTTCCTCGTTCGCGATCGTCAACATCAAGTAGGCGAGCGCGAGCGTGGAAAATCAACATCCCAGCGAGATTTCTCAACGCGGGGGGTCAGGTTTCTCATTGCGAGTGGTCGCGTATGCTCGCGACCGCTCGTGTTGGGAAACTGCCCATTCGCGTTGAGAAAGCTGCCGCTCGAATAAATCTACTCGAGCGGAAGAAAAGGAAACCTTGCGCTGTGCATGGTGCCGTTCGCAATGATTGCACAGTGCGGACAAGCATCCGGCACTGTGCAATCAACGCGAACTGCATTTTTCTATTATACTCCGCCGCTCGCGGAGCTCTGCGTAGTGCGGCGGAGTTTTTTTTGCACTTCGCGGTGTTCCGCGTAGTGCAACTCCGCGAACTCCGCCCAGGGTTAATTAGAAAGCACACATTGGGACAGTCTCCCTTGGCACTAAAGAAATCTTATTTGTATATGTAATTGCATGGGGTGCAAGAGCAGAAACAGTGAAGTTAGGCAATGGTTCACGGGGATTGACCCACTACTGTATGCTGTAGAGAGCAGAGAAGACATGTAAATGACACAAGAACAGACCAATGGATGAAGAGGGCTGATGGAAAGCACCTAAAAATAAGTATGTTATAACTATACCTTTACTAAAATCAAAAGGTCTTGGCTAAAAATTAAAGAGAACAGATAAGTAAATATCTTCTCTTTTTTGATACCTGTTGCACACATGACATTGGCAAATTATGTTCTACGCTATCCCACCATTTTAGAGGGAATGTGTATTGTATTCACTAGGTCCTGATGAAAACATGGCCTACGTGAAGAATGGCGTCGAAACATGTCAACCCCAGATTGCAAGTGTGTGCTATGCTGCTGAAAGGAAGGAAAACTAAGACATGAGAGAGAAAAGAGCGGCTAGGGGCGAGAGTAGAGGCAGGAGAAAGAATAGGCATCAGACTATAAAAAGAGGAGAGACGGCTCAGAAAGAAGATTCAGGTGGCGAGGCGGTGTGAAAAGCTAAGGCAGACAGGTCTACAGGTTTCTTTTTTGCCTCATGTCCCTAGAAATGTCCAGAGAGTCTAGAGAAGACCGTCAAATGTCAGGCTGTGCCTAACAAATGCCTACTGTCAGCAGGATGGCTCAGGGAGCTGAAGGCCCTCTGCTAACTGTGATGGTCTGGATATTGAATTTATTTATTTATTTTATTTATTACATTTCTAAAGCGAATTAGGCCAGAAGGCATCAAAGCGCTAAACCGGAAGAAGAAACAGACAGTTTTGATTTGCCTGCGGAACTTCAAATAGGAGCTCTGACTCCTAATATGTTCAGGCAGGGAGTTCCATAGCCTGCCAGCTTCTTTCGTGAAGGCACTACCTGACCTTCTTACATCTTGGAACCTCTACCTTGTAGAGTCCAGCGGATCTCAACGCTCTCCTGGGAACATACCACTTCATGGTTGTCCTAAGATAACTTGAGCCCCTCAAGTTGTGTGTCAAGCGTTTCTTTATCGGCAACCAATGGAGGGATCTCACACCTTCTCTGACCGAAGTGTGTTTAGGTATTCCCAGGACTAAATCCTTCAAGCAGGCTCAGTCTTCCATCCTTTTGATGTCAGTAAACTAAGCACTACATTGGTGAAATAGTAACATAAGTTAATTATATCATTCAGAAATGGAAGACATGTGCAATATAGAGCTATATACAATGAACAGCTATTCTGTTAATAGCATCTCCTCTGCACCTGAGCCTCCCTTGTACGAATTGGCTTTGCACTTGACTCACTTCGTCCTAGCCATATTGGCAACTTAGAAAACTGTTTGGGGCAGCTTTTTTATCTAGTGAGACTAATGCAATGCATATCCACTTAATAAAGCTACAGGATATATAAATATCTATATATATATCTATATATTTTTGATTTTGAGTGTCCCCATTCATATGAGTTGAAGTTCACAAAAAGAAAAAATGTAATTACATATTAGTTTTTTTAAAAATAAGTTCATGTATTTATTTATTTGAGACTTATTTAATTATTTATTGGACTGATTGTGGAAAACAGATTGTATAAATATATTCAATGATGTGCATTTATATGTGAACATAACGATTTATATTCTTTTTTTTGATAATCAAATGTATTCGCATTTGAGATAACAAAACAAACAAAGACAGCATAAAAGTGCACATTATATCAAGCCCATCAACGACAGACAGCAGGAGATCTGGCCTAAATGTAAGGCCCTCGGACAAACCATCTCGTGCAAAAACAATATAACGATATGGGAGAAAAATAAGTATAAAACTCAAAACAATAGATTGAGCCACTTGCCCCAAACCTTCTCAAATTTTTCGGGACATCCCCGGGCTTCGAAGAGGGGTTCCTCCTGGGCCGCGCACCAGTCCACTCCCCGCCGCCACTTACGTATGGCAGGGGGTTTGGCCCGTGCCCAAGCTGCTGCAATATCTCGTTTGGCCACCGCCAACGTAGTGCCCAAGAAGCGTTTATCGGCTCTAGAGCCGTCCAAGCTATCAAATACGCCCAGGAGAAGGCGTAAAGGATCGTGAGGGACCTGCCACCCCAGAGTCTGCGTGAGTTCTGATTCCACACTCGACCAGAATGGAGCGAGTCCAGGGCACAGCCAGACCATGTGGTAAAAATCGGCCGGGGCGTGGCCACATCGTGTACAATCTGGGGAGGGGCGTAATCCTGCCCTATGTAAGCGCGCGGGGGTGAGATATGCCGTGTGAAGGTAATAAAGTTGGATGAGACGTAACTTAGAGGAGGTCGTCAGGGTTTTGGGAGCCATAAGGGCGTCACGCCAGTCTGCTTCCTCTAGGGGGCCCAGCCATCCCTCCCAGCGGGTTCGCAGCGAGTCTAAGGTAGTAGGGCCATTGTTCACCAGGGAGCGGTAAATCCGCGACACCCCTCCTCTACCCAGGTTTCCCATCATGACTTGGGCCTCCAGCGGACTAAACTCAGGGAGTGAGGTGCCTGATGGAATATGCGTAGTGAGGGCGTGACAGAGCTGCAGGTACTTGTAGAGTTGGGTGGCGTGGAGGGAGTGGCGTTGCTGCAGGTCGGAGAAGGTCCTGACGTGGTCTCCCACCCAAATGTCCCCAAGGAGTGAAATCACGACCCGGTCCTATTGCCGAAAGCCCTGAAGGGCCGATATCTCACGCAGCCATGTGCCGTACCACAGAGGCGTATGTTGGGTAAGCCTCTTGTCCCATCTCGTATAGCGCAGAGCAGAGCGCCAAGCCGTTAGGACCGCCCTAGTGATAAGTGGAATAGTTTGCGGAATGGGTGCACCATACAAGTAGGCTTGGATTTGTGGGAATTCCATGGTTCTAAGTTCGGTTCGATAAGCTCGGTCAGACCAGCCTCCAGCGAACCAGTCGTGGACGACAATGAGTCTAGTGGCCAAGTAGTAGAGGTGAAGGTTGGTCACACCCATGCCACCGTCAAAGGGAGGTATCCGGCAGCGAGTCAACGCCATGCGCGGCCTTCCGCCCCCCCATAAGAACCTAGTAAGTACCCCATCGAACTCACGGAACCAACTACCCGGGAGGTGAAAGGTGACGTTTTGAAGGATAGATAAAAAACAGGGAAGGATCATCATTTTAAAAAGTGCCCCTCTTCCGAGGGGGTTGAGTGGGAGGGATTGCCAACGCTTAAGGTCGGCTTTGGCTTTCGTGACCAGGGGTGTCAGGTTGAGAGCCCACTCCAGCTCTGGAAGAAGGGCCACCCAGATTCCAAGGTATTTAAACGATTGCCTCCGTAGGGGGATGTTGGATTGCCAGTCGAAACAGGCTCTCGAGGGATGGAGGGGGATCAGAGTGGACTTCGCCGGATTGAGGCCCGAGACATTCTCAAAGGCCTGAAGGACCTCCAGGCAATGTGGGCCGGAGTTCTCCGGGTCTGCCAAGAAAAGGAGGACGTCATCTGCGTATAGGGCAATTTTGTCGACCTGGTGTGAGTCCCAGGACCACCCTCGGATTTGGGGGTCATTACGTATGAGGCAGGCCAGGGGCTCCATCGCCAGCACGAATAAGAGCGGCGAGAGAGGGCACCCCTGACGGGTGCCTCTTCGGATGGACGATTTATATTCTTAAATGCCCGGTATAGAATGAGGGGTCTATATCACTAAAGTTAAAAGAACAAATAACAAAAAAACATAAAAACAGCAATCACAAAATTAAATAGATTATAGTCATCGCAATGTTTGTCTGATCAATACATAGTCTGTCTTTTATGGCTATGTTAATACTCCGACCATGTGACAGGATGACACAGAGGCTAAAACATTCTGATTGACGACGTGTAATCATGTGATCAAGGTCACGTGAAGTGACCGAAACGCGTAATGGCGAAGTTGGAGTGAGCTAATAAAGCATATTCAGCACGATTTTGGAGTCCGTTCCCTTCTGTCCTGGTGAAGAGGATTGTTGGTTGGGAGACTCATTGAAATTGAAAATTACGAAAGCGGGTTGCTTCCGGATAACAGATCCCCTCCCTGAATGAGGTTGAGCGGCGCACAGCCTATCCTAAGACATTGTACTCTGACGAAGAGATGGCCGCAGCAACCCCCTGTTATCAGCCAGAGGATTTACAAACCATGTGAAGCGGCGGTGGGAGACGAATCGGAGGACTCGTCCAACACGGCCGAGCAACGGTGAGTAATAGCGGCACTAATACAGGTGGGGAGGTGTGCTACAACAAGAATATAATTACGTAGGGGTCACCACTATTATTCCCCGGCGGGCTCATAAAATCTCCAACATGTCTGATGGAGCGTTTAGAGAAAGAGAGGCAGCAGCAGAGGAGATCTTTGGCAATAAGCCAACAACAAAGGAAGATTACATTAGAGGCGGACCCTCGTTCCCTAGTAAAGACAATGACAGCAAGTTGCTTTTAAAAAATCTGGAGAAAAAAATGCGCACTGAAATCACGAAGTGGTGGGAGCAAAAGTCTCTGCAAAAATATGAGGAAGCAGGGAGAGTGCCGAGAGGACTCAGAATCATGCTCGCACCAAGCTTCGATAATGCAAACCCCAAAATGCTAACTGAGTGGGGAGAAAGTAACTTAGAGGCATCGATGAGATTGGTGAAAAGTTTTATAAAATATGCACTAATAGACAGAGAAGATTTAATCAAGGAAATAGATCAAATCAATAGTGATCTGGATAAATGTGAAAATCAAGAATATATTATTAAGAAAAAACCCGAAATTAAGTCACGTTTGAAAAAACATAAAGACACCATCAAAACAAGTAAGGCTTTTAAATTTAATCAAGACAAAATAGACTAGGAAACAGGCCAGATTTTTCCATTTGCACGCATTTGTGAAGACAAATCAAGCAAGTCTCAGTACCCAAAAAGTGGATAGGAGAGACCCAAATGAAATAGCATCCACCTCAGATCTGAGTTCTTTAACAAGTGAGACGGAATCAGAGGACGGTGGAAGGGCGACAAATAGTGCAAATACAGACAAAGGAAGACTCACCCTGGCGGAAGAATTGGATTTTTTAAGTTTGGACAGGAGACAAACCCTAAGGCCACGGAACCCCCCAAAGACACAAGAAAAAGGAGAAACAAAAGGAGAAGAGAAAGGAGGAAGTGTGGGAAAACCAAAAAACAAAAGGCAACAATGGAGACAAAAATAAGGGAAAATGACAAGACAATTATAAACCTATCCAATGTCATACTAAATAAAGCAGAAATCCAAATACTTTCCTTAGGATTATTGTTTTGTCCCGAGAGCAATTTTAACTATGGAGAAACAAGAGTGGACGTTTTTAAATTCATTAAAAAACTAAAACTCAAAAAATATTTCACTATTAAAGATGGTCTCCAACAACAACAACAAAAAAATGAGTGACAACATTACAAGGATACCCAGAAAGAAAAACTACAGGGATCGGATGCAAATTTCTTGCTCACTATGTATGAACTGGCAGACACAAACAAAGAAATTGAATGTAATGCTGCTGAAAATTCTACACAAGCAAAACTCCATGATCTAGGGGTCAATACTGCAGCCAAAGTCAGCAGCCCATTCAAACCCAAATCTACGTTTTTACCAATGATGCCAAGAGCCGCCATAGACATATTTCATGACCGTGTCATTGAGGACTTGAAAAAATTGTACAGGAAAAGCAAAAGATCAGGCAGCAAATGGAAATTTAAACAGCAACAATATGAGAAATTCATGAAAAAATTAAGAGAAAATAATGACATAATAATAAACAAATCTGACAAAGGCGGGAACATTGTCATATGGCCTAAGGAACAATACATAGCAGAAGCACATAGACAATTGGAAGAGAAATCATGTTATGAACATACCAACAATAAACATTATAACATGATGAGGGAAAGACTCAAAAGAGATTTATTACAATGGAAAAGAGATGGACTGATTACAAAAGAAGAATGTGATTTTTTACATAATGAATATCCGATACTCCCAATTATGTACCTTATACCAAAAATCCACAAAGAAATTACACCAGTTCCAGGAAGACCAATAATTTCAGCCAGGAGCAGTGTGTCAGAAAACATTTCACAATATGTAGATTTTTATCTGCAAGAACTGGTGCAGAATCTGCCGTCTTATATTAAAGACACGGGAGACTTCATTAAAAAACTACGGGATACATCATGGAGAGATGAATACATTTTAATGGCACTCGACATCACCTCACTGTATACGAGTACAGAACACTCAGTGGGTCTCAATGCAGTTAAACATTTTCTGAACACTCGGCCGATAGAAATGTTAAAACACAATAAGATGCTGTTGGAATTAATAACCTGGTGTTTGCACAACAACTTTTTTCTTTTTGTAAAAGAATTGTTTAGACAAATCAGAGGAGTTACGATGGGGGCCTGCTTCTCCCCCAGCTATGCGTGCTTGCATGTGGGATGGTGGGAGGGAACAGGTTCTCAGATTAAAACATTCTGAGTTGATGAACAAAGATATTGTTCAATGGATGAGATTCATTGATGATGTTTTTATAATCTGGCAGGGAAATAAGGAAAGTGCAGAAAATTTTGTACACACAATCAATGATAATGAGTTTAACTTAGAATTTACGGCACATATAGATGAACATTCTGTAGACTTCTTAGATGTCACTGTGTATAAAGGACAAGAGAGATTAGAAACTACTTTACACCGAAAGAGTACTGCGGGAAACTCAACGTTTCACGCGAAAAGTTTCCACTCAAAACATCTCATTAATAGTATAACCTATGGGGAACTTTTAAGATTACGAAGGATATGCAGTACCAAAACAGAACTAGAAAAATGTCAAAAAGAAATGATTACTAGATTTTTACAAAGAGGTTATAACCAAACTATATTAAATCAGGCCATAAAGAAAGCTACTGATTTCACTGAAGAAAAGCAGGTTATGACGAACTATACAAAGGAATGGATCTCCCCCAGCTGAGGGGCACAACCACGGAGACAGTTGTAGATGACACTACTGTCAGACTAATAACCAGCTACAGCAGCCAACAAAATGAAATCAGAAGTATAATTAACAGAAATTGGCCAATAGTATTAACAGACAGCACTATGGCACAAAAAACGCAGAAAAAGCCCACATTAACATTCAGGCGAGCCTTATCAATGAGATCCATGTTGGTTAAAAACAGCCCTGAGATCAATCCCAACAAATCATGGCTGAAACCAAAAATGTTTTTTTTAAATGTACTTCATGCAGGGCGTGCAAATTTGGGGTAAACACCACAGAATACATTACCGCATTCAACACAGAGCCCACTGTGCTGAAAGACCACTATAATTGCCGCACTGAATATGCAGTGTATGTGCTGACATGCACCTGTGGCTTACGATATGTGGGCAGCACAAAGCTACAGGTGCATGTTAGAATACTTCAGCATATAAGAGCCATAGTGAATTCGGACCAAACGTACCCGGTGGCCAGGCACTTTAAGGCAACACATCAGAATGATCTCAAATGTTTAAACTATTTTGTGATTGGATCCATACCACCTCTTAGGCGAGGGGGAAACAGAGAAAGGTTGTTCAGAAAATTAGAGTCCAAAATGATTTTAGAACTAGACTCTAAGTCACCGTCTGGTTTAAATAATAGTGAAGAGTTACATTACTTTTTATAAAACATCCAGACATACAACCTCTCTGCATTATGGTTACATTCACAATCTGCATATGATAAAGAGTCTCATGATGTCATTTATGTAGTCTGTAATAATCTTGAGAATTGACTAATTCCTGTATTTTGATGATATTGTTATGAAGTTTTTGTGAAGTGTTGTGGAGGGACCTTTTTGGAGTTTTATGAAATTTTATATTTTATGAAATGTTGTGGAATTTTATGAGGGTTTCTTTGGGTGGTTTTATGAAGATTTTATGATGATATTAGGAAAAAATAATTGCCATGATGTTTCTATGAAATTCAAAGCAATCTTAGATATGAATAGCATTTTTGCACAGATATTACTACGTAAAATGAGTAAAAATGTAGAATGATCTGTTTATAAAGAGATGTTTGATGTAGGAGTACACAAGGTATTATCTTGAAAATCAACATGTAGAATAAGTGCAAAGAAATGGAAACAAGAGCAACATAAAAGCGCAAAGTAAAGGAAAATCACAACATGAAATGAGAATATATTTCCCTCTTTTCATAGATACACGGATGGAACATTTGAGGGTCTTACGAGAAGAGTGTAGTTATAAGAGTAGAATAGAGCTTATGCACTGAACATCTAGCTGCTATATACATGTTTTGTATTTGTCTTATAAACAGTTGGATAACTGTTTTTAGTACACAATAGAGGAGAAAAACTAGCACTTTATAAAAATAGTAGACACTATGCACTTTAGTAATTACAAGCACTAAGCACTTTGGACAAACAGAGCACTTTATGATAATAAGAATAATATTTGCAAACTGCACATTAGCACCAATTGGGCAAATAAGATGACTCCAAATTAAAAGCATTTAAGCAGTTAGAAGTCATGATAGAGGGCATAATAGACAAAACTATACGTAAAGCAATCAGACATGTGGTCAGTTTAGCAATAAAACACTCATGTTAGAGAAGAGGAGACATTAACAACAACAAGCACTATGCAGTTAGATTTTGAGTGTCTCCATTCATATGAGTTGAAGTTCACAAAAAGAAAAAATGTAATTACATATTATGTTTTTTAAATAAGTTCATGTATTTATTTATTTGAGACTTATTTAATTATTTATTGAACTGATTGTGGTAAACAGATTGTATAAATATATTCAATGATGTGTATTTATATGTGAACATAACGATTTATATTCTTACATGCCCGGTATAGAATGAGGGGTCTATATCACTAAAGTTAAAAGAACAAATAACAAAAAAACATAAAAACAGCAGTCACAAAATGAAATGGATTATAGTCATCGCAATGTTTGTCTGATCAATACATAGTCTGTCTTTTATGGCTATGTTAGTACTCTGACCATGTGACAGGATGACACAGAGGTTAAAACATTCTGATTGACGACGTGTAATCATGTGATCTAGGTCACGTGAAGTGACCGAAACGCATAGTGGCGAAATTGGAGTGAGCTAATAAAGCATATTCAGCACGATTTTGGAGTCCGTGCCCTTCTGTCCTGGTGAAGAGGATTGTTGGTTGGGAGACGCATTGAAATATCTATATATATATATCTATATATAGATATATATATATATTTATATTTAATTAGACTATTTATTTGTGTTGTTATGTACGGTGTCCTATATTATGAATACCAGACTATACAGCTGCTTAATCACTGCAATGATGAAGAAACTGGAGGAGACAACAGAAGGGATTCTGGGCTGCTCTGACAGGGCTCTCTGAGAGTCTGTCAGTGCAGCGCTTGCTCTCTGCTTCTCTCGAGAGCAGAGAGTACAGTTTTGGGAGAGTCATACATAACATACAATTATAGATGGGAAACAGCAATTAACAGGGATGTTTTTCACCTTGGGGTTCTGAATCTTATTCTCTGTTTAATGTCACTCAGAACCCCTCAGTGACAAACATCCCTGTTATTCACAGTTAATCATCTATAATTCTATGTGATCCATTTCATTGAGGCCTAGGGAAGTTACTTCTTGTAAAGAGGCTTCAATGCTACTTAGCAAGGAGGATGAAAAGTCAAATCGTGTCACTTCCTGTGATGTCACTTACTGTAATGTTAGGTCAAATGCAAATAAAAGGGGTCTCACACTTTCTTCTTTCAGCCCGGGGTACCAAACATTCTAGGACCAGCACCAGGTATTTGGAAACATGAAAAATAAATCATAGCACTCCTCCTAGAGTCTTCACTCTGTCTAGCTGCTATCAATGTCAGTTTTCCCACAACTCTTATGGAACAGGTAATGCAATCTTAACACCAGAGCTCAAAAACAAAGGAGTCACTGTCTCCACCCATCTGCATGACCTGCTCAGGACTTGTTGGTACCTGGTGATGCAACGCCTGAGGCTCTACGGAGAGGAGGATGACATATATATACTTAAAATGTAAACATGGTAGCTGAGTTGTCAGACCCTCAGGGGATAAATGTCTTATTAATTTTGTAATCACTTCTAAGAAATTATTCGGATGGGGTAATTAGAGTCTGATGAAATACACAGTTTATTGTAAAAACAAATGTAAAGCCAATCAAAGACTTCTTATAACATACACAGTGGGTGCCTTTCTAATTTCAGCTCCTGTGCCTAGCAGCTGTAGCTCTGCCTTTACTCTACCACGCCTGTAAACTCTTCTAGAGCACTGATGACACTGCTGGTTCCAGCCCAGCTCCCTCACTCCTGATCTCTTAAATTTACTGAAGCCAGCTAGATGAAAGACGGGTGGGATTGAAGCCAGGGATTGTCACTGAAGTACTGGTGGATTCCGCGGTAGCGGATCTGCTAAATAAATCTCCAGTGTTACTTATCTATGAAGGGAGACAGACAATACACAGATTTTATTTAACCTGCAGGAAGGATCTTCTAAGACCCACTAGAACCTTTCTTGGAGCTGGAGACCTCCCTGAAATGAATGAAGGATAGGTTTTACAACTTAATCTGTCCAAGAGAGAAACCTTATTTACTCAGCCCCACCCTTGCTGCTGGGATGGTCTTCTTGGTCCTCCAACTCTTGGAAGGCTCCTATCTCAAGGAAGGCGGCTAGAAACGTAGGAATCATGACTGATGATGGCCTATCCTTTGATAATCAGATGTCTGCAGTGTCGCAATATTGCAGTCACCATCTTTAGATCTTGTGCCATATTTTTCTATTTCTCGCTCGTTATAATCAACAAATCTGTCCAAATCTGAACTTATGTTTGGTACACAATATAGCATAATCTGCCCGAAAACAGTGTGCACGCAGCACTTTCAGAATTTAAGAAAGCGGTGGATGGAATGCTTGAATTAATCTCACCTTTACTCGGGCCGTGTCCCAATCTTCGTTATTTTGGACACCATGCCACCTCGATTTGGACCCAGCTATATGCAAATCAGTCTTGACCCTGCTCCAGTTGGAACACTCCAGCCCGAACTGCCAGGCCAGGTCCTCTCTGAACCATAACACAAGCAACCCAGGACCGGTTTTGCCCTACTTAGGGCTTATCAGTCAGGTATAGCTTCGTTTCAGTGACACAGTATGCACGGAACCCATGTCTAAGCATACCTGCCCACTTATGGCAGCACATTAAAGTATACAAAAAAGTGATGGATGGAATGCTTGAATTAATTTCAGCCACTGGTAATTACTCGGGCTGCATACCAAGCCATCATTATTTTGCACACCATGCCACCTCGTTTTGGACCCAGCTTAATGCAAATCAGTCTTGACCCAGCTGCAGTGGGAACAGTCCAGCCCAAACTGTCAAGCCAGGTTCCCCTGAACCAAAACACAAGCAATCCAGAACTGAATTTGCCGTACTTAAGATTCATCAGCCAGGTATAGCTTGGTTCCAGTGACACAATGTGCACAGAACCCAGGTCTGTGCATACCTGTCCCACTTAGGGCAACACACTAAAGTATACAAAAAAGTGATGGATGTAATGCTTGAATTAATTTCAGCCACTAGTAATTACTCGGGCCGCATCCCAATCCATTATTATTTTGCACACCATGCTACCTGTTTGGACCAATCAATATGGAAATCAGTCTTGACTTTGCTCCAGTGGGAACAGTCCAGCCTGAACTGCCAAGCCAGGTCCTCCCTGAACTGGAACACAGGCAACCCAGGACCAGTGTCACCCTATTTATGGCTCATCAGCCAAGTATAGCTTGGTTCCAGTGACACAGTGTGAATAGGACCCATGTCTGGGCATACCTGTCCCACTTAGGGCAATACACTATACAAACAAATGCTGGGATTAATCCTACATCGTTATTTTGCACACCATGCCTCCTCAGTTTGATGTTGCAGTTCAGAGAGGACCTGGCCTCAGAGCAGGGTCAAGGCTGATTTGTACATGGCTGGGGCTAATCTGAGGTGGCATGGTGGGCAAAAGAACGATGAGTTGGAATGCTGCCCCGAGCGATTGCCAGTGGTTAGACTTTTTGCAAGCAGCCTCCTATCACCTTTTGTATGTTTGATGAAACACTTGCATAGCATCCAAAATACGCTGCAATAATGCTAGCCAACCTGAAAAATTAGCATTCCTCAGACCGATTAAAACAACTTCATTGGCGACCTGTACAAAAAAGAATACAATTAAAAAAAATTTTGTATTATGCACTGGATCTTTTATAATCAGGTGTAAAAGGGTTTTTCATTGAATAGATGTCAAAATTCATGTTAAGAAGAAAAGAAGCTCATCTGTTACTCATGGCCAAGATTCAAGATGTGGGGACAACAGAATCAGATTCGTGATGCCCTCACATGAAACAATTCCAGGCCACCTAAAGATTAGGAAAAGGCTTCTTTTTACTTCTTTATTGCAACAGTTTTCAGCACCTGATAATTCCTGCACAAATTCTATACTGTGAAGAAACTCCTTTATACTGGATGCTGTGCTTAATAAATAAGCAATTACAAGTATTATTATAATTATTATTAATAAAAATTAATATTGTTGTTAATAATAATATCTTCAATCTTTGTACTTGAAATAATACCTGATATGCCTTATTTTAATTCTGTTGCTGAACAGCCGCACAGAAATCTTAGCAGTTCATGTTCTTTCAGACACTGTACATGAAGATTTGCACTTTCCATCACTTTTAGTAAAGGATGCATTCATCCTGATTGGATAATGCAACCAAACTACCAAAGCCCCAAATCACCAAAAAAAAGGTAAGTATTTTTTATCCTAGTGCCCTGATTGGGTACCGTGAGCTTAGTATCAATGTCTACGGTCACAGATGCAGCCATCAACCTTATCTAAAGAGTTCATGGGAAGGGATGTGTGCAAAATGACCCGTCTAGTCCACACTCGAGGGTGAACGTGCATAACAGACAGAGACACACCACCCAATAGGAGAAGATGACCAGCCCCGCCAACCTGGCTACGTCGAGCCCCGGAGGAGAGCCGCTGTCATTCTGGGTGAGCGAAGAGCGTTAAGGCTAGGACACACAGCCAGGGTCATAAGAACGTCCCTCCCAAATTAGGAGCACAAACGTTATACATTGTCTCAACTAAAATATGCACCTTTCCGTTTCCAAACTTCAGCCTCATGTCTGTGGCGTCATACCTTGGGTCTGGTGACGTGAAGCTCTAGAACCATCTCTATATAATTCCTTTTCCAGATTCCCTGCTCGTACGGCGTTGGCGAAAAGTTGATGTACCAGCCAAAGCGCAGACATTTGGGCATCCAAAGCTGGTCCAGCTCAGTCAGGTACTTCCAGTGCCAGCTCACCTGAGCATAAGGACATGATTAATGGTATCAGTCACATATTCATCTCAAGAGCTGCTGCAAATATCTACGCCTATCAATGAAACAGTTGTCCACGTTTAGGTGGTACACTTAAAACCAGTGGCGTCACTAGGGGGGCGCGGGGGTGCGGACCGCACCGGGTGACACCATCACATGGGATGACACCTTTCCCAAATGAGACTATTTACTAAATAGTCTCATTTGGGAAAGGTGTCACCCCATGTGATGGTGTCATGGGGTAAGTCGTGAGGGGGTGACACCATGAGTTACCGCACTGGGTGACACCAACCCTAGTGACGCCGCTGCTTAAAACCATTTACTATTACATGGCGCTGTGACAAGTTCAGAGCACACCTCCCACCTCACAAGTGACAGCAATAAACCCCACTCAGAGGTTACACCACAACAAGCACATTTTCCTACCATGCTCAACGTGATCAAGCACAAAGCACTCCGGAGCCTTATCAATGTGCTATACAAATAAAAAAATACAATGCGACATTTCGTTCAAAAGTCCACTTATTTTGGATCTATCCATATTATGATCATTTCTTTTATCCTATCCTCGAGGACCTTTTTTTAAAAAAAAAAATTATTCTGCCAACAGGTAGGAAGATCAGACAGACATAATTAATTGCATAAACAGCATTATTCCAAATCAATAAAGCCTTTACATTTGACCCTAACATGAAACTGAGAACAAAATTAGACAAATCCAGCCAGTAAAAAGATCAAAAACACATAATTGCTTCTTCTGAGAGCATTATCACCGAGCGACAGAGTCTTTACACGTGAACATAACAAAGTACTGCAAATAAAAAATAGAGGAAAAAAAGCTGGACATATTGAGACTAGAACAGATCCCCCCAAATTGCATTAAATTTCAGTAAAGATCGAATGCCTCTCGATTTAGCTAGTGCATGTTCCATATCATGAGTCTGTCTTACCAGAAGCCACCAGTCAGTGGCGGTAGGTGGCTTTGGTGGATCCAGGCCCTAGCTATAGTTAACCTAGCAGAGGTCAGTAATATGGCCATTAGGCTGTTAAATTTAGGCTCCTCTGTACTATAACCCAGCATAATATCCATTATTGTTAAAGGTAGTTTTATCCCTAACTTCTCAGACAAAACCTGGCAAACCTTCTGCCAGAATGCTGACAATTCTGGGCATGTTATAAACATATGCTTAATATCAGCAGCATACAGACCACACTTGGGACATTTAGTCCGATCATTACCTATGTTATTCGGTGACCATTTTGATATTCTTTCAGGGGTATATTATAACAAGCATATCATGCGGTGTTGCTGTAACCGTAGGTTTGTAGAGTGTATTGACTTATCCATAATACCAAGGGCTTGTGAAATTATATTTGCCGAGACCGCAAAGCCAAGTATTTTGCCCCAACGTTCAGCCAATCTACCACAGTTATTCTTCCTGCAATTGTTAATACCTTTATACCCCTTGCTAATCAAAGATTTTGTGCTCTCAGTATGAAGGATATCCCAAATATCAGATTCAGATATACTCGTCAGATTTAAATGCTTTATGAAGTAGTCCCGAACCTGATAATATTTTAGCAATGCGCTGTTTGGTAATTTATACTGCATTTGTAATTTCTCGAAGGATAAAAATCCCCGACAGTCATACAAATCCCCCAAACTCTTGATACCCAGACAAGCCCATTGTTTGCCTACTCCATCGTGAAATATTTCTGGTAGGCCAGGATTAGACCAAAGAGGGAACTTATCATAGAAATACGGTATGCCACATTTGAGAGAGATAGCACGCCAGATAGAAATACTGTCACGTATAGTCTTGAACTTGACCCTTTTAAAATAATTCGGATCATTAATTCTGTACAAGAACATTCGACTCTCAATGCCCAACAAAAATCTATGTGAAAAATCAATGCCCTCAGAATGAGTTAAGCTCGCAAGCGACAAAAAAAAGCAGACCAGAAATAAGATTTAAAATCAGGAAATTCTAACCCCCTTGACTATAAGGGAGTTTCAACAAATCTATAGCCCTACGGGCTCTTCTGTATCCCCAAATGAAACTGCTCAGTATTCCTTCTAATTTCTTAAAGAATGTATTAGGAATCCGAAGCGGGATGGATCTGAACAGATAAAGATATTTTGGAAGAATCTTCATTTTAATTATATTGATACGTCCGATAATGCCTAAGGGCAGCTTATGCCAGTTCTTTAATGAAATGGCTGTCTCTTTTAGCAACGTTTCGTAATTTAATGAGATTATATTATGGATCTGAGCAGAAAGCCTCACACCGAGATAGGTGACAACAGAGCACGTTCCCTGTATTTGGATCGCAGGTTTGAAGTTAAGAAGAACCTGAGTTTTATTGATATTTAATTTATACCCTGATTGTATTCCATATTCTTCGGCTGCTTTAATTATAGCCCTCAAGGCATCAGAGGGTGCTGTCGAAAAAATTGCTAAATCGTCTGCGTATGCAGTCACTTTCAGAAAGTTTTCTCCCTGTATAAAAGCTTTTATTTCCGGATGTCTCTGTAAAATTACTATAAATGGTTCAATGTATAAAGCAAAAAGAAGTGGAGAAAGTGGACAGCCCTGACGTGTGTCACGAAATACCCGAAAAGTAGACGACTGAAGACCTGCGTACAATATTTTTGCGCGAGGTTGATCATATAAAGCTTGGACCCAATTCAAAAACTGGCCCTTAACTCCAAAAGCCAATAATGTTGCCCATAAAAAATCCCATCCCACTCGATCAAATGCTTTTTCCTCGAGGACCACAAACCATAATGCTTAAAGACTGTTGAAATGGAGGGGGAGACAGAGGAGAGACGGATATGACTCGTATGATCCCATCCCTCATTTTTTGTTAAATATTTTTGTTAACATTTCCGTATAGTAAACATCTCACATGGCAATGTATTGCGATTGAACTCATTACATACATTTCAAACATTTGTACATGCAATCGCCTGTCCGGGAGAACGTGTACTCACTACAGAGTATGGTCACTGCATCATATCTTATCATATTGTTGTGTATGCCTTTACATATGGAAATGAATCTCCTTCCTATTTTCTACCGGTGTACCAACTACCGGTTGTGGTTCTTAACTATTAACTGGGGTGAGAAACTGGGGTGGTGTTCATAAGGTCTAAGGTGTGTAAGTCAGGCGGGGTATCGGGCTGCAATATGTCCTGCTTGTGGGCACAATTAAGTTCATCAGGGTGGAACCTGTCTGGTAGTCACTGCCTATCTGGCTGATCTAGGTAATGTATGGTTGAGTGATCGTACGCCATTACGTGCTTGCAGCTGTTGGGGAATTAGTGAGTGTGTTTATGGACTGGGTCTGTGCTTGTGAGTCTGTGGGGGTTTTGAAGATGTATGTGAAGCATCTCGTGTGGTTTGTTGTTTGAATTGGTGTAATAATAGGCTCCATTCCATGGAAATATGGTGTTTGTGTATTCCTTTTATTTCCTCCTCCCGTATTGCCTCTTCTTCTGCTGCTGCCCATTTGCCCACTGCTCCCTCCCAGGCTGCTATCGGGGGTCCCATAGGGGCTCGCCAATGCATAGCTATCCCTCTTTTAGCTAGTAGTATTGCTAGTGACGCAAATCGAATTTGTACTTTGTATTGTTTCCGCCGTCGGAAGATACCGAGTGCATGTGTGCATGTCGAATAGGCCAGTGAGGTCTCTTAATGTCTCATGGACAGTGTTCCAATATGACTGTATTGTGGGGCATAGCCAGAACATGTGATGGAAGTCAGCGTCCGGTGATTGACAGCGGGGGCATAGAAATTGAGTGGGGGGCGTGGCCAACGCGCCAAGATGGCGGTCGCACTTTAAGAGTGCTCCGGGCCCCTCCGTCATCCACGTTGTAATCCACTGCCATCAGTGCTCCCATCGATCTCCACTGGTTCCCTTCCGTATATACAGTGGGGGAGAGTTCCCTATGTGTAGAATCTCTGGCGAAGCTGCCTGCTGTGGGGAGAATCCGCCGAGGCTCCGGCCTCCGGGATCCTAAGATGGCGGCGCCCGGCTCCCAGGCCTGGCAGCCCTAGCTTCAGTCTCCTGCATCGGCCTCTCTACCCTGGTGTTGGCGGCCCTCCGGTGCACTACGCCGCTGAATTGTACAGTGCCTGCCTTGACTGTGCCCTCGACTGAGGTATTTGCCGCATTGTCTGTGGGAGCGCCCTCTCTCCCCCCTACCTGGCCGCGTTCCGCCTTCCGTGGCCCAGCCTGCGGGGTGGTGTAAGCTGCGGTGGACGCCGCTTCCTGTGGCTGGTGGATCGGCCGCTGGGTCGGGCGGCATGGGGGCCTCGGGATCTGCCGCTTGCCGCTCCACTCGAGTCTGGATGTGACTCTGGTCCAGCCCCCTGCCTGCTGCGGAGGAGCGGCCCGGCATTCCCCGTGGGTGGAACTGCGATCGCCCGCACCTGGGTCTTGAGGAGCGGGCCCTGCCTGGGCTGTCACCTGACGTTCCTGAGGCCTGGGGGGGGGGACCCTCCTGGTCGCTGCTGTGTTCGCCGGTCCTGTGTTCTGGACCCCTGCTTTTGCTACCGCAGTCCTAGGACTTCTTGCCCACTGGTGGGGCTGCGGAGACGACCTGCCCTATCTTCCGCTGATCTCCTGCTTCGGGCCCGGCGGTGGCTGCCTGCTGTGAGGCGGTGAGTGAGTGCACGACATCTGTGGCGGGGGTGCGTGGGGGTTTCCTGGCCTGGGCGCCCCCCCCCCCCCTGAGCTGCACCCGAATAGCTGCACCCTGTCTCGCACCCGGCAGTTATTGGTGCCCTCCTGTCGAGGCCTGGCCCGTCCTGGCTCACTCCGGCCTGGTGCACTGGCGCACCAAGTCCCTAATCCCGCCTGGCCTCTGTATACCTGTGCTGCCCGCCGCACCAGTGGTTGAGACGCCGGCCCCTCTGCTGTTTGGGGCCTTGTGTGACGTTGCCTCCTGACCAGTGGACTCGGCCACAAGCATCGAGTGGCGTGAAACCTGGGTGTGGGCCCTCCCTGCAGCTCTCTGTCCTGTGCCCCAGCCAAGGGATAGCACCCGGGGCCGACGCACACCACCTGACCTCGGCCGCACGCATCGGGCGGTGTGGGATGCCTCGAGGGCTCACAGTTGCCATCCAGCATCTGCCGCACGCATCGGGCGGCACGGGGTTTCCGCCACTGGCCCTCTCCACAAACTTGCCGCCCGGCGCTTCGGCCGGAGTGCACGTCCTGGTCTGCTGTTCGACCAACTAGCCCCCGTTCTTGCTCCTGGATTGCCGTCCCAAAGGCTGCCTTTATCCTGCATAGACCCCTCGGGGGCGAGGCGGATTCGGCCGCATTCATCGAGCGGCGGGAGGTCCGTGGACCAGGCCCTCCGCCTCCTCCCCCCGCCTCCCCTCAGCCCAGCGGCGCTCGCCCCGAGTAGGTCAAGGAGGTCCTCCCTCTGGTTCGGCCGTCATCTCGGGCGGCTGGGGACGAGGTCCACGACCCTGGTTTGTCTGCGCCCATTGAGACTCGGGGGCTCCTGCCGGGGTGGGTTCGGCGCCCAGGCCTGAGCATTGACGGCTTGGGCGCTAGCCCCCCCCCGTGGTTGGGATCGTTCGCCTGTGAACCTGCCTCCTACATCCAGTGGGACGTCCAGGTCCTGCACTCGTAGCCAGGATGGGAAGGGATTGTGTCCCGAAAACAACTGCACCGCAGACCCAAACTAAAATGGACCAATACACTACTGCTGACCGGAATCCAACAATCCATCTGGCGGCCCCTCCCTTGCCGGGGGGAACCTTTCGACTATCCTGCAGGCGATCGGCACCTCTCAGGCCTCCGTGGAGGGCAAGATCGGCGAGGTGCGGGTCGATATGGCCCTTATCCGTCAGGACCTCCGCAACGCCACGGCAAGACTGTCTGAGGCAGAATCACGCCTCTCTACCGCTGAAGATGAACTGGGCCAGTTGAAAACTCAGGTGGCCCGCCTACAGACTCAGACCTCAGAACTGCACCGCCGGGCCGAAGATGCCGAAAATCGCTCGCGGAGGAATAATCTGCGCTTCATAGGTTTTCCCGAGGGTGTTGAGCAGGGGCACACGGACACCTTTGTGGAGACTTAGGTCAGATCATGGATACCCAAAGAAGCTCTCTCAACGTGGTTCGCAATCGAGCGCACCCACCGCTCTCTGGCAGCCAAGCCTCCCCCCGGGGCTCCACCCCGTCCCATCATTATTCGTATCCTCAACTTCCGAGACAGGGACGCTATCCTGAGGGAAGCCCGAGCCCACGGTCCCCTAAAATACCAAAACAATACCATAATGCTTTTCCCGGAATACACGAAAGAAATTCAGGCCCAATGTAGTACGTACACAGACGTCAAACAAAAACTCCGCAATTTGGGATTGCGTTACGGGCTCCTCTTCCCGACCCGCCTCAGAGTCATTTTCCAGGGCAAGGCGGTTTTCTTCGACACCCCGCAGGCGGCGTGGACCTGGCTCACGGAGCAGCGGCCTTTACGGACCCAGCCTGCTTCCCCTCTTCCCTTGTCGGACCCTCCTCGGTCACACCCGTCTCCCCCCAAGCCACAGCGGAGGCACAATCGGTCCCGTAGGAGAGGGGAGCGGCGGAGGGGACAGTCACGATCGCCGGGTGCCGAGTCCCAGTCGCTGATCTCCTCTGGGGCCCCCCCGGTTCTGGACGACCACGGCCGAGCCAGTTCACTAATAGACCTGAACCACGGTCATGACCCATCTGCGACACTGCGCCCGGCCATCTCGGACTCTGACCTATCTCGGAGTCCCACGCTCCGGGGGTCCGGTGATGATGCAGGACTCTGACTGTGGGGTCCCATGGAAGTGGAGCCAAATAGGAACTCTTGGGGCATTTTGCATTAGGAATCAACTGATGACACTGTTATCCGTTACTCCAACCCCAGCTCCAACACCAACGACATCCAGCCGTCGCAAGACCTGTGCGACTCACTGGCCACCTCCTTCCACCGCAAAATCGCCGACATCCACGACAGCTTCAACACCACGACCGCCCCGGCAACCACCGAGACCACTGCCCCCACAACCACCAACCGCCTGCTCTCCTGGACCAACATCAACGACGAGGACACCAGCGAGATCATGAACACCATCCACTCCGGTTCACCGCTAGACCCGTGCCCTCACCACATCTTCAACAAAGCCAGTACAGCCATCGCGCCCCATCTCCGGAAAATAATCAACATCTCCTTCGAGACAGCAACCTTCCCGGAAAGCTGGAAGCACGCCGAGATCACCGCCTTACTCAAGAAACCCAAGGCAGACCCCAAGGACCTCAAGAACTTCCGACCCATCTCTCTGCTCCCGTTCCCCGCGAAGGTCACCGAGAACATCGTCAACAAACAACTGACCCGCTACCTCGAGGAGAACAACATCCTGGACCCTTCCCAGTCCGGCTTCCGCAGCAACCACAGCACCGAAACCGCCCTCATCGCCGCCACCGATGACATCAGGACCCTGCTAGACAACGGAGAAACAGCAGCCCTCATCCTCCTGGACCTATCAGCCGCCTTCGACACGGTCTGCCACCACACACTACGAACACGCCTTCACGACGCCGGGATCCAAGAGAAGGCCCTGGACTGGACCACATCCTTCCTTTCCGGCAGAACACAAAGCGTCCGCCTCGCCCCCTTCCGATCCAAGGCCACCAAGATCATCTGCGGCGTACCCCAAGGCTCCTCCCTCAGCCCAACGCTGTTCAACATCTACATGGCACCCCTCACCCACGTCGCCCGACAGCACAACCTCAACATCATCTCCTACGCCGACGACACCCAGCTGATCCTCTCCCTCACCAAAGACCCTCACACCGCCAAAGCCCACCTCCACGAAGGAATGAAGGCCGTCGCCGAATGGATGAGGACCAGCCGCCTGAAGCTGAACTCGGACAAGACGGAGGTCCTCATCCTTGGTTCCAACCCTTCAGCCTGGGACGACTCCTGGTGGCCAACATCACTGGGAACAGCCCCGCCACCCACCGACCACGTACGCAACCTAGGGGTCATCCTCGACCCCACCCTCTCCATGACTAAGCAGGTCAACGCCGTTTCCTCATCCTGCTTCAACATCCTCCGAATGCTCCGCAGGATCTTCAAGTGGATCCCCACCGAAACAAGAAAAACAGTCACCCAGGCCCTCGTCACCAGCAGGCTGGACTACGGAAACGCCCTCTACGCAGGAACGACGGCTAAGCTCCTGAGACGGCTGCAACGCATCCAGAACGCCTCTGCACGTCTTATCCTCGACATCCCCCGACGCAGCCACATCACACCCCACCTGAGAGACCTGCACTGGCTCCCTGTCAACAAGAGGATAACCTTCAAGCTCCTCACCCACGCACACAAAGCACTCCACAACTCCGGACCAGCCTACCTCAACAGACGACTCAGCTTCTACACCCCCACCCGCCAGCTCCGCTCGACCAGCCTCGCCCTCGCCACAGTCCCCCGCATCCGGAAAACGACCGCCGGCGGCAGATCCTTCTCCCACCTCGCCGCCAAGACCTGGAACACCCTCCCCACCAACCTCCGACAGACCCAAGACCTACTGGCCTTCAGAAGACTCCTCAAGACCTGGCTCTTCGATCAGTAGCAGCACCCCCCCCCTCTTCCCCCAGCGCCTTGAGACCCTCGCGGGTATGTAGTGCGCTTTATAAGTGACATGATTGATTGATTGATTGATTGATCCGTCTATATGGAGGGGCCCATCACCATCGCCACGAACTGCCCTGCTAACCGTTTTAGTTTAGCTTTTTGTTATTGCTTTTGGGCGACAGATGCTTCGGGTTTGGAAGTATAGGGTGGGGGGTGTTGGGAGGGGTTTGGGGAGAGGGGGCTGTCGCCCTCCAAACTCTCTTTGTTTTGGCTTCGTTGGAGTCACTGTTCACGGCTTTGTTTGAGTCGATGTTTTCTGTTATTTATGACAGCTCACCACATGCACACGTCATCTCCACCGACAGGGGCCATACCACCATGCGCAAGCCACATCTCCTTATCCTGGCCGTGATGCGCCACTTCACCGGGGACCCAGGCCCCCCCAGACCTTTTCTTCTCCACGCCAGCTGCTCCCCAGATGCCCACCCATGGTAGGTCCCTCCACGTCTTGTCGTGGAACGTAAATGGGTTGCTAGACCGTATCAAGCGCGCAGCAGTCCTCAAGAGCGCCCAACGCCAAGCGCCTGACGTGCTCCTCCTTCAGGAGACACACCTCCTGGGAACCCTATGCTCCTTCCTCGCCCGTTATGGGTTCGACAAGGTCTGGCACTCCGGTTTCACACGAGGCTCCCGGGGGGTGGCTATACTGACTCGGAGAGGTCTTCCCTTCACCCCAGTACATGTGACGGCCGACACACAAGGCCGCTACGTGGCCCTGTCCGGTAGGCTTGAGGGACAGGTCCTCAACCTCCTATCAATGTACATCCCTCCAGCCACGCTTCTCTCTACTCTCCATCACCTTACGGAGGTAATCTCCGCCCTGCCCCAGGGTCAAACAATAATTGGGGGCGACTTCAACGCGGTTATGCAGCCGGCCCTTGACACAACAGGTGATCCCTCCTCATCACGCCTCACCTGTTCAAAAAGGCTCTCAGACTGGTCATCTGCCCTTGGTTTATGTGATGCCTGGAGGATTTGGCACCCCCGTGGGAAACAATACACTCACACTTCAGCAGCCCATCATACCCACTCCCGCATTGACCTGATCCTCCTCCCCGCCACCGACTGCCAACTGGTCTCTGGTGTTTCTATTCTCCCCCGTGGAATCTCAGACCACTGCGCCATTTCCCTCCGCTTGGGAAATACCACCGGGGGGTGCGTACGGATTGGCGGTTAAACGCATGGTTTTTGCAAGACACGGAGATCAAGGACGCGCTCGCAGTAGAATTGAAACACTATTTTCTTGCCAACAAGGGCTCGGTTCCCTCCTCAGGCACACTGTGGGAAGCCGGTAAGGCTACCTTACGTGGGGTGGCCAGGGGTCTGGTCCACACGAAACGGGCGGAACAGACTGCTCGCCTGACTCAGCTTGAGGCGCAGGCCGCGCGGCTGGAGTTGACCTCTGGTGACACAGATGACGCTCCTCCCGCTAGACAACTTGCGATGCTCCGGGAAGAGATCCGCCAGATCTCCCTAGACTCGGCTAAGACGCTGTGGCGCTCCTCTGTGGCCCGTGTCTATGGATGGGGCGACAAAAATGGAAAGCTGCTTCCCAATCTGGTCTCCTACCCCAAGACCAACAGAATTATCCCTGAAATCTGTGACGCTGCCGGTACCCACCACTGTACTTTGCAAGCTATTGCCCAAGCTTTCGCGGGTTACTATGCCCAGCTCTACTCAGCCCGGCCCCCTGGGGCCTCTTTGGCTGACCTACTGGAACGAGCGGAGGTCCCACTCCCTTGCCTTGCTCCGGCCGATTCGATAGACCTTGACCTTCCCTTTACTCCAGAGGAGATTCATGGAGCTATCTCCCTACTGCACTCCGGGAAGACACCAGGGCCTGACGTCTTTCCGCAGGAATATTACGCGACATATCGAGACTTACTGGTCCCTCACTTGGTCGATCTCTTCCAACACGTGGTCGAGACGGGCTCCTTCCCCTCGGAGACTGACGTGGCCACCATCGTGGTCATTCCGAAGACCCAGCCACCTTCTCTTTCCTGCGCGGACTACCGCCCGATTTCTCTCATCAACACCGAAATGAAAATCTTCGCTACTGCCCTGGCTCAACGTCTTCGCCCCTTGTTGCATGAATTGATCCACCCGGATCAATGTGGCTTCATGCCTGCTTGCGGTACCCGGCACTGCATACGGCGCCTCCACCTTGCCCTGGCCCATCGCCATCTGCTCACCCCGTATTTGGCCCTGCTGCTCATCGATTTTGAGAAGGCCTTCGATACGGTTGATTGGTGCTACTTGGATGACGTTCTTGCCACGATGGGCTTCGGCCCCCACTTTCAATGCGTTATCCGAGTGCTGTACTCCAGCCCCAAGGCAAGAGTCCTGACCAACGGCGCCTTCTCAGACACGTTTTCCATCCGAAGAGGCACTTGTCAGGGGTGCCCTCTTTCACCGCTTTTATTCGCGCTGGCGATGGAGCCGCTGGCCTGCCTCATACGCAACGATCCCCAAATTCGAGGGTGGTCCTGGGACCCCCATCAGATCGACAAAATTGCCCTATATGCGGACGACGTTCTGCTTTTCCTGGCCGACCCGGAGAGCTCTGGCCCACGCTCTCTGGAGGTTCTCCGGGCCTTTGAGAATGTCTCGGGCTGCGGCTCAACCCGGCGAAGTCCACTTTGGTCCCCCTCCATCCCTCGAGAGCCTGCTTTGATTGGCAGTCTACCATCCCCCTACGGAGACAATCCTTTAAATATCTGGGGATCTGGATAACCTTGCTTCCGGAGCTGGAGTGGGCTCTTAACCTCACACCCCTGGTTACAAAAGCCAAAGCCGACCTTAAGTGTTGGCAATCCCTCCCACTTAACCCCCTTGGAAGAGGGGCACTTTTTAAAATGATGATTCTCCCTCGTTTTTTATACATTCTTCAAAACATCACCTTTCATCTCCCGGGTAGTTGGTTCCGTGAGTTTGACGGGGTAATTACCAGGTTTTTGTGGGGGAGCGGGAGACCGCGTATGGCCTTGGTTCGCTGCCGGATACCTCCCTTTGACGGTGGCATGGGGATGACCAACCTTCACCTTTACTACTTGGCCACCAGACTCATTGTCGTCCACGACTGGTTTGCTGGAGGCTGGTCTGACCCGGCCTACCGGACCGAGCTCAGAACTATGGATTTCTCACGAATCCAAGCTTACTTGTATGGGGCCCGCATTCCGCAGACTACTCCACCTATCACCAGAGCGGTCCTAACGGCCTGGCGCTCGGCTCTGCGCTACACACGATGGGACAAGAGGCTTACCCAACATACGCCTCTGTGGTACGGCACATGGCTACGCGATGCATCGACCCTCCGAGGGTTTCGACAATGGGATTGGATCAGGATTTCACTCCTTGGGGACGTTTGGGTGGGAGATCAAATTCGGGCCTTCTCTGACCTGCAGCAGCGCCACTCCCTTCATACCACTCAATTTTATAAATATCTGCAACTCCGCCACACCCTCACTATGCATATTCCACCAGGCACCTCACTCCCTGAATTTAGTCAGTTAGAAGCCCAGGTCATGATGGGTAACTTGGGTAAAGGGGGGGTGTCGCTGATATACCGCTCCCTCGTGAACAATGGCCCTGCCACCTTAGACTCGCTGCGAACCCGCTGGGAGGGATGGCTGGGTCCCCTGGAGAGCAGACTGGCGAGACGCCCTTATGGCTCCCAAAACTCTGACGACCTCCTCTAAATTACGCCTCATCCAACTTTACTACCTTCACACGGCGTACCTCACCCCTGCGCGCCTACATAGGGCGGGCCTACGCCCATCCCCAGACTGTACACGATGTGGCCACGCCCCGGCCGATTTTTACCACATGGTCTGGCAGTGCCCTGGTCTCGCTTCATTCTGGGCGGGTGTGGAGTCGGAGCTCACACACACTCTGGGGTGGCAGGTCCCTCATGATTCCCTACGCCTTCTCCTGGGAGTATTTGATGGCCTGAACGGCTCTAGAGCCCACAAGCGCTTCCTGGGCACGGCGGTGGCGGAGGCCAAGCGAGATATCACGGCGGCCTGGTCACAGGCCAGGCCCCCTACCGTACGCAAGTGGCGCCGGCGGGCGGATTGGTGCGCGGCCCAAGAGGATGTCCTGAAAAATTTGAGAGGGTTTGGGGCAAGTGGCTAAATCTGCTGTTTTGAGTTCTATGCTTGTTCTCCTCTTGTATCGATACTCTGTTTCTTCATATGAGGTGGCTTGTTCAGGGCCTTATATTTAGGCCGGGTCTCCTGCTGTCTGCCGATGATGGACTTCGATGTATTGTGCACTCCCATGCTGTCTTTGTATGTTTTGTTTCTTCAAATACCAATAAATTTGATTATCAAAAAAAAGAAATTGAGTGGACGGATAATATCGCTGGAGTCGCGCTGGCGTTTGATATGCTCTGTGTAAGATGTAGAATTGAATATTTTTAAAGCGCGCGTTGCGGGACACCTTTTTGGGGAATTCGAGTGCCGTCTCCCATTCTTTTTCATGTAGCTGGCGCCCCAATTCTTCCTCCCATGTCGCCCCTAGTGCAACCAACGGTTTGTTTATGAGCTCCCATATGGCCTTATAAAGCCAGGTGTCCAGGTGGCGGCCCATTCCCATGTGCATGATTGTGTGTATGACCGGGTGCGTGTCGGGCTCTCCCTCCGACATGTCATGAAATGGAATGTAGCTTGTTATGATCTGCCTATGAAGTAGGAATTGTCCGGGAGGAAGGTCAAATTCTTCCATTATCTGGCGGAACGGCTTGAGTTGGACGTCCTGGAACAGGGACTCAATCTCTGTTAGTGAGTGCTCCGTCCATACGCGTAGCATACGAGTAGTATAATATGTCTCTCGTCTGGGCCATCCTATCAAAGGTAGCAGGGGGGAATAGAAGGGCGTCTCTGCAGACAAATGATGTATTCTCTGCATGCATTTACGAGCTACTGACACCTGCAGTGGGTATGTGCGCCGCGGTTCAGAGCCTGGCAGTAGCATACGGTGAAGTTCCGGGGTGGGTACGGGGCCTGCCACTGTGTGGGTTTCCCCTATGTGTCTGCCCGCCGTCCAGTAGGACAGCCACTGTAATTGTGCGGCCAAGAAATATGACTCAAAGGATGGTGCACCCAGCCCTCCCCGATCGGTGGGCAGTTGTAACTTGGCCAATGTGATTCTGTGTCTGCCCGCTCCCCAAATTAGCAAACTAAGCAGGGAGTCAAGATCCCGGAAGAAAGTTCGGGGTGGGATTACAGGCAAATTTGTAAAGTGATATAATAATCGCGGAACTATTATCATTTTGGCCAGAGCCACCCTTCCTATCGGGGCTAGGGGAAGGCTCTTCCAAAAGCCTACCGCAGATCTGATCCCCGCCAGTGCTTTGCGGTGGTTACCTTCAAACATATCAGATGGGGAGTGATACAAACGAACTCCCAGATATCGGAGGGGGTTGGCACTCCATGCTATGCCCTGCTCTCCTATCCTAACGTCCCGGGGAGCGAGGTCTGGATGTAACGGATATACCGTAGATTTGTCCCAGTTCACTCTGAGTCCCGATGCGTCTGCGAAGTCTGCGAGTGTTGTCCATATGGACGTCAGGTCTGCCGTGATGTCTCGTATATATATCAGCAAGTCGTCCGCATACATAGAGATGCTATGCATTGTGTCCACCACGGGAATGCCCCAGCTCTCTCCCTCCAGACATAATCGTATTGCCAGTGGTTCTACCGCAAGGGCAAACAGTAGAGGTGAGAGTGGGCACCCCTGTCTTGTGCCCCTTTCCACTTTAAAAGAGGAAGATATGTAACTCTCCATGCGTATTCGCGAGGTAAGGTTTGTGTACAGGAGTCGTGTGTAGGCAACGAGAGTTGGACCTATCCCTATCCGTTGGAGGACCGCAAACAGGTATGGCCACGTGAGAGTATCAAATGCCTTTTCAAGGTCTAAGATGAGACAGGCCGCTCTGGGGAAGGTAGTACTCACTTGATCATGTATATGGAATAGTCGGTGCAAATTTTGGGATGTGTTCCTTCCCGGGACAAACTCACATTGGTCCGGGTGGACCAGCGGTCGTAGGATCTGCACGTAGCGATCCGCCAATATTTTCCCTAATATCTTACAATCAGCTGATAACAGCGTGATAGGTCGATATGAGGCCAACTGTTTCGGATCTCGATTTGGCTTTGGGAATGTTATTATTACCGATTCCCGAAGGGATCCTGGGAGCTCTCCCCTTTCTAGGGCGTCTGTGAACATCTCCGTGAGGCGGGGAACTAATAATGAGGAGAAGGTTACATAATATTCCGAGGGGAAACCATCCAACCCCGGCGCTTTGCTGCGTGCCAGGGCACGGACTGCTTGAGTAACGTCCGTTGACTTTATCTCCGCGTCTAGTGCGGTTTTTTCTGCTGCTTTAATTTGGGGTATAGGCAGTGGGTCTAAGAATAGATCTATTGCGTCTTGTCGGACCTGCTCTGGAGCACTATATACCTGGGAGTAGTACTGACGGAATAACTGCAGTATTTCTGTCTGAGATCGTATTATATTGCCGTGTGGGTCTAACACTTCAGTGATTGGCTTTACCTCCGTGTCTCGTCGAGCTAGCCAGGCTAGTAATGTCCCCATTTTATCCCTCTCCTTATGTACCCTTGTTGCGTACGCCTTAAAATTGTATCTACGGAGATCTAAGGCAGCGGCTGCGTATACTTTTTTGGCTTCAGCCACCTGGATAACGGTCGCTGTGTTCGCATCTTCTTTTTTGGTGAGAGACGCCAACTTCGTTTCAGCTTGTGTCAGTGTTTGTTCTAGTGTCTTTCTAACCCCTGCTATTTGTTTTATACTCTCACCTCGGGCTACCACTTTAAACGCGTCCCACTCCACCAATTTGGACGTCGCTGTTCCTGCATTGTTGGTAAAGTATTCCAGTATGCTTTGCCCTTGTTCGTGTTTGAAGACCTGGTCCGTCAAGCATTCCCGCGGTAATCTCCAGGTGGGTACTGGTGGGTGGGGAGGTGTCCATTGCAGACTTAGTACATGGGCATCATGGTCCGAGAGGACCCGGCCGAGATAATCAGAATGCCGAATTTTGGGAATCAGTGTCGCCGTGCATAGAAATCTGTCGAGTCGTACTCGTAAGTTGTGTGGGATGGAGTGAAACGAATATAGCCTAGTCTGTGGATGGTTATTTCTCCAAGCGTCCGTGAGTGCCCAATGTGAAACCCAAGTCAAAAAGCGTTCTGTTTGTTTATGGGTGGGAGAGTGTATGAGTGGGGGATGGGATCTGTCTAAGGCGAGGTCCATTACACAATTATAGTCGCCTCCTAATATCCACGGAATGGAAGCATATTGGGCCAGGACTCCTGAGAGGTGTTCCCAAAACTTGTCTTGTTCAGTGTTTGGGGCGTATATGCTACCCAAGAGTATTGGCTGGCCCTCTAGGAGTCCCTCTAATAGGGCATACCTCCCCTCTCTGTCCACTGTTCTCTTGAGTTCTTGGAATGGGGTTCCCGGTCGGACCCAGATCAGTGCCCCTCGTGCGTACGCGGAGTATGATGTAGCACATATGGTCCATCGCCATCTAGTGCGGAGTTTATCTATTTCTCGTGCAGTTAAGTGTGTCTCTTGTAATAAAGCAATCTGCGCCTTTTGGCGTTTGGTGTAAGAGTAGACACCGTATCGCTTACTCGGGGTGTGTAAGCCTCTAACATTCAGCGTTAAGAGGCAAATATCGCTAATCGTTACTCTGTGAGCCATAGCGCATTACCTACGAGGTCTGATGTGACATGTCCCAGCTGAACAAAGGTGTTCGGTGGTGCCCCATTGCAGTGATAGTCAAGTGTATACCGTTGTATTTCCCGCCTGTGTAACGTGATAAACCAGTGTTGCAAGATATCTTGAAGGGAAGGGGTGAGCCTTAACAAGGGGACTACGTCCCAACTATGAGGACCTACGGCACTCGGCGGTACGTCCAAACTAGACATACTATGATTACGTTAATTCGTTTTAACTAATGGGGGGGGGGTCATGGTCCTAAGTACTAGCAATGTATTTTCTATGTAGCCCTAATGGACCTTTGAATGCAGCATGGTGCCGGCGGTTTCCTCCGACAGTGTGTATTAGAAGTCTGCCGGAGAGGGTTTGCCCTGTATTCTAAGTCATTTCTGTATGACGGGTGTATGCTGGTGTGGTACTCTAATTCTGTACTGATCAATAGCGGAGTGGGTGCGACAAAAAACAGGACATACTACAGCCAGCGAAGTCTGTCAAATAAGAGGGTCCGCTGTTTGAGGGGTCACCTCTGGTGGGGTATCCGAGGAATCATGGGCCGTATTGTTGTCCTCTGCTTCATCTTCTGATGTGAAAATGTGAGGACCCCTCTCACTGTCCGAGCTTCCTAAGGTAGGCCCAATTTCTGCTGCTGCTTGCAGGGCTCTGTGGCGCTCTGCTACAATTTGTTCGAGGTTTGGAGGGCTTTTAACCGATGTCTCCATGCGTCGTTCGGGCTGTTTTTGGGTGGATCTTTTTTGTTGTCGGTGTTTACCTTTAGAGTCTCGTTTTGCCGGTATGGAGTCGTGGGGCCCCAAATTTTGCAGTTGCTGTTCCGCCCAATCATACGCGTCTTTGGGGATCATGAAGAAGAGGGAGCGACCCTCGTGCATTACCTTCAGCCACGCCGGGAAGAGCAGGGAGTACTGGACCGCTTTTTTCCGAAGTATTCGTTTAACCTCCAGGAACGATGCCCGTTGTCGTTGCACAGTCTGGGAGTAGTCCGGGAACAACATCACTGTTTTGTCTTCTACTTGTATGGGTCCTTGCTGCCTGGCAGCCCTGAGTACAGCGTCCCTGTCCCGAAAGTGCAGGAATTTGAGGAGTAGAGGCCTAGGTGGGTTTCCTGGAGATGGCTTTCTTGCCGGCACTCTGGGTGCTCTTTCCACTGAAAAATATGGGGTTCTCTCTGATTCCGGAGTGAACGATTGGAGCCAGGCTTCCACATAGCTGACGGGGTTTGGATCTTCCACGCCTTCCTGCAGATTGATCACTCGAATGTTGCATCGTCGGGAGCGGCCTTCCAAATCGTCCGTCTTTTCTTCCAACGATTTAACTCTGCGCTGAAGTTCCACCAGTGTGTCTTGTTGGGCTTTGATTTGGGGATCCATAGTTTGGTGGGTTTTGTCCCCCTGTGCCACCTTATCTGGCAATTTCCGATGGTCATCCCTGAGTAGATTGATGTCCGTGGCCAACGCTCCGAATCTGTCTTCCATCGTAACGCAAGAGTGTTCAATCGCCTCCAGTACTCTGTCCAGTTTGTCTGACATAGACGCCGGTGTCGCAACGCCCTCTTCCAGTCTGGAGCTTTTCGTGGACGGGGAAGATTGTCTCGTGGGGGCTGGCGTTTGTGGGTTCCCGGTTGCACGTTGTCGTCCCATACTGGAGATCGAAACTGGCTCTGTAGGGCATGATCCGTTGGCTGTTTATTTCTTCTCCTGTGTCGGTACGTGTGCTATGTTGTTTAGTCTTATTCACTTTTTGCTAGGCGCAGTAGTCTCCTTCACGCCTATGGCTGCCCTTCTGCCTCCCTGGTGTACGTTATTGGTCCTGCACACCGTCTCTCCCCCGTCCCGCCGCGCCTCGAGTCCCAGCGCCGATCGGCGAGACCAACTTGTGGGATGTAATTGCGGGTCTAGACGGATGGGAGGAAGGACGGGGGGATCCTCTATGACCTATTCAAAACAGTTCCGTTTTGTTTTCCTGCTTTGTCCTTTATTTGTTTGTGGGAAGGGGGGTTGTTCCCTTGAGCACATGGGGGGGGCTGATTGGCCCTCCACGCGCGGGTATCACCCGTTCAGAAGGTGGATGGTCTCCCTGTCGTTTATCATGGAGATGCGTGGTGGTGGCGCGCGTTGGCCGTTGAGGGTTATTTCTGCTCCTTTTTTGCTCGATAGGTGCCAGGTTACATTTAGTGACTCAGGGCTTCCCAATGCCCCGCCGTGATTTAACACTCGCTTGGCGCCTGAGAATGCCTTATCCTGGAGTTCGCCCCCCTCTCTCTCCGGTGGCCGTCAACTGTGTTAGTGATGCTGCTGCGGGAGACTCCGGGTGCCGGTGGTGAGTCTTAGTACCGTGCTGCAGCCCCCAGCATCACTCTGTCCCATTTTAGCGGTGCGGCACCCTCGAGCGTGCCCGGCCATTACAGAGCCTCTTTCCTGCCGGCTGCTAGGTTGGGTGGGGGCGCGTGCTGTCCAATACCTCCCCGATGCAGGCCCAGCCGCAATTCGTGGTCTTGAGGGTGTGTTCCCCGCCTCTTCGCGCCACCGGAGCACCAGTCTCCCCGCTGCAGGTCCTAGTCTGGGTGCTCACCTGAAACCGTTCCGCTCTATTGTCTTCGCTGATATCTGTCTCAGTCTCTGCTATCGGAGCCGGGCCTCTCCTCCCCGGTGCGGTCCGGAGGCGTCACGGAGCTTCCCCTGTGTTGTCTGACGCCACCGTCTTGAGTGGAAAAAACGCCGTCTACGATGGGCCTCGCAGCAAGTAATTGCGGTGTCCGCTTCGCCGTCGCTCCTCTCCGGCCCCGCTATCTCTCAATTGCCCGTGCTCTGGGCGTCAGTGTGGGGTCTCTGACCTGTGTCGCTTGCCTCGCTGTCCCCGCCGGGGAGGGTTAGGCGTCAGGCACCGCCATCTTGCATCCACCCGCTGTTCGCCGGTCCTGTTCTCGGACCGTATCTGCTGCTTCACCTCGCCAAACGTGCCTGGTATTGGGCGTTGGGGTCCCCACCGCTTACCGAATGGTGCTGACTCGGCAAGCGGGAACCGCCGGCACCTGTAAATGCCTATAATTGGGGCTGCCTGCCGGAGCTCTATGCAGGCACGTCCACCATCGTGGCTGCCTTAGCCACGCCATGATCCCATCCCTCATGGTAAGAAAGAAAGTGTAGGCAGCCATTCTCAGTGGAACTAGAATATAAGGCTTGCTACATTCACAATCAGGAGAAGAACTAGTCAGTATTTTTTTAAGAACTGGCTGTAGATCCACACACACACCATAGATCAACTTTCTGGGGTTAGCTTAATTGCACTTTTTCTGATTTATTTACAGCTTTTACCAGTAAGATGCAAAGAACAGTTCTATTGAAAAATTGCAAGGTTACAGAGGCACTTTGGGTGCCTATTACAATGCCGAAGATCTTAGAGAAAGTTATAGCAGAAAAGAGATGAATTGCAAACCATTGGAGCTGTGCGCTCAGACTTATCCACCTGGATTCACAATGCATACATGCCATCTACCTGTGAACATCGACATAGGCTTCGAGGGTCCAGGAAAGAGAAGATGTATAGAGATAAAACTTTGGGGAGCACGGTTGTGAAATCCAGCGCCTCAGATGGAACTTTGCTTTGCAGCTGCTTGAAACAGAACTTCATCTGGGACATTGAGCATCTGTCAAAGAGGTCCATCAGAATCCTTCGCCTCTGAGCATCCGTCCATTTGTCAAACTGAAAGGAGGATAGTGAGACAAGGAGAAAGCACAGGAAAGGACGATGAAAATCCGTCAGTCAAGAAATTTGGCAGTACAGCTAAAATCAAAATATCAAAACTGTGATGACAGGTGTCAACAGTCAAGTGTAGCCAGACATCACCAAACAAATTAACATTCTGGAAAAACATATTGTGGGTGATTTTTGGATATTTGGGGCTGGCTAGACAAAGCACGATTCTGGTCAACTGGGTGACCCCTTTAAAGCTGCCAGCCTCAGAAAACATCTAATTCCTCCACATTAATTACTAGATGTTAATATCATATAAGTGAAGAATTATTTGAGCAACGCTGTGCTTCTTTGAGAATGTTGTAACAGTTATAGTTGAACAATCGGTTGTGGGTGTCTGTGCTCCACTGGTGTGAAGCACATATTACCAGGTATATAAGTTCTCTATGAGCACAGGAGGATGGTAGCAGGTCTGGAGTGGAATGTATTCATCATTATAAAGAGCAAATGTTACCATGTAGGCTTATGTATTGTAACCAAACAATGTTTGAACAAATTGCAGTGCCAATAAGATATTGTTTAATAAAATATTTTCCAGAGATATATCTTCATCACTTCTAAATCCTCCCCCAGGGGATAGCAGAGATTTACTTATGTGATTTAAGTGGTGCACGTCATTCAAATCTCTTCAATCAATATTATGTTGATGTCTGTTCTTTTACCTCCAACTTGAGCTTTTAGTGTGAGACTCCCAGTTAAGCCTGACGACGATGCAGACAGAATGAAAGAATGAACACAACCACACCAAGGCTCTGGAACAAACACCCTTGCCTCTAGGACTCCCCTTCCTCCCAAAACAATAACGGAAGTACATCAAACCCCACCTTATCACTGTGGTCCTGCTGTCAGTAGACGGACTCTACCCATTGACCAACCCAATTGACTATGTCCCCAGCCCTCCATCACTGTCCACCAACAAATACGTGCGTCCGCAGTAGCTGTGCAGATATCCTTGAATGGACTCTTTAAGTGAGCGAGCCTGACATGTGCATCCTGGGTCCCTGCAAAGTGAGTCACTTCTCTCCAAGTCGGGGTTCTTGCTACATTGCTTCACCCATGGGCTGCAAGATTCCACAAGCTTTCTTGTTATTAAAAATGTGATCAGACGGAGAACCTTCACCATTCACCAAATTTCCTATCAATGTTTCTTTACTTACAGGAAACAATAGCTTAGAATCAAGCTGATATTGGACTTTTCTCGTACAAAAAGCACCATGAGTGAAAATGTCTTGCCACATATTTTTCTCTGTATAATGTTCCTAATCCAGCCTCTGCTCAACTATTATAAACTAGGAAGCTTTGTCATCTTTAGTTGCATTAAAGTCTACAAATGTCTACATGGCCACAATTGGAAAGGCTACAGCCTCGAGTAGACATTACTGTAGACTAAGAGATGGAAGCTCAGAAAACAACATCTATGTGGATTTACTGCACAAGGAGGTGTCACAACGAGCAATCACGCAGTCGTGGGCACTCTAACGTGAACAATTGTTGCTGGAAGGTGGCTGTTGTCAGACAGCACAGCAAAGAAAACAAGTGCCTTGGCTATCGACATGACATTGTAGCACCTGTATCATGTTGACCATCTAAGTATTGTTCATATTACTAGAAATGGAGACTGAACCAAATCATTCAGGTGGGTTTCTCAAATATGCAGATTTTAAAATTCTTAGATTTATTTTCCTTCAAAGTGTTTCCAAGTCACTGAATACACTCTTCAGAAGTTTATTTTGTAGACTTGTGTCATCCATCGCGTATGTCCATAACATGTTCTATCGGCAATATGCCATAATACACCTTACTGCTTCCAGGCACACTGTGAAGTCTTTAAGTCTACAGACAGAAGAGGATGTTGGCCCAGAAAATCAAATAGACAATGGTCCTTATTACGAGTACGCAATCCATAGGACCGCAATACTCGCTGTGGTGGCCTGACCACCGCCACACTGCGGGCCCCCCGCAGTATTATAAGTTGGGCGGTCGGACCGTTACAGGACCGCTGCATCCGCCAGGGAGCCATGATCCACGCAGCGGTCAGAAGCATGAATATGCCGCCAAGCATATTCTGAATGCACTCTCACTGCCCTTTTCATCGTCATGAAAAGGATGGCGGAGAGGCAACTAAGGGTGCCCTAACAGGGCCCCCGTGCCGCTCCTGGGAATTCATGCAGGGGGGCACATGTTGTGCCCCCTGGATTTGCACCCCCAGTTCCTGCAAGGTGTGGGGTCGTGCAGTCGGCGCTCTCACGTTGGCAGGCTGCATGTTAGACTCTCCTATGAGTCTAACAGCCCACCACCATGAGACCGCCTCAGCACGGCCCACCCAACCAGGATTTGGCAGTCCTCCACCGGACGGCGCGATTGCGGCACCGCTGGAGAACCACCAAAGTCGTAATAAGGCCCTATATCATTATACCTTAATATCATAGCCAAAATATTGAGGACAAAAATATTAACAGATAAGTATGTATAGTTTTACCATACCTAACTCCACACATATGTACCTTGACTATATATACATATTCACTGAAAAAAACAAAGGTTCAAGTGATGTTATAGCAAGGTGAAAATGTCAGTTGAAAAGTAACATTTTAAACAAAAAATAAAACACTGAAATTGACCAGGTATAGTTTACTGAAGAAACTGTAACTTGCGCCCCTCCATGCACAGTGTTGTCATCAATGACGTCATTTTAGATGTCATCAGTGATGTTATCAATGATGTCAAAGAACATTTCATGAGTAATGTAATATGTGAGGTCAAAGGAAGTTCAAGGCGAGGGCGAGAGTTATAGTATCTTCACTTAACTAGAACTGGTGAATTTCTGTGTTTTTTTAGTTTAAAATGTTACGTTTTAACTGACATTTTCATCTAACTATAACATCACTTTAAACTTTGGTTTTTTTCAGTGAATTTCTAAAGATTTTTTCATAATCTAAAGTACGATATTATTATCAGACCTAACTATAACGTCACTTTAACCTTTGTTTTTTCAGTAAATTTTACATATTTTTAACATAAAGTAAGATTTCATTGCCGTACACAACTATGCCAATCCCCCCACCGTGCATGGCTTTTGGCTGTGCCATTGTGGGGTAGACCACAGGACCTGCTCTATCCCCAAGCCCTGCACCCAACCCCCCTGCCGTGCATGGTCTTTTTTTGAAAATTATTTTCTCGATCCTGTGGGACTCTTGCAAGAGTCTCTCGGGAGACAGCGGGTCCACCTGTGTTTCTGTAAGACTCTCTCAGGAGCACAGGGAGCACCCCTGGCTCCTGAGAGACTTCGTCAGGATTGTGGCTCCCCAAAAAACATTTTTTTTCAAATTTGACCCGAGGTGGTGGTCTCCCTCATGGACCTCCACTACAAGGGCTAGGGGGTCACAGTATCCCTCCCCTGCCCCCTCATACCTTAATTATTTTATTTATTTTCTATACACGGGGCCAAGTCCCTGGGTCCTGTAATGGCGACCATAACATTTCTGTTTGTGCTGCAGCCAGCCAATCAGATCGAGTGCTCTCACCGGACTCACAGGAGCGTCTCCCTCCTGCGAGATAGCAGACAGAAAAAAAGGTCCTCAAAGCCAATCAGATCTATCCATTATTTGAAGTTGTGTGTACTCTGGAATCTTGCGATACCCAACCGTCCAGATAGCCATACATTTTTAACCAAATTTCTCAAAAACTACTGTACAAATTTGCACCAAATCACAAAAAGGACACTTTCTGTTTAAAGATTTAGATTTCTGCCAAATTTGGTTTAATTCTTTTCAACTGTTTTGACTGTAGCGCTGTCTAAAATTCTCTATGGAAACTGCATAGAGAAATTGTGTTGTGGGACCCCCCTTTATTCTTGGCCCCCTCTAGATGGATCACCACAAAACTTTCCAGGAAAGGGCTGAGGTGGATGAACTTTTTTGGGAAAGTTATGTGAAGATTCGTCAAAGTTATTGGCACAACAAGTTGCTGCATGTTAATCAAATCACTTGGCCAAGCTCAGAGATCTATACATTTTGGGCCCTAATTTCTCAAAATCTAGTGAACAGATTTACACCAAATCATGAAAAGCATGCTTTCCGGGTCAAGATCTAGCTTTCTGCCAAATTTGGTGTAATTCCGTTCAGCCGTTTTCGCAGTATAGCTGTTCAATTTTACAATGGAAAACACATTTAGAGACCACACTTTTTTTACTCAGCTCCCTCTTGATGGATCACCCTGAAATTTTCCAGGAAGTAGCCGTAGTGGATGAGACTTTTTTGGGAAAGTTTTGTGACGATTTTTCAAACGATGCCAAAGTTATTAGGAGACCAGAACATCCATTTCCTAAGGAAACGTGGTCTTGGGTAGTGGCAGCCACAACTTTGATATTTTGTCTGCGATATTCCCAACTTGATTTTCCAGACTACGACCCGAAGACATATTCTAAATAAATAATTGCATAGATTAGGTCACACTGAGAGCGGAAATGTGATGTAAAAGATAAAGTGTATAAAAGTCAAAGAAATTAGTATCTTGAGCTCCGTCCTACAATAAATTCTGAGTATATGCTTTCGAAAGTAGGGACGATATTGAAAGTTTTAGAGACTACGGGCATTTTCTATGGACAATGATCCACAAAAACATAAAATATGAAAATGCAATTTGCAAAATTCTGCTATTTATGACCACTTGACAAGATCTGAAATAAGACACAATGGGTAATGACAATCTGGTGTGGAAATTTGTAAATATACAAATGTGGAAAATGTGCCCACCTAGTACATCATCAAAGGTGTTTGTGAAATTTTTCAAGAAGTATATCATAAGAGTCACATGCACAGAATATGTAGCTTATCATCAGCAATAAACCTCATACACTCAAGCATACATTTTGCACATTTTCACACGTTACGACAAAAATAGAGGCAGAAAGAAAGATATTGTCCTTACACTTTGAGAAAAAGTGGTTTTGACTGCCATGTGTAGCTACATCCACCTTCAGGTCTCTCACTCCATGAAGCCTGACACAATACACAAGTTAATATAAACAGAATTCCACTCAAGTGGCTGACAATGAAAATTATCAATAACAAAATCAAAAGCACAATAAAAACATGCTTTTGGATAAAGAAGACACAAGGTAAGAAGGAAGCAGTACTACTCAAAAAAAGAGGAAGAAAAAAAGTTGATCCCTGCCATCTACATGATAATTGGAAAAAACAGGAACTGTGCATGGCGGTTGGTAACGGCGTGGTGAGGAGCAGAGTTCATGGATAAGGATGGTTGATTGCACATGGAGTGCTCCCAAATTCTTTTAAAGTGGCAACGTCCATAACATGCAAAGACGTCTCGAATCTGTGGAAGGTGTAACCCCAGAATGGCCTTCTTTTTCTGGATGAGATGTGCCTGCTGGGCCTCCCTTTGTCTCTACCAAGTCACACAACTTCCTCCACCAGGGGCTGAATTTTGCTGCTGATCGCTCACTGAGCAAACACCATCCATTGTTAGACCTACAAAAGTACATGGCCATGTGATCCCGCCCCCAGCTGTTCTAGGCTCTTAGACCTTACCCCCTCCCAGAGACTGATCCATTAATCACTAAACACCCACAAATCCATTCCCACGCAAAAGACCCAGCTGACTACCACTGCAAGGCTCACACCCATAAAGAGATTATAGCTTCAGATGGAGGTTTCCATCTCATACATGAGATTTGTTTTCCCTGTGTGGTGCAACACAGGTCTTGTCTCCGGTGTGGGTTTACATATTGGTCTGTGACTTTTGTCCTCTGTAATGACACACCACCACCAAAGACCTTCACAGCCCTGCCACTTACACATCTCACTTTGGAGTCACCCAGCATTCTAGAAAGAGCGAACTATTCGTCACTCACTCCCTTTCTCCCAGGTGTCCTGCAAAACTTCAATGAACGATAACAAACAGATTGGGAGAGAACAAGTCATCAGCTACCTGTTAGAAGGCTTGTTTGACACAGTGCTTTCACCTTCAATGGTGTTTCTAAACCTTGCTACTTTTTAAGCCAGTAAGGATGCCATCTAGAAGGGACGGTGAAGACCCTCAAGTAAGGTTGCTCACTGACAGAAGAGGTACTCGGTACTGTGCCTGTTTCCAATCACCTGTAGGGATGAAAGACCCCAGACAGTGCGGGCAGCTGTGCTATTTTTCCTTTTTCTGCTTGTTTCCACGACCCTGTGTTTTTCGCTAGTAGTTTTTGAGCCCAATCGAGGTGCTCCTTGTGATTTTGGTTACTACACCAGCAGAGAGGGAACAGCTAAAGTGTTGCCCTAGTTACTGTCTCCTGACAAGGAAATTGGGAGATTAATGGTTGGTGTTGGCTGATTGATGTGCAGGGGCACGTGTCTTTTTAGCTCTACCCTCTGGAAAGCAGGTGTCTAAAAACCTTGTTAAAATCTATTCAGTTATTCAGTCCTTTATATACCCACGAATTTGTGTAGTTTGTCTGTATCCCATGCGCTACATGAGACCCAGTGCTGCATCGATTGTGTCTTCTTCAATGACACAACCCATGTAGTACAAGATGGAGGTTGCTTGCATTAAAGTTGATGCCTTCACGGTTTTCCTGACCTTGGACGGAGCTGACCTTAGGACCAGTGCCTAGGATATCCTGTAGTGGTTTTAACCATCTCTTGTTTCTGTGCAGCAAGCCACATTCACACAGATATCTGACCTGCCACAGCACAGGGATAAAAACAATGTGGCTGCATACACAGCGCAGGCTTGTGGTCTGGCAAGAAACAGAGTGACTTTGCGTGGGATAGCTGACCCGTGACTTCCCAATCTATACCCTCTTGTAAATTTGTTACCTTCCCTCCAGTGTGGGAGGCGTGGGAGCTATTAGTAAAGATGTCCCTGTCGTATCTGGCTGGAGCACTGGAATTGGAAGCTGGCACTACTTTTGATTATGTTGTGAATCTCCATAAGGGCCCCTCTTCTGGATAATATCTGGAACACTGGAGCCAATACTTGGCTCCTGTTTGGACTTTGGAAGAGGCCCTTTGGCCCCAGAAGCAGGACACACATCTCCGCTCCAATCAAGACTGGGACTAAGCCTAGCACAAGAAAGGAAGGATGAAGGAGTTACTCCTCCCTGTAAGCCAAGGAGCTGGGCTGCCCGGTGTGAAGAACAACTGCCCTGGCCGTGAGAGACAAAGCCCAGACCCACCTGCCAGAGGCCTGCAGGAAGGATGGATCAAGGGGAGACCCTGCTCAGGAGTGACAAGGATCTAACTTGACTGACAGAATCTGACAAGAGACACAGAAAGACTCTGCCTTCTGGAGAGCCTTCACTGTCCCTTTGACCTCCAACCCTCCCCCCCGCCCCCACCACCACCACTTTACACCACCCTAAACTCTGCAAGTTATACCAGCCTGCTGCTTCTCTTTGAACAATGAAACCATAGCTCATTTTTTCGAGTCCCAGAGGGAGGCTAAGATTTACCCCACATTAGCTATGGTTCTTGGGGTGCTCCTCATTTTAAGCTCACATCCGAACTGCTGAAACCATTCTTGCATGACTTAAAATTATCAAATTCCATTCCATCAGTTTGTTGTCATAAATTATACCAATTTTGAATTATCACAGAACTATATACAAGAGAGAAACTAGGAAAAGGGACTGGTTGAATATAACCCGGGGCTTATTTTTCATCATCGGTCTTTGACACTGAGCAAGAGAAGGAAAGGCAGAAAAGGGAGGCAGGAGGAAGAGAAGAGTGGCATGGATGGATGAAACAGAACCTGCAAGAGTGAGATATATAAACAAGTATACAGTGCTGGAAGTTCTAGGCCTGATGTGGAATCAAGACTAGGCAGTTTTGGTACACTGCATAAAGCAACCCTGGCATTCATCAATCCTCGCATTCATCAATCCTCGCATTCAGCAACCCTGGCATTCAACCCCGGCATTCAACCCCGGCATTCAGCCCTGGCATTCAACCCCGGCATTCAACCCCGGCATTCAGCCGCATCACTGGCTGGTTCCTCAATAAAACTTTGGGGCCCCTGCACATGCTTTTTATTACAAATTAACCCCTAACTACAGCAAAATACCTCTAATGCCCTACTCCCACATTGCTCTGATGTAGCACTTCCACCAAAGCTCACAAAAAGGAAAACTCAAACTTGGAGGATTTCCAAACACTTGCATTTAAGGTATCAAGCTCTCTCACCTATTGCAAACTCTTACAAGCCGTGTACAAGACTTGCTTGCAAAGGATAAAGACATAAATCCTTATTAACCAGAGCACTATGAAATCACACATATCACTCTTTAAATACCAAGGCTTACAAAAAAGAATGAGGCTCCTTCTGCAGATAAAGTAACTCCCATTTCAAAGTATTTTAGAAGTTATTGCAGAGGGGTTTCCAAATTACCTGGAATACGACGAAAACTGCCGCACATAACAGGATCTGATCAGACACAAAACCTGGACTGCACATGAAGTTTACAGAATTATGAAATAACTTATAGCATATGCAGTGCTTAATTTGTGCAACAACAAAAAAAAGTGCCAGGGCCCTCGCCAGGGGCCACTTCAGCTTGCCCCACCCATTGCCCCTGCCAGCACTGCCAATGACATTACAAACACACCTACCAACCATCACACTCCTACAAGTGTGAGAATTCAGACCATTCCAGGCGCCAAAGCTATTAGAATGGCCTGGGTGGCGGGTATTAGTCATTTTCAATGCATATTGAATTGATAAACAAATGTTGCTGTGCTACTCTCTGAATAAGATCAACAGCACCACCATGTGGCAGACTGCCATAGGTGCCGGTGCTGACGATTAAGTGCCGGTGTCGAGCACCGAAACCACGGGCTCAAATTAAGCACTGATCATATGGTTCTTCAATTAAATGAAAAGTGACACAAAAAACAAAAAAAAAACGAGAGGGGTACCAATTTAAAAAAAAAATGTATACATCACAAACTTATTTGGAATGGTGTCATTCTACAGAGGACTGATCTACAAACGTTTCTCCTGATCCTCAGAAAGCAGGTACAGCGGAAAAGTACTTTATTTCATAGTGCTTCCTAGCACTTTTGTGTCAAACAATATAGAATGTATTTTAACAAAATGAAAGTTTAGATGTGATGTGATTGTGATTGAGATAAGAATGTGTTTCTGAGCATTTGATACAGATTTGGATCAACTTTACTCCCTGTTCTCCTTGCTCCTCCAAGTCAAGTAGTGTTTTCTAGCAACGTGGCTCCACTTGGAGAACATGTGTATTGAATTTAAATTGGGCCTAGCTTTAGGCTCCCCTGTCTGTGACTCCTACAGATGCCAACGGAGCCAGATCACCTGTCAACTAGGGCTTTCCCTCCTACATAAACAGATCCTTTAAGACATCTGGCCCAGGCGTCCAATAAAGGGCGACATGTTAAGGGTGCTGCCTGTTTGGCCCAGTTAGAGCATGGGAAGGGACTAGGACCAGAAACTCTGCCGCTGTAACTCCAGACCACCAGGAAAGCAGCTGGTCACCACTATACGGTAAACTGCTATTGGGCGCTAGGTGGTCAGCACACCTGGGTACCAACCTCATACATACCCACAGGGAAGGATAGCTGGTACTGAGCTCTAGGGAACTATCTCTCCTGGTTACAGCCTATATATTGGGCTCTAAGTGATCATCACTTCTGGCTACAGTGCACCTACTGGACACTAGGAGTCTATCACCCTGAGTAGAGCCCACAAACAGCTCAACTAGACAGATAGATGACCCAGGCATAACTCACCTCTAATTACACAGGGAGAAGACAGTCACCACTGGCATCAACTAACGATTCAGACACCAGCAGCACCAGGACAAACGCACTCTACATCTAACCACAAGATGGACAACAGTAACTCTAGCCTTTCTGAAGGTCCTCCTGGTCTCAATCTGATAAAATCCATGTCACCATATGATAAACAGACAAATTCACTACCTGATTCCTCATCTTCAATGGGAAAAGCATATAATATATGAAGGGTCCTGTAAAACCTTGCTGGCAACTGGAGGACATAGCAAAACCAAAGGGGATGATGGACGAAGTGTTGAACATTGCAAGCACTCACCCCCAGTCAACTGATCTGGGTTTAATCCATCATCATTCTTTAGCTCACTCCGCCACCCCAGTTCAGACATGGCCATATGCAAATCAGTCTGACCCTGTGCCTCATGGGAACAGTCCAGCCCGAACTGCCAAGCCATGTCTTCCCTGGACCAGAAACAAGCATCCTGGGACCGGTTTCTGGCTTACAGCCGTCATCAGCCAGGCTATCTTGAATCCAGTGGCAAAGTGAGCAAGGGACCCACGTCTGGGCATACCCTGCCAACTTAGGGCGAACATAGCAAAACCAAAGGGGATGATGGACGGAGTGTTGAACATTGCAAGCACTCACCCCCAGTCAACTGATCTGGGTTTAATCCATCATCATTCTTTAGCTCACTCCGCCACCCCAGTTCAGACATGGCCATATGCAAATCAGACTGACCCTGTGCCTCATGGGAACAGTCCAGCCCGAACTGCCAAGCCATGTCTTCCCTGGATGCTTGTTTCCGGTCCAGGGAAGACATGGCTTGGCAGTTCGGGCTGGACTGTTCCCATGAGGCACAGGGTCAGACTGATTTGCATATGGCCATGTGTGAACTGGGGTGGCGGAGTGAGCTAAAGAATGATGATGGATTAAACCCAGATCAGTTGACTGGGGGTGAGTGCTTGCAATGTTCAACACTCCGTCCATCATCCCCTTTGGTTTTGCTAACTGGAGGACATAGACATGGGCTATACCAGCCCACCTAACTAAGAATGCACTTCTAACCAGAGAGGTTGGCAAAGACTGGAGAGATCTGCCACACACCGCTGGTCACTGGAGGACTCTAACATAGTTCATCTTGCAATAGTCATATACCGTAAGCACAAATATCCTATTATGAAAAAAGAATGTTTATAACAAAGAGCATCTACAAACTTCCTTAACTGACGCCCATTATAGCAAGTATATTAAGGTGAACTCTGATGTAGTCTATCCGGGCAGATCTCTGATTCCCACTCACTCCTTCTCCACACCTTTTGCCTCTCCCAGATCTATAAGGTGGACAACCTTCTGCCACAACCAACCTAGGAAATGGGATTGAGAACACAAAACAAATAAGCATTGGCAAAGCCAATAGGTCTCGCCTTTGGGACCTATTGGCTTTGCCAATGGTCTTAAGCCATGCAGCACAGCATCCCTGACGCTGTGCAGCAAGACTAAAGAATTAAAAAAAACTTTTGATGTGGCTGGCTGTGTCATTTTGTAAAATTTTGTAAAATACTGCAGTCACTTTTTCTTTATTGAATGAAAGGGCATTTGTATAGCGCAATGTTACTCTGGAGAGTGTCCTGGCCCTCTGCACTTCAGTAATCACTGCACCAGGGACCAAAGCCAATTTAAGCTAGATTAAAAAGTTGTGTCTTTAGTTTCTTTCTGAACACGGAGGTAACCGAGATGGTCCGAAGTTTAGGAGGCAGTTTATTCCAGGCGGATGGCTATAGAAAAGAGAAGGATCTGCCTACCACCCTAGATCGTCGGATTCTAGGCATTCTAGCCAAAAAAGCATTGGCAGAGCAAAGACATCTGGTAGGAGCATAGAAACTAATCTTTGTCCTCAGATATCCAGTGCTAGTCTGGTTAAGGACCTTGCTTTTTTTTCTTCTTAGTTACAGATCTGTGTTGGATCGGTAACTGAAAAAAATAAAATATGAGCGAAAGGGGTTTTTAAGCTCGTTGGGGGAAGCAACACAAGGGCAAAAGTAACAGGAGGCAATGGGAGTGTGGATGGGTACAAGCAACAAAGGGGGGAGCGGGTGAGAGACGGAAGCAAGCCAAGGGATGTGGGTGGGGGAAGCAACACGGAGGGCGGGGGTGGGGGAAACAACACAGAGGCCTCTGATGGGGGGAGAAAACAGGCAAATAAATGATGTGGACTGGGGGGAGAAGCACAAGGGCGAGAAAGCAACCGGGAGAGAAACTCATGGGCAAAAGAGAGGCACATGGTGTGCACCAAAGTGGGGGAGAGAAGTACACAAGGGAGACAAATGGAAAACACTCCTACTCTTGTGAAGTGCTTAAACATAAAAAAAGAAGAGCTTCAGAAGTGAGCAGCGCAAGGACACAAGTAATGCATCCATGCTCCACGGGAGGAAGAAATGCACAAAAAGGAAGGAAGGAGAGGACAAAATATAGTTAGTAAGAAGCAAGCACATGAGAGTGACAATAAAGTCAACCAATGGTAAGCAATGGGCAGGATAAAAGCCCTCTGTAAGCTAACAATAGGTCTCACAATAGAAGGACCTGACCTATAAAATGACCAACACAATAAAAAGATCTACAGAGCTGATCAGGTCTGATAGGGTACTATAAAAATGCACATCTGTCTTTCACACTTCCGCATCCATCACACTGCCAAGCGCCACATCCCATAACACGATAATTGCACCTTGGTGGACATTACACATGCCATAGAAATACTTCCCACGTAACCTCAAAGCAAAGACAACACACTTCCAACCACAGACCTGTAGGAATCTGGTGCTTTATATACCAAAAAGAGGTATGCTGTGTAAAGGGTCCAGGTATCCCTTATGAATGGACACAGGCTTGTTCTAGCAATCCCAATGTGCTCTATCTAGGGTAGGGTGGTTGAGCAGCCTAAGGTTATCAGAGAGGAGTATTAGACATTCGTTACATACACACAGTCAATAAATGATGCACACAGTCAAAAAGGCGATCCACACCAATTTGGAAAAATATTTTTATTTATATACTCAACACCAAGAACTTCATAATTGGGTAAGTATTTTGTTTTGAGATATCACAGTTTTGAAGGTATACAGAAATACACTTGATTTGGGGAGTTCTCACAGTTTTGCAGTATACAGGCACACACTGGCATCTGTATCTTTAAAGCGGGAATGTTATCCTATGGGAAAGAAATTTATACTGCATACGGGTACTTAGCAGTGACTTACAGGACTGTTCTTTTGGATTTAAGGTAAGTATGGGGTAAGGTCCAAGGCAGCACCAACAGGTCACATTGGGCAGCTCTGGGGCGTCCGGGTGCAGAGGTGCTTTCAACGTTAGGTGCCACATTTAAATCAATGGTGAACAGTCCGGTTCAAAAGAGGCTGCAAGTAGGGACAGGAGGACCAGTCTGGGCAAACCCACAGGGGGGCTTAGTCCTTGAGGATCTCTGGCACGCAGAGACACTGTTGACCCACTGGAACTTGGGCTGGGGGGCTCGTGTGCAGTGGTTCTTTCTCCAGCGGGGTCGCACTGCAGAAGGCACTCGTGGTTTCTGGTTGACTGCAAAAACAGGGTGCAGGCGCGGTCTGGGTGACCAGTCCGGCCAAACACAAAGGGGGGTTCAACTGTGGAGGCTCTCAGGACCCCATGGGTACCGTTGGTCCACTTCTCCTTGAGGTATGTGGCTCTGGTGCAGTGGTGTTTTCAGGCGTCGGTTCGCAGCTGTCCAGAGGCTTTCACAGTTACTGCTGTCCTGCAGAAAGAAGCTGCAGGCGGGGACTGGGGGGCCAGTCCAGGTAAACCCCAAGATGGGACTCAGCTCTTGAGGGTCTCTGTGCCTCAGGGGCACAGTCTGTTTACGGCAACTTGGGCTGGAGGGCTCGTGTGCAGTGCAGCTTTGTCTGGTGGGGTCACGCTGCAGAGGCTCTCATGTTGGTCGTTTTGGTGCCTGCAGACATGCACGGAGCAGCTCCTCTGCTCCAAGGGAGATGTTGCTCCACAGCTTTGGGAGGTAACACCGCTTTCTGGACGAGCCGGGTCCGTGCAATTGTCGGGGACAGCAGGCAGGGTGGCAGGGTTGGCGCCAAGTCAGTTGCTGCTCCTCAGTTCTCATGTCGTGAGCTCTTCTTTTTCCTTCTTTCTTCTTCAGGCAGAAAAATCTGATTTCCTGGTGTCAGGGGGCCACCTAAATACTCAATTTAGGGGCATTAAGGGGGGTGAAGGGTAGTAGCCAATGTGCTACTTACCCCTAGGGTCACTACACCCTCTAGATGACCACTTCCTCTGGGAAGTGGGCATCACCTTAGGTAGCCCACTCTAGGGGTGTGACTAGCCTGGGAGTGTAACATGCCTCCTGACTATCTAATATCCCCCCTGTCCTGGTGCCAAATGGTTCTCAGGGCAGGTGGTGGCATCCTTCAGGTCTGGGGGAAGCCAGGTTCTCATATCAAAGGCAGCAGATGCGTTGAGGCCTCTGGCCTTGTTATGCTAATTGGTATTCAGACAAAATATCGAAAAAAAATATTGAGGAGCAGAAATATCAAGTTTTAAATAACGTGATGCACAAATATCGAGTGCAAAAATATCATTGACAAGAATATCGATTTTAAGGTAAGTAATATCAATGTTAAAAATATCTATGTTGTTAATATCGTTTACAAAAATATTGTTGTTAATAATATCATTTTTTTATTATTTGTATGTATTTTAGTATAAAATTTAATTGCATATGCTATAAATTGTTTGTATAATTATTGTTAATGTGTTTTAATATAGTTTGTAAATTTGTAGTTGTTTTTAAATTTAATTTAATAGTTTATTTGCAATTTTAGTGCCTTAACGTGGTGTGGGGTTTATAGGGGTACTGGGTGGGAAGTAAATTGATTAAACATTAATAATTAATTATTAATATTCATTATTTAATTGATCATTAATTATGTTAATTGTGTAACTATTTTTTTATTACGCTATGTTTTAGGTGCAGGATGTGGGGTTTGTAGGGGTATAGGGTGGGAAGTAATTTAATTATAATTATTTAATAATTATTTTTAATTATTATTATTTAATTGATAATTAATTATGTAAATTGTGTGAGTAATTTAATTTTTTATTAATAATTTTGGTGTATGTTGTGGTTTTGGTAGGGGTAAAGGGTGTGAAGAGAAATTAATTATAATAATTAATATTTGATGGTAATTATTAAGAATTATTAAACTGATAATTATGTGAATTGTGTAATTACGATTTTTTTTGTTATATATGAGGTGCGGATTGTTGGGTTTGTAGGGGTAGAGGGTGGGAAGTTAATTAAATATAATTAATTTATAAAAGGTTTATTGTTATTAATTTTTTAATTAATAACTAATTATGTAAGTTATGTTATATTAGGTTTCCGTTGTTGGGTTTGTAGGGCTGAAGGGTGGGAAGTTAATTAAATATAATTATTTTATTATTAGTTAATTACTATTAATTGTTTAATTCATAAATAATTATGTAACATTTGTAATTATTATAATTTTAAGATAAATTTTAGGTGTGTGTTGGTATAGGGTAGGAAGTTATTTAAGGAATAATGAATGTAAAAATAGTTTTCAATGTTTAAAAAATGTGTTAATATGTTATGTGATAATTGTGTTATGCTTTTTAATTGTAAATAACATTATATTTGTTGTTATAATTGTGAAAATATAGTGTGGTATTTTTTTAACAACAGATTTTATTGAATTTTCAGCGTACCGGATGGGTGAAGCCCAACATGAAGGATATAGCGAAAGTGCATACAATGATATCTCCTAGTGCACTATACACACCCCCAATGGCCTGCAGAACATCAGACTAAGAAACCATGAACCCCCCCCCCCCAGAGCGCACCGTACATACTTAAGGAACAGAACATGTGAATGCCATGGACGTTCCCAGCCTCCTTTCATCAACATCGAAACACTAAACAGGTAAATTGCTCACCACTAATCTGTCAATGGGATCGCGAGCGGCAGACTGCGGCAATGGAGGCAACTCTATACCTCTGTAGTCGGCCCACCGAGACCAGATCTTTCGGTGCTTCTGTGGGCAGCCCCTCGCCTGAAACACCACAACCTCTGCAGACATACATCTGTCCAGCGCCTTTTTCCAGTTGGAGATGCTGGGTGGGGACGGGTCCTTCCAATGTTGTGCTATGTCGCACTTAGCTAAGGTGAGGCCCAGAAATAACAGATGTCTCTTATAGCAGTTCCCCCCAATGTCCTCTGTGCTGTGTAAGAGTGCCAGTCTGGGGTCCAAAGGGATATCCCACGCCAAGACGCGACCCAGGCAGGACAACACACCGGACCAAAACGGCATAATCACCCCGCAACCCCACACCGTGTGTAAAAACGAACCGTCATCCGTATGGCAGCGGAGACAGGTCGGGGATTGGATAGCCCCCATTTTCCAAAGCCTATGGCGAGTGTAATATACCCTATGGAGGTATTTAAACTGAATCAGTCTGTATCTGGTAGACACGGCTGCATACCGGGGGCTAGCCAACGCCTCAGCCCAATCATCGTCGGTTAGGGCCGGCAGGTCGGCGGTCCACGCCTCCCGAGTATTGTGGATAGTGGTTTTAGTGTGTGTAATGAGTGTCTGATACACTTGCCGAATTTTGTGAGCCCCGATGTCCCCCATCAATAAACGGCCTTCCAGCGGGTGGAACTCGGGTAAAGACTCCAACTGCTGAAGCAGGGGGTCAAGGCATGACGGAGCTGCAAATAGCGATGGAACTGAGACTTGTGAAGATCAAAATCCGATTGTAGCCGCTGGAAGGACTTAAGAGTGGTCCCCTGCATAACATCCCCGAGCGTGGGGATACCAATAAGGTCCCACTTGCGGAACCCCTCGAGCGTCGAAACCGGCCGCAAATGGGTACCCTGCCAGAGGGGAGTGGCGCCAGTCAGCCCGCCCCACCAGCCCATGGACCGGACCACCCGCCGCCAAGTCTGGATGACTATCTGACAAGCTGGGGGGAGCGCACCCAACGACGCGTTGCTGTATAGAAGATGGAGCAAAGGGGTGCCGGCCATGGCCATCCGCTCCGCAGCGTAAGCCGGGTCCGTCTGAGAACCATACCACCACTCGTTAATCAAACAGGAGGTGGGAGGCGAAGTAGTACGCGCGAACATCTGCAGCTGCGATACCTCCGCAGTATGTGGACTGTGTGCATGTTGAGAGCGCCACGGGAATCGCACCCCCCTACCAGAGGAATTTATTCAAGAGTGCGTTAAGCTGGGTGAACCACGACGGAGGGATATGGTACGGGTAATTCTGGAGCTTATAGAGTAAGCGCGGTAGGGACACCATCTTAAAAATCGCGGACCTACCGTATAACGATAGGGGTAATTGGGACCAAATCGTCGTTTCGTCGCAGACGGCCGAGAGTAGCGGAGCAATATTGTGAGTCCAGGCGACGATGGAACATTGCGAAATATATACCCCCAGATATTTAAAGCCCGTTTCTGCAATAATCAGCTCTGTGGCCCAGGTCTGACAACTTTTATCCCCATAAATAGGAAAGAGCGTAGATTTGGACGGATTGGCGAATAGACCCGAAGTCTCGCCGAAGATGCAGAGGATTTGGAGGACACGTGGCCCCGAGAAGCATGGGTTTGACATGAAGAACAGCGCATCGTCCGCATAGAGTGCAATTCTATCGGAGTATTCCTGTGACCAATCCAGTCCTCTGATTAGGGGATCCTGGCGTACCCACGCAGCCAGGGGCTCTATCGCCAGGGCGAATAAGAGTGGGGACAGGGGGCAACCCTGACGCGTACCCCTACGAATGGGAAAGGGGGCCGAACAGCAACCGGCCACGCGAACCGAGGCGGTAAGGTCTTTGTACAGCAGCCTCACGTACGCTATAAACCGTGGGCCCAGATTAACGGCTTCCAGGAGCTTAAAGAGGTAAATCCAACTCAACGAGTTGAACGCCTTGTCCATATCGGCAAGTAAGACAGCCGCTGGGCGACCCAAGCTAGAGGCACCCGCGATGGCATTATGGACTCGCCTAATATTGTGTCTGGTGGAGCGCTGTGGCATAAAGCCGGACTGGTCTGGGTGTACGAGATCCTGAATACAGGTGCAAAGGCGATCGGCCAGAACTTTCCCCAGGATCTTAGGTTCGAAATTCAGCAATGAAATGGGGCGATAAGAGCCGGGCTCTTCTGGAGGGCGACCAGGTTTGAGGAAAACGACAATTTCAGCGTGTCGCCAGTCTGATGGCAAAATACGCTGTTCCAGAGCTTCATGCAGTGCCTCGAGTAAGTGAGGGCCCAGGGTCGCCATATGTGGGCGCAGAAAGTCGCTGGGGAACCCATTCGGGGCCGGAGCCCTGCCTGGGTGGATATTAGCCAGCGCCGCCTGTAAGTCGTCTGTCGTGATAGGGGCATCCAGCAGTTCACGCACTTCATTGGACAGCCGGCGGGGAGGAATAGCAGAGAGGAATTAGTCTATTAAAGGCTCAGCTATGACCTCCCGCTCCTCGTACAGAGCGGAGTAGAAGGAAGTGAAGGCCTGACCACTGCCTCGGGGGATGAACACACCGAGCCGTCCGGGGCCACCAGGAGGGGGACCTGCGCAGGGGCCGACCTGACTTGGCATAGTCTGTGGAGCATTTGGCTGGACTTATCGCCCCACTGATAAATCCTGTGTTGAGTCGCCAGCCACGCCTCTTTGGCACCGTCCGTATGTAGCTGGTGGAGCTGCTGCTGGACACACAGCAGATTCCGACGAGAACTGGGATCAGATCCCTCCAGCATTTGGGACTGCAATTGGACCTGGCGGTCTTCAAGTTTCCTCACTTGTGCCAAGCGCCTCCGCTTCTCCATGGTGCGAAAACTAATATCCGTCCCCCTTTTCGTTGGCTTGAGAGCCTCCCAAATGGTGACATGGGACGGGGAGGTGCCCACGTTAAAACTAAGGTAGTCTGTGATCGCAAGATGTATAGTTTCCTGATAGTTGGCATCCCGAAGGAGCCAGGGGGACATGCGCCACCTATACGGGGTCCGGTGAATTCTCAGGCGCAACTTGAGTTGGACCGGCGAATGGTCGGACAGGCCCCTGGGCAGAATGGAGGAGTGCGCCACTCTATGAACATAGCTGTGCGGAAGGAAGATATAATCGATACGTGAAAGTGTAGGGTGGACCGCCGATGCATATGTAAACCCCGACTCTGTAGGATGAAGTGCCCGCCAAGAGTAAGACCAGCCCAGTGTGTGTGCGAGTACATTCAACTTGGAAACGGGGGGAAGGGTCTGTCGAGCGGCATCGCGCACCATCTGTCATGCGGGGCCATGATGTCGTTCCAGTCTCCACCCAGTACTGTCAGCCACCAGGAAGATCCCCCCAAAGCTGTGTGATTTTATCAATAAACGTTTGGCACAGCGGGGGAGGGGCATAAACACTCCCAAGTGTCATCTGTTCGCCAGCTACTGTACCCGAGACTACTGTGTAGCGCCCACCGGGATCTAGCCAGTGTTGTGTGATGTGGATCGGCACTCGGCAGTGGATAAGAATCGCTGTGCCTCGCGCGCCCCTCGTGAAGCCGGAATGGGAGACGGTGGTGAACCCAAACCTGGTAAGGCATGGGGCTTTATTACCCAGGAGATGAGTCTCCTGCAAGAGTAAGACGTCGATTGAATAACGCTTCGCTAGGCGAAGTACCGCCCCCCGTTTGATCTTATTCAAGAGGCCCCGTACATTCCAGGAGAGTATATTAAGTTCTCCCATAGGAGAATTACCTGCGTTGTGAGTCATCCCCAACCATCGAAGTGTATGTCAAGCGGTGCTGGACTTATGGCATAGCGTATGACTGTGTGTCTGGAGCATGAAACATAGAGACCCCCAACATAAAACCCAACAAGCCCAACCCCTCACCCCCCACCCCCATACTTCCATAAACAAGGAGTACCTGTCGCGGAGGAGTCATGTCTCTGGTCCCAAACGTGAAGACCCAAGCAGCTCCCCCAATGGATCCCAACCAACCCAACATTACCCAACATAACTCAAAGTGTCAAGGGGCATGAGCCGTCCGACATCGCCCAGAGCCGATGCAAATGACCCCAGAACATTAAGGTCTGATACCCCCCAACAAGGACCACCGGCCGCAACATACAACCAGAAACCTGGCCGGAGCTGCTTCAATCAGCGGTTTCAGATGGGCCATGGGCACGCCAGTTAGAGCGGGATCTATAACGCCTTTTTGATGCTTCTCTGTCCTGTTGGCCGCTCCTATGAGACCCCTGCGGGGAGTCGGAGTCCAACTGCGGCGGCGTGTGAGGCCTAAGGTTGCGCCTCTCGTCCGTCCAGGCGAATACCTCCTCCGGAGAGTCGAAGAAGTGGGTCTTGGCATTGAAAATCACTTTCATCCTGGCGGGAAACAGCAGCGCATAGGATAAATTCAGCTCCCGGAGCCTTCGCTTGGCCGCAGCAAAAGATTGACGCTGCTGCTGCACCAGCCTGGTGTAGTCGGGGAAGACCATGATTGGGTGGGATTCGAAGATCATTTTGTCCCTATGGAGCCGGGCGAAGCGGAGGATAGCATCGCGGTCGGCGTAATTAAGGAGTCGGGCGATCACAGGCCTCGGGTGCTCCCAGGGAGGCGGCTTCCTGGTCAAGGCACGGTGGGCCCTCTCGATCACGAAGCAGGGGGATATGGCCTCGGGCGGCAGCAGTGCTCTAAGCCAGCCAGAGAGGAAGTCGTCCATGGATCTGTCCTCGCAACCCTCCGGAAAGCCCACCAGGCGGATGTTGTTGCGCCGCGCCCTGCCTTCCGCATCTTCGACCCGCGATGCCAGTTCCTTTGAGACCATAGCGAGTTTGTCGACCTTTTGCTGGAGGGTTGACACCATGTCTTCCACCGTGGAGACCCTGGCTTCTGTCTCCGTGATCCGATCCACAGCTTTCCGAAGGTCCTGGCGGAGAAACGACACCTCGGATCCGACCGCCCCGATCTGGGCCTTGAGTGCGGTCCGCGATTGATTGATTGCCGCTAGTAGGGTTGCATTGTCGGGAGATGCGCCCTCTGCTCCCTCCTTCCCCGCGGGTGCGGTGGTATAGTGGTCCATTGTGTTTTGTTTGGGGGCCGCCGCCCCGTGTTTGTCCTTGCCCATCGTGAAGCGGAGAAGCAGACGGAGATGCGTGTCCCAGACTAACGACCAGGGCAGGTAATAGAATAGGATGACCCACCTTACTGCTGCAGTATCCGCACTTGCCAGATGGGGAAATACCACTGCTCCAGGCCCGTCAGGCTATGGGCGGTGACGCCAGCAGGCCAAAGGCAGGACACCAGGCCGGGCCTCACGGAATCCGACCCTCCCGACAGCAAGCCGCACCAGGCCTAGCCCAGCCGGTGCCGCCACCAAGGAGGGACAGCCAAGTAGACCCCCTACAGGGACCAGACTCGCCGGACCCCCGACCAGATGGTTCCCTCACGGTCAGCCCCGGGGCCCGGCTGGGCCACAGGCAAGGAGAGACGCAGGCAGCCACCAATCCCCGAGTCCCCGCCGATGCCAATGGCCTCCAAGGTGCGCAACTCCAGCCGGGCACACCACCGATGCGAAGCTCCCGCAGGGAGCCGGGGGGCCCAGGCAGCCGCCGCGCCTCACGGCAGAGCAGGGGGGGAGGGGGAGGGGGAGCCGGAACCCAGGGTCTGACCCGGCTGTCCGCAGGCGCCTCCCGGCCCCTAGGCCTCACCGGCACCTGGATCGACGTCTCAATGGTCAGCAGCGGTCACCTCGGCGAGGCTCCTGTACATGGTCCCGCCAGCCGCGGCCTCCGCCGCGGGGCTCACACAGCGCGTCCCGCGCGCCAACTCCGCCTCCACCAGGCCTCAATCTTGTCGGCTCCAGGCCCAGGCCGATCTCACTCTCCACCGCCGCGATTTTCAGCCACGGGGTCACAATGGTCACCGAGGGAACTCCACACTTGCTGTGCTGTCTGGGGTCCGGATGAATGGCGGATGATGGCATTACACGGGCTCAGGCTATCGGAGCCCTACGATGGCATGTCCGCCATGCTCGGCTCCTAAGCCACGCCCCCCTATAGTGTGGTATTTTAATTATATTATTATTTGTTTTAATTTAAAATGTTTATTAAACATTGCAATAAATATGTAATTATTTTCATTTCAAAAGAAATTATATATATATTTTAGATTAAAATATTTATATTTGTTGTTATTTAATGTAGTTGTTAAAATATTTTATTTGTTTGAAGTGAACAACTCTCTATCTACTGCTGCACAGATTGGAGTGGGAATAGTACATTTTGCCCCTCCCGAGTCCAGCCCTTTCCCTACTGTTGCACAGACTGGAGTGGGAATAGTAAATTTTAGCCCTCCGCAATCCAACACTTTCCCTACTGTTGCAGCAACTCAAGTGAGAATAGTAATTTGTTCCCCGCCTGAGTCCAACGCTTTCTCTACTGTTGCACAGACTGGAGTGAGAATAGTACATTGTTACCCCTCCTGAGTCCAACCTTTTCCCTACTGTTGCATCGACTGGTGTGGGAATAGTAAATTTTAGCCATCCGCAATCCAACACTTTCCCTACTGTTGCAACAACTCAAGTGAGAATAGTAATTTGTTCCCCGCCTGAGTCCAACGCTTTCTCTACTGTTGCACAGACTGGAGTGAGAATAGTACATTTTACCCCTCTGCAATCCAACACTTTCCCTACTGTTGCACTGACTGGAGTGGGAATAGTAAATTTTACCCCTCCGCAATCTAACACTTTCCCTACTGTTGCAGTGACTGGAGTGGGGGTAGTAATTGGTACCCCTCCTGAGTCAAACCCTTTCCCTACTGTTGCACAGACTGGAGTGGAAATAGTACATTTTACCCCTCCTGAGTCCAAAGATTTCCCTACTGTTGCAGAGATTGGAGTGGGAATAGTATATGTATTATTCCTACAATTTTGTAGTTTTGTTTATATTGTTTAGATTTATATTATTATGATGTTTCTGTGTATTTAACATTATATTATTTTATTTATTAATGTTTGTAATATGTAATATATTTTAAAGAAATTTTAATTGTTTTATTTTGTTTACTTTTTATGTGTAATTAAATTGGTATGGTTTTTAAAACAAATTCCAGTTTATTTGTTACAGTTTGCAATTTATTGTGTGTGTGAATATATATGTATAAATATACATATATATTTTTTTTTAAGTCCACGCCTCCCGAGTATTGTGGATAGTGGTTTTAGTGTGTGTAATGAGTGTCTGATACACTTGCCGAATTTTGTGAGCCCCGATGTCCCCCATCAATAAACGGCCTTCCAGCGGGTGGAACTCGGGTAAAGACTCCAACTGCTGAAGCAGGGGGGTCAAGGCATGACGGAGCTGCAAATAGCGATGGAACTGAGACTTGTGAAGATCAAAATCCGATTGTAGCCGCTGGAAGGACTTAAGAGTGGTCCCCTGCATAACATCCCCGAGCGTGGGGATACCAATAAGGTCCCACTTGCGGAACCCCTCGAGCGTCGAAACCGGCCGCAAATGGGTACCCTGCCAGAGGGGAGTGGCGCCAGTCAGCCCGCCCCACCAGCCCATGGACCGGACCACCCGCCGCCAAGTCTGGATGACTATCTGACAAGCTGGGGGGAGCGCACCCAACGACGCGTTGCTGTATAGAAGATGGAGCAAAGGGGTGCCGGCCATGGCCATCCGCTCCGCAGCGTAAGCCGGGTCCGTCTGAGAACCATACCACCACTCGTTAATCACCAGGAGGTGGGAGGCGAAGTAGTACGCGCGAACATCTGCAGCTGCGATACCTCCGCAGTATGTGGACTGTGTGCATGTTGAGAGCGCCACGGGAATCGCACCCCCCTACCAGAGGAATCTATTCAAGAGTGCGTTAAGCTGGGTGAACCACGACGGAGGGATATGGTACGGGTAATTCTGGAGCTTATAGAGTAAGCGCGGTAGGGACACCATCTTAAAAATCGCGGACCTACCGTATAACGATAGGGGTAATTGGGACCAAATCGTCGTTTCGTCGCGGACGGCCGAGAGTAGCGGAGCAATATTGTGAGTCCAGGCGACGATGGAACATTGCGAAATATATACCCCCAGATATTTAAAGCCCGTTTCTGCAATAATCAGCTCTGTTGCCCAGGTCTGACTACTTTTATCCCCATAAATAGGAAAGAGCGTAGATTTGGACGGATTGGCGAATAGACCCGAAGTCTCGCCGAAGATGCAGAGGATTTGGAGGACACGTGGCCCCGAGAAGCATGGGTTTGACATGAAGAACAGCGCATCGTCCGCATAGAGTGCAATTCTATCGGAGTATTCCTGTGACCAATCCAGTCCTCTGATTAGGGGATCCTGGCGTACCCACGCAGCCAGGGGCTCTATCGCCAGGGCGAATAAGAGTGGGGACAGGGGGCAACCCTGACGCGTACCCCTACGAATGGGAAAGGGGGCCGAACAGCAACCGGCCACGCGAACCGAGGCGGTAAGGTCTTTGTACAGCAGCCTCACGTACGCTATAAACCGTGGGCCCAGATTAACGGCTTCCAGGAGCTTAAAGAGGTAAATCCAACTCAACGAGTTGAACGCCTTGTCCATATCGGCAAGTAAGACAGCCGCTGGGCGACCCAAGCTAGAGGCACCCGCGATGGCATTATGGACTCGCCTAATATTGTGTCTGGTGGAGCGCTGTGGCATAAAGCCGGACTGGTCTGGGTGTACGAGATCCTGAATACAGGTGCAAAGGCGATCGGCCAGAACTTTCCCCAGGATCTTAGGTTCGAAATTCAGCAATGAAATGGGGCGATAAGAGCCGGGCTCTTCTGGAGGGCGACCAGGTTTGAGGAAAACGACAATTTCAGCGTGTCGCCAGTCTGATGGCAAAATACGCTGTTCCAGAGCTTCATGCAGTGCCTCGAGTAAGTGAGGGCCCAGGGTCGCCATATGTGGGCGCAGAAAGTCGCTGGGTAACCCATTCGGGGCCGGAGCCCTGCCTGGGTGAATATTAGCCAGCGCCGCCTGTAAGTCGTCTGTCGTGATAGGGGCATCCAGCAGTTCACGCACTTCATTGGACAGCCGGCGGGGAGGAATAGCAGAGAGGAATTAGTCTATTAAAGGCTCAGCTATGACCTCCCGCTCCTCGTACAGAGCGGAGTAGAAGGAAGTGAAGGCCAGACCACTGCCTCGGGGGATGAACACACCGTGCCGTCCGGGGCCACCAGGAGGGCGACCTGCGCAGGGGCCGACCTGACTTGGCATAGTCTGTGGAGCATTTGGCTGGACTTATCGCCCCACTGATAAATCCTGTGTTGAGTCACCAGCCACGCCTCTTTGGCACCGTCCGTATGTAGCTGGTGGAGCTGCTGCTGGACACACAGTAGATTCCGACGAGAACTGGGATCAGATCCCTCCAGCATTTGGGACTGCAATTGGACCTGGCGGTCTTCAAGTTTCCTCACTTGTGCCAAGCGCCTCCGCTTCTCCATGGTGCGAAAACTAATATCCGTCCCCCTTATCGTTGGCTTGAGAGCCTCCCAAATGGTGACATGGGACGGGGAGGTGCCCACGTTAAAACTAAGGTAGTCTGTGATCGCAAGATGTATAGTTTCCTGATAGTTGGCATCCCGAAGGAGCCAGGGGGACATGCGCCACCTATACGGGGTCCGGTGAATTCTCAGGCGCAACTTGAGTTGGACCGGCGAATGGTCGGACAGGCCCCTGGGCAGAATGGAGGAGTGCGCCACTCTATGAACATAGCTGTGCGGAAGGAAGATATAATCGATACGTGAAAGTGTAGGGTGGACCGCCGATGCATATGTAAACCCCGACTCTGTAGGATGAAGTGCCCGCCAAGAGTCAGACCAGCCCAGTGTGTGTGCGAGTACATTCAACTTGGAAACGGGGGGAAGGGTCTGTCGAGCGGCATCGCGCACCATCTGTCGTGCGGGGCCATGATGTCGTTCCAGTCTCCACCCAGTACTGTCAGACCACCAGGAAGATCCCCCCAAAGCTGTGTGATTTTATCAATAAACGTTTGGCCCAGCGGGGGAGGGGCATAAACACTCCCAAGTGTCATCTGTTCGCCAGCTACTGTACCCGAGACTACTGTGTAGCGCCCACCGGGATCTAGCCAGTGTTGTGTGATGTGGATCGGCACTCGGCAGTGGATAAGAATCGCTGTGCCTCGCGCGCCCCTCGTGAAGCCGGAATGGTAGACGGTGGTGAACCCAAACCTGGTAAGGCATGGGGCTTTATTACCCAGGAGATGAGTCTCCTGCAAGAGTAAGACGTCGATTGAATAACGCTTCGCTAGGCGAAGTACCGCCCCCGTTTGATCTTATTCAAGAGGCCCCGTACATTCCAGGAGAGTATATTAAGTTCTCCCATAGGAGAATTACCTGCGTTGTGAGTCATCCCCAACCATCGAAGTGTATGTCAAGCGGTGCTGGACTTATGGCATAGCGTATGACTGTGTGTCTGGAGCATGAAACATAGAGACCCCCAACATAAAACCCAACAAGCCCAACCCCTCACCCCCCACCCCCATACTTCCATAAACAAGGAGTACCTGTCGCGGAGGAGTCATGTCTCTGGTCCCAAACGTGAAGACCCAAGCAGCTCCCCCAATGGATCCCAACCAACCCAACATTACCCAACATAACTCAAAGTGTCAAGGGGCATGAGCCGTCCGACATCGCCCAGAGCCGATGCAAATGACCCCAGAACATTAAGGTCTGATACCCCCCAACAAGGACCACCGGCCACAACATACAACCAGAAACCTGGCCGGAGCTGCTTCAATCAGCGGTTTCAGATGGGCCATGGGCACGCCAGTTAGAGCGGGATCTATAACGCCTTTTTGATGCTTCTCTGTCCTGTTGGCCGCTCCTATGAGACCCCTGCGGGGAGTCGGAGTCCAACTGCGGCGGCGTGTGAGGCCTAAGGTTGCGCCTCTCGTCAGTCCAGGCGAATACCTCCTCCGGAGAGTCGAAGAAGTGGGTCTTGGCATTGAAAATCACTTTCATCCTGGCGGGAAACAGCAGCGCATAGGATAAATTCAGCTCCCGGAGCCTTCGCTTGGCCGCAGCAAAGATTGACGCTGCTGCTGCACCAGCCTGGTGTAGTCGGGGAAGACCATGATTGGGTGGGATTCGAAGATCATTTTGTCCCTATGGAGCCGGGCGAAGCGGAGGATAGCATCGCGGTCGGCGTAATTAAGGAGTCGGGCGATCACAGGCCTCGGGTGCTCCCAGGGAGGCGGCTTCCTGGTCAAGGCACGGTGAGCCCTCTCAATCACGAAGCAGGGGGATATGGCCTCGGGCGGCAGCAGTGCTCTAAGCCAGCCAGAGAGGAAGTCGTCCATGGATGTGTCCTCGCAACCCTCCGGAAAGCCCACCAGGCGGATGTTGTTGCGCCGCGCCCTGCCTTCCGCATCTTCGACCCGCGATGCCAGTTCCTTTGAGACCATAGCGAGTTTGTCGACCTTTTGCTGGAGGGTTGACACCGTGTCTTCCACCGTGGAGACCCTGGCTTCTGTCTCCGTGATCCGATCCACAGCTTTCCGAAGGTCCTGGCGGAGAAACGACACCTCGGATCCGACCGCCCCGATCTGGGCCTTGAGTGCGGTCCGCGATTGATTGATTGCCGCTAGTAGGGTTGCATTGTTGGGAGATGCGCCCTCTGCTCCCTCCTTCCCCGCGGGCGCGGTGGTATAGTGGTCCATTGTGTTTTGTTTGGGGGCCGCTGCCCCGTGTTTGTCCTTGCCCATCGTGAAGCGGAGAAGCAGACGGAGATGCGTGTCCCAGACTAACGACCAGGGCAGGTAATAGAATAGGATGACCCACCTTACTGCTGCAGTATCCGCACTTGCCAGATGGGGAAATACCACTGCTCCAGGCCCGTCAGGCTATGGGCGGTGACGCCAGCAGGCCAAAGGCAGGACACCAGGCCGGGCCTCACGGAATCCGACCCTCCCGACAGCAAGCCGCACCAGGCCTAGCCCAGCCGGTGCCGCCACCAAGGAGGGACAGCCAAGTAGACCCCCTACAGGGACCAGACTCGCCGGACCCCCGACCAGATGGTTCCCTCACGGTCAGCCCCGGGGCCCGGCTGGGCCACAGGCAAGGAGAGACGCAGGCAGCCACCAATCCCCGAGTCCCCGCCGATGCCAATGGCCTCCAAGGTGCGCAACTCCAGCCGGGCACACCACCGATGCGAAGCTCCCGTAGGGAGCCGGGGGCCCAGGCAGCCGCCGCGCCTCACGGCAGAGCAGGGGGGAGGGGGAGGGGAGCCGGAACCCAGGGTCTGATCCCGGCTGTCCGCAGGCCCCTCCCGGCCCCTAGGCCTCACCGGCACCTGGATCGACGTCTCAATGGTCAGCAGCGGTCACCTCGGCGAGGCTCCTGTACATGGTCCCGCCAGCCGCGGCCTCCGCCGCGGGGCTCACACAGCGCGTCCCGCGCGCCAACTCCGCCTCCACCAGGCCTCAATCTTGTCGGCTCCAGGCCCAGGCCGATCTCACTCTCCACCGCCGCGATTTTCAGCCACGGGGTCACAATGGTCACCGAGGGAACTCCACACTTGCTGTGCTGTCTGGGGTCCGGATGAATGGCGGATGATGGCATTACACGGGCTCAGGCTATCGGAGGTCTACGATGGCATGTCCGCCATGCTCGGCTCCTAAGCCACGCCCCCATATAGTGTGGTATTTTAATTATATTATTATTTGTTTTAATTTAAAATGTTTATTAAACATTGCAATAAATATGTAATTATTTTCATTTCAAAAGAAATTATATATATATTTTAGATTAAAATATTTATATTTGTTGTTATTTAATGTAGTTGTTAAAATATTTTATTTGTTTGAAGTGAACAACTCTCTATCTACTGCTGCACAGATTGGAGTGGGAATAGTAAATTTTGCCCCTCCCGAGTCCAGCCCTTTCCCTACTGTTGCACAGACTGGAGTGGGAATAGTAAATTTTAGCCCTCCGCAATCCAACACTTTCCCTACTGTTGCAGCAACTCAAGTGAGAATAGTAATTTGTTCCCCGCCTGAGTCCAACGCTTTCTCTACTGTTGCACAGACTGGAGTGAGAATAGTACATTGTTACCCCTCCTGAGTCCAACCTTTTCCCTACTGTTGCATCGACTGGTGTGGGAATAGTAAATTTTAGCCCTCCGCAATCCAACACTTTCCCTACTGTTGCAACAACTCAAGTGAGAATAGTAATTTGTTCCCCGCCTGAGTCCAACGCTTTCTCTACTGTTGCACAGACTGGAGTGAGAATAGTACATTTTACCCCTCTGCAATCCAACACTTTCCCTACTGTTGCACTGACTGGAGTGGGAATAGTAAATTTTACCCCTCCGCAATCTAACACTTTCCCTACTGTTGCAGTGACTGGAGTGGGGGTAGTAATTGGTACCCCTCCTGAGTCAAACCCTTTCCCTACTGTTGCACAGACTGGAGTGGAAATAGTACATTTTACCCCTCCTGAGTCCAAAGATTTCCCTACTGTTGCAGAGATTGGAGTGGGAATAGTATATGTATTATTCCTACAATTTTTTAGTTTTGTTTATATTGTTTAGATTTATATTATTATGATGTTTCTGTGTATTTAACATTATATTATTTTATTTATTAATGTTTGTAATATGTAATATATTTTAAAGAAATTTTAATTGTTTTATTTTGTTTACTTTTTATGTGTAATTAAATTGGTATGGTTTTTAAAACAAATTCCAGTTTATTTGTTACAGTTTGCAATTTATTGTGTGTGTGTATATATATGTATAAATATACATATATATATTTTTTTAAGTTTACGAAAAATGAGTAAATTGTAACATAAATTATATGTATTATTTTAATATTTTAAATTATATATATGAATTTTTTTAATAAGTATAAAATGTATATATAGTTTTAAATTATTTAAGTATATTTAATTTACATTATATTACTATTTAATATTAATATATTTAATGTTTACTTTGTTTAACTATGTTTATAATAAAAAACAATATTTTTGTGTTCGATATTACTGCATAATGATATATTTTTTTCCAATATTTTTGTCATTTACATTATAAATATAGGATAACTATATTTTTGTACTGGATATTTTTGAGACAATATTTATGTCCACGATATGTGTGGTTTCGATATTTTGTCAGTGAACCTGCTGAATTACTGGCCTTCCTGCTGGAGGAGGTATAAACACCTCCTGCCAGAGCAGGCATTGCTCCTGACCTCTGAGAGCGGGGCTCTCAATTCCTAGGGGGTCAGAGTTCATCTGTGGTGGCAGGCAGCCAGCACACTAGAGGACTAGTAGGGTTCAGGGGGTACCTCTAAGGTACCTTCTGTGTGCCGGTATTAATAAATCCATCAGTGGAATCAGTGTGGATTTATTAATATGAGGTGTTTGATACCAAACACCATATGTTTCAGTGAAGCCATTATGTAGCTGGGTAACTAGTTTTGACCAGTGCCCAAAACATACCTTAAGATGGGTTCCCTGTTCACTTGCAACATCTGGTAATAGAACCAGACATCACTGGGGCATATCGGCTCATACAGATATGTCCTGACATAAAATATAATGCACCCCGCCTTAGGGCTCAAGGGCCTGCTGTAGGGGTGACTTCCATATATTAGATGCAGTGTCTTTGGCATGACACACAGGAGTGTGTCATGTCATGTTTTAACTCATGGTTTGCACCATGTCACGAAGCCTGCACTGGCAGTCTGTGTGTAATTAGTGTGTGGGTCTCTTATGGTGGCATAAGATATGCTGCACCCCTTAGGGACCCTCTTTAGTATCCAGGCCCTAGATACCAGGGTTACCATTTACTAGGGACTTACAGAGGTACTAAAGTCCTGTGTCAATTGTGTTACAATTAGATATCACCTTGTTTTAAGGAAAGAGCTCGGACACTGAGGTCTGATTAGCAGCCCTCAGGGCACTGTCAGAGTTGAAAACCATGATCTAGTAGCTAAAAAGGGGGCAACTGGAACAAAATTCCAGTTTCCTACAAGAGCCACATGATTGCTGCATGCTATCTGTGTGGTTGGGCACTCCAGCACCCCATGTAGGGATAGTCCATGTTATACAAATGCTACACTACAATACACTATCTCACATGCAAATTATGTTGTTTCTTTAGAGCATTACACCTTCAGATTGGATGCTATCTCAAAAGCCCCCCCCCCACTATAGTAGTAAAACCCTGCAAATTGACCTTGATGTAAAATTGTTTCCCGTCTTTTTTTCTTACTATCGAATGACCCTCTTCTTTCGGTCCATTCTCTGCATGCCTCCTACAGTGGTGTAACGAAACTTGAGGGGGCCCCCTTGCAAAGTACATGGAGGGACCCCTACTCAGGAGCTCTCAGGCCAGGGTACTGTGCTGAGGGGCCCCCCTGGAGCTTGGGCCCCCCGCACTGCGGGGGCCTTTGTTATGCCACTGGCCTCCTCTAACAAAAGCCTACTCTAAGTCGCATGACTGTCGGCTGTATTCTCTAGTATTGCACCCACCTCATTTCATAGATCACAACCTCTCCTTGTTTGAAAACATATGCCTTCGCCTAACAATACCTAATCTCTGCTAGCCTATCTGTTAATCTCCACCCACCATTTTGATGAACTCACATAGCCTCCCACTAATAATCACAACTCACTCCTATCAATGTAATCTACCACAAACAAACTATAGAAAGTGCATGGAATGGTCTCTTTGAGAGCACAAGACTGATCCCAATAAACAACAATAACAAATGACCACTGGGTTGGCCATGAACCATGGGTTCCGGAGTAGAGTGCTGATAGCCACAAAGCGATATAAGACCTTGTTAGGGGTAGTACGCGCTAGATAAATGCAACTAAAATATAATACAATACGCTTGCCAAGAGCGTTACATGTATATCAAATAGGCCGCAGACAATGTGATTTCCGTTACACCATAGCACATAAACACTGTGGAAAAGTTTACATATTCAGCTGTTGGGTGATTTTGCAGTGGGGAAAGAGCAACTTCGCACTGACATTTGCACCAACCGACTGATGCAAAATGTTGCATTTGCATTGTCTAGTGACTAAAAATTTTCATTTTGCACGGATCGACATATTCAAATGCAAATGCTAGTGCATTATTGCCTGTTACCAGTGCGATCCATGCAATCCGATCTCCAGTGAGTAAGCCTGATTGTACAAAACAATGCATTTACTTCTTCACACGCCAAGTCTTGACTAATCTTCAGCTGTCTGGAGGCTTCAACGTGTTTCTCAGACTGTGTTTATAAATTCACAAGATCGCAGCTGCAAACATAAAGGTATATCAGGTTTCCAGGATACTTGTGTTTTTATTTAGTTGTCTCACTCAGGCCTGTATATATATATATACACATGTATATTTGTATATGTGTGTGTATATCAGTGTGTTTATATATGTACGTAGATAGATAGATAGATAGATAGATAGATAGATAGATAGATAGATAGATAGAACATGGTCTGAGTATCATAAGAAATTCACTTTCAATTAAAAATAGCTGAATCTCTGTTTACCTCAAACTATGATAATCCTTTGGAACAGCTGCATGTATTTTCCACCCTCATACCTGACGCCGGATGTGTTTGTGGCGACATGGAATGTGTCGATAAACAGGAGATGAGTGCTTCATTTATTGTTTAACCTCTGTGTGCACAGACAGACAGGGTGCGGGGAGGAATAATTTAGATTAGCACAGGGGCTGGAACCAGGACAAGGGGGGAGAGAGGAAGAAAGAGTTGATTGGGAGCGGGCAAGCACAGACCACTTTTGTCTTAAACCCCAAGGAAGCCCAGCTATTCTTTCCATTGTGCTAAGCCTCTTTCTTGCTGTGTTTGTCTTCTGGCTACCTGAGCTTTTATTGACACAAAGGCTTTTACAACAAAGGCTATTATGGAAACAAGATGGCCGCCCCTCTGCTTTCCGCTCACACTTCTTCAAGCTCTTGGCCCGCCTGAAATCAAGAGCGTCCTTTCGTTCATGGAAACACGTGGTTTATTTATTGTTCGCTGTTTTTTCTGGAAATACGCCTAATGGTGTGTCTGCGAAAGTAGCAAACCATACGAAAGCTTGTGAGAGGCCGGGAGCATCACTAGAAGGTGAAGGGCGCTGGAGGGTACATCTGAAACGGATCCCGCAGGCTTTCACTGCAAAGGTAAATAAAGAAATCGATATGGACTGATCTTTTCAGGGGATTAAAACTGAAAAAAAGTAAACAAAAAGATCAAAAACAGGAGAAAAAAAGTGTAGAGAGGAGGGACAGAGAGATTGTCTGTTCTCACAAGAAGTGGCGTCCAAGAAACCAAGAAAGGCGGCACTAATCTTCTGAAGTGGCAATTACTTCATCCAGTGCCAGGAACCGAACCGCGCATGTCAGTGCCACGCGGACGCTGTTAGGTTTTGCCGCCTTCTCAGAAAAAAAATATGCCGACCATCTACTTATGTTTTTCTATGGTGGGTAGATGAAAAAACTGTGTGAAATGTCCAGTATTCTGTCCTAATACGGCAATTATCTCTCTGATTTAATTGTCATTTACATATTATTTAAACCGCTCTCAACCCGTTAAGTGATGTAGTCACGTGTTTGCTGTTTTAGGTTTAGTTTTCTAACGTAAAAAAAGATCGGATTTTACTACTTTTTCCAATATTTGTTTTACTGGGAGGGGGCGTACAAATACGAACCAGGCTGGTAAAAAACAGCCAGGGCCGGCTCTGGTTTGATTTGGGGAGAAGCACGTGGATATCAATTCACCAAAAATGCATCAGGCGGCGGATGTTCCATTCCAGGCCACGTCACCGCTGATGTCATCCCAGGGTTTCCCCTTAGTCCTAACCCTGGCCTCACAGCCTCCTCCTCCTCTATGCCCAGAGGCTTTTGGGGATGGGAAAGGAGTGCAAGCCAGACAGAGTACATAGGCTTGATGTGCCAGGGGCGGCTGGTGACATTTGAAAGTGGTAGGGCGTTAAATACTGCACTGTGGCGAGCGAGCGTTGCGAGCGAGCCCGAACCACCTACGGGGGAGGTTCTCCCCCAAGAAATTTTTGAAAAATAAGTGGGCAAATGTTGCATTCTCAAGCAAATTTGAGAAAGAGGTGGCTTGGCGAACACATCTCTGGGAGTAGCCAGACAAGTCTCTTTGCACTTGCATAGATACATCACTCTCCCTGCATTCACATAGGCACACTACTCACCCTGCACTCATAGACCCATTACTCACCCTTCCCTGACACATCACTAAGCCTGCATTCACCCATCCACATCACTCACCCTGGACTCACACAGGCACACTGCTCAACCTGCACTCACACAGACATCACTCACCCTTCGCTGCACTGCACTCAATAGGTTTAATTTATTACAGCCTGTCTAGGTATTTGTGATACTATTTTAAAAAATTTAAATAATCCATTTTAACAATAATATACAGAGAATTCCTTCAATTACATTGCTCACGGTGACCATAATGTGCCATATAGACAACGCATTAACCAACAGTGGAAATGATAACACCCTTATAGCATTCGGATTCGGTCCTGCAAAAATTCAGTCATTGCAATGTTTGTTTTATGGAAAATAATTATAAAAAAAAAATAACAAACTTATGTGAAACAGACAAAAATTCATTTACATGTGCAACATCATAAAAGCGAATAGAGATATCCTGCTTGGATCATAGCTATGATGCAGCAGTCAGCTGCAGCGCTTCATGACTTCCAGCCATGTGCATTGCTTAACTATTTATGCTTTTAAAGTGCCCGCCGCCAGTAGCACCAACAGGATTATATAAAGCAGAGCAAAGCTCAGAAGGCTTTGTTTAAACACAAACACAATACCGCAGTCCATCTGCCTCTCCAGGTGCGTGCACTCCTGATATAGCGCTGTCATTTATAACAAAGTATGAGGTGCTGAGCAGGAGAGATGTTTAATATCCTGATTAATAAGTAATTGTTACCACAGGTGTGTGTACCCAGCGCTGTGCACCGGCAGCGTGTAAAGGGCTGACCTGTGTGTACCCAGAAGAACGTTATACCCAGCAAGGACTATTAAGTAGTATAGGCACAGAATTGTATGTCTAGCGCCGTCTGCACTCCATGGTGTGTAGAGTTGTGTATCGGGCTGCCTATTACAAACTGTTTATACAGCAGTGTGCCATTAACTGAACATACTATCGCATATGTGCTATCAGTATAGATTTTCATATAATTACCTCCAACATTTACTCACCAGTGGGAATCAGCAGAGCGCAGTGACAGCGTGCATCTTTTTGCGTTTAGGAAGCGCTTAGAACATAAGTATTCTCTCCGGAGTTTTTACTTAAACGCATTATATTTTACTAATATGTATTTCCTGGTTTAGTTTAACTGTCTCAATCAGCACTGTCTAAGATGTCCCTTGGCATGAACTTAGTGCATTAAAAAAATATATATCAAATTAATCACATCTAAGCAGTGCGAGCGCTGCTGGTGGTGTTTGTCCTGTTATTTGTAGCCGCAGTGTGTAACTCGCAACGTGCACCCAGAACGGTTTATAGGCAAAGTGCACCCAGAAAAGCGTGTGAGCAGCGTGTACCTATTGGTAGAATACGAGCCATGAGAAGGAATCAAGTCCAGCTAGCTTTGATATTTTAAACCACATGCATCCAGCACCGCCGAGGGGGGGGAGGGGTGGGGGGCTCATACAGATAAAGTTGCGCCACTGCGCTTATATGTTTGTTTGCAAACTAAACACTGGCTCTGCCAAAATAGCGCGGACCGAGGCCTGGTGGATGCATTCAAAACTAACATTTCTTTCTCCCTAATTGCTGGGTCTCTCTCAGCAGTACCCCAGTCTGTGAAGTCCACTAGCACACTTGACAGGACAGCTAAGTGGGTTAAGACCCGCTAGCAGCCGCAGCAGGCATGCTCACCGGAGGGAGGGGGAGGGAGCGCGGGGGGGAATAAAAATAAACAAATAAATAAAACGTTACTTACCAATCAGACCGGGGGTACCCACTGGTGCCCGCCCGGCCGCTGCTGCAGGTTCAGCCGATTCCCGTCACCCGTGGTGGTAGCAGTGAACACGAGGTGTGTCTGCCTCGACGAGGAGGCTCTGACATCACACTCGCTCCTGGCTGGCTGGCAAGTACCGCCTACGTCTCAGCCAATCCAGACCCTGCTCCAGCAGCAGCGCCAGGATTGGCTTGAGCAGTAGTGCGCATGTTCTGTTTGGGGCTTAAACATTTTTGCGACCAGCTCGAACATGCGCACTAGGCTGCTCATTAGAAGAGCGGCATGGAACAACCCTCGCTCTTCTAATGAGCAGCCTAGTGCGCATGTTCGGGCTGGTCGCAAAAGTTTTAAGCCCTAAACAGAACATGCGCACTCTTGCTGTGCGCTCCGCCGACCACTTGAATTGATACATATTATTGTCGAATCGATGCACTTGCACTGAACTCCTGCTGCCCCGCCCCATTCTGAGCTGACTGGCTCCGGCGGCCTGTGTATGTGATTGTGTAATTTGCAAATGTGAGTGAGAAACGGCAACGGCACGCACGCTTCTTACTCAACTCGACTCGTGCCTCAAATTAATTAGTGGGGCAACGCCCAAGCGCCCTAATGGACGCACCGCCCCTGTTGATGTCTCCAATTCAGTGTTAATTTGTAAAAAAAAATAAGAGCAGGGGCTCTCATCAGGAGTCCACTGCAGCTTGCGTCACACATTGCCCGTTATGCTGTCAATAATAGTAACAGCACAACTACTAATCGTCACACTTCTACAAGTGTGACAATTCAGACTATTTCAGACCCCCAAAGCTGTAAGGATGGCTTGGGTGGCAGGTAATAGTCATTTTTTAATGTATATTGAATTACTATTTATCTGTTGTTGTGGTCATCTCTAAACTAGCCAGATAGTGCCACCTTGTGGCAGACTGTCACAAGCGCTGGTGTTGACAATTAAGTGCCGATGCAGAGCACCGTAAACCACCGGCTCAAATTAAGCACTGGTCTCCATAACTCTGAGCTAGGGGTTGCTAGTCCAGTACCTGGGGTAGTAAAGGGCAAGTGATAGCAGCTACCTCTGGCTACTCCTAATTGACAACAATAGAGCAGCATCATTGGAGAGGGCACAGCTGTTCTCTCCTTATGTAAACTAGCAACAAGTACCTCATTAGCACATACCACACTGGATGGTCGCAGCGGCCGCACCAAGATGACCTGCTCGGGGCCCCCCATATCTCACACAACCTCAAATAGAGACATGATAACGCGCCCATCCAAGCAGTTGATTCTATACACCTGCACCCAGACAGCTCCCGACCATCTTTCCCAGTTCACCCCCCACGTTACAAGTTTTAGCCCTCACAGGTAGTTCTCATGCCTGATGTTTTCAATTAGAACCGCATTCACGAACACTCAGCAAAAATAACATATGAAAGGAATTCGAGGCTATAGGATCACTACACACCCCTGGGAAGCTAACCCGCCGTAGTCCTCAATACCATACCACATATTGATAATACCAGACGAGGGGCTCTTTCCCAACATTGTTGACTATTCGCAAGCTTATACGTTAAGTATGTAACACTGATGTACACGCTGAAACATGTGTCTTCTTATTTGCCCTTCTTTTTTCCCTACCCACTTTCGGTGTTTCCCTTCCTATATTCAATCATTTGTCTCCTCATTGGTAATCGCATACTGATGTATTACAGTGATAACTACGTCTGAATGTAACATAGAATGCAAAAAAAACCCCAATAAATAAATTTAAACAAAAAAAAAAAGTACCTCATTAGCACATATTTGTAATATATCAGGAACAACTGAAAAAATGTACATTGTTTGATAGAAATTAATGATTGTGGAATTCCGATTTTTATTTCAGAACGCACTGCTATGATTTCAACTCCATTGAGGTATTTGAAATACTTGTTCATTCAAGAAGTCATTATCACATTGCAGGAAACATCAAATTGTGAATTCATTGAAGTGTGAGAATACTTTCGGCAGTGAGGAAATAGTGAAAACACTATGGCAATACAAATTAAAAGTGATTAATCCAGACAACAGTATCAAATCAATTAAGGTGCATCATGGAGTTTCACGTTCAAACCGTGTTGAGTGGAACTTGCAGTATTTAACTAGGTCAAATGGTCCACAAGGTTTGAATATATCTCCAGGAGTTTGGGGACATGAAATTCCTAAAAGACAGCATGATGCTTTGCAGAAGTTCATTCTACCTCTCTGGATAGATTTAAAAGGAAGGCACTGTTTCCATCGGAATGTTGTTGACGCGTTTTGACCCGTAATAGTTTTAAGGGCTTCCTCAGGACATGGACCATGCTGGTGAAAGCGTTTCAAATGAAAACTATAAGAGGACCTTGATTGATTGATACTGTTTTACTTGTGGGGTCCTGGACAACTGCAGTATTCGAAACATGTCTTGATTGATTGATTGATGTCTTCTTCTAGAGTGTATGTATGGGGTGATGATCTCTTCTCATGGGATTGCCTTCTTGCCTCTTTGTGGTGTCATTTTTAGAAACTGGTTTGTTTCAAATTGCTTCTACCATCTCAGCTTTCATTGACTCAGGAGGCTCTTCTTTTTCTGTTAATCTCAACAGCTCTGATTCCATTGTGGAAGCATGAGCATAAGGTAGCTCATGAGGTCAGTCCTGGGCTAGAATGGCATTTAGAGCCGTTGTCAGGTCAGGTAAGATGAGTCGCCTAAGCACTAAGGATCGCCATCCCTGTATTAGTTGAGCATGCTCTTCATTGAAGGCATCATAATTTGAACACGTCCTGGCAAGCTCTCTTAGGCATCCGTAGAAGGCACTTATGGACTCATCTTCCTTCTCCTTGGCTTGTAATAGGGTAAAGCTTTTGTAGTTGGGTTTTAGCTGGTGAGTGAAATGCGCTAACACAGTAGCAGCAGTGGCATACTAGTTGTCATTAGTGCCAGGGTTGGGTAGGTTTGAAACAGTTTTATATTTCCTCTTCTGCGTAGTGGAACAGGAGGGATCGCTTGACTGTGGGATCTGTTTCCTTGGTGGCCACAAAGTAATTGCCTTAGTCCCCACAGCTAGGTGGCCCAGTGAGTGCAGACAGTTCAGTAATGGGGGAAGCGTACAAGTAACGTGCCAACATATAGGGCAGGATACCCAGTGACAGGTTATGGAAGGGGGATCTGGATGCCTTGTAGGAGGGTAGCATTGACCTGGTCTGCTCCATCTATTGTGGAGGGACTAATGGTGCAAACAGCCTGCTGAAAGGATCACACATGGTGCTGCAGTTGGGTTCATGTGAGCAGGCAGTGTTGACGTATGGATGTGGGAGTGCCAAGTCACAGGATTTAAGACTGTGATGGTGGCCCACCTGGCACAGATCCTGAATAGTCCCTGTATTGTGGTTTGATTCTGGTAACTCATGGTAGGCACTTGTGGCTGCAAGGCCAAAACAGTGCCAGTAAAATCGTGAATACGGCAGCACACCACAAGGTGGTGTCAGAGTGCATCACCAAGTGTGATAGACAACAACTTACATAGAAAACTGTACTGCTAGGCAGGCACCAACTAAAACGATATTCCCTTCAGCTACTAATCTCGCACCCTTCAGGTACATCAAATCTCCTCTGTGAACCATTCAGCAATCCTAGAAGTAACTTGAAACTTTGGCATTACCAAACAATTACACATTAATTAAACCTACTCTACACTACTTCATTGAAACACATTCAGGGAGAATCCACCCAGCTACAATCGAATATGTAATAATGGATGCTGGGTTACCTGGATAGTCCACTGCGGGATTTGGCAAAACCAAAGGGGATGATGGACGGAGTGTTGAACATGGCAAGCACTCACCCCCAGTCAACTGATCTGGGTTTAATCCATCATCATTCTTTAGCTCACTCCGCCACCCCAGTTCAGACATGGCCATATGCAAATCAGTCTGACCCTGTGCCTCATGGGAACAGTCCAGCCCGAACTGCCAAGCCATGTCTTCCCTGGACCGGAAACAAGCATCCTGGGACCGGTTTCGGGTTCATAACCCTCATCAGCCAGGCTATCTTGAATCCAGTGGCAAAGTGAGCAAGGGACCCACGTCTGGGCATACCCTGCCCTGTCTCTGAAAAAGGGTGTGTAGCCCAACTTCCAAGTGTAAGTTAATACTAAAAAACAGTACCACATATGATCAACCCTTGGTAGTGCAACCCTTCCCACAGAAAATAATGGAGTAAGGGACTTAAATGTAAACCCCATAGGAAATAGTGTTCATTTAAATTGAAATATTTCCAATAGTCAAATAAATAGTTACATACATAATTTAATGTTAAAGAGCACATATTTTTTTACTTAATTAGAAAATATTTTACTCATTTTCGCAAAATGTAAATGCAAAAAGTTATTTAAATATTTTATAATTAAATTACAAAATATATACTTTCAAATATTTTTTAACATTACATAATTTTTTTTAAACTAATTAGATTAATTTAATGTAACAGTATTTCCTACAGGTTTTTATTTTAAATCTCTCACTCCATTGATTTTTATGGGAGAATATTGCAATGCTGGTGGTTGGCCATGTGTGACTTGGAATGAGCTCACTGTTTTGTGGGTGATTCGACATCCCGCCATAAAACCCTCCATGACCCTCTTTTAGTCCCTCTTCACTCCTCCCTACTCTCCTCTAGCAGTAAGTATGCCTCATTTTCCAGCCACTCCCCTCTGTCCCTCCCGCATTTAATACTAAAACATGTGTGAGAATAACAGCCAGACCAGTAAAATACTGGTTGGGTGGTGGCACGGGAAGCCGTAAAGTCCTCTCATTTTCTGTAGAAAAATAAAGTTTTGGAGCTACCAGTTATTTTGCGTGTGGCTCGAGTTTGACCGTTTGGGCTCCAAGAGCGGACAAAGAAGTAAGCGGCTGATAAAAAGAAATGCAATTGAAAGGACGCATTTTTAAACGGTTGTAATTTTTGGGTTGTATGCCATTACAATGCATGCCATTACCACGCATGCCTTTACCACGCCCATGTAATTCAATGTGTTGGCCTTTACAATGCGTTGCATTACTTCATGGCCCTTTACCATGCACTTCTGTGGTGTATGTTTGTGCGACCGTTCACACACACATATATATATGTATATATGTATATATATATATATATGCATATATATATATATAAATATATATATATATTCATTTTATTCTTCTTTTTTTCTTTTGAGGGGGACACTCCGAAACCCCCTCTTTTTTACGACTAACCTCCTTTTACCTCTTCCCTTCCCTGAACCCTAAATTTACAGTCGCCTCCTTTTACCTCTAACCTCCCCTTAACCCTACCATTACTCTTACCTCCTTTTAACTCTACCCAAGCATACACTCTAAATGTATCTTTACCACCCATTATCTCTACCCACCCCTAAACCCTAAATGTACCCTTATCTCTCTTTACCTCTACCCAACCCTAAACCCTAAAACCCTCCTTACATCCCTCTAACTCAGTGATACTCAAAGTACGGCCCGGGGGCCACTTGCGGCCCTCTTCACCTTTACATGCGGCCTCCCTGGTGAACAGCAGCACGAGCTGCTGTTTAGTTGCTGAGCACTAATATCCAGAAACAAATGTTAAATAAACGGGCAAGCATTTATTAACCTGCAAAGAAATGGTTGCCTGTTTATTTAACATTTCTTAAGATCCCCTTACACAATCTCTGACCCATCCAGACCCCCTACTGCCACCCTGCTGGCATCAGTGCGGCCCTCGGCCACACTGCAGACCATACTTTGTGGCCCCTGGGCAAACGTTTGTGAGTACCTATGCTCTAACTCTACCCACCCCTATACCCTAAAATTGCCTTAAACTCCCTTTACCCATACCCACCCTAAACCCTAAAATTACCCATACCTCCTTTTCCAAAAAAGATTCAGTATCAGAGCACTCAAAAACCTAAGAGACAATAAGTCCTCCAAGTTTAGTGGAACGTGAAGTATATTTTCTTAATTCAGACATAAATGACTAATCATGATACAGCCACAAAGCCAACATGTGTTTTGTCCCATCAGACTTCCTCAAGGCTGTAACCGAATAAAATGCAATCATAGTTATATATATTTGTAAAGATAATATTCTTGATTATAAATACACAGTGAGAGTAAACTCTTGAGACTGCATCCACCTCGAAACAGAGAATCCAAATAGACAGTTATTTAAAAAAATATGATGCAGTGCTATATAGTTTCCAAATTAAAATGTACCAGTAGCTGTAGTAAGCTCACAGCGAGGATGATAAAGTGCCAACTAGATCCCAAGTGAAAAAAGATTAAAAGAAGTGACCAACACTATCTGTGAAGAGTCCCATGCCAATGTTGCCACCTATTGTACAGTTAGGTGAAAGAATGCCATAGCTATAGGCAAAACATGATGATCCCTGAAGCATGTGAGTTAGAACAACGTGTGATGGTGCAAGTATAACATAGAGAGTAAGAATATTAGTAAAGAGGCATGTTACTCTCCTAAGCTAGGGTTAGTCACATTTTTTCATCTTTTTCTTAGAGTTGTAACATTTCCTTTATTTGATAAACTGAAAGAAGACATCCTAATAGAATGGAAAAAAATTATTAAACAACTCTTCTTTTGGCATTATGTCAATACTCATAAGACATGCAGAAAGAAAGAGACAAAGTCTTTTGCCAGAGATTTGTAAATTAGAAAAGGAAATTAAGGATTTAAACCTACCGAGGCTACTGAGAAGAATGAAAAGGTATTGAAGGAAGTACTCACAAAATGGCAACTCTACATTAATGATAAAAAATGTGTAAACCAAAGAGGGAGGAGAACAACTATAAGAATAAGATAATTTTTACCTATGCATATAGGTTTGACAATATCAGAACCCCGAATCAATCTGACAATAGGTGTACCACCAGCAACACTGTGACAAGTTCCACTAGCGATTCTGTTGTGTCAAGTGTTATCAGTGACACTATTAAGGATGTTCCTACCACCTCTAAGGTAACAGATCCATTTGCAGTTGGTACATCCATGTTTTTGTGGAAGCACTGCGATTCTGCATGGGCAACAAATCGAATCACAAAAAACAGGTCACAAATTCAAACCAATCAGGAGGGGAAAGAGCAGGTCCAGGGGTATTTCGAAAAAGAGGAGTCACTAAAAGGGCAACCTCCAGGAATCAGAAGAACTAGTGTCATCTCACTCAACCATAGGGGTAGGAGGGAGCACACAAACATCCGGGTCTGGACAAGGAGAAGAGATAGTAGCAGACACAATAGCACATGATATTTCCATCATTAATTTGTCAGAACATAAACCATTTGCATTTCCTACCAACCTAGGTAAATGTAACAGATATTTTAAAGAAATTCAGGACCTACAAGTATTAATGTGGATCGATGGGTCCAATCCTACCACTTCCTCCATTACAGTATTGTTGACAGAATTGGATATCACACCTAATTTGAATATTGACAGTGGTCTGAGTCCTAAATCTACCTTTACTCCTGCTACCAGATAACACAGTTGCGGTTCTTTACTAACTTGTCACCAGGGATCTTCATAGGTTACAGGACAGCCGTCAAAAGAAGAAGACACTCATTACCAGAAATCTAAACAATAGAGAAAGAAGAGCTTTGAAGAACCATGCAGTCGCCTGACCTTCTTGTTAAAGAAGCGGACGGGAGTGGCAACATTGTTTTAATTAACCGCTCTAACTACGTGCAGGAAATAGATCAACAATTGTTCACAGTATGGCTTAAGGTTCACTAGATAAGAATCCCTTAAAGCATATCACATCAGAATTGGAATGTAGACTATTTGAATGGCGTGAACTGTGTTTAATTACCGATTTGTAACACATGTATATTTTTAATCCTACACCTACTGCACCACGCATCTATGTTTTACTTGACATGCACAAAACTGGCCCTTACCCGCAAGGCAGGCCTATCATTTCTGGTAAAGGCCTCCCACTGAACATCTGTTAGAATATATTAACTCATTTCTCCAACGAAAGTTCTAAATCTTCCATCATACATACAGGATACCAAAGACTTTTTAAATAAACTAATTGACATTGAATGGCATGAAGAACTTACATTTGTAACCTTAGATGTAACGTTCTCTGTACACATGGATTCCAAACGAAAAAGGCTTGGAGGCCATCAAACATCTCTTTTTTCAGAGATGCCACGTTGTATGAACACTCCATCATAATATTGGAAATGATCTCCTTTATACTTGACAATAATGCTTTTACCCATAATGGGCAGTGGTATTGACAAATACAAGGGGTGGCTATGGGGTCCAAATTTTCTTCTTCATATGCCAACCTCTATATGGGGTGGTATGAGAATGTACACTTATGGAAATCATGTCCACCCCATCTTACGGAGCATATTCTGTACTGAGGGAGATTTCTATATGATGTATTTATGATCCGGATGGTTAATACAGAATTACTCATCCAGTTTTTTGCACATCACAATGACTACAAAATCCAAAAAGAGCTGTAGTGTGCTTGCCATGACTGCACAAGTGTTCATATGTATATCTCAATGCACAGCGCTACACCTTCCAATCGGCCCTACTGCTCATAGGCCCTAACTTTCCCACCAAACAATTTTCAACAGAGCAGGGAGTGCTACTGAACTTACAATAAGGCACTTCGGTAATCCAATTATTTAATTTAAAAACTGAATATCAAACAGTTCGTCAAGATGGATAGTTCTCCAAGATACATGAGAGCATTAAAAATCTTCAAGAGATCTTTGTTCTTCAAATACAAAACATCCAGCCCAGCCAACGTGTTTAGGCTATGGGAGAATGATGTTGCGTGTGAAGAGGGATCATCTGCTACAGATGGTTCAGTGCAATTATTCACTACATGATTACGGTTACAAACGTATCCATATTTGTGCAAGAGGTAGTTTGTGATTGATGGCAGGAGCAGAAAGATTTTTCTTCCCTGATGAAGTTCTCTTTGAAGGACGAAACATGTTGGCTGGGCTGAATGTTTTGTATTTAAAGAATAAGAATATGTTGAAGATTTATCTTTACGGCTCTAATGTATCTATGGACTGATTGAAGAACTAGCCATCTTGATGAACCGTTTGCTATTCGATTTTTTTATTAAATAGTTGAATTACCCAAGAGCCCCATTGTAATTTTTGTAGCGCTCCCTGCTATATACAATGACCACAATATTACATTCACATATCATTTTAGCAAAAGCCAAATATAATTTCTAGATGTCACGCTTCACGCTGATAACAGTATTATTCATTCTAAAATATACTGCAAACCTACAGCCTGCAGTTCATTACCACACGCAACGAGCTCACAACCCAGATCACAAATTCATGCCATACCATTTGGAACAAGCATTTGCAATGCAATAGGTCTAGCATTTACGCGAGTTTGAGCTATTGACATTGTAAATGACAATGCCTTTTATTTTTATTTTCGTTTTTAAAACATAAATAAAAGGCATTGTCTTTTACAATGCCAATAGCTTAAACTTGCGTAAATGTGAGACCTATTGCATTGCAAATGCTTGTTTTGCCAGTATTCTGGTACTTGTAGTCTCCAGTTCCAATAGCCTCTTAATTATAAGATAGGCAAACCCACAAGCAGCCAACTGCAAATGAGAACAAGACCCCACGTCTGACAGGAGACAATGGGAGGAATCTGGAAGAGGCAATATGGCATTCAAAGCAGTGCATAACGTAAAATGAAGGGGACCACCCACTGAATGTTCTGAACGGCCTCTGGTCAGAGACCCCCATTTGCACAGCTGTAAATCCGAGACTGAATGGGCACCTCTGAAAGGTGGGGTCCTCTGCACCTCAGGGGGCTGGTGTACACCCCTGATTCGACTTAAGGTGATACATCTGTGACTTCAGGAGTTTCCTTTGTATTTTGTGACGCCTAGTGATGTTTATCACATTATAAAATAAGGACTCCAAGCCCGAGGATGCAAAGCAAACACCGGACATGCCTGACCCGCTCACGCATAGAACTGCGAAGCTTACAAGCTAAGGCTCCACATACTAATTCCTGCAAGGAGGGACGTCGTTAATAACAGCGCCACAGATTGAGCACTTACTCTCTCCCATGCGCCTATAATTATTATTTATTGTCAAGGATTTGTTTTGCGCCCTCTTGCGGCACCTTCGGAACGTTTGACCTGGATGGATGGAAAAAGTTACAAAGGGGGTAGCCGAGTTCCGTGCCCATTGACACTGCTGACCACAGAGGGGAGCTCTATATCGCCCCTCCCCCTTTCATTGTCACCCACCCCACCTCAGCCTTTAGCAAGGGGACAAAAGAAGTGCTTTTCAAAGCAGTAATGGGCACCACCCCCTAACCTTCCTGCCCTCAGTCACGCATGCAGGGGCTGCCTTTGTTACCTACAAGCATCTCCTCCTCTGATCCCCATCCTTGGAGGGTGTGGGGGGTGCACTCCCCGGCTCAAAGACTCCTTTAAACAAGTGCGGCAGCTAAAGTGAGCGGACCGCGCTGCAAATTAATTAAAAAATAAATAAGCACGGCCGGTAAAGTGAGCGGACCGTGCTGCAAATGAATTAAATAAACAAGCGCGGCCGCTAAAGTGAGCGGACCGCGCTGTAAATTAATTAAATAAACAAGCGCGGTTAGCTAAAGTGAAAGCGGATCACGCTGCATGCAAATTAATTAAGTAAAGAAGCACGGCCGCTAATGTGAAAGCGGACTGCGCTGCAAATAAAAAAACATTAAACAAAATAGTGCTCACAGCCAAGATAAAGCCGACCATGTAACGACCAGTAAAGGGTCCGGTCCTTAACAAATGGAGACAAGGAGGGACTAACAAGCCTATTTACCAATCAGAAACCAGCATTTAAGAAGGACAATGACACAAAGCCAATGACGAATATGGGCGGAGAGTGGGCGGGGCTTCTAGTGCATACCCTAATACAGCATGCTTCGCAGAGCAAGCAGCGCATACACGCTGCCGCTAGGCTCGACCTAAAAATTACACGCCTTCAAAGAAACTGTAGCAATTATCTTATTTATGCAGAGCAGTTAAAAACCCTAGAGAAAATATTCCTAGCATGGGGTTATTAGAAGTCCTACAAACCACTAAATGGAAAATATTGACAACTACAAGAACGTCTTTACTACAGAACAAACACAAGATCACGGACAAGACAAGATTTAATTCTCTGTTTACATCTTTTAGTAAATTGAGCAACCGGGTGTAAAGATTCTCAGAAAACTTATCACAGATAATACCCTTTTACGTCTCATCCCTCAGAGGCCAACTATGGAACTTAATAAGGGTAGAGCTATACAAGACCTAGTTTCAGTAGTGGCCCGTGGTGGGAGTGCTGCCGTGCGCTGACGTGGGGTGGGGGGTAGTAAACTACGGATTACGGCCGATTAGAGGTAAGTAAACATATAAATAAATAAAACGAATTTCAGTGCGCGCGCTGCATCGCGCTGTATCGCCAAATGACTGAGTGAGACCCCCACCCCAGATTGGAAGCAGCATGGATTGTAAAACAACTGAGAGCCGTTGATTATGGTCTAAACCATGATGGGGAACTGCATTTCTTTCTAAATTATTGAAGTGGTTACACCAATTGTCTGTTTGTCATTTACCGTCATAGCCTCTGGTGGCATCATAACTATAAACTCTTCTCCCTGGTGTAAACAAGATATGATGATAACTGATAGCTATGTTTTGTTTAATGTGGCCAATATAATCTGTATACTTGTTTGTACCTGCTTTGCTCTGTGTTAACATATCTCTATACTTTTGCTGTAATATTACTTTTGTGTTATTACTATAGGAGTTTCACAAAGAGTTTCAAACTTATGTTTTTGACTATTACTGGTGGCTTGGTTTAATCACTTTCTTGTAATTATACATTTAATATCACTGGGCAACCACTATTAACTCTTACTTCTTATTTTTAACATGCTCCACGTCTCACCCTCTCTTTCTTCTTTGTCGTTTTCTACTTACTGTGCACATACGCTTTAAATCACCCTTTCAATATGGCCACCACCTTCCCCATTGGATCTATACTATAATCATCTTTCTCTAACTTGATCACCTAACCGCTTCCGGGTTACAAAGCAGATGCTTTATATGGCACCTTGATGCCTACTCCGACCTTTTACTTTCACAAGCTGATCTTGCTCCTGACTCAAGATTGACCTCCTCCTACTTATTTTATTTTTTGTATTTTGGGTTACCGTTATTAACCATACTCTTAACGTGTTCACCCCTCCCCTCTCCCTTCCTATTGATTTTTGGTATATTAGGCCTCCCATAACCTCCCTTAACGCCCATTTCTGATATACTTTTTGGGTGGGCCTACATAAGTTCCCTGGACACTTGAGCCTTTACCAGTCAGTGGTCATTGAGATTCTTATACGTACATATATACTTTTTCTCTTGGTTTAACTCGTTGAATTCTTTTTAGGTAACTTTATAAATAATATTTTTATCATATTTCTGCAACAATAATTATCCAGCAATTTTGCGCTTACCACTGATACAACACTCATTTGCTCCATTAGGAATCAGCTACTCTTATCTTCTTAACGTACTTTGGGAATACTTCCTACTAGTCGATGTCAGTAACATGGCTACTTATGGTATTATACACTTTCACTCTTCTGTATTTTTTTCGATAGATCTTACAATTGATTATTCATGATCCCTGCCCTCTTCCTTCTCATTTTTCCTCTATTATATCCACACTTTTCATATTTCGTGATAGTTCAGCAATTACCTACATCAGGAAGGCTATTTATGCCTCTTGCCTCTTTACTAAAATTCTCACTGTCTATGTCATGCTGTCACCATTACAGGTTGTTTTAACGCACATGCTTCAAAAGTCATCACGTTTGCCTACTGTTATGGTGTTCTTTCAGTTATCAGTACAATAGGTTGTAACATTGGCATGCTACTCTCGACAGCTAGAGTTGGTCACCTTTTTTCATCCTTTTTCACTTGCGGATCTAGAGTGCACTCAATCAGCCTCACTGTGATCTTACTACAACTATTGGTATGTTTTCATTTAGACTTACAATTTTCATATGGCACTGCACCATATTATTTTTTAATAACTGCCTACTTGGACTCTGTTTTGAGGTGGATGTGGTCTCAAGAGTTTACTATTGATATGTATTTATACTCAAGAATATTATCTTTACACATGTATATAACTCTGATTGTATCTTATTGGTTGCAGCCTTGAGAAAGTCCAATGGGACAAAACACATGTTGGCTGTGTGGCTGTATTGTGGATTTGTCATCTTTGACTCATTCAAAAAAACATATACTTCACGTTTCACTAAACCTGAAGGACTTATTGTGTCTTTGGTCAAGTTGTGTTACATACATTGTTTTTGAGTGCTCTGACACCAAATCATTTTGTGTATAGTAAAGCCAAGGCCCTTAGGCCGAAACCTTAAGTGACACCCTTAGGCAGCAGATGTTAGCTATTGTTGTAGCACTGTTCTTATCATTCATCATATATTTAAAACACTATTATACCCTTACTTTTGTGTGGATGTGCATCGAGCTTCTTTTCTCAGCTACCTTACCTCTCTTTACCTCTACCCACTCTGAACCCTAATATTACCCTTACATCTAACCCTTCCTAAACCCTAAATTCACCCTTACATCCCTTTACCTCTATCCGCCCCTTAATTCTAAAATCACCCCCACCTCTCTTAACCTCTCTAGGAGCACCTTTTCCCCCTGTTTTAATTACATAAAAAATTGTTATTTAAAAAAAAAATTTTTTTTACCTGCATGTTAAAGTGAAGGTACAAACCTATACCTGTGTGGTACTTACCTGCATGGTAAAGACTGCATGGTACAGTTAATACTTGGCAAAGATTACGTTGTGAAGGCTGTTTCCCTCATGTCTTCAGTGAGAGTCAAGGCACTTTGAATAATTAGACTGATCGCTAGCTGGGGTACTTTGCTTAGAACAAATAACTTAATCCTGTATGCACAGGTTATTTCATCACAAATGATGAGCCCGTTGAAGGCCCCACATGAGCGCCACACATGGAAGCTGGACTATGGAGGAGTCACTGTTGAAATGCAAAGCTTTAAAACATGTTTCTGCTATTTACCCATTTTCCAAGAAGCGTTGCACGTTCTTCAAACACCTGTGGGAAGAGAAAACTAATTTTAAATGTTGCTCCCATCAACATAATGAAGGAAAAACAGCAATAAGAACACTGAAGATTGTTTCGGTTACAGTATCTATCAGTGGTTTGATGAAATTGTAATGCAGTAGTCAGCTGGAGAATCATTAGACCTGTTATAATAATCATATATTTTCTTTTCTAGGCATCCCCCTTGCAAATTATATATGTTTGTATATTTAGGTGTATGTTTCAAATAAAAATGCACATTTATAAATGGTGTTATTCATTGCATTGTGACAATTCGGCTTGCTTGGATATATATTCATGTTTTTCTGTACGGGTTGAATTGTCTTTCCATTGATTGTTTTTAAACAATCAACAATGCTTCATAATATTGATATCTTGACTTCTCACTTATTTATGAACCCTGAGCAAGGTTTCAGAGAATGTAAGTAGGTGAAAGGTTAGATGTGCATTCCTTCTAATTATTTATTTTGAAAATGATCAACAGTGTTTTGACAGAATATATAAACTAGAGTACAGCATTATTAGATGGAGAGGAACTTTGTACCAGGGATGTAAGACTGAGACTCAGACAGAAGCTGTAATTACCTTGCCTTGCTGAGGGTTAAGGGGAAGGCACATCCAGCCCACACTGGGCTTATCTGCCAACTTTGGGGCATCAGCTGTTGCTTATTTCCTGTACGTCGGTTGTATTGTTCAGAAAAGGTATGCATGTGTGAACCATCTATAAAACTCGAAGTAGGCCTTTTTTGGTGCTACGTTTAGCTTAGTTATCCAAGAGAAAGGAGGGGTTGAGGATATGGATGTAAAGAAGGTTTACGATATCGCCGTATTATTACAATATTTTCTATTATTCCACCTTGTGACAAGTATCATTGCAAGATCTTGTTTCTTTTTATAATAATTGCTATTCATTTTGATAAGATTTTGATTTTAATAAATCTCAAAATTATATTCTTGATTTCCTAGTATTCTTGCGTATGCCTATTGATGATGAAATAACATGCTGAGTTCCACCAACTATCCCTGTGAAATATCATAGGAATGATAGTGACCTAAAAGGCATCTCACTCAACTAATGCTCAGTGGGTTGGGGTGTAGTTGCAGTCCACCAGGTTTTCTGTCTCAGGTTGGCATAATGACTAAGTCCTTGGTGTCAGAGGATCTAGAAAAACCATTTCTGGGCCCTGTTCTGAAAAGAAATCCAGAAATGTATCACGCCAAATGACAAAAGGCTGGAATCCCCTAGTGTAATCCTTTGATGGTCATACTTGAAACCTCTATGCTCTTCCCAGCCTATGCCTGATTGTGAGACTCCTGAGAGTCATATGTTTCCGATGAGCCATCTACCTGCTATCTACACACCAAAGGGAGCAGAGACATTGGTGTTTTTATGTAACCCTAGCCTCCCATGGGAAATAGCAGTCTGATAACATTTATATTATCTTGGCTCTCGAGCATCTAGCTAGGTATTAGGGGCATTTAGGTATATGGTAGCAGTATTTCTGATGGTATTTTATTTTTTGTCACAATAATTCTCATCTACCTCACTTATGAACTGTGATCTGGGCAGAGGAAGTAAAGAGCTCAGAGCTGTCAGCTCCGAAGCCTCATATGTGGAATCTACACTGGTAGTCCTAATAGAAGAGCGATTGGGTTGAGCAGGACATTGAACAGCCAGAAGCTCATCTCCAAGAGCTAGAGGGAACAATACGGCTACAGATTCCACAAGCAGAAAGATGATGGACTGTAAAACCTGTATGGTAGGAGGTAGGGGGAAGATGGATGACCAGTTGAGAGGTTGGATAATCAGAAGAGAGGGGCCCATCTGAGAATCCTAGAAGGAAGTTCTTCGAAACTAATTGGTCATGGCGAGGATGCAAGCTGATCTGCCAAAAATGTGATTTCTGAGGTTTCACAACCTGAGGCCAGAGACGCTATCTATAAAGAGTGCTCTAGTATATGCGAAGGCTGACTTGGACTTGATGGGTGTCAAGACTTTGCACAGCTTTCCAGCTAAGCTGGAAACAGAACAACGGGCCAAAGTTATCTTTACCCGGGAGGAGGCATCCATGGACTCCTGGTATAGCCATGGTATCTTGGAATAGGAGTGGGGACCAGAAAAGTGTTTAACTGATACCTGCTAAACCACAATTATTGCTACCATAAAACAAGTGTTAGCAAGACTTTTTTCAAATTGAATAGTACAACAAGGTGCATCAAATGAACGTTAAGTCAAAAGAGACATAATTTGGTAATATAGGCAACAAGATCTGCAGTTTTTTTTGTTCAAGAAATTAGGAAGTTAAGCAACGTTGGTTTGGGACCCTTCTACTTTTCCGCTAATTAGAACATGCTCACAGTGCAGTACATGGAAAGCAACTAAGGCAGAAAACAATTGTGCTAGGCAAAGCGGTATTTTAACATTATGAGTACATCCACCTCACCTTGTCGTTCATGAGCTGGTGGTTGAGTGGTGTCCAGGTGCTCATTTTTGTTTGCATTTTGGAGCCGTCCACGTTCTTAGGTGGTGCAAACGCCATTGTGCCTCAAAAACCCCAACCTGATCCAGAGCCTCTTTACTGAAATATAGGAAAAGTAAAGTAGGTCAAGGTATCTTTTAAGAGATGGCAACGCATCAATCCTGCAATCAGTTCTAGGAGACATATATAAGATTTGTAATATAACTTTGGAAATAACTGTGAATTTTAATGTCTTTAATACTGTGCATCAAGCAGAAGATTGAGAGGATTTTCAGGGTTGCATCGTCATCTTTTACTGTAAACAAATGTTTAGCAATAGTTTGATAAAAAATAAACAAAATTGGTGATCCTAGAATTCATTTGAAAGTTTTGTAAACGTTTTTTTTTCCAGGAGGGCATCAAAGCACTGTAGAGGTTGTGAATATTTCAGGAAACAGCAGAAATTATTATTTTGTAGGCATTCTGGCATATTATCATATTTGCCGCATAACTTATTTACAGCGCAGGCGCAAGAGTGCTTAGAGTTATATAGATGCCAAATATAGATACATCTCAAGTATGGGTAAATTTAAATTTCCATTTGGTTACAAATTACTACCCTTATCTAAGCACTCCCAATTTTACTGCTAAAGGAAATGTAGTTCCTGCAGATGATGCAAGAGGCGCACAAGATGGCAACGTTTTGTTGGGTGGTACAGCTACAATTAGGGCCCAAGACTCTTGGTTCTAACGTCTACCCCGTGGGATCATCTGCTCCTCAAGGTACAGAGTTTTAGGACAACTAATTAGAGGGGGAGATACTGCTACCGTTTTTTCACTCAGGGAAAATATTTTCCCTGTGAAGAAACTCCTTTCTTTACACCCCAATTATATTTTTGGTGTACACCCTATGCATTTGCACCTTGAAGACAAGGCGACTTCTTTCGGGGGGGAGGGGGGAGGTAGGTGTGTGTGTGTGTGTGTGTGCGTGCGTGCGTGCGTGCGTGCATGCGTGTGTGTGTCACAGCCACTCATCACTTATCATGCTCTTACTTTACATGGATACTGGCACTATCTCTGGAATAATAGGGTACACCAAGGCTCAACGTGGTAATCATTGGCATATTGTGTGCATTCTAGATGCAGTAGTGCAAACCCTGATAGAATGCATGACCTGTCATAGCAGCAATGATAACTGATCTAGTGCTGGCATCCACTGCACGATGGCGGCCAGCACAGGTATAATGCTGGTCCTGGCACAGTGGTGATAAGTCATGGCACACTCTGAACAACAATGGCATGGTGGAGCCACCCGGCATAAGGGTAGAAATCCTGGCTTAAGATGTATCTCTGAGCTGCTATACAGACCTGCTATCAACGTGCTGCATAGTACATGTAATTTTGAGTAGTTGATGGAAACACAAAAAGATGATGGATGGAATGCTGAACATGGGAACAGTCCAGCCCGAACTGCCAGGCCAGGTCCTCCCTGGACTGGAAAACAAGCATCCTGGGAGCGGTTTTGGGGTATAACCCCTCATCAGCCAGGCTAGCTTGAATCCAGTGGCATGTCTGGGCATAGCCTTGCCACTTAAGGCAACTATAGCAACACCAGTCCCAGGATGCTTGTTTCTGGTCCAGGGAGGACCTGGCTTGGCAGTTCGGGCTGGACTGTGAGGAGCAGGGTCAGGACTGAGTTGCCTATGGCTGGGTCCAAACTGGGGTGGCGTGGTGAGCAAAAAATGATGGATTAAACCCAGATCTCTGACTGGGGGGTGAATGTTTGCATTGTACAGTATTCCGTCCACCAGCTGTTCTTTTTTTTCTTCTTTTTACTTGATAGAAATAGCGAGCTGAAATTTGGGCACTAAATATGTATTTAATATAAATGGAAATATTATATTTGATGAGAAAAAAAATATATTTTCATAAAAATAATGTGTGTGCTTCATGAGGGTACCTTAAAAACATGGCTTTTTTTGGAAATTTATGTACACGATCAATGTGCTAAAAAAAGTGCACTATTTGGCCTATTATTTCAAACTTTTCTTTGGTTCTCGGGGGTTACCAATCCAGTCATGCAAGAGGGTCGTTACCAGGGCTTTAAGTGGGCCAGGTCTGAGCACCAGCAGTTATTTTCAGAGGGCCTCGAAACGGGTCTCTATCGGGCTCTATTTTCGGGCCTCGCAGAGGTAGTCCGTTTTCTTTTTTTTTTCTTGGACTATTGTTACACACATACTTAAGCAAATCAAGCTAATGCGCTCCCAGTACCCCTGGCATCCCCACACCAGCTCGATCAGAGGCGCAACTAGAGCCAAATTTCGGGAGGGGCTAAGGAAAAATTTCGGGGGGGGGGGGGGGCTCATTATTCCAGTAGTAGGAAGTGTGGAGATGCAGGGGCTCTAAGAAGGGGTGAAAAAATGACAAAGAATCATTAACATGCAAATGGTCTTTTAAAGACCTGTGAAGTACTCAGGTGCGGCTGTGTGTGTGCCCGGGAAGCTGTCTCAGCCCGGGCTGCCACACACGACGGGGGGGGGCTGAAGCCCTTTGAACCCAATGGGCGTTGTGCGCCTGAGGTCGATTATAAGGTCTTCCTTTAAAGTCCACTTCGGTCCTCCGATTCTGAGGTACCTCTTCGATTGCCAGTTTCTGAGTTGAGTATCGCGCATATGCCCGAGGCCGGCAGAGCTCTCGAAATTGACATTTGGGTACACCCCGTCCGGATTTTCCAGTTTATGTAAGTACCGAACGGACGCCATGTTTTTCAAAAACACCTCATTCCAATGATAAGATACCTTTTTAGAAACGTTATGTGAACTGGACCTATCTGATAGATGTAACCAGATAGGATGGTGCGGAGCACTGCAGAACTAGTCTGGTCTGAGCACCAAACCACAAAATCCACGGGCCGCTACTGTCCATACATAGACTTGCTGTAATAAGGAGGGGAGAGAGCAAGCCTGAGCGGGGAATTCCAAATCTGATGACACTCTGAGGAGTCCTAGAGCTGACGGCTTGTCAGAGCAGGGGGTACTGCTACACTAGTTATCTTTATTTAGACCACGCCCCTACTTAGATAGGCCACACCCCTTTGAGGTTTGCCCCGCCCCTTTTAGAGCACCCCCAGGTTTTTTTCCCACTTAAAGCCCTGATCGTTACGTCTCACAACCTTCAAAGATTACCGACCGCCACTGACGGGCTTTGCTAGCCAAGTATGAGTGGAGAGATAAGCTCGCCTTACACTGAGGACGTTTTGTCCATCTGCTTTTTCTGGAGGGGTCGTGTGCGGCTTGGGCCCGTCCCACACAGAGCACACGAGACAGGTAGGTGGTTCAACTCTTCTTTATTCAGTTATACGGTCGCAGTGCATGCAGGCACTATCCTCTTGCTTGCAGGTCTCCTGGGGTCCGGAAGTGGTGTCCGGTGGCTTGTTCCCTCCCCTTGTGTCTTGTGCAGGGTCTTAGTGTCCCCTTGTACATCGCTCCATCAGGTGGGGACAGTAATTTGTAAAATGATATCTCTTTCCTTTAAAAGAAGGAGAAAAGGTCAAGCGGTAAGGGCGGCATGATTACCCTGCATACGACAACAGATGCTGCTAAGAAAATAATTTATTCACAACAAATATCCGCCTGTCTGCATCTGTTTGTCGTGTCAACAACGTGGACAGAGCTGCCATCAAAGAGGCTCAGTGGCTTTGACAGGTAAAACCCTTGATACACATCTACAACTGGTTTGTTGAGGGCCAAGGCCCCAGACCAGTCCATGTTACCCTGCTCCACCGCTGCAGTGACTCCCACGTGCAGAAGGAAGGAACTTGTACAACAAGTGCTAAACCGACTGACTTTAGAATTACCAGATGGCTCCATGTTAGTGAGACTCTAAGATTCATGCCTGGAACTTATATTTAACAAATCGGTGCATTCTGGGAGGTGTAGTCCTGGTAGGATCAATGCGTGTTGAGGAAAGACAAGTGCAAGAAGACATCTGGCCACCCTAGCTACAGATTCATTCGAGTAGTCCTTGAAACTATCCATTAAGATATATTAAAGCAAATGTGTTCAAGAGGAAAGACTTGGCAATATTATACCTATTTGGGTAGGTACGCGCCATACAAGACTTTATAATAATATAATAATAATAAAATCGCCTTACCCCATCATGTAGGAAAAGCTTGGAGAAAAACAGAACCAGAGAATGGAGCCTCAAGAAAAGAGGATTCTGGGTGCTGTCCAATATGGTCTAGTCTGTCACGTGACCCCACCTGAGGTCAACTCGTTGGTTATGGGGTCAACGTATGAAAATGTAACACGCTCAAGGTCGATATTTTGAGGCCATCAATCCCATCATACCAGTCTCTTTTTATATAATACTGATCAGGTACTACATGACCTTCTTGGGAACAAAATCAAAGAACTCACCAACTGCTCTACTTCCTTTAACAAGAGTAATCACATCCTGCAAGCCTTTCCTGAGACTTAACAGTACTTATGAGATGCTCAAAAAACTATTTCTACTCACAGAGGGTCCCTTACCCCGAGATCACCAGAATTCCAGTTGTGCCCCGTACATACAAACTCAATAACGACTATGGCTTTGCATTGGTAAGTACACGGAAGACGCATACATGATCTCACTCTACCCTAGGTTGGTCACGCATGGCCAAGAACAAGCTTCCCAGGAGACGTAAAATCCCAGCGACCACAAGTGATGTCATAAAGTCAAGCAAAACTGATCAGCACTGAACACCTCACATCTCACTCCTTGGACGGGAGTCTCACACCTTGGAAATTGAGTCTAAATTCTTAGCAGCTTCTGCTGTACCAAAGACCATGTGTAAGCTCTGTAATTAACAGATGTTACCACTACCCAATTTTGGGGGGAACACAGGACATGAGGTTAGATTCCCTTGAGTAGACAAGGGATGGGGCGGTCAAGTGCTGTGGGACATAAATGCATTTCATAGGTGCGTTTGTTGGTTCAGTGGACAAATGCATCCACTTCAAAATCTGTGTATGACCTGCTGGTCACAGGTTTGAAACCGGGTCCACTCAGCCTTTCATCCTTCTGAGATCGATGAAGTCAGTACCACTGAGTTGGGTTACAATAACTATCTGTAGATTCAGCACCAAGATATCCTTTGGGGTGAATGTGTGCTCTACAAATACTTTTTGTTATGCTTTCCAATGTCTGTCCTTTTGCTGGTGTCTTTGGAGGCAAACTGGAGGGTCATCACCATAGGCCTAGTGCCTTATCACGGAGATATGAACGCTGCTAGATTGTTTGGAGGGAGGCATGTAAATAAGGCAGGATTGATTTGTATATATAAACCATGGCCAAGTAATGGTATGCACAAATATATGACAACCCCCTGAATGGACAACTTCCTAGCTCAGTTGTGGGACAAGCATGCTCTGCGTAGGCTAATTTGTGGAATGCACAAATTTTGCTAATTAGTGGTATGCCTGAATTCTTGTTTCTCAAAATGTACAAATTCAGTCTAATTTGTAAATCTGGCTAGTTTCAGCTGTTTCAGAGAATTCACAAAATTAATCAAATTCATGATATGCAAAATAACTACTAAATAGAGGCAGCACTGGCAAATTTACATTATGCGTAGTTCCTGGCACATGAACATTCCATCCAATTAATGGTACACACAAACCCTGTACAATTCATGGCATGTCCAGCCCTGAAAAATACATTGTCCACATCTCAACCAGCATGCGCTACACCGGACTGTTTCCATTGGAGCAGGGTCAAGACTGATTTGCACATGGCTGGGCCCAAACTGGGGTGACATGATGGACTGGGATGCAGCCCGAGGAATTACCAGTGGCTGAGATTAATTCAAGCATTCTATCCATCACTTTTTTGTATACTTCAGTGTGACTCCCCAAGTGGGACAGGTATGGCCAGATATGGGTCCCACATTTACAAGTACAAATTTCATTTCATTACAAATTTCATGCACACTGTGCCACTTGAACCAAACTATACACTACTGATGAGGCCTCATAAGAGTGAAACCTGTCTTCGGTTGCTTGTGTTCCAGTTCAGGAAGGATCTAGCCTGGCAGTTCCGACTGGGTTGTTCCTACTGGAACAGGGTCAAGACTAATTTGCACATGACTTAGGCCAAACTGAAGTGACATGGTGTGCAAAATAACTATGGGCTAGGATGTGGCCCAAGTAAATAACAGTAGCTTAGAATAATTCAAGCATTCCATCTATCACTTTTTTGTATACTTCAGTGCGATACCATAAGTGGAACCGGTATGCCAAGACATGAGTCCCGTGCACACTGTGCCACTGGAACATAGCTACAACTGACTGATGAGCCCTAATAAGGGCAAAATTGGTGTTGGGTTGCTTGTGTCCCGGTTCAGGGAGGACCTGGCCTGGCAGTTCAGGCTGTACTGTTCCTACTGGAGCAGGGTCGAGATTTATTTGCATATGGCTAGGATCAAACTGAGGTGGCATGGCGTGCAAAATAAGAATGAACTGGGATGAGGCCCCAAGTAATTACCAGGGGCTGAGATTAATTCAGCATTCCATCCATCACTTTTTTGTATACTTCAGTGCAATGCCTTAAGTGGGACGGGTATGTCCAGACGTAGGTCTCCTGCACACTGGGCCACTGTAACCAAGTTATACCTGACTGATTAGCCCTAATAAGGAAGAAACAGGACTTGAGTTGCTTGTGTTCCGGTTCAAGGAGGACCTGGCCTGGCAGTTCAGACCAGACTGGTCCTATGGGAGCAGGGGTCAAGATTTATTTGCATATGGTTGGGTCAAACTGAGGTGGCATGGTGTGCAGAATAACGATGGACTGGCATGCAGCACTGAATAATTACCAGATGTTGCGATTGATTCAAGCATTCCATCCATCACTTTTTTGTATACATAGGCATGTGTAAATCATCACACAGAGATCCTCTTTGGCACATCATGCAAACAAACCCTGGCTCATGCTGATCCAGGGGTCCACCTCAACCTCCAGCTGTCACATTATGGAGAACATGGAGGCACGTTTCTTGCCCTAGAAAAGTAAATGGTGAAATGACAAAATTAGGTGCGGTGCTGCACATGCTCTTACAGTGAAAATAATACTGGCAGAGGAGGACCTTGATAATGTATGGGCAATGAGAAGAAGTACACATAAAGGTGTTACTTGGTGATATTATAATGTAGGGCAACACATGGACACAGTGGTGAAATACTGATAAAGGTGTTACTTGGAAATATTATAATACAGGAAGCTCTGGGTGATCCTAATAAAGAGATTTGTGGGTGATGATAATATATGCACCTCTGTGTGATCATGGTTTGTTGGCCTGAATGTCATCTCTGGGTAATGGTACTGATATAGAGACCTGTAGGTCATGGGGATGTTGGTACCATTTATTATGAATGTTTAGTTGCTAGGTGGTAATAACATCTGGGCCTCTGAGTATTTATGGTGTATTGATGGGCCTTTGGGCGATAGAAAAGGGGATATGACAACATAGTGATATCCTGGGCCGTATTACGGTAATGGCGCACTACACCTGGTGCAGACAAGGGCGGTGCACTCTATTAACATCAATGTGCCTCCCTCAAGCGAGCCACAAACCTTCGCCTGCCCTGGGGCAGTGCATTAGTGAAAGACAGAGCAGCTGCTTGAAGTAGCCATTTGGTTTTTAGGTCAAGCCTAGAGTCAGCGCGCATGCGCTGCTCTGCGAGGCATGTAGTATTAGAGTATGAACTTAAAGCTCTGCCCACTCTCCGTCCATATTTTTCATTGGCTTGTGTCTTTGTCCTTCGTAAATGCTGGCTTCTGATTCAGTAATCTGCTTGTTAGTCCCTCCTTAGTATGGCCTTGTCTTCATTTGTAACCTCCCATGGCTACTGGCCCTTTTACTTCTGTTGTTACACGGTACTTGTTATTTAGTCTGTAAGAACTACTTTCTTTAATGAGTTTTTCCTACTGCATGCACGACGTGCTTTCCCGCAACATTCAGCGCACCATGCACGCTTTCACTTTCCAAGCAGCCCGTCCTTTGTTTTTTTAACCAGTGCAGCTCGCCTAACTCGATCTTGACTGCACACAACATAATATATTTATTTAAAAGCAGCGCAGCTAGTATTGCCGCGGGAACAAGCAGCGACGCGCACGCTGCGTGTTCTCTTTTGTTAAATGTATGTTAGTCTTGTCTCCCTGTGCCATGTTTGCCCGCCCGCTGTTTTTTCCTTACAGCGCGCGCACACCACTTGCGGGACGCTGTTCTTTCATTTATGTTAGGTGTGTTACCTGTGCCTTTATCAGTTGCTTTTCCCTGCCACTGTTTTTATTAATTGTTTTCCGCCCGTCAATGTTTTTTATCAATTGGTTTCCGCCCATCAATGTTTTTTAATAATTGGTTCCCACCCGTTGCTGTTTTTATTATTTTTATTACTTTCCAGATGGTGCTATGAACACGTAGGCAAGGGCGGGTCCAGAGGCAGTCTACGGTCAACCTGTGAGGCCCCCTGTACATGTCGTGGCATTATAGTGATGACATTGGGCGTAACTGTAATGGAGGCATTAATTGGGGGTCCCCTAGGTTGGGTTCAAACTCAGCATGTTGGGACACGCTTTTCTGTGTCTGTTTAGCTTGTCCAGTTTGTGCTCTGATGAAAGGGAAAGTAGAAGGATTAAGAGGGCCCGGCTCTCAGCCTTTTCATTGTCTGCACTGCTCAGATGGCTGACCTAGCTAGAAGCACTTTTGAATTCACCCCTCCAATGTCGAGGCAGGCGCTTTTACCCCTCAGTCACACGCCGTCCTCCTGTGCAGTGCTGCTCCACGGTGAAGCTGTGTCAGCTGCAGTTTATGCACAAATGTCCAGTGGCTCAAGGTCCTATGCCAAGTGCCACACTGGGGGTGCTTCGTATAACTAAGAATCCTCTCTAGAGCTGTCGCTAATGTGCCATCTTAGAAATCTCAGCGCAATCCATGTCAGTCAGGCAGCAAGCAGCCCTTAGTCAGCACTGTAGAGGTAATCAGGAGTAGGCTGCAGCTGAGTACTCACTTGGCGTCGTTAAAAGAATAATCCGTAGCCTCCTTCTTGTATGTGTGCACTGCTTCAGGGATTAGAGCTATTGCCCACTAGCTCTGTCACACATCGAGCAGACTCGCACCTGGGAACATGTAGGTCTGGACATCGAGAGAGTTAGGGCATATTTATGTTGCCTATTGGAGAGTATCGGCTTAGGGCTCGGAATATCGTGTATGGCTCCGCTATGGCAGGTCTGTCATGCAATGCCTCCCTGGCGGGCTCCCACTGGAACACAGATGTCAGTGTTGGTCCCGGGGGCCATAGCACACTTTTCTCCCCCCTTCGCTAGCAGGTACATGAGTAAGGCTGCCAGGCTATGCTGTCTGCACTACAAACACTGCTGGGCTGCAGCTCCCCTCGCGCTGCGGCCTTCACAGAACACCGGCATCATACAGTCAGCACCGCAGTCTGAAGCTTCAGACACCAAGCAAAGGATTCATCACAATGTACCGGTTAGATGGATGCAGGTAGAGGGTAGCGGCTGGGCTCCCCAAGCCGATGTCACTGTATATATTGGGGACGATATTGGAGCCCTTTCAGAATGTGTATGCCGTGTTCGGTTGGTTAGCCAAACCCCCGGTATCTATCATGTTTTGTCAATTGAAGGCACTTTGAGTGTTGAAATTGGTTTTACCATTATTTTTAGGTCGAGCCTAGAGTCAGCGCCCATGCACTGCTCTGTGAGGCATGTAGTATTAGAGTATGGACTCCACCCACATTTTTGATTGGTTTCATTTTACTATTGTAAACGAAAGCTTAAAAAGCGGACATGAAAAGTGCAATTGACTGAAAAGCCAGGAAGGAGCTAAGCTGCAGCTCACCACACAGGGTCATTCAATGCTCTCTCCAACAGAATCTGCAATAGCTGTCAAGTTTCAGATTGCCCAGCTCTCACGTGTTGCTGCATTGCTCTCTCCTGCTTTTGCCTCGTTTTTCGGTGCACTACTATCAATACTATCAATTTCACCTCTCTCGCGCCCTCTCTTTCTCACACACACACACACTTTCTCTTTCTCAGACACCACACTTTCCCAAACAGACCTATATAAGAAATGCTTCTTAAGTTGTTTATCAAACACACTCTCATGCACACATTTTCTCTCAAACGCACGCACCCAATTTATACTCACACACATTTTTATTGCACATGCTTTCAGACACCCCTCCCTTCTCTCACACACAGTTTCTCCCTCACAGACACACACTCTCGCTAAAGCTCTCGCACGCACACTCTCAGCTTGCCCTATCTGATACATTCCATCACCGGTGACACTCAACATCTTGAACAGGTGAAAGAAAATAATACCTTTTTCATTCTTCACTCTCCCCTTAAATATGTTGCTTTAGGCAACCCCCAACTTTGGGAAGAATTCCATGTTAAAGAACAGTAGATGTTGCAGTGCCCAGTATAATGTGCTGCATGGCTAAATACTTATAAGGTCCCAAAGACGAGACCGATTGCATTGCAAATGCTTGTTCACTGTGCAGGCACCATCCGCCTGCGCTTCAAAGAGAGGGGGCAGAAATCCCCCTACAGGCGGGTATAGTGAGTGACTGCACCCGCCTGCAGGGAGGTGTATGGGGTTCATGGGACCCCTCCAGAATGCTGTCATCAAGGGGCACACTGACTGTCAGTGTCCCTCCTGACGGCCTCTTTGCCTCTGCTTCTGTATCCGTAATACAATGCAAGTGCAGAGTAGTGTTTCTCTCAATTGCATGTGGCCACACCTGCATGCAAATGAGGGAATGTCCTCTTAAGATAGTGCTGTTCAATATGTGCTCCGGCTCTATCAGTATTACAGAAGGAGTTGCACAAGCATCTGCGGCCCCTTCTGTGATACAACAGTGTTCTGAGGAAGCAGAATTTGGGAGTGCACTGACATTGAACACCCAGAGCACTGTTTGTAAAGTGGCCCCTAGTGGAATCAATATATAGACCTCTGGATAATCACATTAAATGGGGCCTTTGATGATAATAATAATATGGGCATCTGGTTAATAACGCAGGGCATTTGGTTCACATGGCCTCTGTTTCATAATAGGAATGGTCTGAGGAGGGACCATGTGTAGTGCAAGCCCAGCAAAAGGCAGTGGAGCACTACAGCTGGTAAAAGGAAAAGACAGGGTAAATGTTTGATTGGCAGGGTAACTGATTACTAAGATAGAGAGTGGATTGTCACTGCATAATCATGTAGTGTTCTTTAAACAGGGGTGTAATCTGCTCACTCCTAAATTGTATCAAGGTAGTGAGGGTCTTGCTGGATAGAAAAATATCATTCTGGGTACTAAAATGGAGAAGGCCTGTTGCCTTGTTATTTCCATTTTTGGACTTCTTCATCTCCAGCCTGATGGTAACCTGGCAGCAGGTGGGTCGAGAGTCACTGAAGATGGTGAACTTGTCAGTCAGATTGGCAAAGGTATCGGTCAGAGTCGAACTGGACAAAACAATAAGCCACCAAAATATAAATGGCCCCAATTAGAGAACCTGATAGGTAAAAAAGTGACCCACATTGTAATACTGCAGGCATTTGTGTGTGCCACAGGCAATGTTTGTGGTGATATCAGGGAAATCAACAGTAAAAACCGTCCAACCTCGCCATAAAACAGGCCCACAAACTGCTAAAACTCTGACCCTCACAGTAATTGGTCAGACCTGCCCAACGGGCACTGCCTGATACCCTAAAGGCCAGTCTGACCCTGGTGCCGGCCGTGATGGCTCACCATGTGGGGAAGCAGTAGTCTGAAGACACAGAAGAGGTGAACACTGTGCTAATATCATCTCAGTTCACCAAACTGTACGTCCCAATAGAGCTCCTGGCCTTGTTTGGGACTCGACCTGTCAGCACGCCCATCGTGCACTGAATCTGCTGAATCTCGAGCAGAGTTTGTCATTTTTCAGACTTTAGTCACTTCTTCCATCATTATTGAGCTCTTACAGACTGCCAATCACTTTTCTTCAGTTCTTATTCACTAGACCACCATCAGGAGTCTGGATCTTCAAAGAGTTGCTTTGAAATTCCTTGCATTGATTGATCTTTTTGGACCATCTCACGTACGTCGCAAACAAATTATAGAGGTTAAGAAAAAGCGTACTGAGAAGCATGTGACACTCTGAGTGGATGCTGGCACTACAAAAATATTTACTGCCTAACAACAAGTTCTTCAGCTTCGCCTACGTGTCCCGCTTACCCATGTAATCGTTCCTGGAAGGAGTAACCTACAAGACCAGTATACATTCTCTGATGACCACAGACAAAGCATACATGTACCTAACAATATCAACGCATGTTTTGGAAGAAACTGTTTCAAAGTTTCCTGCCTCTTAAAAACATTTTTAATTGTTTCCTAATGTCTTTGTCAAGTCACATAAGGTTTAGTCTTCAGCAACAGGTTTTTTTTTATTCACAGTAGTGGCTAACTAAAGGCATTGGAGACAGAACAAGCTGCTACAAAATGCAAATTATGGCTGCCGTTTTGGAAATGAATATCTGGATAGGATCTACAGAGTTGCTCAACATTAGGCTGCCTTTTTGGGACAGAATTCAACAACATGTTTTAACAAAAGGCGCTAGTGAGCTGTGTGTGTCAAGAGATCACAGTAGCACAAAGGGGCTCTTGGCCTTCCAAATTTCAAAGCTGCATTTCAGAACTTCAACACTTGAAGATGAGACTCAAGTCATTGGCGATGACTGTGATTCAAGTTATGCCAGAATGAAAAGGCACAGGATTTACTCGTGCTCTCTGATTGGCTGCACCAATGCTGTCATGTTCTTCTTCTTCTACTAACAAAGGTCAGGTTCATCATCACTTCCAGGACCAACATCGCTGAGGGGGTGGTAACAAACAAGGGCAGATGAATCCGCCTAGTGATATGGGAACCACAGCACTCAGACCTTTCTGCACCATGACTTCGCCATGACATCACAGACTATGGCTGCACAACACACACAAGCTCTTGAGGCACCATAGGGCAAAGAAAGGGGCCAAGGGCGGGCATGTAGATGCTGGTTTAAGTTCAGATAACTCTAGTTTGGGTCAACACTCTTGGTTTCTGTATATCAATGGTGCAATATTTCTTATGAGTGCTTGCAAGGCTTTTAAGGTATTCACCTTTCCTTACTTCACCTAAACACGCACAGGTTCGCACACAATTGCTGAGCTACGAACAGACCCTAAAGAGAAGACTTAAACACGTAGGGACTGATTACGATGGCGGAAGGACCGTCACCGCCAACCCGGCGGTGGCGGTCCTTCCCACATCGGACCGCGATTTTCCCACCACCAGATTACGATGGCGGTGGGATCCAGACCGCGGCGGACGCAAAGACCGTCCGCCACGGAACCGCCACAGGCAATGGTTCAGATTGCCTGGCGGAGCGGTCTGCATCCATAAAATGGTGGCGGTGCCTAACAGGCACCGTCCGCCAAATTAGGATGCTGTCTTCAGCCAGCCTTTCCGCCATTGAAAGGCTGGTGGAGATTGGCTTCGGGGGCCCATTACGAGCCCCCCTTGTGTCTGGGGGGGTGTTTGTGCACTGGGGGGGTACCCATGGTACCCCCCTACATTTCACTGCACCAAGTGGCAGGCACCGTGTGGTGCCTGCCACGCAGTGCAGTGAAATGCACAACATGCATTTTGAATATCGCGGCGGTTGCTGCAGTCAGCAGCACCCGCCGCAATGTTAAAGTGCAAAATGCGACCGCCATGGTGGCGGTCGCATCCTAATTAGGTGTGCGGGACCGCCGCATGTATTGCGGACGGTCCCAGTCACCACCACGATGGCGGACGGACTCCAGTCCGTCCGCCATCGTAATCGGCCCCTAAGTTCCACCAAAGCCAGTCAATGGTTCCTCCTGGCCGGTTGTAGGCAGAGTGAACCCCAAGGGCAACTTAGTATTTCCAGTAGTATGCCATTGCTTCATACTTCCATTGCAACATACTTGTCTTTTTGTGCAACATGAGCAACATGGCCACGAGAAAAGAAAAACTTAGTATATATAATTGAGAGCCATGAATAAATTCCGTGATGCTCGGTCATATACCTCCTAAAACAAGTTAAATCTTTCAAAATGATGTGCCAGCTGCAGCTGAAAACACACGAAGAGCCCCCGACCTGCAACTCTTCCAAAGACACTTCCCATATTCCTGTTATTCCGCCTTAGGATGTGACTTAAAAAATTGGATGGATAAAAACTCTGAATCCTGGAGGATGCACTAATGCAGTTTCCTCCACCATATTCTCCCAATGGGGGAGGACATTTTGTAGGTGGACCCTCCTCTACATTTAAAACTCGCTTTAAAAAGTGAAGGGGGTTCCTTTACCTTTGTCAGAAACTTATGACAACATATTAACTCTGTGCTAAAGGCCCAAGGTGCATGGGGTTCAGCCCACTGATTTTCAATCATCTATTGGAACATATTGAGCACTTCAGACAGGGCTTCCAATCTCAGACCATGATAATGCCGATTGACAATGAAGGAAAGGAAATGAGAGACCAGGTACACGTTCCCCACCTTACATGGCATCTGCTCTTTGCTCCATTCCTTGGCAATTATAGTCAGGAATATTCATTTAAGATTGATGGTTTTAAGTGTCAAAACTTAATCTCAATTTGATGAAGTCTGTTTTTAGGACGCATTGGTGCTAGAAATTATTTAAGCAAAAGCGTCTTGTTATCACTGCACTCCAAGCCCAGTTTGGACAGACATTAGGAGGTCTGCTAACCTGGGTCACAAATGTAACCTTCTTCAAGATGACGCCTGTAGATTCTGGTGCCAAAAATGTTCAGTAGTTACTGATGTTAAATGATCAATTAATGATATGTGTAAAGTTAAAGTAATGTTATAGTTAGGTGAAATGCTCAGAACAGTGCTTAATTTGTGCCGGTGGTTTCCGGTGCTCAGCACCGGCACTTAATCATCAACACTACCGCTTTTCATGAGCGCCAGTTAAGGACACATTCATTTATGGTAGGCATGGGAAGATTAAGGCCCTAATTACGATGTCAGTCGGAGTTGCCTATAAGCATGAATGTCTGGTACCATTTTTTAAAGATTTAAACCTAGGCGACAGTAATAATATCACAATGTCAATACAAATTTGCACAGAAAAATTGCCATGGTTGAACAGGGATTTAGACTCTTGATTAATGAAATATGTCAAAAAAGAAAGCACTGATTTGTCTTTCTTGGATCTGCACAACACACATTTGGCAATAATGATATACTTTCATTATGATAAACCTTGGTGGCAGTCAGATTTGACTTTTGTTACTGCCAAATACTCTGATCCCATACTTAGATAAGACCTGCATTTACCATAGCCCTGCAGGTGAATGCACAAAAGCAATATCCTTTAACAAATGGCTAAACTGGGATTATATCCTGTAACAGACCCTATTTAATATATTTCTGATCAATACTTTTTGCACATGCATTCCTGAAATACTGATGATCTGAGCGCAAGTGGCACATCTATACCGTGATCAACTTATATGAGTGATGCAGATCTTTTTGCAAGCTCAACCATTTATTTTTGCATTTGAAAACTATTGCAGACTTAAAATGCTTTCCACAATTAGTAGATGGACTACCCTGATAGATGGACAGTCTACAGAAATAGTTCTTAACCTTTTGACTTCTGTGGACCCCACTGAATCAGTACTGGAAGATGGGGGTGCCATGGCCTAAGCAATGTCTACAATTTGACACTCAAAACAAATCACAAAAATACAGAAACAAGTGTAAAACTAACAAATACACATATTATGAAATATTTTATCTAATTCACTAACAAACACATTTACAAAAATCACAATTTTAATTTTAATGGGAAGGTTGGAGCCTTTTAAAATGTTATCTTATTTCTAAAAGACAAAGTGATACGCTAGCTTCTAGCATATCACTTCGTCTTTTCTGCTCCTAATGCAGGCCCCTTTTTGTTGTGCATATCAGTGCTTCAGTTGCGGCACCAATAATCTATACTAGATTCTGTTTGCTGTGCTTGTCCTGCTCTCACAAATCAACCTAAGGTTACCAATTTCATTGTTAGCTTCCGATTTAAAATTCCCACACATTTACAGAGTATTTTAACATTTGTAACTTTTATTTTTGCTTTTTTATGTATATATATACTTTATTAATCTGCCAATATTATTGAATTTTCAAAACAGTCGAGGACCCCTTGAGTAGGTGTTGCAGCCTCCCAGGAGTCTGCGGACCACCAGTTAAGAGCCACTGGTCTACAGTCTGGAAGTATCATTCAGGCTAAAAAGAAGCAAACTCAAAATAGTGAATCCTTTAAATTATTTCAGTCTTTGATTTAAAAGAAAATGGGTCTAAACATCCCAGATCCCCAAAAGCAAATTTATCCTAACAAATACTTGCCAGGCTCTTCACTTGCATAATTTTAATCTTGGTGACGATCTTTTGCCCACAGCAATTCAAGCCTATGGCGTATCCACTATTCCAAGTTGGAATGCAAATGAATGTTTTCCCCCATGATTATATCAATTGCCCAAATCTACTAATTTCCGTTAGATTTGAATTCAGGGTCAAAATCATAATAGTAATGCTACCAGCGCCATTGAGATCTAATCTGGAGCCCCTAGTCTATCAGAAAGTGCATATAGATATATTGTGTCTTACTAGTGCCATAGTTCTCCCCAGTTTTAATCATGTCCACAAACCATTGATACATATTGGCTTGAATAACATTTGGTGTGAACCTGAGCCAATACAAAATAATTGTTGTGTTGTAACTCTGCGGAGCTAGACCAATTGTAAATCATGTCTACCAGAATCATAGCTACACAATACACGCGTGAGAATCGGATGAAGAACATGGAGGGATATTTGGGTTGGGCCTATCAGGCATACTTATGATCTCCGTACTCTGAACTCGTTTGGGATTCTTGAGCAGAACAACTTCACTGTTCAATGGAAACAGGACAATAATTTGTTGTGTATACGTGATGGTCACAGTTTTTGCCAGCTTTTTCTCAGACATGCTTAGCTAATTCCTCTGTTAAAACCTCTGATTTTAAAATCAAGTCAAGAGGCTTTGGATTTTTGCAAATGTATTGCTGACAGTAATCTTTATAATAAATTTGTAAACTAGAACTTTGATTGATAGGCTTTGATTAACAATATATTATATTTTGATGAATATTTTTATAAACTACCTATCTAAAGTGCTCTTTGAATGATTGTTTTATGGGCTAAAATCGGAATAAACATACTGAATTGAGTGGAGTATCATCAAAATTATGTCAGAGTATTTTCAGTGATGTAAGTTATGAATAACAACAAATTAACAAATGAAATGAAATGAAAAAGAAATGTATAAAGCGCGATACAGTTACCCGAGGGTGTCAAGTGTTTAATGCCAAAGTCTCATTGTTCCACTTCCACGCAAGGAACCCCAAACCAATGATATTTTTCTCTTTAATTTTCAAAGATGAGAAGCTGATGAGCGATACCAAATACATGATGCTTCACAGGCTTAGAGTTACTACTCAACAGTCCTCTAAGTGTGAGATTATTTATTGATTGTTTAAAAACATTTTCTATTTTAGACATTAGTCTCGGACTTTGTCCTTGTTTTCATAAAATCTGTCTTTACATTTTCCTCATCCTGAGCAATGTGATAATGCAAATGTTAAAGCCTTTGTCCTTTAGCATGTACACAGTTCATGGAAGTCTAAATCAGTGACAAAAAATCCCTCTAACCCCTTTTTAGGTCGAGCCTCGAGTAGCGCGCAAGCGCTGCTAGAGGCGAAGACTTTTAGTAAGTGACTTTCAGAAGCAGTCCAAACGCTCGTGCGTCGTTGCTGGCCTTTTTTGGATGGGTACGCGCGGCAGACATGTGTTTCCAATTATCGTGCCCAGACGCGTGCGCGATAATTGGAAACATATGCCGGCCGTGCGGGGAAAGGCCATGACGCACGAGCGTCTGGTCAGCTGAGCAGGCTGCCGCGCTCGCTCGCCCTCGCCCCCGCTCCTCTTGTTGTGCTATTGCCGCCGCTCCGTGTTTGACTTGCAGGTTTTAATGCGCATCCGAACACCTCTCATCCAGCAATAAGACGCCCCCGAGGGACCACTAGCAGAAAATAGGACACCAAGCCCATAATTAAACTAATCTCTTTCTAGGCAGATGCTTCGGCTGGCGCTGCCATCGCATATTACAAAAGGCATCGCGAGGGCTGTAAAATGTGCAGCAATTAGGTTTGGAAATGGACAGCACCAATTTTTCAACTGTTTCAGGTCCGCGGACATGTGCACGCGGCGCTGCCGGGCTTTGAATCTCGGCCAAATAACTACTGTGGGAGCTGGAACCAAGGCGGCCGGAACCGAAAGGAAAGTCGATTTCGGCTTTTATCCTCGACGTCAGAAAAGCCCTTTGCACTTAGCGGAAGGCACGCCATCTCGGACGCGAAAGCTAATGCCCAACTGTGGATTTAGGAGGAAGGATTTGCGGGGCTTAACTCATTATCCATGGCTCCCATATATTTGCTCAAGCTAAACCGCCATTTCAAATAATTGTCCTGCGGACTCCGCGGCCTTGCACGCGCTCTGCCTCTGCCGCGACCATTCACGGGAAACGCAGCCTCTGCTCTGTCTCCGCGACATCCCGGCCATTGGCCCTAGGGCTGTGTAATGCCGGGTTGTGCTGAAAAAATGTGTTCATGGTTTGGTTCATAATCTCCTGCACACACAGGGCGATAAGGGCTAAGTGACCTCTGTGGAGCGTGACCCCAGCGGTACACACCCCCTGAGCGCAGCTCAAACACTGACCGCATGTGGGAAACTGGGAAATGGGAGGGAACAGCTGTCCGAAAACAGTAACGACTTCTGTTAAACATTGCAACATTCCATTGTAGCACTATAGGCCCGGAGACAACAACACGACTAAAACACGACCCACTGACTCACAGTCATACGAGAGCTGGTGGGAGGTCGCAAGACCCAACCCTTTGCAGAGCTACCATAGTAACAAGCATTTGTAGTGCAATAGGTCTCGCATTTCGCGAGTTTGAGCTATTGGCATTGTAAATGACAATTCCTTTTATTTATGTTTTGGTTTTTAAAACATAAATAAAAGGCATTGTCATTTACAATGCCAATAGCTTAAACTCGCGTAAATGCGAGACCTACTGCATTGCAAATGCTTGTTGTTGAATGTTTGTGATACAGTGATATATTGCGTATTAATTATAGTTCTTCCCGCCATGCACTGGCTTGACTACAACTACAGCCCAACCTTAATATGTAATGGTTACTACACTTCTATAGTGCACATATAGCATAATCTGGGCTCTAGCTGCTGATATGTTAATTATTGCCCATCTCAATGGTACTCATTTTATCAACCTCAGTAAGTTGTAAGTTGCCCAGGCAGACGGTTGAAAGGCTGAGTAGACCTTCTGGGATTTGCACCCATACTCCAAGCAGTAAAGAGATCTCTACAAATGCTGCGCTGCTTCATCCTAGCTTTCCATCTATGAATTAGATGCACCTGGTGTATGAATTGTATTTTTTTCTAGCTATATTTTCCTGAGAGGTTGGTGAACCCTGCCTGGATTTGACACGGACTCCTAGGTTACACACAGTTCTCATCAGCAGGTTATGAATATGACACTTTACAACGCACGCGTTACAACACGTGTCATTACAACAAATTTTTTACATCGCAAAATCCATTACAGCGCGTGTCGTTACAACGCATAATCCATTACAACGCAATTACTATTCTAACTCCGCCGGGGCGTTACTTTGGGGAATGCGTTGTAATGGATTATGCGATGTAATGACATGCGTTGTAATGGATTTCGCGTTGTAAAACATTCGTTGTAATGACACACGTTGTAACGTGTGCGTTGTAAACGATGTTTCCAGCAGGTTACACACCCAAAAATATGTTTTGCTTCAGATGTCTCTTCATGGAGAGAAAACACATAAAGTCCGTAGGCCCCAGATGACGTCACAGGAAACGAAAGAAGGGATCGCCTCTCCAGAAAGGCATCTTGCTCTCATCAAAGTACCAGCTTGATTTGATTATTTTGTTTACAGAGTTTAACTCCTAAACAGGCTTCTTGACGCTAACAATATGTTTCCAAGCATGGAGTGTGCTGCAGGAGAGCAGACTGTGTTCTGCTGCAAGGCAATGCCATCTTTATAGCTAGGGTGTAGTAGAGCGCAGGAGGGGGGCGGGGGCTCTCAATTATTATTATTTTGTTTGTTGATCAGGACTGGAGTAGCCTGGTAAAGTGTTCTCTATTTTATGACCATTTTTATGGCCCTGCAGCGTTTTTACTATATTGGTGCCTTTGTTGTTCTGGGGTTCCCACCGACCAGAGTCAGAGTAGTTTGTTGACATTGTATTGTCTTGGGACCTACAAACATCAAGGTGTACTCATTTTAAATCTCGACGAAGCACTTCGGGCCAAAACGTTAATAGCGCGGGCCTGGCACGGCTCCCGGGCCGGGGCCCAGCATGCCCTGGGCCTGAACTTTCTAATATTGGCAGGGGCTCGAGCAGGGCGTTTGATCTCAAAAGCGCCTCTGAGGCACCAGGGACGTGATCTTATCTCCGAACCACAAAGGCCCAAATGGTGAACACGATAACAACGTGGCAGCGCGAAACTATCATTACAAGGAGGAACATTATGTCTGAGCCATGCGGGTAGTTTACGTACTACGTGACCCAGGGGAGGTGACTGGGAGGTTAAGGAAACAAGCGACTTACTCAGTTTTTGGAAAGAGAAGCACAACATGTCAACAGCGACACTCGGCTCTTTCATGCGCCCTGCGCCTCGTTACAATAATTGTTAGTTGCCACCATTAATTCTCGCCGTGTGCACACAGAGGACGTGTGAACCGCAGGTGAGGCCGTCACGGAGGCCATTAGCAGACGAGCCTCTCTCTGCTGAGGTCACAATATGGCGGTAGCCATGGAAACGTGATCAGTATCGGCCCGATCTGGGCAATGATTGTTATGTAAATATATGCGGTTTTCAATCTACTGAATATGTTGCCACTGTAGCTAATTCAGTGTGCTCTTCCAGTGGGTGCCAAGTGCCTTCCAGATCCCAGTGACCGGCTAGATTTAAAGTAATCAAAACAGGTCGAAAGCTGCGTTGGCCTCATTTCAGCTGATTGCACAAGCACCCAGGTGTCACTTGCACGAGTTTCTGACACTCTCTTGTGCCAGACATTAACATTAATGCTGTACCCATCCCTACTGCCAGCCTCGCTAAGTGCCCGCACAATGAAGTAGGCATTCCTGAATCACCTGTAAAGAAATACGGGGGGGCGAGCCGGTGTGGCTGGATTCATGTCCAGGGTGGGGGTGCTGCCATCAAAGTAACGTCACTGAAGTCATACGGATTGTGAAAAATCCACGTGCCACACAGGGAAAAAGTGTTACAAATGAGCCACGTCCATTCGGTGAAGTTTGTAGTTCGTCGTGCATTTTGGAGCACACTGTGGCAAATATCAGACTAAAACCTGTTGTGGTAGCTCACTGTTGTTTACAGACAGCACATTTCCCATTAAAAAGGCCACTAAATTGGCACAGACGTTCAGTTTTACTGATAAAAGTATATAGTCCGCATACAATTATATGTGGAAACAGGCTTTCAGCAAATAGTTATCATTTGCGCATCACCATAAAAAGTGTCTTGATTTGTTTTCAACCTATTAACGCCTTCGCTGCTAGGCCTTTTCCCCCTGTGCCACGCCTTTTTTTGGCTATTTGGGGTAGTTCACGCTTAGGCCCCTGTAACTTTCTGACCACATAAGGTATCCACGCCAAATTAGCGTCCTTTTCTTCCAACATCACAGGGATTCTAAAGGTACCCAGGGTTTGTGGATTCCTCTGGAGGGGACCCAGAAATTAGCCAAAATACAGCTAAATTTTGTTTTTTGAGGGAAAAATGGGAAAAAAGGGCTACAGATGAAAGCGTCTGGTTTTTTCCCTGCAAATGGTATCAACAAAGGGTTTGTGGGGCTGAAATCACCATCTTCCCAGCTTTCAGGAACAAGCAGACTTTTGTCAGAAAACCAAATTTTTTTACACAGTTTTGGCATTTTTCTGGGACATAGCCTATTTTTGCTATTTTTTGTGCTTTCAACCTCCTTCCAGTTAATGGTAAAAATGGGTATGAAAGCAATGATGGATCCTGGAAAGGTATACATTTATCAAAAGTAGACAACATTTTGAATTCAGCAAGGGGTCATTTGTGTAGATCCTTCAAGGTTTTCGTATAGAAACTAACAGTTGAAAATAGAAAAAATTGAAAATGAGTTAAAAAAAAACAGCCATTTGTGCCAACGTTTTCACCTGTAACTTCTACTAAGTATGACAGATGTTTGAAAGCAATATACCGTTACATCCGCTGGACCCTTCTGGTTGTGAGGATATATAGGACTTGTAGGTTCACCAAGAACCCGAGGAACCCAGAGCCAATAACTGAGCAGCGTCTTGCAATGGTTTTTTATTGTGTACCGGGTATATAGCAATTAATTTGGAAAAATATAAACAGGGAAAAATCGGTCTATGGGTCCCGGAGTAGCGTGCTACTCACCGAAAAGCACTTTGACGCCTCGTCAGGGGTAGTAAGCGCTATACAAATGCAATTACAATACAATACAATACCTATGTATTTCTGAAATGGGAACAAAATATAGAGTTTAGAAACAGTAGCTATTTGCACATCTCCGAAATTGTGGGTACCCATACCAGCATTTGAATTATAGGTCATTTTTCAAAGTGACTTCTTTTTTACACATTGTCTTACATTTGGAAGGCAGAAATGAATTGAAAGTCAATAGTTAATAACAGTTACTCCACAATGTTGTGTTCCCCTAAGTCTCCCGATAAAAATGATGCCTCACTTGTGTGGGTAGGTGTAGTGGCCGCGACAGGAAACAGCCCAAAACGCAACGTGGACACACCACATTTTCACAGTGAAAACTGACCCTTTTTTTGCAAAGTGCCTAGCTGTTGATTTTGAACCCTAGCTCTGCTGGCACCTAGGAAAACCTAGCAAACCTATACATTTTTGAAAACTAGACACCCAGGGGACTCCAGGGTGGGTGACTTGTCTGGTTCTCACCAGGTTCTGTTACCCAGAATCCCTTGCAAACCTCAAACTTTGTCCAAAAAAACACATTTTCCTCACATTTCTGTGGTGGAAAATTCTGGAATCTGAGTGGATCCACAAAATTCCACCCACCCCGCGTTCCCCAAAGTCTTCTGAGAAAAATAGTACCTCACTTGTGTGGGTAGGCCTAGTGCCTGCGACAGGAAACAGCACAAAACGCAACGTGGACACACCACATTTCCACAGTGAAAACGGACCCTTTTTTTGCAAAGTGCCTAGCTGTAGATTTTGAACCCTAGCTGCTAGGCCTTTTCCCCCTGTGCTAAGCCTTTTTTTGGCTATTTGGGGTAGTTCACGCTTAGGCCCCCAACGTTTTCCTTCCCAGAATCCCCTGCAAACCTCAAATTTAGCTGAAAAAATCACTTTTTTCTCAAATTTCTGTGCGGGAAAGTTCTGGAATCTGCATAGATCCACAAATTTCCTACCACCCAGCGTTCCCCCAGGTCTCCCGATAAAAATGGTACCTCACTTGCGTGGGTGGGTCAAGTACCCGCGACAGACAAGGGCCCAAAACGTATTGAGGAGACATCAAAATGACCTATCACAAAACAACCTGGTTTTGCAAGGGGAGGCACCTGGGTTTTTGGCCCCGGGCTCGGTGGTCATCTTGGGAAACTACCAAACCCACACATTTCTGAAAACTAGACACCCGGGGGAGTCCTGCGAGGTATGGCTTGTGTGGATCCCCCAACGTTTTCCTACCCAGAATCCCCTGCCAACCTCAAATTTAGCTGACAAAAACACATTTTCCACATATTTTTGTGTGGAATCACCGTGCCGGCACAAATGTCCTACCCCACAGCGTTCTCCTTGGTCTCCCGAGTAAAATGATACCTCACTTGTGTGGGTGTCCAATGCAGAATTGGCTAAAAACATATTTTTAAAAAAATGTAGCGCTTAGAATTCTTGGTGCTATACCTTTAATCCCTATGTTTTGGGCTCTTCCCAGTCACAGGCCCTTGCCCCACCCATACAAGTGAGGCATCATTTTACTCGGGAGACTGAGGGGAACGCAGTGGGGTAGGACATTTGTGCCGGCACGGTGATTTGCAGGGGATTCTGGGTAGGAAAACGTTGGGGGTTCCACACAAGCCATACCTCGCTGGACTCCCCAGGGTGTCTAGTTTTCAGAAATGTGTGGGTTTGGTAGTTTCCCAAGATGACCGCCGAGCCCGGGGCCAAAAACCCAGGTGCCTCCCCTTGCAAAACCAGGTTGTTTTGTGATAGGTCATTTTGATGTCTCCTCAATACGTTTTGGGCCATTGCCTGTTACTGGCACTAGGCCTACCCACACAAGTGAGGTACCATTTTTCTAGGAAGACTTTGGGGAATGCGGGGTGGGTGGAATTTTGTGGATCCACGCAGATTCCAGAACTTTCCACCACAGAAATGTGAGGAAAATGTGGTTTTTTTGACAAATTTTGAGGTTCGCAAGAGATTCTGGGTAACAGAACCTGGTGAGAGCCAGACAAGTCACCCCATCCTGGATTCCCCTGGGTGTCTAGTTTTCAAAAATGTATAGGTTTGCTAGGTTTCCCTAGGTGCCGGCAGAGCTAGGGTTCAAAATCTACAGCTAGGCACTTTGCAAAAAAAGGGTCCGTTTTCACTGTGAAAATGTGGTGTGTCCATGTTGCGTTTTGGGACATTTCCTGTCGCGGGCACTAGGCCTACCCACACAAGTGAGGTACCATTTATATCGGAAGACTTTGGGGAATGTGCGGTGGGTGGAATTTTGTGGATCCACGCAGATCCAAGAACTTTCCACCACAGAAATATGAGGAAAATGTGTTTTTTTAAAACTAAGTTTGAGGTTTGCAAGAGATTCTGGGTAACAGAACCTGGTGAGAGGCACACAAGTCACCCCATCCTGGATTCCCCTTGGTGTCTAGTTTTCAAAAATGTACAGGTTTGCTAACTTTCCCTATGTGCCAGCAAAGCTAGGGTTCAAAACCCACAGCTAGGCACTTTGCACCTAGTGTGCTCTCTGACGCCCACTGGGGGGCAGATCAGGGGCTACTGCCCCAATCTGTCTCCTGGGGGGGGCAGAAAGACTGTGGCATTTTTGGGGGCGTGGTGGGGACATTGGCATGCCCATTATGGGCAGCCCACACCCCTGAAGTAAAAAAAAATATTCCCTGATGCCTATTGGCTTTTGCCCCTATCTGCCTCCCGGGGTGGGGCAGAAAGACTGTGGCAATTTTTTGGGGGGTGAGGGCACTGGCATACCCATTCTGGGCGGCACCCACCCCTACATATATTAAAAAAAATATTCCCTGATGCCTATTGGCTTTTGCCCCCATCTGCCTCCCGGGGGGGCGGGGGCAGAAAGACTGTACCATTTGTTTTTGGGTGGGGGCATTGGCATGCCCATTCTGGGCAGCCCCTACGTACAAAAACCCCCCAAAAAACCCTGGTGCCTAGTGGGCTTTATGCCCCCCCCCGGGGGGGCAGATCAGGGGCTATTGACCCCATCTGCCTCCTGGGAGGGCAGAAAGTGTTTTGCCTTCTTTGGGGGGGGTAGGGTGGGGGCATTGGGATGCCCATTCTGGGCAGCCCCCACCCCTGGCCTGTAGAAAAATAATCCCTAGTCTAGGGTGCTTTCTGCCCCCCCAGGGGGGGCAGATTGGGGGCTACTGCCCCCATCTGCTCCCAAGGGGGGGCAGTAAGACTGTTTGTGCCCAAAATGTATGGGGGGAGCAAAGGCCCTTGCCCAAGGGGCCGCTCCCCCCTCCCTGGTGCCAGGTGGGGTGATCCCCAAGCAGGGATCCACTACGGAAGGGTACCATTGGAAAGGGGAGATTCTCCCCTTCCCAACGATACCTCTCCCATCTGTTTCGGTGCTCGGGGCTGAGATAGCCCCACAAACACTGAAACTGTGAAACTGAAACTAAGTTTCAATTTCGTTTTCGTTGCAATGACGATCGCGCGCCATGCGCGTGATCGTCATTGCAAGGAAATCCAAAAATAGGCCTTGGGAGGTTGGGGAAGCTCTTCCCCACCTCCCCAGGCAAAAAAAAATTAAAAATGGGAAATCCCTCTGCTGTCTGCAGCAGAGGGATTTTCTGAGCATATCCTCATGACGGAATGGTTCCGTCATGAGCACAGGAGCACTGGTGCTCATGACGGAACCATTCCGTCATGAGCACCCAAAGGGTTAAAATCTTTCTTTCCATCGCAATTAAGAGTTACAAAAAAATGCCTCATATATGCTTTCCTCATGGCTGATATAGTTTGATATATTTTGAGATATTCGTATAGTTCATTTACAAGTATTTAAATGTTACTGTGCGTTAGTTTAGAATTGACATCCTACGTACAGCCCTTCCTTTCATGTTCACTGTAATATAGCAAGATTGTCACATAGTTCACTTTACAAAATCCTCTCACTTTTCAGTGAGAGAAAGAAAAGTAAAACACCAATCTCCATGTTAAAAGAATAAGCAATTCGTCAGATGACATAGCCTGACACTTAACCTCTGTCTTTGAACGGCATAAAAAATGTGACAAAATAAAAAGACAATTAAAAATTCCTCTTTATTGCTCATTAACCGCTTGAAATCCAGCATCGGTATTTTCGGGGTGCTGCAGCACCCTCAACTCCCCTAATCCCAGCACCTATGAGGTGATCCAGAATTATCTGGTAACTACCAACTAATTTCTAACCTCTCATTCCCAAGTCCGATCAGTGATGGATGTGGGGGTCAGAAGGTGATTTTAGACACTGTGGAAAACACCCTGGAGAACCACAAAATCAATCTGGTTTCAGAGTCTCCAGAGGCACATAGTTGGCACTGGAAGACTTTAGGGAGGAGTTTCGTACATCACTAAACTCACTTAAGTTCACACTTCTCCAACAAGTAGCTCGTGAGCTACTGGTAGCTCTCCAGATAGCTGTAAATAGCTCTCCTGTGTGCTGTCCAGCCTAACAAATGAGAAGCTTTTGCTTGGTTGAATTAATATTGGTATATAAAAATTGAAAAGAGAGGAAAATGTGTGTATTTCCAGAACTCATAAGCTGATGTTTGGTGAAAAATGGTTGAATTTCTAAAATATATTTAAAGCTGATATTTGAGTGATAAATCATGTGGTGTTGGGGATACGTATTACCAACATAATTACCTTGGTGCAAGGGCATTGCAGCTATGGCTGTTATGTGTTACGCATGTAAGGCATTCCAAATTGACAAATCCCTGACAACCCTGCCTGATGCACGGACATGATTAATACCTGAAATCTTGCATATGGTGGCCAATAATGTAATCTTGTCTGATCACTTCTGGTCAGTATTACAGCATTAATATTATTAGTTGCTCTGGATGATTTTCATTGAACATCAGTAGCTCTGTTTACAGAAAAGGTTAGAGACCCCTGCACTGAAACTACCTGGCCAGCTGCCAGTACATCTCTGTGGACAACAGTATCTCTCGAGGCCGCTTGGAGAAGTGGCAGAGGTGACGAAAACACTACTAAAGCAGATCTGATTCATCCTCTCTGACAGAAGCCAACAGTTTAAAATCAACTCATTATTTAAAAATGTCTTCTGAATGGCCCTTCAACGATCAACAATGTTATCAGTGCTGTTCAACATATACAAGTTATCTACGACATAAGTAAGCCCCCTGGCACAGCATGAAATTCCAAATGCACACTGTAGGAAGCCAACTCTGTATATACCATACCAAAAAGAGTTATAGTGTGCACAGAGTCAGTGAGTCCCCAGAGGTATGGCAGAGGTTAAAGTAGATAATAATTTACTCTCACTTTAGTGGCAGCTGGGCTGAGCAGTTAGGCTTATCAGAGGGTAGTGTGAATGCATTTGTTGTACACGCTCATACAAGTCAACAACACACACTCAATGACTAACTCCAGACCAATGTCTTGCAAAAATATTACTTTAGTTACTTTTATTTTAGGAACCAATTTGAACTCAGTTACAAGCAAGTAGACTTTTCCGTCAGGTAATACTTTCAAAAAGGTAGTATAAATGCTTTATGGTCTTGGAAATACTTTGGTATTGTCAATCCCAAACAGTAACATTTAGTACTTGCAAAGGATAGACGGTTGTAGGCAATAGTTCGAATGCAATGCAATCCTAAGGAAGGAAAACAGGATTATGCATCAGCAAGTAAGTACACAACTTAAGTTTTCAGTCTTTGGGGGTTTAGACCGGCCCTAGGCAAGGGTCAGTTTTAGATAGGCACTGCACCACCAGAGGCACTTGGGCAGTCGGGTGCAGAGTTCACCGAGCCCAAGGCAAGTCAATGGAGACTGAGGGAACCTGGAGAGGTGCAGAGATAAGTATCTAAGCCGCAGTGGTCGATACCAGCAATATTGTTTGCTCTCGCGTTCAGCGGAGAGCAATGGGGATGAATGGGAGTCAGTAGGCCGCCAATGCCGGGACCGTTGCGGTCGTCGTCAACGAGGCACTGTAGGTCAAAGGGAGGCACCACCAGTCCAGCAGTCACGGTCGTGGGGCTGGAGATGCACATGGAGGAGTTACGCCGATGTTGGGCCATCTCGGAGAGGCTGCGGTCGAGCAGGCGGGGCAGAAGGAAGCCTAAAGGGCCACTTGGATGAGGGTACAGGCTCTCGGGAATGGAGCTGTAAACAACTTGGGTCATTGGGCCGATGGGATCCCTCTAGGTCGTGGAGGCCGTTCAGCTGCAGTGCCCTCTCCTGGCAGGGCAGAGTTGCGTCGACACGAGTGTAGGTCCTCTACCGTTGCGGTTTGGGGCTCTTTTCTCAGTAGTGAGTCGTGTTAAGACAAGTGTCAGTCCTCAACTACGGCAGTCTGTTTACCAGCGGATGCCGGGATCTAAGGCCTCTAGTCCAAAGGGAGGTTCTTGGAGATTGGGTGAAGGCTGGAAGTTCTCTGGGGTTTCTTGGAGGCCTGCATGGTTTCTGGAAGGACAGCAGGTCCTGTTGTCGAACTGGCTATAGGTGTCGGGGTTCTTGCTGGGTTCTGTCTGCAGCGGTTCAGTTCCTGGTCCGGCAGCGTTATTCTTCCGTCTTCTTCTTTGCCCGTCGAATCTGAGGAACAGGGTTCAGGGCAGCCCTTAAATACTAAATTTAAGGGCGTTAATGAGGTCAGGGGGCAGTGGCCAATGGCTACTGTCCCCTAGGGTGACTATACCCTTTGGGTACCCCATCTCTCTGGGGAGAGGGGCACATCCCTGTTCCTATTGGGCCTAATTCTCCAATTCAAGATGGAGAATTTCTAAGAGAGGGGTTCACCTCAGCTCCTGGCAACCCTAGGGGTGTATATCAACACATAACCCCCAGTAATATCCAGGGGAGGGAATTAGAGGCTACGGGGTCTCTAGGGTGAGCTGGGCTCCAAATATACTATATACACACAATTATAGCTACCCTAGAGTTGTAGTCAATTACATTACGTTACTGTGTCCCTAGTAGCACTACTTAATAGGAGTGCTGGGCATTTCAAAAATTGTGAAAGGCTGTCCTCACACACCACCAGGTGTCATGCTTCATCATAGGAAGCCCTTTCTCTCTAAAAACCCAGTTTGATAGAGAGCGGGCCTACACCTGAAGACAGGGAGGCACTTCTAATTATTTTAGTGGGGGCTCGCGTGAATAGTAAATTAAAAACCAATACAATACCCCAAATTGCATTTAATCGTAGGGTATATTACTTGGTCTTAAAATCTGGAATGTGGGAATTTGGGGAACTATTACCCCATCACCACTGTTACAGTCGTCAACATGTTTCTGCCTATGCCTCCTCCCATGGGGCATTGAAGACCCTACATTGGGGTATCTAAGAACCACACGTTAGGTTAGAGGTAGACACAGGTCGCCCTAACAAGAAGGCAATCTTTAGTATTACATTGCTAAACAAGGAGCCCGTCTGTTCGTCCTGCAGAATGCTGTGGACTCATTAGAGCCATAGGCAGAAACATGTTGACGACAGTAACAGTGGTGATCGGGTAATAGTTCCCCATATCCCCACATTCCAGATTTTAATACCAAGTAATATACCCTACGATTAAATGGAATTTGGGGTATTACATTGGTTTTTTCAGGAAGGACCCGGCTGACCAGTGGTAACTGGACTTCGAGTGTGCCCTACTGATGGCCTCTGCCTGACACTCTATGAGTCTATAAGTGCCTTCCCTCCCTGAGGCCCTGGAGGGGCTTTAGAAGTGTACTTCTGTGGTGTAATCAGACTTAAAGGACTAAGTCAGAAGAATAAATCTTATGAGCAAGACAAACCTGGTTGGTATATCCGACCCGTACTCCATCATGGTCAGCCTAAAAGGTCCCAGTCTACTGCAGCCATTGACTATCATTGGCGCTTTGTGTTTTTTTGCGCTATATCTACTTAAAACTTTAAATACTCATATATACGGTTACCTTTATTAGATTTTTGGTGTCATTAAGTTTATGAATTTTTACTTCATTTTCTAATTCAGCTCAGGGGTTTTAAGATTTTGCATTTTGACTTTATTACTGTTTCTGTACTGCATAAATCATTATCCTAAGTTAAGCCTGTCTGCACCTGTGCCACAGCTACCAGGAGGTTGAGCTCAAGTTAATTTAATGGTTCCTGTGGACTATGTACACAATACTTGATACTTAAAACGCTCCATAGCCTATACTAGTGGGGATGGAATAATTCACATTCGTCAAAGACGGCCTCAGAGGAAAAGGGCGCATTGTCTCGCCCTCTCCCTGCTCCGACCGGCTGACTTCGGCAGCCGCGTCCTGTTGATTCTGGATGCTTCTCGAGTATTGATACTCTTTTGGATGATTCATGGTTCTATAGATCAGTAGCCTGCTATCCAGCCTTATCAGCCAGTTGAAATACCTTTCACATGGATTAACATCTCCCCACTGGATGGATAACTGACACTCCCATGGTGTACCAACCACTGAATGGGACACAACTAACCCTGGGCGGAGTTCGCGGAGTTGCGCTGTAGTGTAGCTCCTATTTCCCTAATAGGCTCTGCGCATTGGAATAATATACCCTATAGGTTTGACATAGGACTAAGGTCGGTATGTCCCTATCGAGTATATTAAACTTAATTACTTGTGCCAGCTAGCTCAGAGGCCACAAGAAACTCCTTGATAAACAAGAAGGGAGTAGTTTCTGGCAGCCGCAAGAACATGACAACTTTGTTTCCCTTTAGAATCAGAACGTGTCCCAGAGTCGTGGAAACAATAGATAACTATTTCACCCAGCTCACTCGTGCATACTTAGTTCTCCTCAAAGTTACACAGAAAGAATAGACGGGCGTTTCAATAAAAGATTTATTGAACAGTCTTGTTTCTCGTGTAAGTGATATGTGCTGTTACGATCACAAGACAGTATGCCAGATAAATAATGTACAGCGTAAGCAGTAGAAATAAATAATACTGCACTAGCATGATCTTTAGTAGATATTCATTTACATAAATAACATAGACTAAAAATGCGAGTACTCATACGATGCGTTTCTAAGCTAGTTCTACCCCAATGTACCTAACCTAACCTAGGTGTAGGGAGAGGTATGAAGTAGGTGAAGTATTCCTTACTATGGTATACTAAGAGTATGTTACGCCCAGTATGCCTTAGTATGCCAAGAGTCCCTCTAGGTTTCTAGTCAGCTCCATACCTTAAGAATGAGAGAGGTGGGAATCTCTTGCCAGGCTCGAACTCCAACACCCCGCGAGGGAAGTCAGATCACTGGAAGCTGGACTCTCTGCGTGCAGGGATGACAGCGTCTTCTCAGTGCGTCAGGCCGGGAAATGGGCTCCTCTGAAGTCGAGGTGTCCTCTGATTTACAGGGGCTAGGGAAGGTATATTTATACCTGAGAGGTACCTCAGAATGTTAGCATTGACGAGAATCGGACAGCGGAAGACGTCATGAATGAACCCCTAAGGTATAACGGTTCATGCATAATAGATGAGTCCTTAAAGAAATCAATAGTCCTGTGCTAGGGAAACTCCCGAAGCCTAAGGGTCTGTTCTTCAAGAAGTCGTTGTGACGTTAGGGTGGACGGATGTCTGAGACCATGCCTGTATTTGGAGTGCACGGTTTAATGCCTAAATAAGGACTGGGATTTTATGCCTATATAAGGGCAGGGCGAATTGTGCCTATATAAGGACATGATACAGGAAAACCTATATACGGACATCCTAAAAGGAATACAACACCCACTCCACTTTCGTGTGTACGATAATACTAAAATGCTAAACATTTAAAATGCTAAACATAAAATGGAGTACCGCATATTTAAAAAATTATTCTTAAAAGCATTAAAAAACATATTAAAATGCAAAAGGTACTGTACATATTAAGCATTGCTTTTCATTTCAGGCATATATTTGGAAAGTAAATGCAATTTAAATGAAAATAAGCAGTAATATTTACATTTGACAGAAAATGATCGATAAGTTTGTTCAAAATCAAAGTCATTTCATGAAAATTAATGAACTTTTTAGACAAAATAAGATGACAAAGTGTCTAAGGAAGTACCGCGAAGTCTGTACTATAAGGCTAGATCTACTTCAAGCAGATTGAATTGCCATTCAGTTTGAAAAAACAGAAAAAGTTCAATTTGGGAAGAGTTCCAAGTTTTGAAATATGAAGGCCAAATTTTACTGCGTCTCTGGTACACTGTGAGTTGAATCAGAGTCAGTGTACGGGTCTGGTGTAAACATGAGACCATCTATTTCTGTAGACAAAATATCGTCCACTGAAGTTGGTGTCAGTTGGAACACCTCGTGTAGTAGGTTAATTGCACAGAGATGTGAAGCATCGCTCTCAGCATAGGATGCCGCAGCAATGTTCGCGTCCGTTGTTACCTGTGTGCCCGTAGAACCATCTCGTACCTCAGCAGCAGCTGGAAGCGACTGTGAGATCTCAATGAATGCCGTAATCAGTATTGGTAGCCTCTGGGGACAACACAGAGCATGGGCCGTTATCGGGTCCAGCAGAGTATCGATATCCGTTGGCGTTGCTGATGGAAATGTTAGACAGGTGTCTAACACGCATTCTTCACCGCATAGCAGGCATCGTAGAACAGGTAAGATGCAATCTTGCCAGATTGGTCTGAATGACAGGAACCACGTGGTATTCAGGTCCAGTAGACGAGTCATGCCCAAAAGCTGTACTATTCGCTCACGGCACTTTCGTTCAAGGAGAGCTTTCTCCATTTCGCTCGGAGTGATGTCTGCGAATAGGCTGGCCATAGCGTAATAGCAGGAAGAGAAATAGAATTCCGGCAACAAGTGCTTTAATTAATGGTATGCCACCAAACACCGAATGTGCAAAGTTCAGGATGATTCAGAGTATTGCCTGGAAAGGTGCTAACAGACCGGAACAGATGCTCTTAAATACATGTACAAGTCCGCTTGTATCAGACATGTTAAAGATACGTCCTATCATTTCCACGAAATGTATAGGGCAGTTTGTACGTATTAAAGTCTGTATCTCAGCCGAAGTCCTTGCTACTTGTAGATCATAGGTTTCTTTGGCCGAGGTTAAAGGCACGGTTTGTTGCAAAAGCATGGCTTTCATTCTGCTTAAAGTATCAAATCTTATAAAAGAGACGTTCAGCGAAGGCCACAAAAGCGACTCCCTGACTGTGTCTATTGGGGCAAACAATACTTGCATACAGCAAGTGACCCTGGAGTTGACCGTTACTAGATATGGGATGCCTGGCAACATGCCGCAGCAACTCTGATCATTCAACATGAGGTAACTCCAATTAGAAAGTTGTCCAAACGTTGGATTAATCACAGCAGCTGGTGTACCCTGCAGATGGCAAGACAAATTTGCCACAGAACCATTGCAAGCCCCGTGTAAAGAAATGTCCTGACATATAAGTGAACCGCTCAGTGCACTTTTACAGTGTGTACCACTCAAAAACACTTCACGATCCCCACTCCAACGTCTATATGTATACGGTAAATCCCAAGATGTCTTAATGTATTCCTTACCCAACCTTTCATATTTGCCTGCTTGCATTTGTTTGAGGCAATACTGAAACTGAAAAGTAGTCACAGGTAGTGTGATTTTGCCATGAATGAGCCATTCTGTAGCTGGTTTTTCTGCCACTGTGAATGGTAACTTTTCCAGTTTTTCAATGCTCAGCACTGTATACTTTGCTCCTCTTTGTGCCAGTTCGATCTGTTTATCAGTTAGATTGTATTCTGCAAACAGAGCCGACGCGTTGATGAAACGCCAAGGCACATAGCCCGCACGCAAAGATTGCAGCGTCCAGCTTAATAACACAATAGAACGTAATTGAGATTGGCCTTGCTGTAACATCGCCAAATCTTGTTCTAGTATGTCGATAGCAGAGGATACAATGCTGTCCAATGAATATATTCTGGAGGACAAAGTTGTTAACCCATTGTCGACCAGAGAGAGTGTTTTCGCTAAATTAATACGATCAAGTTCACGTATTCGTTCTGCGGCCTCCATCTGTGACACCTTCCATGCTTCATTATAGGCAGCATAAATGCCGGCATATATGAAACGTTTTTGACGCGGTTTTCTTGGTCCCAGCAAGAATTCCCTAAGGTCTGCGTCTTCTTTAAGTAAGGATAAGTGTTGTTTCACATCCTGTAGTGTAGATTTCTGCAGCCAATCGAGGCATAATTTTCCTACACTGTATGTTGTTACTACCCCCGGATGCTGTCTTTGGACGTATCTTGGGTCTGGCCTATGAATAGTAAAGCCCTGAGTTTTATTCAGGAATCTTTCCTGACAGTTGTTCGTGTCTGTGGGCCAGATCAACCAATATTTCCTATCAGGATTAGATCTGTTGAGTTTTAGTATTTGATCAACTGTAACCGCTGCCTGTGTATTGTTATCACTTGCAGGTGTTGGTACAGAAGGTATTTTCATCTCTTTTATCTTGGCTACTCCAAGACAAGATGTTTGTTGGACAGTTTCATTCAAAAACATTATTTGTTCAGGGATGATACAGGCTCTAAATAAAGCTTCTATCCCCTGCACTTGCCAATCTTTAGTACCCCACACAGTTTTTGTGTCTATAGTGTCTTTCCCCAAGTCGAAACCCTGTCTAGACAATTGGGAAATAAATGATGCAGAGTAAATCTGTTTTGTATTTGTTAACATAATTTTCATTCCTGTTTTGTTTACATTTTTATAGTAAAACGTTTCTGGATCAGATGTATTGTAACCTGAAAAATATGGAAACTTGTTGGCAAATGTTTTTGAACTACCTTGTGGTGGTGTAGGACAATGCTCCCATTGGTTAAACATAAACACATTTCTAGGGTATGCAGATTTATGCAAATAATGATGACCATAGTGGTTATAGCAATACAGTTGTTCATAGTCTGATGAACCCTCTAAATATTCATTTTTAGAAAATGCAGCAGATTTTTCTAGGTCAAACATTATGTCGTTTACAGTCTCAAAATCCCAATCATCTGAATAGGTACTGGACGAAATGAGATCACTTAGTGAAATTTTAAACAAATGTGGAATGTTCAATTGTTCCGTCGGGCCAAAAATATCAAATTCTGTTTTGTCCCACACTATACCATCCTGTATAGGAACGGCTGTGATGTTCACTGTTGACAAGTCCCTTGCTTCACGATGGGAAGATTTATGAGGTTTCAAAAGTACGTTCACATCTTTTCCTTCAGTATTCACATGGATGTATCTGCCACTTATAAGCACGCTCCTAGTCGTAACCAAAGCTAGCCAGAGCAGGAAAACAAACAGTCCAGAAATAATCCAGAGTTCAATCCATGGGGAAACCAGATAAGTCTTTTTCAGAAAGTGAAGAAAGTCTTGTACTTGCTGAATGAGTTTGAATGATGCTGGCGTCGTTTCAGGTTCACTTGGATCTTCTGAGAACGTATCAAAGTTAATGAAATAGCCAGAAGCAGTTCTGTCAATTGTTGGAATTGCATCAGGATTTGTAGAAATCGCTGGAACCAGTTGATCACTTGCTACATTGGTGTAGACAGGTGTATTTGGACGAACTGTTACTTGATTTTCAAGAGGGATGAGTTCCATGGCATTGTTGCTTAGTCCTTCATCTGTTACTGCTGAATTCTCGATGGTAATCAGTCTTTCAGTCTGAACCTCTTGGATAGTAGCGAGAGGAGTGAGTCTGCTACTAGGTCGGAGTCCACGAGGCCTACTATTTAGTATTGGCCACATACTGTGGTTTGATGAGGTCGATTGACACAAATCTTTTCTCCTTTTTTCCAGCAAGGGGCGGCAGAAGTACTGTTCTTGTTCCTTGAACTGCTAGGACAGGTACTGGTTGCCTGTAAGAAGGTCCAAATTCCTTCTTGTCCGCAATCTTTTCTCTGACTAGATCCCCAACTTTTGGAATCCAGACAGGCCTTGCTGGGACCGCCGGTTTTTCCCCAGTGGTGGTTGGCTGCAGGAATACGTTACTTTGTCTTGATCTCAGTTCATTGAGTTCCTGTAAAACAGCCAAACGATCTTTGATATCAAACGGTTTATTTTCCACCACTGTGCCTACGTGATCGAGATCTGGTACCCACATTCTTGTCCCAAATAGGACCTCATATGGAGTGACTCCCCCTAGAGAACTTCTTGGCAGGTTATTTAATGAGCGTTGGACCCCATAAAGATGTTTGACCCACCCATCACCCGAACCTAATACCCTAGCTGTTATAGACTGCTTTCTGTCCCGGTTTTTCCTTTCCACAACCGAATTTCCCTCAGGATGGAATGGAGAGGAGTACCGCAATGCAACGCCCAGACTGGCCATGGCTTCTTTGTAAGCCCGAGAGCTAAACGCAGGGCCCTGGTCAGAATGTAGCGTGCCTATTGCATATGTGCCGATAAAGACTCGCAAATCTTTTATAACAGTTTGAGCGTCAGCCGAGCGCTGAGGCCATATCCATAGGAACCTAGAGCATGAATCCACTGCAACCATGATATATTTATAGTTACCGTCCCTTTGCAAGGGACCGCAGTGGTCCAGGTAAACACAAGCTAATGGTTTGTCTGAAATTAACAGGGGTGTCTGTGCAGGGCGTTTCACTGTGGAGACTTTCATCTGTTGGCATATATCAAATTCTAAAACATAGTTCTTTGTTTGTTTTCTAATGCCAGGCCACCAATATCTTTGCTCGAGTAAAGATACTGTTGCAGAAACACCTGCATGGGTAGAAGCTATCCCTTCGTGTGCTGCTAGGATTAGTCCTAATCTACGTTCCTTGTTTGGGATTACCCTATCCCCCACTCCAGGGATTCGAGCAAAAGGAACGCTGTTCGTATCAATTACATAAGAGTACTTGAGTGGAATCTTTTTTGGTAATGCTGCACCACTGCCTTTGCTCGTAGCATTGACAGCCAACATTATCTCACTGTCTATTTTCATTTTTGAACGAGTGATCGCAGCTACGGAAGCCGTCTGAACAGCCCCCTTTGCGGCTTCGTCAGCCAATGAATTCCCTGCAACGTGAACGCCATCACGTTGATGACTCAGTGTGTGGATCACGTGAGCCTTTGGTAGTTCGTTTTTCAACTGAACTACTTGTTCCCAAAGCGTTTTGTGCTTTATTGTGCCACCTTTCACATCTTTGAAACCATTTTCAAGCCAGTTTTGTATATATTCATTATACGACTGAACACAGTAAAAGGAATCGCACACTATTAGTGTGGGAAATTCTCGATCTGTACTTTCAAGTGCCAGTTTGAATGCTTGTAGTTCAGCTCGCTGAGCTGTACAATCTCCTAGAGATTGAGTTTTTTGTGACCATAGGTCTGAAGATGCCATCTCGCATGCGACCTTTAACGGTTGCACACGCTGCACTGTAAGCTTGCTTACTCCCTGTTGCGGGCTGTGCGGATCCGTCAGTGTAAATTATGAATTCGTACTGATCGAGAGGCAGAATTTCAGTGGGCAGAGGACATTCTTGTTCATATTGCAGGAATGCTTGTGTTTTTAAATCAGGATAAAAAACATATTCAACATCTGTTGCAGCAAGAGAATTAACCCATTGTATCCATCTTGGATGTAGTGCTTTAGCATTTGGAATGCTTGCTTTTGTGACCGCTTCTAAAGGTGGTACTGGGGTTACGACAATAATGCGTTTCCCTTGGGCTAGAGCTCTTTCTTTTGCTACAGCGGTTTGAACTGCTGTCAGAATTTTTTCAGTTGAAGTGAAGCGCATTTCTGCTTGTTTATACAAATGAGATTTGTATGCGATTGGTTTTTTTTCACCCTCATTAAATGTTAAGTAGGTGAATCCGCATTGACCCGAAATTATTCGAATCACCAGGTTGCGTTGACTTACGCGTGTTTGTAAGTGATTTGTTGCTAACATGTTAGCCTGGAGTGAACGCAAGATTTCTGTGTGTTCCTGTGTCCAGTTTTTGATTGAAAAATCAGGTTTAATTAATGCGTAGAGAGGTTTAACCCTTTCTGCGTAATTTAGAATGTATGTTCTTCCAAAATTTAGGAAACCCAGGATGGATTGTAAGTTTTTTAGCGTTTTTGGAGGTTGGAGCAGCGCACATTTCTCTAAAAAGTTAGCTGCCAAGCTCTTGCCTTCACTTGAAAGCTCATATCCTAGAAATAGGACATTGAGATGGGCAATTCGGGACTTTTTGAAGTTGATCTTGTAGCCCTCAGAGGCGAAGCCCAGTATAATGGTGCTCACCCTGTTCAAGTGTTTGTCCAGGTCATCGTCTGTCAGATAAATGTCATCGACATAGGACAATGCCTCATTGTCATAAATTTGTAGTAACTCCGTTACCCTCGCTGAGAATAAACCTGGGCTGTTCTTGAACCCTTGTGGGAGTCGACAAAATTGACGATGGGTCCCCATTATGGAGAAAGCTGTTAAGTACCTGCTTTCAGGTGCTATGTTTTGACAAAAGAAACCATTTGAGATGTCTAATGTGGTTTTATATTTTTTACGCACAATGTTATTCATTAATGCTGTGCTATGTGCATTTTGCACTGCAAAAGTTTTAGAACAAGTGTTTAAGTGTCTGTAATCCAAAACTAGACAATAGGTGTTGTCTGGTTTGGAGACAGGAAACAAAGGATTGTTCATTGAGGAGGTGCATGTTTCAATCACCCCTTGGTATTCAAGTTGATCTAAGATCTCCCTGACCTGTTTTTTAGCTTCTTGCTTTATTGGGTACTGCCTTTGTGCAGTTGGTTCATGTTTCAGATGTATTTTATGGTGAGGGGAGTCCTCATCCCATCCTACATGATTTTTATATAATGCTGGGGCCTGGGCTACTGCCCATTTCCTGGCATATGTATATTTTAGGTGTATTGGAATATGGTTGGAGAAGGCAGGCATAATAATGTCCTCGCCGTGTGGGCACTCCCTGACAAATTGTGGTGGCCAGTCTTTTTCTGCTAGAAGTATGTCATAGCCCCTTGAAAGTTTTTCCCAAAAAGTGCTTTCACCTGTCTAGGTATGTCTCCCTCCATCCGGAGTGTTATTTCATATAACTTTTGTGGAGTACTAACCCTGGTGTCTACAGTCTCAACTGTAATGTACTCATTCAAGTCCACTATCTCCAGAAGTTTCTTCAGGTTCTGGCGAGCAATTGTGACTTCTGCTGCACTGTCCAGCATTGTCTGAGCCCATTCTCCGTTCTTGAGTTGTGTTCTCAGTATTCTCGGCATGTCTGATCTTTAGACCTGCTACTTTCTTTTTGGAGAATTGAGGTTTTGTTTTATTTTTTGTAGCGTGTTTGTCTTCCTTGGATTTCACGCGTTCTTCTCTATGTTCTGACCGTCCTCTTCTTTCCGAAGTCTGTGATGAGATCTGAAAGGTACGAGAGGAACGTGTATCAGTATCTTGATACCTGTCAGGCTTTCTCAAATTATCCCTATTCCTGAGGTTATACCTCCTTTCAGAGGGCTCCTTTTGAGGAAACCTACCTCGGGATTGAGAACGCTTCTCGTTTGAATTTTATTAGTCTCCCACCTCTTTTTAGAAGATGTAGGAGTTTGTTTAATTGAGTCCTTCTCAGGACTTTCAGATAGTTTCGGCTTCACTGGTCTTCCACCCAAACTATCTCTGCCTAATTCAGCATAAGATTGTTCAATTATTCTGGGTAGCTCAGTTTGATGTTCTGTAACATCGAATTCCCTTAATTTTTGGCGGATCGCCACTGCTGCTGCTTCCCCTTTAATATTAGATAATATTATTGTTGAGACCTGGTCGTAATTTTTCAGTAATTTCATACCTAAATTCAGAGCAGGCTCTGCCCCGTATTCGTTTTGAATTTGTTTCAGGACGTCAGGTATTACCGCAATTGACGGAATGCCATGTGTTTTAGTATAGATGGCAGCAAAGACTGAGCCCCAAGTGGTGCTGTCTTCCAGTTGTGGTGTGATCCCCATCGGTAAACTGATTGTTAGGATTCTGTGTTTCTCATACGGGCTAGTATTTGGAAATACTGCTTCGATTTGAGTAATTTTTTGAGCTATCCAAAATGGAACTTGCTCACGTTTTGTGGGCATTTTTCCCATGACTGCGTATATAGTCTGTGGTGTAATTTTTAGTGTATTCCCTGGTTGAGGAATTTGATTTGGAAGTGTCAATGGTGGTTGGACTGTGAAAGTCCGCATGACATATTGGACCAATTGTCTGTAGATTTTTATTAACTCTGTAAGTTGAGTAAGTAGTTCCTCATCTGACATTATTTCGAGGTCAGGATGAGGTGTGTAGCCGGCTAGAATCGGCCATGTTGCTCCTACCTAGTGGACCGAGCCTGGTAATGTTTTTGTGATGTTTTAGGGCGCCTTTAAACCAGAGCTGATGCTCCTGGTATGTTAATGGAATTTCTATATCCTCGAAAGGAATATATTCCTCTGGTGGATCATCTTCTTTGTAGAAGTGAAACAGTTTTGTAACTGGATTGGATTCAGGAAATATTACCCATGAATAGAATACCTCTGTCTGAAAGGATTTGTGTGCCTCTATCACGAAAACTGCTCTACCACCTCTTGGTGGTAGGCCGTGTTTTATAAGTTTTAGAGTGATGGCTCTTCTTAAGTTTGGATGGATGTCTATGACACCCTCCTCCCCTTCATTTAAACCAGTAAAGTTAAAAACTGCTATGGCTGGGTCAGCCGCAGCTCCACCGTTTCCGGTGGCTTCGTCCCCGTTTATGGACATTTTGTTTTTTGAAAAATGTAGAACAAGTTTCAAGGAAACAAAGATAAGGTGCACAATATTTTGGAACACTGTATCCTTCAACGTTGAGCAAACCAAACAGCTAATATATAGGGTGCTTCCCTATGTAGCCGTGGCGGATACTTAACCCTGCCCACTCCAGACGTCTTTTGGAGTATATGGGTAGGGGTCTCTGAGAGAAAAAGCACGGCTGAGTTACTCAGTATCTAGCGTTAAATTACCGCCTTACCAAACGTTGGGCGCCATGTAGTGTAGCTCCTATTTCCCTAATAGGCTCTGCGCATTGGAATAATATACCCTATAGGTTTGACATAGGACTAAGGTCGGTATGTCCCTATCGAGCATACTAAACTTAATTACTTGTGCCAGCTAGCTCAGAGGCCACTAGAAACTCTTTGATAAACAAGAAGGGAGTAGTTTCTGGCAGCCGCAAAACATGACAACTTTGTTTCCCTTTAGAATCAGAACGTGTCCCAGAGTCGTGGAAACAATAGATAACTATTTCACTCAGCTCACTCGTGCATACTTAGATCTCCTCAAAGTTACACAGAAATAATAGACGGGCGTTTAAATAAAAGATTTATTGAACAGTCTTGTTTCTCGTGTAAGTGATATGTGCTGTTACGATCACAAGACAGTATGCCAGATAAATAATGTACAGCGTAAGCAGTAGAAATAAATAATACTGCGCTAGCATGATCTTTAGTAGATATTCATTTACATAAATAACATAGACTAAAAATGCGAGTACTCATACGATGCGTTTCTAAGCTAGTTCTACCCCAATGTACCTAACCTAACCTAGGTGTAGGGAGAGGTATGAAGTAGGTGAAGTATTCCTTACTATGGTATACTAAGAGTATGTTACGCCCAGTATGCCTTAGTATGCCAAGAGTCCCTCTAGGTTTCTAGTCAGCTCCATACCTTAAGAATGAGAGAGGTGGGAATCTCTTGCCAGGCTCGAACTCCAACACCCCGCGAGGGAAGTCAGATCACTGGAAGCTGGACTCTCTGCGTGCAGGGATGACAGCGTCTTCTCAGTGCGTCAGGCCGGGAAACGGGCTCCTCTGAAGTCGAGGTCTCCTCTGATTTATAGGGGCTAGGGAAGGTATATTTATACCTGAGAGGTACCTCAGAATGTTAGCATTGACGTGAATCGGACAGCGGAAGACGTCATGAATGAACCCTTAAGGTATAACGGTTCATGCATAATAGATGAGTCCTTGAAGAAATCAATAGTCCTGTGCTAGGGAAACTCCCGAAGCCTAAGGGTCTGTTCTTCAAGAAGTCGTTGTGACGTTAGGGTGGACGGATGTCTGAGACCATGCCTGTATTTGGAGTGCACGGTTTAATGCCTAAATAAGGACTGGGATTTTATGCCTATATAAGGGCAGGGCGAATTGTGCCTATATAAGGACATGATACAGGAAAACCTATATACGGACATCCTAAGAGGAATACAACAGCGCTACATGAAACTCCGCGAAGTGGTAAAAAAACTCCGCCGCTCTACGCGGAGCTCCACAAGCGGCGGAGTGCGATAGAAAAATGCTGTTCGCAGTGATTTTCAGTGCCGGATGCTTGTCCGCACTGTGCAATCATCGCGAACGGCACCATGCACAGCGCAAGCGAGCGCTGCTTTCCTTTCTGCTGCTCGTGTAGATTTTTACTCGAGCAGCAGCTTTCTCAACGCGAACAGGCAGTTTCTCAACGCGAGCGGTCGCGAGCATACTGTTAAAAGCAAAACAACAGTCATGAACATTACATTACCTGCGCCATCTTGTCTGGTGGAATTCTATGTGCACATAAGTTGCAGTCATTTTAATCTATCACAGCCATTTTGTACTCTGTTGGTCACCTTTGTTTCACCCTGCCCATACTAGCATCCCTCCGACCCTCTGACCGACCTGGTACGTGTGCTGGGGGGCTATAAACTCTATTGCCACAACAAACCTCAGCCAAGATGTAGGGCCCGAGCGGCTAGTGGCTCTCTATAGGAAGGTAGACACCGGAGATGAAGGCGACAACGATGTTACAGAACTCTTTTCATCCACACTGGAGGTATTCCGTCACCTCGTGGAACAAGGACGGATAGATAAGGACAGGACATCTAAGATAGCAGGACCCCCGGTGGAAAAACCAGATAGCATGATGCCGATAAAAGAAGCTGCCCCTTATTGGGTACCTCCTAGAGGACAAGGGACTCATGACGATATGAACCATCAAGACGCTAGAGGAAGGGTGGTCTACAATTGGGTGTATCAACCATGGGACAGACAGGACATTTTGACGTTCCGTAAATCTTTACCGGATTTACGAAAGAACCCCACCGCCTTTTACACCGAGCTAGGTACCGCTCTGGGATCAACAATAATGACACTTGCCGACATAGACTTGTTCTTCGGGTTATGTTTGCCAGCAGATGTGTGGAAACAGATTAGGAAAATAGACCATACCGAACTGCTTGGTCATACCTGGGAACAACTCAACACATTAGATAAACAGCGGAACCCTGGTCAAAAACCAGTTAAAGCAATATTGGACCTCCCTGACAAAATAGTGCAGAAAGTGAAAACGCTGATCCCAGAGAAAAAGATAGACTGGTCCATAGTAACCGCGTGCCGCCAGAAACCACAAGAGGATGTCTCAGAGTATTTCTCCAGATTTGAAATGGTGTTCTCCGATTACAGTGGACAAGACATGTCCACCGCAACCGGACACCACTTATTTGTGCAGAACTATGTCAAAGGACTACTGCCAGATGTATCCCAGAAATTACAAGCCAGCGAAAGTAGTTGGGCAGCATCTAAACCGGCGGCCATTCTCCAAATGGCCCAGTACTATGAGCATCAGAAAAACGAAAATGACAGGGCTACAGAAAGGAAAAAGAAGGACTTGAAGGAAAGGGTAATGGTAGCACAACTCCAGTGGGCGAATACAGGAAGGGAGCAATATAGGGGAGGATACCAGCAGAATACCCCTAGAGTACAGCCACCTAGAAACAATTCATCGACATCATATGTAGGACGCCAAGACCTAGGACAGGATCAATGTGCATTTTGCAAAGAATATGGACACTGGAAAACCCAATGCCCGGCTTTGTTAGGAGCTGGTAGGGGCAGAGGGGCGAGGGAAATAGCAAATGGACAGAGAGGAAGAGGACGTGGGAGAGGGTACGCGAGTGAAGCAAGCGAGGAAAGGCCAGGAAGAGTGAACACATTTGACCATCCCAAACAGAATCAGTACCAACAGACAGATTATGACAATACGTACGACTTTGCATAGGACAGCCAGGGGCAATGGATGGATCCAGTCGAGCTCTATGTTGATCAGCAAGGCCCTTATGTTACCGCTGAGGTCCTGGGCACAAAGTCGCCATTTCTGGTAGACACGGGAGCAACACGTAGTGCACTATCCAAACGACTGATTCCAAGGGCACCCTTGTCAGGCTCACATGTGACCTCAATAGGATTTGACGGTACGCCCTCCACCAACCCTTTGTCCCGACCGATCCCTTTGTGACCAGGTCACAAGCTGAACGATGGACTGACGCTAGGACCACTGTAAGGGACATACTGACTACAGGCACACAAGACGAATTGACCGAGTGGGAAAAGGTGGGACTAAAAGACGAGGAAGATTGCTGGAGAACTAAAGACGGAAATAAATGGCTGTTACCCAATGCCTACCTCATCCCCATATTGACCATGGCACATTTACCAGCACACATAGGCTCCACCCCCATGATTGAACTAATCACCAGAGTATGGCATAACGTCAAGATAGCAGAATCTGCAAAACGCCTAGTACAACAATGTATAGTCTGCCTACAACACAACCCAGGGAAGGGGACAGTAGTACCAAGGGGAGGGTTTGGAGTCCCTGACCACCCCTTTGAAATCCTTCAAATGGATTACATTCAACTAGAGAGATGCCTTGGTCTAAAATATGTCCTGATGGTTGTGTGCGCTTTTAGCAAATGGGTGGAGGCATATCCCACCCGCGACAATACCGCCTTAGCCACTGCAAAAGTATTGCTGAAAGAATTCTTCCCCCGATACGGCCTTTGCAGAATTTTATGGAGCAACGACGGCCCCACTTCGTAGCCGAGGTGATACAGAACATACTGAGAGGGGTGGGGGTAAAACAAAAGTTCCATGCCGTCTTCCACCCCCAATCAGCGGGCCTGGTAGATCGACACAATGCAACGTTGAAACTAAAACTAGCCAAAATAGTTGCCACGACCGGGTTGAAATGGCCCGACGCCCTCCCATTGGCATTGTTATCGATGCGCTCCACCCCAACCAAACACCGACTGACCCCGTATGGGGTGGTCTTCGACAGGCCTATGAGCATTTGGGCGGCACCAAGACCCACCTCCATTAACGATGTCCCGAACATATTAATGTCGGATTACTTGCATAAATTAACAAACGAGCTAACAATTATCCACCAACAGGTGCAGCAAGCCTTGCCTGACGTATCCAGGGGCCCGGGACATGAAATAAAGCCAGGCGACCATGTATTGATTCGCAACTTCCAAAGAACGAAGAATCTGGAGCCTAGGTGGACGGGCCCTGGCAAGTCCTGATCACCACCCGAACTGCCCTCCGAGTGGAAGGAAAACGAAACTGGCTGCACGCTCAAACGAGTCCCTCCAACCCTGGCAACCTGTGAAGGGGTGGAGGTGCAAGAGGAAGTACTCGCGAGAGACCGACCAGCTCTGAGTTGCTACCCACAAGAAGACACCCTCGAACTATCAGAATTTCCCGACCCCGCGGTGCCATCCAGGAAAGGGTACAACCTAAGATCGACGAAATGAGGGAGCTCCAACGACCAGGCCACTAACTAAGTGAAGGCCTCAGATCGGTAGCACAGTCAAACAACGCTACCAGGAAAGTGCCAGACAAAAGTCTGTGGTCCTAACAGTTGTTGAGCTCCTCGAAGATGATGGAAGAAACTGAACACCTGCAAAACCACCGCAAAGACACCAAGACTGCTAACCTGCACAGCATAAAGACAACTGCACTTGTAGCCGCATTTCTCACCTGTCTCCTGCTAATGGTCGCACTCTGGATCATTGAAGAGAATGCACCTGCATACAGAACATTGTCACCCACCATGCAACCAACCACCAAGAAAGAACACTACCTGGTATCACTAGCGCCACATCTCCGAGAACGACGCAAAGAATTCTGGAATAATTCTTTCGTGCAGATGTTGCACCAGCACAATCTTGCCACCAATGCTACCAACTGTTGGGTCTGTGGGCCGTTACCACATGCCACTAAACATTCCATCCCTTTCATCCCTTCGCCCTTTTCTATTCACGGATCTTGCCTTGCCTGGATGATGCTCCTACAAGAAAGTTACAAAGACAATGCCACTTCCGACGGAACAATCGCCCAGTTCTACAACGAGTTCTGGCGAAACAAAACAGGAAGGACAGCCGCCCCCTTCTGCCCTCACACCTTCAATGCGACATTCCAGATTAATGTCCCCTCCAAAGAACGAGTGGAAATGCAAGTGTTCAATAATCCTAAAAGAGCCACATTTTCCTACCTGAAGAAAAGAACTGCTGCAACACTGACTGTGGCCCTATCTGTGGTGAACGTCTCTGGCCTTGTATGCATTGAAGGCCGTGGGACTAAGAATGTGGGTCACAGCACCTGTAGCATTGTAAGGACTTTGAACACTGCCAACCCCCAGCGCTTGTTGCATCACCCAATATGTACTTTGTTTGTGGAACCAAAGCCTACACCTGGCTCCCAAGAAACTGGGGGGCACGTGCTACATCGCCTTTGTTTTGCCACCAACCTACACAGCCCCTGCAGAGCATCATCGAGAAAAGCGTTCTAAAGACATTGATCAAGCAGACTCTGCCTCATCACAGTTCCTCGACGCAGCCTGATAATTCACCTTCTGTCTATGAAGCAATCGAACATCTCTATAGACTATCTTCAGAAATTCATCAAGGATCAGAGACTTGGACAATTGGAAGTTGGCTTTGGGGCATCTTGAAGGAGTGGGGTTGGAAAATATCAATGATTCTCTTGGTCCCAGTATTGACAATATGTGGTTGTTGTTTGGGTATACACTGTATACCACCTTTGTGTTCTCTTTGCATAACTACCTTGCACCCTAAGACTATGGACACTCAGCTAACAAAAATGAGAGTAATGTATGATCAAGAGATACGGGACATTATGGAGATCGAAATAGACTGACAAGCTGGCTAGTTATGTTCAAAGGGGCCACTGTTAAAAGCAAAACAACAGTCATGAACATTACCTGCGCCATCTTGTCTGGTGGAATTCTATGTGCACATAAGTTGCAGTCATTTTAATCTATCACAGCCATTTTGTACTCTGTTGGTCACCTTTGTTTCACCCTTCCCATACTAGCATCCCTCCGACCCTCTGACCGACCTGGTACGTGTGCTGGGGGCTATAAACTCTATTGCCACAACAAACCTCAGCGCCACTTGCTGCCACAAACTCGTTTTTCCTCTCATCTCTGTTTTCAGGCAAACCTTTGGACACTCTACCCCTCACTGCACCTAGTTACACAAACAGGTTCCAAACACCAAAAGACTCTTGCAACATGATTTATTGCACTGCAAACAGCAAGACTTGTTGTTACCAACAATGGGACCTGTTTTTATCAACAGAACGGACTCAGATCTGGCCGGTCTCACATGTTTTAGACCCTGAAGCAAGGTCCAGCTGCAAGATAAGATTGTCTGTTTGACCTGGGTGGGAAGAGAATTACTGTTGGGCTTGTGTGACAACCTGCCCGGGGCAGGGACCCCAAGCTTGTGTAACCATGGTAATGAAACAAATGCATTGTGTCAAACCTGTATAAAAGGAAGAGCCTAAGGAGTATCAGCAGAACACTTCCCTCAGACATCCCGGTGTCTCAGTTGACGTGATCTCCTCATGAGAAATAAACCTTTTTCTTGTCTTCCAGTTTCCAGTGCTTGCCTCATTATTTTGATAGCGAACCCAAAGTGAATTAGAGGTGGAACCCTGCACCGGGCAGCATTGAGGGTCTTAGAAGACTCGCTGCCTTTCACAAATTGGCGCCCAAGTGTAGGGGCCCATCAGCGACGCGTGGGTCCGGTAGAGAGGTCCTAACGACGGAGTGAACGACTAAACGATTGGGGTATACCTGCCTGAGAAGACCCTTGTCTGGCTGCCGATCGACTGAACTTCACCGGTTCCGAACGGACCTCTCTCGAGTGACCTGCGGTCCTGACTGGGACCTTAGAGGAATGCCGCATTGATTGTTGGAGTGAGAGGACAACCAGGCGCTGGAAGGGGAAGACGAAGAACTGTCCATACGGTCCGGGTAAGGTCGTGAAAAAACGACTTAAATTGATTGATTGAATAGTTTGATTGAAATACTAGTATTCCTTTTTTGATATTGAGTTATTTGCGACATTTCCCTGCTTGCAAACAACGAAGAATAGGAATATTCTCTCTCTTTGCAGGCAGAGAAGGACAGGTAGTGCAGACTTTTTGTCTAAATTGATTGATTGAGATATTCATTTTTGACCGATAAATACGTCATGCCTGTTTTCTCTAGATTGTTTGATTGTAATTGTTTTGGACCCGACCGTTCGTTAGAGGTCAGTCAGCCGGCACCGCTGGAAGGCACCCCTAACAAGGACATGTACGTAAAGTATGGATTAGCCACCGTAGCTTATAGCAAACTATGGCATAAATATACTAGGAAGGACCGGGTAAATCAATGGCCACTGACGGGATCTTTCGATCCCGCTAAAATAGAAACGTTAGAATTAGCTCTCCACAAAAAGAAAACTAGACCAGCCATGTTTGACAGTTTTGGTTTATGGCGAAAAGAGGCAGCTCAAAGAAAGAAAAGGGACAAAGCTAGACAAGATAAAGAAACGCGAAAATCAGCTTACCAAGCCTGTAAAAGATTAGAAGAAAAACTAAAAGAAAAGGAAATCGATAAAAAGGAACAGGAATCAAAAATATCAGGTCAATGCCCTGTTAGAACGCCCTCGACTCTTTACCCCAAGTTACCAGCAAAACAAAGGGTAGATGATGATTTATTGTTAGGTCCCCCAATGATATACATGCCACCCCCTTACGCCCCTACTCATCCCGTAGTACAACGCCAGTACCACCAAAGTATAGCCGGAGATGGCACGATCGCCTCAGTCTCCACCGCCTCTGCTCCCACCGAGTCACCCACACCAAATGCCTCATCAAAGGATACAGTAGTAGAGGTAGGATCAAAAGAAAAAGGAGCGCCCAGGGTCTCGCGATTAAGCAAAAATGAGCGAGCAGGCATTGATAAAATAGTTAAATCCCTCATAGATAGGAAGGAGACAGAAGAGTATGTAACTGACATATGCAACTCCTATGTTGAAAACCGCAAACGATACTTTATTGTACGTCTCTGTTACCACACTCTTACTGCATATGAAGAGAAGTACCAAGATGTAGGGCCCGAGCGGCTAGTGGCTCTCTATAGGAAGGTAGACACCGGAGATGAAGGCGACAACGATGTTACAGAACTCTTTTCATCCACACTGGAGGTATTCCGTCACCTCGTGGAACAAGGACGGATAGATAAGGACAGGACATCTAAGATAGCAGGACCCCCGGTGGAAAAACCAGATAGCATGATGCCGATAAAAGAAGCTGCCCCTTATTGGGTACCTCCTAGAGGACAAGGGACTCATGACGATATGAACCATCAAGACGCTAGAGGAAGGGTGGTCTACAATTGGGTGTATCAACCATGGGACAGACAGGACATTTTGACGTTCCGTAAATCTTTACCGGATTTATGAAAGAACCCCACCGCCTTTTACACCGAGCTAGGTACCGCTCTGGGATCAACAATAATGACACTTGCCGACATAGACTTGTTCTTCGGGTTATGTTTGCCAGCAGATGTGTGGAAACAGATTAGGAAAATAGACCATACCGAACTGCTTGGTCATACCTGGGAACAACTCAACACATTAGATAAACAGCGGAACCCTGGTCAAAAACCAGTTAAAGCAATATTGGACCTCCCTGACAAAATAGTGCAGAAAGTGAAAACGCTGATCCCAGAGAAAAAGATAGACTGGTCCATAGTAACCGCGTGCCGCCAGAAACCACAAGAGGATGTCTCAGAGTATTTCTCCAGATTTGAAATGGTGTTCTCCGATTACAGTGGACAAGACATGTCCACCGCAACCGGACACCACTTATTTGTGCAGAACTATGTCAAAGGACTACTGCCAGATGTATCCCAGAAATTACAAGCCAGCGAAAGTAGTTGGGCAGCATCTAAACCGGCGGCCATTCTCCAAATGGCCCAGTACTATGAGCATCAGAAAAACGAAAATGACAGGGCTACAGAAAGGAAAAAGAAGGACTTGAAGGAAAGGGTAATGGTAGCACAACTCCAGGGGGCGAATACAGGAAGGGAGCAATATAGGGGAGGATACCAGCAGAATACCCCTAGAGTACAGCCACCTAGAAACAATTCATCGACATCATATGTAGGACGCCAAGACCTAGGACAGGATCAATGTGCATTTTGCAAAGAATATGGACACTGGAAAACCCAATGCCCGGCTTTGTTAGGAGCTGGTAGGGGCAGAGGGGCGAGGGAAATAGCAAATGGACAGAGAGGAAGAGGACGAGGGAGAGGGTACGCGAGTGAAGCAAGCGAGGAAAGGCCAGGAAGAGTGAACACATTTGACCATCCCAAACAGAATCAGTACCAACAGACAGATTATGACAATACGTACGACTTTGCATAGGACAGCCAGGGGCAATGGAGGGATCCAGTCGAGCTCTATGTTGATCAGCAAGGCCCTTATGTTACCGCTGAGGTCCTGGGCACAAAGTCGCCATTTCTGGTAGACACGGGAGCAACACGTAGTGCACTATCCAAACGACTGATTCCAAGGGCACCCTTGTCAGGCTCACATGTGACCTCAATAGGATTTGACGGTACGCCCTCCACCAACCCTTTGTCCCGACCGATCCCTTTGTGACCAGGTCACAAGCTGAACGATGGACTGACGCTAGGACCACTGTAAGGGACATACTGACTACAGGCACACAAGACGAATTGACCGAGTGGGAAAAGGTGGGACTAAAAGACGAGGAAGATTGCTGGAGAACTAAAGACGGAAATAAATGGCTGTTACCCAATGCCTACCTCATCCCCATATTGACCATGGCACATTTACCAGCACACATAGGCTCCACCCCCATGATTGAACTAATCACCAGAGTATGGCATAACGTCAAGATAGCAGAATCTGCAAAACGCCTAGTACAACAATGTATAGTCTGCCTACAACACAACCCAGGGAAGGGGACAGTAGTACCAAGGGGAGGGTTTGGAGTCCCTGACCACCCCTTTGAAATCCTTCAAATGGATTACATTCAACTAGAGAGATGCCTTGGTCTAAAATATGTCCTGGTGGTTGTGTGCGCTTTAGCAAATGGGTGGAGGCATATCCCACCCGCGACAATACCGCCTTAGCCACTGCAAAAGTATTGCTGAAAGAATTCTTCCCCGATACGGCCTTTGCAGAATTTTATGGAGCAACGACGGCCCCCACTTCGTAGCCGAGGTGATACAGAACATACTGAGAGGGGTGGGGGTAAAACAAAAGTTCCATGCCGTCTTCCACCCCCAATCAGCGGGCCTGGTAGATCGACACAATGCAACGTTGAAACTAAAACTAGCCAAAATAGTTGCCACGACCGGGTTGAAATGGCCCGACGCCCTCCCATTGGCATTGTTATCGATGCGCTCCACCCCAACCAAACACCGACTGACCCCGTATGGGGTGGTCTTCGGCAGGCCTATGAGCATTTGGGCGGCACCAAGACCCACCTCCATTAACCATGTCCCGAACATATTAATGTCGGATTACTTGCATAAATTAACAAACGAGCTAACAATTATCCACCAACAGGTGCAGCAAGCCTTGCCTGACGTATCCAGGGGCCCGGGACATGAAATAAAGCCAGGCGACCATGTATTGATTCGCAACTTCCAAAGAACGAAGAATCTGGAGCCTAGGTGGACGGGCCCTGGCAAGTCCTGATCACCACCCGAACTGCCCTCCGAGTGGAAGGAAAACGAAACTGGCTGCACGCTCAAACGAGTCCCTCCAACCCTGGCAACCTGTGAAGGGGTGGAGGTGCAAGAGGAAGTACTCGCGAGAGACCGACCAGCTCTGAGTTGCTACCCACAAGAAGACACCCTCGAACTATCAGAATTTCCCGACCCCGCGGTGCCATCCAGGAAAGGGTACAACCTAAGATCGACGAAATGAGGGAGCTCCAACGACCAGGCCACTAACTAAGTGAAGGCCTCAGATCGGTAGCACAGTCAAACAACGCTACCAGGAAAGCGCCAGACAAAAGTCTGTGGTCCTAACAGTTGTTGAGCTCCTCGAAGATGATGGAAGAAACTGAACACCTGCAAAACCACCGCAAAGACACCAAGACTGCTAACCTGCACAGCATAAAGACAACTGCACTTGTAGCCGCATTTCTCACCTGTCTCCTGCTAATGGTCGCACTCTGGATCATTGAAGAGAATGCACCTGCATACAGAACATTGTCACCCACCATGCAACCAACCACCAAGAAAGAACACTACCTGGTATCACTAGCGCCCCATCTCCGAGAACGACGCAAAGAATTCTGGAATAATTCTTTCGTGCAGATGTTGCACCAGCACAATTTTGCCACCAATGCTACCAACTGTTGGGTCTGTGGGCCGTTACCACATGCCACTAAACATTCCATCCCTTTCATCCCTTCGCCCTTTTCTATTCACGGATCTTGCCTTGCCTGGATGATGCTCCTACAAGAAAGTTACAAAGACAATGCCACTTCCGACGGAACAATCGCCCAGTTCTACAACGAGTTCTGGCGAAACAAAACAGGAAGGACAGCCGCCCCTTCTGCCCTCACACCTTCAATGCGACATTCCAGATTAATGTCCCCTCCAAAGAACGAGTGGAAATGCAAGTGTTCAATAATCCTAAAAGAGCCACATTTTCCTACCTGAAGAAAAGAACTGCTGCAACACTGACTGTGGCCCTATCTGTGGTGAACGTCTCTGGCCTTGTATGCATTGAAGGCCGTGGGACTAAGAATGTGGGTCACAGCACCTGTAGCATTGTAAGGACTTTGAACACTGCCAACCCCCCAGCGCTTGTTGCATCACCCAATATGTACTTTGTTTGTGGAACCAAAGCCTACACCTGGCTCCCAAGAAACTGGGGGGGCACGTGCTACATCGCCTTTGTTTTGCCACCAACCTACACAGCCCCTGCAGAGCATCATCGAGAAAAGCGTTCTAAAGACATTGATCAAGCAGACTCTGCCTCATCACAGTTCCTCGACGCAGCCTGATAATTCACCTTCTGTCTATGAAGCAATCGAACATCTCTATAGACTATCTTCAGAAATTCATCAAGGATCAGAGACTTGGACAATTGGAAGTTGGCTTTGGGGCATCTTGAAGGAGTGGGGTTGGAAAATATCAATGATTCTCTTGGTCCCAGTATTGACAATATGTGGTTGTTGTTTGGGTATACACTGTATACCACCTTTGTGTTCTCTTTGCATAACTACCTTGCACCCTAAGACTATGGACACTCAGCTAACAAAAATGAGAGTAATGTATGATCAAGAGATACGGGACATTATGGAGATCGAAATAGACTGACAAGCTGGCTAGTTATGTTCAAAGGGGCCACTGTTAAAAGCAAAACAACAGTCATGAACATTACCTGCGCCATCTTGTCTGGTGGAATTCTATGTGCACATAAGTTGCAGTCATTTTAATCTATCACAGCCATTTTGTACTCTGTTGGTCACCTTTGTTTCACCCTTCCCATACTAGCATCCCTCCGACCCTCTGACCGACCTGGTACGTGTGCTGGGGGCTATAAACTCTATTGCCACAACAAACCTCAGCGCCACTTGCTGCCACAAACTCGTTTTTCCTCTCATCTCTGTTTTCAGGCAAACCTTTGGACACTCTACCCCTCACTGCACCTAGTTACACAAACAGGTTCCAAACACCAAAAGACTCTTGCAACATGATTTATTGCACTGCAAACAGCAAGACTTGTTGTTACCAACAATGGGACCTGTTTTTATCAACAGAACGGACTCAGATCTGGCCGGTCTCACATGTTTTAGACCCTGAAGCAAGGTCCAGCTGCAAGATAAGATTGTCTGTTTGACCTGGGTGGGAAGAGAATTACTGTTGGGCTTGTGTGACAACCTGCCCGGGGCAGGGACCCCAAGCTTGTGTAACCATGGTAATGAAACAAATGCATTGTGTCAAACCTGTATAAAAGGAAGAGCCTAAGGAGTATCAGCAGAACACTTCCCTCAGACATCCCGGTGTCTCAGTTGACGTGATCTCCTCATGAGAAATAAACCTTTTTCTTGTCTTCCAGTTTCCAGTGCTTGCCTCATTATTTTGATAGCGAACCCAAAGTGAATTAGAGGTGGAACCCTGCACCGGGCAGCATTGAGGGTCTTAGAAGACTCGCTGCCTTTCACAAATTGGCGCCCAAGTGTAGGGGCCCATCAGCGACGCGTGGGTCCGGTAGAGAGGTCCTAACGACGGAGTGAACGACTAAACGATTGGGGTATACCTGCCTGAGAAGACCCTTGTCTGGCTGCCGATCGACTGAACTTCACCGGTTCCGAACGGACCTCTCTCGAGTGACCTGCGGTCCTGACTGGGACCTTAGAGGAATGCCGCATTGATTGTTGGAGTGAGAGGACAACCAGGCGCTGGAAGGGGAAGACGAAGAACTGTCCATACGGTCCGGGTAAGGTCGTGAAAAAACGACTTAAATTGATTGATTGAATAGTTTGATTGAAATACTAGTATTCCTTTTTTTGATATTGAGTTATTTGCGACATTTCCCTGCTTGCAAACAACGAAGAATAGGAATATTCTCTCTCTTTGCAGGCAGAGAAGGACAGGTAGTGCAGACTTTTTGTCTAAATTGATTGATTGAGATATTCATTTTTGACCGATAAATACGTCATGCCTGTTTTCTCTAGATTGTTTGATTGTAATTGTTTTGGACCCGACCGTTCGTTAGAGGTCAGTCAGCCGGCACCGCCGGAAGGCACCCCTAACAAGGACATGTACGTAAAGTATGGATTAGCCACCGTAGCTTATAGCAAACTATGACATAAATATACTAGGAAGGACCGGGTAAATCAATGGCCACTGACGGGATCTTTCGATCCCGCTAAAATAGAAACGTTAGAATTAGCTCTCCACAAAAAGAAAACTAGACCAGCCATGTTTGACAGTTTTGGTTTATGGCGAAAAGAGGCAGCTCAAAGAAAGAAAAGGGACAAAGCTAGACAAGATAAAGAAACGCGAAAATCAGCTTACCAAGCCTGTAAAAGATTAGAAGAAAAACTAAAAGAAAAGGAAATCGATAAAAAGGAACAGGAATCAAAAATATCAGGTCAATGCCCTGTTAGAACGCCTCGACTCTTTACCCCAAGTTACCAGCAAAACAAAGGGTAGATGATGATTTATTGTTAGGTCCCCCAATGATATACATGCCACCCCCTTACGCCCCTACTCATCCCGTAGTACAACGCCAGTACCACCAAAGTATAGCCGGAGATGGCACGATCGCCTCAGTCTCCACCGCCTCTGCTCCCACCGAGTCACCCACACCAAATGCCTCATCAAAGGATACAGTAGTAGAGGTAGGATCAAAAGAAAAAGGAGCGCCCAGGGTCCCGCGATTAAGCAAAAATGAGCGAGCAGGCATTGATAAAATAGTTAAATCCCTCATAGATAGGAAGGAGACAGAAGAGTATGTAACTGACATATGCAACTCCTATGTTGAAAACCGCAAACGATACTTTATTGTACGTCTCTGTTACCACACTCTTACTGCATATGAAGAGAAGTACCAAGATGTAGGGCCCGAGCGGCTAGTGGCTCTCTATAGGAAGGTAGACACCGGAGATGAAGGCGACAACGATGTTACAGAACTCTTTTCATCCACACTGGAGGTATTCCGTCACCTCGTGGAACAAGGACGGATAGATAAGGACAGGACATCTAAGATAGCAGGACCCCCGGTGGAAAAACCAGATAGCATGATGCCGATAAAAGAAGCTGCCCCTTATTGGGTACCTCCTAGAGGACAAGGGACTCATGACGATATGAACCATCAAGACGCTAGAGGAAGGGTGGTCTACAATTGGGTGTATCAACCATGGGACAGACAGGACATTTTGACGTTCCGTAAATCTTTACCGGATTTATGAAAGAACCCCACCGCCTTTTACACCGAGCTAGGTACCGCTCTGGGATCAACAATAATGACACTTGCCGACATAGACTTGTTCTTCGGGTTATGTTTGCCAGCAGATGTGTGGAAACAGATTAGGAAAATAGACCATACCGAACTGCTTGGTCATACCTGGGAACAACTCAACACATTAGCTAAACAGCGGAACCCTGGTCAAAAACCAGTTAAAGCAATATTGGACCTCCCTGACAAAATAGTGCAGAAAGTGAAAACGCTGATCCCAGAGAAAAAGATAGACTGGTCCATAGTAACCGCGTGCCGCCAGAAACCACAAGAGGATGTCTCAGAGTATTTCTCCAGATTTGAAATGGTGTTCTCCGATTACAGTGGACAAGACATGTCCACCGCAACCGGACACCACTTATTTGTGCAGAACTATGTCAAAGGACTACTGCCAGATGTATCCCAGAAATTACAAGCCAGCGAAAGTAGTTGGGCAGCATCTAAACCGGCGGCCATTCTCCAAATGGCCCAGTACTATGAGCATCAGAAAAACGAAAATGACAGGGCTACAGAAAGGAAAAAGAAGGACTTGAAGGAAAGGGTAATGGTAGCACAACTCCAGGGGGCGAATACAGGAAGGGAGCAATATAGGGGAGGATACCAGCAGAATACCCCTAGAGTACAGCCACCTAGAAACAATTCATCGACATCATATGTAGGACGCCAAGACCTAGGACAGGATCAATGTGCATTTTGCAAAGAATATGGACACTGGAAAACCCAATGCCCGGCTTTGTTAGGAGCTGGTAGGGGCAGAGGGGCGAGGGAAATAGCAAATGGACAGAGAGGAAGAGGACGTGGGAGAGGGTACGCGAGTGAAGCAAGCGAGGAAAGGCCAGGAAGAGTGAACACATTTGACCATCCCAAACAGAATTAGTACCAACAGACAGATTATGACAATACGTACGACTTTGCATAGGACAGCCAGGGGCAATGGAGGGATCCAGTCGAGCTCTATGTTGATCAGCAAGGCCCTTATGTTACCGCTGAGGTCCTGGGCACAAAGTCGCCATTTCTGGTAGACACGGGAGCAACACGTAGTGCACTATCCAAACGACTGATTCCAAGGGCACCCTTGTCAGGCTCACATGTGACCTCAATAGGATTTGACGGTACGCCCTCCACCAACCCTTTGTCCCGACCGATCCCTTTGTGACCAGGTCACAAGCTGAACGATGGACTGACGCTAGGACCACTGTAAGGGACATACTGACTACAGGCACACAAGACGAATTGACCGAGTGGGAAAAGGTGGGACTAAAAGACGAGGAAGATTGCTGGAGAACTAAAGACGGAAATAAATGGCTGTTACCCAATGCCTACCTCATCCCCATATTGACCATGGCACATTTACCAGCACACATAGGCTCCACCCCCATGATTGAACTAATCACCAGAGTATGGCATAACGTCAAGATAGCAGAATCTGCAAAACGCCTAGTACAACAATGTATAGTCTGCCTACAACACAACCCAGGGAAGGGGACAGTAGTACCAAGGGGAGGGTTTGGAGTCCCTGACCACCCCTTTGAAATCCTTCAAATGGATTACATTCAACTAGAGAGATGCCTTGGTCTAAAATATGTCCTGGTGGTTGTGTGCGCTTTTAGCAAATGGGTGGAGGCATATCCCACCCGCGACAATACCGCCTTAGCCACTGCAAAAGTATTGCTGAAAGAATTCTTCCCCTGATACGGCCTTTGCAGAATTTTATGGAGCAACGACGGCCCCCACTTCGTAGCCGAGGTGATACAGAACATACTGAGAGGGGTGGGGGTAAAACAAAAGTTCCATGCCGTCTTCCACCCCCAATCAGCGGGCCTGGTAGATCGACACAATGCAACGTTGAAACTAAAACTAGCCAAAATAGTTGCCACGACCGGGTTGAAATGGCCCGACGCCCTCCCATTGGCATTGTTATCGATGCGCTCCACCCCAACCAAACACCGACTGACCCCGTATGGGGTGGTCTTCGGCAGGCCTATGAGCATTTGGGCGGCACCAAGACCCACCTCCATTAACCATGTCCCGAACATATTAATGTCGGATTACTTGCATAAATTAACAAACGAGCTAACAATTATCCACCAACAGGTGCAGCAAGCCTTGCCTGACGTATCCAGGGGCCCGGGACATGAAATAAAGCCAGGCGACCATGTATTGATTCGCAACTTCCAAAGAACGAAGAATCTGGAGCCTAGGTGGACGGGCCCTGGCAAGTCCTGATCACCACCCGAACTGCCCTCCGAGTGGAAGGAAAACGAAACTGGCTGCACGCTCAAACGAGTCCCTCCAACCCTGGCAACCTGTGAAGGGGTGGAGGTGCAAGAGGAAGTACTCGCGAGAGACCGACCAGCTCTGAGTTGCTACCCACAAGAAGACACCCTCGAACTATCAGAATTTCCCGACCCCGCGGTGCCATCCAGGAAAGGGTACAACCTAAGATCGACGAAATGAGGGAGCTCCAACGACCAGGCCACTAACTAAGTGAAGGCCTCAGATCGGTAGCACAGTCAAACAACGCTACCAGGAAAGCGCCAGACAAAAGTCTGTGGTCCTAACAGTTGTTGAGCTCCTCGAAGATGATGGAAGAAACTGAACACCTGCAAAACCACCGCAAAGACACCAAGACTGCTAACCTGCACAGCATAAAGACAACTGCACTTGTAGCCGCATTTCTCACCTGTCTCCTGCTAATGGTCGCACTCTGGATCATTGAAGAGAATGCACCTGCATACAGAACATTGTCACCCACCATGCAACCAACCACCAAGAAAGAACACTACCTGGTATCACTAGCGCCCCATCTCCGAGAACGACGCAAAGAATTCTGGAATAATTCTTTCGTGCAGATGTTGCACCAGCACAATCTTGCCACCAATGCTACCAACTGTTGGGTCTGTGGGCCGTTACCACATGCCACTAAACATTCCATCCCTTTCATCCCTTCGCCCTTTTCTATTCACGGATCTTGCCTTGCCTGGATGATGCTCCTACAAGAAAGTTACAAAGACAATGCCACTTCCGACGGAACAATCGCCCAGTTCTACAACGAGTTCTGGCGAAACAAAACAGGAAGGACAGCCGCCCCCTTCTGCCCTCACACCTTCAATGCGACATTCCAGATTAATGTCCCCTCCAAAGAACGAGTGGAAATGCAAGTGTTCAATAATCCTAAAAGAGCCACATTTTCCTACCTGAAGAAAAGAACTGCTGCAACACTGACTGTGGCCCTATCTGTGGTGAACGCCTCTGGCCTTGTATGCATTGAAGGCCGTGGGACTAAGAATGTGGGTCACAGCACCTGTAGCATTGTAAGGACTTTGAACACTGCCAACCCCCAGCGCTTGTTGCATCACCCAATATGTACTTTGTTTGTGGAACCAAAGCCTACACCTGGCTCCCAAGAAACTGGGGGGCACGTGCTACATCGCCTTTGTTTTGCCACCAACCTACACAGCCCCTGCAGAGCATCATCGAGAAAAGCGTTCTAAAGACATTGATCAAGCAGACTCTGCCTCATCACAGTTCCTCGACGCAGCCTGATAATTCACCTTCTGTCTATGAAGCAATCGAACATCTCTATAGACTATCTTCAGAAATTCATCAAGGATCAGAGACTTGGACAATTGGAAGTTGGCTTTGGGGCATCTTGAAGGAGTGGGGTTGGAAAATATCAATGATTCTCTTGGTCCCAGTATTGACAATATGTGGTTGTTGTTTGGGTATACACTGTATACCACCTTTGTGTTCTCTTTGCATAACTACCTTGCACCCTAAGACTATGGACACTCAGCTAACAAAAATGAGAGTAATGTATGATCAAGAGATACGGGACATTATGGAGATCGAAATAGACTGACAAGCTGGCTAGTTATGTTCAAAGGGGCCACTGTTAAAAGCAAAACAACAGTCATGAACATTACCTGCGCCATCTTGTCTGGTGGAATTCTATGTGCACATAAGTTGCAGTCATTTTAATCTATCACAGCCATTTTGTACTCTGTTGGTCACCTTTGTTTCACCCTGCCCATACTAGCATCCCTCTGACCCTCTGACTGACCTGGTACGTGTGCTGGGGGCTACAAACTCTATTGCCACAACAAACCTCAGCGCCACTTGCTGCCACAAACTCGTTTTTCCTCTCATCTCTGTTTTCAGGCAAACCTTTGGACACTCTACCCCTTACTGCACCTATTTACACAAACAGGTTCCAAACACCAAAAAGACTCTTGCAACATGATTTATTGCACTGCAAACAGCAAGACTTGTTGTTACCAACAATGGGACCTGTTTTTATCAACAGAACGGACTCAGATCTGGCCGGTCTCACATGTTTTAGACCCTGAAGCAAGGTCCAGCTGCAAGATAAGATTGTCTGTTTGACCTGGGTGGGAAGAGAATTACTGTTGGGCTTGTGTGACAACCTGCCCGGGGCGGGGACCCCAAGCTTGTGTAACCATTGTAATGAAACAAATGCATTGTGTCAAACCTGTATAAAAGGAAGAGCTTAAGGAGTATCAGCAGAACACTTCCCTCAGACATCCCGGTGTCTCAGTTGACGTGATCTCCTCATGAGAAATAAACTTTTTTCTTGTCTTCCAGTTTCCAACGCTTGCCTCATTATTTTGATAGCGAACCCAAAGTGAATTAGAGGTGGAACCCTGCACCGGGCAGCTTTGAGGGTCTTAGAAGACTCGCTGCCTTTCACAATACGCGACCACTTGCAAAGAGAAACCCGACCCCCCCGCGTTGAGAAATCTCGCCTGGAGGTTTATTTTCCACGCTCGCGCTCGCCAACTTGATGTTGACGATCGCAAACGAGGAAAAATCTTGCTGGGAGGTGGATTTTCCTCGCTCGCCAACTTGACGTTGGTAAATGCGAGCGAAGAAAAAAACTCTGCTCCGCTGCGGAAAGCGGAGTTTTTCGGAACTCTGCGAGCTCCGCGTAACGCGGAGTGCGGAAAACTCCGCAAACTCCGCGAGCGGAGCGGAGTTCACCGCCCAGGGTTAGACACAACACCCATACATGATAGGACTGTGCGTCCTCTCGTCCCCCTCACTTTGGGCACCCGGCTGTGCCCCTCTATTGGTAACCCTTGCTTTTCCTACACTTGTCTGGAGCCACACATTTTTGGGTGTGCACCTTTCACACTGACAGTCCATTACTCTCATTTCAGGTGTTCCGTATTATATGGTCCTGGTGAGACACCTTAATTTCTCTTGGGGTCGAAACGCCGTCGACACGTATTACAAACGAACCACTCTCTCAGCCTTTATCATTGTATTAGAGGACTGTTAATTCATCAAGTATACTTACCTGTGGTCGTTTTGTACAAACTGAAACCTTTTTTATATGTCACCAATTGTCACTCTCCCTTTTCTAGGTTCTAGTTTACTTGGGACACTGAGCACACTGTCTGATTTTATGATGCAAAGATTAAAAGCTTAGTAAAAGTCCCTTTGAAAATCTACAGTGTGTATGATCTTGATTCTTTATCTGACATTCCTTCCCCACAAGTATATGCTATTGAGCGTTTTAAGTATCAAGTATTGTGTCCACAGGAACCGTTGTTCCCTGTTACATATTAGATACCCTGGTTCCGTGTGAGTAGGGTTACCCTTGTTTTTGATACATACAAGTTAATTTAATGACTTTGTGGGAACACCCTGATATGGGTTGTGATTATTCCTTTTTACACTTCCCCAACCTTTTTAAGAAGACTTTCATCATCATTTTGATGATGAAGTAAATTACTGAAACTTAAGATACCCGTGGTCCAATTCTGCAGGATTAATGTAATGCCTCTTTATCTTTAAATCTGCTCTTTCAACCTAAGGACCTTTAAGAAGACTTCTTTAAGATAAGCCTTGTTGCTTTCTTATAACATAGTTGTCCGTTCTGAGGGCTATAGTAGTTTTTAGGTCTGTGTTTTGACAGCGAAGTAGTCAAACTGTGGTAAGCTCCCTTAATGCTGTTATTCAGTGGCTGCTCCTCCGCTAAGGTGGAGGAGCATCGCCCCACAGAAAAATAAAATTATAATAACGCCAGGTTATTATCATTTTATTTTTCCCTAGCGGACCTCTAGGTGCGGGGCAGGGCGGGGCTGGGCAGCGTTGCCCAAAGAGCAGGGGAGGAGTGGTAGGCACTCCTCAAGTGCGCATAATTGCTTGGCCGGCCGTCTTGGGTCGGCCAAACAGTCATGCGCACTGTGCATGTTCCTCACCAGGCTGCAATGCACAGCCTGGTGAGAAACATGCCCAGGCCCACAGTCCCAATCTGAGCGCTGATCCACGGAGCTCAGACTAATCACAACGCTGCTATCAGCAATGTCGTGATTGGCTAGAGGACTCTGGAAGCCTGGTTGCTTCCTGTCCCTGCCATCGTGGAAGAAGAATGGAGGAGAGGCGGCCACCCGCAAGGTAAGTTGATTTATTTTTTATTTTCTCAGTTTTTCTTTTTTATTCCCCCACAACTCCCGCCCCACCACTGATGCGCGGTAGCTGCGCTACTGCTGTTATTTAAACAATGACTGTTGAATGATAACTTGAGACACGCTAGTCTAGTCTTATTGGTTATAATACTTTAGATAATAAACAACCAAAGAGTGAGGCCAAGGTATCAAGGGCTATAAACAGGGATCACTCATGTTTTTATAAAGGGTCCTCACTCACCCACCTAGTTGGTGACATGCTTCATCATAGGACCCCCACCAGAGAGGCCGAATGCCTCTCCAGTGTGCTTCAACGCCTGATTACAGCGGAGCAGGATTTTTGAGTGTTGAGTGCAAGTGATGGTGCAAAAAGTGATGTTAAAATAATCTTTACTACTCCTAAAAAAATTTAATAGTAGGGTAGTAAGACTAGGTTAAAAAATGTGTAATGGACGCTATGACTGAATAAATTGATCAGCCATATCCAAAATTAAAACATTAGGTCGACATGTTTCAGCCTCTGTGCGCCAATTGCGAGGCTTTCCTCAGGACCAGGGACCATGGCGGTATGCACTCTCTAAGGTGCACCCTAACCTATGGCCACGTAGAGAACCGGATTACTCACGGTTCAGAAAAAACAAACACGCCTCCAACTCTTCTGAATGCGTAATTAAATGTTTCGATATGAAGTTATATTACAGCATGGGTCCTGGCAGGGGGCGGTGACAAGCCGTCACTTGTGCCTCAAAGTCAGGACCGGGTCCTGTAGACGGGCACGACCTAGGCAACGCGGGCGGCTGACTTTCCCTGGTCCTGAGGAAAGCCTCGCAATTGGCGCACAGAGGCTGAAACATGTCGACCTAATGTTTTAATTTTGGATATGGCTGATCAATTTATTCAGTCATAGCGTCCATTACACATTTTTTAACCTAGTCTTACTACCCTACTATTAAATTTTTTTTAGGAGTAGTAAAGATTATTTTAACATCACTTTTTGCACCATCACTTGCACTCAACACTCAAAAATCCTGCTCCGCTGTAATCAGGCGTTGAAGCACACTGGAGAGGCATTCGGCCTCTCTGGTGGGGGTCCTATGATGAAGCATGTCACCAACTAGGTGGGTGAGTGAGGACCCTTTATAAAAACATGAGTGATCCCTGTTTATAGCCCTTGATACCTTGGCCTCACTCTTTGGTTGTTTATTATATATTCCTGGGGAATAAGAGTGGAGACAAAGAAGTTCCCTTTCTCTCTCTTTGTTTAGCTATATAATACTTTAGAGCCTTGCCTTCTTCACTGACACTGAATTAAACGCTTGCTGCTGAGCTATGCGGTGATCTGCAGACCACGAGTCTGAAAACTGACAAAGCTGACTGAGCATTCTATCCTTCTGAGGCCATCCGATGATGAGCTTAGGTGCCCAGCAGGAATATGCGATGTTACATCGCGGTGTTTACACCGCGATACCTTTACAACGCAGGTACTACAACGCAAGTCGTTACAACGACTTGCGTTGGAGGGCGCTGGATTTAGGAATAGTGTGAATTACTATTCCAACTCCAGTCTACGTACAGTAGGGAAGGTGTTGGAATAGTAATTCACACTATTCCTTAGTCTAGTGCGCCCTCCAGTGCAAGTCATTGTAATGACTTGCGTTGTAAAACCTGCGTGGTAAAGGTATCGCGGTGTAAACACTGCGATGTAACCGATGTTTCCCGACCAGCAGGGGGGGGGGGGACTGCGGTGCTATGTGATTTGCTGATGTATGTACTTCACAGATTTAGGAATTGCTTGCTGTTTGGATGCCTTAGCTGGTCATAAAGGCTGTACTATTCACCAATCAGCCGTGCACAAGCATTGGCTTTACTTTACTGTCATGATAACATGTTGCTGGTATTATGGCTGCTCTTTGTTCACAAAGACATGCGTGCAAAAAGGCTTGTTTAAAGCTGTAAATAATTGTGGCCTTTAGTCAAAAGTATCTACTATGCAATATTTTGGTGTGTATGTTCACCATTTACAACACAAACTTCGTCCTCTGCATCCTTTTCAGCATTACTTTGCTAGTACAGTCTGTTCAGCAAAGGGGTCCTACTCCCAGCTTCCATGTTGTCATAGCCCAAGATGTAACTTCATAAAGCGATTTGTTTTTAGGGCTGCTTGCGGCAAAAGACCCAAATATGCCCAACTATTAACAAACACATCCCCTAACAAAAAGCCAGACCAACTGGCTTTGCCAATGTTTGCTTCATAATAAGAAAGAGGCTCACACCTAAACAAATATGCTTAGTAATATCATGCAGTTTTTTAGCATAAGTCTTTATGCCATAAGTACTGCAGTTACTCTGCGGCTAAATCTGGGTCTCTCAAGTCCTTTACACACCTCACGTAAGGATAGAGTAATAAGCGGATAGCCTAAGTAACAACCAAAGGGCAGTGTTGGGTCTAAGGTTGGCACAGACACACAGTCAGATATCCTACTCAATTGGTGGTGAGACAGTGTCAGGGTTCTTTGCAGTGGCTGCTCTGAAATAGGGGAGGCAATACAAGGGTGCCATCTAAGCTGGAAGGGGATGCCTTTTGTTGTCCTGTGTGGTTCACAGAAATCAGCAGTAACAGTCTAAAAACATAAAATAACAACGGGCTGTGGCAGAGGCCCATGGGCTTTTACTCAGAATCAGAGCTGCTTCTTTTGGGGAGCACGGATGCTGCAATGTTGTACAAGTGCACACAGATCCTCATGTTGGACCAACTCCGCTCACGGATGCACATCATATGCAGAAGGCAGGGTCTGCAACACATGGGCCTCACACAGGCTTTACGGTCATGTAGTATTCTCCAGGGGAAGAATGACTGTGATGGGCGCACATGTGCCTTTTTTTAGAAGATGCATCCACTCACAGACGTCTCTCACGGACAGAAGCACACAGACCTTCATGCAACAACTTGACGATGCTTGCAGGCTAGTCAGGCTAAGAAACGAGTGGAGGCACGTGGCCGCCCTCACATGGCTTGCAAACCTCTATGGGGCAGCGACAAAAGCAGACACACATGGGAGCGCACATAGCAGATTACAGTCACCCCTAGGGTGTGCATGGCACAGTTCTAAGGGGTCAGCCTATACACAGTATGTCTCCAAACTTTTGGATGAAGCCAGTCCAGTGAAAGGTGTGCCACATCACCATGACAAACAGTTACAAAGGAACTGTTCTTCTACTTTTGATAACTTCCTCTCTGGGCGGAGTAAGGCAGGACACAGGTGTGTGGGATTGGATTCCCATCTCTTTGTATAGGAGCTGCAGCTTTGGCATTACTCTTGACCCAATTCCTCTTTCAAGTGCTGTCACTCTCAGAACAAAACTGAAGTTTTGGAACTGGCGTATAGGCGGTCATTCCTGTTCCATTCAGTGTATGTGAATTCAGACCCAGGCACGTGCACCTGGATTTACGACGGCTTCTATGGGGATGGGAAAGGAGAGGGCAATGCTGGGGCAGTAAGGAGGAGGCGAGACAGTATCAATGACTCCCTCTAAACCCTATGGATCTTTATTACTCTAGTGTCTACATACATTCATGGGGACCCCAAACTTGGGCACTATGCTTCTTGTGTGCCCAGCACTCTTAAACATACCACCTATAATCAGTACCCAGTCAAGGCATACTACATGGACTTGCACAAGGAGAACTGCCATGCAGTCTTCCCACTGCGATGGAGGTCAAAGGATATAAACCCCACTACTGTTAATCAGTTACCGTCAACAGACAGTAATGTCATGACCTGGTCATGGGGACGGTAGTCGCCCATGTTTAAAGGAGAACCACTTTGGAATGTAATCCCATCACCCAGTCAATAGAGTCTAGCAACTCTACCAGTGAGCAACAAACAAAATCATATAGAGCATATCTCAGGGACTCATAGAGGGTCTCCATCACAAGAAAACATACTGTGTGGAGCAGAATAAGAAACTGAGGAGCTGTTTGTCACATGGGCACTGTGCCAGGCACTTTCAACCCAATAATACACATCAGGATAACTCCTCAATGGTTAAAAAGATCTCAATAACTATTGTGCTAAGAAAAATTCCATTCGAAAAATGTTGAACTAGTAGAACTACTGACACATACCTGTGCGGTGCAAAGGAATATTGACCCTCACAAAACTGCACCATGAACCAATGCTCCTCAGAATACTGTGCCATGGAACAATGCTCCTCAGAATACTGTGCCATGGAACAATGCTCCTCGGAATACTGTGCCATGGAACAATGCTCCTCAGAATACTGTGCTATGGATCAATGTACCTAGGAAGACTGTTAATGGAAAAAAAGCTCTTAGAATACTGTGAAATGGAACAATGCAATTCCGAATCCTGTGCTATGAAACAATGCTTCTAAGAATACTGTAGGAACAATTACAGGAGTAGACCCGTTAACCCAGGTGAGACCGGCTAAATTTTGTAACAAAACAACAATGTCTCAGCTGGAAATCATTTGCAAAGGGCAATTAAAATAGTAGCGTACATCACAAAGGAAGGGAGACAAGGAAGGGAGACCACAACGGGAACGGTAAAGTGAACCAAGTATTATTTGTAGGTAGTTGTAACAGCACTACAGTACAATTCAATATATGGTGACCATACCACACGAGTGAGCACTGGGCGTGCTAGTGACAGTGAACGGCGCAGTGACACAGGGGTGAAGAAAATTGCAGCGTGAACGGCGAAAGAGTAAGAACAAATAGCATTGTGGTCAGTAATACAATACAAATATATACAATCAGTATTTTTTGATATGGGATAAATAAATTGACCACAACAGCGCCAAAGTTCTGTGCTGGGTACTCAATGGTGTTTCGAACTGATTGGTTTCAGGTCATCATCAGGACAATAGTCACTAGTTTCAACAATAGTGCTGTATAGGGGGGAAGGGAGAGGAGAATAGGGTAAGCGGATTAGTGGCCCGTAGCAAGAAGAAAAAGGACAGTAAAGGCACAGGTAATGGACAATTACCTGAGGAATGCATATATCAAGTCGTGCGGGGCGGCCTAAAGGTCCAGCCGGGAGGGATCAATCACTATGGTTGCCTGCCCACAGGGTGAATAATTGGAGTATGGGCGAGGCGTTATTAGAGCGAAGGTCAACTAATGGGGAAAAAGGGGGAACAAGAACAGTGTGAGTGGGGTGCCCTGTAACAACCGCAATGGGTCAATGAGGGGGGCTGGAAGGGGCAAGTAGTGAAATACCTGTGTCAATGGAGAATCCGGCGGGTGAGCAGGAAAGCTGCAGATTAGTCAGGGCGGGATTCGTAGGTCCCCGGGATATTGTAAAGAGCTGGAAGCTTGGTGATGATCTGTGTGGGCAGGTAAATTAAGAGGGGCATCAGGTCGAGAAACGATCTGGAGACGCCTGATGAAAAGGAGCGTGTGGGCAGGAACATACCTGAATCACGGCGATCCAAACTCCTAAAGGTCCGGACTGGAGCCGGCTTAGGGATCGCGTATGCCCTCGGGCACAGAACGGGCGAAATGAGGAGAGGAGTCAATCCTCTGAGTTGCAAGCGGGCGTGGGACGAATGAAGCGTCCAGGTCACAGGGGCAGGAGTGAATCGCCATTAAAAGCCGGGTGGGATAGCCGGTGAAGGAGATCACGCGGGGAAAAAACAGACTAGACCGGGCTCAGTAGAAGCCTCGTCTAAGGCCCCGGGGGGACCGGTGAGTACATAATTGAGAGAAAGAGAGGAAACACCGAAAGGTGAAGTGTTCGAGGCTGCACTGCCTCTTGTTTTTGCACATATTAGATAATAATTGAAAATAAGGAGGAGTCTTCCAACGATATGTCAACTTATGTGAGGTATTTAAAAAAAACATATTCATGGTTACGTACAGAATGTTGACTGATTCGTGTAATTTACAAGGACGAAAGTATGCACATACAAAAACCCGTTATGGGTCCGGAACGAGGAGGAGCAAAAACGTTCTAGCTAACAATGAATGAGTTAAGTGTATATACATAAATAAATTAAGGATACGAGAAAGGTAATAAACATTGTTCTAGTGAACGTGGTGGTATACTCGTAGTTGAACAGAATTGAAAAACAACAAGGTTATACATTAGTGTTGCACCGTGTAATAGAGAAAAACATTAACCATTGCAGGGGATAATTATATCCATGGGTGTTTTCTGCTGGTGTAACAAGGGGTACACAGTGCGTATTTTCTTCAACATGAGTAGTCAATAAGGATGGTGACATGACTATACATATGTGTTCTAAAGGGTAATTAGATGTTGCCTAAATTGCAGTAGCAACTGGTAGCCTGGAGTGAGTAGTGGTTCATCAAAGGGAGCCTTGTAGAGGAGAAGGCTAATCAACAAGAGCCTGAGTGGAACGGTCAAGGGAGTCAGGGTCCAGTGATGACTGTGTTCCATTCGTCCAATGTGTTTAGTCCATCGTTGACAGAATCGCAGCGAGCAATCCATCGGCACTCGCATTTGTTCAGTAGGAGTTGTAAGTTACCACCACGGATGGGAAGTTCCGGGCGGTCAATCACTTGCCAAGTTAGATCTGTCTCAGAATGGGTTTTTTCTTTGAAGTGTCCGACAAGAGGTGCAGTCTCCACATTGCATCTTATGCGGCTTTGATGCTGAAAGATCCGCTGCTTCACCATCTGTGTGGTTTGACCGATGTATAGTAGATTGCAGGGGCAACGTATAGCGTAGATTACGTTGGATGTGCGGCAGTTGGAGACATTTTTGAGTTGGTATGTATGGCCTGCAGCGACACATTTCTTGGTGTTGTAGGTCAGGTTACAGGATGAGCAGGTTTGGCATTTGTAATGGCTGAGGATCAGTGGTAGACCCCACATAGAAGTCACAGATTGGGCTTTCTTTTCAATTTTGGGCCATGTGATGGCATGCACAAGTTTGTCAGATAGGTTACTACCCCTCTTATATGAGAAGAGGGGAGGTTCCTTGAAGGGGGCATGAGTATGCAATATGGACCAGTTTCCTTTGATCACCTTACTGACCATGTTGCTGGAAGGACTGTAGGTAGATACAAACAGGATGCGTAAGTTGGTCCGTTTGGGTGAAGGGGAGAGAACTACTTCCCTATGGCAGTACCATGCCCATTTGGACGCACGGGAGACAATGCGTTTGGGGTATCCCCTATTAATCAATTTTTCGGAGAGAATGGCTGCTTCTCTGAAGTAGTCCTTGCGCCACTTACAATTTCTCCGGATGCGAAGAAATTGACCGTAGGGTAGGCCATCCTTAAGGCTTCTAGGATGGTAGCTTGAATACATTAATAGAGTGTTGCATTCCGTGGGTTTTCGGTATAGGGTGGTGCCTATGGCTCCTTCCTCTACGTGAAGGGTGAGGTCGAGGAAAGGGAGGTCGTTGGATCTAACATCAGAGGTGAATGTGAGGTGGGTTTGGCAGTTGTTGAGCCAGGTTATGAAGGATGCCAGGTCTTCATGTGTGCCATGTCATAGTAGAAGAATGTCGTCAATGTATCGACGCCAGAGGTTAATGTTATTTAGAAATGGGTTTTGTGCAGATAGGAAATGAGTGGTTTCGAGATGGTGTACATAGAGGATGGCAAAGTTGGTGGCGAAACAAGCACCCATGGCGACACATTTGATCTGTAGAAAAAAGGTGCCTTTGTAAAGGAAATAGTTGTTTGTGAGTGCAATGCGTGGTAGGTCCATTAGGAAGTCAGTGGGGATGCGGGCCGATCTGGGTCGTGCGTCAAGGAGTTGTTTGATAATGGTGAGGCCTTCAGTGTGGGGTATGTTGGTGTACAATGATTCGATGTCTAGGCCAATCATTAGGTCGTTGTCATTATCAAAGGGTCTGTCTTCGATGATGTTGATAAGATGTGCACTGTCCCAACAAAAGTATCGGTCAAGGGGACAAATTCTTTCAGAAAGGACTCAATGTATTTTCCCAATGGTTCCAGTATGGAACCACATCCAGAAACTATGGGTCGTCCCGGTACCCCCGGGGGCCTTAGACACTTAGACAAGGCTTCTACTGAGCCCGGTCTAGTCTTTTTTTCCCCACGTGATCTCCTTTACCGGCTATCCGGCCCGGCCTTTTAATGCTGATTCACTCCTGCCCCCGTGACTTGGACGCTTCATTCGTCCCACGCCCGCTTGCAACTCAGAGGATTGATTCCTCTCCTCATTTCGCCCGTTCTCTGCCCGAGGGCATACGTGATCCCTAAGCCGGCTCCAGTCCGGACCTTTAGGAGTTTGGATCGCCGTGATTCAGGTATGCTCCTGCCCACAAGCTCCTTTTCATCAGGAGTCTCCAGATCGTTTCTCGACCTGATGCCCCTCTTAATTTACCTGCCCACACAGATCATCACCAAGCTTCCGGCTCTTTACAATATCCCGGGGACCTACGAACCCTGCCCTGACTAATCTGCAGCTTTCCTGCTCACCACGCCGGATTCTCCATTGACACAGGTATTTCACTACTTGCCCCTTCCAGCCCCCCCTCATTGACCCATTGCGGTTGATACAGGGCACTCCACTCACACTGTCCTTGTTCCCCCTTTTTCCCCATTAGTTGACCTTCGCTCTAATAATGCCTCGCCCATACTCAAATTATTCACCCTGTGGACAGGCAACCATAGTGATAGATCCCTCCCGGCTGGACCTTTAGGCCGCCCCGCAAGACTTGACATATGCATTCCTCAGGTAATTGTCCATTACCTGTGCCTTTACTGTCCTTTTTAGGTCGAGCCTCGAGTAGCGTGCAAGCGCTGCTCTGCGAGACTTTAAGTTAGGGGCTTTTAAAAGCTGACCAGACGCTCGTGCGTCATGGCCTTTTCCCTGCGGTTACCCGCACGGCAGACATCTGTTTCCAATTATCGTGCCCAGACGCGGGCGCGATAATTGAAACCACATGTCTCGCTTTGGCGCGCGCGCGCCCACCACTCGTTTGAAGAGGTGTGTTCTGAGAATTCCCACAGCAAAGGCTTTTGTTTTTACTCCAGTTCTGGGATTCTCCCCAGAACCTTCACTGGCTACATAGGTGATTCTCCTTCTCTCACAAGAAGTTTGAAGGGGCGCGTGGACGTCAATTAAGTTCTACCAAGTGGTGCTGTTACAACCCCTGGGTTTCCCTTTGCTGTCCCTGGCTGAATTCTTGCGCCCCCACCCTGTAAATAAGTGCACTGCAGTGATGCCACTTCCAGATGAACAAGCATCAATCAACGCAGTTTCTCCAAGTCTCCATGTTAAAAAAACTTGGAATGAAAGTATATTTAGAAAATGTATTAAAAGTAGGAAAAGGAACACACATAAGACTGCATAATAAGCAGACAAGTGCCTTTTCCTCCAGTATCAACCAAGGTTGAGACCTCAACACCTGTAATTTTGTTCGAAACGATTCTTGGCCATTTTATTTTTCCTGTTCAAAGACAACAAACACTTCACATGGTAATTCCAGAGTGCACTTGCTCTGTGGGGAACCCCTCCCAGCAGCTGGGTGTGCTGCTCTAATCCCCCTGGTGAGCATATACTGCATGTCTGGGGCCAGCCTATGCAGACAGTGCATCTCACCACTGTACACTGAACTAAACTTCACCTAGCCTGCAAGATTTATAGCTGCTTTTGTATCTTTTGTATTCTTAACACAATTAGCTTTGTATTTCTTTAAAATTCAATGTTGGCATGTCACTTCCTGGAAGGTCAGCTCTGTCACCGATGTCAACGTTTATATGCCGTCACTTCCTGTGATATCATGAGGGGGCGGTCAAAGAATGTGTGATATCAGTTCTGCTACCTGTGAAATTTTGGCGAATTGACGTCTATGAAGAGAAGCATAAAATGAAAAGAAAACATGATATTATTAAAAGCTGATTGGTTTACAGACTTGTTTCTAAGATTGGCACTGGATAACCAGGCAAACGTTCCGGTACCTGCATCGAGCAGAGACTATTGCCCCCAACTCAAGATCCTTTCACTTTGTCCATACAAGTTGGAAGATAAGGAATATGAGGCAGGTGACCGCAACTCTATAAGCAGGTTTCTATACCCTCTGTGAACCGAACCAATTGGCATTTTCTTAATATTGTCTCAAAAGGCACAGCTTTTGACCTTTACCATTAGAATTCAGACACAGAGGGGCATATTTACAAGCCCTTAACTCCACCGGAGCATCACTTTTTCTGACGCTTCGGTTGCGTTGCTCTCTACCCCATATTTACAAGGTGGCATTAAGCCACATAACGTGGCTTAATACCACCTTGTAAATATGCCCCTTAACGGGTCATCTGCGGCAAAGGGCGGCAATGGGTGTTGCTCTGGGCATTCCACCCCAACACCCATTGCTTTTTGATGGTGCCCCATATGTACAATATGGGTCGGCGCCAAAAACTAAGACCAGGTAAAGCCTGGTCTTTGGATGCCTATACGAGGAGAATGATTAATTTCTCCTTATATTTTGCTCTTTCTACGTGTGGTGCATTATGCAGCACACATAGAAACAGCAAATTGCCTTTAAAGATTGTTTATGTGCAGGAAGGTGTCCCTTCCTGCACACAAACAATCGCCCCTGCAGCGCAGGCACCCTTGCAACATGTCACAAGGGTGCCTGCGCTGGCGCTAGGCTGCTTTTTTAGTGCCAGCGCTAGGGAAAATGCAGGGGTGTGCCATATTTTTGTAAATACGGCACATCCCAGTGTTTAAAAAATGTTGTAGTGGGGCGTTACCCGGGGCTTTAAGTGGGCTGAAAAAACTGGGGGGGGGTCTCTCAAAGGGGCGTGGCCAAAGTAATTAAGGGCTTAAAAACACCTAAACTAAAAATCTGTGCTTAGCACAGTATGCCGCCTGACTTGTATTTTGCTGTTTTTATCATTGCATCCAGATATATGATACAAGTAGCATCATACCTATAACAAGTCAGGACTATTGGCTTTGTCAATGGTTGTTAGTTGCATACGATAAATAGGCAGCAACTATGGCTTGTATATAATATTGAAAAAGCTTCCACTTAAAGCCCTGGTGACAGACACTACGACAATGTTGCTGCTCCTGAGTTTCTAAAAGAGAAGGGAAATCCAGAGAGAAAATGACTCTCTTTAAAGGATTTCCCTTCCCCTATAACGCTCACTTGGCATGATGTCATGCCGTAACTTCTCCACTAGTGAGAAGTGAGCAGTGTGAGCACGCGCACATCCATGTGCCTGTTGTCACTGAAGTCGGGGAAAAAAACGGACCGCCTTTGCCAGGGCACAAAACAGAGCCCGATAGAGACCCGTTTCGAGCCCCCCTTTAAAAAACTGCTGGTGCTCAGACCCGGTGAGACCCGGCCCACTTAAAGCCCTGGTGTTACCTATTTTGGAGTAACACCGCCCTCCGACATTTTATTGTAAATATCCCCCAGAGTCTGAAACAGAATCCCAGACGGCATTCTAGGAGCTTTCCCTGCTCCTCTACTGCAAGTTTGGGACAGTGGGATGCCAACATACACCCTAACTCTGTCCCTGGAGACTACCGCCAGGCTTAACAGGCACAATCTCCTGGTTGACTGACTCTGCAAGGATAACCAAACTGTCCTATAGCAGAATGTACTCAAATGATGAAAGGTAATCACTTAATTTCTGATGCTTTCCATGTCAAACTCAGGGTAAAAACACATGGGAGGTGGCGAGGAAACACTCATACCCATATGTATTTCTCCAAAATGTTGCAATCCCTATTATTTCTCTGCCCCTGCAATTACCAGGACGACCATTAACAGGCATTCTGGGACGGGGAAACAACAGAGTTTTAATGGACCATTCGTAATCGTCTCGCTGCCTCCTACCATTGTAGATATGCGTGGCAAATATTTTTGCTGCCTATCCGTGAGTTGAGTCATCACATTTGAACCTTCAGTGGCCTTTAATTTGCTCTGCCAGACTTTGTCCCAACGAGCTGGTTTCAATTTTTTTTTTTTTTCAATCTCTTCGGAGCAGTCTGCGATTTTGCCAGTATGAAGGGCGGTTGACTGATTGGAGCATGTGTTTGAAATTGTTGACCTATGGGATATTAACACTCATCCAATCCCATTCCAAGAAAACCAAGGTTTGGAGACTGAGAGGCACAGGAATATCTTTTTGGCCCAGTTCTTTGAAGCCAGAAACCAACCAGGTGCTCCTTGGTAGATTTACATTCTCCTGAAAATGTTATTTTCTGCCAGGGCTTGTCAGTTTTTGAGGTTTTATTAATTCCTGGTTGAGGTATTACTGGGGGATTATAGGTTATCCTTTATAGACACCTTGCAGGTAATGGGATATTGCCTTACCTTTTTAATAACCTTCGCCTAGGCTTTCCGTAGGTTGGCATGCAACGCTCTCGTACTACAGAGCACCCCAAACTCTGTTATTAGGGTGCGGTGTTCAGACCTTCTAGGTATTACAGGGCAATCATCTGCAAATATCTGAATTGAAAAGCCCGTCCCAGACACACCCAATACCTCACGTACAGCATAAAACATATCATCCAACCAGTAGTAAATAAGCAATGCGGAAATTGTACTAGAGCTCACCCATGACAAAGCCCCTTGTCCACCATAAAGGCACATTTGCATTTTCCCGGCTGTAGCACCCTCGCAAAATTCCTTCTGTGTAGGGACTTTGGTTATCGGAGCTCTTGGTCTACCCCCATTTTCCAGGATTTCCCTTAACTTCCCTCAATCACCCTAGTCGAATTCCATCTAAAGGTCGATATTCAAACAGAGAATGGGCTTGTGGGGGACTGTCTGTTTCATTATAACCACCTGTAGCCAGAAGATGTGCTTGATTGCCCCTAGCCCACTGCTTGCATATGTGAGATCAGGTCGCCATCCTCTTCCAGAAGTTTTAATCAATGTGTGATCAGGGTCCCCATGATTTTTAGGTCTGGCGTCACCTTTGACCTTTGGCTTTTACTAAATTTATATGTATAATATACTTACTTCTAGGGATTTTCAGTGAGCCCTCCTCATTAAATGGTCTATTCACGTTTCATCCACCCACGACAGCCTACAGTATAGATCAATGGGTCAGTCCCTTTCAGCCATTGGCTGACTTCACTTTGAGTGACAGCATTCTGCCCTTTCACAAGGCACACATCCACACACAAAGTAGTTGCATTCAGTGCCATTGCTATGGCAATGCATGCTTTCTGAGACCAAAAAATATTTTTTGCTTTTGGCCATTGTGCTTTTTTTTTTTTTAGATTGAGGAAGTCCCAGCAGCTTCCCCCAACAATATAGTTTTGCAAAAAACATAATAAAGCAAAACTATCATTGATAAAGCCAAAAGGCTGGTAGCTAGCGCCAGACCTATTGCCTTTGCTGGTTACCACTGCATCGGCTAGTGATACAATGGCTTGTAGGTCTGAACCTCATTTCTGTATTCTTAATAATGGAGACAATTTCAGCACTAGGGCATGAGGAAGGGCCCACCTCCTACCAGAATCCTGCATCTTCTGTTAGCGTTAATATTTACAGAGTGAAATTTTTGTTTTACTGTTGAAGATTTGTGCTGGAACTCTTCCTTCACCTGGAAAATGATTGAAATGATGGAAACTTGTACTTCCCACGGGATAAAGGGGGGCATGCTTATGAATGAGTGAATGAATAACACATCTAGAGGGCAAACAGCAGCCTTGAAAGGTATGATGCTAATACAATTATACCGACTTCGACAATGAGATAAAGGAGCAAGCTGCTTCTCCTCCATTTACATGTCAAGCACTAGCACCATACTAGTCTCACAGAGCAGTCACCAAATAAAACTGATCCGTTTGTCCAACATTCCTCTTGTTGAATCACTCCATGAGAACACTTCACACCACTCAGCCCACTAGGTAACAGTAATGACCTTCAAAGAGGAGAAAATGGTGTCTGAATGGAGAGAAAAGATGGGCACTGTCTCATATAATCAAAAATAGAGTGGACCACCACAGTTGTTATGCCAGTCTCACAGTTGTTGTCCCGGAAACCCTCAAACCCTATTTGCCTCACGTGGCATATATTATCTCCACTGGGGCGATTGTTGTGGGTGGCATCATCATCATTGGGTTCCGCACCTGGGTACTCGCTTTGCCAGGTGAGTGATGTCTCCAACTTGAGGGAGAGTGTATGGTAAATCACACCTGTGGGATCTGTGCATTTGAAAATAAGATTAAAATGATCTCCTATGCCCAAAAACAATTTTAATGTGAAGTGAGGGGAATAAGGATAAGGTTAAAAACAATGGGGCTTATTTACAAGCCCCTTACGCCACCTGTACGTCACTTTTCCCATGTTAAAAATGACGCAAAAGTGGTGCAAGGGGCTTGTAAATAAGCCCCAATATGTGGCACCAGTAGGAAGAACTACTTACCCTTGGCGTCAAGCAGGATGAACAACATGTTTCGGCCGGTAAAAGCCTCTAGGGATCAATGGCCTTCGTCAGGACTTTACACTGGGTCAGATCCCTTTTTCTTCTTGGCACTCCAATGGGTACCTGCTTTTGTTTTTGCAACAGATCGTAACTGTAGGTATATTAGCCTGCAGAACTTGTTTGGGGTCACCTAATGCCTCATGGGTAGCGGGTGAGGACAGAAGTATTCTCCAGCACACATTGGGGTATCGAGATCTCCAGTCTCTGGTTGACACGTTGTCGTGGCCTGGAATCCTCAGGATCGTACGTTGCTCAATAAGGGTCCACCTCTCGACACCCCCACAGGTCTGATTAGAACACACAGACACTATGGAGTGATCAAGCGGGGGAAGGAAAGGAAGGGAACAGCAGGGAGGGAGACCTGTAAAAATAAGGACACCGGGATCAGCAAATAACAGTGTAGATCTTCCTACCCTACCCTTCTCCGTTGGTATCTATCTAGGGAACCGTACCTGTAAAAGAAATAAACTTCTCCTGGAATTCGGTTAACCTATATGGTGTGTGGTTGCACTCAGTCAGATCTAAAAGAAAAGCATATAGACAACTAGTATAGTAACCCTTTTCCCCTAAACCCTTTTCCCCTAATACAGTCGATGGGAACTAAGATTATCTAACCTACCATTAAGGTATTTAATGAGGGCTGAAACAGGGGTGCGGAAGAGCTATTCTCCTGCTCACTCACTGCACTCCTGCCAAAGAAATACACAAGAAAAAAGGCATGACTTCATAGACCACAATGCACCACATTCTCGCTAGGCAAACACGAAACATTTTTGGCACAATTCCCCATTGCTTCTTGGTCAATTGGCCACATAAATAGATGATAAAGAATAAGGAATGGTTGTCTGGTAAGAAACTCCTTGTTTCTTCCTTCGACCCAACAAAGTCATAAACAGTTCGTATCTTGTTTGTGAGGGCGTTTTCTCCACATGAACCGTTACTTGCCAGTTCTCCAACGAGAGTAAACGCTCTGTTATTCACGAAGCCCAAAACTGATTCTGTAAAGATTTGTATCTCTGGTTGTCATCACATGAGTGCAAATACTAGTAACAGCCAGGGTTTATTCATTCCTAGATGTTGTGCTTAACTGGGACAGTTGCTCCGCCATGAACCTAGGAAATTGGTTCAACCCACGGAGCAACGTGAAATCACAACACAACGCCTTCGCCACGCTAGAAAGAGCTGCTTCTTGAGATAGCCAAAATTTAGCAGTGTGGTGCCCGAGGCACCCTTACCAGCCTCTTCTCGTCCTCGGCGCAGCTCTTGGAAAGAGTAATCGGCACCTCTCCAACGCCCCGGAAGCGTTCTTCAATGAACTGTCTCAGAGCGCGGTGACGTCAGAGACGTCCGAACCGCAAAGGCTCATGGGGGCCGTAGTTTCCTACTGCCGATATCGCGCTTTAGCGCATCGCTGCAGTGTTCCTCCAGCGCCCCTCCTATGGGACGTGACAGTACACCCCCTCCCGAAGAACACTGACAGGGACATGGTTTCCTAGGGAAGCGAGTGTGGAATAGTCTGACATAACGAGGCGCGTGAACCCCTTCTGCGGGCTCCCAAGAGTTCTCCTCGTTTCCGTATCCCTTCCAAGCTATTAGATACCATAATTTGGTACGGTATATCTTGGAATCCAGGATGCCTCTTACTTCATGTTCTGTCTCTCCTCTTATCAACACCGGTGGTATGCTCCCTTTCTTCGCTGAACGAGAGGGCTTGAGCAAGGAAGTGTGGAACGCTGGATGGATTCTCAGAGAGGAGGGTAAGGCCAGCTTAACCACTACGGGGTTGATGAGCTTCACTATTTTATAGGGGCCGATGTATTTAGGGTTAAAAACGCTATACTTCATAAATCTGATGTTCCGAGTGGACAGCCAGACATAGTCCCCTACCTTGTAGCAGGGTCCTGGACGCCGTTTTAAGTCGGCGTGGGCCTTGTAGCGTTCTTTTGCCTCTTTCAGCCTATTCTGCGCCTCTCGTAAGGTTTTCTGTATATGGTGTACCCTATCCTGTACTTCCGGAATGTTCTCAGTTCTAACTGGATGTACAAATGGAATAAATCTCGGGTGATAACCATAACTACAGAAGAAAGGAGAGTGTTTAGTGGAGCTATGTGTAGCGCTATTATAAGCTATCTCTGCCAACCAGAGGTTCTCCACCCAGGCTTCCGTTGTGCTATTCACGTAACACCTTAGGTACTGCTTTAGTGTCTGGTTTACCCTCTCTGTTTGGCCGTCAGTTTGGGGGTGGAAACTTGTGGACACGTTAGGGGTTATTTTTAAGGCCGTACACCACACCTTCCAGAACTTAGCTGTAAATTGGGAACCTCAATCCGAAACCACCACCTGAGGTAGTCCGTGTAGCCGAACCACATGGATCAGCAACAAGTAGGCCAACTGGCCCGATGTGGGTATTTTCCTACAGGCTATAAAATGGGCCATTTTGGTGAGGTAGTCCACTACTACCAGAATTACCGTGTGTCCCTTGTCCGATGGCATGCCCACGACGAAATCCAGGGATATGTTCTCCCACGGATGTTCGGGGGTTGGTAAGGGTGCAGAAGTCCTGCCTGTCTGGTATGTGAGGCCTTCATTTGAGTGCACACCAAACATTCCGCTACCCATAACCGAATATCCGTTAGTACCGTGGGCCACCAGAATTGGCGCAATACTCTTTCTGTGGTCTTCTCTACTCCATTATGACCTGCGCTGGGTAGGGTGTGGCACCAAGTAAAAACACGCCTCCTTAGTGATGGGATTGGGATCAAAAGCTGTTTCCCTCGAATTGGTAGACCTTCTTTTATCCTCCACTCCGAATGCCTGCCCAACCATGCCTTCCATCCCGCATTAAGTATGTTCTTCGCAATGCTTCTAAGGAAGGGTTCCGTCACTGTGGTGCATATAACGTTATGCGGATTGATGATGGTTTTTTCTTCTGGTTCCTCCACTGGGGTTGTGTTGGATTGGCGGGTTAAAGCATCGGCCTTTTTGTTATCCTTTCCAGGTCTATATGTGACCAAGAAATTGTACTCAGCAAAAAACAAAGTCCACCTTAGCTGCCGGGGGAGAGGTGTCTGGCTGCAGCCATGAACTGGAGGTTACGGTGATCCGTGAATACGGTGACCATGTGTTTGGCTCCCATGAGATAGTGCCGCCACTCCTGGAAAGCATCCTTGATAGCGAGCAGCTCTTTCTCCGCAATCGTGTAATTGCGTTCCGCCGGGTTAAGCTTTCTGGACCTAAACGCCACCGGGTGTAATTGACCAGTGTTGGTATGGCGTTGGGACAACACAGCTCCTACCGCGTGATCGGAGGCATCCGCCTCTACTATATACGGTTGTTCAGGATCGGCGTGCACCAACACCGGGGCGGAGACAAATGCTTCTTTTAAAGCTTTGAACCCTTTTTGAGTCTCTTCGGTCCATTGAAAAGGGACCTTCTTCTGTAACAAGCGGGTTAGTGGGGCTGCCAAGTATGAAAACCGGCCAATAAACCGCTGGTAAAAATTGGCAAACCCGAGAAAACATTGAATGTCTCGAACGGTTGCTGGGGTAGGCCAATCCCTCACTGCTGCTATCTTCCGTTCGGACATCTCCTGACCCCGAGGGGTTAGCATAACGCCCAAGAATTCAACTGTGGAAACTCCGAATTCACACTTGCTGATTTTGCAGTAGAGGTGGTGTTCTTGTAGTGTTTGAAGGATGGCCCGCACATGAGATACATGGCTCTTGACATCGGACGAATAGATCAAAATATCGTCAATGTATACGATGACGAACCGATCCAGATGTTCACGCAAGACGTCGTTCAGAAAGAACTGAAACGCCGCGGGCGCGTTGCATAACCCAAAGGGCATGACAAGGTATTCATATAGGCCGTAGCGTGTTTTGAAGGCCGTTTTCCACTCGTCGCCCTTGCGCATCCGCACCAAATGATAAGCCCCTTTAAGATCCAGCCGTGTGTATTTAACGGCCTTCTGGACTTGTTCCAATAAAACCGGGATCAATGGCAGGGGATATCGATTCTTGATTGTGATGGCGTTTAACGCTCTGAAGTCAATGCATGCGCGCAACTCACCGTTGGCTTTAGGGATAAAGAAAAGTGGAGAAGCCGCAGGAGACTTAGAATTACGGATAAACCCCAATGCCAGATATTTATCCAGGTAAGCCCGCAGGTGTGTGTTCTCAGGTTCTGTTAGGGCGTACACCCTTCCGGTGGGCACTAGGGCTCCTGGAACCAAGTCGATCTGGCAGTCATATTGCCTATGAGGCGGAAGTGTTTCGGCCTTGACATCGTTAAACACATCCGCGTAATCCTGGTATTCCCCGGGCAGTTTCACTGGATGTTCCGCGGCTGTGGCGATGTGATGAAGCACAGCCAAGGCTTGCGCAGGGCTGCTTGTCGATGGAACACAATGTAGAGAACAATAGTCAGAGTTAAACCGAACGGTTTTTTCCACCCAGTTCACCTGAGGGTTGTGCAGCCTCAACCATGGTAACCCCAATATTATCCCATATTGGGGAGCTTGAATCACGCTGAAAGCGAGCTTTTCTGCATGGTCAAGTCCATGACGTACCTCCAAGGTATCCGTTTGAAAACGGATAGGACCTGCAACTAAGCGTCTTCCATCCACTGCAAACACCGCTTCCGGTTTCTCCTTCTCACGAAGTACCAAACCCAACCGCGATGCTTCTTCCTGATCAATAAAACACCCGGTGGCTCCGGAGTCTAACATGGCTGTTACTTGACTCCATTCTCCTTTTACCAACAGGGACAGTTCCACAAAGAAATGTTGTCTTATGCACAGGGTGTCCCCACTTAATGAAGGGATATACGTTGGGCTTGAAGAATCCCCCTCTTCTTTCTTCAAGCTCTGTCGTTTCCCACCGTACCGTCAGATGCAAGTGCTTGCTGTCTACGTGGTTCCATGCGTGGGTATTTGGTTCTCAGGGTGCATTCCCTAATGTAGTGGCCTTTCCTCCCGCAATAGATGCACAAACCTTTCTTTCGTCTGTACTCTCTTTCCTCATTGGTGAGGGTGGAACGGACCGCCCCTATCTCCATAGGTTCGGCTTTGGCGGCCGTTGAGGTTTCAGGGTTTCGAGGTTGATCCATTCTCCAGAAACTTCGGTCTTTCCGTTTGTTTTCCCCTCTCCTTTCGGTGAGGCGATGATCTAGCCGGAGGACTAGACTAATCAGATCTTCGCACGTTGCTGGCTGGGGCTCAATTTGAGCCAGCACATCCTTCATCTCTTCTCTTAGCCCTCGATGAAAAATGGCCGATTGTTTCGCCTCTGGCCATTCGGTTTCGGTAACCAGCCGACGGAAATCGTTCAGATAAGAAATAAGGTCTCTGTTCCCTTGTCGTAGCTCCAACAGGTCTTTATCGGCAGAAAGAGTGGCCGTTCGACGATTGAACGTTCTTTCAAAATCCTTAATAAAGGAATCCCAATCGTGGAGTAGGGGGTCGTCTCGCTTAACCAAAGGAACCGCCCATTGTGCTGCATCCCCTGCCAGATAGGAAATCAAAAGGCCACTCTCGCATGGTTGGTGATGAACGCCTTAGGTTTACAGGAAAAATGCAGCATAACCTGGGTGAGGAAGACCTGTACCTTGCTGCTTTCCCCGAAATACCTCTCTGGTGTGGCCAAGGGGATAGGAGTGGGTATCTCTACCACCAAAGGAGCCGAATGGGATGCTAATGGTATGCCCGCACTGAAAGGGTTTCGCTGCATTCTGTCTACTGTGGCTTGCAGTGTGGCTGTTTCTATCCTGGAGGCTGCCAACTCCGTCTGTACTACGTGTAACGCGGCAAGCACGTCTTCTAAAGTAGCCATACTTCAACGTACGACCGGGAGGATTATAAACCGTGGGCCGATTACTCTGTCGTGGCCTGGAATCCTCAGGATCGTACGTTGCTCAATAAGGGTCCACCTCTCGACACCCCCACAGGTCTGATTAGAACACACAGACACTATGGAGTGATCAAGCGGGGAAGGAAAGGAAGGGAACAGCAGGGAGGGAGACCTGTAAAAATAAGGACACCGGGATCAGCAAATAACAGTGTAGATCTTCCTACCCTACCCTTCTCCGTTGGTATCTATCTAGGGAACCGTACCTGTAAAAGAAATAAACTTCTCCTGGAATTCGGTTAACCTATATGGTGTGTGGTTGCACTCAGTCAGATCTAAAAGAAAAGCATATAGACAACTAGTATAGTAACCCTTTTCCCCTAAACCCTTTTCCCCTAATACAGTCGATGGGAACTAAGATTATCTAACCTACCATTAAGGTATTTAATGAGGGCTGAAACAGGGGTGCGGAAGAGCTATTCTCCTGCTCACTCACTGCACTCCTGCCAAAGAAATACACAAGAAAAAAGGCATGACTTCATAGACCACAATGCACCACATTCTCGCTAGGCAAACACGAAACATTTTTGGCACAATTCCCCATTGCTTCTTGGTCAATTGGCCACATAAATAGATGATAAAGAATAAGGAATGGTTGTCTGGTAAGAAACTCCTTGTTTCTTCCTTCGACCCAACAAAGTCATAAACAGTTCGTATCTTGTTTGTGAGGGCGTTTTCTCCACATGAACCGCTACTTGCCAGTTCTCCAACGAGAGTAAACGCTCTGTTATTCACGAAGCCCAAAACTGATTCTGTAAAGATTTGTATCTCTGGTTGTCATCACATGAGTGCAAATACTAGTAACAGCCAGGGTTTATTCATTCCTAGATGTTGTGCTTAACTGGGACAGTTGCTCCGCCATGAACCTAGGAAATTGGTTCAACCCACGGAGCAACGTGAAATCACAACACAACGCCTTCGCCACGCTAGAAAGAGCTGCTTCTTGAGATAGCCAAAATTTAGCAGTGTGGTGCCCGAGGCACCCTTACCAGCCTCTTCTCGTCCTCGGCGCAGCTCTTGGAAAGAGTAATCGGCACCTCTCCAACGCCCCGGAAGCGTTCTTCAATGAACTGTCTCAGAGCGCGGTGACGTCAGAGACGTCCGAACCGCAAAGGCTCATGGGGGCCGTAGTTTCCTACTGCCGATATCGCGCTTTAGCGCATCGCTGCAGTGTTCCTCCAGCGCCCCTACTATGGGACGTGACACACGTCCTCCCCGTCTCAACCTCTCAAGTCTGACCTCAACACTTGCTTATGGCGAGCCTCTTTGTCAAAGAACTTTGCCACATTTCAGCAGGGAAAGATGCTGAGATCCATTTTCAGCAGTGCTGGAAAAGAGTGGGAACCGGCCTGTTTCTGGTCCCAGCAGTTCTTTATTGAGTTATAGCAGGCTCTGGGCCCACACCAGTAAATTGTTTCACATGTGTCCTGGTGCAGTGTGTTGGGACTGGGGCACATGCAGTGAGTGGACAGGGAGCGTGCTTAGCCGGGAGGACAGCAGCCTGAAGGTGGACGGACAGAGCTACTATGTTCCTTTCCAGCATGGCCACTGCCAGTGCCTCACTTCATAGATATTGTGTTTCCTCTTGTCCAAGTGATGTCCTGGTTGTGAACCGTTGGAGGTAAGACCGAGCACAGCTGGAACATAAAACCTGGCTGCTGCTGCCAACAGCCTATCAGATCAAGAGAAACAAAGATGCCTCGTGCAGTGGAACTTCACACTAACAGATAAATGGAGACTTTAAAGTGTTTTTGATTTTCTCAGACTGTGGGTCGATGTAAGATACAGAGAGCTATATTGGCTTTGTAAAAATACGAGGTATGTATTTATTCACAAGAACACAATTATTTATATATAGTTCATAATACAAAGTGGAGGGCATTACATCATTAATGTTGATTACTAACCATTAACATCAATTTAACAACCCAAAATAATGAAAGATTAAGATAAAATATGAAAGGGTTCAAACTCGTGTATGTGTAGGGTAAATAGAGCTATCTTAAGTGGGTGCGTAGCTAACTGAGCTATTTTTCTAGGATTGTAGCTTGCAATATGGAGGTAACATAAGGATCTTTGTGGCTAAAACATTAACGAAAGTCACTACCTTACATAAAATATACTTCCGTGTGTCTTACAAACATATGTTGTGCTACGCAACATGCGCTATCTGAGCTCTTTTATGGTGAAACAAACCTCTAACCAATATGCACACATTTTCCCCCAGAAAATGCTTTAACCAGACTTATCATGCCTAGGCTGTCGTCTAAAAATGACTGGGTGCACAGATCTCTGCACCAAGTGTCTCAGACCATTAACCTGGCTTAAATGCCTTATGTTTGCAACCAATTAAATAAGGCAGAACACCTTTAGGATAGAATGTGTCCTTGTTGCCGATTTCTGTGGGTGCATTTGTAAAAAAAATTTACAAAAAATAACGCCTAGGCTATCTGATAATCGCTGCACTCATGATTCCTGCCCCCCGACTCCTTCCTTCTACCGCTGCCCCATATGCTTCTTTGTCCCTGACGATGTAGGTGGTGTTTACAAAAATGGGTACATATCTTGGTAATTCTTTTGCAGCGCCACGTGGGGTTAGCCGATTCCAACCCCTGAGGGCGGTCCTACCACAAGAAACAGTACCAATTCCAAACTGTAAGGCAGCTAGTTCGAGAAAAACATCTAAGATAAGATTGCTTGCATTAGCTTTCAGCTACATGTTTTTCTGTTGTTAAGCGTTGTCCGTAACAGGTTAACTTTGAACGACTCTCAGGGGCATATTTACAAGCCCCTATCGCCACCACAATGTCACTTTTCACGACGTTGTGGTGGCGATAGGGGCTTCACCTTATTTACAAGGCAGCATTAAGCCACGTAAATAAGGCACCCTTTCACCCTATACTTAGCGTAAAAGGGGTGGGCAATGGGTGTTGCTGTGGGCGTTCCACCGCAACACCCATTGATTTTGACGCTGCCCCATATTTACAAGGGTGTTGTAAATATGGGGCAGTGCCAAACCCTGACCCAACGAGGAGAAATGTTTAATTTGCTGTTTCCATGTGTGCTGCGTTGTGCAGCACACATGGAAACAGAAAAACGTCATTGATTGTTTATGTGCAGGAAGGTGTCCCTTCCTGTACATAAACATTAATTTAAAAAAAAATTACGTTTTGCAACTTCTATGTGTGCGCATGCAGCACACATAGAAGTTACAAAATGCTATTTAAATATTGTTTATGTGCAGGAAGAGACACCTTACTGCCAGTGGCGTAACATAGGCACCTGTGCAGCCCCCCAGGGGCCCCCCTCCGCTCAGCACCCTGGCCTGAGAGGTCCTGATTGAGCCCGGAGGGCCCTCCATGTACCTTGCAGGAAGGCCCCCTCAAGTTTTGTTACACCACTGCTTCCTGCACATAAACAATCTTCCCCTGCAACGCATAGTGCAAGGGTGCCTGCGTTGGCGCTAGGCAGCTAAATTTAGCGCCAGCGGAGGGGGAAACGCGGGGCTGCACCATATTGTTGTAAATATGGTGCAGCCCTGCGTTTCAGAAGTGGCGGAGAGCGGCGTTAAGCCAAGGAGGCTAACGCCGCGCTCCTCCACTTCTACTGTAAATATGCCCCTCAGTTTTCCGACATCGGGAGGACAGAAACGTTTACCAGAATCCAAACCCGTACCAGCAGATGTCAATGGCAAGCAATTAAGTGGCTGAGCGATTTTGACTGCTTTCATGGCTCTTATGCGGCCTGAGACACATTCCAGTCTTTATCTGGACTTGAAGCATGATCACTGTTTAAACAAGCATTTGCAATGCAATAGGTCTCGCATTTACGCAAGTTTAAGCTATTGGCATTGTAAATGACAATGCATTTTATTTATGTTTCAAAACCAAAACATAAATAAAAGGCATTGTCATTTACAATGCCAATAGCTCAAACTAATGTAAATGCGAGACCTGTTGCATTGCAAATTAATTGTTTGGTTTGTGTGCCTCAGTAAATTCCTTACTTTTCATTGGTAAATCATGGCCATTTGTCCCTCCCTTTTGGTGTGTGTTCCATCCCATGGCGACTGACCATGTCACAGGTTTTTTTTTGCTTCTAGCCTTTTAGGATAACTGGCCAACAATTTTTTCCGATTGCTTGGGCTTGTGTGTTTGGAATGTTGTTTGTTTGCTTTCGGAGGCAAAAGCGTGCAGCTGATGTTTTCAACCACACATGTTTTTTTAACTTCAGAAACACACTTGTTACTTGACTTCGACTTTGGGACCTTATAAGTGTTTAACCATGCAACAGTTAATGTTGTTGCACCAAGGATATTGTGCTGCATAACTAAATACTTATAAGGTCCCAAAAGCGAGACCTATTGGCTATGCCAATGCTTGTTCTTCTTGCTATGGGCCACTAAACCGCTTATCCTATTCTCCTCTCCCTTCCCCCCTATACAGCACTATTGTTGAAACTAGTGACCAATGTCCTGATGATGACCTGAAATCAATCAGGTTGAAACGCCGTCGACTACCCAGCACGGAACTTTGGCGCTGTTGTGGTCAATTTATTTATCCCAAATCAAAAAATACCGATTGTATATATTTGTATCGTATTATTATTGACCACATTGCTATTTGTTCTTACTCTTTCGCTGTTCACGCTGCAATTTTCTTCACCCATGTGTCACTGTGCCATTCACTGTCACTAGCACGCCCAGTGCTCACTCGTGTGGTATGGTCACCATATACTGAATTGTACTGTAGTGCTGTTACAACTACCTACAAATAATACTTGGTTCACTTTACCGTTGCCGTTGTGGTCTCCCTACATGTCTCCCTTCGTTTGTGATGTACGCTACTATTTTAATTGCCCTTTGCCTCAGAATACTGTGCCATGGAACAATGCTCCTCAGAATACTGTGCAAGAATACTGTGCAACGGAACAATGCCCCGGGGAAGACTGTGCATGGGAAAAAAGAACACTGAGAAATGGAACAATGCTCTTCTGAATCCTGTGCTGTGAAACAATGCTCCTCGGAATACTGTGCCATGGAACAATGAATTTTCTTAGACACAAAGGTTTGGGCCAAATACATAAAATGTGCATAAGAGTTTCAGTTGTAAGTCCACAAAGTCGACAAGCAGACTTTCCTTTAAGAGCTAGATTCCATTTCCCCTCAAATTCATAAATGGGAATATAGAACAATCTGAATCTTAGTTATTTCATTTTGATGTAAACTGGCAAATTTGACCCAAGATATTCTTGGTCCTTTGAAACAAGAGTTTCAAAAATGAAATGCATGTGTTTATTTTGCTGTAGCATGGCCAGGTCATTGTCCCTGTCTGCTCCGTACAGACCTTCGTAGCAGACATTTTCGAGTCACTCGATTTAACTTAGCTAGCGTCTCTAAGTCAGGTAGATTACGCTTTCTAGCGCCCTTTTTGATGATGCAATGTTCGGTTTCATGTCCTTGTATGATGTTTTCTTAAGTTCCAGATAAATTAGGGATTTAAGGTTGTGGAGTCGGCCCTTGCACAATCACATGAGTATTGCATTTTAATTCACAATAGACTCTCAAGCTTGTGGATGCCTAAGGGTTTTAACACAATATGCGTATAATGATGAAGATTAACAGCTCATCCCTGTTAACTAAAGTTATTCAGAACATTGGTCCTCATTACACTCTCGCTCGATGCTCTGCTGCTGAAAATTACCAGACTAACTTTGAATCTATATCTGATGATACTGCAGAGTGAGCAACAGTGACTTAGTAGTTATTATTAGAGCTGTGCTTCCATTTTTAAAAAAACAATATTTTATTTTATTATAATGTAGTTGCCATTTGACAAGTCTCTTTGAAACTTTCTAATCCAATGATAATAGTGCCTAAGCTCTGGAATCTCAAATTCCATGCAGCTCAGTCAAGGGGTGGAGGTACATAAAGGGAGGATCAAAAATTGAGCATTTTCCATTTTTACTGCCACATGAAATGTTGCTCTCTGGTACAGCACAAACAACAAATGGAATTACACCAAATTTACCATGAACCTATAACTTTATACAGGGGATTGCATTTGCTTACATTGGTGTAATCCAATTAGTAGCTTCTGAGGGAGCAACATTACAAACAGGTATTGGAAGGGCTCAAACTGTTACAGTATAGAAATGTTTGCATTTAGTCAGTGGATTTGCAACTCTGCAGAGGATCAGTGAATCCATTAAATTAAATATAAAAAAATACCATATTGGACGAGGAAACTTTTTGTCCCATCATTCATTGCAGATTCATGGATCCTGAGCTAGATCTGCGAATCCGTACACTCTGATTGGCTGGCCATCATGAAAAAAGAAGGTAACGGCCTATACCAATGATTAAAGTCTGACGCAGTAACACCGCATAATGTATTACAGCATAACAAAGTACTGCAGAACTTATGCACACTTCAAAATGTTTAAAAGTAAAAATGGGATAAAATACAATATCTAAGATGGAAGGTAATTGACATTGCACGTCAGTAATAAATAAGAAGATACCATGATACCAGGGCTCTGCAACTGCGTTACTATGAAATGAAAAAGTTGTGATTTTAAAAAAAAAAGAGTAACAATAAATCAGAGTAGCTTTGCCATCTGTGCCTCACTCAAAGGTAAAATGAGTACATTGTATTTATTATGATTGCATTCCGCGAATAAAAGAACCAATAATACTCATTTAAATATTGGTAAGCTTTAGAAAGCAAATTAGCGAATAGATTTACATGGATTTTGGGTTAAAGTACAGTTGATATAGCCTCCTCCTTTCACCCACTCTTGAACCCAGTGCTTAATTTGAAGAAGAAACAAAAACGTCCCAGGGCCCTTGTGAGGAGGCCTTTGTATCTTGCAATACCCACTGCACCTGCCCGCACAGCCAATGGCAGTACCAACACAACAGAGAGAAAGAATGGAGCAACCCTATTTTTTACGATAGGGACGGGGTGAATTACTCACAAATAGCAAAGTCCACTAAGAGAGGATAATATATCGTATATCATCAAGGTCATGTGTACCTTTGTGGGACTCAAAAGACAAAAAAACACAAACCTCAACGATTAGCAAGATCTATCAATATATTCAGTTACACCGAAATATTAAACAGATAAAGCGATATAAACTCTGATATAGAAGGTATCTTATAAAGCACAGAAAGTTTTTGACAAAATTACAGTTTATTTTTCATCATATTAAAAATCATTATACAGTCATATTGTAAAAACACATACAGTACTATAATGCAATTAAAAATTCCATAAAATTAAAACAAGAAAAACTCTTGAAAGTCGTCGCAGCGTTTCGGTGTTTGTGTATTAACCACCTTCTTCAGGACAAAAGTTTTCTAAAAGAATTTCTATTAAAAAAGTACTTCCTTTCTTAAATTCATTAGGAAGATGTGCATAACATTTTGCATGTGATGGCCTCTTAATTTGCCAGCCACTGTGTCTAAATCTTAAATTTAGACACAGAGATCGGAACGCGCTACGAGGGAGCAGGGAGGCTGGAGCTCGCTATTTAGGAGACTGACTATTTTCCATTGAGAATAAGACGAAAAATAGGAGAAGCCGTATATCCTGGCCCCTATCAATAAGGGATAGAGGAACCCCGATTGGACACCACATCAGGGGACCTGTATACCGGTGGCTCCCTCTACCGCTCATCAGCGTATCTACTCTACAAATTTAAGATTTAGACACAGTGGCTGGCAAATTAAGAGGCCATCACATGCAAAATGTTATGCACATCTTCCTAATGAATTTAAGAAAGGAAGTACTTTTTTAATAGAAATTCTTTTAGAAAACTTTTGTCCTGAAGAAGGTGGTTAATACACAAACACCGAAACGCTGCGTCGACTTTCAAGAGTTTTTCTTGTTTTAATTTTATGGAATTTTTAATTGCATTATAGTACTGTATGTGTTTTTACAATATGACTGTATAATGATTTTTAATATGATGAAAAATAAACTGTAATTTTGTCAAAAAACTTTCTGTGCTTTATAAGATACCTTCTATATCAGAGTTTATATCGCTTTTATCTGTTTAATATTTCGGGTGTAACGAATATATTGATAGATCTTGCTAATCGTTGAGGTTTGTGTTTTTTTTGTCTTTTTGAGTCCCACAAAGGTACACATGACCTTGATGATATACGATATATTATCCTCTCTTAGTGGACTTTGCTATTTGTGAGTACCAAGACAACTACTAACCATCACACACCTATAAGTCTGACAATTCAGACTTTTAATATTCATTAAGCATTACTAATACCTGCCGCCCAAGCTAGTCTTACAGCTTTGGGTGTCAGGAATTAGTCATTTTTAATGAATATGTTGTGTTCATCATAAAATAGAAAAACAGCGCCACCACGTGGCCGGCTGTCATACGTGCCGGTGTTGACAATTTGGTGCTGGTGCCGAGCCCCAGAAACGACCGGCTCGAATTAAGCTCTGCATTTGAGCCCCAGTACAACCACCTGTAAAATTAATGTTACGTATTGCCCAAAAGGTGTAACCAGCCAATGTGAACACAGAACACCTTGATACATGATTAAGCAGTTGTTCGTAGTAGGTTATTGTCTAAGTGTTGTTTAAAGCCACTGGCTCCAGAGTTTCTTTGACAACACCTAATATTGTATATAAGGACGCTGCATCATTTGCTGTGCCCCAAGACCTTATGGGGGAAGGGCCCTTTAATCAATGGCTCTCTCATTACTTTCTACCACCCCATGAAATGCCTTCGCTCGGCTAACCTAAACTTAGCCGCAATCCCTAAAACTAAAAGGGTAAGATGTGGAGGCAGGTCCTTTTCATACAATACAGCTAAACTCTGGAACACCCTTCCCTTACATCTTTGCGCAGAGTCTGGCCATCTTCTTTTTCGAAAGCTCCTCAAAACTTGGTTGTTCCAAAATGCCACCCTATAAACCATCTAGTTCTTCCTGTCTCTGCTGCTAACGCTGGGATGCCTCAGGGTAGCTAAGCGCTTAATAAATGCTGTTTAATAATTAATAAATGCTGTTTAATAATGAAGTGGCACTGCTACGTTGTCCTCCTTATGTGTGCACCTGGTTCAGTGCAGAGCGATAGCACTTTACAGTTGTCGCTCAAAACACAGATATTCTTCCTAAACGCCCTTACAGAGTTTTTTAATGGGCACACATGCCATGCAATAGGCCTACCCATTGATCGGCACACCTTCCTCCCTTGAATACTCGATCAAGCATTGAACAGCAATCGAAACTCCCAGCTACATCTGCACGGGCAGTATAATGTGGCTGCACATGCAGGAGAGGGCAAACTATAATAGCGGGCCACAGGGCTGCCTTAAAGATGCCCTTGTATTACTTTCATTTTGAATGACAGGAGCATCCTTACCTTATTAGATCTCCCCCTGCGTATCCATAACGCAAAGGGGAGGAAAGAGAGGAAGATCGCGAGGCGTGTTGTGCTGTCACCACGGAAACCAAGCCCCGCCCACATCGAACCCTCAACACGGCGAAAGAATTCATAGGCTAGCTCCCTTTACACCGCTGTTCAAGCTCCCAGAGCAACACCAATCTATCCGCTGATTGGTCTTCCCTCCAGCTGCCCTCTTTTTTTTACGCACTGCCTTTATGACAAGTGTCGTCACCCTTATCGGTAGTTGTGACGTACATGTTACGGCCGCGCGCGCCCTCTACCGCCCCTGAAAAGAGTGCATCTTACACCTGAGAGCTGCAGCGTCGCACCAGGCGCAAGTGGGCGGGTTCAAGCTACAGCAACAAAAGGCTGTCAGACCAATGGGTGGAGCCAAAACTGAACTCGCACTGCAGGATCCCTCCGGTGATTGGTGGAGGTGTTTGCGCACGCCCATTCTGCCGCCTCCTTTCCTCTGAAGCATGGAGGCCTGCTTCTGAACGCTGCACAGGACGTTGCTTGGTATTTACACCCTGCTCCGCCCCCTCCCCTCGCAGGGCCCGCCCCTTGCTGTGTCCTGGTCCTGCTGCTGAATGAGCCGTGTCCGAGGTAGCTGTTAACACTGGAAGGAGCGGCGGTGGGTGCGAGGACCGCTGCACTGGGTGAGTACCGCTGCTGGGGGTGGGGTCCCTCCAGCGGCGTGAGGTGGGTGGTGTGCGGCTGCTGCTGAGAGTAGCGCGGTGAAGGGCTTTGTAGGAGCCTCGTGGTTGGTGTCACCGTCCCTGTCTCTGCAGTCACAGACCACTGCGCCCCCCTGCCGTGGCCTCGTTGCTCCTCTCTGGAAGCGCCGCGGCTGTGCCCTGGTCCGTGCATCGGAGCAGAAGCCGCAGACCACGAACAATGCCAGGCCCCTTAAATGACCATCTCACGGAGGTCCCCCGTTATTGAAAGACAAGCGTCGCTGTATTATTAATCGCTGGTCCCTATGATGCTCTTGTCTGGAAGCCCTATATCACCGTGACTCAGAGGCCCATATATTATTTATGTGATGGCGGGTCCATGTTTTATGATCCAGGACACTTTATCACCATCATCGTATCCAGGCACCCAGAGGTCCTTATAGCATTATTACATAGAGGTGCACTGGGGCCTCTATAGTAAACATGGTTATCACCACTAGGTTCGCTTCGTCAGACGCACCTAAGTACTACACCCAGAATTTGACATTTTACAAATACAGTAATGGGAGCATGAAAGCATGCGTGTAGATGCCCTGGAGGTGAAGTCTGTAGGTTGACATGAACCCCTGTATTCGTGTCTAGTTTGTGTTATCCAGGGTCTCTGTGTGCCATTAGATAATCTGGTTCTGGCAGCGGTGTAGTTATAAGTACAGCAGGTGCAGTGGTACCGGGGTGCACCGACCGTGTGACCTTTTCTCTGCTTGCGTTAAGCCCGGGGGTTGCCACTTCAACTCTGAAATTCAGCACTATTTGCGTATGCTGTAGATTAGTTGTGTTGTGACGTCAGACCACGATTGTCCCATGGTTTGTATGTACCATTGGTTGATCGGGGGGAGACCTACGGAGTATTGGGAGGGTCTGTGCATATTGTGAAGACAGGCTCACGCCCGCAACGGACTCATTGTCTAATTATTTGCACCCAGCCCCTCTGATTTGAGGTGAGCCCCACTTGTTCTTGGGGTGTAGTATCTGAGATGCTTAGTTCTAGAGAGAGTTGTTTGTTTGTAAAGTGACGTTAACTCGCCTAAATTAGGCACTTGGTTGTAATCAGGGTGGCGCCACCTTAGTGACCATAACTGCTTGGTCTTTAGAGTTTTACAAAAGTTTTTTTGTTTTAACAAAGTCGACATGATTTTCACATGGTGTGTGTGGTATTCTGATGGGGCCCGTGAGACCGCGGAGGCTGGTAGACTTCGTTCCTAGGGTGTGAGACTCCCGTCCAACGAGTGAGAGAGACATGCGGGGATCGGTGTAGTTTGACTTTAATATGATAACAGCGCGCGTGGCCCTTGGGATTTTACCTCTCCTCGGGAAGGGCCCAGGTCGCCGACCCTGGGCTGAGCTGAGACTGGACAAGCTGCTTTCCGTGTACTGAGAGTCACGGCTGGATTCTTATGTCCCTGGAGTAAGGGATACTCTGGGTGCACAGTGTGTATTTGGAGCAGGTCTTGAGTACTAATGCGTCTCAGCAAATGCTTAAAACGCATATTTACTGTTTCTCTTTAAATCAAGGCCCCCTGAGCCCGAAACCCGTTGTGTGTTTATGGTGTAATGAACAGGGTTTATCTTTGTGAGCTGAGCGAGCGGTTAAATTTCTTCTTTGGATTTCTAATTGCTACCGGCCTGCTCAGTCTGACAACCCCCCATCATGTCAACATTTCCCATTTGGCTCACCTGATTGTCTGTTCAAACATTCCCCAGATCGTGGTGCCGTGCTTGTCGATGAGAGGTGATTTATTGTTAATTATTGCAAAGCTTTGCTTGTTGAACATGTCGGATTTATTAAATACCTCGAGCTTGTTCAAAGCTTAATTCCTTCCCTCTTACATCAGATGCCACAGTAAACATCTCCCATCTGTGGAATAAGTCGCATCTCTTGCTGTGGCTGCAGGACAAAGCAGTCACCAGGCAGGATGACCTGATGGCTTCTGGTCACTGTAATCCAGTTGTATAGTCCTGGATTTTCATTGACTAAATCTTTGATATCCAGTGAGTTGGGTCAAGAAAACCAAGGTATTTGTTTCTACAATGCACAAACTTGCACAAACTTTAAATGAAAGCCCAAGACTTTCAAAGTTGTGTCCTAATGGCCTAGTGTCATCTTGTGATTCTACGGTCTTTTTAGCTTGTGGTACAAGGCCCTTTCTTGTGCACGTGGAAGTATTTGCAGCAGTGGAGCATGGTAACATGGACTGGTCTGGGGCCTTGGGACTCAACAAACCAGTTGTAGATGTGTATCAAGGGTTTTACATGTCAAAGCCAATGAGCTTCTTTGATGGCAGCTCTGTCACCAGTCTGCGGAAATGTCCACGTTGTTTACATGACAAACAGATGGAGACAGGCGCATATTTGTTGTGAATAATTTCTTCCTAGCAGCATCTATTGTGGTATGCAGGCCAGTGACACTGAGACCTGCCCGAAACGTTAACATAGACTCCTGTAAAATAAAATGATTGCTTTAGTATACAATGCATCTAAGAGAAAAATATTTGAATGTGTGATGATTAAAATACTTTTAACATTTAAAATAGCCCTCGTGCATTGCAATACAAACACTCAATAGGAATCGGAATGATACAGCAGCCAACCAATGGCAAAAGGCGAGAGAGAACTAGTACTCTGATCACAGCCTAAGCCCTATCTTTGTATATGTTAAAATAACTAATCACAATAGGTCTTACAGATAGCCGTGCTGTCAAGGCAGACCTAATTACAGCACTCCTGATTCACAAAATAAGGATACATGACATTTGGAAAGCACTTGCTATTCTGTAAAAGTTTTTGGGGTTGTACGTTTAGGGGTAGGGGCGTGAACTGGTGAGTTTTTTCAAAGGTAGAATGCCTAAGACACCCACAACTCTTAAGTTTGTGGGCATTTACAGACATTTTGTATGATTCTTCCCACCCTGAAAGCACCAGTACATTTCTGTATTTAATTTGGTTACAGGGTAAAGGTTTTCTCCAGAGGGAGAAAAAGTTAATCGTACAAATGCATATGTGTGGACACCTTTTATTTTGCAGATTTTTCACTTAGTAGATAATCTACATGAGAAATATTGTCCACTAGGGGCCTTATTAAAAGCACCCCCCACCCCCCCCGCCCCATATTAGAGGAAGTATTACTGCACTCGGGAAATGGCAGCACCAAAAGTTGTTAAGCTTACACCTTGCAGTTTTACCTCACCGAAAGGCCACACATCAGTACGGGTATGAACTCAACAATGCCTCAAGAATTTAGGCATGCTTAGAGTCCAGTAAGATTACATCTAGAACACTTGATATAACCAAATGGACGTAAACATACCTGAGATTTATTTTTCCTTGGTATACCTGTTTTTAGTGGAATGTTTCCAAGTCGACTCATGCCGTTTGTTGTCATAGGGACATGAGGGGCTAATTTACATCTCAAAATTATAATGAATCATCAGACATTAAATTATGAGAATCATACATGCATTGTACACAGAAAGCAATATTTGTTGTTTAATTTTTTCTTTGCAGACAGAGACCGACTTTTTAATGTTTTACTCAGTCCTCGTGTGCATGCGTTGTCTGTCTTCCCTGTTGTTCTTCCCCTCTTTGTCTTTGCCATTTACTTTCCACTTGTTTATTTTCTGTTGTGTTTTCCTTTATGAATTTTCCTTTTGTTTTCTACGTCGGTTTCTTTCCCATCTGTGTGTTCCCTATTAACTTACCATTTATTTTTATTTGCTGCTGTTATGTAAACATCTTTCTCCAAACGTCAGCTCATAAGTTCTGAAAATGCACACATTTTTGTCTCAGCTGCGTGCTTTTCAGTGCTTCCGAATATTCATTCAACCAAGCAAAAGCTTCCCATTTTGTAAGCTGGGCAGCACATAGGAGAGCAACTTATAGGTAGCTGGAGAGCCACCAGTAGCTTCCGGGCTACTCGTTATAGAAGACTGTTTTATTCATTACGTAAAATAATTTGCTTGGGTCTGGCTGACCATTTCCTGAAAATTGTAGTGCTTCATTGGGAAGCCTTTAAACTAAAACTCTATCATGATGAGATGAGATGTTGGCTAGTAGTTTAACCAGTAGACTGTTGACTTGGGAGACCCGAGTCAAGATTTCACTCTGTGCACATTGCGTTCTTACTCAAATTTGACGATCTCCCGGCACTCCAGTTTACTTGTGTGCAGAAAATGGAAGGGCAAAGGAAGGGGCTAATACCAGAGTAACGTGGTGAAAATGTCATAGAAAATACAAATACTATCTTTCTACCTGGTAAGGGATTTTGTTTCCTTTTTCTTTTTTTCAGAAAAAAAGCACTGGAGCAGTTGATAGTCATAGGAGTGATGAGTTGGCCTCTTCTGGAACACAGTTATTCAAAATAAATATTTCTTCATCTGGCAACAATGCGGGGTCAAGAAGATGAGACAAAAGAGTATCTACGTCGCTGGAAATCGATCACAAATGGATCTCATCAGATGGCAGCACCTGTATTCTGCTGACTTTGTAGGCCTCAGGCGGATCTCTACAGCCAAGACACAAGCATCCCTCATGAGGACATCAACAGCGTCTGGCAACCCCGTCTTCAGGCAGCATGTATAGAAAGATGGGCATCCTATGGCTCTTCTGGCTCTGGCCACTGACCGTTGTCGGTCACGCCCTGGGACACTCCCTCTTCGCCTGTGAATCCATCACCTTGCGGATGTGCCAGGACCTGCCGTACAACACTACCTTCATGCCCAATCTTCTGAACCACTATGACCAGCAGACAGCAGCACTGGCGATGGAGGTAAGTCTTTCTTTTTATCTATTAGGAATATACAAGTTATGGAAATGCTGGCGTTCCACTGGTAAACCAGAGGAGCTCAGAAGATTGTGCTGGAACAACAAGGTCTGTGTCAAAGCCAAGACCGAGGTGACTGTAGCCGCTTCCTGCATTTACTTGTCACTGGCCTTTTTGTCAGCCTGTAATTTTGCTTGGCCTGCTTGTCTGGGAGTGTTGCATGTGCTTTGCAGAGCTCTCTCAGTTTGCAAACCAGTTACGTAGCATTCTGTCCTTGTTAGTTCCGTTGGATGGTAGACCGAACAATCCGTATTCGGCTGATGGGTGCTCAACCTTTTGGACAGGTGGATTAGTGTACTTGCCACATGCTTTGATGTTGCCTGTGCATAGGTGAATTGGGCTCCTTGTCTGTTTTCTCTAAGTGTTACAATGCCTGCGGCATCGCATATTATGAAAGTGACAACACTTCTTATTCATGTAACTTTGGAGGGGGGAATGCATTTTGTTTGTCTTTACATGTGAGGAGTTTGTAGTGCCGTAGGGTGTTGTACAAGAAGAGGTGAGGTAAAGTACCTACTCCCCTTAATTGTGTTTTGACTGGTGCGCAGCTGCCCAGCAGAGCCTATGTTGTATTCCAGGAGCCTAAAATACATCTTTTAACTGTTAACTAGTTTACTCCTGAAATGTTACTAGCACCCACACCTTTCCACCCTAATTCTGCTATGTCAAACCGTATTTATTTAATTTGTTTGGTAACCACGCATATTTCTCTGGCCACACTATTTGAGTTTAGAAGACTTTATCCATGTGACCCAAAGCCCCCAAATATTTTTGTGGAAAATGTTGGAGAAATTTGGGACGGACGGGTAGAGCCTTGCTCTGGTGGGTGGGTTCGTGAGTACTACCTCAAGACCTGTGTGTAAGTTCAATGATTGTGAGAAGGTCCTATAGAGAGAACAGTAGCATTTTGCACAGCCGTGTGAGTATTGGCAGCTGGCTGCCAGTGTGCGTCAGTGCTCTTTAGATGATAGGAGAGCACAGACTTACTTCTTGTTAAGTCTTAGATGTCTGTGCTGAGATGCAGTGTGGTTCGTGAGTGAAAAGCTGGTTGTTAGTATTAGTGATGGGACACCTGCACACAGGAAAAAAGGCTAAGATGACAAACTTGTTTCACATGGCTACCGAAGAAATCTGCGGATGGTGGTGTATTTGTATTTATTACTGAGCTGGATCACATTTGAGCCAGGGACCAAGGGAAGTTGCGTTGACCTGGAAGTGTAGAGGAGGCTGTGATGGAAGTGTAAAGGAGGCTGTGGCGGAGATGTCAGTTTAGAAGAGGCTGTGGTGGGGATAGAAGTTTAGAGATGGCTGAGATGGGGATAAGACTGTGACATGATGGAAGTTTATAGAAAGCTGTGGCACGGATGGAAGTTTAGCTGGGGCTGAGGTGGGGATATAAGTTTAGAGCAGGCTTTGACGGTGATGGAAATTTAGAGGAGGCCACGGCTGGCATGGAAGTTTTGAGATGGCACTTTAGAGGGCGCATCTATAGCAGGGATAGAATTTTACAGGCGCTGGGGTGGGGATGAGCCCATATAGTGCAATCACTAGTGGGGAAGACACCATGAGAACCTCCATTCGGGGCGTGCTGTGGAGATTGGCGTGGCCGGTTTTCCTTTATAGAGTAGACTGGTAGAGGTCAGCATGGAGAACAGGCTGGTAAGGACATGTGGAGTAGCTTGTGTTACATGTAGAACTTGCTGCTCATCGGCTTGCGGCTTACAGTTGGCTGTTGTCAGGGTTTCACTGTGGAGGGGCTGGTGCACAATACATGTAGGTGTGGGCCACCGGGTGGACTATTGCGGAGACTTGGAAGGTGGGGTCCCACTCAGACAGGATGCCTATTATCATTGGCTCCTTAAAGATGGCTCCAGCGATAGGGTCCTTTACACAAGGGTGCCTTTGTGGTGCCCAACTGTGGTCACATCTAACCTGTCTGTCTCCTCCACTTCCAGAAAGTGCCTGGAGGTGGTTCAGGTGACTATTGTGCTATAGAAGTCACGTCATCTATGCCACCCACAGTGCTGCAGCCACTCAGGCTGATATTTGTGTTGCGTGTTTCAGAAGTCCTCCGAGGTTGCAGTTTATTGTCTAGTACCGAACAGGGCACATTCCCCGCCGTGTTTCTTTAAGTTGTGTTGTCTGTGGGTGTTGGAGATGATGTCCCCGAGCACTGAGCTTTCCTGCATGGCAGCCGCACGCAGACAGCCCAGGGGGCGTCTCTTCTCTAACGCTCTGTAATGGCTGCCTGCTCCCTTTGAAGTGCACTTTGTAAACTACAGGTAGCTGTTGTAATTGTTTTATTGCGGGGTCATCTATGGCCTCTGTCCAGCCCAACCGGTCGGATTCCTCCAGCTTCCTGTATTATTTGACAAGAAACGGAAGGGCGGGTTCCAGGACACCCATTATTACCTGGTGAGATGGACTGGCTCACACCCCCTCGTTAGTTTACCTTCAGTCTTTGCAAGTATAGGAAATGGACTGTATAGAATGTATAGCTGCTGATGAGCCTGGTCACTTGTGTGTTTTTCAGGGAGGCGGTGGCGTTAGGTCGAGGATACAGATTACATGTAAGCAAACCCAGGCCAAGAGCTTTGTGTAAACGCCTGTTGAATCTTTCTTTATATATAAAATGCCCGAGAGAAAAGCCCCCATCCGCCTTGTGTTGTAACACCTCTAGTATGCATTGGGGAAATTAAATTGGTCTTAGTCCGAATTGTTCTAAACTCACCTTTTTAGCAGTTTTGAAAGAAAAATGTTATTTGGAAGGCATCTCACTCCCCACTCCTCTCATAATATCTAAAATAATATGAATACTATCTGTAAATATGCATTATAGCATGTCTTTATAATTAGATACTTTCTCGGGGATCAAACACACCACTTTCTCGGTATTAGGTTGAATATCAAGTGGGGTGCAAAGTGCGGGAAACAAAACCGGTCATTGTTTTTATTTATCTGTTTTAGGTATTATGCAGCACGACCCCAGTGTAATTATGCAGAGTTGTGTCCAAAGCGTCTACGCGCCTGTGTGTGTTTGTGATGGTGACAAGAAAAGCAGGGCTTACTTAGACCTGGTGAAGACAGAAGGAAACGGAAAAGGATTTAAAGATATTCCCTTCCCCCTTCCAAAATTAAAATAACATTGAGAATTGGTTTTGGGAATCCGTGTCTCCCATAATTATTGTCATAAAATCTCTCGCTTGTGAACACAAAATACTACTTTGTCATGAATACAAGCTGTTGAGCATTTTATTTTGGTTCTTTTTTGTTGTTGTGGCTATTTAATTTCACATAAGCGGATGATGTAATTTAGCCTGCAATCCGAAGATCTTTGCAGAGGCTGGTGAATACGAGTGTCCAAGCTCCTCTTTCGCCTGCATTAAAGATGAAATCCTTTTAATTTAATGCCTATTAGGAGGAATAACAAACACCTTTGTTCAAGATCCTTTTCCCACAAGTACCTGATTAGGGCCATTCTTTAGAAGATGAGAACTCTTCTGCTAAGGGATGAAACCCTGTAGTTAGTTGTAAGCTCCTCTGTGCGGCAGGTGAATTTCCCGCTTGTCAGAACAATGGGGCCTGCAGCCAGGGAAGGGATGAGAACTGTTGAGAATGTATGTCCAACGTTGTTTGGTGGTGCTCCAAGCCATGGCAGATGTTCAGGATATCCACATGATAAATTTCTAAATGGGAATTACTTTCATAGTCCGTGATAGTTGTGAAAATCTGGCATGGCTTTGGCCCTTGTGGCACAAAATTGAGAATCCTTCAGTTAGAACCCCAGAGAGGCAGAAACACTGAGGTACCATTGAATGATTGCACGAAAATCAATCGGAGCCATCGAAGGTTAGGGCAGGCCACATGCCCCTAAGATAGGCTCAGTGTGACTCGCACGGAACTCAGGCGGTATGTCGATAGGATTTCTTGTACATTATTCAGCGGAGGAAATGTGCATATTCTTAAAACTGTATAGGCGTTCTCATTATTTCCAGAGACCTATTAAGTTAGCAAAGATTTGAATAGCACTGCATTATGCCTCTTGGATGAGTGTGTGTAAGCGCCAAGGCTCAATCCGAGAGGACTGAGAAATGAATAGTAGTTTGGGGGTTTCTGTGTCTCTTTCTGTGTGCAAATGGTGTTACTGTTGAGTGGTAGCTGTTTCAACTTGACTGTCGCCACAACAACCTCAGTGAGCAAGGAAAAGCAGCAAAGGATGTTGTGAAGGGTATCCGTTGATGTTGCTGGAAAGTCCCACTGTCAGTGCCTTTGTGAATTTGTTGGTTGGGTTGTTAGTTTTGCTACACGTTAGAGTGTTTCTCAAAGTGAAAGATGTTAAGACAGCTTAGACTGTGATCTCTCTAAATTTGTCCTTCAACATATGGTTAATGGGAGCATTGCTTTGATGATCCTGGCGGCTATGGTTAAATACTGTAAGAAAGCAACACAACCCTTTGTATTGCCAATATCACTAGATGCTCCTGGCCGCCATGTCCTGAAGACATTGGTGTGCTGGCCCCTTCCAATGTCTTAGCAGATGTTGGGAAGACTTACATGCAGTGTGCTATATTTTAGTTGTGTGTAGGTGGTCATGTTCATTTAACTCCAGTGTTGGTAAAACTTGTACTTTGCAGTGACGCATGCCTTCAACTCATGCTGGATAGAGTCCCCAGTCTGTCTAAGGTCAGCAATGCCTTCCTAAGCAAAATTTTTAAATCTCGCCTACAGACCACTTTTAGATGTTGGTTGTCGACTACCCATTTTCGACAATACCAATACTTACAGTGGGCTTGGGGTAAGCCCATTGCTTACTATTGGGTGGCTTTCTTGTCACTCTCATTTGCTTGTTTCTTATTCAATGGCTTTCCTTCTTCTTGTGTTTGGCCCTCTACTGGAGCTTAGCTTCTTTTCCATTCTTTTTATTGGATGTCTTGTATCCTTCCATTACCCACTTTCAGGGAACTCCTTTTCTTTTTTCTCTTGTAATTTTTGCTCACCATGGGAGTGCATGTGTTTTCTTTATCTACCCCCCCCTCCCCGATCATTCCCCTACCCCTCTTCTGTTGCTCCCTTGACCTCTCCACCCTGGCTTTGACCTTTACCCCTACCCACTCCTTCAGTTGCTTTCCCACCCCTCCCCATCCCAATTGTACTTTTTATGTGGAGAGCCTAACAGCTGCAGTTTGCTGACATGTCGCTCCATTCTTGTAAGGCGCGTTCACACACTTTTTATTATAATTTTTTTTTTTGCCATTTCACGATGAAAGTCCTCCATTCTGGAACACGAAAGTAAAAAAAAAAACTGCAACTACGTCATCCCGAATGTGCGTGCATGCATGCGTTGGGAAGCATATAAGATCGCCATGCTGGTCCGCCATAGTGTCCTGATGCCTATGAAGGCATGCACATCATTGGGTGTGTGTGTGTGTGTGTGTGTATATATATATATTTATTTATTTTTTGCCTGTCCTCTTCAGCATGGGCATTTTATTTTAACTTATGGCTGAAGGAGACCAGCACAGGCAAAAAAAAAAACCATTGGTAATCCCAATAGATTTGCATTGTCGAAGCCAAATGACAGGTTTTGGGGGTAGTGGGGAGGATTCCAGCGTTCGGCGGATACTGCATGTGGGTCGCCAGGAGAGACTGCCACGCTTTGTTTTCTCCTTACAAACAAGTCCTCCTTAAGTATCGTCCCAGTAAAGGCCAGAGGGTGGGCACGGATGGTTGGAGGTTGCAAGGGGCCAGCAGGAAGTGGCCACGCTGCTCCTCTCTGTTTACTCCTGTCTCCGAGGCGTTGTCTTGGGTCCACACGACCCCCTCGGTTGCTTGTCTTTCGCGTTTGGTTAACACCAGGCTTCCGTTCACGAAACCCCGCGTGCTCTGCGTCTGCCTCGTGCCTGCCTGGCTTTGGCCACGTGCTGTGCTAGCAGTGGTCGAGGCCGATGCGCTCTGTACCGGCCCTTTCCTACCTCTGCTAAGCGCTACAAGCTAAACCCAGCGTTTGTTCTAACTGCGGAGTGGCGTTGCGTGGATCATGGCGTGGAAGCATTGTTTATTTTTATCTGTTCACGCCTGCAAACCACGACGCAGGCCGCTGTCCTTTCTTCACCTGCTGGTTTCAATTCATTTAGATGTTTAGGTAAACCTAAAAGTCACTGTTCGGAATCTCGGCAGGACTGACACTGCCTTTTACACTAATGAGATCGATACAGTGATAATAGCAGCCCTTTCAGGTAGGCACCACCGAGTAAGTGTGGGCAAAGCACTAGGCGTTTCCAGCGTGTAATAAGTAGAACATTAAACGTTATCAGCGTATAGAAAAGAGGCAACCCATGAAGTGCGCTACGCCCGTGTACTAATTACTATTATCTTGCATCGATCCCGAGTGTCTCGTGCCATTCCCTACGATCGAAACACGCAAAGGATAAACATGAAACTACATAAATGCTCCTTGTTGCTACTTTCTGTGCTAGATGCCTACATACATGTAACTGAAAAAATGTCATTTATTATGCTGCTTGCTCAGACATACTGCTGAATTGAATTACCTAACTTAAAGAATAGATGCCACTTTTTTATTTGGCCATATCTGCCAATGCCCTCGTATGTAAAATGACGTTATTGATTGCAATGGGGGAAGCTAGCTCTTTGGGTTTTTCTCGCACGAAGTCTACGGGTTCAGAGAGTATTTTTTTGCAGCTTGTCTGACACCAGTTTCTCTTTTGTCCTGGATGCTGAGTCTCCAACCGTGGAACGCTTTTTTGCGTATATAATGACGTTGTTGGGGCTGTAATGACATTAAAAGCCTTTGGTTCTTAGTGTTCAGCTGGGGTCCGGCGTGTCTTTCTGTTGAACTAGTGGCAACGGTGCAAATGGTTTTCACTGGTTCAAGCTTTGACCCAGCTACCTACTCGAGTGCTTTGGAGAAAGTGATTTCACTTTCATGTTCGAACAGATTCTTGGTCTTTGGTGGCGTCAGGTCACGTCACATCCACATGGACAAACACCAGCCCCACTTGAAACCATTTGTAACTGGTCAGCTGGTATTTCCAGCCGGTCGCTAACAGTTTAAATCTTAAATTGAAATCGCATAGGTTTCCTACTGTGTTCTGCAGGTGCCCTGTAATCTCTGTTGTTAAAATCTCCGAGCTCGGTATATGTGCTGCAAGACATTTTATTTCCAAGCACTCTGTCCCTGTCCACAGCCCCTGCTCTCCCCTTGGGACTGGGAGCAGGCCTGGCCAGGAAGGCTTCTGCGGCTAATCACCCTAGAATGCATTTTATTGAGTAATGGGCCATGGTGCAGAGAGGGCTGGGAGCAGGGAGGCTGCCTCGCCCCTCAGGTCTTTAAATAGAAGCTCTGTCGTCAGCCTGCCCCTACCTCCTCTCGGAACAGAGGGTCCCCGCGGCGCACTGTCAGGGGCCCCTGTCCACCAACAATGGATGGGAAGTGGGGGGTTGCATTTCCATCGGTGTGGGGGAGGGGAGATCATTCCGCCCCCAGCAGCTCTCTCCAATTAGCCAGCCTCCAGCTCAGGCCAAGGGCTTCTGCCCTTTGTCCCAGGGAGAGCCCGTGTGTACGGCTCCTCTGAAGGCCTGCAGTGGGGACCGCTGATCCCAGGATGCATTGGTGACCACTGATCCCAAGATGCATTGCGAACACTAGCCATTGACAAGGGCAGCAGATCGCGGGTATGGGTTCCACTGTATTCAAGGGACATGAATAGGACACCATTATTATACGAAGTTAACAGATCATTTATTATTAGCAAATCCAATATGGTTCGGGCATACGTCAAAGCACCTCAAATAACAGTGCACAATCCACCGCGTTTTTCTTTAATGATGAATATCTGAATCCAGAGAGTACCGTTTTCTTAAATATTATATATTTACTCCTACAGCCGACACGTGTTTCGCAGAAGAGCGCTCCCTCGAGTAACTTCAGAATATCTCCCTTGCTTCGACGAAGCTTTTATCATGCGAGTTCTAAGCCATCCTTCAAGGCTTCGCAGTTCAGCCCCGCGGCGCGACACCATAATCCTATCGAAAGGTACAACTATGGTTTACAGGTCCAGGGTTCTTAATGTATGCGGTAATGGTGCCAGCGCTCCATTGGACGGCAGCGCAGCCAGTGCTTGATTTGTAAAATATTAAGTGCCAGGGCTCTGACCAGGCCACTGCAGCTTGCACCACCCATCGCCCCTGTCATCGCTGCCAAAACAACTACTAAACATCTCTCTCGCATGTAAATGCGACAGTTCAGATTATTCCAGGTCCCCAAAGCTAAAGGAATGGCTGGGGAGGCAGGTATTAGCAATTTTTTAATGTATAATGAAATGAAATGAAATGAAATTTGTACTTGTAAAGCGCACCCATACCCCCAAAGGGGTGTCCAGGCGCTGTACGCATACCGCTGTGGAACCCTTCCTGGCTTTTCCCTGTGAAATGTCCACTCCTGGGCACCCCCAGGGTGAAGCCAGGCATCCCAGCGCTGTTGGGGCCGTTGTGGAGATTAAGCAAGCTATTGCCCAGAGTTGCAGAGTGGGACCCATGATTAGAATAGGCACCGAGGCGAGAATTATCAGGTCCGAGGAAATTGAGCCCAAGACCCGCCGAGGTGGGAATTGAACCCTGGTCCCGGGCCAGATCTCTGCATCAGGGTCTGCCGCTCTAACCATTGAGCCACACTTCTCCACGTATAGTGTTTTCCTAAACAACTGTTGTTCTGCTCATCTCTAAATTAGATTAACAGCGCCACCATGTGGCAGACTGCCCTAAGTGTGGTGTTGACAACTAGGTGCCGAGCACCGGAAACCCATTAAGTGCCGGTGCTCGGCACCGGAAAGCACCGCTCAAATTAAGCACTGAGCGCAGCCCCTCGTGTGTGGGTACTTTATCTATACAATCCTGCTGACGCCATTATTGGGGCGTCCATCGAGATCATCGCACCTGTAAACCCTACTCTTACCTTTCCATTGAAATTAGGCATCTACAGGCTTCTGCCATAGGGTCCTATGTAGTGACCATCCGTAGTGTGTTCATCGTGAGCTCCCTGTACGGATTTCATTCAGTATTACCGAATCACTCATGAGAGCCGCATAAAAAACGGAAGTGCCAACCAACTCAACCGGTTTATTGCAGTTAACGTGTTAATAGGTTTACTTGATGTAGACCAAACTATAAGGAGCATCACTTACCTAGAGTGGTTTGCAGCTGTTTACCATTGCGCGAAGAACGCTGGGTATTTTCTGTGGGTGTTTAAATGTCTCTGCACGTTTTGTACAGAAGGGTGGATTCTGCGGCCCTCTGTGCACAAAACCCCCGAATTCTGCGCGCGCACGCGGGTCACAAAGGAGCCCTTTCTGCACTGAGCAGGAATTATAGGTCTGCTGGACACAGAGCGATCTGTCCGAAAATGGACTTTGCAGGAGCTGTCCAGCATCGACGGTAACACCGCCAGTCTGCAGTTAACTGCACTGCTGCTTCCTCAAGCACAGCCAGTCTGCAGTGCAACCACACGCTCTTTTATTGTGCTCTCTCTCTCTCTCTCTCTCTCTCTCTCTCTCTCGGCTTCCTCATCCACGGCCAGTCTACAGTGCAACCACACGCTCTTTTATTGTGCTCTCTCTCTCTCTCTGGAGGTGCTTATTCAAGCATAACCAGTCTACAGTGCAACCACACGCTCTTTTATTGTGCTCTCTCTCTCTCTCTCTGTGGAGGTGCTTCCTCAAACAAAACCAGTCTACAGTGCAACCACACTCTTTTATTGTGCTCTCTCTCTCTCTCTGGAGGTGCTTATTCAAGCATAACCAGTCTACAGTGCAACCACACGCTCTTTTATTGTGCTCCCTCTGGTTCTGTGGAGGTGCTTCCTCAAACACAACTAGTCTGCAGTGCAACCACACGCTCTTTTACTGTGCTCTCTCTCTCTCTGTGGAGGGGCTTCCTCCACCACAACCGGCCTGCAGTTTAACCACACGCTCTTTTATTCTGCTCTCTCTGGCTGTGTGGAGGTGCTTCCTCAAACACAACCAGTCTGCAGTGCAACCACACGCTCTTTTATTGTGCTCTCTCTCTCTCTGGAGGTGCTTATTCAAGCACAACCAGTCTACAGTGCAACCACACACTCTTTTATTGTGCTCTCTGTCTCTGTGGAGGTGCTTCCTCCACCACAACCGGCCTGCAGTTTAACCACACGCTCTTTTATTGTGCTCTCTCTGGCTGTGTGGAGGTGCTTCCTCAAACACAACCAGTCTGCAGTGCAACCACACGCTCTTTTATTGTGCTCCCTCTCTCTCTGGAGGTGCTTATTCAAGCACAACCAGTCTACAGTGCAACCACACACTCTTTTATTGTGCTCTCTGTCTCTGTGGAGGTGCTTCCTCCACCACAACCGGCCTGCAGTTTAACCACACGCTCTTTTATTGTGCTCTCTCTGGCTGTGTGGAGGTGCTTCCTCAAACACAACCAGTCTGCAGTGCAACCACACGCTCTTTATTGTGCTCTCTCTCTCTGGAGGTGCTTATTCAAGCACAACCAGTCTACAGTGCAACCACACACTCTTTTATTGTGCTCTCTGTCTCTGTGGAGGTGCTTCCTCCACCACAACCGGCCTGCAGTTTAACCACACGCTCTTTATTGTGTCTCTCTGGCTGTGTGGAGGTGCTTCCTCAAACACAACCAGTCTGCAGTGCAACCACACGCTCTTTTATTGTGCTCTCTCTCTCTCTCTGGAGGTGCTTATTCAAGCACAACCAGTCTACAGTGCAACCACACACTCTTTTATTGTGCTCTCTCTCTCTGTGGAGGTGCTTCATCAAACACAACCAGTCTACAGTGCAACCACACTCTTTTATTGTGCTCTCTCTCTCTCTCTCTCTGGAGGTGCTTATTCAAGCACAACCAGTCTACAGTGCAACCACACGCTCTTTTATTGTGCTCTCTCTCTCTCTCTCTCTGTGGAGGTGCTTCCTCAAACACAACCAGTCTGCAGTGCAACCACACACTCTTTTATTGTGCGCGCTCTCTCTCTGTGGAGGGGCTTCCTCCAGCACACACAGGCTGCAATGCAACCACTTGCTGTTTTATTGTGCTCTCTGTGGAGGTGCTTTCACAACCGGCCTGCAGTTTAACCACGTGCTCTTTTATTGTGCTCTCTCTGGCTGTGTGGAGGTGCTTCCTCAAACGCAACCAGTCAGTAGTGCAACCACGTGCTCTTTTATTGTGCTGTGGAGGTGCTTCCTCTAACACAACCAGTCTGCAGTGCAACCCTCTGCTTTCTTCTTCCACTCCCTCGGACTGTTTCTCTTGGTTCATAACTGCACTGCTGCTTTCTCAAACGCCACCACTCTGCAGTGCACTACCCTGCTCTCTTCTTCTGCCCTCTCTAACTTTGTGCTCTTAACAACACCACTGCTGTCTCAAATGTGGCCAGTCGCAAGTGCAACTCTCTGCTTATACTGCAGTCTCGGACTCTGACATGTCAAGGGCATGGAGGCTTTTAAGGACTATGAATAGAAGAGTCGCACTGTAGGAAGGAGTGGGCTTTCTGTTTGGTGAGTTTTTTTTTTTTTTTTTACATCTTGGTCACATGATCTTTATGCAAACAGACCCCTCCCCCAGCAGTAGAAACTGTACCCCAACCAAATGCAATGTCAACAAACCACTTTAAATCCATTCGAGTTCCGTCGAGAATATGGGCCTCACAAAGAGGACCTTGATTCCAAAAGCGCTACGGCATAGTACAAGTGGTTTTAACGCGCTATATAGAAGCACATAAGATATAAATACTCTCTTCACTGTTGCCGGTCAGACACACCTCCTCATCGAATATAGAGTTGCACAGTTGCTTCATGTGCTTTGACCATCCAAAGGGCTTTTCTGAATTCCCGGGCCAAAAGTGTGCTTGTTTATGTGACTGGTACCAAAGAATAAAGGGAGGACTGTTTGAAGGGGTCTGCCTTCCTTCCTGCTGCATGGTTTGGTTGCTTATATATTGTTGATATGGTCAAGTTCTGTTTTTACACTTCGATAGGTTGTTGTGCTACTAAGTAATGGTGTGCTAACCAGACAAGAATGGTCGACTTGATTACTGAAATAAAGATAATTGTGCACGTTTGGATCTGTCATTTGCTGCCACCTTTCATACAATGTTTACTATCTAGTGTTTAAATGCAGACATGCCTTATTCTGCTCCTGTCATGTGTAGCGGACAATCTTCCATTACCATGGCTTCATAGCGCAGCCTGTGGGGCTTCCACATGGTTCCGATGTTTCCGTCGCGACTGGAGTTGGAGTCGTCGGGGCTGAGGTACCTGTCCTGGTTTTGTTGTTGCACTTACCTAGAAAGTTAAACGAAAATTGGTTGACTTCAAGACAAAAGTGAGCAGGCGCGCTCTTAGGGACCTAAACCTCCTGAGCCACCCACCCAGGCCCATGCGCTGGAAAGATGGAGCCTTCTCCCTGAACCGCTTGCAGCTTAGGCCATTGAACCATGATAAAGAGCTTTGGAAAGCCTATTAAGAGCACTTTGGGCGCTCAAGAGTTGATTCCACCAATTACCAGTGTTTTCCAGGATTAAGAAGGTGGCGGCAGCTTCTTGGTGCTATTGTCTGGTGCTCAGTGGGGCTGGAAGCGAAGCCTCGTTTTTCCTGCATTGAGTGTATTTTCCATCTAACCGTGTGATGCTTCATGTCCTCGTTGATTGAAGTCATAATTCCTCATTTTGGGTGATTGACTTTTCATCGGCTTCCATCTCCCATCCCTCTCGCTCTGTCTTGCTAATACCCGATATTGCTCATGGTTCACAAAGTCTGTTTCTTGGCTGCCCCGCCTTTCTTCTTTCTTAATTGGGTTATGTGTTGGGTCTGCTGCTCTGGGGTCACCATTCCCTTATTTACTGGGCTTCTCTGTTTATTAATTGAATAGTCCACTCTTTGGAGCATGTGCTCCTTGAAAGTTGGTCTTTTCTTTGCTGTTACAGTTTTGGCAAGCTTGTTGCTTTGGTTTATTTTTGTTCCATGATGCATTGCTTCTTTATATCCAGTTTGAGTACTTAGGGAAGCTCTTAGAAGTAAGTACACATACTGCAGTCTGTATTTTTACATCTTTTTTAAACATTGGTGATATACTTTTCAGTTAAAAAAAAAAAAAAAAAAACTCAGTTTCGTGGTTCCCTCATAGCTTTTAGGCAGTAAGATTTTTTTTCTACCTATTTTGTCCCTTTTTGTTTCCCTTGGAGTCTTCCTTATATCTCTAGCTTATCTACCATATCTTATTAACATTGATCATGGCGCGATCTGCAAGTAAACATTGTTGTGAGCAGCGGGGTGATGTGAGAGGAGGCCCACGTGCGAGTAGGCACAGTGATGAGCAAGTGGATGCTGTGAGCAGGTGAGAGGATATTGATTGACCAAGTACTGTCATGAGTGATGTGGTGGCCATTACAACTGAGAGGGGGCCATGCACGTGCAAACTGTGTCAGAAGCAAGCAAGCGAGTGACGTGTGATCTAGAGGAGGCACATATGTCAATGTGATGCCTTTCACAAATGAGTTAGAGTGCTATATGCAAGCCTGATGGCACACGTTAATAGCATAGTGCTGTACGTGAGCGAGAAGAGACCATGGACAGGTGTGGTGCCATACGGAGCTTGGATAGAACTCTGTGCGCTCATGCAGTGTGCGAGTATCCAAGTGCAAGGATGATGATGTGGGTACAAGCGTGGACTGTGTGCTTTTGTGGTGGTGAGCCTGAGCATGGTGCCATGTTGGGTTAGTGCTCATGTACGAGGATGCTACAGTGTGGGACCTATCTTGATACTATGTGTGTGTTCGTGGTGGTGAGTGTGAGCATGGTACTGTGTTTGAGTGAGACAAGAACATGTGCACAGGGATGAAGTAACCAATATCTGCATATGACGCTTGTGATTTGCTGTCCATTTACAAGGGTCTCTGTACTGCTGCTAAATAAGATTTTGGTGCATGCTTTCATTCTATCTCGATTGTTATTGGAATAAGCAGTAGGTTGCAATTTCTACCCAGAACTGGCTGCTTTATCTGGTCTGAACCAGAAACTGAAATGTGGCCAGATGTGTCCATCCACGTATTTCAGAGCACTTGTGGTGTTTAGTGCTGCTGTCACTGCTGATGATTTTTAGAAAGGTGTCACTTTTTTGTCATATGTCGTTGATGGTACATGGAGGCCCTTGTGGTGTTGGCGTAGACTAGAGAGATGCAGACATTGATGGCGAACAGCGATGCTGACATTGTTGGTGCATTGGATTGATGGCATGTCAGGTTGCTGGTCCTCGGGATTGCACATGTGAATGGTGCATTGTGTTGTTGATGGTGAATGGGGACGCTAACCATGTTGGTGCATGGGGACTCTTTCATGATGCATAGTGGCTTTATTGAAGATGGTGAATGGGGACGCTGGCATGGATGCTGAGTTGGAGCAACAGGCCTGAGCAGTTCCGTCTTCACTTAATGCTTCATGGTAAACTAGAGCGATCTAGTATAGGCTTTGTGTTTCCTCCACCAGAGAAGGCCCATGTAGTGCATTGCAGCTATGTTACTGGTAACAAAATAAATCGTTACTAGTGCTCATTGCAGACAGTTTCCAAGAAACTGAATGTGTTTCACTAAATGTGGTGTGTTATGAGATGTGATGTTGCACGGTGGGCGCAGGTGTCTCCTACTTCAACATGGACTATGAGGTGGCAATTCTTTGTAACCAGAAAGGTGGGGCACTGCCTTTCAAAGTTACTTTTCACTTCCTGTTATGCAGCTCCAGTCGAAATGTTCTCCCCCTCCATTAAAATGAGTGCAATATCTTTCTGATGGCTTGAGAGTCCAAGAAAGGTCTAATTTGGATAAGTTTCATATTTTCAAACCAGTTGACCGCCTGGCCAAATCACTAGTCTCCTTGTACCTTACTTTCTTTATCTGCCAAAACTGGGAGCAAATGGATTCAATTCACAAAGTGAACTTTGCAGGAAAATAGCATAGTTTATTTAGGGTGGATAGTAGGAGCTGCTGCTCTCTTGGCAGAGTGGCGGGGGAGGGGCTTGAGCTGGGGGACGGGCGTGAGCTGGGGGACGGGCAGACGACAAAAAGAACTTACCTTTTCCTCGCTGATTGCCTCTCTTCTCCTCTCTGCTGAGGCTCCTAGACTCCCCTGCGGCCAATACCAGCGTTTCTCTCATGCTGATATCAGCATGAGAGGCGCTGGGATTGGCCTGAACGGGCTTGTTTTCCATTACAAAGGGGACTGGGAGCCTACGCCTGCGTTTCTCTCTAATCAGCAATGCAGATTAGGTCAAGGAGAAGTCAATGCGCTTGGCCGTCCTGAGACAGACGGCCAAACCATCATGCGCACTGAGTGCAGTGCCACCACTCCTGCTGTGACTGCCCCACACGATGGCCCCACCCACAAGACATGGCAGGAAAGGAAAAATAAAACGATAAGCACGTTTTGTTATCGTTTTATTTTTCACTGTTTGAGGCTGCTGGCAGGGGGGATGTGACGCTCCTCCGCCATAGCGGAGGAGCCGCCACTGGTGGATAGGCTTCTTCGATTAAGTTTTTATTTCTTTTTCATGGAAATTCAATAAATAGTACATTTTACAGGATTTGTTGTTATAAAGAAATTAATCTGCAGAATTGTAATTCTAATTTTAATTAAGCGCAAACGAGGCCTGCCTAGCCTTTGCATGTTGTCCTGTCTCCAGCAACAGTTAAGAATAGTTGGGCTTACAAATGTATGCATTTCGTATTTCTGTAGCGTGAACCTAGTCAAAAGGCAGAGAGCGCTGTACATGGTTAAAGACAGGCTTAAAGGCAACGAGAAATAGGAAAGGAAGCTGGGTTGTGGGTGGTTAATGCATTGTGATGAAGTGTTCTTTAAAGAGGTGGGTTTTCAATTCTGTCCTAAATTGGAGTAGCGTTGGGGCAGTCATGATAGTTTTGGGAATATTGTTCCACATCCTGCGTGCATTGATGGAAAAGGCCTGCTGTCTTGTTTTTTTCTTTTTTTCTTTTTTACACTTCTTAGTCTGCATTCTGATAGTGTCTTGGTTGCAGGTATGCCGAGAATCACAAGAGATGGTAAGCTTGTCTCCAGTTGAAGTGGGGGTGCTTGTTGTGACTGCCTTGCAAATGCTGCAGCTGGTTTTGAAGATGATACCAGCCAGTAAGGGGGAGCCAATAGAGTTCCATCAGCATCCGGGAGATGTGATCATATTTATTCAGGCCTCGCTGAAATGTTCTGTGATGTGTAGGAGTCTGGAAGGCCATTGAGAAGGGCGTTAACAATATCCAGATATCCAAATGCAAGATTGCGAGGGTTTGAACAGCTGGTATGAAGTTGCCTTCTGGAAGAAACCAATTGACTTTCTTTAGAAGAAAGAGCTGGTATTAGACCTTCTCGCTCTCTCTTTAAAAAAAAAAAAAAATTTTTTTTTTTTTAAATTAAGCAGTGTGTTTCTTAAGGGAGAGTTTGGTGTGGTGTCCAGGGTGAATCCTAATGACTTTGGTGACTTGGCATTAGGTGAAATGTGGGTTGAAGCCATTAACTTTCATGTCATTGATCCATGTTTGTACTGTTTCTTGTTTACTCTTAACAAAGAACAGGAATTCTGCCTTGGTTGGAGTAAGCTTCAGGTAGGCACTGGACAGCCAAGTCTGGATAATGTGCAAGCAGTGCTTTACGTGTTAGATGTTTGAAGCAGATGACCGTTTTAAGTGTGTATCATCCATATATTAGTAAATCTTGATGCTGTTATCTTTGAGTAGAACACCAACTGGCTCCATGCAAAAGTTCAAGACAACCGGAGACAGTATAGAACCACAGGAGACTCTGCAGGTAATCGGGATCTTTTGTAACCTGGAGGTGCCCATGTGAACAAACCGCTTTTGCTTGGAAAAGTATGAGGAGAACAAATGGTGAATCCCATTGGAGACTCTAGGTGCATATGAGGGTGGAATGGTCAACTGTCTAAGGCAGCTGAGCGGTCCAGCAATATTAGGAGGCAGGGGTCATCTTCATCTGTGGTGAAGAGGGTCTCATCTACGATTTGTATGGTAGAAGTCTCCATGCAGCTGCATGATCTGTAGCTACAGTGATAGTCGTGGAGGAGATGATTTGCATTAATGTGATTTTTGGAGTTGATTGATTTTTCAAAGATTTTGCTAATAAATTGTAGGTGCGTGATGGGCCACTAGCTGGCTAAGTCATCAGGGTCTAGTGTAACTTTCTTTACGAGTGGGAGGATCTGGCCTTTCTTGAGAGCTCCTGCGAGGAAGCCTTGAATGAGGAAGGCATTGACAATGATAAGTAGGGGTAAGAGAGCATCTCTAGTGAGAGCTGTGAGGAAGGACGAGGATTAGACATCATCTTCGTAAGAAATGGCTCTGAGAGAGTTGAGTATGTCAGCAAGATCTGCAAGAGATATGGTTTTGAGGGCTGACCATTACGGGCTTCTATGAGTAGGGGTGGGTGTAAGAGGTGAAGCAGCCTTGATATCGTCGATGCTGTAAGATCTGTATTTTTTCACTGAAGAAGAGGCTGATTACATTGCACTTTTCTAAGGAGTGAGGAATGGGTTGGTCTGGCAGTGGTTTAATGCAGTGCTTGATTGTCTTGAAAAGCGTTCTGATTCTCTTGGTCGCTTCATTGATATTGTTGGTATAGTACTTTGCTTTGGCTATGATGAAATGTCTGTGTATTGCATTTTCTTTCCTGTCTCTAGATGGCTTGTTTATTGTCAGTAAGTTCTTTAAAATACCAGGGTGGTGAAGGCTTTTGCTTGCACTTGCATGTTATAATTGAGGCGTGGATGTTCACATAGTTTTCCAAAAAAGTGTTGAAGTTGATTAGAAGGCTGTTGGCATCGAACATGGTCATAGGGTGAGAGAGGGGTTCAAACTTTAGGTTGTTTATCTAAAAGTCGTTCAAGGATATAAAGGTTTGGTCTTCTCTTTAGTGTTGACCTTGTTTTGTTGGTAGGATGCTGAGTGAGGAGATGGGGATGGCAAAGTGGTCAGTCTAAGCATATGGGTGGTTTGCATTGGATTGTTGGTGAAGTTGAGAAGACAAGATCAAGGATGTGGCCTTTGGAGTGTATTGGTTATGTGACGTGCTGTACCACGTTAAGTGTATTGATGAGAATGAAGAGGGTTTCTTGTTTTGTTTTTGTGCTTGTGTTGTCTGGGACGTAGAACTCGCCGAAGAGGGTGGTATGGGCATTTCGAATGGATGAGGTGGTGAGGAGATCTGAAACTTCATCAGTTAAGTGCTTGTTTTAACTGGGAGGCCTGTAGATGAGATGAAAGGTGGTGGTCTAAGTTGCAGAGAGTGAAAAATAGCATGTCAGCAACCGCATGTTTAGGGTGTAGGACCAGGACGACTTATGGATGATAGTGAGGCCTCTTACTTTCTTACATGCAAGGTGTTTACGATGAATGCTGTAGCCTATGGGAAGGAGGACGTCTAGAATGTGCAAAGATGTGGGGTAAACCATTGTTCTGTGATGACGCGGGCGTCAGTATTGTGATAGGTGATGATTTCTGTGATGGAGTACTGCAGAGCAAGTGTTCCTGAGAATGAGTTGGAATGTGCGTCCTGTAGATTGAGGGTGCGAGAGTGAGATGTGTACGAGGTTGGGTTTGCATTTTGTTTGAATGCTGTGTGAGTGTCTGGCTCATCTAGATCTGGGTGTGATTGTGGGATAGGTAGTATAGGGTGCTGGGTGAGGCACATGCTTACATTTTACACTGCATGTCTCAGTATCTCAGTAGAACAGTGTCCTTCCTTGTCCTACCAGGCCCAAACAGGCAACCTCCTTATCTGTGTCCTCCCTTTGATGGGAACTCCCTGGCGATGGGACACCCTAAAGAGTTGATTGAAGTAGGGGAAAGGCAGAAAGTGACGTTCCTTCCTGTGTAGATGGATGATGGGAAATGAATGCAGTACAGCAGGCTTGGCTGGGTGCTGTTTGAATCTGTGGTCCTGATCTAGTCTTGGAAACATCAGGCCTCATTACAATAGATATTTACCTATCACAATGTTTCAAGCCACACCATCACACTTTCGTGGTGGGGATCAAGGTATTCGTATACGTTTTAAGTATACCAGAATGGTGTAGAACATTAGCCTTCAAAGTTATTCATGACAGCCCCTCTCCCTTTTGCATAGAGAATTTGATTCAGGCCCCAGATTCACATATTTTCTTACAATTGTGTAAAATATTAAATATTGCAAACAAAGTCAATCATTGTTGCCCTGCTTGGGAGTTATTTCCTCTATAAAATTAGACAAACTCATATTCAGTAATGCGTTTTAATTTAACATGGTAAATATATGCATTGTTAAAAAACTTTTTCTCATAAAATAAAGCCATTATATGAAAAGACACTGTATTTTAAACGAGGGAGCTGAAATGTCAGACTTTCGAGAGCCCCTGGTCGAGACAATATATACACATTGTTCAAGAAATGTTGACAAATGAATGTCGCTGTTATGTTTTCATTTTCTTACATTAACTTAATTACATATCTCAAACATTGCAATTATGTTCAGCTTTACCTTTTACAACCGCGTTTTGCTAAGTGCAGTTGCACTTGGGCCTGGAGCATAAGGGGCCCTCCGGACTCCAATTGTGACTGCATTTGTCTATCACACTAGTAATGATGGGAGAGGGTTGCCTTCCTTGCTTGTATGAGACCCCGCGGCACCCTTGGTACGTCATCGTCAGGCCTGCGTCCTTTCTCTGGTAGCCAGTCGCTAATCTGCACTCGTCAAGTGACAGAGACCTTACGTGATGACGTCTGATAGTATCGACGTACAGCAGCCCCCAGGCCAGGTGGACTTTCAGGCCAGGCCTGAGGTGAGAGATGTGGTGTAAGACCCGAGGGGAGGAACGGTAGTTATGGGCTGTTCGGTGCCGGTTTATTGTGTTCATCGTCGCAAAGAGAGCCCTTTTCATGGGTGCCAGGAGACTAAGCCATGTGAGAATGTAATTCAGGGGACTAGTCTGCGAGCCCCCTGCCGCCTCCACCGCCCCCACAGGATCTGAATAACACAATCTCTGCATGTGGGCCCTGCCCTAAACCCTTCCCACCGGGGCCCACGCTGTTACCATTCAAGTCCTGAGAAGCCGAGAGCGTTCAGAGTGGAATTCACATCTTTGTGAATGTGTATAAAAAGTACCAACGGGGTAACAGTACTCGAAGCCTTCAGCAGTGAAAGGAGGCTTCCCTGTTGTGGGGGAAGGGGTGCGTGGGTATTGGTTATGCGATTTCTTTTAACAGGCTCAGACAATGTACTGACGCAGTAACTAGATCACACTGTTTTTCTTATTTCTTTAATTTGGAATGTTATAACATAATATAACGTGCATTTGTAAAGCGCACGTTTACCCGGAGGCATCTTGGCGCTGAATAACAGATGTTTATTGTTACCCAACTCAATGGTACTCATTTTATCAACCTCAGATGGATGAAAGGCTGAGTGGACCCGCCGGGATTTGAACCTGTGACCATGAGGCCGAACCCAGGCCCCTGCAGTGGACGCATTAGTCCACTGAGCCACCAGACCCAGCTTTATGACCAAAAAACATTGCATGCACCATGTGACAGGCTCCCTGAATTAAACACTCACCGCTGACCTATGCGGTGACGTACATAGGTTACGAGTTTGACTCCACAGACCCTCGAACTAGTACGGCGCCACCGTGTGCCACACAGTTTCGGCTCCCTTCACACTGTCTCCTGATGAGCCGAGATCACACGGTGGAACAAAAGATGAGCTGGAAACCCCTTTGCACAGTGGATTTTCAATTAGTGTTCAGAAGCCCGCACAGCTTTTGAGTTTTTTTTTGGGGGGGGCGGTGGGTGTGGAGTGCTTGCTGTGTGGGTCACTGCTATCATTTTATCGACCTAATCAGGATGAAAAACAAAGTTGGCCCTACCAGAATTCAAAGCAGTGGCCTTGAAGGGTGCTTGCAGATTTCTCCGGCAGGCACACTAAGTCACCAAACAGTCTCATAGCTTTATACTGATAGGCCTACTTAAACAAGCATTTGCAATGCAATAGGTCTCGCATTTGCGAGATTTTGAGCTATTGGCATTGTAAATGACAATGGCTTTTATTTGTGTTTTGAAAGCTTGCGAACAACGACTATAAGTACAAAGTACACATAAATAAAATCCATTGTCATTTACAATGCCAATAGCTCAAAGTTTCGATAATGCGATTCGGCTGCAAGCATATGGTGCGAAGAAATGTGTATGTGTTTGAGTGCGTGTGGTAGTTGCCTGTTTGGAGTTTATGTGTTACACGGAGAGAGAGCACGGACAGCAAGCACTGACCACCACGAATGGACAGGGGCCTCCTACAGCACTTGAATTTCCATATGTACGGTGGAACTCTAAACGGGTACCTAAGCTTACGTTTCCCAAATCCTACTCGTACAGTGAACAGACTGGAGAGCCAGTGGGCAGACTTCCACTAAGGGTAATGGTGTTTGACCTATGCCCTGCTACTACTATCAGCTGCCACCAGCCGTAATGTGAAGTGGCCACTATGCAAATTATTTTTTTTAAAACGAGCCTCGGCGTCAGCTCAACATCAGGTGATTCTGGGTAAATCACTTAATCTCCCCATAATCTCCCCGTGCCTACCAAATAATGAATGTGTCCTTCGGGTCCGGTTTATGGCTGCCACTATGTAGGACGGTCACTAGCGAAGGCAGAAACACATCGTGTTCACAATGGTGTACAAAGAACACGAACAACTATATGACGTATGAGAATTTCTCCACAGTAAAGACGACCGGAGCCGGGGAGGTCTCCTTGAGCAACACCGTGGCGCATGTAACGGCCGCATCAGAGGACTGGCCAGTCACCGCACACCGGAAGTAATGAATTAATCACTGCACCAGTGGAGGCAGGGATAATATTAAAGTAATGCACATTGCGGTGATAAGCGGGTGCCGCACTGAAATCTAAAGCATGGCGCCCATGCAGGGAAAGTAATGTGAAGCGGCCACCATGCAAATGATTTTTAAAAAACGAGCCTCGGCGTCGGCTGAACATCAGGTGATTCTGGGTAAATCACTTAATCTCCCCATAATCTCCCCGTGCCTACCAAATAATGAATGTGTCCTTCGGGTCCGGTTTATGGCCGCCACTATGTAGGACGGTCACGAGCGAAGGCAGAAAGCAACAAAGTAGCGAGGAGTGGCGGCAGAAAGGTTTTCCAAGTCGGGACGGTGTCAGATGTCGACTTGCCCTGAAACTTGCTCCCAAACAATGTAACTCCGACACAAACTGAGGGAGGGCTGGAAACAGAAGCTAAACAACATGAAAGCGCAACATTAACAAACAAGCGCGGCCAAACGAGCCTCGGCTCAACATCAGGTGATTCTGGGTAAATCACTTAATCTCCCCGTGCCTACCAAATAATTAATGTGTCCTTCGGGTCCGGTTTATGGCCGCCACTATGTAGGATGGTTGACGAGCGGCTGCAGAAAGCAACAAAGTAGCGAGGAGCGGCGGCAGAAAGGTTTTCCAAGTCGGGGCGGTGTCAGATGTCGATTTGCCCTGAAACTTGCTCCTAAACACTGGAACTCCGACACAAACTGGGGGAGGGCTGGAAACAGAAGCTAAGAAAGCGAAACATTAACAAACCAGCACGGCCGAAGTGGACCGCGCTGAAAATAAAAGCAGACTGCATTAGTGAGGAGAAACGCCCCCTTATGGCCTGCATGGCAAAATAATTAAATGAATAAACAAGCGCGGCCGAAGCGGACCGGATAAAAGGAAGGAGAGCGGTGTGGGTTGAGGGCGCTGCGCCGCCTGAGGTCCGAGGACGAGGTAAGAGAGCCCGCCCGAGGCGCATTTTAAACAAGCTGTCGGCATTGTGACAAAAATATAGTGCGTTCCGACTAATGAAGGAGACTGTGTAACGCCGCAAGTGAAAGATCCAGTCCGGATGGGCCGTCTAAGAAGGAGACAGGGCAGTAACAAAGAAGCCTCATTTTGAATCTGAAGCCAGCGTTTAGCATAAACGATGACGCCAGCCAATAGGAATGATGGGCGGGGCTTCAAGTCCACTTCTGAAATCTACTCGATTTATAAGAAGCCTCGCAGAGCGAGCAGCGCATGCGCGCTGGCACGCAGGTCTCCGAGACCTAAAAAGGAGTTGTTACAACCAACCACAAAAAAAAAGAAAGTGTGAAAAGCAGCGAGTCTCCTGGGATCCCCAATGCTGCCCGGCGCAAAGTCACCTTTAATCCACTTTGGATTCACTATCTAAAATAACGAGGCAGGCGCTGGAAGCTGGAAGGCAAGAAAAAGGTTTATTACTCTTAGAGGAGACCACGTCAACTGCTGACACCAGGATGTCTTCAGGAGGTGTTCTACTGGCAATGCTTCTGACTCTTCCTTTTATACAGTTTTACACAATGTATTTGTTTCTTTTATCATGGTTACAAGCTTGGAGTCTCCGCCCGGGCAGGTTGTCACACAAGCCTGACATTGTTTTATCAACATGGTTACACAAGCCCAACATTAACTCTCCTCCCACCCAGGTCAAAAACAGACAATTTAATTGCAGCTGGACCTTGCTTCAGGGTCTAAAACGAGTGAGACCGGCCAGATCTAAGAGTCCGTTCTGTTGATAAGAACAGGTCTCATTGGTGGCAAAAAAACAGTCTTGCTGTGTGTAGTGCAATAAACCATGTTTGCAAGAGTCTGTTTGGTATTTGTAACCCGTTTGTGCAGGGATGAGAGGAAAGACGAGTTTGAGGCAGCAGGTGATGTTGATGTTTGTCGTGGAAATAGTTTATAGCCCCCAGCACACATATCAGGTTTGGTCAGAGAGTCAGAAGGCTGCTAGAGGACAGGGTGAAATGAAGGTGACCAACAGAGTACAAAATGGCTGTGGTAAATCAGAATGACTGTAGTTTATGTGCACGTAGGAACTTTCATCAGACAAGATGGCGCAGAATGTTCATGATTGTGTTTTGTTCTTAACAGTCGCCCCTTTGAACATAACTAGCCATCTTGTCAGTCTATTTCGATCTCCATAATGTCCTGTATTTCTTGATCATACATTACTCTCATTTTTGTTAACTGAGTGTCCATAGTCTTAGGGCGCAAGGCACTTATGCAAAGAGAACACAAAGGTGGTATACAGTGTACACCCAAACAGCAACCACATATTGCCAATACTGGGACCAAGAGAAACATTGATATTTTCCAACCCCAGTCCTTTAAGATGCCCCAAAGCCAACTTCCAATTGTCCAAGTCTCTGATCCTTGATGAATTTCTGAAGACAGTCTGTGGAGATGTTCGATTGCTTCATAGACAGAGGGTGAATTATCAGGGATGTATATGCAGCAACTGGCACCAATGATGCGACATGCTCCTCCACGATCCGCTAGTACCACGTCCAGGACCATGCGGTTTTGTAGGGCCACCAGACGGACCGCTTGAAGCTCGGCAGTGTTGTTGGTGAGGATGCCAGCTGTGACGTTCAGGGCGGTTTCTACCGCTTGAGACAGATGTCTGATGGCTCGGCTGTTTGCCATCGGACCCCATAGCGGGACGAGCCCTTTTGCTGCGTCAACGAACTGTGATGCGGCAGAGTCTGCTTGATCAGTGTCTTTAGAACGCTTTTTCGATGATGCTCTGCAGGGGCTGTGTAGATCGGTGGCAAAACAAAGGCGATGTAGCACGTGCCCCCCAGTTTCTTGGGAGCCAGGTGTAGGCTTTGGTTCCACAGACAAAGTACATATTGGGTGATGCAACAAATGCTGGAGGATTGGCAGTGTTCAAAGTCCTTACAATGTTACAAGTGCTGTGACCCACATTCTTAGTCCCACGGCCTTCAATGCATACAAGGCCAGAGACGTTCACCACAGATAGGGCCACAGTCAGTGTTGCAGCAGTTCTTTTCTTCAGGTAGGAAAATGTGGCTCTGACAGGATTATTGAACACTTGTATTTCCACTGTTCTTTGGAGGGGACATTCATTGGGAATGTCGTATTGGAGGTGTGAGGGCAAAGGGAGCTGCTGTTCTTCCTGTTTGGTTTAGCCAGAACTCGTTGTAGAACTGAGCGATTGTCCCATCGGAAGTGGCATTGTCTTTGTAACTTTCTTGTAGGAGCATCATCCAGGCAAGGCAAGATCCATGAACAGAAAAGGGTGAAGGGATGGAATGTTCAGAGGCATGTGGTAGCAGCCCACAGACCCAACAGTTAGTGGCATTGGTGGCAAGATTGTGCTGGTGCAGCATCTGTACGAAATAATTATTCCAGAATTCTTTGCGTCGTTCTCGGAGATGTGGCGGTAGTGATACCAGGTAGTGTTCTTTCTTTGTGATTGGTTGCATGGTTGGTGACAATGTTCTGTATGCAGGTGCATTCTCTTCAATGATCCAGAGTGTGACCATTAGCAGGAGGCAGGTGAGAAATGCAGCTACAAGTGCAATTGTCTTTGTACTGTGCAGTTCAAAAGTCTTGGTGTCTTTGCGGTGGCTTTGCAGGTGTTCCGTTTCTTCCATCATCTTCGAGGAGCTCACCAACTGTTAGGACCACATACTTTTGTCTGGTGTTTTTCCTGGTAGCGTCGTTTGGCTGTGCTACCGATCTGAGACTCTGACTCAGTTAGTGGCCTGGTTGTTGGAGCTCCCCCTTTCGTCGATCTTAGGTTGTACCCTTCCTTGGATGGCACCGTGGGGTCGGGAAATTCAGACAGTTGGAGGGTGTCTTCTTGTGGGTAGCAACTCAGAGCTGGTCGGTCTTTTGCGAGTACTTCCTCTTGCACCTCCACCTCTTCACAGGTTGCCAGCGTTGGAGAGACTTTCTTGCAGTGGTGGGCGTGCAGCCAATTTTTTTCCTTCCACTCGGAGGGCAGTTCGAGTGGTGATCAAGACTTGCCAGGGGCCCATCCACCTGGGCTCCAGATTCTTCGTTCTTTGGAAGTTGCGAACTAGGATGAAGTCCCCAGGCTTTATCACATGTCCTGGGCCCCTGGATATGTCAGGCAAGGCTTGCTGCACCTGTTGGTGGATAATTGTTAGCTCGTTTGTCAATTTATGCAGATAGTCTGACAATATGTTCGGGACATCGTTAATGGAGGTGGGTCTTGGTGCCGCCCAAATGTTCATAGGCCTGCCGAAGACCACTTCATACGGGGTCAGTCTGTGTTTGGTCAGGGTGGAGCGCACTGATAGCAATGCCAATGGAAGGGCGTCGGGCCATTTCAACCCGGTTGTGGCAACTATTTTGGCTAGCTTTAGTTTCAATGTTGCATTATGTCTCTCTACCAGGCCCGCTGATTGGGGGTGGAAGACGGCATGGAATTTTTGTTTTACCCCCAACCCTTTCAGTATGTTCTGTATCACTTCGGCTACGAAGTGTGGGCCGTTGTCGCTCCATAAAATTCTGCAAAGGCCGTACCGGGGAAGAATTCTTTCAACAATACTTTTGCAGTGGCTATGGCAGTATTGTCGCGGGTGGGATATGCCTCCACCCATTTGCTAAAAGCGCACACAACCACCAGGACATATTTTAGACCATGGCATCTCTCTAGTTGGATGTAATCCATTTGAAGGACTTCAAAGGGGTGATCAGGGACTCCAAACCCTCCCCGTGGTACTACTGTCCTTTTCCCTGGGTTGTGTTGTAGGCATACTATACATTGTTGTACTAGGCGCTTTGCAGATTCTGTTATCTTGACATTATGCCATACTCTTGTGATTAGTTCAATCATGGGGTGGAGCCTATGTGTGCTGGTAAATGTGCCATGGTCAATATGGGGATGAGGTAGGCATTGGGTAACAGCCATTTATTTCCGTCTTTAGTTCTCCAGCAATCTTCCTCGTCTTTTAGTCCCACCTTTTCCCACTCGGTCAATTCGTCTTGTGTGCCTGTAGTCTGTATGTCCCTTACAGTGGTCCTAGCATCAGTCCATTGTTCAGCTTGTGACCTGGTCACATACATTCGTGTCATAGTTCTGTCTTCTGCCGTGGCTCGGGCAGTAACGTCTGCTAGCGCATTTCCCTGTCCAATGAGATCTGTCACTTTCCTATGTGCTTGGCATTTTATCACTGCTAGCTTTTTGGGAGGAGGACTGCTTCCGTCAAGGCGGAGACTAAATCTCCATGCAGGATGGGTGTACCGTGTGAAGTCAGGAACCCTCTTTCTTTCCATAGAATCCCGAAATGGTGAACCACCCCGAAGGCGTATTGGCTGTCGGTGTATATGTTAACTGTCGTGCCAGCTGCTAAAATACATGCTCGTGTGAGGGCAATGAGTTCTGCTGCCTGGGCGGAACGTTGGGCAATACGGGCTGTTTCTAGAATGGTTCGGGCTGTGGTGACAGCGTATGCAGCTGAGGTGGTGCCGTCGGGGAGTTTGATGCACGAACCATCCACCCATAGTTCTCCATCTGGCTCTAGAAAGGCGGTGTCTCTGAGGTCTACTCTACTTTTTGTTTGTTCATCGGTTAGTGTCACACAGTCGTGTAGTGGAGCCACGTTAGAATCGTTCTCGGGTAGGGGTAACAGTGTGGCTGGATTGAGGGTGGTGCATCGCTTTAGGGTAATGTGCGGTGCTAGCAGGGTCAACTCATATCCTGTCAGTCGGGCGCTAGTCAAGTGTTGGGTTTTGGTCTGGTTCAGTAGTGTGTCGACTGCATGGGGTACTAAAACAGTGACTGGATTGGAGAGCACTATTCCTTCGCTCTGGCGTATTGATACCGCTGCAGCTGCCACAGCGCGCAGGCACGCTGGCAGTGCTCTGGCTACTGGATCGAGGGTGGCAGAAAAATATGCACAATGGCGTTGTTTGTGACCAATTGATTGTGTTAGGACAGACAATGCACATCCCTCCCTTTCGTGAGTGTAGAGGAAGAATGGTTTGGAGTAATCTGGGGTTCCTAGGACTGGTGCTGAGCAAAGGGTATTGCGTAGTTCTTTAAAGGCTGTCTGGCATTCGGGTGTCCAGGGAGAGGTGAGGGGATATCCTTAGCTAGGAGGGAGAGAAGGGGTTTGACAATGAGGCTAAAGTTCGGTAACCACTGTCTGCAAAACGAGGTGAGGCCTATCAAAGAGCGGACTTGCTTCTGATTTTTGGGGACAGGGGTGTCTAGAATTGTCTGGATCCTGTCAGGCGTGAGTTTTCTCCCTTCTTTTGATAAAAGGTGACCCAAATAGGTCACTTGTGATTTACAGAACTGCAGTTTCTTTCGGGAGACCTTGTGACCATTCTCAGCAAGGAAATGGAGTAGTTTGATGGTGGCTGTGACGGCTATTGGTATGGTGTCTGCTGCTAGAAGGATGTCGTCTACATATTGTATTAGTGCCACTCCATCTGGCAATTGTATGGCGTCCAACTGTCTTTTAAGCGCCTGGCTATAGATACTTGGGCTCTCAGTGTACCCCTGAGGTGCTCTACAAAATCTATACGAACGGTAATTTAGGGTAAATCCAAAAAGATAGCGGCTGTCCTCGTGTATAGGTATGGAAAAGAAGGCGTTCTTGAGGTCGATCACAGTGAAGGTGGTGGCAGTGGAGGGGATTAAAGTCAAAATTGTCGTGATGTCGGAAACTACTGGGTATTGTGGTACTACGATTTTGTTTACCTCCCGCAGGTCAATGATGAAGCGGTAGGCTTTCCCATCTCCCTCTCCCTGTCTCTTTACAATCGGTAGTATGGGACTGTTACAAATGTTGCTCACTACTTCCTCTACCACCCCTGCCTCTACCAAAGAGTGTATGATCTCTGTTAGTGCTTTCTCACCCTCTGGTGATATTTTGTACTGCGGTACCTTCGGTAGGGTTGCGTCCTGTCGTATTGTTACGTGTACTGGGTCAATCATCATTCGTCCTACGTCTGAATCAGCCCTAGCCCATAAGTGTGATGGCAAAGTGTCCAGTAGGGATGTGTCAGTCTCAGAGATGGAAAACATGTGCTGAAAAGGGTTCTCTCTATGGCGTTGGGGGTTGTCATACAGGATGACACGCACTCCGTCTGGTGAGCATCTGATAGTCGCATGGAAGTGTTTCAAAAGGTCGAGGCCCATAATGGCGTCTGGGGTGTTAGATGAGAGGAGGAATGTCGTTTCGACGCCATTGCTGTCAAGATTAAAAGGGATGGGTCGGCACAAAGGGTTGGTGGAGGGCGTACCGTCAAATCCTATTGAGGTCACATGTGAGCCTGACAAGGGTGCCCTTGGAATCAGTCGTTTGGATAGTGCACTACGTGTTGCTCCTGTGTCTACCAAAAATGGCGACCTTGTGCCCAGGACCTCAGCGGTAACATAAGGGCCTTGCTGATCAACGCAGAGCTCGACTGGATCCCTTCCTTGCCCCTGGCTGTCCTATGCAAAGTCGTACGTATTGTCATAATCTGTCTGTTGGTACTGATTCTGTCTGGGATGGTCAAATGCGTTCATTCTTCCTGGCCTTTCCTCGCTTGCTTCACTCGCGTACCCTCTTCCACGTCCTCTTCCTCTCTGTCCACTTGCTATTTCCTCGCCCCTCTGCCCCTAGCAGCTCCTAACAAAGCGGGGCATTGGGATTTCCAGTGTCCATATTTTTTGCAAAATGCACATTGATCCTGTCCTAGGTCTTGGCGTCCTACATATGATGTAGATGGATTGTTCCTAGGTGGCTGTACTCTAGGGGTATTCTGCTGGTTTCCTCCCCTATATTGCTCCCCTCCTGTATTCGCCCCCTGGAGTTGTGCTATCATTACCCTTTCCTTCAAGTCCTTCTTTTTCCTTTCTGTAGCCCTGACATTTTCGTTTCTCTGATGCTCGTAATACTGGGCCATTTGGAGAATGGCCGTCGGTTTAGATGCTGCCCAACTACTTTCGCTGGCTTGTAGTTTCTGGGATACATCTGGCAGTAATCCTTTGACGTAGTTCTGCACAAATAAGTGGTGTCCGGTTGCGGTGGACATGTCTTGTCCACTGTAATCAGAGAACACAGTTTCAAATCTGGAGAAGTACTCTGAGACGTCCTCTTGTGGTTTCTGGCGGCATGCGGTTATTATGGACCAGTCTATCTTTTTCTCTGGGATCAGCGTTTTCACTTTCTGCACTATTTTGTCAGGGAGGTCTAATATTGCTTTAACTGGTTTTTGACCAGGGTTCCGCTGTTTATCTAGTGTGTCGAGTTGTTCCCAGGTATGACCAAACAGTTCGGTATGGTCTACTTTCCTAACCTGTTTCCACACATCTGCTGGCAAACATAACCCGAAGAACAAGTCTATGTCGGCAAGTGTCATTATTGTTGATCCCAGAGCGGTACCTAGCTCGGTGTAAAAGGCGGTGGGGTTCTTTCGTAAATCCGGCAAAGATTTACGGAAGGTCAGGATGTCCTGTCTGTCCCATGGCTGATACACCCAATTGTAGACCACCCTTCCTCTAGCGTCTTGATGGTTTATATCGTCATTAGTCCCTTGTCCTCTAGGAGGTACCCAGAAAGGGGCAGCTTCTTTTATTGGCATCATGCTATCTGTTTTTTCCACTGGGGGTCCTGCTACCTTAGTTGTCCTGTCCCTATCTATCTGTCCTTGTTCTATGAGGTGACGCAATACTTCTAGTGTGGATGAAAATAGTTCTGCAACATCATTGTCGCCTTCATCTCCGATGTCTACCTTCCTGTAGAGAGCCACTAATCGCTCGGGCCCTACGTCTTGGTACTTCTCTTCATATGCAGTAAGGGTGTGGTAACAGACGTACAATAAAGTATCGTTTGCGGTTTTCAACATAGGAGTTGCATATGTCGGTTACATGCTCTTCTGTCTCCTTCCTATGTATGAGGGATTTAACTACTTTATCAATGCCTGCTCGCTCATTTTTACTTAATCGCGGGACCCTGGGCGCTCCTTTTTCTTTTGATCCTACCTCTACTACTGTATCCTTTGATGAGGCATTTGGTGTGGGTGACTCGGTGGGAGCAGAGGTGGTGGAGACTGAGGCGATCGTGCCATCTCCAGCTATACTTTGGGGGTCTTGGCGTTGTACTACGGGATGAGTAGGGGCATAAGGGGGTGGCATGTATATCATTGGGGGACCTAACAATAAATCATCATCTACCCCCTGTTTTGCTGGTAACTCGGGGTAAAGAGTTAAGGGCGTTCTAACAGGGCATTGACCTGATATTTTTGATTCCTGTTCCTTTTTATCGATTTCCTTTTCTTTTAGTTCTTCTTCTAACTTTTTACAGGCTTGGTAAGCTGATTTTCGCGTTTCTTTATCTTGTCTAGCTTCGTCTCTTTTCTTTCGTTGAGCTGCTTCTTTTCGCCATAAACCAAAACTATCAAACATGGCTGGTCTAGCTTTCTTTTTGTGGAGAGCTAATTCTAACGTTTCTATTTTAGCGGGATCGAAAGATCCCGTCAGTGGCCACTGATTTACCCGGTCCTTCCTAGTGTACTTATGCCATAGTTTGCTATAAGCTACGGTGGCTAATCCATATTTCACGTACATGTCCTTGTTAGGGGTGCCTTCCGGCGGTGCCGGATGACTGACCTCTAACAAACGGTCCGGTCCAAAACAATCAAACAATCTAGAGAAAACAGGCATGACGTATTTAGCGGTCAAAATGAATATCTCAATTAATGTTAGACAAAAGTCTGCACTACCTGTCCTTCGCTGTCTGCAAAGAGAGAATATTCCTATTCTACGTTGTTTGCAAGCAGGGAATGTCTCAAATAACTCAAAAAGGAATACTAGTATTTCTATCAATCAATCAATTTAAGTCATGTTTTCTCACGACCTTACCCGGACCGTATGGACAGTTCTTCGTATTCCCCTTCCAGCGCCTGGTTGTCCTCTTACTCCAACAATCAATGCGGCGTTCCTGTAAGGCCCCAGTCAGGACCGCAGGTCACTCGAGAGAGGTCCGTTCGGAACCGGTGAACTTCAGTCGATTGGCAGCCAGACGAGGGTCTCTTTCAGGCAGGTGCACTCCAATCATTTAGTCGTTCACTCCGTCGTTAGGACCTCTCTACTGGACCTACGTGTCTCTGATGGGCCCCCCGTTGGGTCGCCAATTTGTGAAAAGCAGCGAGTCTCCTGGGATCCCCAATGCTGCCCGGCGCAAAGTCACCTTTAATCCACTTTGGATTCACTATCTAAAATAACGAGGCAGGCGCTGGAAGCTGGAAGGCAAGAAAAGGTTTATTACTCTTAGAGGAGACCACGTCAACTGCTGACACCAGGATGTCTTCAGGGAGGTGTTCTACTGGCAATGCTTCTGACTCTTCCTTTTATACAGTTTTACACAATGTATTTGTTTCTTTTATCATGGTTACAAGCTTGGAGTCTCCGCCCCGGGCAGGTTGTCACACAAGCCTGACATTGTTTTATCAACATGGTTACACAAGCCCAACATTAACTCTCCTCCCACCCAGGTCAAAAACAGACAATTTAATTGCAGCTGGACCTTGCTTCAGGGTCTAAAAACGAGTGAGACCGGCCAGATCTAAGAGTCCGTTCTGTTGATAAGAACAGGTCTCATTGGTGGCAAAAAAACCAGTCTTGCTGTGTGTAGTGCAATAAACCATGTTTGCAAGAGTCTGTTTGGTATTTGTAACCCGTTTGTGCAGGGATGAGAGGAAAGACGAGTTTGAGGCAGCAGGTGATGTTGATGTTTGTCGTGGAAATAGTTTATAGCCCCCAGCACACATATCAGGTTTGGTCAGAGAGTCAGAAGGCTGCTAGAGGACAGGGTGAAATGAAGGTGACCAACAGAGTACAAAATGGCTGTGGTAAATCAGAATGACTGTAGTTTATGTGTACGTAGGAACTTTCATCAGACAAGATGGCGCAGAATGTTCATGATTGTGTTTTGTTCTTAACAAAAGCGTACTGTGTGCTCCCTGCAATATTATCTTTCCAACGCAGTAAGTTTGTTATCCACACAAAGGAAATACAATGTTCTTAAGATTTGTGACATGCAATCAAAAATATGGTATATATTGCTTAAAATGACCCTGCGGATTGCTGTACAGATGAAACACAACGAGAACCATTAAAGTCTGGTGACCCGGTCATAAAAGCAAGATTTGAGTTGGCAATAAACAATCCTCTGTAGTAAGACATTCTAAAGAGTTCCATGATAATAGATTACAAGTATTGGAAGTGGTGATGATTAACAGAGAAAGAGATCATCACAAATACTTATAATAAAGAGAAGCGTCTTAAATCTGCTTCCGATGACCGCTGAGCACAATGGTGGATACTAGTCTCCAGAATGTCCAGCACGCAGAAGAACATGAATCTGAATAACTGATTTGATTGTTGACAACAGTATTTATCTTATATTTAATGTGCAATTCGTTTTATAAAACAAGTTTGAATGAAATATCCTGCTTGTAAACCTTATGAGTTAATTATATGTTGGCAGGTGTTGCCCATGATGTAGAGTAATAACTCAAAATGTATTGAGCAAAAGAAAGGTTTCGGTTACGTGGACAAATGTTTTGAAGACGCATATTGCTAAATTAGAATATTGTGAAGATTTTGGTGCAGAAGAATTCCGGTCAATAAAATGACTTTTTACTTAATATAGACTTTTCGGTCACAGTACAGACCGAGTGCCGTGAGGATAGAGATAGAGGTCCACGCTACAAACACAGTGATTGTGCCGCTCCTGGAGGCAGTGTCACACACCAGCACCGGCAGAGTTCGGAAAGGGTTAAAATATTTCTAAAAAATGTAAAACAGTGACTAGTAGTCCAATAATTAACACTTTGAATCAAACTCGAGTTACAGCAGACTTTTAGAAAGAGAAAATGAAACATAAGTTAAAACTGCACAAAAAAAAGAGAGCCCTTTCCATTCACCGCTGCAAATTGTTTATTCAGCCAGGATGCCAGGTGCAACTCAGTGTGCCCAGGCACATGTTTCTACAACTAACATGTTTGATGGCCTAAGCATATGAAGACGGCAGGAAACATGGAGGAGGGATGGTGGCATGAAGGGGAGAATTGTGGAGTAAACCTCCACCATAACAAAGGTGATAAACTGCCCAGGGAGAAGCAATCTCAGAGCAGGGCAGCTCAGCTGGTAACCTCAAGCCATGAATGGTGTGGGGTACCAAAGAGTGGAGAGCAAACCGAGAGGAAAAGAATGGCATTTAAGTAGTACCCACACTGTATAATCTAACGAGTAGGTGGTACACAAAGTGCTATACAGGCTTTCAATAACATCAAGACGAGAGCAGAAGAGATTCCCGCAACAGACATGGTAAAACAGAAATTACAAATACAGGAAATTTTATGAGCGTCCAAGCCGCACCTTGGTGAAAGAGAGCAACGAACCAGCAAAAACAAATTGCAGGTGAGCAGGTGGTGACCTTTACAGGAGGATCCCCAAGAGCGCAGGAGACCCTTTTGAGTAAACTGGAAACCACGGACCAAGAGCACAGGCTGCAACAGAAGATGGAGCTGATCTGAAATACCAAGCCGAAACTAGAGGCCATTGGAGGGTGGCAAGAACAAGATTGGAAAGAGGAATAAAGAAATAGAAACAGCATGATAGGCTACAAGAATTAAACTACTGCCATGTTAGTTCCATTATACAGCCTAATGCAAGGAAGGAGACGTTTGAGAATTTAAATGGGGCACCAGATGTATGCATGCTGGATGTGCCTGCATTTTGTACCATGAGAATGACAAGTAAAAGTCGGGAAAGTTTTATACAACTATCAACAAAGAGGAAAAGCATCGGAGTGATGCGAAAGGGAACAGCCTTGTGGTGCTCTGAAAGCTGACACTTAAATGGCTATCTCATTGACTAAATTGACTACTTAAAATGTAAAATTACAAATGAAACACTATAATGGAGAAATCTGAAATATATTTTTGGATCAACAGTACAGATATAAGAACAAAAACAATGAGTGTTTGAAAATCCCTCGAAAGCCACGTCTTCTCTTTCCACGAGATCAGTGAAAAGCAAATAATTTGGAGGATATACAGCATAGGCAGTTGAAACTCCGTGCACGCACTGACATGCATCCTCCGGCAGAGCAGTGGTCTGCCTGTTCATTCTACCCTTCACCACATTTTACTACCCAAGCTAACCCTCCTCTCTTCCCAAACAACTGTAGAGCATATAAGGAAGGCCACACTCCTTTGAGAACATAGGAGGAGATGAGGTCCAACAGCCAGACCTGCCGATTTTGGAACATGTTCGAGCCCAGTGTTGGCTCAACATCCTGTGATCCGGGGCAAATTACTTTTGCCTAAAAAAGACTAACCTTTTGTAATGTACTCTGGTGCTCATGTAAAGCAACCTATTGCCCTCGAGCCGACTCCACGCTATATAAAACTGAAAATAAAATACGACACTCATTTCACTACCATACATTACTAAGTGACATTATTAGGGGACAAGTGAAAGAGCAGAGTACACGTCTCTAGGCTATACTCCAAATCCCACCTCAAGATGTTCTTATAGTACCAATAGAGAGGTCAGCTGGCGATAATAACATCAACAAAGTCAAGTCGCATCAGCGTGCCATGCTCGCAACCTTTGATGAATAGCTGTGCAGGAGAGTGGAAGAACAAAAACATGCATGCGGGAATACTGTGTGTAAAACAAAATACGACGATAGCACAACGATGACCATTGTAAAGCATTTTAGCAGCCTAAAAATTAAATTGCTGTGATTACTTTGGAGCGCCACGGCGAGCAGTTAGCAGCGAGCCCCGCAGCCTCAGCTCGGCGATCCGCGAGTGCAGGGCCAAGTGCGAGGGCGGGGGCGCGCTGGGCTTCCTTCTGCTGGGGGTGGGCGGTGGGTTTGGCCTCAGCGGGGAGCGTGTCTGCGCAGCCTTGTACCTGCCTACCAGAGCGAGCAGCGCGTGCTCATGTACGAGTCCGGATGGGCAGGGCATAAGGGAGACAGGGAGGGTACAGACAAGCCTCACTTCCGAAAGCAACCCGACGACAATAGATCTCGCAGAGCGAGCAGCGCATGCGCTGCGACGCTAGGCGAGACCTAAAAATGGCCACACAGTATTTTTTTCTCCAGAAGTAAGTTACCATAAAAGATCCCCCTCTACTTGTCTAGTAAAAAAAGCAGACTGGTTATATTGCACAGCGAGTTAAGCACTTAAGCTTTCAGCTTTGAGCAAGAAGTTGGAAGAAAGTGCTGAACAGATAAAAATACAGTACTTCTGAAGTCATTAAAATGAGTACCAGTTCAGACCAGGAAATAGTATTCACTGTATATAAATACTTTTTGTTTTGTGAAATGGTTTAGTGAAAGTGCTGTTATATTATATTTTTTTCTTTTTTAGGATGTGTAGCATTCTCTATGGTTTCTCTTTTTAGGTATTGTATTTTATTTATCTCGTATTTTTTTACCGCTTCTGCTGCACATCTTGCCAAATTGCAATGCAGGCCAGCAAATGAAAAGATAAACTCCCAGTTTTCATGTAGTGCTCCCAGTTTTAGGAGCTAAGGGAGAGACGGCACCGAGGGAAAGGTTTGTGTATGTGTTTTTTTTTTTTTTTTTTGTTGCGCAGCGCTCATATCCGGGCACAGAGAGAATGGTTTGTGCATGTGTATTTTGCACAGCGCTCATATCTGGGCACAGAGAGAAAGGTTTGTGTATGTGTATTTTGCGCAGCACTCAAATCCGGGCACCGAGAGAAAGGTTTGTGCATGTGTATTTTGCACAGCGCTCATATCTGGGCACAGAGAGAAAGGTTTGTGTATGTGTATTTTGCGCAGCGCTCATATCCGGGCACAGAGAGAAAGGTTTGTGTATGTGTATTTTGCGCAGCGCTCATATCCGGGCACAGAGAGAAAGGTTTGTGTATGTGTATTTTGCGCAGCGCTCATATCCGGGCACAGAGAGAAAGGTTTCTGTATGTGTATTTTGCGCAGCGCTCATATCCGGGCACAGAGAGAAAGGTTTGTGCATGTGTATTTTGCGCAGCGCTCATATCCGGGCTTGCAGTTATGTCAGATTAGAGAACTAACACACAAGAGGGAAAAGGGATCTGCCTAGGATTACAATTTAAAGTCATGTAGGGAAACATTAGAATTTATATCTCCTGGATCCAATTCTGTCATGTTAAGCGCTCGGCCACATCTCCCTGCAGTGCTTAATTTGTAAACCAATAAGTGCCAAGGCCTTTGTCAGGAGTCTACTGTAGCGTGCACCATCCTTTGCCCCGGTCAATGCTGCCAACGACAAACCAACAAAACTACTAACCATCACACTCCTACAGGTGTGACAGTTTGGACTATTTCAGGTCAGCCAACTCTATAACAATAGCTTGGGCGCAGGTTTTTGTCATTTTAATGTATATAATTTGTTGTGCTCATCTCTGAATTTAACAAACCGCGCCACCATGTGGCAGACTGTCATAAGTACTGGTGTTGACAATTAGCTGCCAGTGCCAGGCACCGGAAACCACCGGCTGAAATTAAGCACCGCCTCCCTCTGTACATCTCATGTGTACCTGACGCTGTGCACTTGGAGTCGCACAGACATATTCCTGGCTAATACCTCATAGCTGAGCAACCAACTCAAATTCATTTACAAAGGTGCATGAATGTGTAGAACGTATGCAGACAAAATAAAATAAGAGGCACAACAGCATTTATTTGGAAGAAAATTATGTTACAGGTTTATTAAACAAGGTAATGGTTTAGCTTACGGGCAATCAAAAAGTTGGCGGACATCCTGATTAACCAACAGGCATCAGGGCTACATACAACCAATGCAGTACCATAGTTCAAGCCTCAGGGCTGCACACAACCGGACAGTTCCATAGTTCAAGCATCGGGGCTACATAAATCCGATGCAGTACCATAGTCAAAGCATCAGGACTACATACAACTGATGCAGTGTCGTAGTCCAAGCATCGGGACTACATACAACCGATGCAGTACCATTGTTGAAGCATCGGGACTACATACAACCGATGCAGTACCATTGTTAAAGCATCGGGGCTACATAAATCCGATGCAGTACCATAGTCACAGCATCAGGACTACATACAACTGATGCAGTACCATAGTCCAAGGATCGGGGCTACGTGAAACCGATCCAGTACTATAGTTCAAGTATCGGACTACACACAACCGATGCAGTACCATAGTTCAAGCATTGGGGTTACACACAACTGATGTAGTACCAAATTTCATCCATGATCGAAGCCAGTTTATTGTCTCTCAGATTGTATACATTCATCGAGATATTCTACGATACATTGTATTGATGAAAACAATTATCCCGGTCAATCATACAAAGTGATCCTATCAGATTAATATTTATATTATTGGAAGAGTTGTATCTAAACTATCAAACAGTATCACACTAATTTTTGTATTTTTGATCTTGTATACTTTTTATCTTGACTATGATGTGTTTATCAAGATGAGGAAGTTCTGTCATGAATTATTCTGTTTTTAACTTGTCATGTAATTGTCCAGACACTGTATCATTGATTGTAGTATTTTGATAGAAAAATAATATTTTAGTTTTGTTCTCGTGTGTACGTCTGGCCTTTTTAGTAATTAATTTGCAATTACCTTACATAATGCTTAGTAAATAATTTGTTGCCTTGGGATTTGTATGTACAATTGTATTTTCCCCTGCCCTGGGAACTGATATCAGTAGGAATATATATATATTATCTACTGGCGGTCGCCAGTAGATAGTTATAGTTAGGACCTATTTTCCATAGGAAATCCGCAACATTCTATTCCCAATAACTTTGGCGCCGGTTGACGAATCTTCGCGAAATTTTCAAAACTTATGGCCCGCTCCGGTCCGCTCCTATCCTGAAAGTCTCGGGGTGATTCGTCAAGTGGGGGCCGAGAAAAAAGGGGGGTCCCAAAACGTGTTTTCCCATGCAATTTTCCATAGGAACCTTTAGTCGCAGCTACAGCCCGAACTGCTGAACGGAATTACACCAAATTTGGCCAAAAGGTAGCCCTTGGTTCAGAGTCGTGCCTTTTGGTTAAATGGTGTAAATCCGTTCAGTAGTTCCTGAGAAAATCAAAAGTAAAACCACATATATATCTATGGCCGCGGAGGGTCCGCGCACCCTGAGCGCACCTTCCCGATCACGAGCTGTATGCTAATTGGCTGTCAACACTCCAAACCAGGAAGTGTTGGCAGCCATCTTGTTCCTCGGTAGAACCGAGGCACAAGAAACAAGTGCGCAAAACGCAAAAAGGGGGCAGGGTAGAAACACCCTGACCCCCTAGGCCTGCTTAGAGGGTCCCACAAGGGCCCCCAGGGCCAAAAAAAGCTTTTTTTTTTTTTTTTAAATCGGCGGGATGCGCTTAGGGTGCGCGGATCCCGCCGTGAAAAAAAAAAACGAAGCGCGGACTCCCGCGCTTCGAGGGTATTTTTCCCCCGGGTGGGCCAAGTCCCGGGGGCATGCGGGGGTTCATTGAAATAATGTGTGGGGGACCGCCAACCCCCGGGGCTTTGAATTATAAATGGTGCGGGAGGGCACTCAGCCCTCCCGCAGCCCCGGGGACCTCCACCCCCCGGGGCTTCTTTTTAAAAAAAAATAATAATAATAATTATCTGTGTGGGGGGGCTCGAACCCCCCCACACGCCCCGGGGACCGCCACCTTCCCGGGGCACTAAGAATTAGAATGTGGGGGTCCGTTTCGGACCCCCAAGCCCCGGGGACCACCACCTCCCCGGGGCTGTGCACAGGGTGGGAGGGGGGCCGCGCGGCCCCCCTCCTGGAGCCCTTGATGGCCCTGGGGACCATCACCCCCCAGGGCCGGCTCCTGCAGTGTCCCGGGGTGCTCACCCCGGGACACTGTAGTTTGCTATGGCAGGGCGGGAGCCTCGCGGCTCCCGTCCTGTCATAGCAAACTGCTTTGGTTTTTGGAAGAGAGAGCAGGAAACCTGCTCTCTCTTCCAAAAGCCAAAGACGATTGCTTTTCCATACGGGGAGCTGCATCTTAGCAGCTCCCCATGTGGAAAAGCAATGCCAGCTCCCGAGGGACGCGGGGAGCCGGCGGGACCATGGGGGGATTGGGGACCCCCCCACGGTCCCCAACGGAGAGGGCCAGCACCGGGGGATGGGGTCCCCGGGGCTGCAAGTGGCCTGAGGAGGGGGGCAACGCAGCCCCCCTCCAAAAGAATTAAAAAAAAAAAAATAAGGCCTTGGGAGGGGGGGGGGGGGGGCCACGCGGCCCCCTTCCAAATATTTTGAATTTAAAAAAAAAAAATTAGGGGGCAGGCCCTGGGGGGTGGGGTCCCCAGGGCAGATAAATTACAAAAAGAAGGGGGCCTTCTTAAAAAAAAAAAAAAAAAAGACCGGCATTGCGCCGGAGGCCACGCCCCCTCCTTGCAGCACTCTGCAAACGCGCCCCCTGGCGCGTTTACAGATGGGGAACGAATTCCCCTTGAATACTGGGGGTCCCTGGGGGCCAACTAGCCCACCAGGAACCTCCAGTATGCGCCAGGGGCTGCGTTGCAGAGAGGTGTTCTGAGGCCACGCCCCTTTTTACACCTCTCTGCAACGCAGCTCTGTGGCGCTTAATGGAGGTAGCTGGTGGGCTAGTTGCACCCCAGGGACCCTCAGGATTCAAGGGAGTTAATCCCCGACTTAAAACGCGCCACGGGGCGCGTTTGCACAGTGGTGAAGGGAGGGGGCGGGCCTGAGGTGACATGTGTGCAAACATGCCCTGTGGCGTGTTTTAAGTTGGGGATTAAGTCCCTGGAATCCTGAGGGTCCCTGGGGTCCAACTAGCCCACCAGGTACCTCCAGTAAGTGCCACAGAGCTGCGTTGCAGAGAGGTGTAAAAAGGGGCGTGGCCTCGGACCACCTCTCTGCAACGCAGGGCTGTGGCGCTTACTGGAAGTACCTGGTGGGCTAGTTGCACCCCAGGGACCCTCAGGATTCAAGGAGTTAATCCTCGACTTAAAACGCGCCACGGGCGCGTTTGCACAGTGGTGAAGGGAGGGGCGGGGCCTGAGGTGACATGTGTGCAAACATGCCCTGTGGCGCGTTTTAAGAGGTAGTTTTAATCCCCTGCCCTATTATGTACTAGGGACTTACAGAGGAGGTCATGCTAATCACAGGGGTACCCCAACGCATAGTGTTCCCTAGTGTATGTAGGTGTTTTCACTGTATTCTAAGTGTCTTTTAGCATAGCACTGGCTCTGGTTAGTCAGTCAGTTACCACCAGTACCCATCTGAAAAAGTTGTGGGCACAGGATGATTTTGCAACAAGGCCTCTTTCTGCTCCTCTGTTGGTTCTTTCTGCACATCTTTTGCTTCTTCCTGCACTTTTCTTCGTCTTTGTGGACTTCTGTTGCTTCTTTCTGCATTTCTTTTGCTTTTTTCTGTGCGTTTTTTCTTCTTTCTTCACATGTCCTACCTCTGTAGGCAAAGTTAGAAACTAGCATTTAAAAAACCTTTGAAATTCACTTAAAAAATCATAGGTTTCAGGCACGTTATAGTTAGAAATTAGCATTTAAAAAACCTTTGAAATTCACTGAAAAACCATAGGTTTTAGGGAAAGTTATAGTTAGTTGGACATTGCACTCGTAGAAAACCCGTGAAATTCCCCCGTTATAGTTAGTTCAGCTAACTATAACTCGCGCCCCGCAATGCACTGCTGATGACGTCACATATTACATCACTCATGACATGGTCAGTGACATCACTGATGACATCACTGATGACATCATCCATGTGATAATTTGATGCATCTTCTCACACCCTAATATAACCTTTGATACACCCACTCTAAATTACAGACTGCTATTCTCAAAACCATAGACACTCCAACACCAATAACTACATACCCACTCACTGATTCTTAGGTCTACACACACATCCACTCACTCACCCGTACAGTCACTCTTACTTACGGTCACTCAGTACGGGACTATCATATGCACTCATACACCTATATAGACACTCACACACCGCCACTTATCCATAGAGGTACTCACACACCTAGTCAGTCATGCAAATAATTAATCACACTGCCATTTACTCACCTATACAGTTATACACACACCAGCTCACTTACTCATACAAATACTAGCACATTCTTACGCTCTTATACAATCACTGATACAAGTACACACTCATCCATACAGCCACTCTCACAATCACACACTCTCACTTATAGCCATTTATATACTCCAACACACATATATACTGCCTTTCACATATGTAGTTACTCACACATATACCACTGAGATATACATTCACTCACTAACACACCCATACACACACTCACCCACCCAAGCAGTCCATCACAGACTCACTCTTCAAATCATGCAGCCAGTGAATCACCCACTCACACATCTATGTACAGAGTCACACACACCCCACCCACACAAACACTCAGGCACCCATACAGATACTCAGAGAACCAATCAATAACCCATATAGACACTCATGTAGCTATTCGCAAATCCATGCATCCACTTACACACCAACAGACAGACGGATACAGACATTCACACAGTTTCGTCACTAACCCATGCATTCAGTAAGATACGTTTAATCACTCACTTGTAGAGTCAGTCACGCACCTACTCAATCATCCATTCAGACACTTATACACCCACTCATTCTTCAATACGCCTTTGCCTATATATATTAAACATATTTAAACTTTACAGAAACACACAGTCACTGGATGATGTCATCAGTGATGTCATCAGTGATGTCACTGACCATGTCATGAGTGATGTAATATGTGACGTCATCAGCAGTGCATTGCGAGGGCGCGAGTTATAGTTAGCTGAACTAACTATAACGGGGGAATTTCACGGGTTTTGTACGAGTGCAATGTCCAACTAACTAGAACTTTCCCTAAAACCTATGGTTTTTTCAGTGAAAAAAAAAAATATATATATATATATATATATACACACACACACACACACACACACACACACATTACTGAGAGAATACACGTTAACCACATTAATCTATGGGTGAACTGTAGGGTGGCTTTCACTATGACCCGCAATAGAGGATGGCTCAAGGTCTCAGCTGGAGGTGAACCCTACTAGCTGCCATGCAGAAGTGACCTAAGAGTAGATGTTGGAGAGAAATTGGTGCAAGTTTTATTTGCTGCTGACAACATCTCACTCCACTATGGAGGAGGGGAGCTACAAAGTGATTGCTGGCATTGTGCTGGAGCTAGTCACACGCAGAATGGGATCCAGCTGCTCTCAAGTCACATTGACTCACCTCTTGCAGTATGGAACCCTTGCAGCAGAGTTCATATTGACTCCTCTCTTGCAGTATAGGACCCCGCAGCATGTGTTCACATTAACTCATAGGACCCTGCAGCCCTGGGTTCACATTGACTCATCTCTTGCAGGATAGGACCCCGCAGCCCTGTGTTAACATTGACTCCTCTCTTGCAGTATAGGACCCCGCAGGCCTCTGTTCACATTGACTCATCTCTTGCACAATAGGACCCCGCAGCCCTGGGTTCAGATTGACTCTTCTCTTGCCCCATAGGACCTCGCAGCCCTCTTTTCACATTGACTCCTCTCTTGCCGCATAGCACCTCGCAGCTCTCGTTTCACATTGGCTCCTCTCTTACAGTATAGGACCCTGCAGCCCTGTGTTCACATTGACCCATCTCTTGCAGGATAGGACCCCGCAACCCTGTGTTCACATTGACCCATCTCTTGCAGGATACGACCCCGCAGCCCTGTGTTCACATTGACTCCTCTCTTGCAGAATAGGACCCCACAGCCCTGTGTTCTCATTGCCTCCTCTCTTACAGTATAGGACCCCACAGCCCTATGTTCCTGTTGACTCCTCTCTTGCAGTATAGGACCCCTTAGGCCTGTGTTCACATTGACTCCTCTCTTACAGTATAGGACCCCGCAGGCCTGTGTTCACATTGACTCATCTCTTGCATAATGGGACCCCGCAGCCCTGTGTTCACATTGACTCGTCTCTTGCAGTATAGGACCCCGCAGCCCTGTGTTCACATTGACTCCTCTCTTGCCGCATAGGACCCTGCAGCCCTGTGTTCACATTGACTCCCCTCTTACAGTATAGGACCCTGCAGCCCTGTGTTTACATTGACTCCTCTCTTGCAGAATAGGACCCCACAGCCCTGTGTTCACATTGACTCCTCTCTTACAGTATAGGACCCTGCAGCCCTGTGTTCACATTGACTCCTCTCTTGCAGGATAGTACCCCGCAGCCCTCTGTTCACTTTGACTCCTCTCTTACAGTATAGGACCCCACAGCCCTATGTTCCTGTTGACTCCTCTCTTGCAGTATAGGACCCCTTAGGCCTGTGTTCACATTGACTCATCTCTTGCATAATGGGACCCCGCAGCCCTGTGTTCACATTGACTCCTCTCTTGCAGTATAGAACCCCACAGCCCTGTGATCACATTAACTCCTCTCTTGCAGTATAGGACCCCGCAGCCCTGTGTTCACATGGACTCCTCTCTTGCTGCATAGGACCCTGCAGCCCTGTGTTCACATTGACTCCCCTCTTACAGTATAGGACCCTGCAGCCCTGTGTTTACATTGACTCCTCTCTTGCAGAATAGGACCCCACAGCCCTGTGTTCACATTGACTCCTCTCTTGCAGGATAGTACCCCGCAGCCCTCTGTTCACATTGACTCCTCTCTTACAGTATAGGACCCCGCAGCCCTGTGTTCCTATTGACTCCTCTCTTGCAGTATAGGACCCTGCAGCCCTGTGTTCCTATTGACTCCTCTCTTGCAGGATAGTACCCCGCAGCCCTCTGTTCACATTGACTCCTCTCTTACAGTATAGGACCCTGCAGCCCTGTGTTCACATTGACTCCTCTCTTGCAGTATAGTACCCTGCAGGCCTGTGTTCCTATTGACTCCTCTCTTGCAGTATAGTACCCCGCAGGCCTGTGTTCACATTGAATCTTCTGCTGAATTGCACCCAGATGCTCTCTGTTCCGACTGGGTCATCTTGTGTGTAAATGGACCCTGCAGCACTGGCTTAATTTCGACCCTCTTCCTGTAGGATAGGACCTAGGAGCTCTCTGTTCACTGACTCTGAGAGAAATAAACTCTGCTTCTCTCTATTCAAATTGACTCCTCTTTTGCAGAATAGGACCCTCGTGTTCCCTGTTCAAATTGTCCGATATGTGTTCACAATTCCCTCTCTCTTGTCAGATTGGGCATTGAGCTGTTGCGGCCTATTCTGGAAGAAATGAGCCAGCATCTGAAGTATGCTCAGAGTGGAGACCTTACCAGTGTGGGTTCACGTCTAAAGATAGCATGGTGATGAGGTTACTGGGCGTGGTGGCTTACCTTCTGCAATCCTGATATGGGGGTGGGCTTAGGCTGCTATGTACTTGATCTGTGAGCGATCTTCGACACCGTGGACCACACTCTTTAAGTCCGTCGTCTGAAGAAGGTGGCCATAGTCATCAATCCACAATGAGGTGATCAAGTCCTTCGTGTGCCAGAGAGGTTAGACTAGCGTGAGTGTAAGTCCAGGAATGCTCAATATGCTTTCGTTTATGAAATCTGTAAGGTCAAAGAGCCCAAAACACAACGGTGTGGTTGGCCATGAGTCTGCCCATCAGAGGCCTAATGGCAGGCAGGATTCATTTTAAGTGCCTCTGTATAATTTTTAAAAGTAGATAGACTACGACCCCCGCAAGCTATTGATTTAAAATGAAAAATGACCTCCCAACTAGCTGTCAAGAACACCTCACTCTGTAGAGAATCTCCCCTGATCCGGAAGCCAATTAAGCTCTTCTCCCAGTGGGAATAGGGGAGGCTTCTAGGGGCTACACTGAAGTGGCTGCTGATTGCTCTTTTAACACCTCTGGGAAACTATTGGTAAATTGAGTTCCATTGCATTGGATGATAGTAACGGGGGTTCCTTGCAGCGCCTAAAAGCAACAGTACTGCTGTATTAAGCGCTGTAGTACAATGTTCTTGCTATTGCTCTGAACGGGCCCTACAGACAGCCCCTGCGCCATCTTTGTGTACGTACTGTCATTTGACGCTGACGCGCTCCCTGGTTCACACCAGCAGACCGCCTCTGGGGGCTGATACCATCGCTCGTTTCCCAGCCAGCTTTGAATCCGATTCCCCAGGTATGCCCGGCCTGCCGTCTGTACCTGGCGGTTTGTTTTCAGTGTCTCTTGAAGCCTTTGGCTTTAGAATCTGACCCACTTTGTGCCCTAACAGGTTTCTGTGAGTTGCCAGTTTTATGGTGAAATTGCAGTCGTTGAATTCGCCGGGAGCCCTCGCCTTAATATAAGGCCACACCAGCGCCAAGTCAGAAGGGTTAATCGATTAACCGATTGCCTTTATAGGTTACAAAAACTGACGATGCATTTTTGTTCGAGCAGTTCGGCTAGTTGCACAAGTGATGTTGCGCCTGTATTTAACAAAATGAAATTGGCTCTGCATGAGCTAAACTTTGCAGCACAAACGTAGTCGACTTCTCTTGTGCAGCCCTTGTACATTGACAAGCAATACAGAAAGGGAAACGGCAGAAAATCGAACAATTCTGGATTCGTGTCAAACCGGCTGAAAATTATCTCGCAAGGTGGAATGAAATATTTAGAGCCGGAAACAGGGTTTGTAGAGATCAAAACCCGTAAGCTTTGCGACACTTTGTGAAAAATCAAACTTTGCACACCCACCTTGACACGCCATAGGGTTCCAGTGGTAAAGATTCCAAACAGTAGACGTGCTCGTCTTACCCCTGCAGTCTGTGTGCTCAGCTTAATTAACTTCATCACCTCTTGTGTGTTTGTGTGACCAGCTGCAAACGCTGCACTTACCACTGTCATGGTGAACATTTCGAGGCTGCTGCAGGGACCAGTGGATGCGATTTATAGAAACCGTCCAAATGCCAGCATCAAAAGTTTCATTTAAAACAAACATTGGCAAAGCCAGCCGGTCAAGCTTTAATGTATAATCACCTTTCAACACAGGCATTCACAGTACTGTCTACACGCGTTGCATGGACAAATGCTGCTTATCACATTATTAAAAGCTGCCCTATTGACTTTTCCAGTGCTGGGGAAAAATACCACATTGATTTCTTTCTGCATAGAATGTATGCAGGAGATAAAGAATTGAATGTGACAGTGTAATGAGTGGAGTTGACCTTTTCAGATGTAAACTAGTCTCTCCTACATTTCAAGGGAAGTTCTTCCTGAAAGGTGGAGTGATACATCAATAGCCTAGCAGGAGGTGAGAGGTCCATACTCCTTGCGGTGGAGCCGAATTCCACGCTAAATATTGTTTAAAGAATTTGTAACAATGCGTCTTGCAGACAGCTGAACCGTCAAGCCACAGCTAAGTAGAAGAAAACAAGCATTTGCAATGCAATAGGTCTCGCATTTGCGAGAGTTTGAGCTATTGGTATTGTAAATGACAATGCCTTTTATTTATCTGTTTTGAAAACCTGCAAGGGGTGCGCAAACACGTGCTTTGTACTTATTGTCGTTGCTTCCGAAAAGCAAAGGTGGCAGTAAAAGAAGCACAGTTACTGCCAGCCTTGCTTCTCGTAAGCAACAACTATAAGTACAAAGTGCATGTTTACGCACCGCTTGCAGGTTTTCAAAACACATAAATAAAGGGCAGTGTCATTTACAATGCCAATATCTCAGACTCTCACAAATGTGCAACTCATTGCATTGCAAATGGTTGTTTGATTACGTGATCTGCTCCCATGCACCGTCTTATGAACTATGTTTGGCAGATGGTTTGCACATTGGTTGACCAGAGATCTATGAATTGATGGAACATATTGAGAGGCCAGCATTTCCATGTACCATATGTTAGAGTGCTAGAATGCTGTGTGCCAATAAAGGAATTTTAAGGCGCGATGTTAAGACTTTGACTTTTATTGTTCTTCAGTTTATAGCTAGAAAAGGTCCAGTTCAGAAGCCAAAACTTCTGTAGTAGGCACATCTTTTCTGGCTGTGCTTCTCAGTGCCTCTGAGCCTCTTCATCCCATCGGATGAATAAAACATGCCTACCGCTTCCAGGAGCCCTCTGCTCATTCGAGGAATTCACTTCAAGGGACCACTCGTCTGTTCCAAACCTTATGCATTTTAGGAAAGTTTTCATAACTTTGCATTGATTGACTTGCAATTGCATTTATATGGCGTTTTCATTCCCCTTATAGATGTTCCATGTTAAGCGCCAAGATACCCTTCGCTGAGCATCATGCATAACCCATCAACATACCATAACATAACATTCTCTTAGTTTCATGGTACTTATATGGTGCATTATATCCACTTTATGTTTGATTCTGTGAAAAATTAAGATGTAACTAAACCAGCATTTTCACATTCGTCTAGCCCAAAAATGCCCACTTGCACGCTGATGCCTGCACGGCTTTAGTGCTGTAAGCATCCTTACACGATTCAATGCACTCAACATTAGCATTGTAGTACAAGTGCTGGTGTATCAATTTCAGATTCTCTAGGAATTTTTCTCCCTTGTTTTAATCTAAAGCCCCATATGCTGTCAATCTACACCAATCAAAAAAAGACATGCTTTCCATTTTCCCGTTTTTTAGAGCTCAAGACCGAATATAACCTAGCATAACGTGGAACCCTGTGCCACGGAAGAGAGCTGACACAGACTGTGTTATATACTCTTCTGAAGTGATGCCTGCTCCACGCTCTGCCTGTGATGTGTCTGCAGGGCATTGGAATTCCAGACATTGTAATATAGCTCCGTGCAGCACGGGACAGATCACATACCCATTCCATACATGTCTGCGGTCTTAAAGCACAGGGATGGCCAGAGAGGCCGGTAATGATTCCTGACATATACTCGGCGCTGACCCCGGAACGGCCAATCCCGCCTGACCGCGGGTATCATCCAAGTCTGACCGAGACCCACGGAGGGCACCAGGCCTTCTCTCTTGGGGAGGCTCTGCAGTGCACCCCATGAAAACTGACGCAGCTAGAAAGTGGACCTTGAAGAGCGTGCACGTGCTCACGGCGGGGTGACTTGTAGAGCACATAGTGCAAAACGGCAGTGCTTTTGCCGGGTGCCGGAGTACAGCGGCAAGGCTGGGGGCGGTTTGTGGTGATAACATGAAGTGGGTCCCCTGCCTGGTCGGGTTACAGGGCCCAGTTGAAGGCAGGAGGGAATGATTATCGAGGGTAATGAACACATTTATAACACAGCAGCGGAGTCCTACGCCTTATGGGGACCTGGCGATGCGGTCTATTCCGGTCCGTGGGTGGTTGAATCTGACGAAGTCGTTGGGGTTCTTTGGGGAGTATTGTAGTGCGATGGATAGGCTGGCCCTTAGCAGAATGGGGTCCAAAAGGCAGGGGGCTTGCTCGGCTCTAATTGCGTGACTGTTGCGCCACTGCAGATTTCTGAGGGCCGGTTATTCCAGAGTGCAGAAATGAAGGGCCCTTCGGGAATGGGGGAGATGGGGAGGGGTCCGTTTAATTGTTGTGGGTAGAGTGCTGGGTTTGTAGCCTAGACCTGTCCGTATCTTTGTTCTCGTGTTTGATTCTAGGATTGACATTGAGTTTGGACAAAGAGCTCAGTGTAGTGATGGCCCCGGTGACTGCGTCGGGGTATCGCTGATTGTGACTGTGGCCCGGGTCACGGGCAGGCCTATAGAATAAAAGAGACTCCACACAGAGAGGTTCGCTGTACTGGGCATACTCTGGCACCGCCGTTTCAGCCCCACCCTCTTTATTTATACAGCCCCCCTGCTCGGCAGAACTCTTCCATCGCGCCTATGCACACGGGTGTAATCTATTCAACCTCCCCACAAACGTGCTGGAGGTGGTATATTACATACTTCCCCCAACCACAACAAAATTTATAACAGCAAAACAAGAGTAGCAGACATAAGTAAAGTACACTACAAACGTTACCCAGCTGCCAGCCTTGTACCTGTGCGGCGGCCACCATTGCAGTGCTCATGCTGTGTTGGAGGTGGGAGGGGTCGGGAAGACAAGGGCAGCGATCCGCGAGGGGTATGTGCGGCGGCCGCCGCCATTGTGAAACGTAAAGTTCGCATGGCATGCTGAAATTAAAAAAATTAAACTGAAAGCGTGCAAAGCCGGCCGGCCGTACGCGTGCACATCTCTTGCCTTCAAACAGCGAGCGCACCTCCGGCTAGCGTGCGTGTCTGGACACCGATGTGGGAAGCAGCGCCGTACGCATGCACATCTGATGTCCTCCGAGTTGTGCTAACGCCGCCGTACGCGTGCGAGCGAGCAGGAGGTGTACTAGGAAAGTGAAAACAAAGTTATGCTAAAACGACGGCAGCCGTACACGTGCACATCGCCTGTCCGGGTGCGTGCACTAGGAAAGTGAATGCGCGCCATGCGCGCGTTATGCTAAAACGACGGGAGCCGTACACGTGCACATCGCCTGTCCGGCCGTGCGTGCACATCTCCTGTCCCCCTTCGGAAGCAAAACCCACAACCATAGATCTCGCAAAGGCAAGCAGCGCATGCGCTGCGTCGCTAGGCGAGACCTAAAAAAGGTGGACGCTTACAGAAACAGTGGACCGACATTACATTGTGTTAAATGTTAGATGCGACAGTTCTCAAATGACGTAGAGGCGCTGTAGTACAGGAAGAGAGCCGAAGCGGAACCAGATTGGCAGAGCCTGACAATGTACAGGTAGAAATTCGAGCCCTCGTTTGAAGGCCTGTATGCATAATGCCTGTAATAATATTTGTAGGTAAATATTTTGCTGTCTTGGGGTGTAAACATTCTAAAAGAAACAGCCAAGACTGCTCTCTGTTTGCTATGCTATTAAATTGGTATCAACAGGATTGGCAGTAAAATATATAAAAATCAATGTATTAATTTTGGAAAAGGACAGTAACTGAATTTGCTTCTAGCAGTGTACAGGGGCAGCAACATTACTATTTCAATCCGATAGGATTTGTGCATTCCTCTGTTTTAAGCCTCTACACATTTTTCACTTACGATTCTACCACTTTCACTCTGATTATGTGGCTAATATCCGATGAGTGCACATGTGCTAGTCTTTTTAGGTCTCGCAGAAAGACAGCTTAAGCGTTTTTTTTAATACTCATTGTCTCTAATACATTAAACTAGTGGCCTATGGGTCAACGCCTTGCTCTTGATTGGATGACTTTCTTGTCTATCTCATTTCACTTTTTTTTATTTTTTATTAGATAGCATTCCTCCATATTCTTTCTTTGTTTTTCACTGGAACATTTCTTGCTTGGTATGTTTTGATTGACTTGTAACCTTCCCCAGCTCACTTTTAGGGAACTTCTTTTTTTCTTTTTGCTTAAGCGTTCCATGAATGTGCATGTGTTTTCCAGGTGTCCCCCCACCCCTTGTGAAATTCACACCCGCACTCCATGTTGCTCTTACATGTGCTTCTCCCCCTGCCCGCATGTTGCCCTCGTGTTGGTTTTCCCCTCCTCTGCTCACCCATTTCCCCAGCCACACCTTAATTTTTCTCCCACCCTTCACGTTCCTTCATATTATTTCATTACTTTTTTGTAACTTTTTTTTTTTTTGGGACCGCCTAGCAGCTTTTATTTGGTGCCGGGTCACTCTGCTTTCAGAAATGAGCTTTACTGTAACTACTTTTTTTTATAATTACCAAACCAAGCAATGTATGCAATCCTGGATCGGTAAAATAAATAAAATGAGCACCTCATCATTAAGAAGGCACGTGTATGCGTGGCGATGCATAAGCGTGCATAAGTCATCACGCATGATTTTCCTAGATTTAGCAATACCGTGAGATATCCAAGGTTTTTGTGCTACCACTCAACTCGAAAGAGGCCCCAAATTGGCAGCACCACACAATGATTAACAAGGTTTATCAAAAGATGTAAGGACATGAATTTAATTATATAGTAATATAGTTTTTTGGGTTTTAAGTAGTCTGAGACTGGCCTCTTATGGGCGCAGAATTATTCCTAGGACATCTCAATTCGATTTTTCTTGCAGGGTACTAGGACGTGGCAAAGTGTGCGAAAAAGGATTGTTTCTGGTTATGAAAGAGTCCAGTACATCTCCTTCTGAATAGTACTGTGTGATTGGCTGCAGAGGTTTGCCAGAGACATTCCAGCTACTCTTGTGATGGTTTTGTCCCGGGAGCTAAAACTGTGACTTTACAACACTCTGACGAAAGCATGCACCTTCATCAAACCAGACGGAAGCCATTGAATATTCATAGTGACCATCCTAGATTCCGCAAAGCCAGGTGGGCCGACCGCTCCTTCTCGGTACTGGCGGCCAAATTATAGACTATTTTGCCTGTACCTATTGCAAACTTGCACTCTTTGTTGGTGTTGCGTAAGCAACTCAAAACCTGTCTTTTCTCCCTTCCGTGAATGCAGCTCCTTGGTCTCCGCGGATGCCCCCTTAGCGTTTTGCCACCTTCATGTTTAGTGCGCTTTACACATTTTATTCCATTCCATGTGGTCCATAGAACAGCTGACATGCACAGGTATCACACCAGTCCCCAGTGCATGTGTGTTACATATTCACCCATTCACCACTCAGCCCATTTATAATTCGTTCTTAAATAATAAGAATAACTGGGGCCCTAATATGGGCTCCAAACGATTGGTTCAACTGGAAGGGCTGGGCCTACGGTCATGCTTTGTTAGTATGTTTGTAACTGGGTTTTCATTCCTCAAACGTATTCTGATATGTGAATTAAATTGCTATTAAGTAGCAAGTGGGAGACCGACAGTGTCATGCAGTTTGTATAAAGCCTTTTTGAAATCACCCCGACAACGAGTGTTTGATATTGCTATACCTTACCCAGGTTCCTGTGGTTACACGGTTGACATTTATTGTTTCCAACACCAGATACTAGCTTATTTGTCACCTGTATCAGCATCTGTGTCCCACACAAGGCTATATCCATCATCAGCTGTTCCGAAGGCCATACACCGTGCATCCCTAGCTACACCCTATATTACTATCACCTCCACCATATACCATCTACTGACTCCTGCAACACTGCCCACCACACCCTCACCCCATGCTACACACATGCTGCATACATCTACGCATACCCCTACACATAGTACATACACACCACAGACACCAACACACCGTACCTTTTACAAGGAGAATGCTTCAAGAAGTAGGTATTGGCAAAGCCAATAGGTCTCGTCTTTTGGATCTCAAGCATATTTTGCCGATGCTGTGCAGAAGAAAAAAGCTCTGTGATGCAGCTGCTGTTTTTCAGCTGCGTCATTCCAGTAGACACGTGCATGCGTGATGACATATGTGGTAGCAAGTTAATACAAGGCTGACTCCCACTGGACCTGTATTGCTTCTTTGCTGGCTTGTGAAAGCTCTATGGGCTAACCACTACTTAAATTATTGCATGCAAATCAAATACATTAACATACTTGTATTTCTTTATTTAAAATGTCTTCTCATTTTATTATAGTAAAAACCTTTCTGTACATCCAAATATTAATCATCAATTCAAAATACATAATTCTTACACATTGTAATGCTTCAAATGCGTGTCTTTTTTTAAAAAGAATTAGAAACTGTACAGTCATGTAGAGACATTATCTGGTACATATCTTGATATGTTCCCCCAACAACCAACCACACAATACAACTCTCTCCTTACACACAGCAGGACACTTGCACAGCCACATCTCGTGCATAACCTTCCCAACCACAAATTACATGTACAGATGAAAACAACAGAAAGAAAACTTCAAATATGGCGTTGTGTTGTAAGTTGGGATCTCATGACAGCGGGTCAACGCACGTTTTGGTGGATTTTATAAATTTGATCCACCTTTATCAGGACCACCTAGTTACGTATTTGAAAGTCAGTGGATATTATGGGGGGGTATCGCTAATATCTCAAAGTTTTGGGGCAAATCCGCCCAGCCATGAAAATTCAAGGTTTGAGAGTAATCCAAAACATGAATAGGGGATGGAGAAGAAAACTTGAGTCATGCCACTGGTGTTTGCTCAGTCATGACATAGTTTGTTTGCCAGGTAAGCTGGTGTTGTTATTGAGGGTGATCCAGCGCGACTAATATATTTTCCTCTCCTATGGACATAGCATCCAGGTCAGAAACACTCCCTTTTCCACAACTATACCAATATGACGGTGGGGCCCATAACACCGCATATACATTCACTCACTCAAATATTCCCTGGATCTCATCCACTTCTACCTAGGAGAGAAAGTTATGATGACTGCTGGAAGGGAACGGGATACCTTTTTACTGTTGACAAGATAACTGTTTAAACATCATACATAATTGGATTGTAATCCTGTCAATTTCTAAAACACCAAAAGGCATTCCGTTCATTGGTCGATGGACCAACTAGTAGGAATCAGTTGATGGTGATTAACACCAGCTCAATCACTTTAACCTATTAAACATTTGCATTTATTATTGAGCTAAAGAACCACAGACTCGTAGTTTTAATTATAATAAAGTTTATCTAATTATTTAAATGCATAGAGAAATCTTCATTTTATTAATCAGTTAATACATTTATTATCATTATAAGAATAAAGTTCAGAGAATTTATGCATACCCTTTTAGATGAAAAAATAAGTTCGTCACAGCAGATCACAGCATAGCATTCCCAAAATCTGACTGACTGTCCCGCTAAACAGGCCTCCTCAACGGACCACCTATACAGGTTTTCCGCATCGATCTCCTTCCTTCCCAATCAGATTAAAAAGCAAAACGATTAATTAAATTTAAAGAAAAATGGCCTAAAGAAAATAGCAGCGATTCTCCAGCGTCAAAGTTCTGTGCCCAAAAATTATGTATGAATAGCGCTCCTCCTACTTAAGAGTAGGTCCTCTTATACCCTAAAACTGGCTTACTAAACAGAAATGTTTCAATCTTTGGGGGCGAGATTCACGCTAATTGGTCCATTGGAGGGGTGGCAAGCATCTCCTCATTGCCCTCCTTGTTCAAACCAGTTCCGACAATGTTTATAATTTTCGTCCTTTACACGGTTTTAGGACATTACCAGTCCGATTGACAAGTCTTCATTTGTAACTTCTCTTGTATCTTTATTAAAACAGTTCATTGTTAATTCACTATTGCATCTTTGGTTCCCATGTATGTTCTCGCTGCGTCCCTTTTTGGCACCCATTCTGGTGTCAGGTCATGGTGACCTTGATCTTTTCATTCTGGGCTCTACTTTCGGATCACGTGTCATTGGCAACAGCTTTCTCCCAATTGGAAGCCATTTTGCACTTGCGCACTTTAGCTCATCTGCCTCGGTGGCCATTTATACAGTGCGGCCTAGCAGGCCCATACGAACTATTATGAAAACAAACACAATCATAATCAAAACAAAGAAAATAAGCCTTTTCGTTTCCCACCCGTCATTCTACGTACCCCAATTAGGTGTTACCTAGCAAAAAGCGACATATAAAGCTATGTTTACTTACCATCCGCATACTTTTGTCACAATACAATTTACTACATAGCACAAATCATGCAACATTATTTTAATTAGTACGCAAACCATTATGTTATTATTATATCACGTAGACAAGCGTTAGTAGGTTATCTTTTGGACATGAATTTTCGATTATCCCTTATAAAAGATGTCTATAAAAGACGTAAAGTGTTGATTAATCATCAAACAATTAATAGTATTAATTATTAGCATTAATATTAGGGGGTTCAAAATTTTTCTTCCTTACCTTGCTCCATCAAGGGCCTTATATGTGCTGACCCAGGCTGGAAGCGGGAGCCAGTGTAGGTCTTTTAAAGTTGGGGTGGTAGGGTTGACTTTCTTCAGAGCCCATGATACGCTGTGCTACTGTATGCAGGATACCTTTCAGGGCTGCTAAGGTGGTATCGGGGAGACCGCTGACCAGGGCGCCTGCCTCCATCGGGATGGAAGAGAACTAAGGCTTGAAAGGTTCTTTTTGAGGCATCTTCCTTTTGAATGTAATGCTACATATCTGTTTTAATGGAGGAACATTTTAGCATTTCATTTATCCACGTTTCAACCAGCAGAGAGTGTGACTTCTCCGCCATACCATTGTCATGTGCCTTTTGGCAATCAAAAACACGAGAATAAGACTTTTCCTTGTGTCATCTTGTCCATGGCGTTTTGTTACTTAACACCAGTGTTTAACTGCATCACATACACCCACAAGTGGAATCGGGTATATTGTGGGTTCAGCTGCATAACGGGTATATTCATGTGGTTATCAGTGTAAAAGCAACATCAATTTTAATGTTAGTCACTGCAACTTATTTGACTCATGGGTATGCCTGTGCCCTTTCTTCATCTCTCATACCCATCACCAACTGAATTTTGATGAACAGGGAGGATTGTTGGCGAAGCTCAGAAGCACCATCATTGAAGGACTGTCAAAGCTAAAATGGCTGGTTGGCTATGCTGAGTTATTTGGTCTGGCCCGGCAGAAGATTGTGACACTATGTAAGCACCCAATGGGACATTTGTTACATAGTGAGCTTTTATAAAACACACACCTTCAGGAATTATTCATGTGAACCTTGTGAGCAGACATGGCCTCTATTGGTACTTTCTCTAGGGATGTCATTGGGTGTTCAAGTAATTATCACTCAGTGGGTGCAGCAGCCATTTATCTACTTGTTCTGCCGTACTTTACCGATGGTTAGAGGCGGATGTTTTTCTGCATATAGGTACATTGTGCTACCTGATTTAATAACATATATTTAGAAGGTGCAGTATAGTCTACCATTGGCTGTCGTGTCGGGTCAGTGGCGGGGCATAGAATCTGGTGAGCGATTGCTCTAACTGCGTGAGTCATATAGTGCCTCATCTCAAGGCTTATTAAGTACAGTGGGTTGTGGTTTCAGACATCATGATTAATGGTGTCAAAGCGAACAGAAAGCATGAGCAGAGCCCAGGTGTGAGTAGGTATTGTTCTTATTCTAGGAATTGCCATCAATAAGAGAGATTAGTACAACCTTTTCCCCATGACCTGATTGAAAGCAACAGAACCATCTTAAACAATTATCTGCAACATTAACCCTCCGTTTTCACAGTGCTATTGGAATTTGAGTAAGTTCAGAGGAGCAGGATTAGTTTGAGAGGTTGCAGTGAGTGGTGACCGAGGTGTTGGAACGATGTCCTTCTGATGCAGGTTGTGTGGAGGTCATGAGGGACGAAGCGCTTTAAGGATTTTCTTTCATGATTAGGCACTGTCAGTGTTTTTGACTATTGCTTCCGGGGTTCTATGCAGTTATCTTTATCTACATTACGCTACTCACAGTTGAGTTGATGGTAGTTTGGGTGAGTTGTATGATTAGACTAGAGAATCTGTCGAGGAAAGGTTGGAAGCATTTGTTCGGTGATAGCTAGGAGGACACGGCCTGTAACCAAAGCGGCATCAGTTAATACTGGAACCCTTTTTGCTTTGGTTTCATGTCTGCTTGATCTGAGTTGTAGAGCAGTCCTTGATTTGTAAGCAGAGGTGATGCTACACGTCTCCTCTATTCATTTTGAAGCTCTGTGGGTCTACCTTTAAACAAGAATTGTGTGCGCAATGTTGATTCATCAGCTTACTTAAGGCTGGATGGGCAGCTCTTTATATTAAATACATTAGATTACATCAGCTATTGATCAGTCAATCTTATTCAGGTACTCTATGTAATGACACTTCTTGTTCACTAACATTTTGTGTATTGAGGTAGTCTGCTTCAAAATAGCTTGTGATCGGCTTATTCCAGGTTTGAACTCTCATTTGTCCTCCGTAATGCTTTAGGCCAGGATTTTTCAGTTGTCTTATTTCTTCACCACTCTTGTGGAGGTGAAAAAGGGCGTTTTTTGACTACTTAAGCATTTAGTTTTGCGTTTTTTTCCATGTTTCAGAGCTATCAACCTTTCAGTGAACTTCCTACAATTAAAACAATCCCTTCCCCCACACCTGATCCACAAGACCCTTTCGCTCCCACCTCCCACCTGCCTCCATTTCTGCCTTTATGAAAATAATTCTAAGACAGATGATGGGGCTTAATCCCCATCACTCCGGTACTTGTCGAGGTTGCAGGGCTTTCTTGAACCTCTGCAGTGTTGTCGACAGGGATATATGGAGGCCACTTGAGCCCATTGCGACTAGAAGGGGGTAGCAAAGTCTCCATGCAAGCATTCCTCTAACCACGACAACCATTGCATCTGGCAGGTTTTTAAACTTCATTTATTTGTGACTTTATAATCTAGGCCACATAAACTAAAGTTTAGCACTCATCCTGTAAAGCTCTTCTTAGAAGTCGTTGTGTGATTTTCGGAAAGCAGTAGATGTTCAGACTTTTCGAGAACATGTAGAGTTTCTCTGTGTAAAAGTGTGGGTTCTCTCAGTTGCAGGGTTTATCTCAGGCTGGAGAGACATTAGATCGTCGTGTGATCTGTTTGATCTTCGCAGCTGTGAGTTAGTACAGTACAGAGGGATGGCTGGAGATGTAGAGGTGGAATTTGTTTGGTGGATGTGAAGGCTCCATCACTTTGAAGACTCCATGCACAAGATATGTTCTCTGACTATTATTAATTAGCGCTTGTATAGTGCACACTCTGCCAGTAGTATGACATCGCAGTGCCGTTTGGTAATCCAGGCTATAACTTTCCACGCATTTCCATTGTACGATATAGTCCGAATCAATTCAGTGGGTGGGTGTGTGCAGGCAGTAAGGTGGCTAGGTCAGTTTTAACGAGTTGTGACTTGTGCTCAGTTTAATTTCCTTGGGATTATTTTGTAACTTTGTGGTTTCCTGCTTGCCAAGAATACTGGAGTATAATTTGGGTCGGGAGAAGTTTGCTTTTCTGTTGTAGACCTGAATACATTACATTTGGATAATCCCATTTTGGCTTTGTGCTGCCAGTATGGTCCTGGCTTGTGACTGAAAGGATAGATATGTGTCCATCCAGACTCCTAGTTAGTAGGGCCTGATGTGAGTGCTGAGTGAGATGGGGTTGGATTTTGATTATAGCAAAGAGTAATATCTTGTTTGTTGCAGCATTAGGTTTTGGTCTAGTTGAAGCTATCCTCCCTCTTTCCAGCATGAGCACTCTCGTGGTGAGGAGTCCAATCTGTCTTGGAATCCTGACTACTGCTATAGATGCTGAGGAATTATCCGTGTGGACCCAGAAGGCAATATGCCTTTTGGGTAATGCCAGTTTTGCCATTACACATGAAAGGAGGAAAGGTCTCCGACGCCAAGTTAAAGGTTTACTTGGGTGTCCTTTGGAGTAGATAAAATGGGTCCCTATGATCTTTGGCTGCATTTTGAGCGATTCTTTGCAGGCTTATGAAATAGTTTTTGCCACTTTCCTTAGCGATTAGGCTGTATTAGGTGCTTTTTAAGCTGGCACCCTCCTGCCGGTGATTCTTACATGGCCACCTAACATCACCTTGACATACAGCCTGGCCTAGGGCTGAACCAAAGCCCACTGTAAGTATGTCAAAGTAAGGGATGCCACGCTGTCTGCGACTGGCAGCTAAATCTTTCTGTTCCATAGTCAAAAAGGACATCTTGACAACATCAAAGAAGTTTCCCATAATAACCCTGATTACCACCAGAGCCCCTCCTCCCACACTCGGGATCACATAGAGCCATTGCTCCTGCTCACACAAGTCTCTTCACCACCACTCATGTCACCCACACTTCCATTGCAATACAGGAGAAGTGGCATATCGAAGTAAGATTTCGAAACACTGCGGCCTAAATTGTTGGCATATGGTACAGAACTTAAGTCTAGTATCCAGGCATAATAGTATGTTTTTTATATTTATAGTTTGAAGCATCGATCAAGTCATAAGGGTGCATTGTATTTTAATGTTTTATTGAATTGTCAGGGGAGGTTGTTAAAGTGATCTGGTATCTGTTTTTAGTGGGCAGGAGGAGGTCTAAAGCCTGCTGAGAATGACTGCCCCGTTGTTCTCGTCTGCCACAACTCTTTCATGCCTCCTGATGAAAACAACTTCCAGAAGTTTGAATGGAGCCTCCCGTTCCCAGTTCTCAAATATACCGTGATGCCAGAATTAGCATTTAGTCTAAAAATAATGATGTATTCACAATTTACTTGGTGCATGCCACTAATTGAGTTGCATCGTGTGCACCTCTATTATAGTTGTTTTCAGTTCTATTTTACTGACCTTAGAAGGATGAACGAACAGATTGGTCCTGTCTTGCTTAGTCTGTGACTGCAGGTTGCATACAGTTCTGTGGTGCACACACTCAAATCTTACCAGAAGGTGTGTGACGTTGGAACAATAACTGATGCGTACCTTCTGCGGTATAACATTCGTCTGGAAAGTCTGTGAGTTGTAGGCCTGCGTCTACTACTTTTGTGCAACTGCTCTTTTTTGGATTTCTTAAAATTGCTGACGAGTGAGCTTGCAAATCTACCATAATGGTACATTCGCAGCCAGACTTCGCTTTCACCAGATATGCACCTGCAAATAGTAAAAATGAACATTTACTCATGTGCAGTGTATGCTTTTTGTCACATACAGAACTAGAAATAGAAGGCTGGACCGCTGATTGCACAAGATGCATTATGACTGTTACTTGTCCTAGTGGTGAAATGGGGGAGCTTGAGGTCAATGTTTGACAGAAAATATATACTTCTTTTTTCGGCCATGTTCACCTTTTTGTGAAATGACAATTTAGTTTTGTACTATTACGTTTTATAATTGTTGCTTGTGAAAAGATGCTTAAAGGACTAGAGTTATACAGATTTTTCTCGGTGTATTTAAATTGTGCGCAATCAGTGTCCTGAAATCCCTGAATCTGCGCTCCTGCTGCATCGAAATTCTACGCTGGGGGAGCGAAAACATGAATAACCCCTGACAGCCCAAGAAAGGGGGCACAGCTCTTTCTGGAAACAGTTACTTCTGAATAAGGCGCATCGCTTTTTCATTCCACTTGATTCGTTTCTTCCAGCTCGGGGCCTGTAACTAACGGTGTATTTTTTTGTGTTTTGTGCGTGCCCAAGACCACACCAAACGTGCATTCACATGTCTTCAATCGAGGCGCGATACTTCTAACCCCTGCCTACCGTGGGGCACGGTTGCCGTGGCCACGGAGGGCCTTTGTCCCCCCACAAAGGCTGGCATTCTGCTTTCCCTGGAGCCCCTAATGTGCCCTTTCACTTGGTCCTCCTTTCAGAGCCCTGGCTAAGCTTGGCCTGCCGCAACGCTCCAGGAGCCGGTTGTCATGGCGACGGTGATGGAGACGTGGGAAGGAGGCGCGATGGAATGGGACGCACAAAGGCCCTTTAATTTCTGTTGGAACAAAGGGAGGAAGGCTCCTCGCCGCTCATCTTTGTACGCCCTCCCGGGCCCCGCAGCCGAAATGAATCCCAGAAAGTCCCCCTTCAGTTTGGGAACGTGTTTACATCCCCGCGCTCTCGTTTTACAGGACAAAAGTTGACAGCTTCGAGGCGTCGTGCAACAAGCAAAATTTTTGTAAAACTCTTCCCGGAACAATTCTCAGCTTTTATTTTTGCCTAACAGGCAAATCGCAGGGCTGAATGTGGATTCATTCAGTTTGGCCGATGTTCGCCAAGGGATGGTGCATCTGTCTGTCACACACAGACAAGGGCTTAGGGATGGGCTACACGGTTCGTTATTTGATGTTTTGGGACGGGAAGCGTCCATTCTGTATCTGATGGTCAGAATATAGATGTTTAGAGGTAAACGAGCGTTTTCCATATAACGATGCGTGTTTTTTCCTGTTGGTGTTTTTAGAGTTTTGCTTGTTTTCCATAGGGAGAGTTTGCATTTCGATTGGAGACCCGCATCAACCTGATTGCTCAACAAAAAGGGTAGACGGGCGTGTGAAACGTGTTCCATGAAATGTTGGGAAAAATCATGACTGATTTCCCCTAACATGGTCACGTTTTTCCTTTTCTACATTTATTTTTAAAGTGCGGTAATTCGAAGTGCGGCTCGGTCACCACTCTTTGCTCTAACGTGTGAAAGGAATGAGAAAGGAGTTTGTAGAGTGGAAATCTTTCTCAAGGTTTACTAAGATATAGAGAGTAGGTTGTCCTAGGCATCAACAGTGAACTCTATTCTAGCTCAAAGCACACGTAAACTCGCACCGGACGTCAGCAGTGCAAGCTTCCTTGGCACAAGAAGCAAGAGAGTGCATTAAAGGCAGCAGCAGCGCAAGCCTCCCTGGCACAAGAAGAGAGTGCAGTATGGGAAGTAGCAGTGCAGGCTTCCCTGGCACAAGACGAGAGTGCACTATGGGCAGCAGCAGTGCAAGCTTCTCTAGCAGAAGAAGAGAGTGCACTATGGGCAGCAGCAGAGCAAGCTTCCCTGGCACAAGAAGAGAGTGCAGTAAAGGCAGCAGTAGTGCAAGCTTCCCTGGCACAAGACGAGAGTGCAGTAAAGGCAGCAGCAGTTCAAGCATCCCTGGAGCAAGAAGAGAGTGCAGTATGGGCAGCAGCAGTGCAAGCCTCCCAGGTGCAAGAAGAGAGTGCACTATGGGCAGCAGCGGTGCAAGCTTTCCTGGCACAAGAAGAGAGTGCAGCAAAGGCAGCAGCAGTGCAAGCTTCCCTGGAGCAAGAAGAGAGTGCAGTATAGGCAGCAGCAGGGCAAGCCTCCATGGAACAAGAAGAGAGTGCACTATGGACAGTAACAGTGCAGGCTTCCATTACACAAGGAAGTGGTGAAACATGGGCTGCATCCGGGTAAGCTCTACTCACTACTGAACAGTTAACACGTGTAGCAGCAGCGCAAGATTCACTCCCTTACAAAATAGTATCAGATGGGCAGCAGCAGTACACCTTTCAGGTATCAGCTGTGCGTGATTCACAGAACAGAAAATACCATTGGGGTCACCAAGGCTAGCTTCTCTCCCTTGCAGGACGAATAGCACATGGGCAGCAGCAGTGCACATTTCCGACACCCAGAACAAATGTGGCATGATTAGTAGCACTTCTTTGCTCTTTCACAGAACAGGAACAACATTTGCCATCATCCGTGCAGAACAACATTGGCAAGCTTCACTCACTCACAGAACAGGCACAAGATGGGCAAGTGGATTGCAGGTGTCCTAGGCAAGGCATTTGCTGTATAAGCACAGCCGTTAATTCTGTTCTGCATCCAAGCAATGCCCACCCATTAAGATTACTTAATAGTAACCACTATGGTAAATTTATAAGGCTAAAAAGGAATTGTACTCCGGATCTCAATCTTAATGATCTCGGATCTCAATGAACACGAGAGACTAAGACTAGATTTCTCTAGAGGGTCTATAGGACATGGTTTCTAAAAGATGCTCTGAGTAGAAATTGACAGACATTCATTTATATCCCCCTAATCGACTGGCACAGACTACTCATGGAATTATAAAGTCCAATCATGACGGTACTGTTTGTAGTGGAGCTTAATGATGGCACTAAACCTATAAATGTAATTTTATGAAAACATTGGAAGGTGTTATTTTTAGTTGAGGATTCATCCAAAGCATTGTCTCTTCACTCACAAGTCACAGGTAGAGAGCATCGCAATCCTTGTGGTAAATTAGAAGCCAGTTTTTATTCCTGTCAAAAAGAGGGAAACTGATGAAACGGCTGGTTGCCTGACCCACATAGTGTTTTTTTTTATCAATGTGGTAAATGCAAGATATGTAAATTTACTATTAAGCAACTGTATAAGGATCTGAAATATTGAGAAAGCTAGAAGATTGAGTTTGTGTGTGAGTAGGTCTCTAGGTGCAAACTTGGATTGCATTTTGTTTGTGATTGGCATTTTATATTTCACTTCATATTTTCAGTCTGCTTGTTGCAATGATAGGTCTGTAGTGATCAGAATTTAGTCATGGCAGTTAACATTGGAAGGTTTAGGGAGTTTATGTAATGTTCTGAGGTATGGTGCTTTGAGTGTGTCTTATCAGGCCCTGGATACCCTCATGGGTCACAGTGTCACAAGCACTCTACAAATCCCCCTTACATTACATTCACTTACGAAATAGTTACAACATCGGCTTCAGCATTCTTGGCATATTTGTTTCCAGTGGCTAGCTCATTTTATGCTCCATGAATGAAGTATGTATTTGTTTTGGAAAGTTGTGTTTGTCATTAGTTAGCACTTTTCAAGACAATGACATTCAAGATTAAACAGGAACAGGGGTGGGAGCACACCGCTTCACCCACCAGCAAGGTTCGCCCCTGGCATTCTGGTAAATGCAGTCTCTTGTTGCTTGCTTTGCTCTAGTATTCAGAGTGTTTCGCCAGAGTTGGCGCAGATAGTGCTGATCTCTAGACACGTGTTTCTGGTTCTTTAACCATCATCAGTAGAGAATACAGGCTTGTATTTTGGGGTTTGCTGAGTAGGCTGCCAAACATTATATCAGGTCCGGTACCTCTCACTGGCGCGCAGGTGCTTCATCCACGAGCTCGTCAGCTCAATGACTCACGGGAGTACTTTAAATAGACAACAGGATGTGGGAGCACACCGCTGACCTCTCAGGCAAGGTTCGCCCCTGGCATTCTGGTAAATGCAGTTTCTTGTAGTTCGCTACGATATTTTCGAGTGTTTCGCCAAGGTTGGCGCAAGATTAAGTCTGGTTTAGCATTCATGCACCAGCACTAATGTTGAGAGGCCGTTCTTTATTTGCCATCATCAGACTTTGAGCCAGAGAAAGAAAGGCACGGAAAGGAGGAGAAAAAAAGAAGAGAAAGGAGAAAGCAAGGATGAAAAAGAACCTGCAAAAGTGAGCTGAAGAGACAGGAAGTGTATGGCGGTGGAGGAGAGGGGTGCAGAGTGGAATCAAGATTAGACAGCACCTTGGCATTCGGCATCACCTGAAGCAGGCTCCCAGGAAGAGCATTGGGCCCCTGCACTTACTCTTTTACAAATTAAGCACTGCTTGCGTCTGAGCATCAGGTGATTGTCTCTATGTAGATTTCTTATAAAGCAGCGTCTCTAGTCTGTCTTATCATATTGTTATTTTTCTGTTCTGGAGTGGAAGTAATTTAGAAGTCCATTATATTGAGGGATTCAGAGAGGTGCGCAGGTAGAGGTATCATATTGCAGATATGATGAGCATGGAAATAAACTAAAGACAATGGGCATTTCTCTGGCCTTTATGTGCCTTGAAGCCTGAAAATGAGAAATGTACTTTTCTCAGTAAAAACATTGATCCACAAGCTGAACTACATACACTTTACTCAACTGTCAAATAGAAGCCACACACCTCCATAGTACTAGAACCTGCTGTCGGTCGACAGAAACTCCTAATTGTGGACTTCAAGTGATGATCCAAACAGAGCTGTGGAATACGAACGACACTTGTGGTTCTCAACAGTGTCATCATGGGGAAATGGGCTGCATGATGTAGAGTCCAGCAAGCTATTCATCACTTTTTAGCATTTTGTATGCAAACAAAGCAGTATGTCTGGCAAAATGGACTATTCGAAAAATGGACTGATGTATGGTCCATTCATTGGGAAGATTGAAAAGGCAGGGCTTCTTAAAAGTCAAACACTCTTCCCGTCTCTGTCCACATTCATATTAAATAGAAGAGCATATCAAGTGCTTTCAGTGTTTGTTGTTGTCACTGAAGGAAGTTGAAGTTTTATGGAAGCACGGGCTCTATGTTTTCTTCTTTGACGATTTGTTTATTGCACCTGCCCAAAACTGGTCTGCTTGTTGAGAAAATTCGAGCCTAGAGGTACCCTTGTCTGGTTTTGTTGGACTCCTGGACTCCGTGTACTTAGTAAAAATACATTTCTGATGTACTCTAATTTATCAAAGATACAGTAAGGGTATCGCTGCTTCTCCTCAGACATCCCTTAATTGACATCTTAAAACTAGCACTTCCACATTGAAGTAGTTTACGTTCTGCAAATAATTGGAACACATTACCCATGTAAACCTAGACATCACTCCGAGAAGCAGCCAGCAGTGTAACGAAAATAAATTTGATCTAAGAGTTGAGCAGTCCTACAATATTTGCACCATAGGATTTAAGCGAATGGCTTAGACTTTCAGAACGGCCAAGAAGGTGCACTGGCCAGGATTACAGCAATGCAGTCACCTGTTCCGACGTGTTGATGGGTTATGATTTTTCTTATTATTATCCAACAAAGGCAATCCTGATATCCTGCCGCTGGGCTTTCTGACCTCCCAATTGACTCAGTTTCCATGCCTATGGACTGTGATGTCTGGTATTGTGAGGACATGAGACGTCATGGCTGAAACCAGTTCAGTGGCCACCTGGCTGCAAGGAAGTTGTTAAAGGCCATTGGTTGCTTTGGGTCACTGCAGTCTTTGTGTATAAGTTGCTGGGTAGAAGTAGCTTTGTGCAGAGCACGTTAATCCTTCTCACCAGCCTAGAAGATACTTAGCAGGCGATTAACTGGTGTAAATAGTGGAAGAGATCATATTTCTGCGATGTGCTTCTTGAAAAAGGAGTTGTGAGCTCAGACTTTTCATCAAGGGGCGGGGGTGAAGAATTTGGGGGTGGGGTGGATGGTTCAGGGTGGGAGAAGAGGATTGGAGGTCTCGGAAATAATTTGTTGCATTTGTCAAATTCTGTCACCTTAAACTTCAGATGAAGAGATTTGTCCTAGTCTGATGACAACGGAAAGGCCAACAAAGTATCCAACAGATCTTCAGAGCTGGTGAGGAAAACCAGAGACTGAGCTTTGTGCTCTGTGGCTCTGCTTAGGCAATTAGCTCAGACTCTGTGTGTAGATTTTTATTTTTAATTGGTCAACATGAAATATGTACCATTCTTCATATGATTTGATGCAGACTCAAAAAGGCAGCGACCCATACACTTGTGACAAAGCTTAGCCTGCCATGATTTACCCAGCTTCTGAAGGCACACTATCAGCCCTTTGAGGGGAAACAATAATGTGTTAGATATGGAGTTAAGCATAGTAATTAGCCATATTTAATGTCATTATTCAAATAGAAGATTCACATCTCTTGACAACAAGCAGCATGAATCGATTCTCAGTCCTCCCTGCCCAAATCAGTACCATTTTTCATGGCATTTTTCCAGCCTTCACAATTGTGTCTTTTGTGTGTTGCGTCTTGTGCTGTGCTGCGCCTTATGAGCTCATCGAAGCTCCTTGCTGAATATACAGTTCAGTGGCAGTCCCGGTTTCACGTTATCCCTCTTCCTTCAGTTTGCCTCTTTCTAGAGTATCCTGCCATGCTGGCATACTCAGGAAGCGATGTGCAACTTATTTTCTTGACTTTCTGTACTAACGCTGTTGAGTTGCAGTCCATGGATGAGTTGAGACCGCCTGCTAGTAAACGAAGGGCCGGGAGATAATTTTTTAATTAATGTGGTCTAAATGTCCTAAGTCCGTTTGAAGATACTTTTATCAACCTGTCAGCTGTTCAGGGTGCCCTGAATCTTCATTCCTCTCAATGGACGTCTTTCAGAAGTGACAAGAGCACATATGAGGATTATTGTGTTTCAATAGGTCTTTGGTGACAGCTGTATCTTTCTCTGCCTGCTTCTAGTTACTGGTATTCTGAAAGCCACAGAACCTCTTAAACTAGAGCCAAAACGGTAGCCTCACTGTTTTTCAATCACAATTGCATCAGAAGCAGGACTTAAAGCCCTATGTGTGATCCATTGCGTCTTGAGATGACAGAAGAGACTTCTTATCCCGTCTGTGTCTAGGCTCAACAGTTGAAAAAAACTCCTCCAGCTGCACTGGCTTTGGGCTCCAGCCCTCCATCTGAGTATGTTGTATTCCTGCTCATTATCCTGTATCAGGCCTAATAAAACCTAAATCTATGGTGGGACACCAACAATGATATCAATCAATCAACTCGGATTTGTAGAGTGCGGCTGATCACCCGAGAGGGTATCCAGACGCTGGGTTCCTGCTGGGCTCACTCGAAAAGCCATGTCTTGTGTCCCTGTCTGATTTCTTGCAGGGAGGATAAAGACCAGTTTCCACTTCCTTGATCCCCTATTCACATGGATGAAAAGGGATGGGTATGTTGCTTTAATCTGTAAGGTTTACCACTACTATTTTGGCTGAGCTGTATTTTGTTAGTATTCTGTGATACTTTTAAAGACAATGAAGTGGGTCCCAAAAATGCTTCCCTTGCCACTCCTAGTGAGCACATAGTCCTGTGGTGCATGTAGCCTAGGTTGTTTGTTATGTTGTGATAACATGACAGATTGTTTATAATGTTTCTAGCCTTGTTATACTTGACTAATCCATTCAGCAGTCCTCCTGATGAGTTTTAAGTAGATCAGTTTCCCAGCCTGTGTCAACACGTGCAAAACTCACGGGCAACATTACTTGCAGGGATGTTTGCCTCTGTATTACGTCCATCTCGGAGCCAGGAGAAAGCTCCCAGGTTCAGCACAATGATCTTGTCCTTCTTAGGCCTTTGTAGTCCTGGCATCCAGCCAGTGCTGGAATTGGATGAGAAAATATTCCAGGAACTCATAAATTGGGGATTAAGGTGTGGGAACGAAAAGGGAGTGGAGTCACGAAAATCAGAGTTTGCCAGTCAACTTATACATTTCTTTAAAAAAAATTAGCAATAAGGACAAACACGGCAGCAAATCTGCTCTAACTTATTTAATTGGTCACAAACAGTCTGCATTTTAAATAACTTATTGGGTTTAGGAAACTCCTGCAGAGATCTTTGTGTCCCCAGCAATTTTCAGGGGATAATAATAATAATAATAATAATAATAATAATAATGGTAAGACAACTCTGATGGTTAATGCACTTGCTGGAGAGATCTGTGTTTTGCCTAGTCACAGATTTGACTTATAATATAAAACAGAAGGTTAATGTGCCTGCTGCAAGCACATCGTGTTACATGTAGATCACATATTTGTATTTTACATAGATGGGCGAGTGGGTACTGCATTTGCCGCAGAGATCCTTTTGTTACTTGCATTTTATAAGTTGCAGTCCTTCTAATATAGTACAGTGAGATATGAACAAGCATCAAGGAGTAGCTGCAAACTGCAAGGCCTGGATTTACAACCTTATTTTTTTTTCTATCTGTCATTATTCTCCATAGGCGGGACCAGGACTCTGGAACGCCGCCGAGTATGGTGGTCGCGCCGGTCCCCCGGAGTCCAGGCGGGGGGCGGGGTCACCGCGCACAGGAAGTGACACGGGTGGCTCCCATCCTCACACCTGCACGTGATTGGGCATTAGGGCTTTGATCTGGAAGTGCTTCCGGGTCATACAATGGGAATACGGCCGGGAAGCCGGCCGAATTAGCAATAAAAGGGCTGTGGAGCGGCGGATCGGTCTCTTTCTCCGCCGCTCCACAGCCTGATCGGACCACGAGGGCCTCGGGACGGAGGCCTTCACTAGGAGCTTTTTCCCCACCCACCATCCCCTGAGGCAGAAGTTTTGTGAATGTGTAGTTTTGCTTCTCTTGTTTTCTAGCAGGTAATGTAATGAGGCAATCGTTTATTGTGCTAACCGAATTTTCCTTTTAGGGCGGCATCTTGTCTTATTTTATGTAAAGTTAAGTAGTATTCCTTGGTCAGGCGGTAAGGTCATGATTGGTGGGCATAGTTTACGGTCCTTAGCAGCCATCACCATTGTCAAATGGGGACGCCTGAGGGGGGGACAGATGGTCTCTCATGGAACTCCAGGGGCAGTTACAGCCGGTAAGCTGGAAGGTTGTGGGGGGAGGGGAAGTTCCGCTTCCGGTAGGCTTGTTGGCCAACCCCCGCACACGCGCAAGTAAGCTGGGCATAACTGCACAGCCCCCTATGGAGATAATGTTGAGGGCGTAGGGGGTGCCAGGGATGAGGTAACCTTCCGGCGAACTGGGCTTCCTGCGCAAGGTCACTCCAGTAGGAGGGTGGGACCTAGCTTGATCTTAATCTTGGACCAGTCATTGACCTTGCCGTTGGCTCAAACAGGGATACGCAGAAAGATAATGTTGCTGATCACTTAGCTTATGATAGGAATGTCTATGTATTAGAAACTTGTTAAGGATAGCCAAATGACACACTGTACAGATCAGTGTAATGGACCGGACTTTCTGCGTATTGTATAAATGGTGTAAATATTGAGATCAATGTTTTTGTTTATTGTTATGAAATAAAATACTGCCGGGGTTTACGACCCTTAATCCAAGCTGGTGTGTTGTCTACATTGTTGCCTTGGGGTAAGAGGGCGGTGGATCTGACTGGCCTATGGTGGGGGCCCCAAGGGTTGAAGTAAAAGGGTGGCTTGTTTGATTAAGGGAGGGGGACTCGGCAGTACCTGGCCATATAAGGTTTCTAAAAAAGGGTTCCTATGGTGAATAATAAAGTCTTATTAGTGCAGGCAACTCAAACCACTGCATTTAAATCCTGACATTTGCGTTTCTCCCAATCACGCACTTTTAAAATATAATGCCTACTAGCAAAGACGATATGTGACCCCCCTACACCTTGTAACCATCATTGTCTTATGCAACATGTTCTATACATTGATTTTCGCACTTGTTGGATTTATTGTGTCTTTATAACGAGTGTGTCTGTGATGTAAAGTGCTCTGGCACCTTACCCTGGGATGAGTAACGCTATAAAAGAATTAAATAATAATAAAAAAATAGTAAGTGCTATTTAAACCGTTATTTGTGTAATTAGATTACTCGTGCAGACAGATACATCTGACATTATTACAGTGCATGCATATCTCTTAAGTACGTAAAATGCTTGAACAAAGTAAAAAATCTGCCACCAAATCAAAGTTTCTTTTAAGTACTTCTGAAGTGGTGAAAGGCTGTGTTCCTTTGTTTCACTTCGTTGCATTGGCATCTAGGTGTTGGGCTCCAGATAGCTCCCAGCCAGGGTCATACTGGAACAAAAGGAGGTCTGATGGCCCTTTTACACCAGGCCTTTGTTTTGGGCCTAGCTGGAAGTGAAAATAAGAAGCCTCTTCCTGTCTGCAAGTTGCTGCTCGGAACTGAAGGTAGACGGCGCTGCTGAACGTGTCCTGGTGTCAGTAGATTACACCGGGACACATGCAGCAGATTTCACTGGGGCCATCTTGGATCTAGATCAATATTTGCTGCCGGATCCAGTATCCGGCTAGATCCCCCTCATTTCCTGCACTGCATCCAACAGATCCCAAGATGTAGCGTGACAAGATCTTGAAAACCAAACTAGTGTATTCTGCAGACTTAGACGCGGAAGTCCAATTTTGCACCTACCGAGGGGAGCTGAAGGACTGAATTGACCTTTTTAACCAACATAGAAAATCCTCAACAGTGAGGCACTATGGGAAATTAAATGCAACATTTACACACGGTGCCAGCGGTGTTAATTACATTTCTTTCAGATAGGGACTGCTAGCTACTTCTACATTAGAACACATGAAAACAAGCCTCCTTCTGTGTTCAGTTTGCCCTCTCTAAAAACCGCAGTGTGCTAAATTTACTGTAGTTTACTGGGACAGGTGGCGTAACCGTAAACCTCCTGGCAATACTGAGACATCTTATCACTGTACCAAGATGTTGAAGGTTAATTGTCAAACATTTACATATTACCCAGCGGTGTCTCCATGCTATGGGGCAATAGTGAGAACTTTTCCTTTCCCTGCCTTCTAATGGCCTTCTCTCCCGGTTCCTCCCTCTTCTGGACCAGGTAAACTATGACGCCCAAATGCTCTTATTTGAATAAGACTTGGACATTTAGAATTTGCCCCAAACAACTCACAAAAAGACTTGCGGCCTCTGCCTTTGGGAAAGTAAAAGATTGTAATTCACAGAGGTTCTGCAAACAAGGTTGTATTTGTTGAAAGACTGTTGGACTAGTGACTCTTCTAGTCTTATCAGCAAGGTAATGGTGTTCACTTCAGCTCTTCCCTCATCTGCTTGCTTTATTGATCAGACATTGCTACTACTCTCAGAACCTGCAGAATGTTATTTCGTATCTTTGTTGCCAGGTTTGTGGTGGCAAATCTCAAATGAATGTTGCATTCTTCAGAAGCTAAGCTCCATAAATTTGGCTCTGTAGACCTCTACTTCAGTTCAGCCTTTCCTCCTCTTTCTTTTCTCTCAGGGCTTTAGTTTATAGACTGTCTTGAGTCCTTACCACTTCTAGCCTGAAGTCTTAAAAAACTACATCTCTTATAGCCTCCACATCTAAAGTATTGAATTTTTAGAGTCTGTGTGGGCAAGGCCCAATAGATTCTGGTTCAGACCGTAGGTTCTCAATACAGGAGTCTTTTATTAACATTTTCTGGCGCTGCAAGTCCATAGTAATAGCTGAATGTGCACTTGATAAATAATGTTGATGTAACAGATCATATGGTTGTGAAGGCTCCCTCCTCCTGTGTTTAGTAAAGACAACGCCACTTCAGTGCCTCCATGGAAGACTATGACCTTGAGGATTTTTAAACTACATTACGGGATGGTATTGGGGTCTTTGCTGGTGTCGTAGACTATCTTGTGGGAGATGTGGATCTGCTTATAAAGCTTTTCTGCTGTTTGTGACTTGTAGCTTGTGCTAATTGAGGTACATCAAAACCCGCAGGTCGTGCATCTCGTGCCTACATGGACAGTAATGCACACACCAAAAGCTGCAAGAAATGTTGATGGACAGACTTGGCCAACGAAAATAAATTTGCACTCTACACAAACGTCATACACTTGTCTCCCATCGCTCTGCCTTTCACTCTCTCCACACATCTTTATTCTCTTGATTAAATGATTTATTTTGCAACGCAGCACTCCTCAGAGCTTTCAGGCTGGAGGTTTTGATTTTGAGTCTGAGCTTTGGTGGCCAATTCGTTCCTCACTCAAACAATTGTTTGCCCACTGAAGAGATTTAGCTAGTAAAGTTTCTTAATCTTTCGGCTTGGTCGTTAAAAAATGTTTAGGTATGCTTTGTCCCTCTGATAATCCTTTTACATGAAACCTGCCTAAAGTGCTGAGAGAGGACATTAAAGGCCTTTTCAAAAGCAAATCTATATCCAAAGCCAATGAATCAGCCTGGAGGACGGTGCCGTAAAGTCGCCGTTTGTGTGGTGTAGCATAGGATCAGAGGTGGGCGTGGTGGTGGTGGTGGGACGCTTTGGTTTGTGTAATGCCTTAACAAGCTTTGTGTATGGAGCCTCCGATTATCTGTTCACAATTTATGAAAGAAAAAAGTGAAACTAAAGCTGCGTTTGTTTTCAATGAAATCCTGAATGGTTGGTCGTCTTCTGCAGTGACTACAGTGCGCTAATCCCACTTAATCGCTGTAGGATTATGACAGTGCCTTGAAGACGCCGTCTTTGTGCGCACAGTGCATGTGCTCGCCTCTTGTGCGTCACTCGCAGACCATCTAATGGTATGTCTGCTCAGAAGATGTCTTTGGCACACACTCTTTCCCACTCAGCAATAACACAAGTCTTTGTGAACACAGGGCATGTAGCCATCCCAAGTGTGTTCATTGTAGATCAGTGAATGGTATGTCTGCCCCAGGTGAAATGCATAACATATACACTTGCCCATACATCCATCACATGATTCTTTGTGAGCGCAGTGCATGTACTCTCCACTGGTGTTTCACCCGCAATCCACTGAATGGTATGCCCCGGAAGATGTTTTTGAAACACACACTTGCCCAATCAGCCATCAAATGGGTCTTTGTTAGCACCATGTGTATACTTGCTACCAGTGTCACTTGCGATTCTTTTATCAATATGTCGGTCCTGGATGGTGTTTTTTTGCACACACCCCCATTATACAAGTCTTTGTAAGCACTGTGAATATACTTAAAACTGGTGTTTCCCTGCAGTCCTTTGAATGGTATGCCTTGGAACATGTTTTTAAAATATACACAAAGGTGATGGATAGAATGCTTGGATTAATCTCAGCCACTGGGTAACTACTTGGGCAGCATCCCAGTCCACCGTGATTTTGCACACCATGCCACTTAAGTTTGGACCCAGCCATGTGCAAATCTGTCTTGACCCTGCTCCAATGGGAACAGTTCAGCCTGAACTGCCAGGCCAGGTCGTCCTTGAACCGGAAAACAAGCAACCAAGGACCAGTTTCGCCATAGTCAGGGCTCATCAGCCAGGTAGAGCTTGGTTTCAGTGACACAGAACGAGACACACGTGGACATTAGAAGAATGTGAAATAAAGACTGACTGCTGATTAGGTATGACTGTTTAAAGGTATTTCAATGCACCTCAGGGCCTCATGCTTGTAAATGTGTCACCGTAAGAAATTAAAACTAGAGTTGATCTTACACAATGCTGAGGAAGCACGCTTGATGTTGGATAGTAATGCAGAAGATGAAAAGCACATTTCACAACTTTATAGTGAGTGTGCAGCATAAGAAAGTAGGTATAAAAATAAAATGTAATATTGTAGAAATGGGAACGATTTTCAACTTCAGCATTCACTCTTCTTGCTAATTGCATTCGTTAAATCTCAAACTTTCAGTCTCTTACCTCTTGATGCAAACTTTTGGCTGTTCTCAATTTACATTTCGAGTTTTCAACTGAGATTCAGGGAAAACTTTGCTCATTATCAGTATGTTTTAAACTCTGAGAAGGAAATGGGTTGCATACCTGAACTTTTAGTATGCAGGCAGGAGGGTAAACACAGTGAGATACATTCAGATTTAAATCCTGTGCATTTGCTGTAGATGTCTCAGGAATGTGTTTCCATTCCAGGTCTTGACAGCATTTGTCCAGTCATTCTGAGATTGAAAGTGAAGATGCTGCAGGGTGTGAGCAGAACTCTGTCCACAGTAAAATAGGCGTTGGATGTACAAGGAGACTGCAGAATATTAGGATTCTAAGCAGAAACAAAAATTCAAATGAGTCGAGGAATAATAAAATACAAAACGCACCAATACTGCAAGGAAGCATAGGAAGGACGAAGAGGCAATTTGAAGAAATTGCAGTATTCTTTGTATTAGTCAGACACCATCATCTGTTAAGCCTCACGACACTGTAGCTGTTCTGTTTCTGCAGGACCACATTTGTAGTAACCCGCAACATTTTGGAAATCTTTCTGCATGCACAGAGAACAGCACGGTGGCGGATCATACATTTTTAAGGATTAATGGAAGGGCAGCTTCCAAGCAAAATAATTGAGGAAGAAAAGCCGGTCTCCAACAGTGAAGTTCTGTCCTTGATCAAAGTTATAGTTCCTTTTATTTCACATCCTCTCGATGAACTGTCCCTTCCACTTTCAATCAAATTATTTTTGGCCAGAAGTCCCTGTAGAGCATCAAGCAAACGCCGCTGCCTTGGCTGTTTGTAGAACCTATTTGGAACATCTTGTCTTACTGGAACAGAACAGCAATGGACGTCTTTGCGCATGAATACAGTGCTTTGCTTGTGAGAAGTGAACTGCTGTTTTGGAAAAGAAACAACAGAGGCACAGCATGGGATTAAATGAGTACCGCTCAGCTGGAGTTTTGAGACCTGTGCAGTGCTTAATTTGAACCGGTGTTTTCAGGTGCTCGGCACCGGTACTTAATTGTTAACACCTAGTGAAAGAGCAGAGTCCAGAAAACTGAAGCCTGACCCATGTGCTCATGACAGCCAAGAGTACAGGATCTGGGCAAGAGAGCTAGGATGCGAGAGCATGGACACTAACAGACTACTGCAGAGGATCAAATACCCGAGTCCTGTGGAAAGTAAATTAGGCCTTGACAACCATTTCCCTGTACATTCTGAAACTTTCTTATTCTTTTTAAATTCAGTTCAGAGTTTCCTGAGTGAGAAGTATTTGAAAAATAAACCATGCCGTTCATATAGGCTGAGAATGTTGAAATCTGTGTATAATTTGGAGATATTGGATATGCGTTTGCTTTTCCTCCACTATTTTTAAATGTTTTTTTTTCTTTTACATTATTTTAAAATATGCTTTACAGACATCGGCAAAGCCAACAGCTCAGCACTCACATTTTAATGGCTATTGGCTTTGCCAATGCTTGTATATCTGAAAATCAATTTAGATCAGTGTTTTAATCCGTGCTTAATACTGAAAAATAGAAGCGCTGGAGGTACCCTGTACCAGAGTACCTGCTTGTTTCTGAAAAGTGCCGGTACTCTCCAATTAAAAGTATTGCGTCACTCTTCCGAAGTGCCGGTACTCTCCCTCTCAAAATAGAAAAGTGCCAGTACTCAGTAACGGACATTACCGGCCGATTTAAAGCACTGGTCGTAATTCATTCAATCTAGTGAGCAGGTTGGCGGGACCGTTGGTGTGGAAACGCAAGATGTTTAATAGCAAGTTGTTGTTTATCCACCTTGGAAGGTTGGAAGTCTGGGTCTGCCGTGGTAGGATTTTAATTCAACGAGGTCTCTACCAATCCTGGAATAAGGAAATATGGCTTGTTTTTCTTTTTGTTTGAAAGGTATTTGTCATGTAGTCCCTCCCGAGTTCCGGTGAATAGTCCTGGGCGGTGACTTTGCCGTTTGATCGCTCACCCCTTTCTTTGGACCCGAGTGGTCGGTGCAGGGCGAAGCATAATTGCCCGCGCGCTCTGTCATTTAGTCACGCACAGCTGTCTGCAAGCCAGGGGTAATTATGGCCGCCATTAGCTCGCAGCCGGAGACAGGGCAACTAAAATATTACGATTTATGGCTTTTCGAGAGGTGCCCAGTAACTAGGGTTGTTCTGGTGGGTGTCTCTGAAGCATGAAAGTTTGTGCTTCAAATAGTAAAAACATTTTGTTTTAACTGCCGGGCGGAAAAAGTGTGCTTTTTAGGCGACATTAAAAAGGATGCTTTTTGTTTTCAGAAACCACATTTCTGGTCTCAGACGTGGACAGCAGCGTGATGGGTTTAAGGAGGCCTTCTAATGCTAACAAAAAACATCTGTAGTTTCTTTTGCTCTCTAAAGACATCGAACCTTATAACTCACTATTTTGCAGTCTTATGTCGTAGCTCCTAGAAGTGCTAGTGATAAACACTAGTGTATTCCATTGGTAAACCGGTGATTCACCGTGAACATTATTGATGACACAAACTAAACTATTGCCAAGCTGGTCCTTGGTTATCCAGAACTTAGACAGTTCAGTAGTTGTGTTTGACTTCATTCAAAGTCATAGGCGTGAATCTGGTTTTAAAATGTATTTATTGACTGTACTTACTCCCCAGAAGTGGAAACACAATCAATCAATCAATCACAGAATTTGTAGAGCGCACTACCTTACCCGCGAGGGTCTCAAGGCGCTGGGGAGAGAAAGGGGGGTGCTGCTACTGGTCGAACAGCCAGGTCTTGAGTAGCCTCCTGAAGGTCAGCAGGTCTTGGGTCTGTCGTAGGCTTAGTGGAAGGGTGTTCCAGGTCTTGGCGGCGAGGTGTGAGAAGGATCTGCCGCCGGTGGTTGTTCTTCGAATGCGAGGGACGGTGGCGAGGGAGAGGTCGGCGGAGCGGAGCTGGCGGTTGGGGACGTAGAAGAAGAGTCGTCTGTTGAGGTAGGCTGGGCCAGTCTTGTGGAGTGCCTTGTGTGCGTGGATGAGGAGTTTGAAGGAGATCTTCCTGTCGACGGGGAGCCAGTGCAGGTTCCTCAGGTGGGGGGTGATGTGGCTGTGGCGTGGTAGGTCGAGGATCAGGCGTGCGGAAGCGTTTTGTATGCGTTGCAGTCGCTTGATGAGCTTGGCCGGGGCTCCCGCGTAGAGGGCGTTCCCATAGTCAAGTCTGCTACTGACGAGGGCCTGGGTGACTGTCCTTCTTGTGTCTGTCGGGATCCACCTGTAGATCTTGCGAAGCATGCGGAGGGTGTTGAAGCAGGAGGAGGAGACTGCGTTGACTTGCTTGGCCATGGAGAGCGTTGAGTCGAGGATGACTCCCAGGTTGCGTGCGATGGTCGGTGGGTGTCGGGGCTGCTCCCAGCGTCGTTGGCCACCACGAGTCGTCCCATGCTGAGGGGTTGGAGCCGAGGATGAGGACCTCTGTCTTGTCCGTGTTCAGCTTTAGTCGGCTGATCTTCATCCAATCGGCGACGGCCTTCATTCCTTCATGGAGATTGGCTTTGGCGGCGAGGGGTCCTTGGTGAGGGAGAGGATCAGTTGAGTGTCGTCGGCGTAGGAGATAATGTTGAGGTCGTGCTGTCTGGCGATGCGTGCGAGCGGGGCCATGTAGATGTTGAACAGTGTTGGGCTGAGGGAAGATCCCTAGGGTACGCCGCAGATGATCTCGGAGGCTCGGATCGGAAAGGTGGGAGGCGGACTCTCTGGGTTCTGCCGTCGAGGAAGGAGGTGGTCCATTCCAGGGCCTTGTCTCGGATCCCTGCGTCGTGGAGGCGTGCGCGTAGAGTGCGGTGGCAGACCGTGTCGAAGGCGGCGGAGAGGTCCAGCAGGATGAGGGCTGCGGTCTCACCGTTGTCCAGCAGGGTCCTGATGTCGTCGGTGGCGGCGATGAGGGCAGTCTCAGTGCTGTGGTTGCTGCGGAACCCCGATTGGGATGGGTCCAGGATGCTGTTTTCTTCTAGGTATCGGGTTAGCTGTTTGTTGATGATCTTCTCGATGACCTTGGCTGGGAACGGAAGCAGGGAGATGGGCCGGAAGTTCTTGAGGTCTGTTTTGATATCGCTTGGTGAATTGGTTGCTAGCTCAGTTTTTCCTCCCACCTTGCCCAAGTCTCAATAGACAGGAGTGAAGCAGCGCAATGGTAGAATGTTGGTCCACCCCAGGCCCGGCTCCAGGAATTTTTATTTGGGTGGGCCAAGGGTGCATTTGGGTGGGCCACTGCGGGCTCGATTTGTCGCATATATGTCTAGGCAGGCCTGCTTCAGGGCCCTCCTTTATCTCTTCTTAGTCTTACAAGGCCCAGTAAGACGCACTTTTCCAAATCTCTTTCTAAATATTATCACTCTCAAAAAGTGTTTTTTCCATGTAATGTTCCTTTGATGGGAAGAGGACGTTTCTGAGGTGGGAGTATCAGGCAAGTGACACTTCTCGGGCTCCCTCTGTGCGAGCCTTAAGGAGAATCCCTCTTCATTACTACCTCCACCTGACCCCGGACTCTGCAACGCACTCCCTTACAGGCATGATTATCCACTACTCCTGTCCAGTGCACCTTATCTCACAGCTGACCTTGGCCCCAGCCCCAAATAAGGCACCGTCGGGCTGCACTTTCATTTTTCACTGTAAAAACATTAGTAAAATCACCTTCAAACTTAAAACATTGAATATAGCAGTAAATAAAATTAGCACACACTTTAAAGTATGTTCCACAGTAGCCCTTATGACCCAACTGTTAATTAAATAAACAAAAACAGAAAGGCCATGACAGGGCCGGCTTCAGTGCTGATGCGAAAGTCTTTTTTGGCGCCGCACCAATAACCTCTTTCTCCGTAAATACCTTTACTACCACCTTCCAACAGTGCCCCTCATCCCTCCATGGCCCCCCTATTGACCTCCTCCTCGGATTCCCTCACTGCAACACGCCACAAGTGCCCCTCATCTCCCCATAGCCCCTCCCCCTCATGACCTCCTCCTCAGACTCCCTCACTACCACCCTCCAGCAGTGCCCCTCATCTCTCCCCTAGCTCCCCCTCCCCCTCCACCCCATGACCTCTTCCTCGGATTCCCTCACTGCCACCCTCCAACAGTGCCCCTCATCGCTCCATAGCCACTACCTCCTCCTCGGATTCCCTCACTGCCACCCTCCAACAGTGCCCCTCATCTTTACGTAGCCCCTCTCTCATATGCATTTCATTTGTCACTGTCCTATGTTAGGATTGTAACTTCTGAACTGCAAGTAACACAAGGATCTCTGTGACAAAGGCAGTAACCCACTGAGCTTCCACATAAAATACAGTTCATCTGCATTTAAAAACTACTAACAGACAAATGATTGCTCTCCAGCAGGATCTTTAATTACCAGCGTTATCTGGGCATTTTGTATTGTCTTATTGTTGTCCTGCATCGGCCATGATAATGATAAAAACTGTTGAAATGAAGCACTCACGAAGTATGTGTCCTGCTGGGCCTGCACAGATTTTAAAAAGAAAAACAAATAGTAACACATTCTCTTACCTACTCCATTAGTCAAACTTTGTGTCACAGCCTGATGTGATAAGCAGCTGCAGGGGTTAGGAAAGGTGAATCAGAATAAACAAACTTCTTTTCTCCTGACTGCATAGAAAAAGAAATATCCACGCAGCAGAACAGTAGGCAAAGGTTACCGTCGCCTTTCGCCATGTGGAGATGAAGGGGTGAAAAAATAAACAAAGCCTCGTTAACATGTAAATGGTATTTAAAAGACCTGTGAAGTACTCGGGTGCGGCTGCGGTAATCTCTAAAACTGATTGTGTGTGCGCCGGGGAAGCTGTCTCGGCCCGGGCTGACACACACGACGGGGGCTTGAAGCACTTTGAGCCAAATGGCCTGCCTTCAAGCCCTCACTGCGAGGGCCAAGGCTCCTGTTTGGGTGGGCCAGGCTCATGTTTGGGTGGGCCTGGCCCACCCGCAAGAACCGGGCCTGGTCCACCCCCGCCCCAACGTCCCCAGCCGCTCTCTGGTGTCCACAGACAGGAGAGAGACAGGGGAATGTGTCGGGTGCTTCATACTTCCCCACCACCATCTCCCTCTCAGCCACCTGTCTGTGTACAGTTGTGACTGGCAGGATTATGCTCCATTCTGTCCACAGCCGTAAATGGAAGGTCCTAAGGGGTGGGAGGGAGCACGAGTGGGAGCTTTTTTTTAAATGGGGCAGGATGCCATGTATTGTCATTTCTTTGGGGGGTTATGTTTTTAGGGGCGGGAGGAGGAAAGGACCTATCATTGTACTTTTTTATTGGGCCTTATGGCTAGTTTCTTTCCACTATAAACTCAGTTTTCAAGGACACGTTGGGCCTGATTCCCGAAACTATGTTCCCACTAAACTTCAGGTATAGAATTTACAAAATGTACACTCCTAAATTGATTCGTTGACATGTAAAATGTCACCGATATGTTGTAATTTTGCATATGATTAAATCTCTCATGGGTGAGGAATGGTTATTCGAGGGCGGGGATGCCATGCAAAGTTGGTGAACACCTACAAAGCTGTGAGTTTGCGCATAAGCATTTACACACGGATGGATGTACACCATGCACATATTCCCACATGTTAATGCTTTCGATTGGGGGTACTCCTAGGCAGCAGCAGCTGTCAAGGAATACTCCTTAAGTTGTTTAAAAATTTGGAAAAGGTATATTTATTCCAAACTTGGGTATAATTTAGGGAGATTTTTTGTGCATCTTCCCCATGGCTTCCAGTTGTTTAGCTAATTTCTAAGCCAGTCTACCACCTTCAGACTAATATGTAAATTTATGACCTTGCCTAGTCTCGTCTTTTATCAAAATGTATCAAAAATTAGACTTGGACATATCCATCACTCTGTCATGTAGCCAAATAAAATCTTTAATTATTCTAAACCGTGCTTCAGCGGAGCCTGTGATTCTGCAGCCTCGATCCCAATCTTTCTGTCGCGTGGTCTCCACTCATTTCCCAGCTACCGAAGTCTGAATTACAAACCCTCTGCTGCCCGCCTCCTCCCTCGGCTTCTGTGGAAGGGATTATAGCTGCTCTTCTCCAATCCTTCAGCCTCACATTTGTGTGCAATGAATGATGAAACCATACTGCCAGTGAGCCAGCCATGACCCCCTTGCAACCTTTCATATAACCATGTTGGTCACATTGCTTGATCAGCCATGGCTTTTATGTGTTTTTTTCTTTATTTTATGTTTTTTAAGCCTTGCTATACTTGAAATAAAATATGGAGAGAAGCCTCTTAAAAAATATGTGTGCAGATGTTGCATGACGATTTTTATATCCTCTTTATTTGTATTTCAGTCTTTTTACATTTTAAGAGGTGACATGTTTTTGAAAGTTGCATGCAAGACAAAGTGTAGAATTTCCAGAGTCTTTTTCCTATGCTGTTTAGGTGGATAAGAACTGATAATGTTTCAAATTACAAATCACAGCTTCAAGTTATGACGTGTCAACCTGCCATTAATAACGCAAATTAATAACCTGAAAATTGTAATAAACTATTCGTAATTCAGTTCTTTATTTATGTTTTGGAACTCAAGAGGTCCACATAAAAATAACACATCAAATGTGAAACACAATGCCGCAGATCAAAAACATTGTTAGGAACTTTTGCACACGTAACCACCTTTCCATGTAGTAGCAACCTGAGTGCAAATTGATGTAAGTTGATGAACCCCTTAAAAAATGTAAAAGCTTTCGTGCAAGTCACGTCAGATATTTGTATAAACAAGAAATTCCCATGCCGCCATAGCAAACCTGAATGCATATTAATATAAATTCATAAAACCTTTAAAAGGTAAAAAACCTTTGTGCAAATTGCTAATCAAAATAGAGTTGGGGAACGTATTAAAAGTAGGCGGCCGAGATCACATTTCGGTTCCCGCCCTTTTATCCCTGTAGTATTAATCCTGCATGCTCTTGCTTCTGAAATGACTTTTTAAATTGTCATAGCATGCTGTCCTGAAAGAAGAATTCCTCCTGTGATCCTGGAAGGGCTCAGCTCCCTGGGCCATATTGGTGCAGCATAGCTCTTTTCTTGAACGAGTTCCATTTCCCCTTTTTCTTGACAGATATTTCACTTTAGGCGCCCCCAGGAAACTGTTCAGTTACACTCTTATCTTCATATTAGCAAAAGAAGAATGAATTACAGTTTTTCTCATAATATACAACCTATTTCAGTGGAAACGTTGAGGTTATTGCCTTTTATTTCAATCTTAATACAATCAAGTCTTTGGAGAAGGGGATTTTTATGTTGACCTGCACCACGCTTTAAAGGTGCTTTGTTAAGACTGAGCTCTGGAAACTAACCGGTGAAGAAGACATGGGAGAGGAGGATTGGGAAGCCATCTCCTCTGGCGGGCCAGAGATGCCACCACTGTGTCCCAAGCTATACAGTTGCCAGGGAAGGACAGTTAAAAGAGGCAATGTGCAGCTGAGAACTCCTTCTGTGCACCGTTTAGTTTCATGCCTTCACAGAGGTACTGTGGGCACCCATTAACAAGATGCACGCTTACTTGCCGTAATCTGTACCACAAATGGGGTTTTCCTGCTGCAAGAAATAAAACTAACTTTCCCTCCCTCCCTCTAGCTCACTCTTTTTCTCTCTCCCCCTTATCACTTACTCTGTGTAGCGAGTAGGCAAGTCTCCTTTTGCTTTCAGGAGTAAAACCGTAGTTGAAGTTTTCAATCTCAAGTGGTGCATGATTTTCTGCTGGAAGAGCACCGTGTTCATATTCAGGCTAATATGCAAATTTAGAATCAATCAATCAGGGGTTTGTTAAAGCGCGACTACTCACCCGTAAGGGTCTCAAGGCGCTAGGGGTGGGGGGGGGGGTTTGTAGGTTCCATTCCATCAAGGAGGGGGTCTGTCGAAGAGCCAGGTTTTGAGGTTTCTTGTGAGGATGGGGAGCGATGTTGTCTGTCTGAGGTGCAGCGGAAGGGCGTTCCATGCTTTGGCCGCGAGGAAGGAGAAGGAGCGGCCTCCCGATCTGGTCTTTCTGGTGCGGGGGACCACGGCGTAGGAGAGCTGGGCTGATCGTAGGGTCCTTTGGGGTGCGTGGAATTTGAGTCGGCTGTTCAGGTATGCTGGTCCGGTGCCGTGGAGGGCCTTGTGTGCGTGGGTGAGCATCTTGAAGGTGATTCTCGCCTCGACGGGGAGCCAGTGGAGTGTGCGCAGGTGCTGGGAGATGTGGCAGTGTTTTGGCAGGTTGAGGACCAGTCTTGCGGCGGCGTTCTGGATGTTCTGTAGCTTGCGGGTGAGGTTTTTGTTTATTCCGGCGTAGAGTGCGTTGCCGTAGTCGAGTCTGCTGGTGACCAGGGCGTGAGTGACGGTCTTTCGGTGTTCGAGGGGGATCCTTTTTAAGAGTCTTACGAAGGAGGCGGAGGGTGTGGAAGCAGGAAGACGAGACCGAGTTGATCTGGCAGTCCATTTTGAGCTCGGAGTCCAGGATGATTCCCAGGTTGCGTGCGTGGTCTGTGGGGGTTGGGGGGTTTCCGAGGGCGGGGGGCCACCAGGTGTCGCTCCAGGCGTCGGGGTTTGGGCCCATGATGAGTACTTCTGTTTTGTTGGTGTTTAGTTGTAGGCAGCTGTTTTTCATCCATTTGGCGACGGCTTCCATGCCTTCTCGAAAGTTGCGTCTGGCGGTGTTGGGCTCGTTGGATAGGGAGAGGATGAGCTGGGTGTCGTCTGCGTATGACACGATGTTGAGTCCGTAGGCTCTGACGATGGGGGCAAGTGGAGCCATGTAGACGTTGAAAAGCGTCGGGCTGAGGGAGGAGCCCTGGGGGACTCCGCAGGTGGTAGGTGTGGGGTCCGAGAGGAAAGGGGGGAGTCTGACCCGCTGCGTCCTGCCGGAGAGGAAGGAGCGGATCCAGTCGAGGGCCTTGTCTTGGATTCCTGCGTCGTAGAGTCTGCGTATTAGGGTGCGGTGGGAGACTGTGTCGAACGCCGCTGATAGGTCGAGGAGGATGAGGCTACTGTTTCTCCTTTGTCCAGTAGGGTGCGGATGTCGTCTGTTGCGGCGAGGAGGGCGGTTTCCGTACTGTGGTTTTTTCTGAAGCCGGGTTGGGAGGAGTCGAGGATGTTGTGTTCTTCAATGAATGTGGCGAGTTGGCTGTTGATGGCTTTCTCGATGACTTTCGCTGGGAACGGGAGCAGGGAGATGGGTCTGTAGTTTTTGAGGTCGGTGGGGTCCGCTGAGGGTTTCTTTAGGAGGGGTTGACCTCGGCGTGTTTCCAGTCATCGGGGAACGAGGCGGTCGCCAGGGAGCGGTTGATGGTGTAGCGGAGCATGGGTGCGATGGTGTCGGCGGCTCTGTTGAAGATGTGGTGGGGGCAGGGGTCCATTTGGGCCCCTGAGTGGATTGACTTCATTGTCTTCAGTGTGTCTTCGGTGGTGAGGGCTATCCAGTCGTCAATCGCTGGTTTCCGGGTGTCGGGGGTGTTTGGTGAGGGTTCAGTGTGTTTGTTGTCTTCGTCGAAGTTGTCATAGATGCTCTTGATTTTGTGGTGGAAAAAGGTGCTGAGTTTGTCGCCAGGAGGTCTTGTGAGGGAGGGATGTCGGTAGACTCGCTAGTGGGTTAGGCGAACTCCTTGATGATGCTGAAGAGTTCCTTGCTGTTGTGCGCGTGGGTGGAGATTCTGTCTTCAATCGCTTTTTTCCTCGTTTCTCTGATGAGTTGATGGTGGGCGTTGTTGGCGGCTCTGAAGTTGTCGTGGGCTTCTGTGGATTTGGTGTTCCTCCAGGCCTTTTCGAGGGTGGCGGCATGTGCGTCTGGACTCTCGAAGTTCGGTGGTAAACCATCTGGCTTTCTTGGCGCGGGTATTGTTGTTTTTCTTGAGGGGGCTATGGTGTTGGTGCTGTCCGAGATCCATCTATGCAGGGTTCGGGCTGCGGTGTTGGGGTCGTCGTTTTCCGCGATGGTTGGGGGTGGAGTTGTTGAGTGAGGAGGTGAGCTGGTCGTCGGTGATTTTGGTCCAGTTTCTTCGTGGAAGCAGGTGCTGGTGTCTGTGGATGGTGGGTGTTCTGAAGGTGAAGTGGACGCAACGATGGTCGGTCCATGGGAGTTCGGTGGTGTGGCTGAAGGTGATGGAGTTTCCTGTAGTGAAGAGGGGGTCGAGGGTGTGTCCTGCTGAGTGCGTGGGCTCGGTCACGATCTGGCGGAGTCCAATGTTGTGGAGGTTGTCCAGGAGGGATGTGGTGTTGGGGTCCAGTTGGTTGTCGAGGTGGAAGTTGAGGTCTCCCAGCAGGGTGTAGTTGGTGGATGCAATGGCCTGCGGGGAGATAATGTCCGTGATGGAGTTGGCGAAGGGTCCGCGGGGTCCAGGGGGTCGGTAGATGAGGGTTCCTCGGAGGGTGGCGGTTAGTAAATTCTCCGGCTAGTTGCTAACAGTTCATCCATCATGTACCAGTTCTGTCTAACTAAATGTTAGCATTAGCACTACAGCTGAAGATAGAGGTACTACAGTTTATTGATGAGAGAAGTTCACCTTTACTTATCCAAGTTAAATGGTTCAGTCAGAATATTTCTATAGGTTTCCATTATATGGAGTCAGCCTTATTTATCAGTACTTGTTTTAGGACCAGATTGCTACATCATTCGGAGTTTGTAGCGGTTTGAGACACATTTTCTTCCATTTTTGTTAATTGATGTTTGCAAAGTACTGAGGCCACAATTCATGTTGTGCCTCCATTTTGATTGCCTATGGTTGTGGTGTGATGATGTGTGCCACTGCTTCAGAGCTTCATCCACCTCAAATTAGCTCCCATGCTAAGGCTATTTTATTTCGGAAACATAGTTTACAACACACGCGTTACAACACGTGTCATTACAACGAATGTTTTACAACGCGAAATCCATTACAACGCATGTCATTACATCGCATAATCCATTACAACGCATTCCCCAAAGTAACGCCCCGGCGGAGTTAGAATAGTAATTGCGTTGTAATGGATTATGCGTTGTAACGACATGCGTTGTAATGGATTTTGCGATGTAAAAAATGTGTTGTAATGACACGCGTTGTAACGCGTGCGTTGTAAAGTGTCATATTCATTTTATTTTGACTTTATCAGCATGCCAATAATTAAAACTTGTTGCTGTCCTTACTACAATCCAAGTGCACAAGTAGGTTGTGAGATGCATGTATTGGAGACCGACAGGCCCATCGTGTTTCCCGTTATCCTGTCTTCTTCAAACCTGACCGAGATATGTGTAGTAGTTCCCTGAGGCCCATGATACAATGACAAGTCCACAAATGGGTCTGCTTCTCGCCATCCAGATGCTTTATGTGGCGAGATCAATTGCTGTAACTTGTTAGGTGATCATCTTTCCGAATACTGCTGCAGGGCCTGGTGTAAGGTGTGTCAAAACAAGATGTATTTGTTACTACTGTTTGTAGATCTGAGTAGCGCCACCACCGCTCCGTTGACAGAAATGTTAGCACAGCACAAATGCACTGCGAGCAGTATGAATGCACAAAAGACTAACCTTACTGTGAATTGCAGATCAGCTGAAGGGACTTGCCCGGGCATTTACATAGAAATGAATAGTGCATAGCTAAGGAATGTTGCTGAGAAGATGTAAAAAGCTGGTCCATTTACTGCCTGAAATTTCTGAAACAATTCTTGATTCTACCTGTGTGTTCCACTTCCCTTAATCTTTCCTCCTGTGCTGCAGTATCCGAGGATTTGTTAAAGTCCATGTATTCAAGCCCGCTACACCCTGTGTCCACCCTACCTATACTCTTCTCAAAGAACCAAAATCCGAGAATTGTTTTTTATCCATGATTTAAATATCACATATTTGATCCTATCTAACTTCCATCTTGCAGATGTTATTACTGTCCTAGATATTAGAGTTCAGTTTACAGAGCAGTCACTTTCAGGGTCACTTGTTTTACCCATTTTGAATAAAGGTACCCTGTCTGTCCGGCAGGCCTCTGGCACTTCAGGCATATATCCCAGATGTTGTAATGTTAGGACTACAGGATACTGCTCATCTAGTCCAGACCTGTAGTTTAGTCACGATTGCAAGATACAGCTGGCATTATCCACTTCTGTAGTTGTGAGGACTGCAGGATGTAGCTGCTCCAGATCTGCAGTTCTGTATGGGCAATAGGATATTGGAGCACTGGCCCAGATCCTTGATTCTGTTGGATTTAAAGAAAGAGAGCCATTGATCTTGACGGTCTGCTTTACCTTTAGGAATGGGCTCCTGCTTTAGATTTTATGTACTTTGGGATGCTGTCCTTGTTTATCTTACTAGCTGTTTCTCATTTCTTTCTAGCTTAGCAAAATGCTTTTCCATGCTCGTTTATTTTTTGTTCGCTCTTGAAATAAAAGTCCCTATCGTTTGCCACTTTACCATGTACTTGTCCTTATGATCCTGTGAAATAACATTTGAGGTTGTATGACGGAACAACGCAGGGAAATACTTTGCATGCCTTTACATCGCATTTTCACCCCGCATTTTTTTAGAACGCATATGCTTTTACAACGTATGCCTTTACAACGCATTGTATATGTATGTGTATATGTATGTATGTATGTATGTACGTATGTATGTATATATATATATATATATATATATATATATATATATATATATATATATATGCAATATATTTGTGGGGAGACCCCCACACCCCAGAACTTACCTTAAATGCATGGTAAAGGCATGTGTTGTAAAAGCATAAACTTTGTAAAAACATGCGTGGTAAAAATGAGAAGTAAAGGCACAACGTGGTAAAAACCTCGATGTAAAGGCTGTTTCCCAACATTTGATATCTTGTATGTGTTCCCGCCCACCATCCTTCCTTTGCAATCAGGTTGTTCAGCAAGAAGATTATTACTGGTTAAAATAATGGAGTGGAAAATGGTGAGAAACTGACACCAAACCCTCTCCTTAAATGATGAGCGAGAGCAAGTGGGAATAATTCAGGATGTTGAAAGCAAGACCATGGTAGTGCTGGCGAGAGGTGAACCTGGCATTACATTTGGCATTAAAGACCAGAAAAGCCTATGTTGGCTTATGTTCTGGCTCCTTCCTCCTCCTTCTAGCCCTCCAGCTCTTGTCAAATCCTGGCCAATGTTAATCAGTCATGAAGCGAATGCATGTTCCTTCAGCTCAAATAAATCATATTCCTCCATCTAAAATAATCCCATTGATCTGTTTGCAGTTTCTTGTAGCCTTGTTACAGTCAACAGTTTGGTGTTTGATGTGCACCACCCGAGGTGGAAGGCTGAAGGTGTGTACAGAGGAGATCAAAGCGCACGCGTGTGCACCTAACTGTAAATAATTCACATTAGCCAGTACACTCCACCATGGAGGTGGCAGAAGACGACAACAAACATAAATGACAGACCACGTGTTTCGTCATGGACTAACCTGACAGTACTTAAAGCTTGACCCTCTGGTGTCTCCACATGGTTTTGGCAATGCTATCAGACAATTGTTATTATTGGCCTTGTCAATATGTATGCCATAGATGTTCAGTAATAACTGACTGCTTGATTATCAGATTAAAATTAATTTACTTAGTGTTCGCCTTTTTCTGATTACGCCTATGTGTGTTTCTGGTTCTTGACCACTCTCTGTATGTTCTTTCTTCCAGCCTTTCCATCCCATGGTCAACCTGGAGTGCTCTAGAGATTTCCGGCCTTTCCTGTGCGCGTTGTACGCACCTGTGTGCATGGAATATGGCCGGGTCACCCTCCCTTGTCGCCGTCTATGCCAACGCGCCTTCAGCGAGTGCTACAAGCTGATGGAGATGTTTGGCGTCTCTTGGCCAGAGGAGATGGAATGCAGCCGGTAAGAAAGCTGATGCCTCAGTTTCTTCTTTTACCTTTTTGGGTTCATTACGAGTGCTGAAGAAAATCCAGATTTTGTGCAAACAGGTACCTGAGGGTAAACCAGGATTCAGAGTTATGCGGTAATTACTGCTCATGGTATTTACAGCACATGAACTTTTCGTTGGACAAGTTTCACCAAGAACATCCTGGCAAATTTGTTTTCTGTGAAAAGGGCCAGAAAGAAGAGAAAAATCAGTAATCGGTGAGCAACCTCTGAGTTAGCGTGTTAAATCTCACGCCAACATGGGGAACGTGGACTAGGAGATAATTACTGCTCCTGATAAACATGAAACCCTGTTGTATCGGTAGGGTTGAGTAATTATTAACCGCTACTCATATTTTTAGGATTAATGAGAACATGGACAAATATGATGGCCTCTTTTTTCCACGATAAAATTAGGAAAATACAGGACTCTTTTGAAATGCAGCCACTGGCTCCTACAGCTGATCTTGATTCTCCCAGTGTTGCTGTAAGCTCTGAATTCTCCCTTATGCAGTTTCCCGTCATTTCTATGGACCAATCTTTAATTCTCATGAAGTCCTTGAAGTCAGGCTCTCCTGCCGACCCCTGTCCCGCCAAGGTGTTATCGGCAATTGCAGAGGTGATTAATCCTACGGTGAATCGGATCTTAAACAACGCCTTGCAGGAGGGATATATGCCTCCCTGCTGGAAACACGCGAAAATTCTTCCATTGTTAAAAAAACCTACGGCCGACCCTGAGGTAGCCGGTAACTATCGACCTATATCCCTGCTACCATTCTTCTCCAAGGTTTTGGAGAAACATGTCAATTCCATTATCACTGACCATATTGAGACCAATCACCTTTTGCACTCAAGTCAGTCAGGTTTCAGGGCAAACTTTAGTACTGAATCGGCCCTCTTAGAAGTGGCGGAAACTATAAAAGCCACGCTAGATAGGGGAGGCAATGCGGTCTTGGTACTTTTGGATCTTTCCGTGGCTTTTGACATCGTGCCCCACAATAGACTGGTGCAAAGATTGGCGGAGGGAGGTGTCGGTGGCTTAGCCTTGAGTTGGATCAAGTCTTTTCTCAGTGACCGCCTACAAACTATATGGTCCCCCCACCTTTCTCTGCTGTTATTCCTCCCATGAATGTTGGAGTCCCGCAGGGCTCTATTCTGAGCCCAACTCTGTTCAATCTTTATATGGCCCCTATCGCCCTTCTTGCTGAACAACATGGGGCAAAGATCGTATTGTATGCAGACGATACTCAGTTGTTGTTCACTTGTGAGAAGGGTGTTGAGTTTGATGGCCATGCAATAAACTCATGTCTCTCAGCAGTTTTCTCGTGGCTGAAGGATAATCAAATGAAATGTAATCCTGATAAGTCTGAGATTATCTTCTTTGGCCCTCGACCATGTGAGGCTTGGCATAACTGGTGGCCGCAGGATTTGACCCCCCCCCCAGGTCGTCTGTGACCATGGTTAAGAACCTTGGAGTCCGACTGAATGCCACGCTCTCTATGAAGTCACAGATCCAATCTGTAGCCGGGACTTGCTTTTGGATCTTAAGAATGGCGAAGAACTTTCTTCCCCTGCTTTCTGTCTCTCACAGAAAGACCATTGTCCAAGCTCTGGTAATCTCGAGATTGGATTACGTCAACTCTTTGTACTTGGGACTTCCCAGTTACTTAATTGCTCGCTTGCAGGTGATTCAAAACACGGCTGCTAGGGCCATCTTCCTGGCAGGCCCTAGGACTCATACGTCCTCTCTCTTGTTATCCCTGCATTGGCTTCCTGTTCAGAAAAGAATCCATTTTAAAGCGCTGATTTTGGTTTTTAAAGCTTTTAATCAGATTGGAGCTCCTTATCTCAGACAAAGATTTCCCCATTACACTCCCCAACGTACTCTGAGGTCCTCAACTCTTGATTCCTGTTCCTAAAGTTTCACTTGCTCGGGTCGGAGGTCGATCTTTTCAAGTGGTCGCCTCCCACCTATGGAACAGCCTTCCCTTGGCCCTCAGACAGGTTCAGGACCTGCTCAGCTTCAGGAAAAAGCTCAAGACGTGGCTTTTCCAACTCTAATCCTTTTCGCAGGTTTCGCCTTGGGTGCTCTTCTCTGCGGCTGTTATGTGGTTTTTAGCTTAGCGCCGGGACACTCCTGGGAGTAGCCGTGCGCTTTATAAATACCAAATGAACATAACATAACATAACTAATTTGGTCTTTTCTTTAGTTCACTTAGTTACCTGTGCTCATGCAGCTCAAACCGGTTTCACAATGCGAAAAAAAGGTATTCCTTTTTTTTAGGTCAAGCCTAGCGGCAACGCGCTTGCGCTGCTCGCACTGCGAGACTGCTGTAGTAGAGTATGGGAGAGAAGCCAGCGCCCACTCCGCCCATATTTTTCATTGGCTTGTGTCATTGTCTTTTGTAAATGCTGCCTTTGGATTCGTTAATAGGCTTGTTAGTCCCTCCTTAGTACGGCCTTGTCTTCATTTGTAACCTCCCATGGCTACTGGCCCCTTTACTTCGGTTGTTACACTGGACCTGTTATTTAGTCTGTAAACACTATTTACTTTATTGAGTTTCTCTTACTGCAGGCCGGACATGCGCTGCTTCAGCTGAAACCGCTTGTGTTTTTTAAACAGCACGGCCGCCCGTAACACGGGCGCCTGCTTTCAATCACTTTAACCCGGCATTACCTCGTGTCTGTTTCAACCCCCCAGTAAAATGGATTTAGAAATGATTAGCTAATTAAGTCATGTGAATTCCAGGTAGCACATAATCCTGTGCTAATGGGCTGAAGCTGACAACAACACATCTGTGTTACATGTCATCTGCACTAAAGCCACCTGACAGGGTTGTTTTCAAAAGCCTGTTTTATTAACACCGCCACCACCAATACCGCCACCACCAATACCGCCACCACCATTACCGCCACCACCAATACCGCCACCACCAATACCGCCACCACCAATACCGCCACCACCAATACTGCCACCACCAATACCACCACCACCACCACCAATACCACCACCACAATACCACCACCACCAATACAACCACCACCAATACCACCACCAATATCACCACAACCACCAATACCACCACCAACACCAATATCACCACCACCACCAATACCACCACCAATATCACCACCACCACCAATACCACCACCAATACCACCACCAATACCACCACCAATACCACCACCAATACCACCAATACCAGTACCACCACCAATACCACAACCAATAACACCACCAATACCACCACCACCACCAGTACCACCACCACCAATACCAATGCCACCACCACCAATACCACCACCGATACCACCACCGATACCACCACCGATACCACCACCAATACCACCACCGATACCACCACCGATACCACCACCGATACCACCACCGATACCACCACCACCAATACCACCACCACCAATACCACCACCACCACCAATACCACCACCACCAATACCACCACCACCACCAATACCACCACCACCAATACAACCACCACCAATACCACCACCAGTAGCACAACCAATAACACCACCACCAATACCACCACCACCAGTACCACCACCAATAATACCAATACCACCACCAATACCAATGCCACCACCACCAATACCAATGCCACCACCACCAATACCAATGCCACCACCACCAATATCACCACTAACAATACCGGTACCACCACCATCAATACCATCACCATCAATACCACTACCACCACCAATACCACCACCACCACCACCAATACCACCACCACCACTATCAATACCACCACCATCAATACCACCACCACCACCAATACGAATACCACCGTCACCAATACCAATACCACCACCTCAGCGCCTCTCGCTCACTAGTAATTGCAGGGGCACTGTACAAGTCCGGTGTCACCCGGCCAAGGACCACAGACTATTGCGCTGTTGTGGGAAGTGGGTTTTTATTGTGTCCGGTACAAAGCAAGGTGTGGGTTTCTCAGGAGGGCCTGGTGTCTTGATCCGTCGCGGCTCCCTACGTCGCTGTAGAGGCTAGGCCGTCTCCTCTTCCGCCCCTTCTCTTCTCTGGCGGCAGTCGACCCCTCGAAGAAGAAGAGAGAGGCTATTAGCAAGAGTCCCCTCCTCTAGTGTTTACCTCCTGTTTTTCTTGCACGCTCCTGCTCTCTTCCTTTTTCCACCTGAGTACTGCACCCACCCTGGTGATCTCTCAGCCCCGCAGACACTAAGGAGCCTCTTGCTTCAGCGGCTACCCCGGGCCCAGATACCCTATTGGTGCCCTGCTAGTGGCTGGCGCTGTTCGGTCCTCCCCTTCCCAGCGGCTATTAACATAGACCCACGAACTCACCCCAAACGGTAGAACAAGCCTAACACCAGACCGTGCAGTGTAATATGTGAAGGGAGGAGAAAGAGGTCTCTACTTTCCCCCTTCGCTTTCCCTGCTTTCCTCGCCGGTCCCTACAATCCTGTAAACAACGCTTGTGTGTGCAGCCACCCGCCCAGCCGGTGCCCAGTTCCCCTGAGGACTTGCCTGAAGCCGTGACCCGATGACGGGGTCACGGCAGCCTCGTCCAGCACGCCTTTCGCAGGGGACGCCTCCGCCCTGTGGTTGTTGGTGGTTCCGCCGCTCTCCGGTCTTCTCGCGTCGTCGTCTCTCCTGCTCTCGTTCTCTGGTTCTCCTTCGCTTTCCTTGCCTCCGGGACCCCGTTCGCCGCTCCCGATCTCCTTTGTTTGTTTGGCGGCTTCCGGGTCTTTTATATCCGGCGTCTCCACGTCCTCCGGTTTCCTTGGAGACGGAACTGATGCTCGCCCCCTGGTGCCCCCGGGGCATTCTCCGCCGTCCTCCCGGGGCTCCCTGTCACAGGGCCTCCCATCCAGGCATGGCCGATCGGGCCATGGGAGAGCGTCCGACCTGGAGAGGAAATCGACGTTCACCTGCTGGGACCCCGGGCGGTGGGACACCTGAAAAGAGAAAGGTTGTAGCGCCATGAACCAGCGGAGTACACGGGCGTTGGAGTCCTTGTGGCGTGCCAACCAGACAAGAGGGGCATGGTCCGTCAGGAGGAGGAAAGGACGTCCCAACAGGTAATACTGTAGGGCCTGCACAGCCCACTTGATTGCCAGGCACTCCTTTTCTATTGTGGAATACCGGACCTCCCGTGGCAGTAGCTTGCGGCTGAGGTAGACCACGGGGTGTAAGTCCCCCGAGTCTTGTTCCTGGGAAAGGACCGCCCCAGGCCCCTGTCAGAGGCATCGGTTTGCAAGGTGAAGCTCTTTTCGAAATCGGGGCAGACCAGGACTGGGTTGCGACATAGGAGCCCTTTCAGATGGTGGAAGCTGCGCAGCTGTGCAGTAGACCAGTCTCTGATGGTGTTTGGGTATGTCTTTTTCAGCATGTCAGTGAGGGGAGCGGCCTCCTCCGAGACGGGGTATGAATCGTCTATAATATCCCACCAGCCCGAGGAAGGCTCGGATGCCCTTTTTCGTGGAGGGGATTGTCAGGGATTTAACGGCCTCTACTTTGTCGATCTGAGGTCGTATCTGGCCTTTCTGTATATGGTATCCGAGATAGCGGATGGTGTTGGTGGCTAGCATGCACTTCTCGGGGTTCGCGGTCAGTCCTGCTTGTCTCAGGCTGGTTAACACTGCTGTGAGGTGGATGACGTGTTGTTCCCAGGTTGGTCTGTGTACCACGATTTCATCGAGGTAGGGGAGGCATAGGAACTGTGTGGTCGTAGTACCACGTCCATCAGCCGTTGGAAGGTGGCAGGGGCTCCGTGGAGACCGAAGGTTAGAACCGTAAACTGGTACAGGCCCGAGGGGGTGGCAAACGCGGTTTTCTCTCGTGCCGCGGGTGTCAATGCTATCTGCCAGTACCCCTTCGTTAAGTCCAGGGTTGTCATGTACCGGGCTGCGCCCAGCCGCTCGATCATCTCGTCGACTCGGGGCATGGGGTATGAGTCAAAACGGGAGACGGCGTTTAGGCGCCTATAGTCAACACAGAACCTTACCGTGCCGTTTGGTTTTGGTACCAGCACAATCTGGGAGCACCAAGGGCTGTGGGAGGGTTCTACGATCCCGCTTTGTAGCATGTCCTCTACCTCGTTCTCCACCACCCGTCTCCTGGCTTCTGGTATCCTATATGGTCTCTGTCTTATCGGAGCAGCCCTGTCTGTCACAATGTCATGTTGTACAAGGGGGGTTCTTCCTGGTGCCTGGGAAAAGACGTCTCTGAAGTCGTGTACGACAGACAGGAGCGTCTCCTCTTGTTCCAGGGATAACGTGGAGCCCCGGGGAACCGTGTTGGGCTCTGTGGTCCTGCTGGTTGGAGGGAACGGGATGTCTAGGGGTGTGCTATTGGATATCAGCAGATTCAAGGGGGGTTCTGCATCCCTCCTTTCTGTGTCCACCCATCTTTTAGCAGGTTGACATGGTAGATCTGCCCTGTCCTACCCGTGTGGGGGACCGCTACTCTAAACGTAACCGGGTGACCTGGGCGAGCACTGTGTAAGGGCCCTGCCACTGGGCTAAGAAGCTTGTTATCTGAGGACGGGAGGAGGAGTAGTACCTTATCCCCGACCTGGAATTGTCGAAGGGCCGTCTGTCGGTCGCACGTCTGTTTTTGTCTTCTCTGGGCTGAGTCTAGGTTCTGTTGGACGTCCTCCCATAGGGTGGACAGTCGGTTCTTGAGCTGTGCTGCATAATCGAGAAGGGTTTTCCCTTCTTCCTCCTCCCATCTCTCTACCGTCATGTCTATCAGGGTCCTTGGCTGTCTCCCGAACACCAGCTCGAAGGGGCTGTACCCTGTGGAAGACTGGGCATGTGTTCTGATCGCGAAGAGACTCCACGGGAGCTGCCTGTCCCAATCCCTCCCTGTGTCGCTGACTGTTTTCTTTAGTATGGTTTTAATGGTCTGGTTATACCTCTCAACCAGCCCGTCCGTCTGGGGATGATACACAGAGGTGCGCATCTGACGTACCCCTAACAAGCGACACACCTGGGCCATCAGCCTAGACATGAAGGGCGTTCCCTGGTCGGTGAGCAGCTCACGCGGGAACCCGACCCGACTGAAGAAGCCTATCATGGCTTGTGCTACGCTGCTGGTGGTCATGCTTGACAGGGGGATCGCCTCTGGATAGCGTGTGGCATAGTCGACCAGCACCAATATGTACCGATATCCTCTTGCGGAGGTAACCAAAGGGCCTACAAGATCCATCCCCACCCGGGAGAAAGGGATTTCGATAATCGGTAAGGGGCAGAGGGGGGCTCTCGGGACATGTGGGAGATTACAGTATTGACACCGGGGACATGCAGCGCAGTACCTCCTGATATCCATGAAAACCCCTGGCCAGTAGAACCGCCGTAGGAGGTATTCCTCTGTTTTCTCCCTCCCGTAATGGCCCCCGCCCGCCTGGCTATGTGCTAAACAGAGGACCTGGTCCCGATAGGGCAGTGGAACAAGGAGTTGTTTAAGGACCCCTGTAGGCTTTCTTACCCTCCTGTATAGCAAACCCCTAGAAGCAATGAAACAAGGGCCTACCTGTTGGTCCTCTTCTGGTCTCATCTGGGCCCAGGCATGGCCCAGGGTGGGGTCTTCCTTCTGGGCTGCCCTGAAGCTACGCGTTGGTCCTGAGTCCCCTTCCGTACCTGTGGAGGTAGGAGTATCAGTCGACCCATTCAGTACCGCCTTCCGCTTTTGTTCTCTCTTTTCTTTGCGGGTTTTTTCTGTTTACACCTACCGCCGTCTATCTCGGTCTTGGATAGCGGGGCCTCCCTCAGCCAGTTCTGTCTGTCTTTTTACTCGATAGCCCTATCCAAGAGGGCAGAGAAACCCACGTAATCGGTCCCAACGATCATCTCCTCCACCAAACGGGGTATACCTCCTACCCGGATCGGTCTTTCCTGTCCCTTTTCCCCTAGGGTCACTATGGCCACGGGATAGGTTTTATGGGCGCCATGCACACACGTTATGGTCACCTTTTCCCCCTTCTGCCATTGATGCTCCTGTATGCGTTCCAGGGTGAGAACCGAGTGGCGACAACCGGAGTCAATAAGGACTTTGGTCTCGCTCCCATTTACGGTGAGGAACAAGTGGTATGCTTCCTTCCCTTCTCCCGCCCACAACACCCACCCTCTGGTATACCCTATGTCCATGGGTTCGGCTGGGGGGTTCTTTTGAGGACAATTGCGGGCTATGTGGCCCCATTCCGCACACTGGAAGCATTGGGGACCCTGGTTTTCTTTGTTGACAGGCCTTGGCAGGAACCGTGGGTCGATTAACGGTCTGGGAGGGGGTTGCGAGGGAGTTGGTGTGGTGAGTCTCCATCTGTGTACCAAAGGCATTGGAAGACGCGGGGTGAACCCTCTTGGCTCAGGGACCCTCTGATGTGTGCAGGCCAACTCGATGGCACTGGTCATGGTGACGTTCGGGTGTTGCTTTACCCAGGCCCGGGTAGCCCCCGGGAGTCCCTCTATAAACTGCTCCATAAGGACCTTCTCCATCACCTCCTCTGCGGTAGAGGTATGAGGCTGAAGCCAACGGTTCCCCAGGTCCTGAAGCCTATAAAAGAACGCTCGCGGGCTGTCCTGGGATAGCCATTTTTCTTTCCGGAAGCGGCTGCGATAATGTTCCTGGTTGTACCCGAGGCGTTCGAGTATCGTCTGCTTGATAGCCCCATACGGTGTGGTGCCCGCTGGGTTTGCGGCTTGGTACGCGGTTTGTAGCTCGCCCGATAAGAGAGAGTGCGATGTATTGTCCCCATCTGTCGGCTGGCCATTAGGCAGTGCCTGCCACTCTCTCGAAATTGTAAAAAGAAATCGGGGTCTTCACCGGGTTGGTACCATTGCAACACTGAGCTGGGGACGTTCGGGTGGACCCTGCTGCTGGCGATGGTGTCGGTCAGCTTCTGGATGGCGGAGTCCTGAACAGCCTGGTTCTGCACGATGAGTCCGGCCTGGGCCTGCAATGCCTCTTGCAGGTGTTCTCTGTCTTTTTGGGCTTCGGTGGTTTGCCCTTCTACCACCAGTTGGAGGTGGCGTTGGCCCTCGGCCAGCTGTTTTAGCATGTCGTCCAATCCGATTTTCTGGGTCATGACTTCTGGGTGGTGGTCCGGGTATATCCCACTTCTGACACCACTGTCACCCGGCCAAGGACCACAGACTATTGCGCTGTTGTGGGAAGTGGGTTTTTATTGTGTCCGGTACAAAGCAAGGTGTGGGTTTCTCAGGAGGGTCTGGTGTCTTGATCCGTCGCGGCTCCCTACGTCGCTGTAGAGGCTAGGCCGTCTCCTCTTCCGCCCCTTCTCTTCTCTGGCGGCAGTCGACCCCTCGAAGAAGAAGAGAGAGGCTATTAGCAAGAGTCCCCTCCTCTAGTGTTTACCTCCTGTTTTTCTTGCGCGCTCCTGCTCTCTTCCTTTTTCCACCGCTTTCCCCACCTGAGTACTGCACCCACCCTGGTGATCTCTCAGCCCCGCAGACACTAAGGAGCCTCTTGCTTCAGCGGCTACCCCGGGCCCAGATACCCTATTGGTGCCCTGCTAGTGGCTGGCGCTGTTCGGTCCTCCCCTTCCCAGCGGCTATTAACATAGACCCACGAACTCACCCCAAACGGTAGAACAAGCCTAACACCAGACTGTGCAGTGTAATATGTGAAGGGAGGAGAAAGAGGTCTCTACTTTCCCCCTTCGCTTTCCCTGCTTTCCTCGCCGGTCCCTACAATCCTGTAAACAACGCTTGTGTGTGCAGCCACCCGCCCAGCCGGTGCCCAGTTCCCCTGAGGACTTGCCTGAAGCCGTGACCCGATGACGGGGTCACGGCCGCCTCGTCCAGCACGCCTTTCGCAGGGGACGCCTCCGCCCTGTGGTTGTTGGTGGTTCCGCCGCTCTCCGGTCTTCTCGCGTCGTCGTCTCTCCTGCTCTCGTTCTCTGGTTCTCCTTCGCTTTCCTTGCCTCCGGGACCCCGTTCGCCGCTCCCGACCTCCTTTGTTTGTTTGGCGGCTTCCGGGTCTTTTATATCCGGCGTCTCCACGTCCTCCGGTTTCCTTGGAGACGGAACTGATGCTCGCCCACTGGTGCCCCCGGGGCATTCTCCGCCGTCCTCCCGGGGCTCCCTGTCACATCCGGAGCTGCAGCCGAGACCATCCCAACCTCCCGCCATTCCTGCCATAAAGCACAGCCCGCCCTGCACCAGGAGGTGAAGCCAGGGCCCTACTACAGCTGGAGTGTTTTTTATTAGTTTCACAAAATTTGAGTATATCGAAAAAAACCTAACCTATGGGGGAACTAGGATTTAATGAAAGTTCGTTGCAATCACCTTACTAGAAAAAAGACACAGACGCAATACTAGGGGAACCAAACTCATTAAGGTCAGGTTTCTCCCTGGCATTAACCCCTGATTTTAACCATACCAGCTAGGGGCGAAAATAAAATAGTAGCTCAGTAGTTAGGTATTTTTAAGACTTCTCTTCCTTCCACTCCACATCACTGCACCTCACATAGTCCATAACTAAGTGCTCCTACGTAGTTCGCAAGTTGCAGCACGCCTCAATCCGTAGAGGATTGAGAGGAACCCCAATGATGAAGCATGCCACCTAGGAGAAACCCTGGTGGGTGAGGGGTCTCTAGAAAAAGAGTCTTTTTTCTAGTAAGGTGATTGCAACGAACTTTCGTTGAATCCTAGTTCCCCCATCGGTTAGTTTTTTTCCGATATACTAGAATTTTGTGAAACTATATACAGTAAGGAGGGTAAACCTACCCTTAACCTCAACCTCCCCCGATTTTTTGGGGTTGTGTTTTTTATTAGGCCAAAGATAGCAATGACATTACGCAATGCAACACTGCACACTCAAATCATGGAGAGGGCAGGAAATAGCCCCCCTCCCGCTCTTCCTCCTGAGCTGCGACAGTGTAATCACAGAGCGAAAGGTGTTAGAGCGCTTTGTTAGTGTTTATAGCTCGGATCATATGTAACTCTCACTTCACACTTTGTGTCTGTGTAATTTACAACACTTACACATCTTCTTCACTGCACTATTTATCACTACTTTAAAGCCGGTCTCTTCCTCTGATATTTACAATCTAACAAGCGGTCGAGATGGCCCTTTATTGCAATGCAATAGGTCTCGCATTTGCGAGAGTTTAAGGTGTTAGTATTGTAAATGACAGTGCCTTTTATTTATGTTTTAAAACCCAAAACATGAATAAAAGGCATTGTCATTTACAATGGCAATAGCTCAAACTTGTGTGAATGCGAGACCTATTGCATTGCAAATGCTTGTTTTTTTTAGTGAGCAATAAAGGTTCACTGCCCAACTTTAAAATTTAAGGAATTGTCTAATAGTTATACCTATAAATTGGTATGTACGGTTTCAGATCATGTCGATGGCACCATATTGTTGTTTTATAATATCTGTAAGAGGAGTACACATAACACATGTGGCATCTAGTTTAGAATAATCAAAACTTTTAGAATACTGTCTGCTATTTTGTTTACTGTAAAACAAATGGCTGTAACTGATAAGACATTTGGAGAAGGACGATACCACACATTAGTGGACTGTTGGTTTAAAAAAATAATTTCCGTCAGTAGACGGAGATGTACAATAGCTCAATAGTTAACGATCTGGAGCAACGTGGAAAGAGGGAAAAATCAGACCAAATACCGAAGTAGCTGTTCTAATTATTTCTTCCAACAAAAGAACTTTCAGCCAAATATTCATGTGGACTGTATTTTACCTCTGGCCTAGAGACAGGGTTATTTGTCATGTAATAAAATTAATAGAAAATATATACATCCATAAAAGCAGGAGGGCTTTGGGTCAACTCTCTTCACTCACTGGTTTGTTCATCTGTCATTCACATTTTACTTCTGCCCACCATAGAATACAACATAGGGCATTAGACCAGCCCACTTTAACCATTGGCTGCCTCGCACTTTGAGAGACTGTATTATCCTTGATGACATCTGCACGTCTCCCTAAATGCAATGCACATCTGAAAGAGACACGTTAGTGACAGATTCCTTACCTTAGAATATCCCCAGGCGTCAGGCTGGATCCGGAAAGTTTTGCATAGCAGTACCCTTGCACGTCGGTAGGCGGCGTCGTGCGGCTCCGCGTCCGTCGTCGGCGTCGGGATCGCCGGAATGACGTTGCAGGCAGTACTTAGACGCCGCCCCTGCGCGCTGACGTCAGTTCTTCTTTTTCCGCGCCAGTAAGCGCAGATCCGGGAAGAGCAGTGCCCTAGTCATTTTTTGAGTAAGTTTTTTGTGATTTTTATCACTGTTTTTTCTCGAGTCGTTCGACTCCGACGGTGTCAGTAGGGATGCCCGGCTTCAAGCCATGCGACGCCTGTGGTCGGATGATGTCGATCACGGACCCACATCGAGACGGTCTCTACTGCCTCGGACGCGAACATGACTCCAAGTCGTGCCCCGACTGCCGGGCCTTGCATTCGAAGGCTTTGCGAGAGCGGTCTCGAAAGCTCCTCGAGGTCCGGCAGTCGGCTCCGCGCCAACACAAGCCCCGGTCACGTGAGAGGTCATGGGGCCGGTCGCGGAGTCCTCATCGGTCGTCGGGGTCCAAGTCTTCGCACTCCTCCAGTAAGTCGAAGCACAAGAAGTCGAAGAAGCGTCATCGCTCGACGACTTCCCCTCGCCGGTCTCGCGACTCGGCTGAGGGTCCTGTCGGCACCGTCCCCGCGGCTCCGGGAGTGCCTGTGGAGCCGCCGTCGCATTACCCGCCTTATCCGGGTTCGGCGGCGACTCCGTCCGAAATACAGGAGTTCCTGTCGGCCATGGCCCGCCTCTTCGGGCCTCAAGGTCCCCCCGGTGCACCTTCGGGCCCCGCGAGCCCTTCTGGGGTGCCTACGGCGCCGCCAGCCCCGGTCCCGGCCTCGACCCCGGCTCCGGCGTTGCCGCAACCCCCATCGACGCCGGTTGACCTGACAACACCTCCACCGGCGCCGATTTCACCGGTGCCGTTCCCGACGCCGCCCGGTGCTCTGGGCGGCGTCGTACCCCGGTTCTCTCCGGACACGGTGCCGGACCGGCGTCGGTCGACGCCGGTGCCGATGCGGCCTTGGGTTCCGCATGTCCCTCCTCCTTACTTTGAACCTGCTTTGGAGGACGAAGAGGACTGGGAGGGGTCTGAGGACCCTCTCACTGCCCAATGTGAGTTCGATCAGGACTGGGCTGAGGAACTTGGGGATGCCAGTGGACTGGACACCTCCCCTGACTCTGGCATGCTGTCTCCTCCTTCTGTGGCAACAGAGGAGGGAGCAAACTTTGCAACGGTGTTGCGTAGGGCAGCTGAGGCTTTACACCTCCAGTGGCTGTCAGGACTAACATCTGACGGAAGTGCTTCAGCCGGCGGCTACCTCCTCTGAGCCACTGCTGCCTTTCAACGAGGCACTTTCTGACGTTCTTTTGGGCACCTGGTCCAAGCCCACCACAGGGGCTCCTGTGGATAGGAACGTAGCCCGACGCCATCGCCCTGCTCCGGGCGACCCCATGTTTCTCTCCCAACACCCCACCCCCGATGAGCTTGGTTGTCCAAGCCTCTGCTTCCCTACCGCTCCCCCGGATAGGGAATCCAAAAAACTGGATCAATTTGGGAAGAAGGTTTTTGCTTCCTCCAGTGCTGGCTTGCGGTCTGTCAACACCACTTGCCTCTTGGGCGGATATTCCCACTGTTTGTGGGATTCGGTGGCGCAGGTTCTGCCCCAGTGTTCTGAGGAGGTCCAGACACTGCTTTCCCGCGCCATTGCGGAAGGAAGGGATGCGGCAAAGTATACCATCAGATGTGGCCTAGATACCGCCGACTCGCTGGGCAGATCGCTTGCGACGACCGTGGCGCTGCGTCGCTACGCCTGGCTGAGAACCACTGGTTTCTCGGGTGATGTCCAAAACACTCTTATGGACATGCCCTTTGATGGTGTCGGCCTTTTCGGCAACAAGGCAGACCATGCGCTGGAGCGCTTTAAGGACTCATGGGCTACAGCCAAGTCCCTGGGCCTTTCTGCTGTGCGCCCTCCGCAACAGTCTGCTTTTCGCCCCTTTCGTGGCCACGGGAGGGGCGCCCAGTCACGTCCGCTGCCCAGCCACCGGCCCGCGCAGCAGGTGTCTACGCGTGGCCGAGGACGTGGCTCCCGCCGAGGCGGGTCGGGTAACCAGCGTGCGGGTCAGGCCACTACCCCCGCCCCGTCCGCGGCCTCCAAGCCCTCCTAGTCCTTCCTTTCAGGTCCACAGCACGCCAGTAGGAGACAGGGTCCGCCATCACCTTCCCCACTGGCGTGCCATCACCTCGGACAAGTGGGTCTTGGACATTGTCCGAAGGGGCTACTCCCTCCCCTTCGTGACTACTCCCCCAGCCATGCCACCTCAATGCCACCGCATGTCAGGGGATCACTTGGTGCTTCTTCAGAAGGAAGTTGCGCCCCTCTTGGCCAAGAGGGCCATCGAACGCGTTTCGACCCCAGAAGTAGGGCGTGGTTGTTACTCCCACTACTTTCTGGTGCCCAAAAAGGACAAGGAGGACATGCGTCCTATCTTGGACCTCCGGAACGTCAATCGCTTCCTCCGGAAGGGAGAAGTTCAAGATGCTCACCCTAGCTCAGGTCTTGACTGCCCTCGACCCTGGAGACTGGATGGTAGCGTTGGACTTGCAGGACGCATATTTTCACATCCCCGTCCTGCCGGCCCACCGGCGTTACCTGCGGTTCACGGTCGGCCTCGAGCATTTTCAGTTCACCGTGCTCCCCTTTGGCCTTACCAGCGCCTCGGGTGTTCACGAAAGTGATGGCGGTGGTCGCAGCTCATCTGCGCCGAACAGGGGTTCCAGTCTTCCCCTACCTCGACGACTGGCTGCTGAAGGCGGGCTCGTCCCAGGCAGTCGTCTCCCACCTCCAGACTACGGCCGAGCTCCTGCACTCGCTGGGGTTCTCCATCAACGTCACGAAGTCGCACCTGATTTCTTCTCCACAGCTCCTTTTCATCGGAGCAGTTCTGGACACGACGCAGTTTCGGGTCTATCCTCCCGAACGGCGAGTCCGGGATATTCAGGCTATGATTCCGATCTTTCGGCCTCTATCCTGGGTTTCGGTACGGATGACCCTGAGGCTGCTGGGCCTCATGGCCTCCTGCATCCTGCTGGTCGATCATGCCAGATGGCGTATGCGGGCTCTGCAGTGGGACCTGAAGTTCCAGTGGGCGCAGCATCAGGGCAACCTGTCCGATCACGTCCAGATCTCGGAGGGGACTGCAAAACAGTTGCAGTGGTGGCTCTCGAACCGGCAATGGGTCTTGGGCAGATCCCTCTCCCTTCCCCAGCCAGAGCACACAGTTGTGACGGACGCGTCCCTTCTGGGATGGGGCGGTCACATGGGAGAGGCGGAGATCAGAGGCCTCTGGTCTCCGGCGGAGTCCCGGCTCCATATCAACCTTCTGGAGCTCCGGGCGATCCGACTTGCACTCAAAGCATTCCTTCCTCTGTCAAAGGGAAAGTAGTGCAGGTGTTCACAGACAACACCACCGCCATGTGGTACTGCAACAAACAGGGCGGGGTGGGGTCGTGGACCCTATGTCAGGAGGCTCTGCGCCTCTGGACATGGCTGGAACATCAGGGCATATTCCTGATGGTTCAACACCTGGCAGGTTCCGGGAACGCCAGGGCGGACGAGCTCAGCCGCAGGTGCATGATGAATCACGAATGGCGTCTTCACTCGGAAGTGGCGCAAGGACTCTTTCTACAGTGGGGAGAGCCTTGGTTAGATCTATTCGCTACCGAAGAGAACGCGCAATGTCATCAGTTCTGCGCGTTGGAATTTCCAAGGCGGCACTCGCTTGGCGACTCTTTTCGTCGCGAGTGGAGTTGCGGTCTGTTGTACGCCTTTCCGCCTAAACCACTTCTACCCAGAGTGTTGAAGAAGATTCGGCGCGACCGGGCCCAAGTCATTCTTGTGGCTCCGGACTGGGCTCGAAGAGTTTGGTATCCCGAGCTACTCAGTATGAGCGTCGATCCCCCGATCCGTCTGCCTCTTCGGGAGGATCTTCTGTCGCAGCAGCAGGGACGGTCCTCCACCCGAACCTGTCCAGTCTCCACCTCCTTGCGTGGAGATTGAGCGGCGGCAGTTGATTCCTTTCGACTTGCCTCCCGAAGTTTGTGATGTGATTCTGGCAGCCAGGCGTCCCTCCACTAAGGTGGTATACGCCTGCAGGTGGAACAAATTTGTGGCATGGTGCCCAGCAAAGGCTGTGAATCCCCTTTCTGCCCCTCTTTCTGAGGTTCTTCTGTTCCTTCTTTCTCTGGCCCAGCAGGGTTCTGCCCTGGGTACCATCAAGGGCTATCTTTGTGCAATCTCGGCCTTCCTCAGGCTTCCTGATCAGCCCTCCCTTTTCAAGTCCCCTGTTGTTAACAGATTCCTAAAAGGCATTACACACCTCTTCCCTCCTGTTCCGTTTGTGATGCCTCAGTGGGACTTGAACTTGGTTCTTACCTTTCTCATGTGCGCTCCCTTTGAGCCTCTGCATAACTGTCCTCTTCGTCTTCTAACTCTGAAGACAGCTTTTCTGGTGGCCATCACCTCCGCTCGGCGGGTGAGTGAGCTCCAGGCTCTTTCTTGCAAGCCTCCCTTTCTGTCTGTCCATCCAGACAAGGTTGTTCTCAGGACGCGTCCGTCCTTCTTGCCAAAGGTGGTTACTGCTTTCCACATTGGGCAGACCATCACTTTGCCCACCTTCTTTCCGCCTCCGCATCCTTCTAGAGAGGAAGAGAGGCTCCACCGTCTGGACCCAAAACGTGCGATTTCCTTTTATCTAAATCGTACACAACAGTTCTGGGTGGACGACCAGCTCTTTGTTGGCTACGTGGGCGCCAAAAAAGGTCGGGCGGTACACAAGCGGACCATCTCCCACTGGGTCGTCTTGTGTATCAAGGCCTGTTATTCTTTGGCTAAAAAGGAGCCCCTGTTGGGTTGCGTGCCCATTCCACCAGGGCGACAGCCGCCACCACGGCTTTAGGATGTGGTGTCCCTTTGCAGGACATTTGTCAGGCAGCTACGTGGGCCTCGTTGCACACGTTTACCAAGGATTACTGCCTTGACAGCCAAGTCCGGAGAGACGGCTTCTTTGGCTGTTCTGTCCTCCGAGACTTCCTTGTCTGATCTTTGTTCGCAGACCCACCACCGGGGTTGGTATTGCTGGGGTATCTATTCTAAGGTAAGGAATCTGTCACTAACGTGTCTCTTTCAGATGCACAAGTTACTAACTTGTGTAACGATATATCTGTAAGAGACAGTAGTTAGTGACAGATTCCTTACTGCCCCACCCATCCTCCCCGTTCTGCGAACTGATTTCTAGGGTTAAGGACATCCCTTTCAGGGCCCTAGTATTTTTTCAGACACCAATGTCCGCTTCTTGCATGGCTCTGCGTTCCTGGCGCGGAAAGTCGTGTACAGAACTGACGTCAGCGCGCAGGGGCGGCGTCTAAGTACTGCCCGCGACGTCATTCCGGCGATCCCGACGACGGACGCGGAGCCGCACGACGCCGCCTACCGACGCGCAAGGGTACTGCTACGCAAAACTTTCCGGATCCAGCCTGACGCCTGGGGATATTCTAAGGTAAGGAATCTGTCACTAACTACTGTCTCTTACAGATATATCGTTACACAAGTTAGTAACTTGTGCTTCAATGCCAGAAGTAGTGAACTAATAAGCTACTTTGCCAATGTTTTTTTCTTTTCATTCTTTATCCTTTTTAGGTCAAAACCTGCCAGACAGCACAGCTGACTGGTTTGCCAAAGACTTCTTGTGGACATTCTGAAAGCTTCCCTGGGAACGCATTCTGCCCATTGTTTAACATTGCGTTTGTGTTTTGTAACTCACAGTTCCTATCTTTCTATTTGCTGACTTTGTTTGTTTTAGGCTGTCCATTTAAGGGTATGCTCCACAGGAGGGATTAATTCATTTATTGTATTCTTCCACAAGTGCTTGCTTTCTGTAAACAGGCCCTAATCTTGTTACATGTGCTGTGCATTCAGAGACCGAGGTCAAATGTCAGCCTGTGTCTTCGGAGGGAGCTTGGTGTTTACTTTTCTTTCTCTGTCTTCAAAGTGAGAGAATGTATGTGACAATCTTGTTGTGAAAGGAAAGGCTTTTTTCTAGCATACAACACAGTTTAAATGTCTGTAAATGAACTGTGCAGATATTTTAGAATATATCAGAATTAGGAAATCACAAGTGAAGCAAAATTGTTTGTAATTCTGAAGTGTGGTGGAAACAATTTTTTTAATAAGATCAAACAAATCCATACACTAGATGACATTTCCACACATTATCGTTTGTGTGCTGTATACTTTTATCAGAAAAACTTTGTATGTGCAAATGTATTAGTCTTTTAAATTGAAAATGTGTTGTCTGTAATGGCAGTGCGTTACCACACAATTCATGCTCCACACTATGCCATTCCACTGTACACCTATCCACTCTACTCTACTCCACTCTATGCTCCTTTAGTCCACTCCATTCAACGCCACTCCTCTCTGCGCCACTGTACGCCATGCAACTCCACTCTGACACTCCATTGTACGACACTCTACTGTACACCGCACCCCACATCACTCCACTCCACTCCACGACTTGTGACTCCACTCTACCACACGTGACTCTGACACGTGACACCACTCTCCGACATGCCACTCACTGTATGGCACGCCACTCCACTTCTCTTACTCTACAACATGCCACACCATTCCACTCTACACCACACTACACCACTCCACACCACTCCACTTTATGGTACTTCACTCTGCGCCACGACAGTCCGCTCTGCGCCACGACAGTCCGCTCTGCGCCACGACAGTCCGCTCTGCGCCACGACAGTCCGCTCTACGCCTCGACAGTCCGCTCTACGCCTCGACAGTCCGCTCTATGCCACGACAGTCCGCTCTGCACCCCTCCACTCCCTCCAAGGCACTCCACTGCACTCTGTACCACTTCATTCTATGGCACACTACTCAACTCTGCCACTCCACTCTACAACAATCTACTCCACTCTGTTCTACGACACTCTACGCCCCTCCACTCTGCCAGTCCACTCCACTCTATGCCACTCCACTCTAAGCCACTCCACCCTACGACCATCTACTCCACTCTTTGCAACTCCCCCTTGTTCCACTCCATGCCTATGCCCCTCCATTCTTCTCTATGACACTCTATTCCCTCCTTGCCACTCCATTCTATGACGGTCTACTCCACTCTATGTCACTTCACTCAATGACAATCTACTCCACTGTATGCAATTCCCTCTATGTCACTCCATGGCATTTTACTCCACTCCACTCTACGCCACTCCACTAAACAAACATATATACAATACAATACGTTTGTAAAGCACACAACTACCTAAAAAGGTGTCCCGGCGCTAGCGAGAAGAATGTCCACCTTGTCGAAAGGCAAAATGACTCTGACACTCTACTCTACTCCAAGCTCTTCCACTCCACTCCAAGCTCTTCCACTCCACTCCAAGCTCTTCCACTCCACTCCAAGCTCTTCCACTCCACTCTAAGCCCTTCCACTCCACTCTAAGCCCCTCCACGCCACTCCCATCCACGCCACTCCCCTCTACACTACGCCACCCCACACTACGCCACTCCACTCTACTCTGCGTCACTCTACTCCACTAACTTTTACCCATTCTGAACAGCAGCCATGCTGGTGTACAACATGGCTAAAACACATTGGCAAAGTCAATAGTTCTTGCATAGGCAAGACCAATTGGCTTTGCCAATGCGTGCTATTTTTTTTAAGTCATCATTGTATGTTTAAAGTATTTCTTCAGGATACAGTAATGCAAAGCCAGTAGTACCTTTTTCTTTGCATCAGTAAGACATATTTCCAAGCGATGTGCATTTAAAATAAAACTAAAAAGGGTACCTGGTCTATTTACACTTGCTTGACAGGATGCACCTGTATTGTTCTATTACAATTATTTGCAGTGGTTATTATATTTTTCAATTTCAAATTTTCATTCAAAGAAATAGCTGCAATGTTCAGGCAGAGACACATTTTTTTTTTTTTTCTCTTTATTTTTGTGGTATATGCCTGGAATTGAAGTAAAAAAATAACCATCACACCAGCTTGCCATGGCCAGACTATTGGCTTTGAAAATACTTGTTTTTGCTTCTTGTTGCTGGAACCTCAAGCACAGCCCCTAGATGCCTTTAAAAACACAACTTTTTCCTTACTGGTCACCACCATGTTGCAGAGGTTGGACTTCACATTAGGAGGAATCATTGGCTCCATTTCTGGTGGTTCGTGTGCCCCCTGATGATACCGAGTGTAAGCGGGCAGCCAGATCCTCCCTCACACATGGTGCATGCGAATCATCAAACACACAACATCTCAAAGCCTCGAACCAGCTACACATTGGTGCCTGTCAAAAAGAAATGACATTAGACAACTAGATGCAATGTAGCACACATTGTCTAAATCCAAATCTCAAGGTGATCATCTATGTACCTTTCAAGACTCTAAATCTGTGTTTACTTTTGTTCTAGATTTCCTGACTGTGATGAACCCTATCCCCGCCAGGTCGATCTCAGCGTAGCTGGCGAGCCCACCGACGATTCCCCTGCTGAAGTGCACCGGGATTACGGCTTCTGGTGCCCACGTGAACTCAAGGTTGACCCTGATCTGGGATACTCCTTCCTTGGGGTTCGAGACTGCTCCCCTCCCTGCCCACACATGTACTTCAGACGAGAAGAGTTGTCCTTTGCTCGCTACTTCATTGGAGTGATTTCCATCGTCTGCCTCTCAGCCACCCTTTTCACTTTTTTGACTTTTCTGATCGATGTCACTAGGTTCCGCTACCCTGAGAGGCCCATCATTTTCTACGCTGTCTGCTACATGATGGTGTCCTTGATTTTCTTCATTGGGTTTTTGCTTGAGGATAAAGTTGCCTGCAATGCCCGCAGCCCAGGCCAGTACAAAGCCGCCACGGTGACACAAGGATCCCACAACAAGGCGTGCACCATGATGTTCATGGTACTGTATTTCTTCACGATGGCTGGCAGCGTTTGGTGGGTCATCCTTACCATCACATGGTTCTTGGCGGCCGTGCCCAAGTGGGGGAGTGAAGCCATTGAGAAAAAGGCCCTCTTATTTCATGCCAGTGCATGGGGCATCCCTGGCACTTTAACCATCATCCTTCTAGCAATGAACAAGATTGAAGGAGACAATATCAGCGGCGTATGCTTTGTCGGTCTGTACGATGTGGACGCGCTGAGATATTTTGTTCTTGCACCCTTGTGCTTGTACGTCGTGGTTGGAGTTTCCTTGCTGCTAGCTGGTATCATTTCCTTGAACCGGGTGCGGATTGAGATCCCACTGGAGAAGGAGAACCAGGACAAGCTGGTGAAGTTCATGATCCGCATTGGTGTATTCAGCGTGCTCTATCTTGTGCCTCTTCTCATCGTCATTGGCTGCTATTTCTACGAACAGGCTCATCGGGGCGTGTGGGAAACGACGTGGATACAGGAACGATGCAGAGATTACCACATACCCTGCCCTTATCAGGTAAGGCATCTTTTGATTGTCCATATGGCTCACTGATGTATAGATACTAATATTCTACAGGTTGTGCCACAGAAAAATAAATCATTCATATAACATTGCAATATACAGCTTGCCATTGGCAGTAGCTGGCCTGAAAAATCTGGAGTCTACATATTGCCTGATGCCTTCCTGCAAGCAGAGCAGTGTATATATTGTGCAAGCATTAATGCAGATAAGGGAGTTTGGCCCCAGAGGTGCGCTGTTGTGTTGGTGGCACTAGTGAAGGTTTTAGTGAAACCACAGATGTGTTGGTGGCAGTAACGTTTTTTTTAATTGAAATTACTGCTGTGTTGAAGGAGCGTCTCCTTACTCATACTAGCGGTCCAACATGTCATCTCACCTGTAACTACAAAAACCTCATCAAAGTAACCTACAGGCGTTTGTCGATCTCCTTATGTCTACGTCTGGGCAGCAATCTCCAGCAGCCCCAGACTGCCAGGCTAGATTCTTTTTCATTTTTGAGGGCCACTGGAAATCAGCTTCTGAGAAAGTGAGAATCAGATCGCCCTGTGTGGTGTTTTGCATATTTACTTCTGCATTTACTCTTTTTAGGTCTTTCCTATAGGCTGCTCTAGCTGTCTCAGAGACGTTATGCTTCTAATACACAGACACACATATGTGCAATGCATACATATATACGTACAGTACAGAAGAGTGGGCTTTTGTTGATCCCACTCCAGGCATTTGCTTATGGCATCTTTAAGAAGTTGCCATTGACTGGGTGGGCTGTCATTAAAGCCAGGGCAGTTCATGGAAGGTTACTTGGTTGTTTATATAGTCCCCTCTGGTAAACGTTTCTACTGTTCTGCCCACCCTGGTGCTGTATCTGTGCCCCATCACCTCAACCTGGTCTCATCCCCCAGTGCAGGGTGTGATTTCCTTCGCATGAATTGGCAAAGGCTAACCATTCCGAAATGGTTGTTGTGCATGCATCTCTGGTGGCCATCTGTAATGGAGTTTGTGTTTTTTAAAGCTCCATTATAAGATGGCAGCTGTGTATGCTCGCCCATATACCGTGGCCTCGGGCGAGCAAATATAAAATCAGTGGCAAAGCCAATAGACATGTCCTCGCAAAAGTGACACCTATTGGCTTTGCAAATGCTTGCTGCTCATTGAAATCCTATTTTACACATTTTGTCAGTAGAATAAATATGTAACATTAAGACCCGTCCTGTGTAAAGTGAATATTATATATGGTGGATGTTGCGCCTAAGAAAGCACCCATTAAAAGCCCATAAATAATGTCTGCTTACTAGTAGCACTGCTGCCTAAAGCTGATAAGTGTGAGATCTGTGAAGTTTTGAGCTCAATACTACAAGTGTGGTGAAGATCACCTCTGCATTTTACTGATTCAAGTGTTGTAAAGTGTGCTTCTAGTGAGTGAGTAGAACATTTGTATGCGTTTTCTTTTTGCAAAAACCATAAAAGCTCAATCAATATCACATACATATACAATAATTTACTGTCGTTCATTCATTCGTAATAACAATAAAAACCTAGAAGTTAGAATAGTAAAAATTGTAGACCTAAGAGATACAATTCTAATACAGGATGACCAAAAATGATTAAAGGTGGACTAATACAAAACAACTCCTAAAGTTCATTCCCACAGTAATAAATCACTTTAACATCATAAGCACTAGTATTTGTCTCCATGAACTTGCGTGCACAAGATATCCCAAAATAAAAAATATAGAGTTCCATGGATCAGATGAAATATAAGTCGCCACAGGCCAGTACAGCACGGGATCATTTACATTATTTTGTGAGGCGTTTCATCTTCCTGTTCCTTAATCTCCAGGCATACAGCAAGTATCTAGACAAGGTAAACACTAACCACTCTGAGCGATCACTTCTGAGAATTCGAATAATGTCTTTTAAGCGATTCGCTGATAGGATGCGACATATTGGGATTAACCAGGTTCTTCTGATCTCAATATACTCGGGGCAGAAAAACAAGAAATGTTCTTCGTTTTCATGGATGGTCAAACACGAGGGACACATGTGCGAGATATTAATGTCTTTCCATTTACTACAAAATTCATTAACTGGCAAAATACCGTATCTGAATCTTAGAAACCGGGACTTCACTAATGGAGGTTCTATGATGTTCAGAAACTCCTCTTGATGCGTATAATCCTTAAAATCCAGAAACCTCCTAGTTAGCTCCCCGGTACTTCCCCCTGTTAGCCATAGCTTGTTTTTTGTTTTAAAAAAAATCTTTTTATTGAATTTTCATCCATAAACCATCACAATAAGTAGCAAATATGATTACAATTCGTACACAAGCAGGCTGCCCCCATGTCTGAAAGAAAAAGGAGGGAACACAACTGTACAATTCTTGTTGTTAAGGGTCATATTTGATCGTTCATCCAGTACCGTACAGCTCCTGCTACATTGGGATATGGAAGAGCAATATCCGAAAACTTATCCAAACAATTGAACTGTAAACAAACCCCCCCCATCCCCCCCCTCTGGGTCACCTGGGTATACACCACCCCTTGGCTATGTACCTCAAAGGTATTGTTAGTACCAGTTGCTGTATCCTACTCGTGGGCCCACTAGCCCACGATAATCTATACGCTGTCTCTGTCCTCCGAGCCCTGGCGAACAATCAGTGCTCCTCCCATGGCATGTGAAGGGGAACCCTCCTCCTCCTCTAGCGGGACCTCCGATATCATACCCTGCCATGCTCTCGCGTCGTCTTCTAATTTTTCGTCCCTCCGGACTTTGCGCATGCAAATTAATTCCGCTATAGCCCATTCCTCTAGGTCTTTAGTCCAGTTTTTCATTGTGGGTGGCTGCTTGCTCATCCAGCGAATTGCTATCCGTCTCTTTGCCAACACTAGCCCCAGCTGCAGAAATCGTCTCGTACGTTTTTTGCCCTTGGGCCGTGGTATAAGTCCCAGGAGTACCTGCTGGCAGGAGTGCTGAATCGACCAGTGGTCTAAAACCGCCTCCCAGAATGGGGTCACCCTTGGGCAGTCCCAGGTCATGTGTAGGAACTTAGCGTCGTTAGAGCCGCACTTGGGGCATTGAGAGGACCTGTCCGGGTAGATTTTATGCAGTGTATGTGGAGTTAGGTACAGTTGATGTACTATATTGAATTGAGTAAGCCTAAATCTTACATTTGAGCTAATATGTTTAACCTCTGTGTGTACCCTTCCCCACTCTGCTGCTGTCAGGGGCTCTTCGAGTAAACCGTCCCATCTGCCCTGTACCGGTAGTGGCTCTACAGCGAGGTCCTGCCTCAACGCCTTGTATATATGTGACACCAGTCTACGGCCCCCAGCCATCGTGACGAGTGTCCTGAGAGTGGCCGTTATGGGTGGCTCTTCGGGGAATGATGGCCATATCTCCCGCGCAGTCGCCGAGATCTTCGCATACTGGAGGTATTGGCCTCGACCCAGATCAAACGTTGATTCAGCTTCCTCTCTTGTGCGGAAATGTTGACCCAGATATAAGTCTCCCATAGCGGCACATCCTCCCATTGTCCACCGAGTAATGGACATATGGTGGCTTATTTTCTTGAACGGTGTCACCGCCCATAACGGGGCCTCCAGGGCGTACGGTGCTCTCTTCACTACTGTTTTCACCGCGTATTCCCATATAGTGGCCACCTGCCTAATGATGTAGGGGAGGTGCGCTGGGATGCTCAATCCCATCATGAGGAGCTCTGGGAGGGGAGTCTCCCCATATGTACCCTCCAACAAACGCTTCTCCCAATTGTCATTTTCGTCTAGCCAGTGTGTCGCATGTTGTAGGTGTCGCTATGTAGTAGTGTGTAAATCTAGGTATCTCTAGCCCCCCCCTGCTCCCATGTTCTCTGTAAAGTATTTAACTTCACTCTTTTCCGTTTGGATCCCCACAAGAGGTCCACCAACAGTCGATCCAGTCGTTTGAAGTGCACCCATGGGATACGATAAAGAGAACTCTGCAGTACATAGAGGCATCGTGGAAGAACCACCATTTTAATCAGGGCAATCCGCCCCATCAGTGATAGTGGAAGGTCCCGCCAGAACCTAATGGAGTTTTGAACCCCATCCATGCATCTCCCCACATTGTGTTGATGGTATGCGTCTTGCGTATGTGCCAGCTGGACCCCGAGGTAGCCATAGCTTGTTAATATGGTCCCAGTATTTCCTTTTTAGATTAATCAGTGATTTTTTCTCAATACTATCCGGCTTGATCCAGAGCTCGCTCATACCCAGTTTAAACATCCAACTCTGTATATACTTTAACCACGGGATATTCCATTCAGTGTCTAATGCCATCACATAAAGCAGTGATTGTCTAAAGGGAAGTGGAGAATTGTTTGACCATACTTGTATCCAGAAAGGGAGGGGCCTAAAGCCAATCATGTGCTACATTTTTAAGCCCCAGATCCAAGCGCATGGGATTCAGGGAGGCATTTCTTCTTCTTTTTTTTTCCTTTTTTTTTTTTTTTTTTTGCTCTGGGGATCTTCAATTTAACCAACACAGGAGAATGATCAGATAGTGTGCGCCACAGGTGAGTGACCGCATCAACCCATATGCCACCCCAGAAGAGAGGCACCAGTAGTCCAAGCATGTCCAAGTATTATGAGGTGCAGAGTAATGGGTGTACTGCTCACGGTCTGCATAGTGGTACCTCCATGCATCCACTAACCCACATTTTTTTAGTGTCCAACACCACGCGTCTCGCCCTTGGTTTTGTGGCAGTCGTATGCGCAGTGCTATCACGCTCCGGATCAAGCAGCAAATTAAAGTCCCCCCCCAGGTAGATGCAGTCCGCCCCCATGCGGTCTATGTGGGTGTGGATAGTGTCAAAAAACTCGGGGTCATCAACATTTGGAGCATACACATTGACAAACAGGACGGAATGCTCAGGCATAGAGCCCTTAACCAATAAATAACGACCCCCGCATCCCGATAGACCTCCTCCTCCCGAAACGGCACCCGTTTATGTATCAACACTGCAACACCTCTGGCATATGAACTATATCCTGCAAAATATTTATGTGCACCCCAGCTCGATACCAGTGATGTCTTAGCATTTGCTGCGAGATGAGTCTCTTGTAGAAAGGCAATGTCTACTTGATATTGTTGCATATAGTTGGTCACCTGCTTACACTTACGGGCATTATTTAAGCCCCTGACATTCCAGGACATCATTACCACACTGGCCTCTGCCACCACTTTATTAACCATGATCTATATCTTGTATTTCCGACCCACTGGCACCTGGACCACTGGTGCTACACTGTAAATGATAATTGTAAGAAGAGCGAACTACAAACATTAGCCTGCAAACCCAATTCCCCCCCTCCCACCACCCATCCCCCTCACCTAACTCAAGGGGAAAGTCCTGTTGTGTAGTTCCTATAGTACCACTGCAGGACCTGCGCGTTTGGATAACATATACTGTGGGATTGGTGGTAGACTGACTCTGTGCACCCCCATCGTGTATGTTAGCCTGGTTTGCATTAGCTAGCTCACAGTGCCACTAGAATCCCCTCTTCCCGGGGAGAGATTTAGTTTCTGGCAACCTTAGATCATGACAACCCAAATTCCTCAATCGTGGAAACCATGTACTACCTTTCGCTCAGTCACTCGTGCTTACTTATCCGGTTTGTCTCAGAGAGTTACACAGAATAAACAGTCGGGCGTTTCAATAAATATTTATTGAACAGTTGTTATTCTAGTGTAAAATATATGTGCTGCGGCAACCAGCAGACAATAGCAGAGATATATTATCAGCAGTACGATAAAAGCAAAGGGATAGAACAGTTCTACCATATTGCAATAATCATGAATACATACATGAATATAAAAGCATTATGCAAGTGCGCGTACTCCTACTATGCCTAACTAGATGTACCTGAGTGTACCTATCATATGTGTATGTCTAAAAGCCTAAGAGCCAAGAATCCTTCTAGGATTTAGTCGAACCCCCATACCTGAATAGAGAGAGTGTGGGACCCCGTCCTGGTCTCGAGTTGGACACCCCGCAAGGGCTGTGTCAGACCGCTGTCAGCTGGAGCGACTGCATGCAGGAGCCTCAGCGTCTCTGGTCCGTGTGTCAGCATGGAAGTCTCGGTTCCCTCTGTCTTACCGGGGCAAGATGTGGTGTATTTATACCCTAAAGAGTCTCGGTCCTCAGCATGGTTTGTATTGGTCTGTCGTTAGACATGAGGAAGACGTCAGGGGTGAACTTTGTACATACATATTATGCAGGTGGTGTATTCCTAAAGGGCCATGCATAATTGAGGAGTACAGTGTGGGCCTGTGTTTGGGAAAAACCCTGCTGTATTCAAAACCACAGGATAGATAACGTTCAGCCCTCAGAGCACGTTGTGTACTAGCAAGGACCAATGTAGGTGAAAGATCATGCCTATATAAGGAATCATGACTATAATAGGACATGTACAGTTATGACCATAATTGGGCATATGCGGCTATGACCATAATAGGGCATAATAGGGCAAGTACGAATATGACCATATACAGGCAAATATGAATACGTCCATTTTAGGGCATGTACGAACGGGTCTACATTAGGGCCTCTATACGGGACATATAACAGTCCCCAACCCTTAGAACCATGGTTGAATAATTATACAGACAAAAACAAATTATGCTATAATCCTGCTTAAACTGGAACATGTGCATCCGCACTTGGGGGGTGGCAACACCCCGCCGCTTCCCCTAATCTTGGCACAGAGTGCCTGCCTACATGCATATTTATGAGTCCATGGCAGTATTCTAGTGCGCCACAGGCACGGGCCCATGGCGGTGTAGCTCGTGGACTGTGAAACACAACATCATGAGCTTTTGCACTTAAATACGGTCTCCGTGTGACTAACTGGCAGTAAAAAGGTCTGCACTTGCGTCGGAGTCTGGTATGTCCTGTGACTGTTGTGGTGACGCTGTGCCACGTTTCTTCCCAGCGTTAGAGTATTTCTGGCAGAACTCTTGGGCTTCATGGAGGGAGTCGAATACTCTGGACTGCCCGTCAACATCAACCTTCAGTCGTGCCGCATATAGCATTCCATATCGTAGTCCCATCTTCCGTAGGGCCGCCTTTACACCCGCGTACTTTCTGCGTGCTTCCTGGACCATAACAGTGAAGTCCGGGTACAGGGATATGCTCGAGCCCTGCCATTCAAGTTGGCCCTTCTCACGCGCCATCCGTAGGGCGGTATCCCTATCTCTGAAGTTCAGAAGACGGGCTATAATCGGTATAGGCGGGCACCCTGGATTAGGTCGTGGTCCCAGGATGCGATGTGCACGTTCAATGACAAATGTAGTGGTAAAGGACTCTCAGCCAAACAGATCTGTGAGGAGCGTTTCCACAAAACGGTCCAGCCGCCCAGTATTGGTAGATTCGGGCACCCCCATAAAACGAATGTTATTCCTCCGCCCCGTGCTTCTAAATCCTCATTCTTATTGGCGACAGCCTTAAGGAGCTTTTCCATTCTTTCATATTTCTTGGTAGTCTGGGCAGCGCCATACTCCAGGTGAGAGATTCTGCCCTCCGCCATGGTCAGACGCCGTTCCTGCTGATCCAGCCGGGCCTCCATAGAGTGCAACCTCTTATCGAGGGCATCAATGCGAGTGTCCAGAGCCCTGAAACCTGCTCTCAATTCCCTCAACAAACTATCGGGCCCTGCCACCTCAGTTGCGTGCGTCACTCCTCCCTCCGCCATGCCGATCTTCCTTTTTTTTTTACGGAGTTTTATATAGCGCGTACTTGACCCGATTCGGGTATCAGAGCGCTTTACACGAGCACCAGTTGCGTTACATGAGGACACATTCATTTTTGTTAGGCACGGGGAGATTAAGTGATTTGCCCAGAATCACAGGATGTTGTGCGTCCCTGCCTAGACTCGAACCTGGCTCCCCAGCTCCGAGGTCGACCGCCCTAGCCGTTAGGCCAACTCCTCTCCCCTGCTGCGATGCAGGGCTGGTGGCTGGTACTTTGAAGGACAGGGTGCTTTGCTTAGGGTCTTTGCATCCCATACCCCACGCTGTGAGTTGCGGCAGTCTAAGTTGTGCCAGTGGCCCCCTAGTAGGCGACTTACAGATCAATAATGAATGGGCCCCAGTCGTGGATAAGCTGCACACAGGCACGGCTCTACTCGGGCCCGCCGTCTACTCATTCCATTCATTTAAGCCACAGTGGATATTAACATATCAGTGCCACAATATCTGTTGTCCACTTTGGCATAGGCGCCATCTACGTGCCCCATGCGTGTTCCAGTCTAAACGGTGCCTCGCCAGCAGTATGGTGGGTGTAGTAGGCCAGGGTGGGACATCAGCCCACAGCTCTGTGACCGCAACAATCAGGCCCCTCTAGCCATCCAAATAGGCTACCAGGAGGACAACACCAGTACAGCTCAGGGCGATAGTGGGCCACGCCCCAATCCTGACTCTCAGTGCGCCCGTGCAGTGCAGCTCTTCATAGCCCGGATGGGCCCTGCCATCACCATATGGCCCGTAGTGATGCGTGGGGCGGGGGGCGGGGTCTCACCACCATGGTGCAAGAGAGGGTTGCGGCCACTGGGGGAGGAGCACTTGCGGGTAATACAGCACCTGGCCGGGTGGCCGGTCCCCAAGCCCACCTGCGGCCCCTGACACCGCGGGGCTTCCGGGGAGTGTCTGTGCCCCGCCACTGGCGTCACAATGTTTCTAGCCCCCACCGCTCACCTCTGCAAGCCAGCCACCTGGCCACAATCCTCGGCAGCCCCGCGGTCCGCGCCCCGGCTCCAGCCGGCGCGCAACTCGAGTCCCCGGCGTCCCTCGTGGCTGAAGACCACGCCCAGTCCCAACAGGTCGGCGCCGATCTGCGCCACGAGCCGTAATCGGGCAAATTCTCACGTCGAGAGCCGCACCATCTCCTCCTACAACTCCAGCGGTGTCTCGGAGCACGGCAACGCCGTCAATGCCGCCATGGCGAGCGTAGAGCAGGGAGTCGGCAGCGGAGCTACAAGCCTACGCGGCCATCACGGTCGGCGGCTTGGCCACGCCCATCGTCAGGGAGGCATTTCTGGGAAGTTCCAAGACTGATCTCATAAACACATTCTCCGTTTTTTCTATCACCCCTACATTATTTTGACCCCATAGCTCTGCACCATATGCCGTGGCTCCAACACACCTGGCTTGATAAACTTAAATAACTGGGGCACCAGGCCTATAGCTTGACATTTTCAATTTTTTTATTAATGCAGAACTTATATATTGAAGTGATAATTGGCTCTTTGCAACTTGAGGAGCCCAAGATAGTGAATTCGTCAACCTTACCCCCAGGTAGTCTAAGTGCTTCACCTGCTCAGATGGGGTGTCACCTATTTTAACCTTGCCCCTGAACAACTTGTGTGGATTAAAAGCCATGAATTTTGTCTTCATGACATTAATTTCCAACCCAAATTCCCCGCAAGATACTAAAAAGCGGTCCAATAAATTTTGGAGCCCCATCGGGGTCCGAGAAATAAGTAGGATGTCATCTGCAAAGAGCAGAGATGCCACTGCTTGGCCAGCTAACTTGGGTGAGTCCCCTCTGCAGTTGGGTAGTGTTTCGATTAAGCCATTGATATATAGGGCAAACAGAGTGGGTGCCAATACACACCCTTGTTGCACTCCTCTGTTCACCCTTATCCGGTCAGTCAGTTCACCATTCTTCCCCCATCTAACTTGGACATAGTTGTCCCTGTGGAGTCTAATAAGAATCTCTAGTATGTATCCTGGCACCCCTATTCAGTGTAGGGCTTTCACAGTTTTCCGCGGGGGACTAAATCAAATGCAGCACGCAAGTCCACAAACGCAACATATACGTGATAGTTCTTGATGACCACATATTTCAACAATATAAATTAAAAACCTCAACAATTAGTCAACAGTGCTTGTGTTTTCTCTGATGCCTGCCTGTGGTGGAGACAATTTTTGCCCTTCTGTTATCCAATCTTGAAGCCTTTCCAGCAAATGCCTACAAAATAATTTCTGGGCCATATCAATCAGGCTAATAGGTCTATAGTTTTCTGGATTGCTTTTTAACCCCTTTTAAAATATTGGTATCACTTCTGCACCCAGCCAAGAGTCTAGGATTTCTGCACCCCTTAAAATTGCGTTAAAACTATAGTTGAGGATCACGCTCCAGATCTCAGGTTCGGAGAGATATAAAACTCCTGGGATTTTGTCTAAGCCAGCGGCTTTGCCCTTCTTCATATTAACAAGTACCATCTGGGTTTCTCCCAGAGTGAAATTGGGTGAATCTCAATCCCTTGCTCTATCGGGAAAGACCTCTAATAATAAAGTACTTCTCCCTGGTCTCGTGTTCTTCTCCCCTGCATATAACAAGTTAAAGTGGTTTACCCAGGATTGAGGCTGTATATAATAGTCCTCCTCTGCAGTTTGATCTTCAGATCCTTTAGCTAATATGTGCCAAAACTGTCTAGTATCCTTGGTTAGTGCTGAGGTATACAAATCCCACGTGCCATCTTTTTTTTGCCTCATTTTGGACCAAATTATAATTTTTCCTTTTTATGGCAACCATATTCCTAGAGCCAGTTTTAATAGCTGCCATCAATTCTGACCTGGCTACCTTGCAGTACTCATCATACCACTCATTTGTATTAGAGCTACATGGCTTGGGTTTCCCCATCTTGAAAAATAACTTTTTAATCTGTACCGTTAGTCTGATAAATATGTCCAATGTAGGTTGAGTTTCCATGGAACATTTACTTAAATCCACCAATGAGCCAGCTACAATATTATATATTTGCGCAAGAATAGCATCCCTCTTTTCAATCATAGTCCACTTGACCTTCTTTCTGTCGTTGCTGACAACAATTCGATTTATCGTGTGTGCTACCTGGAAAGGCTGGATGGGATGAACATGTGCAACAATTCTAAGGATAGGGCGTTATGATCACTGTCGGGTCTCTCCATGACCCACATATCTAATAATTTACACCACAGAAGTACATCCAACAGGATGTAATCAATCCATGTTTGACAATTGGCTCTTTTGAATGCGTGTCTTGACTCCTTATCAGAGGGTGAACGGCCATTGCAGGCCCGTAGACCATACTTGAAAGTGAGAGAAGCAACTTGGGATGCTACCCTCACATCCTTGACCGGTCTATTTTGTCTTAGGCTTGGGATACCCCTCTCAGCATCCTCCTCATCTGTGACATTCAGGGTTATTTCTAGGGGCTCAAAGGTAATATTCATATCCCCAGAAAGCACTAGGTTATTCAGAGCCCCTTCTCGTACTAGAAACTCATCTAGTGCTAGTATAGTAGGTGAGTTCTGGTGCTGCGAAAGGAATCTATCCTAAACATTAACCAAGAGCATTGAATCCTTGGAAATGGTGCTTTTGAGGACCAAGGCTAAGAAATTGGTGGATTTTGTATCTAGCCTTTTAACGGTGTAATGTAAATGGGTCTTAATCCAGATGATAAGACCCCCAGCATGGCTGCCCTTAGGTGACGGTACAGCTTCTACGTGTGCCTCTAATTGGTTTCATGTTGTTCATCTTTTGACCTTGATTTATTTCTTGTGTTAATGTTTTTACCTTCCCTTAAATGAACGTCCATATCCTTCCATCGCTCATGTGACTGAGGATGTATCTGAAAGAGCTGCTACATTGTGACTGTTGTGAAAGGCAGCGAGTCTTCTAAGACCCTCAATGCTGCCCGGTGCAGGGTTCCACCTCTAATTCACTTTGGGTTCGCTATCAAAATAATGAGGCAAGCGCTGGAAACTGGAAGAGAAGAAAATGGTTTATTTCTCATGAGGAGATCACGTCAACTGAGACACCGGGATGTCTGAGGGAAGTGTTCTGCTGATACTCCTTAGGCTCTTCCTTTTATACAGGTTTGACACAATGCATTTGTTTGATCAACATGGTTACAAAAGCTTGGGGTCCCCGCCCCGGGCAGGTTGTCACACAAGCCCAACAGTAATTCTCTTCCCACCCAGGTCAAACAGACAATCTTATCTTGCAGCTGGACCTTGCTTCAGGGTCTAAAACATGTGAGACCGGTCAGATCTAAGAGTCCGTTCTGTTGATAAAAACAGGTCCCATTGTTGGTAATAACAAGTCTTGCTGTTTGCAGTGCAATAAATCATTTTGCAAGAGTCTTTTTGGTGTTTGGAACCTGTTTGTGTAACTAGGTGTAGTGAAGGGTAGAGCGTCCAAAGGCTTGTCTGAAAACAGGGATGAGAGGAAAAACAAGTTTGTGGCAGCAAGTGGCGCTGAGGTTTGTTGTGGCAATAGAGTTTATAACCCCCAGCACACATACCAGGTCGGTCAGAGGGTCAGAGGGATGCTAGTAAGGGCAGGGTGAAACAAAGGTGACCAACGGAGTACAAAATGGCTGTGATAGATTAAAATGACTGCAACTTATGTGCACATAGAATTCCACCAGACAAGATGGCGCAGGTAATGTTCATGATTATTGTTTTGCTTTTAACAGTGGCCCCTTTGAACATAACTAGCCAGCTTGTCAGTCTATTTCGATCTCCATAATGTCCCGTATCTCTTGATCATACATTACTCTCATTTTTGTTAGCTGAGTGTCCATAGTCTTAGGGTGCAAGGTAGTTATGCAAAGAGAACACAAAGGTGGTATACAGTGTATACCCAAACAACAACCACATATTGTCAATACTGGGACCAAGAGAATCATTGATATTTTCCAACCCCACTCCTTCAAGATGCCCCAAAGCCAACTTCCAACTGTCCAAGTCTCTGATCCTTGATGAATTTCTGAAGATAGTCTATGGAGATGTTCGATTGCTTCATAGACAGAAGGTGAATTATCAGGAATGTATACACAGCAGCTGGCACCGATGATGCGGCATGCTCCTCCACGGTCCGCTAGTACCACGTCCAGGACCATGCGATTTTGCAGGGTAACCAGACGGACCGCTTGGAGCTCAGCAGTGTTGTTGGTGAGGATGCCAGCAGTGACGTTCAGGGCGGTCTCTACCGCTTGGGACAGATGTCTGATGGCTCGGCTGTTTGCCATCGGACGCCATAGCGGGACGAGCCCTTTTGCTGCGTCGAGGAACTGTGATGAGGCAGAGTCTGCTTGATCAATGTCTTTAGAACGCTTTTCTCGATGATGCTCTGCAGGGGCTGTGTAGGTTGGTGGCAAAACAAAGGCGATGTAGCATGTGCCCCCAGTTTCTTGGGAGCCAGTTGTAGGCTTTGGTTCCACAAACAAAGTACATATTGGGTGATGCAACAAGCGCTGGGGGTTGGCAGTGTTCAAAGTCCTTACAATGCTACAGGTGCTGTGACCCACATTCTTAGTCCCACGGCCTTCAATGCATACAAGGCCAGAGACGTTCACCACAGATAGGGTCACAGTCAGTGTTGCAGCAGTTCTTTTCTTCAGGTAGGAAAATGTGGCTCTGTTAGGATTATTGAACCCTTGCATTTCCACTCGTTCTTTGGCGGGGACATCAATCTGGAATGTCGCATTGAAGGTGTGAGGGCAGAAGGGGGCGGCTGTCGTTCCTGTTTTGTTTCGCCAGAACTCGTTGTAGAACTGGGCGATTGTTCCGTCAGAAGTGGCATTGTCTTTGTAACTTTCTTGTAGGAGCATCATCCAGGCAAGGCAAGATCCGTGAATAGAAAAGGGCGAAGGGATGAAAGGGATGGAATGTTCAGTGGCATGTGGTAACAGCCCACAGACCCAACAGTTGGTAGCATTGGTGGCAAGATGATGTTGGTGCAACATCTGCACGAAAGAATTATTCCAGAATTCTTTGCGTCGTTCTCGGAGATGTGGCGATAGTGATACCAGGTAGTGTTCTTTCTTGGTGGTTGGTTGCATGGTGGGTGACAATGTTCTGTATGCAGGTGCATTCTCTTCAATGATCCAGAGTGCGACCATTAGCAGGAGACAGGTGAGAAATGCAGCTACAAGTGCAATTGTCTTTGTGCTGTGCAGGTTAGCAGTCTTGGTGTCTTTGCGGTGGTTTTGCAGGTGTTCAGTTTCTTCCATCATCTTCGAGGAGCTCAACAACTGTTAGGACCACAGACTTTTGTCTGGCGCTTTCCTGGTAGCGTTGTTTGACTGTGCTACCGATCTGAGACCTTGACTTAGTTGGTGGCCTGGTCGTTGGAGCTCCCTCCTTTCGTCGATCTTAGGTTGTACCCTTTCCTGGATGGCACCGTGGGGTCGGGAAATTCTGATAGTTCGAGGGTGTCTTCTTGTGGGTAGCAACTCAGAGCTGGTCGGTCTCTCGCGAGTACTTCCTCTTGCACCTCCACCCCTTCACAGGTTGCCAGGGTTGGAGGGACTCGTTTGCAGTGATGGGCATGCAGCCAGTTTCGTTTTCCTTGCACTCGGAGGGCAGTTCGGGTGGTGATCAGGACTTGCCAGGGGCCCGTCCACCTAGGCTCCAGATTCTTCGTTCTTTGGAAGTTGCGAATTAATATATGGTCGCCTGGCTTTATTTCATGTCCCGGGCCCCTGGATACGTCAGGCAAGGCTTGCTGCACCTGTTGGTGGATAATTGTTAGCTCGTTTGTCAATTTATGCAAGTAATCCGACATTAATATGTTCGGGACATCGTTAATGGAGGTGGGTCTTGGTGCCGCCCAAATGCTCATAGGCCTGCCGAAGACCACCTCATACGGGGTCAGTCGGTGTTTGGTTGGGGTGGAGCGCATCGATAACAATGCCAATGGGAGGGCGTCGGGCCATTTCAACCCGGTCGTGGCAACTATTTTGGCTAGTTTTAGTTTCAACGTTGCATTGTGTCTCTCTACCAGGCCCGCTGATTGGGGGTGGAAGACGGTATGGAACTTTTGTTTTACCCCCAACCCTCTCAGTATGTTCTGTATCACCTCGGCTACGAAGTGGGGGCCGTTGTCGCTCCATAAAATTCTGCAAAGGCCGTATCGGGGAAGAATTCTTTCAGCAATACTTTTGCAGTGGCTAAGGCGGTATTGTCGCGGGTGGGATAGGCCTCCACCCATTTGCTAAAAGAGCACACAACCACCAGGACATATTTTAGACCAAGGCATCTCTCTAGTTGAATGTAATCCATTTGAAGGATTTCAAAGGGGTGGTCAGGGACTCCAAACCCTCCCCTTGGTACTACTGTCCCCTTCCCTGGGTTGTGTTGTAGGCAGACTATACATTATTGTACTAGGCGTTTTGCAGATTCTGCTATCTTGACGTTATGCCATACTCTGGTGATTAGTTCAATCATGGGGGTGGAGCCTATGTGTGCTGGTAAATGTGCCATGGTCAATATGGGGATGAGGTAGGCATTGGGTAACAGCCATTTATTTCCGTCTTTAGTTCTCCAGCAATCTTCCTCGTCTTTTAGTCCCACCTTTTCCCACTCGGGTCAATTCGTCTTGTGTGCCTGTAGTCTGTATGTCCCTTACAGTGGTCCTAGCGTCAGTCCATCGTTCAGCTTGTGACCTGGTCACATACATTCGTGTCGTAGTTCTGTCTCCTGCTGTGGCTCGGGCAGTAACGTCTGCTAGTGCATTTCCCTGTCCAATGAGATCAGTCACTTTCCTATGTGCTTGGCATTTTATCACTGCTAACTTCTTGGGGAGGAGGACTGCTTGCGTCAAGGCGGAGACTAAATCTCCATGCAGGATGGGTGTACCGTGTGAAGTCAGGAACCCTCTTTCTTTCCATAAGATCCCAAAATGGTGAACCACCCCGAAGGCATATTGGCTGTCGGTGTATATGTTAACTGTCGTGTCAGTCGCTAAGATACATGCTCGTGTGAGGGCAATGAGTTCTGCAGCCTGGGCTGAACGTTGAGGAATACGGGCTGTTTCCAGAACGGTTCGGGCTGTGGTGACAGCGTATGCAGCTGAGGTGGTGCCGTCGGGGAGTTTGATGCACGAACCATCCACCCATAGTTCTCCATCTGGTTCTAGAAAGGCGGTGTCTCTGAGATCTATTCTACTCTTTGTTTGTTCATCGGTTAGTGTCACACAGTCGTGTAGTGGAGTCATGCTAGGATCATTATCTGAAAGAGACACGTTAGTGATAGATTCCTTACCTTAGAATATCCCCAGGCGTCAGGCTGGATCCGGAAAGTTTTGCGTAGCAGTACCCTTGCGCGTCGGTAGGCGGCGTCGTGCGGCTCCGCGTCCGTCGTCGGCGTCGTGATCGCCGGGATGACGTCGCGGGCAGTACTTAGGCGCCGCCCCTGCGCGCTGACGTCAGTTCTTCTTTTTCCGCGCCAGCAAGCGCAGATCCGGGAAGAGCAGTGCCCTGGTCAATTTTTGACCATACTTTTTGGTGATTTTTTCACTGGTTTTCCAACTTTAAGGTGTCGTAGGGATGCCCGGCTTCAAGCGATGCGGCGCCTGTGCGCGGATGATGTCCGTCACCGACCCGCATTGGGAGTGTCTCTTCTGCCTCGGCCGAGGCCACGACACCGAGTCTTGTCCCGAATGCCAGGCCCTCAACCCGAAAGCTTTGCGAGAGCGGTCTCGAAAGCTCCTCGAGGCCCGGCATTCGGCTCCGCGGAAGCCCCGGTCGCGTGAGAGGTCCAGGGGTCGCTCGCGGAGTGCACACCGGTCGTCGACTTCTTCGTCCGGTAAGTCTAAGCACAAGAAGTCCAAGAAGCATCGTCGCTCTCGGACTTCGCCTCGCCGGTCTCGCGACTCGGCTGAGGCCCCTCCCGGCACCGTCCCCGCCCCGCGGCCCCGGACTTGCCTGTGGAGTCGCCCCCGTCATACCCGCCCTTCCCGGGTTCGGGGGCGGATCCGGCCAAGGTACAGGAGTTCCTGTCGGCCATGGCCCGCCTCTTCGGGCCTTCAGGCCCCTCCGGTGCGCCTTCGGGCCCCGCGGGCCCTGATGGGGTTGCTCCGGCGTCGCCGGCGGCTCCGGCCCCGGCGTCGCCCGAGCCTCCAGCCTCGATCCCGGCTCCGGCTTCGGCCCCGGCCTCGATCCCGGCTCCACAACCCCCATCGACGCCGGTCGACCTCACGACACCTCCGCCGGCGCCGATGTCTCCGGTGCCGTTCTCGACGCCGCCCTGGGCTCCGGGCGGCGTCGTCCCCCAGTTCCTTCCGGCTCCGGACATGGACCCGGAGCGACGTCGCTCGACGCCCGGCTCCGGCGCCGATGGGACCTTGGGTCCCAAATGTCCCTCCTCCTCCTTATTTTGAACCAGAGGAGGACCAGGAGGACTGGGAGGGGTCTGATGACCCTCTGACACGCAACTGTCAGTATGATGAGGACTGGACAGAGAGTCTAGGGAGGCCAGTGGTCTGGATACTTCTCCTGACACTGGCATGCTGTCTCCTCCCGTCGCTACGGAGGAGGGGGCCAATTTTGGTACGGTGTTGCGTAGGGCTGCTGGGGCCTTACGTCTCCAGCTCCCTACTTTGACGGTCAAGCCTAACATCTTGACAGAGGTGCTTCAGCCGGCAGCCTCCTCTGCGGAGACTGTGCTGCCGTTTAACGACGCCCTCACTGACGTTCTTTTGGGCGCCTGGTCCAAGCCCAACACAGGGGCTCCTGTGGATCGGAACGTGTCACGACGCCATCGCCCCGCTCCGGGCGACCCCCTGTTTCTTTCTGTCCACCCCACTCCTGAGAGCTTGGTTGTCCAAGCCTCCGCTTCCCAAACCGCCTTCCCCTACCGCTCCTCCGGATAGGGAATCCAAACGCCTGGATCAGTTTGGGAAGAAAGGTTTTTCTTCCTCCAGTGCTGGCTTGCGGTCCGTTAACACCGCTTGTCTTTTGGGCCGATATACCCACTCCCTGTGGGATTCGGTGGCGGATGTTTTGCCCCAGTGCCCTGAGGAGGTCCAGGCACTGCTTTCCCGCGCCATTGCGGAAGGAAGGGATGCGGCCAAATACACTATCCGTTGTGGCCTTGACACCGCCGACTCGCTGGGCAGGTCGATTGCAACGACGGTGGCGCTCCGGCGCCACGCCTGGCTGAGAACCACTGGTTTTTCAGGGGATGTCCAGAATACTCTCATGGACATGCCCTTTGATGGAGTCGGTCTTTTTGGGTCCAAAGCAGACCATGCGTTGGAGCGCTTTAAGGACTCACGGGCTACTGCAAAGTCCCTGGGCCTTTCTGCTACACGCCCTCCGCTACCTTCTGCTTTTCGCCCCTATCGTGGCCACGGTAGGGGCGCCCCTTCACGTCAGCAGCCCAGCCACCGGCCCGCGCAGCAGGCGTCTTCGCGTGGCCGAGGACGTGGATTCCGCCGTGGCGGATCGGGCAACCAGCGTGCGGGTCAGGCCACCACCTCCAACCCGTCCGCGGCCTCCAAGCCCTCCTAGTCCCTCCTTTCAGGTGCACGGCACGCCAGTAGAGGGCAGGGTCCGCCATCACCTTCCCCACTGGCGCACCATCACCTCGGACAGGTGGGTCTTGGACATTGTCCGAAGGGGCTACTCCCTCCCCTTCGAGACCACCCCCAGCCATGCCACCTCAATTCCACCGCATGTCAGGGGATCACTTGGTGCTTCTACGGAAGGAAGTCACGGCCCTCTTGACCAAGAGGGCCATCGAGCATGTTCCGACCCCAGAAGTAGGGCGTGGTTGCTACTCCCACTACTTTCTGGTGCCCAAAAAGGACAAGGAGGACATGCGTCCTATCTTGGACCTCCGGAACGTCAATCGCTTCCTCCGGAAGGAGAAGTTCAAGATGCTCACCCTAGCTCAGGTCTTGACTGCCCTCGACCCTGGAGACTGGTTGGTAGCGTTGGACTTGCAGGACGCGTATTTCCACATCCCCGTCCTGCCGGCCCACCGGCGTTACCTTCGGTTCACGGTAGGCCCCGAGCATTTTCAGTTCACCGTGCTCCCCTTTGGCCTTACCAGTGCCCCTCGGGTGTTCACGAAAGTGATGGCGGTGGTCGCAGCTCATCTGCGCCGGGCAGGGGTTTCAGTCTTCCCCTACCTCGACGACTGGCTGCTGAAGGCGGGCTCGTCCCAGGCAGTCGTCTCCCACCTCCAGACTACGGCCGAACTCCTGCACTCGCTGGGGTTCTCCCTCAATGTGCCGAAGTCGCATCTAATTCCTTCTCCACAGCTCCTTTTCATCGGAGCAGTTCTGGACACGACGCAGTTTCGGGCCTATCCTCCCGAACGGCGAGTCCGGGATATTCAGGCTATGATTCCGATCTTTCGGCCTTTATCCTGGGTTTCGGTACGGATGACCCTGAGGCTGCTGGGCCTCATGGCCTCCTGCATCCTGCTGGTCAATCATGCCAGATGGCATATGCGGGCTCTGCAGTGGGACCTGAAGTTCCAGTGGGCGCAGCACCAGGGCAACCTGTCCGATCACGTCCAGATCTCGGAGGGGACTGCAAAACAGTTGCAGTGGTGGCTCTCGAACCGGCAATGGGTCATGGGCAGATCCCTCTCCCTTCCCCAGCCAGAGCATACAGTTGTGACGGACGCGTCCCTTCTGGGATGGGGCGGTCACATGGGAGAGGCGGAGATCAGAGGCCTCTGGTCTCCGGCGGAGTCCCGGCTCCATATCAACCTTCTGGAGCTCCGGGCGATCCGGCTTGCACTCAAGGCATTCCTTCCCTCTGTCAAAGGGAAGGTAGTGCAGGTGTTCACAGACAACACCACCGCCATGTGGTACTGCAACAAACAGGGCGGGGTGGGGTCTTGGACCCTTTGTCAGGAGGCTCTGCGCCTCTGGACATGGCTGGAACATCAGGGCATGTTCCTGATGGTTCAACACCTGGCAGGTTCTCTGAACGCCAGGGCGGACGAACTCAGCCGCAGGTGCATGATGGATCACGAATGGCGTCTTCACTCGGAAGTGGCGCAAGGACTCTTTCTACAGTGGGGAGAGCCTTGGTTAGATCTATTCGCCACCGAAGAGAACGCGCAATGTCATCAGTTCTGCGCGTTGGAATTTCCACGGCGGCACTCGTTCGGCGACGCTTTTCGTCGCGAGTGGAGTTGCGGTCTGTTGTACGCCTTTCCGCCTATACCACTTCTACCCAGAGTGTTGAAGAAGATTCGGCACGACCGGGCCCAAGTCATTCTTGTGGCTCCGGACTGGGCTCGAAGAGTTTGGTATCCCGAGCTACTCAATATGAGCATAGATCCCCCGATCCGTCTGCCTCTTCGGGAGGATCTTCTGTCGCAGCAGCAGGGGACGGTCCTCCACCCGAACCTGTCCAGTCTACACCTGCTTGCGTGGAGATTGAGCGGCGGCAGTTGATTCCTTTCGACTTGCCTCCCGAAGTTTGTGATGTGATTCTGGCAGCCAGGCGTCCCTCCACTAAGGTGGTATACGCCTGCAGGTGGAACAAATTTGTGGCATGGTGCACAGCAAAGGCTGTGGATCCCCTTTCTGCCCCTCTTTCTGAGGTCCTTCTGTTCCTTCTCTCTCTGGCCCAACAGGGTTCTGCCCTGGGTACCATCAAGGGTTATCTTTGTGCTATCTCGGCCTTCCTCAGGCTCCCTGATCAGCCCTCCTTTTCAAGTCCCCTGTTGTTAACAGGTTCTTAAAAGGCATTACTCACCTCTTCCCTCCTGTTCCGTTTGTAATGCCTCAGTGGGACTTGAACTTGGTTCTTACCTTTTAATGTGCGCTCCCTTTGAACCTCTGCATAACTGTCCTCTTCGTCTTCTGACTCTGAAGACAGCCTTACTGGTGGCCATCACCTCCGCTCGGCGGGTGAGTGAGCTCCAGGCTCTATCTTGCAAACCTCCCTTTCTGTCTGTTCATCCAGACAAGGTTGTTCTTCGGACGCGTCCGTCCTTCTTGCCAAAGGTGGTTACTGCTTTCCACATTGGGCAGACCATCACTTTGCCCACCTTCTTTCCGCCTCCGCATCCTTCCAGAGAGGAAGAGAGGCTCCACCGTCTGGACCCCAAACGTGCGCTCTCTTTCTATATTGACCGCACAAAACACTTCCGGGTGGATGACCAGCTCTTTGTTGGCTACGTGGGCGCCAAAAAGGTCGGGCGGTGCACAAGAGGACCGTCTCCCGCTGGGTTACCTTGTGCATCAAGACCTGCTATTCTTTGGCTAAAAGGAACCTCCTGTTGGGCTGCGTGCCCATTCCACCAGGGCAACGGCTGCTACCACGGCCTTGGGCCGCGGTGTTCCGCTGCCGGTTATCTGTCAGGCGGCTACGTGGGCCTCGCTGCACACGTTTACTAAACATTACTGCCTTGACAGTCAGGTCCGGAGGGACGGCTTCTTTGGCCGTTCTGTCCTCCAGGACTTCCTTGTCTGATCTTTGTTCGCAGACACACCACCGGGGTTGGTATTGCTGGGGTATCTATTCTAAGGTAAGGAATCTATCACTAACGTGTCTCTTTCAGATGCACAAGTTACTAACTTGTGTAACGATATATCTGTAAGAGACAGTAGTTAGTGATAGATTCCTACCGCCCCACCCATCCTCCCGTTCTGCGAACTGATTTCTAGGGTTAAGGACATCCCTTTCAGGGCCCTAGTATTTTTCAGACACCTGTGTCAGCTTCTTGCATGGCTCTGCGTTCCTGGCGCGGAAAGTCGTGTACAGAACTGACGTCAGCGCGCAGGGGCGGCGCCTAAGTACTGCCCGCGACGTCATCCCGGCGATCACGACGCCGACGACGGACGCGGAGCCGCACGACGCCGCCTACCGACGCGCAAGGGTACTGCTACGCAAAACTTTCCGGATCCAGCCTGACGCCTGGGGATATTCTAAGGTAAGGAATCTATCACTAACTACTGTCTCTTACAGATATATCGTTACACAAGTTAGTAACTTGTGCTTCGGGTAGGGGTAACAGTGTGGCTGGATTGAGGGTGGTGCATCGCTTTAGGGTAATGTGCGGTGCTAGCAGGGTCAACTCATATCCTGTCAGTCGGGCGCTAGTCAAGTGTTGGGTTTTGGTCTGGTTTAGTAGTGTGTCGACTGCATGGGGTACTAAAACAGTGACTGGATTGGAGAGTACTATTCCTTCGCTCTGGCGTATCGATACTGCTGCAGCTGCCACAGCGCGCAGGCACGCTGGCAGTGCTCTGGCTACTGGATCGAGGGTGGCAGAGAAATATGCACAAGGGCGTTGTTTTTGACCAATTGATTGTGTTAGGACAGACAATGCACATCCTTCCCTCTCGTTGTAGAGGAAGAATGGTTTGGAGTAATCCGGGGTTCCTAGGACAGGTGCTGAACAAAGGGCATTGCGTAGTTCTTTAAAGGCTGACTGGCATTCGGGGGTCCAGGGGAGAGGTGAGGGGATGTCTTTAGCTAGGAGGAGAGAAGGGGTTTGACAATGAGGCTAAAGTTCGGTAACCACTGTCGGCAAAATGAGGTGAGACCTATCAAAGAGCGGACTTGTTTCTGATCTTTGGGGACAGGGGTGTCTAGAATTGTCTGGATCCTGTCAGGCGTGAGTTTCCTCCCTTCTTTGGATAAAAGGTGACCCAAATAGGTCACTTGTGATTTACAGAACTGCAATTTCTTTCGGAGACCTTGTGACCATTCTCAGCAAGAAAATGGAGTAGTTTGATGGTGGCTGTGACGGCTATTGGTATGGTGTCCGCTGCTAGAAGGATGTCGTCTACATATTGTATTAGTGCCACTCCATCTGGCAATTGTATGGCGTCCAACTGTCTTTTAAGCGCCTGGCTATAGATGCTTGGGCTCTCAGTGTACCCCTGAGGTGCTCTGCAAAATCTGTACGAACGGGAGTTTAGGGTGAATCCAAATAGATAGCGGCTGTCCTTGTGTATAGGTATGGAAAAGAATGCGTTTTTGAGGTCAATTACAGTGAAGGTGGTGGCAGTGGAGGGGATTAAGGTCAAAATTGTCGTGATGTCGGAAACTACTGGGTATTGTGGCACTACGATTTTGTTTATCTCCCGCAGGTCAATGATGAAGCGGTAGGCTTTTCCGTCTCCCTCTCCCTGTCTCTTTACAATCGGTAGTATGGGACTATTACAAACGTTGCTCACTACTTCCTCTACCACCCTTGCCTCTACCAAAGAGTGTATGATCTCTGTCAGTGCCTTCTCACCCTCTGGCGATATTTTGTACTGCGGTACTTTCGGTAGGGTTGCGTCCTATCTTATTGTTACGTGTACTGTGTCAATCATCATTCGTCCTACGTCTGAATCAGCCCTAGCCCATAAGTGTGATGGCAAAGTGTCCAGTAGGGATGCGTCAGTCTCGGAGATGGGAAACATGTGCTAAGAAGGGTTCTCTCTATGGCGCTGGGGGTTGTCATACAGGACGACACGCACTCCGTCTGGTGAGCATCTGATAGTCGCATGGAAGTGTTTCAAAAGGTCGAGACCCATAATGGCGTCTGGGGTGTTGGAAGAGAGGAGGAATGTCGTTTCGACGCTATTGTTGTCAAGGTTAAAAGGGATCGGTCGGGACAAAGGGTTGGTGGAGGGCGTACCGTCAAATCCTATTGAGGTCACATGTGAGCCTGACAAGGGTGCCCTTGGAATCAGTCGTTTGGATAGTGCACTATGTGTTGCTCCCGTGTCTACCAGAAATGGCGACTTGGTGCCCAGGACCTCAGCGGTAACATAAGGGCCTTGCTGATCAACATAGAGCTCGACTGGATCCCTCCCTTGCCTCTGGCTGTCCTATGCAAAGTCGTACGCATTGTCATAATCTGTCTGTTGGTACTGATTCTGTTTGGGATGGTCAAATGTGTTCACTCTTCCTGGCCTTTCCTCGCTTGCTTCACTTGCGTACCCTCTCCCACGTCCACTTCCTCTCTGTCCACTTGCTATTTCCTCGCCCCTCTGCCCCTACCAGCTCCTAGCAAAGCCGGGCATTGGGTTTTCCAGTGTCCATATTCTTTGCAAAATGCACATTGATCCTGTCCTAGGTCTTGGCGTCCGACATATGATGTCGATGAATTGTTTCTAGGTGGCTGTACTCTAGGGGTATTCTGCTGGTATCCTCCCCTATATTGCTCCCTTCCTGTATTCGCCCCCTGGAGTTGTGCTACCATTACCCTTTCCTTCAAGTCCTTCTTTTTCCTTTCTGTAGCCCTGTCATTTTCGTTTCTCTGATGCTCATAGTACTGGGCCATTTGGAGAATGGTCGCCGGTTTAGATGCTGCCCAACTACTTTCGCTGGCTTGTAATTTCTGGGATACATCTGGCAGTAGTCCTTTGACATAGTTCTGCACAAATAAGTGGTGTCCGATTGCGGTGGACATGTCTTGTCCACTGTAATCGGAGAACACCGTTTCAAATCTGGAGAAATACTCTGAGACATCCTCTTGTGGTTTCTGGCGGCACGCGATTACTATGGACCAGTCTATCTTTTTCTTTGGGATCAGCGTTTTCACTTTCTGCACTATTTTGTCAGGGAGGTCCAATATTGCTTTAACCGGTTTTTGACCAGGGTTCCGCTGTTTATCTAGTGTGTTAAGTTGTTCCCAGGTATGACCAAGCAGTTCGGTATGGTCTATTTTCCTAATCTGTTTCCACACATCTGCTGGCAAACATAACCCGAAGAACAAGTCTATGTCGGCAAGTGTCATTATTGTTGATCCCAGAGCGGTACCTAGCTCGGTGTAAAGGCGGTGGGGTTCTATCGTAAATCCGGTAAAGATTTACGGAACGTCAAAATGTCCTATCTGTCCCATGGTTGATACACCCAATTGTAGACCACCCTTCCTCTAGCGTCTTGATGGTTCATATCGTCATGAGTCCATTGTCCTCTAGGAGGTACCCAATAAGGGGCAACTTCTTTTATCGGCATCATGCTATCTGGTTTTTCCACCGGGGGTCCTGCTATCTTAGATGTCCTGTCCTTATCTATCCGTCCTTGTTCCATGAGGTGACGGAATACCTCCAGTGTGGATGAAAAGAGTTCTGTAACATCGTTGTCGCCTTCATCTCCGGTGTCTACCTTCCTATAGAGAGCCACTAGTCGCTCGGGCCCTACATCTTGGTACTTCTCTTCATATGCAGTAAGAGTGTGGTAACAGAGACGTACAATAAAGTATTGTTTGCGGTTTTCAACATAGGAGTTGCATATGTCAGTTACATGCTCTTCTGTCTCCTTCCTATCTATGAGGGATTTAACTACTTTATCAATGCCTGCTCGCTCATTTTTACTTAATCGCGGGACCCTGGGCGCTCCTGTTTCTTTTGATCCTACCTCTACTACTGTATCCTTTGATGAGGCATTTGGTGTGGGTGACTCGGTGGGAGCAGAGGCGGTGGAGACTGAGGCGATCGTGCCATCTCCGGCTATACTTTGGTGGTCCTGTTGTACTACGGGATGAGTAGGGGCGTAAGGGGGTGGCATGTTTATGATTGGGGGACCTAACAATAAATAATCATCTACTCTTTGTTTTGCTGGTAACTTGGGGTAAAGAGTCGAGGGCGTTCTAACAGGGCATTGATCTGATATTTTTGATTCCTGTTCCTTTTTATCGATTTCCTTTTCTTTTAGTTTTTCTTCTATTCTTTTACAGGCTTGGTAAGCTGATTTTCGCGTTTCTTTATCTTGTCTAGCTTCGTCCCTTTTCTTTCTTTGAGCTGCCTCTTTTCGCCATAAGCCAAAACTGTCAAACATGGCTGGTCTAGTTTTCTTTTTGTGGAGAGCTAATTCTAACGTTTCTATTTTAGCGGGATCGAAAGATCCCGTCAGTGGCCACTGATTTACCCGGTCCTTCCTAGTGTATTTATGCCATAGTTTGCTATAAGCTACGCTGGCTAATCCATACTTTACGTACATGTCCTTGTTAGGGGTGCCTTCCGGCGGTGCCGGTGACTGACCTCTAACGAACGGTCGGGTCCAAAACAATTACAATCAAACAATCTAGAGAAAACAGGCATGACGTATTTATCGGTCAAAATGAATATCTCAATCAATCAATTTAGACAACAAGTCTGCACTACCTGTCCTTCGCTGCCTGCAAAGAGAGAGAATATTCCTATTCTTTGTTGTTTGCAAGCAGGGAAATGTCGTAAATAACTCAATATCAAAAAGGAATACTAGTATTTCAATCAAACTATTCAATCAATCAATCAATTTAAGTCGTTTTTCAGGACCTTACCCGGACCGTATGGACAGTTCTTCGTCTTCCCCTTCCAGCGCCTGGTTGTCCTCTCACTCCAACAATCAATGCGGCGTTCCTCTAAGGTCCCAGTCAGGACCGCAGGTCACTCGAGAGAGGTCCGTTCGGAACCGGTGAAGTTCAGTCGATCGGCAGCCAGACAAGGGTCTTCTCAGGCAGGTATACCCCAATCGTTTAGTTGTTCACTCCGTCGTTAGGACCTCTCTACCGGACCCACGCGTCGCTGATGGGCCCCTACGCTTGGGCGCCAATTTGTGAAAGGCAGCGAGTCTTCTAAGACCCTCAATGCTGCCCGGTGCAGGGTTCCACCTCTAATTCACTTTGGGTTCGCTATCAAAATAATGAGGCAAGCGCTGGAAACTGGAAGAGAAGAAAATGGTTTATTTCTCATGAGGAGATCACGTCAACTGAGACACCGGGATGTCTGAGGGAAGTGTTCTGCTGACAACTCCCTTGGCTCTTCCTTTTATACAGGTTTGACACAATGCATTTGTTTGATCAACATGGTTACAAAAGCTTGGGGTCCCCGCCCGGGCAGGTTGTCACACAAGCCCAACAGTAATTCTCTTCCCACCCAGGTCAAACAGACAATCTTATCTTGTAGCTGGACCTTGCTTCAGGGTCTAAAACATGTGAGACCGGTCAGATCTAAGAGTCCGTTCTGTTGATAAAAACAGGTCCCATTGTTGGTAACAACAAGTCTTGCTGTTTGCAGTGCAATAAATCATTTTGCAAGAGTCTTTTTGGTGTTTGGAACCTGTTTGTGTAACTAGGTGTAGTGAAGGGTAGAGCGTCCAAAGGCTTGTCTGAAAACAGGGATGAGAGGAAAAACGAGTTTGTGGCAGCAAGTGGCGCTGAGGTTTGTTGTGGCAATAGAGTTTATAACCCCCAGCACACATACCAGGTCGGTCAGAGGGTCAGAGGGATGCTAGTAAGGGCAGGGTGAAACAAAGGTGACCAACAGAGTACAAAATGGCTGTGATAGATTAAAATGACTGCAACTTATGTGCACATAGAATTCCACCAGACAAGATGGCGCAGGTAATGTTCATGATTATTGTTTTGCTTTTAACACTGTTGAAAAAAGTGTGAACCCTCTATCTACTCCATAGTAGGCAAGTAACAAGCCCTCACAATAACCGGGTAAGTTGAGTGTAGTGTAGAAATTGAAATTGACTGGAGAGCAGGACCACCACGCCCATCCAGCCGTGCCATTTTTTTTTTTACTACCCTAGTTGGCCTTCAAATGCTCCGTCCCCCCACCCATCATAAGGCGTTCCATGTGCCAGTACCATGCCACATCAATTTCCATTGTTGATTACCGTCGCTACTTGTGTATCTGATTACTTCCAGATAGATAGATGTATAGATAGATGTATAGATAGATGTATAGATAGATGTATAGATAGATGTATAGATAGATGTATAGATAGATGTATAGATAGATGTATAGATAGATGTATAGATAGATGTATAGATAGATGTATAGATAGATGTATAGATAGATAGATAGATGTATAGATAGATAGATAGATGTATAGATAGATAGATAGATGTATAGATAGATAGATGGATGGATAGATAGATGGATGGATAGATGGATAGATGGATAGATAGATGGATAGATGGATGGATGGATGGATGGATGGATGGATGGATGGATGGATGGATGGATGGATTACTGTAGCCACTCAGTAGTTCTAGTTAGGATTCCCAGAGATAGGAATGCCTCCGATTTTTGCCACAGATGAATCTCCACACAAAACTTTGCAGACCTATTTTTTTCTACATTGGTTGCTGTTTCGTGGTGATTAGTTACGGTGTACAAAGGAAAAAGGAGGGGTCCCAAAACACGTTTTTCCACCAATACATTTTATGTAGACTTTTTAAACCGACTTAGCGACAAAATGGCTCAACGGATTTAAGTGAAATTTGGCAGGAATATAAATGATGGTGTGGAAAGGGTCTGTAACTGGAAGCAAAGTATGACCCAGACTAGTATATATGAGTATGTAGCGATTTATTTTGAATACAGCACTTTAGGTAAGAGAGTGCGTCAAATATGTTTCGTATGGTTTCCCTTCTCCCGCATTGGCTCTTCCTTCGTCCTCTTCTTCTTATGGCGTGTATTTTCCCCACAGGCTAGGGATACCCTTGGGGAAACATAAAAAGGGGGAGATTTTTAGTTATCTGGCTAAGCGCTATAGAAGGGTCCTGACACCTTGGTGCAGTATAATGTGCAGGTCCTTTCCCGTGCTGGTGGTACGATAATCGCTGCTCTACACACCTGTCAATGGTAATTGTTCCTTTTTATTTTTAATATGGGAACATTTCATTCAGTAATGTGCTGTCCCCATTACCCGTGACAAATGTGTGCACTATAAGTGGGAAGTTCCCTGGGGCTCCCTAACTTCCGGGTTATAAGCTTACCAAGTGTCCCCGTGCCACAGCCCACCACACAGTGTTATGTGCCACTCTTCCCGTCACTTGCCTCAGGCCCCGACTCTGGAATAGAGCTGCGGCAGCCTCGTCCGTGTCGCCTTTCCCTGGGGTATGCAGCTAGCTGTTCTCTCCTCATAACCAGCTCTCGGGCTCCTCCTCTGACGGGTAGCTTCTGTTTTCGTCCCTCTGAATATATTGTCTTCTGGTGAGGTCCCAATGCCCGTCTCCATCCTCCACTCCCAAAGATCGCTCTCCTCTGTCCTCCGAACTCATGATCCTTTATCCTCTCTTCTGTTCCGCCTCCACCTCCAGTTTGTCGCAGCACACGCCTTCCATAATGTCCGCCCTCCTCTTATGAGTCACGGCGCACTCCAGGGGCTAATGAGCAGAACGTCAGCCTGCGAACTCGTAGTGCCCCCGGGGTCCACGCCATTGACGACATCTGCATTACCGCCGACCTCCCGGCCAGAGGGTCCTTTGTGTTATTTGATCTGAATTTGTTCATTTGTTTTTAAGTAATAAGGGAGAAAAACATAGTGCTATATTGGGCCTTGGTATAAAGCAGTACCTTCGCAACATACCACGGTACATGGCGATGACGAAACACAGTACTAATGGTTGATCAAAGCCCTTGCAAAATAAAAAGGCAGCCATATTGTTGAGACCACACTTTGTCTTTGTTCTGTATTTTAACATGATATATACCTTATTACTCTTTTGTAATGTATAGGAAGACAGTAGGCAATTTAGCAACTCTGTAGAGTTAAAGAAGAGTATTTTCATTGATTTTATATTTTTTTTAGGTTTAAGATGTACTGTGGTACTTTCTCTCAATTATTTAGAAAGTACAACAGTAGTTATTGAAATGTAAAAAAAAAGTCCTACATGATAACCTAAAATTAGACATAATATAGGATGACTCTTAAAAGAGCCTTTGGTTTTTTTACTTAACATATTTTATGTGTTTGTCAAGCCAGATTTTAAGGTTTGAATTGAAAATATGGTTGGAAGATGGCTTTGAAATTGGCTGTAGAGTTACTTATTATGCTGACTATATCATTTGCTTGGTGTCATTGCTAAGACATGCTCTGTGTCACTCTTATACTTTATTTCGATTCCATGTTTGCACTTTCGGCCTAGACCTTGTAGAACGGCTCACCTGCAACAATTTAGAACCAAAAACCATTGCCTTTATGCTGCCCATATAACCTTTGAGTCCTGTTGACAGGTATGTATGGAACCGCTTCTTTCCATGTTTACCCAGAACAACTTTTCTGCAGTATGGGCCACCATGCCTAAATGTGTTTGGTCCAAGATGCGTCCTCTTGAATCCTCTTATTGTGACCCAAACACACAAGGTGTATGTCTGTCCTACATCTAAAAAAAAAAATTGTAATTGCTCAGGCATTTGTGGTCAGTATAGGTCCTGGAGGTCGGTGTCTATGCCACATTTTCAGGATAACCACTAACTCTGTAAATAGGTTCCATTTATACAAATTATATATACATTTATGTTATGAGAATATTCAACGGTCGACCACTGCTTTGTGCTCTGGTCCATTGCGCGGAAGTCCATTGAGCAGATTGGAAGCCTGTATTGCTGCTTCGTGTACTTCTGCGCAGCATTTGACTTAGTGGACCGAGAGAAGCTGTGGGAGTCGTTGATTGGGTATGACATCCCAAGAGACTTACTAAGTCTGATACAAGAACTCCATACTTCCAACTGGGCGCAAGTAATTTTAGATACAGAGGGGAGCCTGTCTCAGAAAATACAGATTGGAAATGGGCTGAGACAGGGGTGTGTATTGGCCCCTCTATTATTTTCCCTATTCATTGCAGATTTACCGTCAGTCTTAGGCAGAGAAAGGGGGGCCAGCCCAAAGGTAGATGGAAAACACATCTCTTGTCTATTATATGCGGATGACCTAGTAATAGTAGACCAAACAGAGATTGGTCTACAAAGAAAGCTGAACAGCTTTAACAAATACTGTGGGCATAAAAAACTCGTAGTAAACATGGACAAAACAAAGATCATGAGATTTGGAAGAAGGAGAATAAGGTTCAGTTGGTACTTGGGTCCCACAAAGCTGGAAATAGTAGATGAATACAGGTACCTGGGCATGTGGTTTCAGAAAAATATGAACTGGTCTACCCACCTCGAGGCGTTGAAAGTAAGGACATCAGCTTCAGTTGGTGGTTTAAAGAAATGTAATGGAGTATACGGGGAAAAGTCGGACAGACCGTTGTTAAAAGCATATATAGCAATGGTTCCACCGCAGTTCCTATATGGAGCCGAACTACTATACCTGAGTGGGAAAACTGGATGGGACGGAGAAGAGGGGAAGGCCCTAAAAAATTTATTATCTTTGCCAAAATCCTCAATGGTGCAAGCGGTGAGGCTGGAAACAGATATCACCTCTTGGAATATAACGGTCTGCACGGCTTTATTAAGATTCTGGCAGCGCCAGGGACTAGGTGAGGACAATAAAGTCTCACAGTGGTGCAGAAACGAGATAGTTAGGAGCGATTTAACATGGGCAAAAGGGGTAAGAAAAACTCTGATAAAGCTTGTAAAATGTTGAGGCTTAAGATTAGTCCCCTGACCTTACAAATCGAGGCTGAAAGGAGGGAACTTAGGTCTCTGGGCAAAGAAACCTCTCGAGTCAAGGACCAGGAGTACCTCAGGGAGAAAAAATCGGTACGCTTTATGGCTTCTTCATGGCAAAATGAAGCTAATTTCCCGTACATCGATAGATTACCATGTTGAAGACTGAGAAGAGAAGTTTTAAAACTGAGAATTGGTGTTAACCCCTGTTACACCAACTATGAAGTAAAAGAGTAATGATCGATAGTAATGGGAAATGTAACTGTTCTCTGGGAACAACATGTGATTTAGTACACATTTTATTAGATTGCCAAATGGTTTTAGATATACGGAAAGAAATTTTACGTCCAATTTTTATCAAGTATAGTATAAAAAACAGGGCACAGGGAGCAGAACTTTTACTGGAAATGAAGGATTTAGATATAGCCTGTGCTTTGGGAAGGTTTATACAAAAAGTAAAAGAATTTTTGAAATGTGACTAGCATCTTAAGCTCGCTTGCCTACAGGATAGGTGTAGGATACATGGGTGAAAAAGGATTATTGTTCTTACCTTGGAAGTGCAGGATGATGCATTTAAAGTTGTGCCCTATGGGAAAGTATTAAAACAAGATAAAAGTAATTTGAAATGGGCCCAATAATGAATTTCTGTTTTAAACTTATGATACGTTTAGGATGTTTTAGGGTTGGAAGTTAATAATGAATAATCTTAACGTGAATCTTATGATGTGGTTTTATGGTGTAATTTGTGATTTTTATGAATTGTACTTTATAAAGATTTTTATATGTTTAAGGACTGTATAGTCCAAATAAACTTTGTTTTGAACTGAACTGAACTTATGAGAATATTCTGAATATCTGGCTTGAATCTGGCATGGATCCGACCCTCCTGGACCTACAGTGGATACCCACTATATGGAAAACTGTTTTGCAACACAAGTTCTTGAATAATTGCATGTGGAAACCTAGGCCTTGTTCTGTCCTGTTGGTGCTCTTAATGTTCCCAGGAAAGCGGGAACCACTAGGCAGGCTTCCAGTTGCGGAACTGTGGAAATGGAAGCTTTCCAAAATAGTTTTTTCAAGGCAATTGTAACATTGTCTGTTAAGGAAGGGAGCAGTTAAAACATGCAGCATTCCTTACTTTTCCCTATGTTTATTTGAGGTAGCATTCTTATTTTTTTACTTTAACTATTATCGCACACCTTAAAGTTGTGGGTAACAATTGAAATTAGTAGCCAGGAGGCTTGAAAGCGGAACTCCACCGTAAAAATTATTTCTTTAATAAATATATTAGCAGCTGGTGCTTTCACCCTAGGGAGTTTAATTTTGTTAAGCTCTAAGAACCTTTAGAAAACGATTTAGAAAGCCCACATTGCCCCAAGCACATGCCAAGCTGAAGTTCAGAATTCTATAGGATTTTTCCTTGTCTTTGGTGCCAAGAAGTCAGTTTGGGGTTGAGTTTTGCACCTCCCTAGGACCAAAACTGAATTAACATCTTCAGGGATGCTGCAACATACTGATTAAAATGTAATATGAAAGAACTTCGTAAAGTATTTACTGCTGCATCTTTGCACATGTAGTCATATAATTGTTGGGGCTCTTGGCAATAGATATTAATCACTATATGTTCATCACGAGCGACTGGCAAAGCGGTGCTCGAGTATTTTTGCAAGGCAAAGACACAAATCAACTGGTTAAGGAAGAGGATTTCCCAAAATACTTGCACGTCTAGAACATATTTTTGAGTTGAATCCATAGGATGACTGAAAGGTTAAGCTAGCGGATTAACATTCTGTCTGTTCGAATTCAGCCAAATTAATCGGGTCCTGATGTCATTAATATTGTAGGCGTAGTGAGTAACTCATGTAGATGAGGCATCATTTGTTCCATCCATTTCAACACTGGGCGCGCCTCCGCATTACTAAAAAAACACCATCTTGAATGGCAGTAATGTGAATTCAGGTTGGCAGGCTCAACCAATGCCATTGATGCAATCTACGCATCTACGACTGCTACCCCAATTAATTGTATCGCAGAAGCAGTCAGAGTCATAACTAACCCAGAAGCTAGACTTTAGTCTCAACCATTCATTCATCGAAAGCACCACACAGGTTCCATTGGAAACAAGCATTGGCATAGCCAATAGGTCTCGCCTTTGGGAACTTATAAATGTTTAGCCATGCAGCACATTATCAGACTACCTAATACGTCATAAACGTAATACTGTATGTGCCATATAGATTTTAATTGCATTTATATAGCGCTTACTTCCCCTGATGAGGCATTTAAGCGCTTTACGCCGGGCAACACTCTGCTCCGGATACCAAGATTAATGTATAGTTTAGTGTTATTACTGTTAGTTACTGTGAGTCTTGTGCGCTCAAAGCAAACCATTCCATGGAGTCGTTTCAGTTTTTTATGGTGGACTAAAGTAATAGTGGTTGGTTCTTATCATTAGATAAGCATAAGTTGTTGGATAGCGTGCAGCACCTTGCTGGCAGGGTTAGGTCTTATGCCATTAGAGACGGACAACCCTGGACAGGTGAAAGGATGGCAGAGTGAATGGATGTACCACAATATATTGAGGGCTCTGTGGTACACATTGAAAATGTGGCCGCATTATCAATATACATTTACTTAAACTTTGTAGCAAATACATATGCACATACCCAGCTATCTAACACAGATAGCCTCTTCAGATTTGTCTGTGGGGCTAATGACTCCCTGCGGCTAATGCAAAGACGTCCTGAACAGAAAGGCTGGTACCGCAGCCAGATGCACTATTTTTCACCCTTCACCAAAGAGCATGACCTCAGGCTGAGGTGAACAATGAAAACAGACTCGGAACCTGTATTATGGAGGGGTTCAATCGTTGGTCTTTATCTGGACATTCTGATGCCGAAAGGGATTCCAGCCGTTTCTCTACAACCGAAAATGTTTAGCATTGAAAGTACTGGAAATAAATTACTTGGCAAAACTTTGCCCGATTAAGTACCCTGGCTGAAAGCAAGATTTCAAACACTTCGCTCTTTCTATATTCTACAGTATTTTAAGTAATTAAAACATCACAGAATACATTTCAAATAGTGACGTCATCAGACTGTCAAAAGTGATTTTTACCAGGACATGAGAAACTGGCTCCTCTGTGTATTTCATCTTTTCAGAAAGTGTGCTTGCATGAAAGCTGTACAAAAAACAAGCACTATAGCGTTTTTTGCTTTTAAAAAAACCAGGAAGTATGAGAAGACAGAGGAGTGGAGCCAATTCTACGTCTGCTTCATGCGTGACAAGTGGGCATGGACTCTAACGTAAAACTGGCACAGCCCTGTTGCAAGTTTATGCTAGGCTCAAGAGAGTGGGTTTTGGGAAGCCATCGTCTGTGCGGTCCACTACAATCACTGTAAGTACACCAGGCCAAATGTATTTAAATTCCATTTATATAGTGCTTACTACCCCTGACGAGGCGTTGTACTGTACTCTGATTGTATAAAGGCACAGCACATCCTAAGTAAACGCGGTTAGCCTTCTAACTAAGGCGCCTTTGAAACAGCTTTGTAAATAAATGCACTCTTTTGGAAGGCGTACACAATTTAGATAGTGGTGTTTGAGACACCGCCAGGCTTGCAAAAGTAAACTAGTACATTTCAAGTCTGGATGAACCCTACTGCAAGACCCTTCCAGCACCCCGCAATTCCCTCTACAAGCGTGCCCCCTTCGGCTCACGCGTTATCAGATGCTGCAGGGGTTCAGCACACAGCGCTGCTATTCCTAGACTGTGTTTAATGAACAGGCCCGCTGGAATGAGGGTTACCTTTCACTCTAGACACCTTGTCACCTGATCAGTGTCTGATAACGGAGGTACAATGCCGTGCAATAGGCAAACCGGTAAAACTGCAAGCTTAGTGGTCACTCGTTTGTCTTCCTTTCCAACACACAGGACGAAAATAAACCTCACTATCTGCTAGCCTCGGGCTGTGCACCCTAAGTGCATTTACACACCGAGAGCACGCGAATCGCGGCGCACTCCCTAAGCACCTTTATTCAAGGATCAGCAAGGCTCCCGGGGCGGGCTAAAGGCAGAAGGCCACTCGCCTCTGAGTCACGCAGAACACACACATCCCCATTACAAAACGCACTGCCCCGACTGTACTCATCTGCGAGAGTGGCACAAAATATGTGACGGAAGCCAACACCTGCATGTTGTGTGGGCACAATTTTCCAAGGTAAAAAAAAAAACACAAAAGCAGATGCACCAAAATGTACAGCCCATTGCAATTACTTAGCAACTAAAACACATAACCCAGCTACTCAGATCTACGTACAAATGGATACATTAACACGATGTGTCCCAGTAAACCTTACCCACGTGTTTACTGCAGCAGTAAATGGGGCTGAGGGTGTTTTGTAAGTAGCATCATAGGTAACAGTGAAACAACACTGAACCCGTTTAGACCTCTTTCGGCTCACAACACGGTCATTCAACAATGTAAAACTTCAGAGCTTCGCAAGTGTGAACTTCCTTTCAGTGCTTAAGAGGTCTGAAAATGGAGCTTTGCATAAGTGAGGTGTTCAGTGAGAGGCGGCGATCTCACTGACGGAGGCTTTATTTCATTGCAGGTGCTACTGAGACGAGACTGTTGTCATTTGACGAAGAGAAACCACGTGACTGCACAATCAGTGGAAACCAGCCTCTGACCACTGGTAGAGCACCGTGCACCAGCATTCTATTAGGGGAATAGTTGATTATGTCATTCGTATATTAATACAATTCGGTAAAGTTAAAACAAACGTACCTACCGGCTTCGTAAAAGTAAAAGCATACACAACGATCAGCACTTCTGTAAAGAACGTAATACTTTGCATTAAGTATGTGTTTTTGGTAGTGCGAACAAGACATCACAAACAAAACAAGCGCGGCCGCTAAAGTGAAAGTGACCGCGCTGTGTTTAATTAGTAACCTGATCCACGACGAGGGAGGAATGCAGCTGCCAGCCTGCTCGCCGCTGCTCGCTCCCGAGAGCAAAACGCTGTGGGAGTGAACCTTTGGAGGAGAGGTGGGACATGCACCCGCCTTTGGCCATTTGCGTGCTTTCATTATTGAAAGACACACGCAAAGGCCAATCCAATGTGTGGGAGGAGTCCGACCCACACGGAGAAGTTTGGAGTGCTCACAAGAAGCCTCCCATAGACAGCGCATGCGCGCTGCGCTAGGCTCGACCTTAAAAGCATTGAGTCACAATCAGCCTGGTCTACGTGTGCTGCTGGTTTTTACAGTTAAACACTCATTGGCTGTTCAGCATCATTAATTTGGAATTAGTCTATACTGAATACTTGAATACCCATTCAAATTGAGTTTATTAGTTCCTGTTCAGTGAATTTTGTCAGTTTGCATGAGGGTTTGATATTACAAGAGCCTTCTGTCAAATACTACATGTTAACACGTGTTAAAACGAACTAATATACTTTGGCCTGGATTGTAGTTTGTCATATCATTTGTTGCTTGGAACATGAGAACAGGTGCCACCAGGTGCATTGTTTGCTACTCATGTGGTCGCTTGATTGATCATGCTATTTCTGAAGCACGCTTCAATCTTAAAGCGTCCTAGTGATGTCGAGGATCAAAATGAAGGCTAGGCAACTACTATGTTTAAGGCTGTTACTGCTTCCTGTCCAGCACCTATTGACATCACTGCACCTGAAACCAGCGAACGTGTCCTAAAGAATTGAGAAATGGATCTGTAGGTCCGTTATTCAAATGTGTTCGTACAACTTTGAAGTCCTTTCTTACCACCATAGGTGAGCAAGCAAAATAAAAATTTGGTTAAAAGCCCCTCCATTTTTTTCTCATTTATAACACACACTATGTGTAAAATGCATTTCTTTTGCGCAGCAACGTTTAATTTCATGATATCGACAACAGAACACAAACTCTTGCGTCTTGTTCACCTCCCTTACTGCTAGAAATAGTCATCAGATCCCAAGTTGTAAGGGAATACTATGCAAGCCCTTTACAAGAGGGTGAGGGGTACCAGGCCAGGGCTGCTCTGGGCAGAGCCAAAGAGAAGAAAGAGTGGAGTGTGCACTCAATTCTCACCTTTGACGCATTGTGTTTGGGATGCACATTCTCTTGGATATCTCACTGCATGGACAACTTACTTGACTTGAAAAAGGGCATCGTGTGAAAGTTCCATGTTTGCACAAAACTCTTTTGGTTTGAGAAAAGCCCAGGTCTGTTCACGTCGTCGAAGCATTTGCTAATATCTCAGATTATAGACCAACCTTCCCATTGCGAAAGCAGACAAGAATAGCTTGCAATTATTGGTTAAATGAACTATGTCTTTAAATTTAACACAGCCCTTTCTTTAAGCACTTTTTCCAATACTACAAGTTAACATGGTATCTTAGAATGACCTCTTGTCACATCTCCCTCCTGTTGTGTGGTGTGAATGCATCCGATTGTACAGGATTAGCTGATTTTACAGGATTCTCAGATCAACAAGAGCCTTGGAAAAGGGCATCCATCCTAATGATGACTGGAAAACGCAAAGAGGTGCATTGATTTTTTTATTTTATTTTTATTTTATTTTTTGTTATGCCTTCTGTTACAGAGAAGCTGGATGAATGAAGGAATGAATACAACAGCTAGGAAACTAGAGGTATGGATGTGATATGTATGTGGTTCGTCACTTTGTCTTTTTAGTATTATGGTATTGGCTATGGTAGGACGGACAGAGGCATTCAGTGGTATGGAACAATAATGGGTTAATTCCGGTCATGGGTAGGCATGCAATTGCCTCACTCGATTGGCGTGAAAGCTCTACCCGGGTTCACTCACTCATAGGATCGCTTAGCATATTTTTCGAGTTTAACAGCAACTTTTGTTCAAGGGCAGTGTCCTACTACTTTATCAACAAGTATAACAGGCATTAGCAAAGCTAATGGGACTAACTTGTAATTTGAGTCCTGACTAAAATAAAAAAAAATACCTACTGAAGCAAAAAACAAAAACAAATAAGCATTGCTTTCTTTATACAATGCATCTAGGAGGTAAAGAATTTAATATTTTGATTCAGTGTACTTTTGAGATGTAATATAGTCCCTTGTGCGTTGAAATGCAAGCACTCCAGAGCAAGCGGAATGATACACCAAACAGCCAGTAGCATGAAGTGAAAAAGAAATATTCTTGTTGATGGAGCCAAATTCCACTCTCTGGGTCCCATTATGAGTAACCCTGGGCGGTGAACTCTGCTCCGCTCGTGGAGTTTGCGGAGTTTTCTGCATTCCGCATTCCACGTAGCTCGCGGAGTTCCAAAAAACTCTGCTCCTCAAAGCGGAGCGGAGTTTTTTTTCCCTCACTTGCACTCGTCAACGTCCAGTTGGCGAGCGCGAGTGAGGAAAATACACCTCCTGGCGAGATTTTTCCGTGCTCGCGCTCGTCAATGTCTAGTTAGCGAGCAAGGAAAATCAACCTCCCGTGAGATTTCTCAACACGAGTGGTCGCGTATGCTTGCGACACCTCGCGTTGAGAAACCCTCCGTTCCCGTTGAGAAAGCTGCCGCTCGGGTAGATTTTCTACCCGAGCAGCAGAAAGAAAGCAGCGCCTTCTTGTGCTGCGCATGGTGCCATTTGCGATGATTTTCCAGCGCAGGACAAACACCCGGTGCTGAAAATCACCACTAACGGCATGACCCTAATGTACTCTGCCGCTTGGGGAACTCCGGGTAGCGTGGCGGAGTATTTTTGTCACTTCGCGGAGTTCCGCGTAGCGGTGCTCCACCCAGGCTTAATTATGAGTTGGCTGGTCTGTGCTATAGAGATAGTAGAGGAACAGAATTTAAATTACCTGCCCGCATCACTGCAGCAAAATCCGGCCATTATGAGTTTTTTTCCACAAAATGTCTGGACCCATATTCACTCTGTGCTTTACCTGACCATTTTTCATCATTTCCATTAAAAAAATGCAGACATTTTCTACAAGGTCAAAGCAGGCGGAAAGTGTCTGTGGGACTGGCGGTGGGAGCATGGGAGGGTCAAGGGCACACTAGTGCCTGCCCGGGGGAGCATTATCTGCAGTGTTACTGCCCACTGCCCCTGAAACAAGTCTTGTGGGCCCAGTATCTTCGGGCTTAGAATTATCAGGTACAAAGTTCAGTCCATATAATTCCAGACACACTTGTAATGGGGACTTGGGTTATTTCTCGCAAAGTTATCCCTCCAGGTGAAATAAGCCTACTCTTAATAAGAGAATATGTATACTTTAAACTATAGGTATCAATAGGTTTATCAGACATCTGTGCTGTGAAGCCAGACCTAAAGCTGGCATGTTTCATTCAGTAATTTGATGTTTTGTCTGTGAGGTGGAAGCGCTACTTCCCCTCCTATATGCCCATTTTGTCTTTGGAACGTGTTACTTAAAGCACACACAGTTCTAAACCCAAATGTCCTAAGTAATCCAGTAGGATTGCCAAAAAACTTTTGAATAGTTCCAGGCCTCGAATGCAACCAGAAATCAGGCCTGAAAATGGCCTTTGGTGCAGTGTCCAAACATGTAGAATCCTGTCCCAGTCAGCTTGTAGCTCTTCAGTGTGCTATCATGGGGCGGCCCAACTTCCAGTGAAAAACCGAGCACAGCCACCGGTAATTATTACGAGGTTTTGAGTCTGCGCATGCAGTGTCCTGTGTTTTTTGTGGATACAGATGTGAATGATTTGAGGTTGTTGGCACCTGGTTCACCTAGACCTACTTAAACCCTTTCAGAGTGCCCAGATGTGCCAACACACTCCAAGGCAGGTGGGGCTGACTGTATGATGGATCATCAGACAAATTACGGTAGACAGACAAAAAGTGTGTTTTGTAGTGAATACATTAATAATAACAACAACCCCTGTCGTTTTGTTGTTTAAAAAAGAATCCTATTTTCCTTAACACAAAGAACCAAATCCCCCCCCTCCGAGGACAGAGCTCGTTCGTGGCCGGCTTCCAGGTGAACACGCTGCTTCTCGCTGGTGTTGAGATGGAGCGGAAGATGCTCCAGCAAGGGAAGGTGGCCACCTGGGAGCTTCTCCCACCGGAAGTGGTGACAGCGCCCCGTTGCATTCTGGGGTGCGGGCTCTCCGCCAGTCGCCATGCCTCTCAGCTGCAGAGGCACATGCGTTGGCCCCTCTGCTAGTCGCAGGTCTTGGCAGTACTCCTCTGTTCGCACAAATGCTTCAGCTGTTGCGCCATCTGTTCTCTGGCAGCTATTCCGCCCTCGAAGACAGACAAGGGGCTTTTTGAGGGGCTGGCAGTCCAGTGCCTCGCCCTTTGTGCCTGTGCATTGCATTTAGACAATGGATTCCAACGCTGGAAGCTACCATTTGAAAGCTGTTTTCTGCACTTTTTAAGGACCTCTACCTCTTTTCCCCCATGGTGGTATGTATTTTGGATGTGTACTTGGTAGTTAACCAGAGAACACACACACCCTCCCACACCCGCCCCCGAGGGTCTTGTTCACGGTAATGTAAGTCCATCTTTCATTTCTCTTTTTTATAGTTCTTGCCCATTGTAGCCCACTATGAGGCATTATGGGACATGTAGTTTTTCAAGTTCAGGTTATAGTTCTCTTTGATGTATTGTTCTCAATATATACATTTTGTACAATGTTTCAACTGGGTAAACTATCCATGTTTCAATGTCACAATGTAATTGATGTTGATGTTAACATTATCGTATGCAACACCTTAGGAGGCAGCCATTTTTATTGAACAAGATTGGTTCAGAGAAGCACTTATGTACATAGCAACAGTCTTTCAGCGTGATACATGGTTACCAGTGTCTTTAGATGTTTCATTCTATCTTATTGATCCTGGATTGGTGTACAATATTATCTCACAATGGATTGAGAGTTGCCACAGTAACTATCATCAGTTTAGTACCGATTCCCCATTGATATGGATGTAGGTCCATCAGGCTAAGTGCCTTTGTTCCTACCCAATTGTTTATCTAACAATCTTTTTGTAGGATGTTCGTAGATCCCTCTGAGAATTGTTTCTCTTTCTTTGTACACAATTGTTGATCCGCTCTATTGTTTGCTGTTTTATTTCTCCCACGCTTAACCCCTTGACCGCGATCGGAATTCCGCTCGTGTGCTGGACATTCCGATCGCGGGTGGGGTCGTGACGAGCTCAGCTCGTCATGCGCACAGCGCTACCGCGCAGCATAGCTGAGCTCGTCATGAGCACGGAAGGGGTTAATCCTGATGCATGTATTGATGTTAGTCTGGCTTGTCTCTGTTTCATCCACTTTGGTTCATCTGGCTTTACAAATGTATGTACAATTCTTCATCCCCATTCAATCCGTATGTGGACTTTGTCCTGAATCTGACGATCTTCCTGATTGAGTTGAAACGCGTAGGTGGTGGTAGTGGGTTATTCCGCACGTTTGCAATTAAAAGGTTCTGAATAAGATTCCTTGGTGTGCAGTGAAATCCTTGACTGGATACTTGGTGACTAAAAAAAATATATATATATTTCTAATGTCGCCAGTAGGTAGTTATAGTTAGGACCTAGTTTCCGTAGGAATATATACAGTTATTCATATGAGCTGCAGGCATAACTCATCTGAACAGAATATGTACACATTCCTATACAACCCCGGGGTAGACCTGTGGCTGAGGGGAGGGGTCCTGCTAAATCTTTTTGGGGGGAGGGAAACGCGTGGCCCCCTCCCTGGACCATGGTGAGGCCTTGGGGACCACATCCTCCGGAGCCAAGGTACAAAATGGAGGAGGGGGGGGCGCAGCCCTTCTCCCGGAGCCTTATTAGACACCGGATACCCCATCCCCAGACATCCACTAACACAGGGATACACAGTCACACAGCCACTCACATAATATACGTTAGAAATAGTATCACTCAGTAGTAGTACACAAAGTATAGAAATTTAACTTTTGTAGTACCTTAGTGTATATGTTGAACACTCAAACATTTAGAAATCAATTACTGAATGATGTCATCAGTGATGTCTTTTGAATGTCATGAGTGATGTCACTGACCATGTCATGAGTGATGTAACGTAAGGTCATATGCTGTGCATTGCAGGGGTGTAAGTTATAGTTAGTTCAGGTAACTTTAACTGCTGAATTTCACTGGTTTTGTACAAGTGAAATCTAAACCTAACTATAACGTCCCTGTAACCTTTGTTTTTTCAGTGAATATATATATATATATTACGAAAATGGTGGGAAGCCACCTCTTTACAGAGATATATAGACTGTGACCGAATACCAAGGGGCCTTCGTATTTTTACGGTCCCTTCGTATGAAAACCCTGACCCACAGCTCCTCACAGAATGGGCAGAGCATACCACGGAATCAGCAAAAGGAATGGTCAAAATATTAATTAGATATGCATGGAGTGACCGTGAGAAATTTCTAATTGAAATAAAAAAACTAGAGGATCTAATAAGTAAAGAAAAAGATGCAAAGCAGAGTGAAGATCTGAGAAATGCAATGATGAAACGCCTAAAGGACTATGAGGCAGTGATAAGACGTCGGAAACAGACGAAATTTCAGAGGGATGAACAGGACTATGCTACGGGCCGAATCCTGACATTTGCCCGTAAATTTGATGGACCCCGAAAGAAGTTGAGTCAACAGGGCGCAATGGTAAGCGGAAGCAAAGACACCTCAGAATCAGAGGTAGAAACCTCAGAGGGGGAACAATCCACCATTAACGAAGATGGAAGAGCAATTCAAGAATCCCCTTATTTTCAAGAATATCAAATAATAAGGGAGACATGGCAAAGACCCATCCAAAGGAATCACCCTCCGCAACAAATAAAATCGAAAAACGTAATAAGCGGAAAACAAGGAGGGGCAAGAAACGATGGAGAAGAAGCACCTACCCCAAGGATTACACGCAGCAGAGGAAGGAGGGGCAAATGGTAAACCAAACAGAAGAAAGAACTGTGATTAATCTTTCCAACAAAATATTAACTCAGGACCAGATAAAAATATTACAACTTGGTCCCACCTTCTGTCCAACATCAGGATACAACTATACAGAGACTCGAATAGATCTTTTTAAATATATCAGAAAATTAAAGTTACAAAAGATCTTTTTACTTCATCCAGAAAGGAGACCGCTGATAACTGACAGCAATGAGCAAAATAAGGACGATATCGAATCTGACCTTCTAGTAGGCCATGATCTTCAGACTCTATTAACACTACAGACCTTGGATATGTCCACAGAGGAGGGAGACATCAATGTTGATGATTGCCTAGAAGGGGCTGGTATAAAGCAAGCAAGTGGTCATAGCAACTTCAAAAGAAAGTCGCAAACACTTCCACAGACCCCTTTTGATGCAATTGATGTATTTAATGAGGCAGTCGTTATGGATTTGAAAAATCTGGCCAAACAAAACACTCCTCAAAATCGAGATTACAATCTCTCAAGAAAACAGTGGGAAGCAATAAACCCTGAAAGAGGATACCAAAATAGAAATCAAACCCTCAGACAAAGGGGGTAACATGGTAATCTTTAATAAAGAACACTATCAAAAAGAGGCATGAGACAATTGGACGACAGGGAGTGCTATATTCCAATACAACGGAAGGAATATGTCAACTGTATCAGTGTATATCATCAACTACTACAAGACTGGCGAAAAGAAGGGATGTTGGGACAAGACAAGTATTTGTTTTTACACTGTGAAACGCCAATCTTACCCACCTTCTACCACCTGCCGAAGATCCACAAAGATCGCAATAATCCACCAGGCACGCCAATTGTGGCTTCGATTGGCAGTCTTTTAGAAAATACAGCAATATACATTGATTCCTTCTTAGCACCCCTAGTTAAGGACCTTGCTTCATATGTCCGGGATACACAGGACTTCTTGAGACAGATTGAAGGCATCACGTGGGAGAAAGATCTGTTCCTTATAACTTTGGACATAACTAGCCTATATACATGTATCAAACATACAGATGGACTCAATGCTGTGGAATGGTTCCTCAACAAGAGACAATTGAAATTTCGGAAGCACAATAAGATGCTTTTAGATATGATCACTTTCTGCTTGAATAACAATATTTTTACTTTTGCAGGTCAATTTTATCAACAGCAACGCGGGACCGCAATGGGCACGTGCTTCGCCCCCAGCTACGCGAATTTATTCGTGGGCTGGTGGGAGAAGCACGTGGCCTGGGGGGAAGAGAATTACATTTGGATCGAGAAGATAACTTTGTGGGCAAGGTACATAGATGACCTTTTTGTTGTTTGGCGTGGCAGCCGCTCCTCGGCTGAGGAGTATGTTGCCTCGCTTAACAACAATGAATTAAATCTTAGATTCACGAGTAACATCAGTGACATCTCTGTTACCTATCTAGATTTAGAAGTGTATATTGAAGACGGAACCTTGTTGACCCGACTGTATAGAAAACCGACGGCGGGCAACCCGGTCTTACATGCAGGAAGCCATCACCCAATAAGCCTCATAAAAAATATACCATTCGGGGAGCTATTGCGTTTAAAACGCAACTGCACTACGATGCAGAGCTACAAACAAGCGAAAGAACAAGCTCTACAACGATTTAAAGAGAGAGGCTATACAAATGCAGATTTACAGCAGGCAGAAAACAGGGTAGAAAAAATAAACAGAGTAGAATTACTGGTAGCTAAAGGACCGAAGAAATCCACACAAGAGGGTCCAGTAAGGATGATAACTAGCTATAATGAAAAATCAAACAGTATCCTACAAATCTTTAAAAAGAATTGGCATATCCTGCAAACAGACAATATACTAAAGAAGAACCTTCCAGCACGCCCACTGATAACATATAAACGATGTCCCTCAGTCGGGGACCACTTGATCCATAGTCACTTTAATACAACCCCCAAAGTCCACAATCGTTTAAATGTTGCTGGTTTCTTTCCATGTAAACGATGCAAGGCCTGCAAATACAGCAGTAAAGTCACCAATTATCCGGGCAGACCAGGGGATCCTAGGCCTGTCCGTATGATAAAAGAATTCCTGAACTGCAACTCCGATTTTACAGTGTACTGCTTGATATGTCCATGTCAAAAACGATATATCGGCAGTACGATCCACCCTACAAAGAAACGCATTCTTGAGCACATGCGTGCCATTTCAAACAAAGATGCGACTTACCCTGTTGCTCGTCATTTTGAAAAATTCCATCAGAGCAACAGGGACCTCCTTAAATTCTATTGTATAGACCAGATGGAAAGACACGAGAGAGGAGGAGATAGGGTGCGAAAACTTCGGACTTTGGAGTCTAAATATATTATAGATCTCCAAACAAAAGCTCCGATAGGGCTTAATAATGATGAGGAAATGTGGGTGCACCTAGAATAAATGAAGAAAAAGACCAAATGATTTTACATGCATAATTTTGTTTTAGAAACATTAATGCTCAGAACACCGCTACTGCAGGAGGCTTTACATTTTGATTGCCCATTCAGGGCACAATTATGAATGCAAATTGATGATGTTGAAATTCGGTATATACAAACAAAGACACAAATTTATTTTTCTAAATATAAAATCTGAGAATTATGAAAAATGTTGATTTTTAATGAATTAGGAAACTAATTAGGAAATAATTCATTAAATGTGATATATATATGAATTAATTTGTCATGAAGTTCACATGGACAGAATCATAGATTAAGGGTTTTAGCTGATTTTTCTATATATCTTTTAGAATGCTAAATTCTGTAATTATGTGTACATATGAATTGATGTGTCATTTTGGTAGATTTGCAACAAAATTGTTTTTAATTTTGTACAGCACTTAGCACTTTGGGGTTATAGCACTTTTTGTAAATAACATGTTTTAAGATGGCCGCCATGGTATTTTACATTGAATATTGCGTAAGTCCAACTTTTATGTTTAGTGAAAAAACACGTGATGTATGTGGATTTTAAATACTGCGTGAAATGTCAAAAATACTGACATTGAGGAAGCCGTTAGGCGAAACGCGTCTGTCAGGGGGGGTCTGCACAATAAAGCACTCAGCAAAACAATCTATCCGTGTGTGCTCTCTGATTTTGGTAGTTGAAGTGTCTGCCGAGTTCGTGGATATATATATATATGTGTGTGTATTTTTAACAGAGCTCCGAGATATATATATATATATATATATATATATATATATTATCTACTGGCGGTCGCCAGTAGATAGTTATAGTTACAACCTATTATCCATAGGAAATCCGCGACATTCTATTTGAAATAACTCTCTTGCCGGTTGACGTATCTTGCGAAATTTTCAAACTTCGGTGGGCGCTCCGGTCCGCTCCTACCCTGAAAGTCTCGGGGTGATACGTCAAGTGGGGGCCGAGAAAAAGGGGGTCCCAAAACGCGTTTTCCCCATGCATTTTCCATAGGAAACTTTAGACACGGCTACAGCCCGAACTGCTGAACGGAATTACACCAAATTTGGCAACGAGGTAGTTCTTGGTTCAGAAAGAACCCTTTTGTTAAATGGTGTAAATCCGTTCAGTAGATTGCTGAGAAAATGAAAAGTAAAAAGTTAGTGATATCTATGGGCACGGAGGATTCGCGCACCCTCAGCGCACCCTGCGCGCACCGTCCCGATCACGAGCTGCATTTTAATTGGCTGTCAACATTCCGATTCAGGAAATGTTGGCAGCCATTTTATCCCTCGGTAGAACCGAGGGACAGAAACAAGTGCGCAAAGCGCACAAAGGGAGCAGGGTAGAAACACCCTGACCCCTAGGTTTGCTCAGGGGTCCCACAAGGACCCCTTGGGCAAAAAAAAAAAATTTTTAAAAATCGGCAGGATGCGCTCAGGGTGCGCGAATCCTGCCGAAAAAAAAATCGAGCGCGGTCTCCGCGCTCGATGTTAATTGGCCCCGGGTGGCCCAAGTCCCGGGGGCATGGTGGGAGGATAATTTAATGTGTGGGGGCCTCAAGGGCCCCCAAGCCCGAGGACCGCCACCCCCGGGGCTTTTTAAAAAATGGTGCGGGAGGGCTCTGAGCCCTCCCGCAGCCCCGAGGACCACCACCTCCCGGGGCTTTTTAAAATTAATGACAACCTGTGTGGGGGGCTCCAGCCCCACACGCCCGAGACCGCCACCTCCCGGGGCACTAAACATTTAAATATGGGGGTCCGTTACGGACCCCAGAGCCCGGGGACCACCACCTCCCGGGGCTTTGAACTGAGTGGAGGGGGCCGCGCGGCCCCTCCTGGAGCCCTTGATGGCCCTGGGGACCACCACCCCCAGGGCCGGCTCCTGCAGTGTCCCGGGGTGCCTACCCCGGGACACTGTAGTTTGCTATGGCAGGGCGGGAGCCTCGCGGCTCCCGTCCTGCCATAGCAAACTGCTTGGATATTGGAAGAGAGAGCAGGAAACCTGCTCTCTCTTCCAATATCCAAAGCACATTGCTTTTCCACATGGGGAGCAGCATGTCAGCTTGGGGACCCCCCCACAGTCCCCAACGGAGAGGGCCAGCCCCGGGGGATGGGGTCCCCGGGGCAAGTAGTGGCCCGGGAGGGGTGCCACGCGGCCCCCTCCCAAAAAGATTTTTTTTTTTAAAATAGAAAGGCCAGCCCCGAGGGATGGGGTCCCCGGGGCCTTAAAATGGCCAGAGGAGGGGGCCACGCTGCCCCCTCAAAATAATAAATAAAGAGGCCATGCCCCGGGGGATGGGGTCCCGGGGCCAATACAGGCCAAGGAAGGGGGCCACGCGGCCCCCTTCCCGTTTTTTTGGTAATTAAAAAAGGGGTAAGGCCCTGGGGGATGGGGTCCCCAGGGCCCAAAAACAGAAAAAAGGAAGGGGGCCACACAGCCCCCTTCAGAGAGAAAAAACAAAAACAAAAAAACGATCGGGCCCGCAGGCCCCGCCCCTTACTTCACCACTCTGCAAGCGCGCCCCTGGCGCGTTTGCAGAAGAGAACAAATTCACCTTGAATACTGGGGGTCCCTGAGGGCCAACTAGCCCACCAGGAACCTCCAGTATGCGCCAGAGGCTGCCTTGCAGGAGACGTGTAGAGAGGCCACACCCCTTTTACACCTCTCTGCAACGCAGCTCTGTGGCGCTTTTGGAGGTATATGGTGGGCTAGTTGGACTCCGGGGACCCTCAGGATTCAAGGGGACTTAATCCCCCAACCTAAAACGCGCCACGGGGCGCGTTTGCACAGTGGTGAAGGGAGGGGCGGGGCTTCAGGTGACATGTGTGCAAACAGGCCCCGTGGCGCGTTTTAAGATAGGGAATTAAATCCCCTTCAATCCTGAGGGTCCCTGAGGGCCAACTAGCCCAACAGGTACATCCAGAATGCGCCACAGAGCTGCGTTGCAGAGAGGTGTAAAAAGGGTGTGGCCTCTCTACACGTCTCTGCAACGCAGCCCCTGGCGCATATTGGAGGTTCCTGGTGGTCTAGTTGGCCCCTAGGGACCCTCAGGATTCAAGGGGACTTAATCCCCCAACTTAAAACGCGCCACGGGGCGCGTTTGCAAGATGTCACCTCAGGCCCCGCCCCTCCCTTCACCATTGTGCAAATATTCCTCTAAAATCAGCCGAAATAGGAATTCCGATTTACTCACCTGTTATAAGGAGAGAGACCTCAGTGCTGTATCTTTCAGCCCAGTACTGGTCCTGAAAAGTAATTTTAACCGTACTTACCAGTAACTTGAATTTCCTTCCATAGGCTAACATTGACTGGTTTCACTTGGAAATTCTTCTAAGTGTGGAGTTTTGGAACTTTAAAATATTCCTCTAAAATCAGCCGAAATACGAATTCCGATTTACTCACCTGTTATCAGGAGAGACCTCAGTGCTGCATCTTTCAGCCCAGTACTGGTCCTGAAAAGTAATTTTAACCGTACTTACCAGTAACTTGAATTTCCTTCCATAGGCTAACATTGACTGGTTTCACTTGGAAATTCTTCTAAGTGTGGAGTTTTGGAACTTTAAAATATTCCTCTAAAATCAGCCGAAATACGAATTCCGATTTACTCACCTGTTATCAGGAGAGACCTCAGTGCTGCATCTTTCAGCCCAGTACTGGTCCTGAAAAGTAATTTTAACCGTACTTACCAGTAACTTGAATTTCCTTCCATAGGCTAACATTGACTGGTTTCACTTGGAAATTCTTCTAAGTGTGGAGTTTTGGAACTTTAAAATATTCCTCTAAAATCAGCCGAAATACGAATTCCGATTTACTCACCTGTTATCAGGAGAGACCTCAGTGCTGCATGTTTCAGCCCAGTACTGATCCTCAAAAGAAATTTTAACCGTACTTACCGGTAACTTGAATTTCCTTCATAGGCTAACATTGACTGGTTTTCAGCAAAAAGTTTCAAAGTGTTGATTTTCACAAACTACAAATATTCCTTAAAAATCGCCTGTATGACTTAAACGCATTCTTTCAACTGTTTACAGGAGATGCACCAGTGCTGGATCCAGGATCCAACACTGAGTAAGAAAAAGTAACGATAACAGTTTTTACCTGCTAAGTGAATTTCCTTCCATAGGATAACATTGGTGATTCTATGAGAAAAAGTTTCTAAGTGTCAACTTTTAAAATACAATAATATTCCTTAAAAATCACGACTGTAACCAAAACGCTTTTACTCAACTGTTTACAGGAGATGTACCAGGACTGAATCTAGGATCCAGTCCTGTGGTTAGAAAAAGTAATCCATAAAGTAACTAATTGCATTTAACTAGAAATTCACATTGAGCTGAATGTTGCATTGTGTTTGAAAATGTGTTGCCCATTGCAACAACTGTAACTACTGTACTTAAAAGTCTATTGCCTATCTGCAAAGTATTTAAACTAAAGTAATTCATTAAGAGAAAGTATTTTTTGTAATGTAATGTATAATGTAATTACAATGTAATTTAAAAAATAAAATATGTAAAAAAAATTGTTTCTAAAAATGTACTAAATCAGTATGAAAAAAATTAATATAAAAATTAATACATTTAAAAATTGTCATTTACAAAACCTTTGATATTCACTAAAAAAAACGTAGGTTTCAGGCACGTTCTAGTTAGAAATTAGCATTTTAAAAACCTTTGAAATTCACTGAAAAAACCATAGGTTTCAGACACGTTATAGTTACAAATTAGCATTTAAAAAACCTTTGAAATTCACTGAAAAAACCATAGGTTTTAGGGACAGTTATAGTTACTTGGACATTGCACTCGTACAAAACCCGTGAAATTCCCCGTTATAGTTAGTTCAGCTAACTATAACTCGCGCCCGCAATGCACTGCTGATGACGTCACATATTACATCACTCATGACATGGTCAGTGACATCACTGATGACATCACTGATGACATCTCAAATGACATCACTGATGACATTATCCACGTGATAATCTGATGCACCTCCTCACACCCTAATATAATCTTTGATACACCCACTCTAAATTACAGACTGCCATTCGCAAAACCATAGACACTCCAAAACCAATAACCACATACCCACTCACTGATTCTTAGGTCTACACACACACATCCACTCACTCACCCGTACAGTCACTCATACTTACGGTCACTCAGTACAGGACTATCATATGCACTCTTACTCCTATATAGACACTCAAACAACGCCACTCATCCATAGAGGTACTCACACACCTAGTCAGTCATGCAAATAATTAAACACACTGCCATTTACTCACCTATACAGTTATACACACACCAGCTCACTTACTCATACAAATAGTAGCACATTGTTACGCTCTTATACAATCACTGATACAAGCACACACTCATCCATACAGCCACTATCACAATCACTCACTCTCAACTATAGCTATTTATATACTCCAACACACATATATACTGCCTTTCACATATGTAGTTACTCACACATGTACCACTGGGACATACATTCACTCACTAACACCCTCTTACACACACTTACCCACCCATACAGTCTATCACAGATGCACTCTTGAAACCATCCACCCAGTGAATCACCCACTCACACATCTATGCACAGAGTCGCACACACCCCTCCCACACAAACACTCAGGCACCCATACAGATACTCACACAAGCATTCAATAACTCAAATAGACACTCATGTAGCTATTCACAAACACATGCAGCCACTTACACAGCAACAGACAGACGGATACAGACATTCACCCAGTTTAGTCACTAACCCATGCATTCAGTACGATACGTTAAATCACTCACTTATACAGTCAGTCACGCACCTACTAAATCATCCATACAGACACTTACACACCCACTCATTCTTCAATACGTCTTTTCCTATATATATTAAAAATATTTAAACTTTAGAGAAACACACAGTCACTGGATGATGTCATCAGTGATGCCATTTGAGATGTCATCAGTGATGTCATCAGTGATGTCACTGACCATGTCATGAGTGATGTAATATGTGACGTCATCAGCAGTGCATTGCGGGGGCGCGAGTTATAGTTAGCTGAACTAACTATAACGGGGGAATTTCACGGGTTTTGTACGAGTGCAATGTCCAAGTAACTATAACTGTCCCTAAAACCTATGGTTTTTTCAGTGAATATATATATATATATATATATATATACACATACACATACATACACACACAGAAATCACTTAGCCCTGTTTTGTTGCATCTAAGCCATGTAAAGTACAGTTGTTACTATTAACTTAAGCAATAATAATTCATGGTATGAACACTAGTAATGAAATTGAGAGCGTGAATTTAGAGTCCTTTTAATCCACTCTGAAATATTTTACCTTTTAATAAAGGCACTGATCTATCCCAGCCTCAAAAAAGGATTTAGGGGGGAGGAGGTGTGAAAGGCAGCGAGTCTTCTAAGACCCTCAATGCTGCCCGGTGCAGGGTTCCACCTCTAATTCACTTTGGGTTCGCTATCAAAATAATGAGGCAAGGCGCTGGAAGCTGGAAGGCAAGAAAAAGGTTTATTACTCTTAGAGGAGACCACGTCAACTGCTGACACCAGGATGTCTTCAGGGAGGTGTTCTACTGGCAATGCTTCTGACTCTTCCTTTTATACAGTTTTACACAATGTATTTGTTTCTTTTATGATGGTTACAAGCTTGGAGTCTCCGCCCCGGGCTGGTTGTCACACAAGCCTGACATTGTTTTATCAACATGGTTACACAAGCCCAACATTAACTCTCCTCCCACCCAGGTCAAAAACAGACAATTTAATTGCAGCTGGACCTTGCTTCAGGGTCTAAAACATGTGAGACCGGTCAGATCTAAGAGTCCGTTCTGTTGATAAAAACAGGTCCCATTGTTGGTAATAACAAGTCTTGCTGTTTGCAGTGCAATAAATCATTTTGCAAGAGTCTTTGGTGTTTGGAACCTGTTTGTGTAACTAGGTGTAGTGAGGGTAGAGCGTCCAAAAGCTTGTCTGAAAACGGGGATGAGAGGAAAAGCGAGTTTGTGGCAGCAAGTGGCGCTGAGGTTTGTTGTGGCAATAGAGTTTATAGCCCCCAGCACAGTACCAGGTCGGTCAGAGGGATGCTAGTAAGGGCAGGGTGAAACAAAGGTGACCAACAGAGTACAAAATGGCTGTGATAGATTAAAATGACTGTAACTTATGTGCACATAGAATTTCACCAGACAAGATGGCGCAGGTAATGTTCATAATTGTCATTTTGCTTTTAACAGTGGCCCCTTTGAACATAACTAGCCAGCTTGTCAGTCTATTTCGATCTCCATAATGTCCTGTATCTCTTGATCATACATTACTCTCATTTTTGTTAGCTGAGTGTCCATAGTCTTAGGGTGCAAGGTAGTTATGCAAACATAACACAGAGGTGGTATACAGTGTATACCCAAACAACAACCACATATTGTCAATACTTCGACCAAGAGAATCATTGATATTTTCCAACCCCACTCCTTCAAGATGACCCAAAGCCAACTTCCAATTGTCCAAGTCTCTGATCCTTGATGAATTTCTGAAGATAGTCTATGGAGATGTTCGATTGCTTCATAGACAAAAGGTGAATTATCAGGCTGCGTCGAGGAACTGTGATGAGGCAGAGTCTGCTTGATCAATGTCTTTAGAACGCTTTTCTCGATGATGCTCTGCAGGGGCTGTGTAGGTTGGTGGCAAAACAAAGGCGATGTAGCACGTGCCCCCCCCCAGTTTCCTGGGAGCCAGGTGTAGGCTTTGGTTCCACAAACAAAGTACATATTGGGTGATGCAACAAATGCTGGAGAGTTGGCAGTGTTCAAAGTCCTTACAATGTTACAAGTGCTGTGACCCACATTCTTAGTCCCACGGCCTTCAATGCATACAAGGCCAGAGACGTTCACCACAGATAGGGCCACAGTCAGTGTTGCAGCAGTTCTTTTCTTCAGGTAGGAAAATGTGGCTCTGACAGGATTATTGAACACTTGTATTTCCACTGCGTTCTTTGGAGGGGACATTCATTGGGAATGTCGTATTGGAGGTGTGAGGGCAAAAGGGAGCTGCTGTTCTTCCTGTTTGGTTTAGCCAGAACTCGTTGTAGAACTGAGCGGTTGTCCCATCGGAAGTGGCATTGTCTTTGTAACTTTCTTGTGGGAGCATCATCCAGGCAAGGCAAGATCCATGAACAGAAAAGGGTGAAGGGATGAAAGGGATGGAATGTTCAGTGGCATGTGGTAGCAGCCCACAGACCCAACAGTTAGTGGCATTGGTGGCAAGATTGTGCTGGTGCAGCATCTGTACGAAAGAATTATTCCAGAATTCTTTGCGTTGTTCTCGGAGATGTGGCGGTAGTGATACCAGGTAGTGTTCTTTCTTTGTGATTGGTTGCATGGTTGGTGACAATGTTCTGTATGCAGGTGCATTCTCTTCAATGATCCAGAGTGCGACCATTAGCAGGAGACAGGTGAGAAATGCAGCTACAAGTGCAATTGTCTTTGTGCTGTGCAGGTTAGCAGTCTTGGTGTCTTGTGGTTTTGCAGGTGTTCAGTTTCTTCCATCATCTTCGAGGAGCTCAACAACTGTTAGGACCACAGACTTTTGTCTGGCGCTTTCCTGGTAGCGTTGTTTGACTGTGCTACCGATCTGAGACCTTGACTCAGTTAGTGGCCTGGTCGTTGGAGCTCCCTCCTTTCGTCGATCTTAGGTTGTACCCTTTCCTGGATGGCACCGTGGGGTCTGGAAATTCTGATAGTTCGAGGTATCTTCTTGTGGGTAGCAACTCAGAGCTGGTCGGTCTCTCGTGAGTACTTCCTCTTGCACCTCCACCCCTTCACAGGTTGCCAGGGTTGGAGGGACTCGTTTGCAGCGATGGGCATGCAGCCAGTTCCATTTTCCTTTCACTCGGAGGGCAGTTCGGGTGGTGATCAGGACTTGCCAGGGGCCCGTCCACCTAGGCTCCAGATTCTTCGTTCTTTGGAAGTTGCAGATCAAACATGGTTGCCTGGCTTTATTTCATATCCCGGGCCCCTGGATAGTCAGGCAAGGCTTGCTGCACCTGTTGGTGGATAATTGTTAGCTCGTTTGTCAATTTATGCAAGTAATCTGCGTAGTTCTGTCTCCTGCCGTGGCTCAGGCAGTAACGTCTGCTAGTGCATTTCCCTGTCCAATGAGATCAGTCACTTTCCTATGTGCTTGGCATTTTATCACTGCTAACTTCTTGGGGAGGAGGACTGCTTGCGTCAAGGCGGAGACTAAATCTCCATGCAGGATGGGTGTACCGTGTGAAGTCAGGAACCCTCTTTCTTTCCATAAGATTCCAAAATGGTGAACCACCCTGAAGGCATATTGGCTGTTGGTGTATATGTTAACTGTCGTGTCAGTCGCTAAGATCGGTCGGGACAAAGGGTTGGTGGAGGGCGTACCGTCAAATCCTATTGAGGTCACATGTGAGCCTGACAAGGGTGCCCTTGAAATCAGTCGTTTGGATAGTGCACTACGTGTTGCTCCCGTGTCTACCAGAAATGGCGACTTTGTGCCCAGGACCTCAGCGGTAACATAAGGGCCTTGCTGATCAACATAGAGCTCGACTGGATCCCTCCCTTGCCCCTGGCTGTCCTATGCAAAGTCGTACGTATTGTCATAATCTGTCTGTTGGTACTGATTCTGTTTGGGATGGTCAAATGTGTTCACTCTTCCTGGCCTTTCCTTGCTTGCTTCACTCGTGTACCCTCTCCCACGTCCTCTTCCTCTCTGTCCACTTGCTATTTCCCTCGCCCCTCTGCCCCTACCAGCTCCTAACAAAGCCGGGCATTGGGTTTTCCAGTGTCCATATTCTTTGCAAAATGCACATTGATCCTGTCCTAGGTCTTGGCGTCCTACATATGATGTCGATGAATTGTTACTAGGTGGCTGTACTCTAGGGGTATTCTGCTGGTATCCTCCCCTATATTGCTCCCTTCCTGTATTCGCCCCCTGGAGTTGTGCTATCATTACCCTTTCCTTCAAGTCCTTCTTTTTCCTTTCTGTAGCCCTGTCATTTTCGTTTTTCTGATGCTCATAGTACTGGGCCATTTGGAGAATGGCCGCCGGTTTAGATGCTGCCCAACTACTTTCGCTGGCTTGTAATTTCTGGGATACATCTGGCAGTAGTCCTTTGACATAGTTCTGCACAAATAAGTGGTGTCCGGTTGCGGTGGACATGTCTTGTCCACTGTAATCGGAGAACACTGTTTCAAATCTGGAGAAATACTCTGAGACATCCTCTTGTGGTTTCTGGCGGCACGCGGTTACTATGGACCAGTCTATCTTTTTCTCTGGGATCAGCGTTTTCACTTTCTGCACTATTTTGTCAGGGAGGTCCAATATTGCTTTAACCGGTTTTTGACCAGGGTTCCGCTGTTTATCTAGTGTGTTAAGTTGTTCCCAGGTATGACCAAGCAGTTCGGTATGGTCTATTTTCCTAATCTGTTTCCACACATCTGCTGGCAAACATAACCCGAAGAACAAGTCTATGTCGGCAAGTGTCATTATTGTTGATCCCAGAGGGGTACCTAGCTCGGTGTAAAGGCGGTGGGGTTCTTTCAGTAAATCCGGTAGAGATTTACGGAACGTCAAAATGTCCTGTCTGTCCCATGGTTGATACACCCAATTGTAGACCACCCTTCCTCTAGCGTCTTGATGGTTTATATCGTCATTAGTCCCTTGTCCTCTAGGAGGTACCCAGTAAGGGGCAGCTTCTTTTATTGGCATCATGCTATCTGTTTTTTCCACTGGGGTCCTGCTACCTTAGTTGTCCTGTCCCTATCTATCTGTCCTTGTTCTATGAGGTGACGCAATACTTCTAGTGTGGATGAAAATAGTTCTGCAACATCGTTGTCGTCTTCATCTCCGATGTCTACCTTCCTGTAGAGAGCCACTAATCGCTCGGGCCCTACGTCTTGGTACTTCTCTTCATATGCAGTAAGGTGTGGTAACAGAGACGTACAATAAAGTATTGTTTGCGGTTTTCAACATAGGAGTCGCATATGTCAGTTACGTATTCTTCTGTTTCTTTCCTATCTATGAGGGTTTTAACTATTTTATCAATGCCTGCTCGCTCATTTTTACTTAATCGCGGGACCCTGGGCGCTCCTTTTTCTTTTGATCCTACCTCTACTACTGTATCCTTTGATGAGGTATTTGGTGTGGGTGACTCGGTGGGAACAGAGGCGGTGGAGACTGAGGCGATCGTGCCATCTCCAGCTATACTTTGGTGGTCCTGTCGTTGTATTACGGGATGAGTAGGGGCGTAAGGGGGTGGCATGTATATGATTGGGGGACCTAACAATAAATCATCATCTATCCTTTGTTTTGCTGGTAACTTGGGGTAAAGAGTCGAGGCGTTCTAACAGGGCATTGATCTGATATTTTTGATTCCTGTTCCTTTTTATCGATTTCCTTTTCTTTTAGTTTTTCTTCTAATCTTTTACAGGCTTGGTAAGCTGATTTTCGCGTTTCTTTATCTTGTCTAGCTTCGTCCCTTTTCTTTCTTTGAGCTGCCTCTTTTCGCCATAAGCCAAAACTGTCAAACATGGCTGGTCTAGTTTTCTTTTTGTGGAGAGCTAATTCTAACGTTTCTATTTTAGCGGGATCGAAAGATCCCGTCAGTGTACCACTGATTTACCCGGTCCTTCCTAGTGTATTTATGCCATAGTTTGCTATAAGCTACGGTGGCTAATCCATACTTTACGTACATGTCCTTGTTAGGGGTGCCTTCCGGCGGTGCCGGCTGACTGACCTCTAACAAACGGTCTGGTCCAAAACAATTACAATCAAACAATCTAGAGAAAACAGGCATGACGTATTTATCGGTCAAAATGAATATCTCAATCAATCAATTTAGACAAAAAGTCTGCACTACCTGTCCTTCGCTGCCTGCAAAGAGAGAGAATATTCCTATTCTTTGTTGTTTGCAAGCAGGGAAATGTCGCAAATAACTCAATATCAAAAAAAGGAATACTAGTATTTCAAACAAACTATTCAATCAATCAGTCAATCAATTTAAGTCGTTTTTTCACGACCTTACCCGGACCGTATGGACAGTTCTTCGTCTTCCCCTTCCAGCGCCTGGTTGTCCTCTCACTCCAACAATCAATGCGGCGTTCCTCTAAGGTCCCAGTCAGGACCGCAGGTCACTCGAGAGAGGTCCGTTCGGAACCGGTGAAGTTCAGTCGACCGGCAGCCAGACAAGGGTCTTCTCAGGCAGGTATACCCCAATCGTTTAGTTGTTCACTCCGTCGTTAGGACCTCTCTACTGGACCCACGCGTCGCTGATGGGCCCCAATGATTGGGCGCCAATTTGTGAAAGGCAGCGAGTCTTCTAAGACCCTCAATGCTGCCCGGTGCAGGGTTCCACCTCTAATTCACTTTGGGTTCGCTATCAAAATAATGAGGCAAGGCGCTGGAAGCTGGAAGGCAAGAAAAAGGTTTATTACTCTTAGAGGAGACCACGTCAACTGCTGACACCAGGATGTCTTAAGCGAGGTGTTCTACTGGCAATGCTTCTGACTCTTCCTTTTATACAGTTTTACACAATGTATTTGTTTCTTTTATCATGGTTACAAGCTTGGAGTCTCCGCCCCGGGCAGGTTGTCACACAAGCCTGACATTGTTTTATCAACATGGTTACACAAGCCCAACATTAACTCTCCTCCCACCCAGGTCAAAAACAGACAATTTAATTGCAGCTGGACCTTGCTTCAGGGTCTAAAACATGTGAGACCGGTCAGATCTAAGAGTCTGTTCTGTTGATAAAAACAGGTCCCATTGTTGGTAATAACAAGTCTTGCTGTTTGCAGTGCAATAAATCATTTTGCAAGAGTCTTTGGTGTTTGGAACCTGTTTGTGTAACTAGGTGTAGTGAGGGGTAGAGCGTCCAAAAGCTTGTCTGAAAACGGGGATGAGAGGAAAAACGAGTTTGTGGCAGCAAGTGGCGCTGAGGTTTGTTGTGGCAATAGAGTTTATAGCCCCCAGCACAGTACCAGGTCGGTCAGAGGGATGCTAGTAAGGGCAGGGTGAAACAAAAGTGACCAACAGAGTACAAAATGGCTGTGATAGATTAAAATGACTGTAACTTATGTGCACATAGAATTTCACCAGACAAGATGGCGCAGGTAATGTTCATAATTGTCATTTTGCTTTTAACAGAGGGAGGGTTGTGAACAAATCAAAACGGGCAGCTCAGCGGTTCCTGCAGACTCCTTTTATACCAAGGTGGTCGAGCCGGTTTGCACAGCACCAATCCATTCAAATCCAAGCCGATTAAGTCAAGCCAACGCCGTATAATGTTACACTTTGTTATCCGGTAGGACGAGGCGGACTTTCACCTGCAGTTCTGCACTCTGTAACAGACGTTTAGGTAGCTGGAAAGGGATAGACAGCGATAGAGTTTACCTATGAATAGGGCTTCCGGTTTTATGTTTTTTATTTTAACATTTCTGTCTGTATTTATCCATATTTATTTTTGGGCCATTTTATTGATATTTATCCATATTTATTTTTGTTTTGAGAATAAATGAGGTTACAAAATTGAATATTTCCACATTTGTGTAACTGATAAATATGAACTCATATTTTGATGCCCGTCGCTTTTTAGCAAATTAAACAGCCAAATATTACAAAACACTACACTGAGAAGTAAATATTACCATTGTATACAAATATATGTTAACTTATGCCTGTATTTAAGAAAATCTCATTCTGTTTTTAAATCCTCATGGTGTCTATCTGCTTAGCAGTTAGTCTGGAATTCATGAAGGTAAACGGGGAGAGACTCACAAGAAGCACACTTTTCTGTGTTTTTCTGCTTTTAAAAATAAATGCAGACTAGAAATAGATTGTTTTCTGTTTTGTATTTATCTGTAAAAATCAGTAAAAGCAGGAAACTGGAAGCCTTACCTATGAACTATAAGCAAGAGGTTGAGCTCTCTGGGCTGGTGAGATATAATTGTTTTGTTTTACTCTCCTAAAAATAATCTGTAGCAAATAACCATCACCTGTTCATATGTCTCAAACATCTGCATAGACCGAAGTGCATCTCAACAGCTGGATCAATTATTAGCCACATTAATGGTTAAAAAAAGAACACAGCTATTTACCCAAAATAACTAGCCATCTGCCTTTTAATGTCTAATCCCCTTTTAATGGAGGCAGTCCCAGAGAATGTGCCAAGGAGGAATGTAAACATGGAAATGTACACCGGGTTCCCTAGTCCTGCCAAATGCCGAAGGCCAGCTTTGCCTTTTTCAGTCAGACTGCCAGGATACCTGCTGTCCTTCAAGCCGTGGGTTGCTCTGCATTCTCTGAGGGAATTAGACAGAGACCCGCAAAATAATTCTCAATTGTAGCAAAAAGTGCTCCATCTCTGACTAATTTCTTATCATGACGCTATTACGCACTGTTACCTACAACAGGACAAGAGCAACACTTTGGTCAATCACGCGTTATTTAGTTTATTATTATACAGTTAATTAAAACCATAACATACAGACATCGCGTTGATACTTAATTAAGACAAAAATTAAAATTTAAAAAACACATTATAAAAGCAAGCAATGCAAGATAAGTGTCAATTCCAAAGCTGCATTTCTGGTTAAATAGCAAGTATGTAAGATAGGCCATTTGACACCAGAATGAAAGTGCGGAGTGCAAGAGGCAATAGCAGGATATCCCAATGTTGCTTCAGTCACGCACAACATCCAGTGCTTAATTTGAGCCGGTGATTTCCGGTACTCGGCACCGGGACCTAATTGTCAACAGCGGCGCTTATGACAGTGAGCCCCATGGTGGCATTGTTAGTCTAATTTATGAATGAGCACAACAACATTTGTTTATTAATTCAATACACATTAAAAATGATTAACACCTGCCGCCCAAACCATTCTTATAGCTTTGGGGGCCTGGAATAGCTTGATTTGTCACTCACCCTGGTAGGAGTGCAATGGTTAGTGGTTGTGCTGGTTCAGTCATTGGAAGCGCTCGCAGAGGCAATGGTTGGTGCAAGCTGCAGTGGCCTTATGACAATGGCCCTCCAGCCATCCACTATCCTACGATGCAGTGTGGAACCAAGTGCACCTGGTTGCAGGTGTGAGGCACCTGCACTATTTTTGTGGACTCAGACTTACTTTCAGCACCAGACTCTTAACTCAGAGGAAGAGAGAGCAGGGCTAAAATGGCAAGACAAGGATAGTTAAAGAGATACAAAGAGAGACAGCTGGGAGGAAAGAAACTACAAGAGTGAAATAAAGACTCAGGAAGGGTAGGGTAGTGAAAGAAAAAGACATGAGATGTAATCAAGACTAGACCGCCTTTGAGGTAGCCGCAGCATTCTGCAGCACTGGTTCCAATAAAAAACACTGGGCCCTTGCACTTATTTATTTTTACTAATTAAGCACTGGTGGCACCCATCCACTAATGCACTTCGGTGCTTCACCAGGGTATGAAGCACTATGTACATATAAAATCCAAGCACAATACACCATGCAAGGCAAATGGCAGTCTATTGCCTCGGTAGAAGGCCACTCACTACACTCCTCTTCCTTTTTTTTTTAAATTCCATTTTCCCCTTTAGAAACCCAAATAATCCTGCAGTATTGGGGAGTGAGTGGTGATTAGGGCAGAATCTTTTTTCCCCTTCATTCCTCGTCAGCTGCTTTTTGCTTTTCATTCTGTAGGGCCAAGCATATGGGTAGCATATGCAGCATCCCCCAGGTTTCAGTGTCACCACCCCTTCTCTTGTACTTGTATGTAAGCACTTTGCACGATACCCTGACTGCCCTTGGAGTGGAACTTTACTCCCCTTACTACATCTAAACTCAACTCTACACTTGATGTCATATCGTTTACCAGTTATCTCACCCAAAAGTGCTTCAACACCATGTCATTGATCAATCAATCAATCAATCATGTCACTTATAAAGCGCACTACATACCCGCGAGGGTCTCAAGGCGCTGGGGGAAGAAGGGGGTGGTGCTGCTACTGATCGAAGAGCCAGGTCTTGAGGAGTCTTCTGAAGGCCAGTAGGTCTTGGGTCTGTTGGAGGTTGGTGGGGAGGGTGTTCCAGGTCTTGGCGGCGAGGTGGGAGAAGGATCTGCCGCCGGCGGTCGCTTTCCGGATGCAGGGGACTGTGGCGAGGGCGAGGCTGGTCGAGCGGAGCTGGCGGGTGGGGGTGTAGAAGCTGAGTCGTCTGTTGAGGTAGGCTGGTCCGGAGTTGTGGAGTGCTTTGTGTGCGTGGGTGAGGAGCTTGAAGGTTATCCTCTTGTTGACAGGGAGCCAGTGCAGGTCTCTCAGGTGGGGTGTGATGTGGCTGCGTCGGGGATGTCGAGGATAAGACGTGCAGAGGCGTTCTGGATGCGTTGCAGCCGTCTCAGGAGCTTAGCCGTCGTTCCTGCGTAGAGGGCGTTTCCGTAGTCCAGCCTGCTGGTGACGAGGGCCTGGGTGACTGTTTTCTTGTTTCGGTGGGGATCCACTTGAAGATCCTGTGGAGCATTCGGAGGATGTTGAAGCAGGATGAGGAAACGGCGTTGACCTGCTTAGTCATGGAGAGGGTGGGGTCGAGGATGACCCCTAGGTTGCGTACGTGGTCGGTGGGTGGCGGGGCTGTTCCCAGTGATGTTGGCCACCAGGAGTCGTCCCAGGCTGAAGGGTTGGAACCAAGGATGAGGACCTCCGTCTTGTCCGAGTTCAGCTTCAGGCGGCTGGTCCTCATCCATTCGGCGACGGCCTTCATTCCTTCGTGGAGGTGGGCTTTGGCGGTGTGAGGGTCTTTGGTGAGGGAGAGGATCAGCTGGGTGTCGTCGGCGTAGGAGATGATGTTGAGGTTGTGCTGTCGGGCGACGTGGGCGAGGGTGCCATGTAGATGTTGAACAGCGTTGGGCTGAGGGAGGAGCCTTGGGGTACGCCGCAGATGATCTTGGTGGCCTTGGATCGGAAGGGGCGAGACGGACGCTTTGTGTTCTGGCCGGAAAGGAAGGATGTGGTCCAGTCCAGGGCCTTCTCTTGGATCCCGGCGTCGTGAAGGCGTGTTCGTAGTGTGTGGTGGCAGACCGTGTCGAAGGCGGCTGATAGGTCCAGGAGGATGAGGGCTGCTGTTTCTCCGTTGTCTAGCAGGGTCCTGATGTCATCGGTGGCGGCGATGAGGGCGGTTTCGGTGCTGTGGTTGCTGCGTAAGTCGGACTGGGAAGGGTCCAGGATGTTGTTCTCCTCGAGGTAGCGGGTCAGTTGTTTGTTGACGATTTTCTCGGTGACCTTCGTGGGGAACGGGAGCAGAGAGATGGGTCGGAAGTTCTTGAGGTCCTTCGGGTCTGCCTTGGGTTTCTTGAGTAAGGCGGTGATCTCGGCGTGCTTCCAGCTTTCCGGGAAGGTTGCTGTCTCGAAGGAGATGTTGATTATTTTCCGGAGATGGGGCGCGATGGCTGTACTGGCTTTGTTGAAGATGTGGTGAGGGCACGGGTCTAGCGGTGAACCGGAGTGGATGGTGTTCATGATCTCGCTGGTGTCCTCGTCGTTGATGTTGATCCAGGAGAGCAGGCGGTTGGTGGTTGTGGGGGCAGTGGTCTCGGTGGTTGCCGGGGCGGTCGTGGTGTTAAAGCTGTCGTGGATGTCGGCGATTTTGCGGTGGAAGAAGGTGGCCAGTGAGTCGCACAGGTCTCGCGACGGCTGGATGTCGTTGGTGTTGGAGCTGGGGTTGGAGAGTTCCTTCACGATGTTGAAGAGCTCTTTGCTGTTGTGTGCGTTGTTGTCTAGGCGGTCTTTGAGTGAGGCCCTTTTGGCGGATCTGATGAGGTGATGGTGACTGCGGGTGGCGCTCTTGTGGGCGGCGTAGCTGTCCGCTGTCCGTTCGTGGAGCCAGATCTTCTCCAGTTTTCGGCATGTTCGTTTGGAGGCCTGGAGGTCTTCGGTGAACCAGGTGGCTTTCTTGCTGGTGTGGCTGTTGGGCGGATTCTTGAGCGGGGCGAGGGTGTTGGCGCAGTCGTCGATCCACTGTCTGAGGTTGCGGGCGGCGGTGTCGGGGTCGGAGGGTTCGGCGGGTGGGCTCAGGGCGAGGGTTGTGGTTAGCTGGTCTTCCGTGACTCTGATTGATAGTAAGAGCTATATAAATGCAATGACACTTCAGTGTGCGAAGGAAAAATAAAGTAAGAGATGGAGATTGATACGGTCACTGCAGACTAAAACTATGTTTCTGGTAGAAGATACAAAACACAGCCCCATTTCCAACAGCATGTTAACGTGAACTACAGTCCAAATGAAAAATATTTGGTTTGCACATAATCTGTTCCTGATTTAACAGATTCACATATTACCATATCGCCCACGTTTCCCAGTTCCACTTGAGTAGCTCGTCTTGACCTGTTTTTTCTGTGCATTGTGGTACTCGTTGTCTTGAATTTATTTTAAAATAAATACTAGAATGGAAGATAAAATCCTTGACTGGGTGCAGTATTCAAGCAAAGAACTGGGAAATTGCAGCTGTGAAGAATTCGTTTTGAACCATAACTATTGCATCAAGACTGTGAGACAAACGTCGAACAAGAATATTTCACGGGTAAAGTATTGTTATTTTGGGAACACATATTGAACTCAAAGGCTTTCTATGACTCTCTGCCACCTGCTTCTGCCAAGTGTTGGTGCTTACCTGTATTCAGACAGCTGCCTGGATCTACAGTGGCCACGTGCATTTACAATGCTCGTTTTAATCCGTGCCATCCACAGTGTTCTGAAACCCGTGGCACCACTCTGTTCAGTCCATATTAAACCATATCCAGGGCTTTAAGTGGGCCGGGTCCTGCCGGTGCTGAGCACCGGCAGTTCTAAAAAGCAGGTGCTGAGACATGTCCCTATCGGGCTCTCCTTTTTAGCCCTCGCCATCATAGCGGGAAAACAATCTCACCTCTGCAGCAGTACCACCCTTCACTGCCTGTGATGTAACGTCAAGGAGGCGCGTTATAGTTCTTTCAGTGTCATCATTTCAGAACTGAAGCATTTTCAATACTTTATACATCGAAGCCATAGTTGTTGCCTATTTATCTTATGCAACTAACAACCATTGACAAAGTGAATAGTCCTGGCTTGTTGTAGGTGTAATTTAACTTGTCGTATTGTGTATCTGGAGGCAATGACAGAAGTAGCAAAATACCAATCGGGCGGCACACTATGCTAAGCACAGATTTTTAGCTTATGTGTTTTTAAACCACGTCCTAATTACATTTGCCAGCCCCTTTGAGAGACCTCCCCCGCCCCCAGTTTTTTCATCACACTTAAAGCCCCACCATAAGTAAATATTATTTGTGCACCCACTTCCAACTCATGCAGTGTAGATCAAATTAAATGTCTTTCTCCCAGTCAAGCAACCAGTCAGAGTGCCACGGATGGCAGAGGCAAAATGCATGATGGCAGCATAATAATATGCGTGAGCTAGCAGCTGTCGGGCACTGGGGTTAAAATCACATTTCGGCAGGCCCTTCTCTGAACGCGGATACCCCTCTGGGGCATACTCCGGGGGCCCCGGCCGTATCGAATAGCAAAGGAGTGCGCGCGCCGCGAGCTTGGGGCTGGCCACGCGCTTCAGCCGGCTTCACACCTGGCCCTGCTCCTCAGGGCGCCACCAAGGCACCAGCGGACTCCCCAAAAACGAACGGGCTTCGTGTTCATCATTCGTGGAATGGCGGGCGAGAGAAGAGCACTGTTGTGTCCTTGTAGTGTGTGGAGATGTCACCCACTCAACCTGTATGTCATGTTTGCATTATATGTTTACATTGTTAGTTCACTTCATTAGCGCCATTTTAGGTCCTGGCAAACGAAGCTGCGCACTTAAACTGCTGGCATTTGGGTCGCTCAGTTGTGGCCAAGGCTGGGTCGTATCGAGGTTTTTCCTTTCCACATCTTACTTCCCTGTGCCACAGACGTCAGTGGTCTAGGGTGACCAACTTCTCTGTGTCATTAGAGACACTGGTTCCTGCTTTGAATTTTTGTGTGATAGCCTGATGCCTTCTGGGTGTTGTAGTCTTGCTTTGCTTCCAGTCAAACGAAGTGAAAAGCAGCACACCTGAAGTAGGTGATTTTAAGTGAAAAGTTGAGGACCAGGGACAGTGTCCTTCATGACACCTGAGTTTGATGGTTCCCTGTATAGTGATCTGTTCTTCAGATAGTACCCGTGAAGAAGCCTGCAGGAGCTTCCTGCAGCAGTGTGCCAGGTAATCTCTTAAAACTGTGAGCAGACTGAACGCAGACATACAAATGCCTTCAGACTAGCGTGATATTGTAGGGAAGTACACAATTGTATAGCACCACAAGGCAGCCTTATGCACATTGTAGACGCAAAGTTACCAGCTTAATTATTAATTCCGCGGAGAGACCTAAATTAAGCCGTGCATTAAGGAATTTGTGTGGAATCTGCACTTATTGCTGATTCCATGCCCGTGCCAGACCAAATAAACACAAGTTACCCCTGGCCAGTTTCTGCCCACATGGGGATCTTTAGTAGTGTGTAGTGTGTACTGTGCTAGAGTGAGCACAAGACCCACGCCAAGCCTAACCGTCACATTCAGGGCATCACACTGAGAAAAACAGGCGAAAAGAAGCTGAAACCGGTCCGAGTTCTTGGGTTCCCACTCAGATGACACCTGGCTTGGCAGTTCGGGTTGGATTGCTCCTATTAGAGCACGACCAGGACTGATTTGCATATGGCTTGTTCTTGTCTGAGGTGGCATGGTGGGCAAAAAAAACATGGACTGGAAAACGATACGAGTAATTCCCAGTGGTAGAGATCAATTCAAGCTTTCCACCTATTATTTTTTTGTTTTTCTTAATTAATATATAGTACATCACAAACTGAATTGTGTTTTAGACACAGATAATAGGTCTTGTCATTATCCACCCTGATGGGACTCATTATATGGACCTTGAAGGTATAAAATGCTGATCTCACCCGCGTCCTTGCGACTGCGCACAGATGTTAGGTGCAGCAGGTGCTCAACCCACCGAACTACCGTGCCGGATTAAAGAGTTTCCCAATTACATATAGAATGGCGATGTTACTTGGCTTTATTAGCTGTGTGGCTACTTCTTAACTTTGAGCATACATTTATCTCCGTGTCTTTGCACTATGCTCCTAGCACCACGCTGCCCCTAGCTCCTGTCTTTACCGAGTTCTGTAACAGCTTTGCACGAATGGACAGAGCGACTGAACAAACAGCGAAGCTAAGTCAACAAAAAGAACTTTTTATTTTAAGTGTTCATGGGTGCCAACTGTGACCCGGTGTCTGACACACCTGTCCATTCACCTGCCAATCTCGCCCAGCGCGTCTTTCCTGAGTTTGAGACCCGTTCCAGCTTCGTTGGGAGAACTCTAAAGCCTTTCACACCTGTTTCTTCTTTTTTACTTTGATTTGAATAAAAGAAAATGTGCAAAGGCCTCACGTGTTTTCCACAGCTGGTAAAATGAAGGCTCCTCGGAAGGTAGCGAGCGTCTGCAGTAAAAAGGGCGGGCCCGCCTCGAGGGAGCGCAGACTGACAATTTGCCCTACAAGTTGTTTGTGTCTGTGCTCCGTGACTTCCTGCAGGAACGGTCAGGTTACGGGGGGTGGGGGAGGGACCTGTATTTACAAAGGTGACAAAACAGTACCTCAGAGCTCCTGCAGCACTTGCCTCCTTTCACCCGGCAGGCCTACTTAGCGCACTTTCACTGCAGCCAAGGACCCTGAGGAAAGAGTGCAGTGTCCAGAGGGGCGACACCTGGCATTGACAGTAACACCTTTCCAGTGTTTACACACTGGTTTTAGTAATTGCTCGGCGATGGCCCGTAATAATAGGTGGTATTATGTAACACTTCGTACCGCTCGTATGCAGTTGTTCAGCACTGTAATTAATAGATTTTACTATTACTGACTTCAATGCTACTCAGTTTACCAGGCGCAGAAGGATGGGCGCGGAGTCGACCTTGCCTAGATGCGAACTCCTGACACTCGAATCACGGCAGAAGTTGACTACTTCCATTTTGATGGCTGCTCTTAAGTCTTACCTAATTTGGCCAACGTAAGGCGAGGCTCCAAAAATTATGACTTTCTCTCCGATGTCAGCGTTAGTATTTAAAAAGCATATTTTTTAGGTCTGGAGAGTGGACCCTTCTCTGAAAGTAATTTTTGTACTCTTCAAACGTCTAAAGATTTAGTCCAAAGATACTGCTTTTCAACCTTGTGTCCTCGTAGTCTTCTGGCTAATGGGTTCGATTTTAGACACTTTTCGAGCACTTAAGTTACATTTAAGGGTTCAAGAAACATAAACCGTGATCACAGCGTTGCGATCACAGGTGGCAATTCAAGAATGGAAAGTTGGGTAATTGTAAAGCTAGTATAAATTCTTTTGTCGTAAGTAAGTGTGGTTTAGGAAGAACGTGTTGAGAAAGTGCTTTTTGAAATTCTTTGAAAGCATGCTAAAGTTATGTCCTTTTGGGCATATTTAAGTTTAGAAAATGCTCAAAACCTCCAAAAATGCAAGAATCAAAGGCATCGCCGGCTGCATTGTGTTTAAGATGCGACTTCCAGCTTTGCACCCCGAGAGTTATTTGTAATGGGTTGATATGTTTCCTTTATTCCATCTGATTAGTTTGACTCTTACAAATCCCGCTGGCCCCTCTGCCTTCTGTTTTGCTCCCAGAATTGAAAAAAATATAAGACGTGATTCCGACATCCGTAAACTATTGACTTTCTTTATTTTTTTGGAGCAAAAGTCGTTTATTCCCAAAAGTATATACTTTGATTTATCTAGACTTGCAATATTTGAAGGCATTTACAAAGATTCAGGTTTTGACTTCCTCTCCCAAGGCGGGAACATTGTGGGCAGTACTATCACTTGCCATGCATTTCTAACACTTACTTACTTACTTACTGGAGAGGTGTGGTGCAGCGGCCAGGGCAGCTGACTTCGGAGCAGAGGGGTCACGGTTCGATCCCTTGCTCCGGCGGCAGCTCAGCACCCTGTGACTCTGGGCAATAGCTCACTTAATTTCCACAACGGCCCCCAGCGCCTTGAGACCCGTAAGGGTGAGTAGTTCGCGCTTTACAAATACGGATTTAGAATTTTTTTTTTTTTCTAAGGTAAAAGTTTCACCTACAATTCGTAGCTGTAAATGGTGTAAATAGAGCAGGAAATGTCAGAGCATTCCCGCTTTTTGGCAGGGTGCAGGGAAAATGTATTTATCCAAACTGCGACATGCACATTTGTCCTACTCCTGTGTCCGCAGATTGTCTCTCTTGGAGACCGTCGCAGGTTAGGGTTTTGACTGACAGCTGTAGAGAGAGTTTCCTTGAGTACTCCGGTAAGCTTTGAGAACTGTGGGGAAAATGCTGCTGTCTACTCAAGTACTAGATGTAGTTATAGGTGACCAATAGAGCTGTAACCCTGGCTTTTAAAGTGCTGCAGATACTTAACTGAGACCTATCTTGGTGAGAGTGCGTGTGCTCCCTTGGTGCATGATTTTCCTGAGTAGACCACAATGTTTGATGGTGTGGGGCAGAGTTTGGAAGTGCTGTAAACTGGTTGTTGCTCCTCTGCCCCTCCAATGCCCAAGTATTGCCCAGGCCTCAGTTCTTCAAACCATAAGCCAAACATCTCCAGATTGTTTTCTTCATTCATAACACATGCTCAGGGGAGATTGTGGAGATTGTGTTGTGTGAGTTGGGTAACAATAAACATCTGTTCAGTGCCAAGATACTTTTATGGGTGAGCGTGCGCTTTACAAATACTTATGTTATGAAGTGCAAGGCAACACGTTTTTTGGCAGGTGCGTTTTGTGATTGGTCAGTGATGTGGCACTGGGGGATAGTACTTCCCCAGGATCACACAATTTGGGCCAGTGGCAAAGCTGGGATTCATACTCTGGTCTATTAAGCTTAAAGTTAGACTGCAACTCACAGATAAAAAATGTATACACCAGCAACAGCTTTCAAAGGACCAGTGACAAACAGAGAACGTCTTGCGTCACCAGATGACATAGCGTGGACTCACAGACCACCGGTGTCACTAACCAGCATTAGTGGCTCTGCAGATGTTGTGGGTCGGGGAGGGTCAGCCCTGGGAGGCGCTCTTCCAAAAGAGAGCTGCTTTTAGCCTTTGTTAAAGTGATTTGAGGGGGCTATTAAGGGGGTGCATGTCAGCCATTAAATCCGCACCCCACCTATTATGACTTTCACTGCACTCTTATCTCCAACCCCCCCCACCTCTTCCCCAGAGAGGTTAAAATGCGGTTTTTAAAATGTTTGGTAGCAGCTGGATGTGCCGGAGTAACCCAATCCCCACCCCCCATGACTGTTCATTAGCAAGGACTGTATTCATAAGGCGCGTTGTTTCATGGGACGTCCAGAAAAAGCCCCCTCTCCTACATGATGCGAAGGCGAGTGCTGACTTCACATGGTTGGGTGCTTATGTGAGAGGGTGGGGTGATGTGATGTTCACGATGGCACAGCTACGATGGCACAGCTACTGTGATGTATGTGGTACAGCTAATGTAATGTTGCCATAATTGTCACAGCTACTGTAATGTTGCCGTATGCGGTAGGGGCTCAGCTACTATCATATTGTGAGCTTGCCTTGTGAGGTTGTGAATACTGTGAGCTTGCCTTGTGAGATTGTAAATACTGTGAGCTTGCCTTGTGAGGTTGTACATACTGTGAGCTTGCCTTGTGAGGTTGTACATACTGTGAGCTTGCCTTGTGAGGTTGTGAATACTGTGAGCTTGCCTTGTGAGGTTGTGAATACTGTGAGCTTGCCTTGAGAGGTTGTGAATACGGTGAGCTTGCCTTGTGAGGTTGTGAATACTGTGAGCTTGCCTTGTGAGGTTGTGAATACTGTGAGCTTGCCTTGTGAGGTTGTGAATACTGTGAGCTTGCCTTGTGAGGTTGTAAATACTGTGAGCTTGCCTTGTGAGGTGGCTGTTGTTTGTGCTCATGTTTATCCGGTCTAAAGGTAGGGGGTATCAGTGATGACAAGGGGAGGGAGCTGGAATTAACCAAGTTTATGAAATGGTTATTTGGTGGTGCAAATGAGTGTGCACTGGAAGGCTGAGCCACAGCTACTTAGGGGCAGAGCGCATCATTATATCGGCTCTCCATGGTCCATGGATGAGCCTCTGTAAGGCTTTCGGGTGATCTGGCAGTTCCTGTCAGGATTCTGCCTCTAAGTGTGTTCTTCTTGCAGGCTGCACTCTAGACAGCCAATCAAGCACCTGGCCATGGTAGACCTCCAGGCTTGGTTCCGGCCTAGGGGGAGAAACAGAAAGCACATCTCATCTAGGAAGCACCACACGTCATGCTAGTCAAGTTGTTAGGAGTCTGTGAATTGCTGGAACAGATCTCACACACTAATTGACATTTTGTGGCTGATGGGCATCCCGCTCTCAGGCAAGTTGCGTGTTTCCTGATTTAGCATCAGCCTGTCATGCCAACTTTCCCTGAGCAGGCCTTCTTCCGCTCTTGGAGGGTCTGGTGTGGATTCCAAGGTCACCAGCCAGATTTACCTTCTCGGGATATGCTGCTGCCCTGCAGAAATGGCTTGCTCTCCTACCAGCATGCTCCTTTAGTTGCAGGGTTGTGGATTCCCACCAACCAGTCAAAAGGTAGAGGGGAGGTGTCCTGGCAAATAGCCATGTCCTTCATTGCAGTTTCAGATAAAATCCTCCATTTTGTCATCCGCATCCATTTCTAAAGAGCGCACTTAAAATAACGTTCACAGTGCCTGGGCACAGTATGGGTTAGGAGGAAAGAAGGTCCCTATTAGAGGGTGCCTCTGGACTCCCCCCTGGGCACAGCCTTACTATACCTGCGAAAATCATCAATGCACTGCCACCTGCCTTTACCCTCTCAGTAACGGGGTATAGGGGAGGTGCCTCTTTGAGATTAAGTTGCAAGTGAACCATTTTGGGTCCTGTGTATCCCAGCAGCACCACAGGGCTCTGCCGAGGAGCACAGGAGTCAATGTTTGGATGAATTCCCTTGAAGTAGCAGTGACCTGATCACACCACAAAGTAATCCAACGGTTGAGGCAGAAAGCAGGATGGACATCTGGTACAACTGTTAAAAGCAAAACGATAATCATGAACATTACCTGCGCCATCTTGTCTGGTGGAATTCTATGTGCACATAAGTTGCAGTCATTTTGATCTATCACAGCCATTTTGTACTCTGTTGGTCACCTTTGTTTCACCCTGCCCTTACTAGCATCCCTCTGACCGACCTGGTATGTGTGCTGGGGGCTATAAACTCTATTGCCACAACAAACCTCAGCGCCACTTGCTGCCACAAACTCATTTTTCCTCTCATCTCTGTTTTCAGGCAAACCTTTGGACACTCTACCCCTCACTGCACCTAGTTACACAAACCGGTTCCAAACACCAAAAAGACTCTTGCAACATGATTTATTGCACTGCAAACAGCAAGACTTGTTGTTACCAACAATGGGACCTGTTTTTATCAACAGAACGGACTCTTAGATCTGGCCGGTCTCACATGTTTTAGACCCTGAAGCAAGGTCCAGCTGCAAGATAAGATTGTCTGTTTGACCTGGGTGGGAAGAGAATTACTGTTGGGCTTGTGTGACAACCTGCCCGGGGCGGGGACCCCAAGCTTGTGTAACCATGGTAATGAAACAAATGCATTGTGTCAAACCTGAATAAAAGGAAGAGCCAAAGGAGTATCAGCAGAGCACTTCCCTCAGACATCCCGGTGTCTGCAGTTGACGTGATCTCCTCATGAGAAATAAACCTTTTTCTTGTCTTCCAGTTTCCAGCGCTTGCCTCATTATTTTGATAGCGAACCCAAAGTGAATTAGAGGTGGAACCTTGCACCTGGCAGCATTGAAGGTCTTAGAAGACTCGCTGCCTTTCACAAATTGGCGCCCAAACGTAGGGGCCCATCAGCGACGCGTGGGTCCGGTAGAGATGTCCTAACGACGGAGTGAACGACTAAACGATTGGGGTATACCTGCCTGAGAAGACCCTTGTCTGGCTGCCGATCGACTGAACTTCACCGGTTCCGAACGGACCTCTCTCGAGTGACCTGCGGTCCTGACTGGGACCTTAGAGGAACGCCGCATTGATTGTTGGAGTGAGAGGACAACCAGGCGCTGGAAGGGGAAGACGAAGAACTGTCCATACGGTCCGGGTAAGGTCGTGAAAAAACGACTTAAATTGATTGATTGATTGAATAGTTTGATTGAAATACTAGTATTCCTTTTTTGATATTGAGTTATTTACGACATTTCCCTGCTTGCAAACAACGAAGAATAGGAATATTCACTCTCTTTGCAGGCAGCGAAGGACAGGTAGTGCAGACTTTTTGTCTAAATTGATTGATTGAGATATTCATTTTTGACCGATAAATACGTCATGCCTGTTTTCTCTAGATTGTTTGATTGTAATTGTTTTGGACCCGACCGTTCGTTAGAGGTCAGTCAGCCGGCACCGCCGGAAGGCACCCCTAACAAGGACATGTACGTAAAGTATGGATTAGCCACCGTAGCTTATAGCAAACTATGGCATAAATACACTAGGAAGGACCGGGTAAATCAGTGGCCACTGACGGGATCTTTCGATCCCGCTAAAATAGAAACGTTAGAATTAGCTCTCCACAAAAAGAAAACTAGACCAGCCATGTTTGACAGTTTTGGTTTATGGCGAAAAGAGGCAGCTCAAAGAAAGAAAAGGGACGACGCTAGACAAGATAAAGAAACGCGAAAATCAGCTTAAAAGCCTGTAAAAGATTAGAAGAAAAACTAAAAGAAAAGTAAATCGATAAAAAGGAACAGGAATCAAAAATATCAGGTCAATGCCCTGTTAGAACGCCCTCGACTCTTTACCCCAAGTTACCAGCAAAACAAAGGGTAGATTATGATTTATTGTTAGGTCCCCCAATCATATACTTGCCACCCCCTTACGCCCCTACTCATCCCGTAGTACAACGCCAGGACCACCAAAGTATAGCCGGAGATGGCACGATCGCCTCAGTCTCCACCGCCTTTGCTCCCACCGAGTCACCCACACCAAATGCCTCATCAAAGGATACAGTAGTAGAGGTAGGATCAAAAGAAAAAGGAGCGCCCAGGGTCCCGCGATTAAGTAAAAATGAGCGAGCAGGCATTGATAAAATAGTTAAATCCCTCATAGATAGGAAGGAGACAGAAGAGTATGTAACTGACATATGCAACTCCTATGTTGAAAACCGCAAACGATACTTTATTGTACGTCTCTGTTACCACACTCTTACTGCATATGAAGAGAAGTACCAAGATGTAGGGCCCGAGCGGCTAGTGGCTCTCTATAGGAAGGTAGACACCGGAGATGAAGGCGACAACGATGTTACAGAACTCTTTTCATCCACACTGGAGGTATTCCGTCACCTCGTGGAACAAGGACGGATTGATAAGGACAGGACATCTAAGATAGCAGGACCCCCGGTGGAAAAACCAGATAGCATGATGCCGATAAAAGAAGCTGCCCCTTATTGGGTACCTCCTAGAGGACAAGGGACTCATGACGATATGAACCATCAAGACGCTAGAGGAAGGGTGGTCTACAATTGGGTGTATCAACCATGGGACAGACAGGACATTTTGACGTTCCGTAAATCTTTACCGGATTTACAAAAGAACCCCACCGCCTTTTTCACCGAGCTAGGTACCGCTCTGGGATCAACAATAATGACACTTGCCGACATAGACTTGTTCTTCGGGTTATGTTTGCCAGCAGATGTGTGGAAACAGATTAGGAAAATAGACCATACCGAACTGCTTGGTCATACCTGGGAACAACTCAACACATTAGATAAACAGCGGAACCCTGGTCAAAAACCGGTTAAAGCAATATTGGACCTCCCTGACAAAATAGTGCAGAAAGTGAAAACGCTGATCCCAGTGAAAAAGATAGACTGGTCCATAGTAACCGCGTGCCGCCAGAAACCACAAGAGGATGTCTCAGAGTATTTCTCCAGATTTGAAACGGTGTTCTCCGATTACAGTGGACAAGACATGTCCACCGCAACCGGACACCACTTATTTGTGCAGAACTATGTAAAAGGACTACTGCCAGATGTATCACAAAAATTACAAGCCAGCGAAAGTAGTTGGGCAGCATCTAAACCGGCGGCCATTCTCCAAATGGCCCAGTACTATGAGCATCAGAAAAACGAAAATGACAGGGCTACAGAAAGGAAAAAGAAGGACTTGAAGGAAAGGGTAATGGTAGCACAACTCCAGGGGGCGAATACAGTAAGGGAGCAATATAGGGGAGGATACCAGCAGAATACCCCTAGAGTACAGCCACCTAGAAACAATTCATCGACATCATATGTAGGACGCCAAGACCTAGGACAGGATCAATGTGCATTTTGCAAAGAATATGGACACTGGAAAACCCAATGCCCGGCTTTGTTAGGAGCTGGTAGGGGCAGAGGGGCGAGGGAAATAGCAAGTGGACAGAGAGGAAGAGGACGTGGGAGAGGGTACGAGAGTGAAGCAAGCGAGGAAAGGCCAGGAAGAGTGAACACATTTGACCATCCCAAACAGAATCAGTACCAACAGACAGATTATGACAATACGTACGACTTTGCATAGGACAGCCAGGGGCAAGGGAGGGATCCAGTCGAGCTCTATGTTGATCAGCAAGGCCCTTATGTTACCGCTGAGGTCCTGGGCACAAAGTCGCCATTTCTGGTAGACATGGGAGCAACACGTAGTGCACTATCCAAACGACTGATTCCAAGGGCACCCTTGTCAGGCTCACATGTGACCTCAATAGGATTTGACGGTACGCCCTCCACCAACCCTTTGTCCCGACCGATCCCTTTTAACCTTGACAACAATAGCGTCGAAACGACATTCCTCCTCTCTTCCAACACCCCAGATGCCATTATGGGTCTCGACCTTTGAAACACTTCCATGCGACTATCAGATGCTCACCAGACGGAGTGCGTGTCGTCCTGTATGACAACCCCCAGCGCCATAGAGAGAACCCTTCTCAGCACATGTTTCCCATCTCCGAGACTGACGCATCCCTACTGGACACTTTGCCATCACACTTATGGGCTAGGGCTGATTCAGACGTAGGACGAATGATGATTGACCCAGTACACGTAACAATACGACAGGACGCAACCCTACAGAAAGTACCGCAGTACAAAATATCGCCAGAGGGTGAGAAGGCACTGACGGAGATCATACACTCTTTGGTAGAGGCAGGGGTGGTAGAGGAAGTAGTGAGCAACGTTTGTAACAGTCCCATACTACCGATTGTAAAGAGACGGGGAGAGGGAGACGGAAAAGCCTACCGCTTCATCAATGACCTGCGGGAGATAAACAAAATCGTAGTGCCACAATACCCAGTAGTTTCCGACATCACGACAATTTTGACTTTAATCCCCTCCACTGCCACCACCTTCACTGTAATTGACTCAAAAACGCATTCTTTTCCATACCTATACACAAGGACAGCCGCTATCTATTTGGATTCACCCTAAACTCCCGTTCGTACAGATTTTGCAGAGCACCTCAGGGGTACACTGAGAGCCCAAGCATCTATAGCCAGGCGCTTAAAAGACAGTTGGACGCCATACAGTTGCCAGATGGAGTGGCACTAATACAATATGTAGACATCCTTCTAGCAGCGGACACCATACCAATAGCCGTCACAGCCACCATCAAACTACTCCATTTTCTTGCTGAGAATGGTCACAAGGTCTCCCGAAAGAAATTGCAGTTCTGTAAATCACAAGTGACCTATTTGGGTCACCTTTTATCCAAAGAAGGGAGGAAACTCACGCCTGACAGGATCCAGACAATTCTAGACACCCCTGTCCCCAAAGATCAGAAACAAGTCCGCTCTTTGATAGGTCTCACTTCATTTTGCCGACAGTGGTTACCGAACTTTAGCCTCATTGTCAAACCCCTTCTCTCCCTCCTAGCTAAAGACATCCCCTCACCTCTCCCCTGGACCCCCGAATGCCAGTCAGCCTTTAAAGAACTACGCAATGCCCTTTTTTCAGCGCCTGTCCTAGGAACCCCGGATTACTCCAAACCATTCTTCCTCTACACGCACGAGAGGGAAGGATGTGCATTGTCTGTCCTAACACAATCAATTGGTCACAAACAACGCCCTTGTGCATATTTCTCTGCCACCCTCGATCCAGTAGCCAGAGCACTGCCAGCGTGCCTGCGCGCTGTGGCAGCTGCAGCAGTATCGATACGCCAGAGCGAAGGAATAGTACTCTCCAATCCAGTCACTGTTTTAGTACCCCATGCAGTCGACACACTACTAAACCAGACCAAAACCCAACACTTGACTAGCGCCCGACTGACAGGATATGAGTTGACCCTGCTAGCACCGCACATTACCCTAAAGCGATGCACCACCCTCAATCCAGCCACACTGTTACCCCTACCCGAAAATGATCCTAGCGTGACTCCACTACACGACTGTGTGACACTAACCGATGAACAAACAAAGTAGAATAGATCTCAGAGACACCGCCTTTCTAGAACCAGATGGAGAACTATGGGTGGATGGTTCGTGCATCAAACTCCCCGACGGCACCACCTCAGCTGCATACGCTGTCACCACAGCCCGAACCGTTCTGGAAACAGCCCGTATTCCCCAAAGTTCAGCCCAGGCTGCAGAACTCATTGCCCTCACACGAGCATGTATCTTAGCGACTGACACGACAGTTAACATATACACCGACAGCCAATATGCCTTCGGGGTGGTTCACCATTTTGGGATCTTATGGAAAGAAAGAGGGTTCCTGACTTCACACGGTACACCCATCCTGCATGGAGATTTAGTCTCCGCCTTGACGCAAGCAGTCCTCCTCCCCAAGAAGTTAGCAGTGATAAAATGCCAAGCACATAGGAAAGTGACTGATCTCATTGGACAGGGAAATGCACTAGCAGACGTTACTGCCCGAGCCACGGCAGGAGACAGAACTACGACACGAATGTATGTGACCAGGTCACAAGCTGAACGATGGACTGACGCTAGGACCACTGTAAGGGACATACAGACTACAGGCACACAAGACGAATTGACCGAGTGGGAAAAGGTGGGACTAAAAGACGAGGAAGATTGCTGGAGAACTAAAGACGGAAATAAATGGCTGTTACCCAATGCCTACCTCATCCCCATATTGACCATGGCACATTTACCAGCACACATAGGCTCCACCCCCATGATTGAACTAATCACCAGAGTATGGCATAACGTCAAGATAGCAGAATCTGCAAAACGCCTAGTACAACAATGTATAGTCTGCCTACAACACAACCCAGGGAAGGGGACAGTAGTACCAAGGGGAGGGTTTGGAGTCCCTGACCACCTGAAATCCTTCAAATGTATTACATTCAACTAGAGAGATGCCATGGTCTAAAATCTGTCCTGGTGGTTGTGTGCGCTTTTAGCAAATGGGTGGAGGCATATCCCACCCGCGACAATACCGCCTTAGCCACTGCAAAAGTATTGCTGAAAGAATTCTTCCCCCGATACGGCCTTTGCAGAATTTTATGGAGCGACAACGGCCCCCACTTCGTAGCCGAGGTGATACAGAACATACTGAGAGGGTTGGGGGTAAAACAAAAGTTCCATGCCGTCTTCCACCCCCAATCAGCGGGCCTGGTAGAGAGACACAATGCAACGTTGAAACTAAAACTAGCCAAAATAGTTGCCACGACCGGGTTGAAATGGCCCGACGCCCTCCCATTGGCATTGTTATCGATGCGCTCCACCCCAACCAAACACCGACTGACCCCGTATGAGGTGGTCTTCGGCAGGCCTATGAGCATTTGGGCGGCACCAAGACCCACCTCCATTAACGATGTCCCGAACATATTAATGTCGGATTACTTGCATAAGTTGACAAACGAGCTAACAATTATCCACCAACAGGTGCAGCAAGCCTTGCCTGACGTATCCAGGGGCCCGGGACATGAAATAAAGCCAGGCGACCATGTATTGATTCGCAACTTCCAAAGAACGAAGAATCTGGAGCCTAGGTGGACGGGCCCCTGGCAAGTCCTGATCACCACCCGAACTGCCCTCCGAGTGGAAGGAAAACGAAACTGGCTGCATGCCCACCACTGCAAACGAGTCCCTCCAACCCTGGCAACCTGTGAAGGGGTGGAGGTGCAAGAGGAAGTACTCGCAAGAGACCGACCAGCTCTGAGTTGCTACCCACAAGAAGACACCCTCGAACTATCAGAATTTCCCGACCCCACGGTGCCATCCAGGAAAGGGTACAACCTAAGATCGACGAAAGGAGGGAGCTCCAACGACCAGCCCACTAACTAAGTCAAGGCCTCAGATCGGTAGCACAGTCAAACAACGCTACCAGGAAAGCGCCAGACAAAAGTCTGTGGTCCTAACAGTTGTTGAGCTCCTCGAAGATGATGGAAGAAACTGAACACCTGCAAAACCACCGCAAAGACACCAAGACTGCTAACCTGCACAGCACAAAGACAATTGCACTTGTAGCCGCATTTCTCACCTGTCTCCTGCTAATGGTCGCACTCTGGATCATTGAAGAGAATGCACCTGCATACAGAACATTGTCACCCACCATGCAACCAACCACCAAGAAAGAACACTACCTGGTATCACTACCGCCACATCTCCGAGAACGACGCAAAGAATTCTGGAATAATTCTTTCGTGCAGATGTTGCACCAGCACAATCTTGCTACCAACTGTTGGGTCTGTGGGCTGTTACCACATGCCACTGAACATTCCATCCCTTTCATCCCTTCGCCCTTTTCTATTAACGGATCTTGCCTTGCCTGGATGATGCTCCTACAAGAAAGTTACAAAGACAATGCCACTTCCGACGGAACAATCGCCCAGTTCTACAACGAGTTCTGGCGAAACAAAACAGGAAGGACAGCCGCCCCCTTCTGCCCTCACACCTTCAATGCGACATTCCAGATTAATGTCCCCTCCAAAGAACGAGTGGAAATGCCAGTGTTCAATAATCCTAACAGAGCCACATTTTCCTACCTGAAGAAAAGAACTGCTGCAACACTGACTGTGGCCCTATCTGTGGTGAACGTCTCTGGCCTTGTATGCATTGAAGGCCGTGGGACTAAGAATGTGGGTCACAGCACCTGTAGCATTGTAAGGACTTTGAACACTGCCAACCCCCAGCGCTTGTTGCATCACCCAATATGTACTTTGTTTGTGGAACCAAAGCCTACACCTGGCTCCCAAGAAACTGGGGGGCACGTGCTTCATCGCCTTTGTTTTGCCACCAACCTACACAGCCCCTGCAGAGCATCATCGAGAAAAGCGTTCTAAAGACATTGATCAAGCAGACTCTGCCTCATCACAGTTCCTCGACGCAGCAAAAGGGCTCGTCCCGCTATGGGGTCCGATGGCAAACAGCCGAGCCATCAGACATCTGTCCCAAGCGGTAGAGACCGCCCTGAACGTCACTGCTGGCATCCTCACCAACAACACTGCTGAGCTCCAAGCGATCCGTCTGGTTACCCTGCAAAATCGCATGGTCCTGGACGTGGTACTAGCGGACCGTGGAGGAGCATGCCGCATCATCGGTGCCAGCTGCTGTGTGTACATTCCTGATGATTCACCTTCTGTCTATGAAGCAATCGAACATCTCCATAGACTATCTTCAGAAATTCATCAAGGATCAGAGACTTGGACAATTGGAAGTTGGCTTTGGGGCATCTTGAAGGAGTGGGGTTGGAAAATATCATTGATTCTCTTGGTCCCAGTATTGACAATATGTGGTTGTTGTTTGGGTATACACTGTATACCACCTTTGTGTTCTCTTTGTATAACTACCTTGCACCCTAAGACTATGGACACTCAGCTAACAAAAATGAGAGTAATGTATGATCAAGAGATACGGGACATTATGGAGATCGAAATAGACTGACAAGCTGGCTAGTTATGTTCAAAGGGGCCACTGTTAAAAGCAAAACGATAATCATGAACATTACCTGCGCCATCTTGTCTGATGGAATTCTATGTGCACATAAGTTGCAGTCATTTTGATCTATCACAGCCATTTTGTACTCTGTTGGTCACCTTTGTTTCACCCTGCCCTTACTAGCATCCCTCTGACCCTCTGACCGACCTGGTATGTGTGCTGGGGCTATAAACTCTATTGCCACAACAAACCTCAGCGCCACTTGCTGCCACAAACTCGTTTTTCCTCTCATCTCTGTTTTCAGGCAAACCTTTGGACACTCTACCCCTCACTGCACCTAGTTACACAAACAGGTTCCAAACACCAAAAAGACTCTTGCAACATGATTTATTGCACTGCAAACAGCAAGACTTGTTGTTACCAACAATGGGACCTGTTTTTATCAACAGAACGGACTCTTAGATCTGGCCGGTCTCACATGTTTTAGACCCTGAAGCAAGGTCCAGCTGCAAGATAAGATTGTCTGTTTGACCTGGGTGGGAAGAGAATTACTGTTGGGCTTGTGTGACAACCTGCCCGGGGCGGGGACCCCAAGCTTGTGTAACCATGGTAATGAAACAAATGCATTGTGTCAAACCTGTATAAAAGGAAGAGCCAAAGGAGTATCAGCAGAGCACTTCCCTCAGACATCCCGGTGTCTGCAGTTGACGTGATCTCCTCATGAGAAATAAACCTTTTTCTTGTCTTCCAGTTTCCAGCGCTTGCCTCATTATTTTGATAGCGAACCCAAAGTGAATTAGAGGTGGAACCCTGCACCGGGCAGCATTGAGGGTCTTATAAGTCTTGCTGCCTTTCAGACAAACAGGTATGGACTCTCATCCCTGCAGCAAGGAGGTGGTATTATGGCCTTCCTTGCCATATGAAGGGGTGCATACTGTGGCATAGTCATGTTGTGTGGCTGGGATGCTGCGAGCTAATTATGGAAGAGGGCAGGGTAGTATCTCTTTACTATTTGTCAAGATACCTCGAGTCTGCCAGTTGCCATCGCTGGGTACTCTACCTTTGCTATGCGCGAGCGTGAGATACAGCAGTGTTGCCATGCAGAGCATAGGACACTTTTTATGTTGCAATGTTTGAGGGGCATACAGTGACTTTGCTCTTTCTTGGTAGCCTTGGTGTAAGTTTGGTCTCATTGCATACTACAGTGGGTATCTGGTTGGCCTGTGAGGTCAAATCTGTCTACGTCTTCTACAGTATGTCCCTGTACGTAGTGACGTCATGTACCTGTTGATATGGCTTGTAAATTATTCTTTCAGCATCGTAGATGTTACTGGGAGGCAAACCTTGAATGTCATGGAGTGAGATGTTGTTTTGATGTTTAGTGACATTGCTAGGGATGGTGTCATCTTAAGGTATGTACCTCAAATACTGCACGTGCGAATTCTGTGTGGAGAGGGGAATGCTCAGTGATGTTTTTATTCTGTTCAACTTAGGACAGACAATCAAGCACCTTGTGGCCCAAGTTGCCAAAAGTAGGTTTCATTGGCATAAAAGTTAGAATAGAGCCAGTAGGACTGGATGACTTATTGTGAAGAGAATGTGTTAAATGCAATATACTCTTACGTGTAGGTTTTAAACACCCTGTGATAAAGCCTGTAGGTGCGCAGCCTGTAGGTAGGCATTTGTTACATGGATTCTCATAGATCACTGTACTAGGCAAGGGTTTTGGTATTGATGACCAACTCAAATAGACAACGGATATAGAAGAGTAGCACTGTGATAATCCTTTTTTGGTCCTTTTAGGAGGGACTTTTTATTGTTTGACAGCTGTGATTTTGTAAATATTTTTCATATTATCTTATTGCTTGAAAGCTGCCTTTTGGGAAAGCTTATGCTCAGGACAGTAGGTTTGTGTCGTTTATGGTGGAAATCCAATGATCTATAGGCCTGATCTGTTTATTGTATAAAGTCATATTGAAATCTGCAGGTCAGACATCTTTATTATGAAAAGAATATGTTAAACTCCATATGCATTTAAGGGTTGAGGATTATTACTCTATATTAATACCTGCAGAGAGCTATTTTATTACATGGAATCTCACAGAACGGTATGCAAGGGTTTTGGTGTTGGTTACTCCCATTAACAAACTGTGGGGTTAGTAAATTTGCACTGCGATAATCCTTATGCCCACTTAGGAGAGAGAGAAATTTAAAATTACATTTGCCAACACCAAATACTTGTCTTATGACTGTATGCCTGATAGTTACCTTGACATATAAATAATATAAGTAAATAATTGTAGAACATACTTTGTAAATGATCCCCTTGTTGATTATTTACTCTAGTATATACTATTCCCAAGTTTACAAGGGGTTACTGGGTTGCCCTTCCTCTTTTTGCTATTCCACCAAGCACCGATCAACAGAAAAGTGAAATAAACAGTCTCCATTTTATAAAGTGGAATGCACAGGAGGATGTCCTAAAATGTCATGAAGCTAATTAATAGTACGAGCAAGAATCCAAAGCTAGCACGCTGCGACCAATGTTTTTCCTACACCAATCTCTCAGGCATATTTTGCAAATATTTCTAAGAGGCTGTAAAGATTAATGAACTCTACTTAATAATAAATAGACCATCATGCTACGGAACACAGACAGTTAATAAGTGTATTGGTAAGTGAATCTGAAGTAGGTAATAGAAACCTGATAATGATTCCAAATTGATTCAAAATTTGTAAAGCTCGACTTATCAGCCCTAAAGGTAACCAGGCGCTGGGGGCTGCTGGGGAGATTAAGTGAGCTATTGCTCAGAGTCACATGATGCTGAGCTGAGCTACTGCCGGCGCCGGGGAGCAAGCTCTGAGTCCCATACTCTGGAGTCAGCCGCTCTGGCCGCTGCCCCAAACCTCTCCTAAACCGTAGTTTATTGTGATTCACAAACCACAGTAGCCAGTCAGTGGTGGCTGCTACTGAACAGAAGTGGCAGGGCAGTGGGGGACAAAAGGGGTGGACAGAAAAAAAAGAAAAGATGACTTGACTTAACCACCGCCTCTCCTCCGTCCTCTTCTGTACCTCTCGGCAGCACACAGGCTCCCAGACTCCCCTAAGCCAATCACGACGTTGCTGACTTGCTGGTAATAGGATTTCCAGCATGGCAGCAGCGTTGTGATTGGTCTGAGCGGCCTCGTTTGCTGCTCAGACAGTGCCTGGGACTGTTCTCCATCTGGCTGTGCAACACAGCCGGGTGGAGAAAAGCTACGTTTGCATGACGGTTTGGCCATCCTAAGACTGCCGGCCAAACCTTCATGCGCACGTATGGTGCCCACCACTCCTCCCTCCTGCTGGCTGCTGTTGTCCGTCAGGATGGCACCTCCCCGCCCCGGCTCCATACTGAAAAAGAAAATGATGATAACATTGTGTTTATTATTTTATTTTTCGTTTTGGCACTGCTCAGAGAGCAGGATCAAAGAATTTCAGTGGTGGACATTGAAATTAGGTCATTCAACGCTACCCTGATAGACAAAGGTGTAAGTGAGAATACTGAGTGAGAAGGAGGTATATGGGTTGGTGGCCTGTAGATGAATGCTAGCATACGAAGGGTAGTGGAACCTTGTAAGAATTCGGCTACATACAAATTCAGTAAAGACGGCGTAAAGTAGAAGATGGCTTAGCAGCTGTGAAGAGCATGCGTTAAATGCAATAGACTTTTAGCGCCCACGTCTTAAACAGGCGTTCATATGCACACCGGGGGTCCAACTGGTTAGGTGTGCAAGATATCAACTGATTATATTGTGAGAAACCACTGGTTTGAAGCTTGATTCTTCTTACATTTATTTTGTAGAAGCTGCAAGAAAAAAGCACCGCATAACGTTTTTAAAGGCCACATGCCATAGCTCGTACTTTACAGAATGATAACATCCAAAAGTGAGTGTCGGAACTATAAATCGCCTTTGTGTCCAGAATGAGGCTCAGTACTAAATTCTGTGCCAATAAAGACTCCTTGAGTGGAAAGCTGAAGCTATGGCTCCGTTTTCTGAGCTTGCTTTAAAAGGAGAGAAAAATAACTCGTTGAAATGAGCTCGGACTTACCATCTCAAACGTGACCACGGCCTTTCATGGTTTGAAGGGTTCATATCTAAAAGTAAGACATTTACAATATTTATACTACAGTGTATGGAGAAATCACATTAGCATCTCATTTGATGCCTTGGATTACTAATTCTTATATCTAAATGGATTGATTTTAGTACTATTCTAATAAAGAATTAAGATACCTTAAAAAAAAAAAAAAAAACACTTTAGGCGTCTTCTGTTCAATCTTGACCTACGGGCCATATGCAGCGGGTACTATAGCTAAACTACTTACCAATCTTACATCCTGCCGTATAAACTATACTTTAGAAACGCAACAAAACATTCCATTACATAAAGGAATAAAACATCAAGCCACTTTAAAACAAAAGAAATACAAAATAAAAATGTCATTATTCATTAGCTTAGATTTCGGGTCATAAATCTCTCTAAACAATTAATTCACAATATATTTATCATGTGAGGCATAGGATTCTATTCTGTGTTAGCACTGCACGTCTTCCGTCTTGAGAACCAAACATTATTATTGGGATGGTGGACGCTATTCTGCAGAGCCGTGATGTCTTTACACAGACATGACCTTATTCCACTATTAATCAATATAAGGTTCGGTCACTTATTCCCAAATGCCTAAAACAAACAATGGCAATGCCAACTGGTGTGCTTCTAAATGAGAGGGCTTCTTCATTATGTGATGGTTAGCTTACTCAAAAAGTTATCATACTTGCACTCTGTAACTCATCAATGCACTCATGCATCTGTTCATTCACCCACTGACTCATTCCTGCATTTACAACCCAAATAAAACACACACAAACTTAAATATGCAAGACAAAATAAAATAATTAAAAGTAGAAAAAAAGAAAACGTCACCCCTTAAACATGGCAGGCATATGCTGGCACTAACAAGTGAACTTTAGCAGTGGTCGGCCATCTTGCAATGGCGTTGTACATAGTGTATCTTTTGTTTTTAAGCTCCAACATGGCCTTCACATTTAGAGCCAATGTGCTGGGCATCTTGGCATGGTAGAACAATACTCTTCTATGTTTGCCTAGTTTAGAGGCAGTGGCCGTGCAGGGAAAAGGAGCACTGCAGATGAAATAAGCAGCATGCAAGCACCCCGTTAACAGTATCTGTGGAGTTGTATTATGGTCTTAAAAATAAAAATAAGGAGAATGAAAGAAACAAAAGGGTAGTTATAAAAGAAGAAAATGAAAAGCTAAAGGACTGGCCCGCCATCTATTGCACTCAAACACATTTTCAGTCGGATGTGCACGTGGTTAAACAAAGGCTGTAACTTGCAGGGCAGTAGAGCCAATGACTGAAATGGGCTGGCCCATTGCTCAATGCTGTATGCTTTTATCAATGGAAGCAAGAGTGTAAATGCTACTCATACAGAAGAGGGCTAATCCCACACCCTTCTCTGTATGTCTACATATTTTGGTATGTAATTTTTAATTAATCTGTTTGATAACAATATTCTGACATAAAACTAAGCCGGTCAAGCCTTTGAAAGAGTTTCTAACAAGAATTATTACAGTGCAAATTTTCTACCTCTGTGGTTTGTCAAAGGGGATAATCAACACCCAGACATACGTTTCCCCAATGTAATAATAAGGCCTATAGCCTTTATCATTAGCTTGTAACCGTAACTAGAATAGGCCAACCGTAGTTTCCTTTGTTGGCCATTTACTTTAGTACATGGTGTTTGAAGAAGGCCATTTTTACAGGGGGTGAGTTGCATGTCTGTGCTGCCTTGTTTAGAATTAGCAGGCATTTGAACCTCCATGTCTACTAGCCAAAATGCTTGGCGAGTGTGTAGATTTTTTGGTCGAGGAATTAAGACTGTCCTAATGACTTGTTTTCACTGACACCTGACAAACATTGTTTTGTGTATCCGGCACTAGGATACACTTTCACTGTACTAGTAGAGATTGGCCGCCTGCTCTGTAATATGTGAGTTTGTGTCTACATGGGTTTGTCTTCGAAATGGTTTGGACAAGGACTTTTGCATTGTGCTGACCTATTACTACCAGAGGTCAAGCAACTGACTTCTTTTCTAAGGGAACACCTTTGAATCCTTTCTCTGTTCTCTTCCTGTTGGAGAAGATCTGAACTCTGGTGAGTCAGTATCTCATGTTGACGTGATCTAACGTTGAACCATTTCCATTTTTGCTTTCTGAGGTAATCCGCTTGTCCCAAAGAGATGCCTGTAAGTGATGGAGCCTGCTAGTGCCCTCCTAATGCTATCTTTCATCACTGCGATGGGAGGCAAATACACTCCTTCTGCGAGTCGGAAGTCCATTGGATGAGGAGATACTGTTATTCTGGCATCTTGTCTTCAGATATTTATTTTGCACAGCTTGTACAAGACATACACGCTATATGCAGGGAGTCTGCTAAAGTGACTGCCATTAAAGCACACAGATTTAATCCTTTAATTGCAAGTCAAATTCCTTAATGCAGGCATAGTTCATTATTAAGAAAACTGTGTTTCCGACAAGTGTTATTTGAGCTGCTGCTGATGGGACTAACCCTTGTTTCAGCTGCTTTGCAGACTGGCCAAGGGGCTGAGATCGCTCTCTCGTTAATCCTTTTGGCTAATTGACTTTTGAGCAGATTGATAGATTTCCATTGCGTGTGCATGTCTACCATGCTTTTCTGTGATACTGTTCTGTTACCTTGAGGGTGGTTGTATAGCCCTCTCTCCTGTCTCAACATGCTTCCAAACGAATATGGTGGTATTTTGCTTTCATTGACACATTTTGTGCTGTTGAGCAGGAGAACCAAGCTCCTGGACTCAAGAACATGTGCTCAACTGAGTGCACGTCGGGGTGAGGGAGACCGCCTCTCACTTTCGGCTTTACTTGGCTAGTGGACAGCAGCACACATGAGAAAGATACATTTGCTCAGCCTCTATTGAATGGCTTAGGAGGTCAAGCATGGCTCTCTGGGGAGGAAGCTAGCAATGTCTCTGAGGTGTTTTTCCTTAGTGGCTTCCCTAGCATGTTTGTCCACCGCCTTCCTGTGTTGTATCCCTCTTGGGTGGCGGACGTTCGTCTGAGGCAGTGTGTAGTACGAAGACAGGGGCGTAAGTAAGATCTAATGATGAGGATTGCAACTAGTTAACAGCATTATTAAACCCCTGTTTACTTGTGGGCGATGCTTAAAGGCATTTAAAAAAGTGGGTGGGCCCAAACAGGGGTGTGACATAGTAGATTTATGTAATTAACCTCCCCAAGACGCCTATGCAATCAAGGGCCTGTTGTAATAAGTGTGAAATAGAATCCTGTGCTTGACAAATTCATACTGGAGTCATACAAGATAAACCAAACCAGCAGGCACCAAGATATTTATGTAACAGTTTATAGCAGCAGTCAAGTCTGCTGAACCATAAGCAATTAAACAATTGACAAGGTAAATTTAAAAGTGTTGATAACCTGGTTATTCCATCGGCATGAAATATGTAATATTATCTTGGGCCCTGGTATGCCAACAGTTAAAGACATTGTCCACCATGTTACTTTGCCATCATGTCACCAAGGGGACTTCCAGTGGTGTTGTGTTGCTGCTCTGACGTATGACGGGCATGATGGTACAGTTTATTCCCCTTTCACTGTCAAAGGGCGATAGAGGACCCTGGTTCAATGTCCACTTAGAGCACGGCTTTTGGTTGTGGCAGTTCTGGCCAGACCTGACTGCCGTACTGGGAATATATGGCCATGGAGATTATCAGAAGAGCAATATTTTCTTACAGTTGGGGGCAGTGGTAACCGTTTTGCCAGCTCAGGTGGGCAGAGTAGAGGTGGGCCTTTACACTGACGATACGAAGACGGTTTGGTCAGAAGAGGGCAGGTTCTGGTGGATGTGAGAGATTCTGGCTGGTTGGTTCGTGGAAACAAGTTTTTGGGTCCCCGTTTTAGGTCTGCATGGACATTGAGGAGCGTGGTTGGTAAAAGCCTGTGGTAGAGGGTAAGAGTTTCAAATGTTTTTGTTTTTTATATGAAGGCAGATTGCAAGGTGGTCAGGATGTTTTGTGTCTAGTTCTATGTTGTCCGAAAAATCAGTGCAGCATTAAGTTTTTGCGCTTTAGTTTTCAGAGACATTACCCTCCTCAGCGGGTTGGGAAGGTTTGTTTAAAAGGCAAAACCAGAAGAATCTTTCCAAATAGGATGCTGCCACTTTGAAGTTTTGACTTCCAGCACAAGCAGTGTCCCTTCTTGCCTCAGACCCTGCCACCGACTCGTGCATCGCAAGTCGGTGACACCCAGTTCATCTGTTTTCACTTAGTAGCAGGACACAATGATCAGGTTATCTGGACACTTCCTCCTTTTTCAGGAGTAAGTCCTCTTTTACTGTTTCTGGTGGACAGTTCTCAATAGCTGACCCACATGGGGCCTATGATTCAGGTTTGACAGTACCCTCCGTTGAGTGCCTCTGCTGTAAATCAGTGAGGTTGATAAGAAACCCTCTCCTCGTGATGGGAAAGAAAGGACTGATACTGAAGATATTGACCTTGTAGCCTGAGTCCAGCTGTTGCACATAAATGAGAGGCATTTGGGACAGGATGTTGGATCTTAGTCAGAAAAGGTTTGAGGGTTTCAACCTCCATTTCAGGATCGTCAAATGCCCCTTCAGGATGTGTTCCCTTCAGGCACAGACGCATGCAACTTCCGCACAGAAGGGAAGCACTTCGTTGTAAGACTTGGGATCCTGCCACACCAGGAATACATTTTGTACCCAGAAGGCCTCTGAGTGTTCTGCAGAGGCGTGCCCCTGCCTCAGTAGCAGCCTGGGCAAGATTAGCACAGTAGAGTCCAAGCTAAATCTCGCAAGAAATTCAATAGGCCTTAAGCCAAATCCATTCCCTTGGAGTTTGTTGCAGTCTTCCTCCGTGGTACCAGGGCGAGAGAGTTCGTCTTTGTGCTACGTGGGTCTGGTTAAACTGCACTGCAGTGCCATAAAAATCCATACTCTCTTCTCATGGACACAAGTGTGTGGCATTGTGAGGTAGAAAGCAAGACTTCAAAAGAGAACTGTGGTGCACACAGTCTTTGCAACCATCCTCCTCAGGGCATAAATATGAAAATCATAGAAGCAAGATTTGAGGAAGTAAAAGGGAGAGTGACAAATCAGTATTGGCTTGTACCAGGTTCTTGCCAGTTAATCTAATTGGAGCAGTTTGAAGTTGCAGAGGTTGTGTCTAAACCTTTGGTGCCTCTTCTGCGTGATTCCAATAACATCTTAAATTTGGAGAAGACCATAACTTAATTGGTCAGAGCACCTCCCTCTTGTAGAGTTATTTGGAACTCCTGTGACAGATATAGAGAAAATAATGACTCAATTTTCACCAATTGATCTTGGTGCCCCTCCCGATTTTAATCTTGGACAAGGGTGTCTGGTATTTAGTCGATGCGCTGAACAGGGGTCCTTCTTTCGCTCCTGCACCATTAGTCTCTGATCGTCCTCCAAAGGCCACAGGGACAGCACCAATCTATCTGATGAAGAGGATTCTGCTTTCAGTTCTTTATACCAGGTTATGATAAGTCAAATATTTTTATGATGCAGTAATGAAGTCATTGATGTCAGAGGCATCTTAGATGCCTTGGAACAAATCAAAAGCTAAAGTGGTCTGCGATAGCCAGAGCTCCATCATTTCTCCGTATCCAGCCATTCCTCCACTGCCAACTGGTGGTGTTTCTTAGCAAGCACCTCTCAAAGACCTAGAGTAGATACTGACTGTCTCTCCTGATACACTTTTATAACAAAAGATATGCAGGCCTTAAGACAGTCAGAAGTAGTCAGGCTTTTCAAGGTCTGAATCGTTGGCGCCTGTGAATGTGGTTCTGACACAGGCTTCTCATTATTGCGTGCCCGCCAATGTGTAATTAGCCTTATTCAGAGCCATCTTTGTCCAAGACTTTGGGCCCACATTATAAAGCCCCAGATTAACCCTTACTTGTGATGATGAAAGCTCCAACCAGCCAGCTGTACCTCACAGGGGATTTAGCAAAGGGGACATTTCCGTTCCCACAGCCAAGATCTCTTCTTGATAACTTGGTTGAGGCTTAGAAATCTTGAGTCAAAATATGCCTGTCGCTGCTCCTAAAGTTAAGTATGACTTGGTCTGAAAGCGCAGACCTGGTTGGTTGAGCACACCTCATGTGCAAAACGATTGCCCGGACAAAGTAGTGGATCTACCTTGTGTTAGCAATTTTTCATTTGCACCTCCACTGATCAGGCCTGAGAAAAGAGTAGTGTGGTGACCGAAGTTTTTTTGCATAGTCAGAAGAGCTAGGCCATCCCGCCCCTGTTATACTTTCTGTAGCCTGCTATGCGTTTTAACTGAGCGAACTTGACATTCTGCGAGTCCACCAGGGGTGCTCCATGTTTTGTCTTCACGTTCCCCAGCAGAACACTGGCTCCACTAGTCCTGTGGCGCACACATTCAAGTTGGAGTCCTTTTTACTGATTATGACATTGATACAATGAAGAGTGTTCTATATTTACATCAACCTTCTGCTTGATGATATATAGATTGACAAGCGAATGTGGATACGCTATTGAGGTCACTTAGGCAACTGTATGGTTTCAAGCTGTGTTGCGCACTTGATGCCAGGAATTGTCTGCTGTGTAGTTGGTGTATTCGAACAATAATATAACTTGATATGGATGTGTTGTCGAAGTGGTATCTTTCAGACAACTTTAAAGCGTGGAGCCATGTTGTGTGCACGATGGTGTCCGGAGTTGTGTGTAATGTGTATTGTTGATCTGTGGCAAAATATGTCTATAGCTTGATACACTGAGGTAACCTGATTCATCCAGCTATGTGGCCTGGGGCCAGGTCATGGGCATGCTGGCATCCGGGATTGTTTCTAACGCGTACTTTTGGTGTAGATCAGGGTTGTCCAAAGTCGGTCCTGGAGGGCCGGATCCATGCCAGATTTTTAGCATATCCCATTTAGATAAATGCATTTGTCTTACGGATCTGGCATGGATCCGGCCCTCCAGGCCCTACATTGGAGAACTCTGGTGTAGATGATTTGTAGGCGCCTGATATTCTCATTAATCGAACTCAGGCTGGCTGGTGGTTTTTGTTCACATCTACACCCTCATACAAGTAGACTTTTTAACTCATCAATCAATCAATCACAGAATTTGTAGAGCGCACTACTTACCCGTGAGGGTCTCAAGGCGCTGGGGAGAGAGAGGGGGGTGCTGCTACTGGTCGAACAGCCAGGTCTTGAGTAGCCTCCTGAAGGTCAGCAGGTCTTGGGTCTGTCGTAGGCTTAGTGGAAGGGTGTTCCAGGTCTTGGCGGCGAGGTGTGAGAAGGATCTGCCGCCGGTGGTTGTTCTTCGAATGCGAGGGACGGTGGCGAGGGAGAGGTCGGCGGAGCGGAGCTGGCGGTTGGGGACGTAGAAGAAGAGTCGTCTGTTGAGGTAGGCTGGGCCAGTCTTGTGGAGTGCCTTGTGTGCGTGGATGAGGAGTTTGAAGGTGATCCTCCTGTCGACGGGGAGCCAGTGCAGGTTCCTCAGGTGGGGGGTGATGTGGCTGTGGCGTGGTACGTCGAGGATCAGGCGTGCGGAGGCGTTTTGTATGCGTTGCAGTCGCTTGATGAGCTTGGCCGGGGCTCCCGCGTAGAGGGCGTTCCCATAGTCAAGTCTGCTACTGACGAGGGCCTGGGTGACTGTTCTTCTTGTGTCTGTCGGGATCCACCTGTAGATCTTGCGAAGCATGCGGAGGGTGTTGAAGCAGGAGGAGGAGACTGCGTTGACTTGCTTGGCCATGGAGAGCGTTGAGTCGAGGATGACTCCCAGGTTGTGTGCGTGGTCGGTGGGTGTCGGGGCTGCTCCCAGCGTCGTTGGCCACCAGGAGTCGTCCCAGGCTGAGGGGTTGGAGCCGAGGATGAGGACCTCCGTCTTGTCCGTGTTCAGCTTTAGTCGGCTGATCTTCATCCAATCGGCGACGGCCTTCATTCCTTCATGGAGATTGGCTTTGGCGGCGAGGGGGTCCTTGGTGAGGGAGAGGATCAGTTGAGTGTCGTCGGCGTAGGAGATAATGTTGAGGTCGTGCTGTCTGGCGATGCGTGTGAGCGGTGCCATGTAGATGTTGAACAGTGTTGGGCTGAGGGAAGATCCCTGGGGTACGCCGCAGATGATCTCGGAGGCTTCGGATCGGAAAGGTGGGAGGCGGACTCTCTGGGTTCTGCCGTCGAGGAAGGAGGTGGTCCATTCCAGGGCCTTGTCTCGGATCCCTGCGTCGTGGAGGCGTGCGCGTAGAGTGCGGTGGCAGACAGTGTCGAAGGCGGCGGAGAGGTCCAGCAGGATGAGGGCTGCGGTCTCACCGTTGTCCAGCAGGGTCCTGATGTCGGTGGCGGCGATGAGGGCAGTCTCAGTGCTGTGGTTGCTGCGGAACCCCGATCAACATTTTTTGCCTAATGGCTAATATGCTGATTTCTGGGGACGCTTGGCCCGCCCAGCTCATTGGCTCGAGGATAAATACAGACGTCTTTGAGCCTAAAAAATTCTTGTGCTCTGCACTTTAGTTTCTGACGCCAAAGTGTTTTGTTTCACTGACTCCCACGCCAGGCGCTAAAACCAGCTTTCGTTACCCACTGCAAGGCCTCATCTGTGACAGACATAAGAAATATTTCTCATTTCATATGTGTAGACAGGTTCAATTCTCAGTTGTATTAGGTTAAATTAAAGGCCAGGCACTGCGTTTGCTAAAGAGTGTGTCACGGCGCTCGCCAAGTTTAATTACATTTTTATCGTTAAGAAAGCGTCCACATCAAATGCATACCACGCGGCCTCTCAGCAGCAAAATATGTGCATGGTAGCCCATGTTCACGTTTATTACTCAGCTCAGGGTCTGCCTTTCGTTTGTTCCCACCTTGCACCCCGGGGACTTTTGAATCTTCATGACGGGTGGGCGTGCAGCGCCTCGGGGGGAGAGGAAGCGGGTGATATGATACTGTCGTGAACAGGCTTGGCGGAGGGATACAGTTACATTTTACTGATTGCAATCTCGCCTGAGAACGCGGAAGGCGCATTTCACATCTGCATTCAGTGCAACAAGGTGATGTTCAGTGTCAGAGGGGAAGTGCTTCTTTCACGCGGCTTATTAGCTTTCATAGCCGAGAACGGCTGATTTATTGTCAGTGAGCCGAGTCGTGTGCAGGACTGCACTGGTAGTTGAAAGAAGGGCTCCTAAGGGGTTCTATGGCTATGCAACTCTTTTGAAGATAATTAAAGTCCTAATGCACATGGCATCGTTGGCCTGATAGGTCAAACAGGTGTTGGCGTAAACACATGTATGAAGTACAGAGTATTGAGCAAACCTAAATTATAGCATTGTTATTGAGTGCTACGTCATGCTTCTCCTCACCTGGTCACAGACACAGACCAGTGCTGCACCTCTCTGCTGTTGCTGGTGTTAACCAGACCGCAATTGTATTTTGTATTCAGTTCTCGGAGTTCTGTAATTTTGCTTTCCATTGTATGACTCAAGGAAATAGGTCTTGTCGAACGTGACAGAAACCCCTGGTGGTTTCCTGTGCCAATCATAGCCGTAGAATAGATTTGACAACAAAGGGAACCAATCCTTAATTTAAATGATATAACAATGGACAGAAAAACCTTGAAAAAACATGCCAGAGGCAGTTTTATCAACATCCGCTTGAGAGAATGAAAAATAGTTTAGACCAAACAAACCGCTTGTCATGAAAAATAAAATGGCTAAATCACCCCAGCCACCTGCCCCACACACATCTAAAATAAACTGTGAACAATTTTTAAAGTTCTTTCTTGACAAGATACAAAAAGTCGGGAATGATAGCCAATTGAACCCAGACAATGCCTTCGAAATGGATCTGCAAGAGAAATAAAGGCCCAAATGGCAAGCATTAAACCCTTTTTTCCAACATCAATCTGGGGGGCGGGCGGGGGATAGCTCTGAGGAACCTAGGGCTATCATCACATGATGGAGCCCTGTCCTGGTGCCCCTAATCAAAACCAGACTTACAATTCTGCATACTGGCTGAAACCCATTGACTGCTGTCTAGAAACAAGCATTTACAATGCAATAGGTCTCGCAACTGCAAATTTTGGAGCTATTGGCATTGTAAATGGCAATGCCTTTAAAAAAATTAAAAGCCATTGTTATTTACAATACCAAAAGCAACACCTATTGCATTGCATAGCGCGTGTCCATTACTGACCATATCTCGTAAGTAGGGATGGTGCTGTGCAGGTGAGAGCTGCAGGGTTGAAATTTAAAATTTCAGAGACCACGAAAAATCTAGGATTTAACATAATTTAAATGTTCATCCGTAAAGCACTCCATAAGATATGCAAGAAACATGTTAATGTTTAATTATGATATTGCAATTGACTATCTGCACTGCTACTGATAGACACACACACACACGGCATGTCACACCTAGTGTACTGAAAAGAAGACGCATTTACCAGCGCAGAATGGATCAGCGCCAAGTCCTCCTTCGCCAGACCGTGCGCCGGGTACTCCAGGGCATTGCTGTTGCCCTGCTGCTTGCAGATGTGGGCACAGTTCCCCTCGAACACGGTCCGGATGCCTTTGACGAGGACCACGCTGGTAGTGCAACCCATTCCAGATGTGTAAAGGGCGACATCAGCAGCAGCCCTCGCTCCTCTCGCGGTGTGCCTCCCCCAGCATCAGTCCAAACATCCTCCCTCGAACTATCTTCGCGAGGTGTAATTTGTAATGCATGGCCGACCAAAACGAAAGCAAAATCAATCTCTTCCTGGTGCCCTCAGGAAAGCTCTTAAAAACCAGCATTGGCATAGCCAATAGGTCTCGCCTTTGGGACCTTATAAGTGTTTAGTTATCCAGCACAATATCCTTGGTGCAACAACATCAACTGTTGCATGGCTAAACACTTATAAGGTCCCAAAGGCGAGACCTATTGGCTATGCCAATGCTTGTTCAGTTTACAAATGATAGATACAGCGTCCTGTGAGAGATGCCTTGAGGATGGTGTGGAGATAATGGGGCTCTTTTTTTTATTTTTTTTAAAGGGCCATTAGTGCACCAGATGCAGTGGCATTTGTGCGAAGATTGTGAGGGGCCACCTCATCACAATTTTGTCTGTCTTAATAGCAAAAATGGAGTGGGAGATATTTTCCTTGCTAACTAACATTAAGGGATGGTCATCCTTGTGCACATGGACAAGGCCCAAGCAACACGAGGCAAGAAGAGATGGGACTTCAGCACACTGAAGATGGGAATTCGAGCACACTTAAGAAACGAGAACCATCCATTACAGCAGGCGCACACGTACGCTGTAATTACCTGACGGCGGTACGTGATACAGTTTGTAGACTCTAACTGCCCGCGCAGGCGAGGAGGTGCAGCGAGTACCAGTGACGTATACTGTTAGTGGAGTCTTTGTGAGACCCCACCTGGGATGCATTTGTGGGTAGGGCAGAGGGTCTTCCTAGTGATTTGGGACATTGACAGGAAGCCAGGATAGTGGTTTGATGATGGTCGTGGCAATAAAATGTCGGAGCTGCAACAACATTCTTGAGCCCTAATCTCACAGCCATTAGTTTGCGCTCATTCACAAACTCCCCCATTCCGTTAACACCCTGGAAATGGTTAAAGAATTACTGCTGACACAGGCAGGATTAAACCTATTGCCATGGTGTGAAGGGGAATGGTGCACCCCAAAAGGTGACGGGGAAGGAGTTTCTTCTCCACGAAGAAAAATATTTTGCCTGTAAAAAAACAAAAAAAACCACACACAAGGCAACAAAAAAAGAAAACCCAGACACAGCCGGTCACCTCCACCGGTGCAACCAACAGCACACAATCGCATTACAAAGCATAATCAGGGAACAGCGCTGTGACCCCACCCACAAGACGAAATTAAAGAACTACACACACACACACACACACACACACACACACACACACATCCATCCACACACATCCAAACACACACACATCCAAACACACACACATCCAAACACACACACATCCAAACACACACACATCCAAACACACACACATCCAAACACACACACACATCCAAACACACACAAAATAACACTCAAACTGAAAAGTAGGGGCAGATTCCCACACTTCCAAACAACTATAAGTGTTTTATCTAAAACTGTTTTAGTCTAGGAGCATCCTGCAACTATAGTAATATTCTCACTGAAATTCCGTAGAGGTTAGTTTGTCAACCTTGGAAGGATGAACGCCCGTGACGCCCCTATAAGGACAAAAACAAATCAGCAGCTAGCACTCAACCCGCTGAGTTATCTCATCATTTAAAGTGATACAGTGCCAATCTGCGCGAAGCCCGGTCTCCAGGGAAGTTCCCAGTACTGTGCTTGCCTTACCTTCCTCCAGCGCGTTGTCCAGCTGTAGGTTCCTGTTGCAGTCTTCGTCCATCGCCCCATGCGTGCTCCAGCACTCCATGGCCCCCTTACTGTCCAGTTCGGACTCAATGGGGGACGTATTACAGGGGGAGGTGGGCTACCTTCAGTGCCAGATGGCAACTGTCGCATCTGCGAGATCTGAAGGAGGAAGGGAGGCAAAGAAGGGGAAACGGAGGGCGGAGAGGGATGTGAATGAGCTCTCAAGAAAACAGAAGGAGAGAGAAACCGAGAAAGAAAGAGTGTACAAGAACTCCAAGAGAACGGATGAAGGAAGAAGGCAGGAGTGGCGGGGAGGAAACTAAGTGAGCCATGCGAGAATTGTTGGGGGGGAAAGGAGGGTTAGGAAATGAATAAAAGTAGGGGGAAGGCTGAGAGGGAAATTGGAAATAATAAAGAGGGAAACGAAGAGTCAGAGGAGAAAGTAGCGAGGAAACATGGATTGGGAAAGGTGGGGCAAGTGCCAAAACTATAACTGGGAGAGAGAAACAAATGAAACAATGGCGGTCGAAGCAAAAGAAATGAATGTGAAGGAGCAAGGAAAAATAAATCCGGGATGAAGTTAAATAAGAACGCAAAGACGGGGGCTAGAAAGGGGGAGCTGTAAGAAAGGATGGGGCAATGAGCAAAATACATTGGGAAGGACTGAAAAGGAGGATATAAGAGCTTAGGAAAAAGGAGCACGGGTGGAACATTAAACAAGGGTCAGGGAAGGGGGGGAAGAACAGAGGGACGAGGAATAATGATGAGGGAAGGCGGGTAAGAAAAAGAGGCAGGGAAGAACGAAAGAAAACGATGATGGAAAGGGAGGAAGGGGGCAGGGAAGGGGACTAGGAGGGAGGGTAGATACCACCGTGGGCAGGATAGCAAGCCAGATTTTAAAGTACATAAGTAGAAGGAGAGAAAGATACAGACGTGACCGCCAGGGGCAGAGATGTACAAAGCTGGGAACGATGGAAAGAAAAAGCGTTTGGGGGAAGAAGAAGATAAACTAAAGACTAGGAGGCAATGAGGGAGATTGAGATGAAGAGTAAGTCGAGATAAAAAGAAGAAAATGTGGGAATGGACGGGTGAGTCTGCAAGTTATATGTATAAGGGTCAGGAAAAATATGGGTGCAGAGGTTATAGAAACGAGTGGTGCGCCAAAACGACAGAAAAGCACGTAAGCAGGAACCCAGTCCGAAGATTTTTTGATAAGTAGAGTTTCTCTCTTTCTGTTGACATTAGTGGCTCTGGTTATATCTCGGACACAGGGATGCAGTTAGGCTGCCTAGAACACGTATGTGTTCAGATGGTTCTAAGGCACTGCTCTGTGTCACGAGCATCACTGACAAGCTTACAATATTTTTTTATAATTTGAAAAGCAATGTGCGACTTCTGAGACTGAATCTGTGTAACAAGCTGCAAAAACAAATCATATTTATTGTTTCTTTTAAACTGGCATTTTTATTACAAACACATGGCACGAAACGAGGGGTGAGGAGAGAAACTTCTGCGAGATGAAAGTTGAGCTAGTATGTTCTGGAGGCGGCTCGGCCAAATTGCTTTGTTCTTTTTGTCAAAAAATGGCACATGGGGAGCAGTCACTTCTAAACCATTTATTACTCTTAAATAGTCGATTTTCGGAGTACCCTTTAATAGAGAGCAGGCGGCTGAGACCGCTTTTGTGTTGCTGAAGTGGGGGAAATATCAGGACGGCTAATGATTTAGCACCAGGCAGTTCGGTGCGCTGAGGCGGAAGTGCGGCAACGTTAAAGTTACGAGTTTAAATGTTAGCCATGCTAGCGTGGGTTCGCTGGACTGGCCTGTATGACGCATCAGGGGCTCCGCAAGGCTGTCTCGAGCACCCACCCTCGACAAGAATAGGAAAGGCCATGGTGGTAAACTGAGGAATAGTACGACGTCTGCACTTCTGTTCAGGCATTTCCACGCAGCTGCTTGCAGTCAGGGTCGGCCTTTAGCACGTGCAGCTGGGCACGAGTATCATTGCAAGGTTACTTCACAGACTTGTAAAACAAGGTTTCAGACGGGGGCGAGACTCGCACAGCGTTTACCTTGCGGGAGCGAGCAGCGGCGCCATCTGTTTCCAAAGCGCGAGCGCGATAATTGCAAACAGATGGCGCCGCTGCTCGCTCCCGCAAGATAAACGCCGTACATGCACGAGGGCTCATTGGAGTGTCCAATAAAGCCCGGAGTGATTCCAAGAGGTCACTCCAAAGCAGCGCTTGCGCGCTGCGTAGGCGAGACCTAAAAAATCAGGTACGACAAAATAATAAAGGGAACGGGGTCCGATATTGTACCTTACAATTCCCCCCACGACCTCTCGTCAGCATGCACCATAAACTTACATGAAATGCTGATGGGAAAAGGCAGTATGGGCTGAACTGCACCGAGCCTCCTATGCGATTCTCACGCCAGCTCCTGGAGGGACAGATTCTGCTGCACTTGCTGCTGCCAGCCACAGAGCATCTTCGGCAGCCGCAAGATGCTGGCCTCCCAGCATGCCTTGCACGATCTAAGGGCTGACCAGAAATTCCCTTTCTTGGCCTAAATACACAGCTTGATGCTTTGGCGTACGTTTCAGAGCCTTCAAGAGAGGGAAAGAGAGTAAATGCGGTGCTGTCAGTAAACCGCGGCTGCTATGGAACCGCATTAGATGGACCTTGCAAGCTCAGCTCGCGCAGGCACGTGCCTGCACCGATAATGGTTTGCTGACAGCCAGACACAGGGGAGCGTGGGATTGACACTACAATCTACTCTACCTCTTTCGGCGGCCTCTGCAGAGGGCAAGGCTGGTAAGTTCTCATCTGCAGGAAAATTACTTAGTTTAATCTTTGGCGTGTGACAATGTCACGCGAAAAAGAACACGGTGCAATGTAAGCAATACTTCACAACAATTATATTGGCCCACACAGCGCAGGCGACCCGGCCAGTGCGAGCGGCAGCGCTACGGACCGTGTCCTGATTAATTCCTCCTGCCCGCACATTGAATGGTGTCGTAGATCGGAGAGATTGGTTCCCGTGGAACGCATCACGCTGGGGAGGCCTTTGTCTCCAGTCGAGGCACGCTCGGCGGTGGAGAGCCGCGCGGGCTCGCTCGCACGGGCCTCAGTGTGCAGGGTATTGTCTGCAGACTTTCTTATCTTTAGGGGGGGCCATCTGTTTCTAATTAGCATGGCCGCGCTAAGGCCATGCTAATTAGAAACAGTTGGCCCCCCCTAAAGATAAGAAAGTGCTTCACGACAGCCGTGAAGCAGACGACCCAGTCCGGATTGGCCGTCAAAAAGGGAGAAAGGGCAGTGACCAAAAAGCATCCTTTTCAATGGGAAGCCAGCGTTTAGCATTAACGCTGACGCGACCCAATGAAAATGATGGGCGGGGCTTCAAGTCCCCTTCTGAAATCTCCCCTCTCACTATATGTCTCGCCGAGCGAGCAGCGCATGCGCTGCAACGCTAGGCGAGACCTAAAAAGAGCGTTTACAGAATGTCTTCAAAAGCACAAGTCAAACCCAAATAATAAAGTCATCCACTGACAGATTAGTTGATCAATTTCAGACTGGTGATGGTTCTCCCCTTTGTCGCCAAAACAGAGCGCAGCCAACATCCAATTGAAAGAGCACTTTCATGAAAACCAACCTTCTAGATCACGGTCAGTCCCATTTCGGAGAGGAGGGCAGCACAGAAGTGGCGACCGAGATTGATGATTTATTCAATATCCTAGACAAATGGAATCATGCGTTCTTGTTCGTCTCAACCTTGTAACAGTATTTTATACAGTTGACCATAAAACCCTTTTCAACATCCTCCAAAACGGCCTGAGGGTGGCAGGCACAGTTGTAAACTAGGCTAGGGCTTAGCTGATCACCATGTCAAATACGGATGGACACTCGGGGCATGATTTAGCGTTTAGTCGACTGGTTACTCCGTCACCACATGACAGATATTCCGTATTACAAGTCCCGTAAGATGGCAGTTGGGACATCTGCCACATTTGAGGTGGGATAACCCAACTGCCAAACTGTATATCACACCTTTAATCACCTCTCCATGCCTTCACCACACTGAACGCCACCAGGGTCTATACTGGCCTCAAAACATTTTAACCCTTCCGGCCTTGATCTGCTCAGCGCTAAGACGCCCTCAGGTAATGCACGCTATATAAAACTTTCATTCATTCATTCAGTAAGTTAATTTTTGTGCATCTCAAGAAGGCTCACGTCAGCCTCTTATCACCCCTCTCCCACTGATACGGCTCATGTTCCATAGTTGGAGAGTGGTATTGTCTACTTTTGAGCCAACCTCTAGGGAAGGCCTTCTTCACTGGGAGCCATCATGACCATGAGTGGATCCTGTCAAGTGCTTCTGTCTCCCTGGTTGTGGTGGTTTTGTGTGGTGCAAGTTGAGACCTTTTCTTTGGTCCTCTCTGTGCTTTGTGGCATTTTCTGAACTAGCAAGGACATGAACAGAAGCTGTGGCAGTCACACTTGATCTGCTCATTGATTTTACTGGTGAGCTAAAATCCACCAGTCCTCTTTGCTAGGATTGCCAGGAACTTTCTCTAGGGGCACTAATAGAGTGAGATGGAATTGGTGGTGTGAGGGGCTCTGATGAGAGTGGTCGTTAGATGGAGGCAGCAGGTGAGATGGCTGCTCGGATAATGACATGGAGCTCTTGTGGTAGCCGAGCAGCAGACTGATGGTGACATAAGGCTCTGATGGAGAGCGACTGATTGGGTCAGTGGGCTGTGGTGGGTTTTAGTGCACTGCAGACAGCAGTGATGTGGCAGTGGGAAATAATGAAATCAAATATATGGAGCCAAGAGGGTACAGAAGTGGCAGAGAGCACCGATGGTGTCAGCGGAGGGGACCTGGTGGTAGGACGTTTTGGAGGCACTGGAGTTGAGGGGGTACTGGAATTGAAGGGGGGCAACGAGATTACCTTGTGGTAGTTTTAGGTGGCACAGTTGAGTTATTGAGGTGGTGTTTGGGTTTTGTTTGTGAAATCACACTGTAGTTTTAAGTGGAAAATTATGATGAGACGGGGCATTGAAGATGAGAGGTTCTATCTCAACATTGCTATCAGTTTGAAATAGTAGTAGAAGGCCAGTGACCAAGGATCCATAAACAAAGTTAAATCAAAAACACAGAATGGAAATTGTAGCTGTAGTAGCTGGTGCAGCATCATAGAATTCCCAAGATGAGTGTCTAACAGACCTTTGTACATTTGCCATTCCGCCACTGCAAGCGCTGATTGGTATCTAGATCAAGAATTGGAAATGTGTGGGAACCCAGTATTCCTGGAAACCTGTGTAATATAGTAGCAGGCAATAACAATGGTTCCCTTGGATTTAGTCAAAAGGAAAATTGGATAACTTGGTAGGGGAGCCAAATAGTTCTAAACACCAAAATAACTTGTATAAAGGACATACCTTTTGACAAGGGATACTTGTATTGATTTTATTAATTTGATTAACATTAAGAACATAAAATTGGCTGTGTGAAACAGTTCAAGCCTAAAATTATGCACAGTAAATTTTAAGCCAATAAGGTAAACACATCGTTTCAACCCCACATATGAGTTCAATATAGGATCTTCATCACGACAATAGGATGATAGTAGCTTTCTCTACGAGTTAATATCTGAAGTCGAAGTGTTGACGTGTTTACTTTTTTGGCTGAACATTTATTGTGCATAATATTAGAGCCTGAACGAACACTGTGGTGTGCGTTCTCATAAGAAGTATTTTACAGAGCCAATTTTGAGTTTTAAATTTTATTGTTCAGCTAAATCACATGAAGCACCTACGTTATTGTTACTGCATATCCAATTGAAGAAAATGAATATAAGTGGTCTGCTCCGCACTTACAGGAATCTCTTGTGTGTTCCACGTTGAGCCGTCCTCTGCTCACTGTTGGTACATTACATCGAGCTGTGTTCAGCTTCCCCTTTCCATGCATTTGCCCCCTACACTCTTACCAACCTACAAATAGAAGAAAGCCATCTGTAACCCAGTGCTGTCAAAATGTTGTTTACAGATTCCTACTGATTAATTTCTATCTACATATCATGTAAGATCAACCTAAAATCTTCAAAGTTCGATATCTTTCTGTAATCATTTCTCTTAAATACCAAATTCCAATACACTGCCAAGGTAAGATGAGATTCCACTTTATTCCAGGATATGCAAAATTATCCGGTAGTTTTTGATATGCTGAGATAATCTCTTTGTGGTGGAAAAATATTAAGCAAAATATTTCTTTCCTTCCAATAAACAAGAAGCATACTCCTTTAAGCTGCTATTTTCTTATTTGCTCTCAAATTCTTTTCAACTAACAAGCAAATTTCTACAGTGAAAGTTGTGTTAATAAATTCATTATCCCGTTCGGGTGGGACGGTTTCTTCATCATGAACTCAGTGGTGTAGCAAGGGGGCATAGGCCTTAATGCAAGTTGTCGAAGTGGCAACGTTCAGACAACTTTTAATCCTAACTGTGTCTAATGATTTAATTAATTTGCTGAATATTCTGGCATTTTATATTCCGCGAAAATGTAAACATTTTGCCAACTAGGTAGACAGCCATGCAGCTCAACGTTCCTGAGAGTTCTCTGTTTGGAACAGATACTTGTTGTCACATGAGTTGTTTTTAGTCTCTCCTTTAAGTCCACAAAAAAATTAATACCTGCTGCGTCAATTGTTTGCTTAAAGGTTAATTTAGGATAAAGATCTCACATGTTTGTGTGAATGTTTCTGTAAGATCAACAAGTCGGGTTTGTTCACAATAAATTCAGTGTTCTGTAGACAAACTCTTGTGCCAGCGTGTATGTGATATTTGGGTGTAAATTTCAACATACTCATTCCTGGCATTAACACTGGGCCCAGTTCACAATTTTTTTCTGATAGCTGCATCATCTTGCAGATTCCTCACCTTTTGCATTATCCTATCAGGCTTCCAACAGGTCTGGAAACCTTTTCCCTAACAAAATCCCTTGTGTGCTACCGGGAGGCACCGTGTAGCTTTAGACTCCACTCCACCATCCGACATGACAACACCAGAGTATATTAAGCGCCAAATAGTGCGCTGCAGATTTTTCTATTTGTCTGCATCTCATTGATGTGAGTCTGCAACTCTGTGTCTCGTCGACAAATTTCCCCAGCACTTTGACAGCAACGGCGTCAAATGTCTCCGCACAGGTATCTCATCCTATACTACTACTGCGATTGACACCATGCTGGCTAAAGCAGTGGGGGCGATCTCAGATGAAATTGTATTGGTTGAACATAGACTCTCTATGGATTCGGTGCACTGCCACAAACATCTGATGTAGCTCTTATCTCTCCCAGCCTAACCTGCCCTGCTTTACCATGCACATACAGCTCTCCTTTAACAGTTGATGGATGTTCTGATCCTACATTGCACTTGCCCCTTCATGTTTAGATTCCTCTAAAACGTCTGACATTAGCCAACCTGTCAAAAAAAGAGAAAACCACCTGGGCTACCAAAGGGGCCAGCACAGTGGTCACACCTAAAAAAAAAAAAGACACAGAAGTCGCGGACATAACTTAATTTCACACTGTTTTAAATCCCACAGTGCGACTCAGACAACTCAAACAGAGGAAATGGCATTTGATGACGTACAAAGCATTTTGATTTCAAAATTTAGCTCAATGCTTGATCAAAAACTCTGCCCAATTATTCGGCGTCTAGAATCAATTGAGAAATCCCTAGCTAACTACAGTGACCTAACAATGCAACTAAGGATAGGCTTATTGGATGTTCTAACTCATATTCAACTCCAACGTACCCTGCCCAATTGCAGACAAGGCTGACCAGTGGTACTGAATCGATAAACCAGCCCCAAAGGAACCCCTCCTCTAACAAAGAAATGTTACCCAGAAGGAACCTGCTCCCACAAACCGCTGTCCCTACCATCATCAATTCTACCAGAGAGATACCACCCCTGAGACCAAATCATCTTGATCCTTCTGGTGAAGTTAATGAAGTGTCCATTCCTATGAAAAACTCACGGAGCCTCCCTCCAGCCGCCTGTCCATCTGTTTTGATATTGGCTGGTGTACCGCCATTGAAAACGGGTTCAGTTGAGACTTGGTCATAGTTAAAAAAACAAAACTGTATGCTGGTTGAATAAACATAAGCAGTTTGAGTCTGAAAATGCGGATGAAATTATCATGATGAGGAGAGTTGGATGGGTGGGACAGGGGCGTAAGGAGATTCCAGGTGATTGTATTGTGGTAAATTTTAGAGCTCCAATCTATGTACACAATCTTTTAAAATATGGAGAATCATTGTTACACACTAGATCGCAAAGTGTGGCACTTCCCCTTGGCTATTTTTACAAGCCAGTAATCTTACAAACTGTCTGCAATCCCCCTATTGGGGTACCACCATTACTGAATTGTAATAATAGATTTGAAGTTCTTAGCTCACTGGAAGACATAGAATGACTCCCAGTGGCTACCGCCTCTGCACACCCCTTGCCTAATTTTGCAAAGAAACCTATCCATATACCCATTGCGCAGCCTATTCCGGATAATAGGCTGCGCATTATGAGTCGGAATGTTGCAGGAATCCGTTCTCAGATATTGGTCCCAGAATGGCTCACCTTCATTAAAAAATGTTGATATAATTATGCTACAGGAGACATGGGAGGTGGTACCCCCTATATTAGATGGGGACCAGTGCTATAATATTCCTGCTATTAGTTCCCGTTCTGGCTGTGCATCAGGTGGGCTGTCAGTATGGTAAAATATCGCCTTGGGCGGTCACATGGAGGTTTTGGAGACAGCTAGTACAAGCTTTCTAGTGCTTTGCTGGAAAAGCCTTTTCAATTTCTATTTGGTTAATTTTTATAATAACGATTTTAATAATGTACCTAACCCAATATTTTTAGAATTAACTCATTTTCTCACCAAGCTGTCTGATAAGGTTGTTATTCAGGGCCAAGGATTACATTTATGTCTCGCTGGTGATTTTATTGTACACTTTTCAAATGACAGGAACAAGATGGGGAATATACGAGGGGGTGGTTAGGTCATAGAAGCAAGGAGTTTGGGTTAATATTGGAATTCCATGATCTAGTAGATATTAGGACAACTGCAGGGAAGGATGTAATTATCCCCCCAACCTATAAAGGAAGAGGGTCTCTGTCTACGAGGAGAAAAAGGGAACTGCAGAGACTGTCGCCAAGTTGAGTTGTATCTGGTGCATGTGAACATGTGGGCAGACTGTCCACCGACATCCCCTCTATGCTCTGAGCACCTAGACATAGGAAAAATACGGTCCCTCTATGGTGCCCGCAGGACCTCCTTTGTGTGTGGCACCACGGTTATGCCCAGGTACTGCTCTCAACTCGTCTTCTGGGAGGGTGACTTCTAAGCGCCTTGTTCCTGGACTCGGATTGCCCCGGCAGGAGGCGTTTGTGATCTGCGCTGGAACTGTAGCTCCAAGAAAACAAGCATTTATACATATAAAACCAAATTGATGGCTGAACAGGAAAGAAGTTCTTTGTTCTCTAGGGCATCATAACGTTGATCTGCTGCACTGTGATTGGTAGTTTTGGAATGGTCTAACTTTGAGACTGATGATGTCGTTTCTTATTTTACTTTTTCCCTTGTTGTGTGCCTTTTACTGGCTGCTTATCAATACTGAAGAAAGAAAAATGCATAATCCTCACCTCCGCATAGATTCTATGCATCATAGAATCTATGATGCATAGATTTCTGATTGTAAACTGGCTTACAGTGAGTCAGACCCAATTTTCTTATATAGGAGGCATTGAGTTTTATGATCTCCGGTAATAAAATGTATCCAGAGGGCACAGTTTCCACCTTTACGATGTAGGTAGCGTCTATGGTTGACAAGTTTGAAAACATGAACATGAAAGGACACGAAGGTGTTGAGTATTATGGGGCCTTCAGGAAGGCTAAAATAAATTGAGATCCCTCAGGAATGAATATGGGCCACATGCATAACAGGAAGAAATGAAGCGGCTGAACCACAAAGGGCACCAGGCACTGCAAAACCCAGGGAACGAAGAATGCATGTGAAAATACGACTGGATCCGGAAAAATCAAATAAGTATGTGACCAATAAAGGTGTGAACCTAGCTGTGGAGCGCTGTATTAGAGGGGGCCACACTGTGGAAAGTGGGACGGGGGCGGGAAGTGGGAGGGAGAGGAGGAGCTTAGCCGAAGGGTGGCGGGGATGAACCCTGCACAAGGTGGAGGTTAGAGAATGGTTTACAGAGAGGAGTGCAGGCGGTATGTGAGCCACAAGACTGCATGGTTTAACGAGAGACCTGGTATGGTGGGAGTTTTTGTCATGCAGAGTTGTTGGGGCACGAGGTGGCAGTAGAAGCAGGGCACTGCCAGGGAGGTGGTTACATGGGGATGAGGAGTAGCTAAAGGACGGGGGCTGGAGGGTAGCAGCAGTTGGTTGGTAACTGATGGGAGCATCCTTAGCAGGCCTAGGCCACCAAAAAGCAAATCACTTCTGATATGGGTAGTTACATTTCTAAATATTACAGCCCGTTGTTTTATGTTGCTTTCGATAGTAACACACCAACCTATGAACAAGTATCAGAAATGAGGGAAAAGCACAACAACATGGTATCCAGCCCCCCAGGTCAGTGTACTGGTCCTTGTTATTGTTCTATCTACTGTGACAAACACTCAACACGGAGAGCAGGAAGTAACAGACGCATAAGGAGTCAGTCCAAGCTTCCACCCTCAGTGGGAACAGCATTGATATCTCGCAAGAAAACACTGCGGTTTTGTACCTTAGCTGAAGTGGGGCATGAGGATTAAAAAAAACCTTTTTTTTTTTTTTTTGTTCACATGGATTATGAACTGCAAGGAAAGCATGGATGAATGAGTATAAATATTGCTGGTCAGTATTGCAGATAATGATATTTAATGGTGGAATCGCCCACAGAGGTCTGATGTAAGTCAATAATTGCACCAATTAATAACATTCATTGGCAAAGCCAATGATGTATAATGCATGGAAGGGGGGGGGGGGGCGCACACACACAGCATGCACACAGCCCAGCATAGCTATAGACATCCATTTTCACAACGTGTAACAGACTTGAGACAAATATCAACATACATACATGCATATATACATACATGCATCAATGAACGCAGACCAGTTATCATCCATACCCTTCTGCTGCATGCGGCAGAGATCAGTGTGCATTATCTGGGCTCATGATGATGTGCACTGGGGGGCACAAATGGATGCCCATCAGGGGCAGAGTTTGATGCACATCAGAGGAGCACAGGGCAATGTGCACTATGACAGCGTAGGGCAATATGCAATAGGGCAGCATCAGTGATGCATAAGGGAGCACTGGGTGCAGTGCATCGGGGGGAGTACTGTGCCCGGTGCATCAGTGGAGCATTTTAGTGATTCCAACCAAATGCTTCTAACAATGCCCTCATCTAAAGGCAGTCACATTACATGCGACTCCGTCTGCTAGAGGTGTACATCTCTCAAAGAGTGTCATAGTTAGTAGCATAATTAGTTTTCGCTGTTTGAGGTCACTGATGTGGTGTAGCTGGTATGGTCGGAGTAAGGAGACTCAAGGAAGGTCTGTCTGTGAAAAGCATACTTCCTTTGGTGAATCTTAAATGTACCTGTTTTTGACTTTGAAAATAGTTCATTTTCTTGACGGACTTATTCTGTGTTTGTGAGTATTTTGCAGCTATTGTAACCGTCTCCTTCCTGTCATATTTTCCCTTCATTGTAGTCTGCTACACATTCTGCACTACTCTGATCTGGACTTTTCTTCAGTCTTAAAAAAAAAAATGATTGGGAAATTAACCCTCTTTTCAATGTTTGGATATCTCACTATAGTCTCCTGCTGTTACAATATTGCAAATTATTGTTCTTCTCAAAATCCAGGACATTCATATTGCAATTCTGAAAACAGTAATAAGACCCAAACCCTACTTATTGAGTGTTAGTCTTTCCACATCCTGCCAGTTGTCCAACCTCCCATCGAGGTGGGACACTCTTACTTCACCACCATGAGCACGCTTTAGAAAGGAGCTCAGAGAGACCCAGAGCCCAACACCAGCCCAACAAAACTGCTTCACTAACCTAAAAGAAAGGTTTGCCTTGACTCAGAATGCACATCATTACGTTTTGCTGCTATAAGATGCAGTCTTTGACTGGAACCATGATAGCATATCCAGATATATATTTGGGAATTATACTTCTTTGATTCAGTTGTATTTCCCACTGAAGGATACAGTAGAATGAAAAGCCATTTCAACTTTGTTGGGACTTCCTCATGAACACTTAAAAAGCGCCATCTTAGAAGTGATGCTTGTGAGCCTACCTAGGTGCTCATGCCACCTACATGTGTCGTGGGTTACACAAGTCAGTAATCCTTGCATTTGCCAATATAGCTGCTTTCACGCGCTACTTGAACAGTGGTTTGAACTGAACACTTACCTGCATTGTTACAGCAATTCATGTAATGCCATCTGAGAACTCAACGTCTCTCCCGTGCTGTTTTCACCTTCTTCAGGTCACTCAGACAAGTCGGCCGGACCTCATCCTCTTTCTGATGAAGTACCTCATGGGCCTCATTGTTGGAATTCCTTCTGTCTTCTGGGTTGGAAGCAAAAAGACCCTGTTCGAATGGGTCAGCTTTTTTCATGGACGCAAAAAGAAAGAGTAAGTACGACTGAGGCTCTGTGTAGCTGTGGTGAAGTTGTGAAGAAGGTAGTAGTGGCTTGACCACACCCACTCTAAAGAGCTGCGGACAGACTTTAAAAGTCTCAATCCATATCTTCTTAAGATGATCATGCGAAAAAAGAGAAGTTCAGCAGACATTATCCAAGTTACGAGCAAGGGCTTAGCCTTTTTTTTATTTTTATGTAAACTAATTTAAGCGTGGCTAAACTCTGCAGTGCTAAGTGAGAAGTAACATAAAATGAGGGTGTGGTTCGTTTGATGTTTTTTTTTTTTTTGGGTGCAGCTAATTATAAGATTTAACCTATTCCTTATTTCTCTCCTGACATGATGAGCATGAACTATACAGATATTTGTTGCCATGTATTCTCTAACATCCACGTGACTCCTTGCTAAGCTGAAGAATCGCTTATTTCCTGAGATCTTCCCTTTTCTCTTCACTTCAGAAGGCAGACTGCAAAGTGTATTGTCCTGTGTGGCTCTGAGGAGAGGTTATTAAACATTTTCTTTAGCACTAAAACATTGACCGCCCCAATGATCTTTTTCCTACTAGTGTTGCGAACGAGAGCCGGCAGGTGCTGCAGGAGCCGGACTTCGCCCAGTCACTTCTAAGGGACCCAAATACACCCATTATTCGGAAGTCAAGAGGGACCTCGACTCAAGGGACCTCTACACACGCCTCGTCTACCCAGCTGGCTCTTATGGATGATCAGAGAAGCAAAGCAGGCAGTGTCCACAGCAAAGTGAGCAGCTACCACGGCAGCTTGCACCGGTCACGAGATGGCAGGTAAGCTTGGTCTAGAGTCGCTAGCTGCCAGTGTCCATCCGACCACTGCTCCATACATAAAGAAGCATTTACAAAAACAGTTTTAAAAGTTCAGATGGAGCTCTCCTCTTCACCTGACTGTACTTTTATGACTTTTCCATGTTCACCAACATTCGCCGGAGTCTGCCTGTAAAGCTGTGCCAGGCACAGGGTTCCAGATCTACGCTTGGGATAGTCAAGTGACTTTTCCAGAGAGGCCGTATTCCCATTATGTGGACAAGTTTGCACAGGGGAAATAAGATCCTCTGAGCAAATGCATACTTAATATGTTTCTCTTAGGAGAGAACACTTCCCCTACACCCTCACCAAGTCTGGGATGAACTGTTCCCCTTCGCTCCCTTGAAGAGGAGTTACTCCAGCCCTCGACAGCAGGAAATTTCTAACCATTTCCACAGTGGTAGGGAGTCAGAAAGGAGTTTTGGTATGCCCACAGACGTACATGCATGTGGGCGTTGATGAACTTAAAATGCAAACCCTGCCTTGGATCGCCTACTTCCCACCCCTTGAGTGGGATTTATAAATGCTTAGATGTCCATCCTTGTAAAAGCCTTTAAGCCTGCCAGGAATCCTTTTTTGAATTCCTGGCAGTCTTAAAAAATGTAATTTGGTCCATTAACACACATTTATGACTAATCTTCTTTGTCAATAGTCTGATAGTTGGGTTGTAGTATGTAGGTGCTGCTCTGGGGAGTGGGCGGTATGAAAGTAGGCATACATCCTAGTTAGCACTGTAGATGGAAATGTGTGTTCAGGTATCACATGTGTGTCTGTGTGTACTAGTACCTCCTCTTGATTAGTGGGGGTTCTGTAACATAGTGTATGTACTCTATATACCGATAAAAACGATCTTTCACCTAGGTGGGTGCCAGACGCCGGCCTTTATTCATATAATGAAATAGAGCTCCTTGCTACAGAGTGGGCTTCTATGCTGTTTCGCTGGCTACAGGGCAAAAGCTGAGCCAATAATACACCTTACACACCTTGACACTCAAGATAGCTGGGGCGACAGGTAAAACACATCTCAATCATCCAGGGAAACATATGAGACCTCACTCATGCTGGTTCTTTGGACTGTCTCGCATGCAGTTAACTTAGTGATGTTTCAGCTCATGCTATTGAGCCTGTGTCAGGCTCTACCCTTCCTGTCACCCATGAGCATTTCTCACAAGGACATGTGAGAGTCTTTCCCTTCTGCTGCCACTGTTAGACCACCAAAAGTTCTGTGCCAAAAATATCTGACCTGGAAATCTGGTCAAAATACGCAACAGACCCTGAAGCAGGGTTTGTAGTCCAACCAAGTTGTCACCCACATCTGGGGTGACCACCTGGCATGGAGGCAAATTGTGGACAGTGACTGTAAAAATTCAGGACAAAGGGTCAAAATTCAGGACAAAAGTTCCGGACGAAATGTTAGTTTTATGGGCACATCTCAGGAGGTAAAGCACTAATTTGAAAGTCAGTAACTAGACAGCCGACACAAGAAGTCAGAACAGGATTATGTTGTGTGTTTTGTATAATATATATCAGTATTTTGAAAGCATTCACTGGCCAGGGCTAAAGGTTTTTGAGGAGAAAAATGCTGCCAGCCAGACAATGTATCAAGGACCATTAGCTTTCTATCTCCCAAAAGTTCCATTAATGTAAAGGTGTTAACTCTCATCTCCACGAGACCCCATGTCTCAACCCTCCCCAGAGCCGGAAATGGTCACCACTGAAAGTGAAAAATAAAACCCTGGATCTGTTTCTCTTAGTGAAGACCTGTCTGTGCAGCAGATGGTGTGACCAGAAGACCCCTCGCTCTACACAATGCTGCAGTGAGTGACACGTGTATGCCCTGAAGAAGCTGTTCTAGTCAGTGCTTCACTGAGGCATGCACTCCATGTGTTGTTGCGGGCAGCATTCTGTGCAATTCACCCTTTGCAGTGCTGTAGTGAATGCCCTGCATTACTTTTTGTACCACTGAGTTTTTTGAAAAGTTAAAGTACAGGTCCTCAAATGCTATCATGTGTTGTTCGCTAAAAAACATTGCTCGTTAAAGGTATCACACATAGTGAATGCTCATTGATTCCCTTTTTGGGCCACATTTGGTGAGTGTGAAACCTCTCCAGCACTGGGGCATATTGTTAATAATATTAGATTGAGGTGTAGAATTTCACTGCACAGTAAAAAAGAAAAAGCACTGACATCATGTTCCCTCAATGTAAAGTAAGACTGTTTGGAACCATCAGTGTTATTGCAATATGCAATGCTTGGCTTTTCTTCCTGGGTCTGATCCAGGGTGCACACCTGGATGTTAGTAGTCTGAGTAAAACCACCTCCCAGGGTAGGTTAGACATCGCTTATGCACTTCAAGAGTTTTTCAGCTTCTTACATTGCACAGAATGGGCCATTTTTGAGACTGAAGTCATTGCTTGGATATATTCATTGTACCTTTATGTGGTAGCAACCAGTGACTGCCACTTGCAGGTCTTCCTGGGCAAAGGTTTGTGGTTCTCACAGCCTATGTTGAACAAAGGCTTTAATCTGCACTTGGCGACAGTCACATATGTCCGCTTCAGATATGCTGGCCTAATCTGGTTCTCCAGGCATTCTGAGCAGTCCTCTATTTGTTTATTTTCCTTCATTAATGACCTGGTGCTACATTTAGATACAGAAGTGGGACTGTCCTTGCCTGGTGTGTGCTGGACCACTGACCTCTATTGGCTTCTAGATGCCATGCCATTTACTCTGCTTCGCCACCCCACATATATACTTGAAGCAATGCAAATAACATTGAAAACTGAAACTAATCTGATTCAGAATTAATGAGATTTTGTACTTGGCTTGGCCGACCTTTAAGTGGCTGTTAGATGGTGTTGTCATGATTTCAGGGATTGCATTTAAACAAGTTCTGTATATCCACAGAGGAACTTCAGCCGATGAGGATGATGTAAGTGCAATTTCAGGGCTTCCAGAGAAAGACATCTATGCGTTATCTCCATATTGATGGCACTTTTATTACATCTCTGCACAGTAGCCTTGCTTGGTCTCACACAGACATTGAATAACAGCTGTCACTAAAGCGACCACAGGCGAATCTGGGATCCTTTAAGAAAAGCTTCACCATTACCTTTATAAAGGCCATCAGGTCCTCTTGCTCTGAAATTGCATCGTCAACCACAGTGGCTGGAAAGAGAGCAATTTTCTCAAACTTACGCTGAGGACTTGTGGTACAGGCTTAAAGCTCACCTCGACAATTGAATAAGCCACGCAACTGGGAGTCTAGCAATTCAAGAGTATCAAAAATTCCATTCTTCTAGTAGATTATAACTGTACCCACAGCTAGCGGACTTACACTCCCATGGTGACCAATGTTGTGTGCAAATAAATGATCAGTGACCCATGGTAATAACCCTGAGGGTGATAGTCTTGGTCCTACTCTTAGTGGGTCAAACTGCCCTTCATCTGAAAGAGCTCAAAGATGTTTCGCAGATTGCCTTGATATACATCAGGTGGGAGACCTGCAAATCTTGTGCGAGAGAATGGACTGTAGAGTTAAACCCAAGGAGGGACTGCTTCCCTGTCATAGGCAAGTTAAGGATTATAACAAATCGAGTTTTTTCTTTACATAATGCCTCCTTTGATAAACTTAATAAGTTTAATTTTGTACACGAATAGACCTTGAATATAAAAATTCAAAATAGGATACACAAACCATCATCATCACAAGAACATGACGAGTTTGGGACACAGAGGGGCATCCCGAGGGAGTTATTTTTGAGCTGTGTATATGTTCTTAGATATTTCTGGACCTACCAGTGCCTTACAATTAGGGCCAACCCTTCCCTCCCATTTGGTGTTGATTTTGCGAACACAGTGCACTTCATCAGGGCAAGGCATACTTTTACTCTTAGAAAGCAAGCCACCATTTACAGGTCACTAGATATGTTGGACTCTAGTGGCATCAGACTTAACCAAACCACACACTATGCATTTAATGGTACATTGTGTGTGCATGTGGGGTGCTATGGAACACGACCTCTCCTTCTCCCAGACTTAAGCATATTACGCTCTCTGTGTGACGTGTCATGAATTATCGGCTGAAAGTAAAGGCAGCGGTCTCTAGCAAGGGCAGATTTGATCAGACTTTGGTTTCCAGCCCACTGATTATTCTACATACGTTTATCCATTCTAAAATTGTGTGAGTGTGAAATATGTTTGTTTTCAATCAAGATCATTGTGTATTTTCAGAATATATTGAAAGTGTAGTGTTAATTACCAACTCCGTTTTGTCTCTTAGATACACACCCTGCAGCTACAGAGGACTTGAGGACCGGCTTCCCCAGGGCAGCTTATCGCGACTAACTGATCACTCTCGGCACAGCAGCTCCCACAGACTTAATGACCAATCCCGGCACAGCAGTATGCGGGATCTGAGCAACCCGATGGGCAGCATCACCCATGGCGCCACCATCACACATGGCACTAGCATGAACCGGGTCATCGAGGAGGACGGCGCCAGTGCTTGAACTGCGTTTATATTCAAGAGACTGGAATGGCTCTTGTTTATCCGCCACGACGAACGCGGAGGCAGAAAGCTCAGTATTAGCCCACCTCTGGCCTCGCGCTCTGCACGCTCAGGTGCATCTTGAAGAAGAAGTTGGCCTTGTGTATTTTGCCACGTGAGGAATTGTCGTCAGCACTGGATTCAAGACTTGAGAAATCTTGAGAAATTTACCAATAACTGTCAAATAGATACCTCTGGGTGTTTGTTTTGTGCTCTGATGCGTCCTATTCCCTTCATATTGGAGTGAAACATTCAGGCGGAAAACCAAAATGTTTTTGGTTGTTTATACACTGTTGATATCCGGGGCGAGAAAAGCTGGTATAGGAACCTTGAGCCAGAACCAAACTTTCTCAGCCATGACTTTGTTTGCTGTGAACTGTCTCAGATGAATGAGCAGATACGGTACTACGCATGGTCATACGAAGCACCAGGTGAGGGTAGGAGCAGGGGATTCGCAGATCAAGTAAATTTACTGTAAATAGAGATTGTAAAAGTCTGGACTTTTTTGATAGGAATACTTTAAATATGTCCTTCGTGTTAATCAGTCCTTGGCTAAATATTGGACTGAGAACTGCACTGAGGTTTGGGACTCCATCCTAGGTTTTCTCTTGGTCAGCGCTGAGAATTGTCTTGCCTTATGTACTTAGTACGCACTGGTGTTTGAAATAGTCGGGTACCGTCCAGCCTGGAGTACAATGCACTTCTTTCATTTGACAGCTTGAGTACCTGCACTTCACTGCGGCATACAGTGCTGGGGCTTCTCATGAGGAAGCTGGGGCTCTCGGATAGTAAGTACTCACACTTCTTGCTTTCCGTTGTAAGCCCTGGTCCGCACCTTCATATTGACATGTGGATTGTGTCCAGTAATTTTGGTTCTGGAGATTTCTCTCTACATCAATAGGAAGTTACATGGCTTCTCACATAAACTATTGGGTGAACCTAACATACAATGCACGATGTACATTGAGTTTGTACGTTTTCAGATGGGTAAAACCATGAGCTTGGAATCCCTCATTGTGAAATCCCCGCCTCAGCTCACCCACCTACCCGTCCGTCTGTTTTATCCATCCTGCTGTATGCCTGATTCCTATAATGTGAAGCACTGTTTTTGTTCCCCGTAAAGCAGAAGTTCTAGGTTTATGTATGGATCAGAATGAGAGCATTTCTCATGAAACCCCAAGCAATGTACAAGTCAGCAGGAAGCCTGGTCCCATTCTGCGCTGAGACTAGTCCAGTTCTGCTTTCTCCAACTGGAAATGATTGCCTTCCGTCCTTTATCCTGAAGTTGTATGTTCATCGACTCCTCTATCGTATGTTATTGCTTTGGGCATCCCAGCATACCTCATTTGATCTCTCCAAAGGATTCAGAATGTGGTGTCTTGCCTTTGGACGCCCCATGGAACTATATGTAAATATATTTCCCGTGGGACTTCCAAAGGCAAGCTCCCATTTTATGAGATTTGCCTAATTTGCCTCCTTGCTGTATTTTTAAATCACGGTGTATTCACTGGGTCTACCATGGCGAAGGGTCCACCACCTTTCAAGGATACATTCCACCACTATACTATTACACGGGTACATGGTTCATCTTGGGGGGGGGTGCTCACGTGACTTTTCTTTTCTTGCCACGGTCCGGGTGGATGGCGGAGCCTTTTCCACCAGAGACCCCTCTTTCTGCAACTCTCTCCCAGCTACACAGACATCCCGGCTTCATAACTGTAGGCTTCCCTTCATGGAACCGGTGGATATTTAGTATTCGGTTCACCCCAACTCAGTCCCATCCTTAAGAATTAGTATAAATCTATAAAAATTCGAACAAAATGCAAGTAAATCATAATGCATCTGGCAATTTCAAACTCCAAAACTCAGTTCACTAATTTAATAACATTCTTAGATTGTACATTTATTTGTCTCCCCATGCTCCTGGCTGCGAAGGCGCAACAGCCACCGAAGTGTAGGGCTGCATACTTCATAGATTAGACCGATCGGATTTGGGGAGGTGCAGGCATTTTTCATGCAGCGCTTAATGCCACAACCTAATCAGCAAACAACTTTGCCAAGTCTCGATTTTAAGTAGTACGCCTCAGATAAGCAGCAGGGCCTTACTCATAATGAAGACACTTGAAAAAGACAACAAGGCAGCTATTGAAGCGACACTGGGCAACCAAGTGTTTTGTTTTTTTCCTGTCTCTTGAACCTGCTGATTTTCGTCGACAGTGAAGAAAGAAAACTGAAAAAGCAAAGCTAAATTAGTGTATTACTTACTTGTACCACAGTGTTTTATTGCTTTCTCAAAAAACAATAGTATAGAACCCCTCAAATCTACACAAAGTCCTTGAAAAGAGACTAGTAACCGCCTTGTGACAATTCTCTTACTTGCCATTTCCCACACTTTAGAGGCACAAGAAGTGGTGATTAGAGCATTTCTCACATTCCAAAATCTATGGGTCCTAAAAGAAATCTCTGTATTTCATAACTATTTCACTTAGTAATATCAGAGTTTTGTTATGTGATGTGCATTAAGTATGTAAGCTTTGAACTGGCAGTAATATTCCTGGAAAACAGTAAAAGAAAATGAGTTGTTAGCACATGCAGAACTAGACAAAAACAGTTTTACACGTCCCTGCTCATTTTATAAACTCAGGATATAAATCGGAAATGAAATAAGGCACAAACCTTTTTTGCACCATGGTGTTTTTGACCTGGTTTCAGCTGCAATTCAAGCTCAGTAGCCTGCCAGGGGCCAGTAATTCACTAGATGTATTTATTGGCTCTGCTGTCTGTAATGCTACTGTCAGCCAGCCAGTGTGACCTTTGTATCCCCAGAAGCAGCCTTTCACAAGTCATATATAAATTCTTCATCTTCTCTTTCCTCTTTGACCCTTTGCAACCCCTTCTGGAATGTTTTAATGGGAGGGGCGAATCATGGTAAAGGCAAGTTGCCTCCCCACTCGAGGAAGAACAGACACTAAGGCAATTGGGGCACTTTTCTTTGTTAAAATGTTTAGGTTACAGAATGTTATCAATAGAAAAAGATCGAAATGTGAATTCCTGCTATGCACATTTTACGCAATGAAATACGTATTTTGCTAAAAATTGATTTCATTATGAGATATACGTTTCAGGGTATCATAGACTAGGTCCTATAATGATAAAAACGTGTTGGCAACCCTAACGGACCAAACCACCATTCAGGAGTAGACCTTCCCCTTTGCAAGTTCGCAGAATTCCTTTTTGAAAGCTATTTTTAACTCCCTTCCAGAACATCGAAGGTTATGCCATCTAAGTTGAGGTCCGATGCTTGGATGGATGTTCTAACCTATAAATAGACCAAAGTATTTTACTGTAAGTAAAGGTCATGAGGAATCAGTGAAATCTTGTTATAAATTTTGCCCGTAAGAGAAGACAGAGCCTGTTGCCCCCAAGCAGACATTTATTTTTTATGTCCCGGTCTCCAGTGTGACCAGTGGGCCTAGTTGCCGATAACCAGGTGGGAACAGAAAAGGAATCATTCCATTAAGTAGTTTAATTTCGTAATTGATGAAAATAATGCAATTCCAAGATGGTGCTTAATATTCTTGTTTGCACATGGCGGTAGCGACAGACATTGGTGGCTACCTTGAGTTGGTACTTTTTGGTGCTACCTCCTTCCCTATGCTGATCTGTGTGCATATGTGAACATGTTTGGGAGCCCCAGAGTCCAGGCTTTCTCAGTACTTGTTACTCCTTGCAAGGCTGCAGCCCTGAAACCTGGTTTTCAGGTGCCTTCGCTTCATACTCTAGGTAATATTCAGGGTAGAAGCATTTTCAGAACTTAACATTCTTGCTATCTGAGTCTTCTTCGAGAAATCCCTTAAAACATTCTTCCCTTTTTGGCAGAAGTCAAAGCATGTGTTTTTGCAAAGAAGGTATGATTTTCCGGTCCTATGTTTTTTTCGTAAAAATAAGGCGGCTTACACAAAAGTCATCGCCATGTTTTGTGCTTCGACATTGCAGCATTTGCTGACCGCAGAAACTGATTAAAAATGTAGGTTTTTCTAACTTTTATCCTTACCTTAGAATAACACTGTTGCCAGGCAGTGACATCTGACCCATTCTTAAACTCGTCAAGCAATTTGAGCCTAAATGACAGGAATTTAACATGTACCAGCTAAAACAAACTTTCCTATGAGACTGCGCGTTTGCATAGTTAGCCCCACAACTCTTTCTTAAGTACATGTTGGTGAGAAGCCTCCTGAGGCTTGAGCCATGGAAAGACTTCTTCTGAAAGGACTCCACAGACTGCTTTCTTTATCATGGTCTTTCTTGGGTTATGAACAGGTTGTCCTCCCGAACAAAGGGTTGTCACTTGAACCCCTACAGATGCCAATTGGGCTGTTGATGGTGAGATAACATGCTGCGTCCCTTAGTTATCTATTAATTCCTCAGACTAAAAACTCTAAGCGCAGCCAACTCACAGCCCACTAGTCTGGTTCCTTAATCTTCATGTAGAAGTCATGTTTACCCCAAATATAAGATGATGTTTGTGGAGTTGTGGCATTTAACACGATGCAACAGAAGGACGTTAAATGTACTGCAAAGTTCAGAGTAGGGTGGTTTTGGGCAGTCAGTTTCTTTTGTAGTGAATGGCAAATTACCCCCGATTTTACCCAAAATTATTGTTTGAGGAAGTGGCAAAAATTCAATGAAAAATTATCCCATTCCTGAACAAAACAATTAGTGGCAAAACAGTTTGTGTCAAGAGCAGATGTGTTCATGAAAATAGCTCCAAAAATAAATTAATTGATGGGGAAAGAAGTAATTTGCTATTCTGGACCTAGGAAAGAAAATCCTCTAATTCGCTTTGATGAATCATTAGATTTTTTTGGGGTGGGGGGCTGGTATGAGGAGGGTGGGTTCCAAGTCAGTGGCCAAAAAAGCATTTGCTCTACGGATCAGATAACATTTTATTTAACTACTTTGTAAGTCACAGGAGGCCCAATATCTGTTGTATTAGCCTTGCTATATGCCCATTTACCACACATGGCCGTGCTGACGGGCATGTTCACCTGTAGCCGGGTCTTCATATCAATGCTAGAGACTGTCAGAACATGCTTATTAGCAATATAAAGCAAAACACTCGTGAAGCAGAAAACCAAATGAGACAGCCAAGAACAAGTGACTTTGGTGAACAAGCGACAAATATCAGGCGAAAGCTGCAGTGTTACGAAACGTATTTCCACAGTCTGTCAGGTTCATGTTTACCAATATAATGGTGCAGTGTAGGACTTGATATCAGGGAAGACAGAAGGGACCCAAACTGCCTTGGTGGCCCAGCACCCAGGCTTACACCCAAGACCCGTGGGTCAGGTAGGACTTGCTCACCCACCTTACATGTTTGTGTGTACTGCCTTTGTAATAGCAGGCTGTTTTTAACCATGGGGGTGGAGTAAATACAGGGGAAGTTTACATTTTTGTGAAAATTGTATGTAGCAGTTACACTCGGTTAGCATGACCTTGTAGCTGGAAATAGCTGTCTTTTTAAAAAAAATTTTTACTTGCACTCCTCTCATGTAGAACGTGTTTGTTTACAGTAGACCAATATCGGTTTTGTAAGATAATTGTAAAATATTTTTTTAGCACTTTAACTGTGAGTGTAAAAATTCTTACCATGTAGTTGATGTACATTTCAATTGTAGACACTGGATTTTTTTTGTTTTGTTTGTTTTTTAAATAAATTGGATATGAAATAATTTATCTCCTCGGTTGCCTTCTGCTGTACATATGTGAATAATAAAAGTGTTTGCACCTTGTTATACATTCACATCTTTTGTTTGAGAGGCTCCAGATCTTCTTGTTGGAGTGCTTTGCTTCGGTTGAAAGCTGAATGCTGCCCGCCAAGTGCGCATTACCTTCACCGGAGGGTAAACACAGCATTGACATGAAGTGGTCATCGAACAGTATTGACCCAAGCGTTGCAGACCTTTTGAAGGAAAGCCAAGATCAATATTTTCCCCAAGGCCTTCTATTCTTTGATGTTACCTACAAAACATACCAGTGTGTCTACTGGATCAATAAGTGGTTTAATACAGATGGCCTTGTGTAAGGATGGACTATGACTTAAATGTCTGTTTGCTGGAGTTAGCCGAGCTGAGTAAAGGTAAGTTATAAAGGTCTGTTTTATTGCTTCACCAATATGAAGATTAAAGGTAATTAAAGTGAAATGTCCTGTTGGCCAATCAAATGGTGGCCTTTAGTACCGGTGAGGTGTGATCTTGATGTTTCATTTATACTTGCCTCTGCAGATCTTCCCCAAAAGTACATCTGCTCTTGGAAGGTAGACATTAACGTAAAATGTGTATTGACAAAGGAATGTGCCATGGTTAGCATTTTAGTGACTTGTCAACCGTGGTTTTTACTGAGAGCGAAGCTTGAGTAACTTTGTTGGTGTGTAGTTTTCAGTCGCTTATAGCTTTGGAAAACATTAATTATCTTTACCAACTTTGTCGAGGTTTCCCATTTCAGGGATGCTAATGCAAAATCCATATTTTAGGACTGAGATGTTGAAGAGCAAACAAAGGGGTGAAGTGTCCAGTGTTTGAGACCAGAACACCCAAATGGTAAAGACAGACGAAAAACTGCCCATCAGTTGGCAAAAGAAATATTACGGTTTAATTTGCATCGCCTTTGGGGCCGAAAATTGTATATACGGGGAAAGAAGAGAAAGAGGGCACTATTACATTGGTAATTTAAGAGCTGTATGTTGGTGCCGCCTGGACCGATGGGTTTGAGTGACTGAAAACGACTTTGAAGTTGGTAGCCTTGGGCAACAAAAGCTGCCTCATGCTCATGATAAGGGTAACCCAATGAAAGTGGGTGATTTCTTCGTCTAATATAGCCCCCTTGAGTGACAGAAAGCACCCTCAAATCTGTTTCCAAGTAAAAGTCAACAAGGATTTGTTGGGGGCTCAGATCGTGTTGCTGCTCACTGTTGTGGTTAACGAGCAGTACTATTCCAATCTATAGAAAGGCCAGAGGGGTTTCTCCGGCAAATGCTTCAGCATCTTTAGTTCATAAAAATGTGAATGAACTAACAAGAAGTTTGAAAGAAAATGGCAAGAACCCTGGCGAAAATTGTACCTAACGCATGGGTGGAATGATGTGAGAAAAAACTGACCAAAAAAACAGTACTTTTGACATTAAATAATATGTAATGCATAGGTTTGTTTTTGAGAGCCCAACTTACCTACGCAGCAAACACAGGCAGGGCTTGAGCCCTAACATATAATTCATAACAGTTTGAAATGAGGCAGGGCATTTGAGAAGTTGTCGGTTCCTCTTGTGTCGGCGATTAAGTAATCTGAATAGGTGTGCGCTGATCTTTTCTGAAATACTGGTGGGTTGGGCAGACCTGGGATGTTTTTCAAGATGCAGGGTTTGTTAATGGTTTATGGGGTGCTACATACACACCCCTGTACACCATGGGTTCCGGGTGCCACTTGATTACATGGCTAAACAAAGACTTCCGGGAACACACTGGGATCGCTGTAGTGCCCCTCAGACAGGTGTGGGAGGACGATATTGGACGCCCGCTCCACGACTCAGAATGGGTACTGGCACTTGAGTCAGCTCAAAATATCTCCCGTCATGCAAGATTCAAGAGTATTCAATATATGGTGCTACCCAGGGCCTACCTAACACAGTCTAAGTTAAATCACACATGTCCAACCGCCAGTCTCGCATGCCCCAGTTGCCATTCCCACACTGCCGACTTTCGACATATGTTCTGGGTGTGCCCAACCCTGACATACTTCTGGCGTGCCATCCACGATACCCTTACCACAGTCACTGAACTCACCCATCTGAACACATGGGCGGCGACCGCCCTGGGGTTCTATAAACGAGACAAGAAACATGTAGTCCAGGCCCGCTTTGCGAACTTAGCCTTACTGCTTGCTAAACGCACCCTTACACTACATTGACGAGCTCCCCTGTACAGTGGCACAAGGCATTTCTCCGTTGGGGCGAAGCTAAAAGTACCAAACTACACTACAAGGAGGCATGCCGCCTTCAAAAAAAGCCTATTGTGGCGGCCTGGGACACTATGTTAACGCAGTTTCGAGAACTAGTACGTACAGACAATCCACCCCCTGCCCCACTCCCTCCCCTGTATCCAGCCTGCTCTGCCGGTCCCGGCCACCACCCCGCGGACACACAAGCCCCTGGCTCCCTCACACACCCACCGCCATGGGCGGGTAGGAAACTGCGCGACCACCGGTCGCTGCCTCGCCGTGGGTCCGCCACCCCACCTCCCAATCATTGCCACTCCTTCTACACATTGTGCACCACCCAAGCTTATGCTGCTACGTGACCTACCCTGCACCCTACAGTTACCATTTCAATAGCACATGTATCTCGCACAGAGTCCCACATTATAAAGGGGCCATAAAGGGGCCCATCGGACATCAACCACACAATTACCAAACTCGCTACCGACCCTGGCAAGAGTAAACCTTCTTGCTGTTCCTCCGAGTTCCGGCGCACCCTCATACCCTACAATGGGCTGAAACCTACAGATTGCTATTGTGTATCATAATGTAACAGTCGTCACTCGAATTATACAGTATTTCTGATATGTTGTGCAAAATAAAAAGAACTTCAATAAAAAAGAGTTTAAAAAAAGGGTGAGGGGCTCCTATTTTTTGTTTTTAATTTCTGTGTTTCAGTTTGGCACGTTTGTCACTCCTGGTGTGGTGCTATCTGCTCGAGTTGCTTATTTGTTTGCCCAGGAATGTAGGGGGTGCTGTTTCTCATGGCCTTGAGTGTGATGAAGATGATGAAAGCTTGAAGAAGAGCTAATGTAGTCACGTCAATGTTGGGAAATAGTTGGACTTCTTTAGAACTTTGATGCGACGTTCTGCTGCATGTTGGATGCCTTTCTGTGGGGCCATTGTGGTGTCAGAGAGGCTGTTCAGCAGGACTTTACCTCCATATAGGTGATGATTAAAGCTTATTCAGAAGCTAGTTTCAGGTCGGACGGACTTCACTGTCTTTTCAGGAGGAAGAGCAGCTATCATGTTGTATTGGCTTTCGTAGAACTGTGTTCATTGAAAGATGTCAAGGATGAACCTAAGTCATTTTGCATTGGCTGTTGTCAGACCATATTTGGTAGGACACAGGGCAGAAAGAAGCTTCTGGATTCTTACTGCAGTAGTTGAGGTCGTTTGCCACTGGTGTCCTGGGGTCTGTCCTTCTGTGGCTCTGCAAACTGGGCAAGGAACAATCCGGCTGATACGATCACCAGGGCACTTGCAGCCACGATCGGGCTGATTCATCCGCAAAGACATTTGCAGCCGTGGCCGGGCTGACACAGCGACCAAAGCAGTTGCTGTTCAAGCTGGGCCAGCACAATCACCACGGCAATAACCGCTGTGATAGGACATTGCATTCACATAGGTTTTATTTTTTGAGGTTCACGCTTTTTCTGGGATTCCCTCTGTCCAGGGACACTTTGGGCTTTTCCTTCTGGATTGTCTCTCCTCTGGCAGGGTCAGACAGACTCCTCTCTCTCAGTAGACAGGTAGGCCCTCAGCTCCCCCAGTAGAAAATGCAAACTTCAGGTGATGTTCCCTTCCTTGTGGGAGACTGGGCAGTCTATTAGACACCAGCCCTAGTCACACAGACGTCCTACAAGTACTCTACAGAACACTCCCTTCCGTGGTCATGAAGGACTTGAAACTGGAACAAATATGGGTGGTTTGGGTCCCACCTTTATACATATTTTCTAGCCACAGTATGTGGAACCATCGCATCAATCTTCAGAACCGGTTTGGGGTGGTTCCCTTTTCAATTGCCCGTCTCGGGCTGTCTCCAAGCTGGAGCACCGACAACATGAGCACGATGAAGAGTGAGGCTTCTGCATCTGGCTGTCATTAACCTCTCTGAAGCACTAATCCAGGATAGACAAAAGGGCGGGCCTGAAATAGAAACTTACCTTGCACAACAAACTGCAGTCCCACCCCTCAGCCTTACCATCAACCAAACAACAGTTGTAAAGAAGATCTAATCAGCAGCCCCTTGCTAACAAAAGTCTTCATGGACTTTCTAAAGGTAGCCCTTTATTCACCTTCCTCAATTCAGCTTTTAAATCTCCATC